>CAWUFW010000707.1:0-1251330 GCA_963921515.1 Calotriton arnoldi
CAATAATCCTGTGCTAGGGGAACTCCCAAGAGCTTAAGGGTCTGGTTTCTAAGAACTCGTTGTGACGTTAGGGTGGACGGATGTCGGTGACCATGCCTGTATTTGGAGTGCATGGCTAATGCCTAAATAAGGACTGGGATTCTATGCCTATATAAGGGCAATGCGAATTGTGCCTATATAAGGACATGTTTCAGGAAAACCTATATACGGACACCGAAAGCGGAATACAACAGTGCATTGCAGGGGCGTAAGTTATAGTTAGCTCAGGTACCTATAACTGCTGAATTTCAATGGTTTTGTATGAGTGAAATTTGAGCCTAACTATAATGTCCCTGCAACCTTTGTTTTTTCAGGGAATTTCTAAGGTTTTAACGTCCTTGTAACCTTTGGTTTTATTAATGATTTTTGAAGATTTATTTAATTTTTATGTTCTAATTGCAACCTGTAAACTTTGAGAGTGGGTGTGTGAGTGGCTGTATAGGCCAGTGAGTGGGTGTGTAAGTAGCAGTATGGGTCTGTGACTGGGTGTCTGAGTGGTTTTGTGGGTGTGAGTGGCTGTATGGGTCTGTGAATGGGTGTGCGAGTGGCTGCATGAGTCTGTGAGTGGGTGTGTGTCTGAGTGGGTCTGTGAGTGGGTGCATGAGTGTCTGAGTGAGTGTCTGAGTGGGTGCATGATTGTCTGAGAGGGTGTGTGAGTAGGTACATAAGTCTCTGAGTGGGTCTGTG
This sequence comes from Calotriton arnoldi, assembly GCA_963921515.1. NCBI lineage: Eukaryota > Metazoa > Chordata > Amphibia > Caudata > Salamandridae > Calotriton > Calotriton arnoldi. The sequence continues at coordinate 727 of CAWUFW010000707.1, forward strand.
AGTGGGTGCATGAGTTTGTGAGTGGGTCTATCAGTGGGTGTGTAAGTAACTGAGTGGATCTCTGAATAGGTGCATGAGTCTCTGTGGGTCTGTGAGTGGGTATATGAGTCTCTGAAAAGATATATGAGTGGGTGCGTGGGTGTCTGAGTGTCTGAGTGGGTCTGTGAGTGTCTGTAAGTGGGTGCATGAGTTTCTAATTGGGTCTGTGAGTGGTTGCATAAGTCTCTGAGTGGGTCTGAGTGGTTGCATAAGTCTCTGAGTGGGTCTGTGAGTGGGTGCATCAGTGTCTGATCTGATTGGGTCTCTGAGCGGGTGAGTGAGTGTCTGAGTGGGTCAGTGAGTGTGTGCATGAGTCTTGGAGTGGGTCTGTGTGGGAGTGCATGAGTGTCTGATTGGATCTGTGAGTGGTTGCATAAGTCTCTGAGTGGGTCTGTGAGTGGGTGCAACAGTGTCTGATCTGATTGGGTTTCTGAGTGGGTGTGTGAGTGTCTGAGTGGGCCAGTGAGTGTGTGCATGAGTCTTTTAGTGGGTCTGTGAGTGGGTATATCGGTGTCTGATTTGGTCTGTGAGTGGTGGCATGAGTGTCTGAGTAGGTCTGGCAGTGGGTGTTAGAGTGTCTGAGTGGTCTGTAAGTGGGTGCATGAGTGTCTGAGTGGGTCTGTGCGTAGGTGCGTAAGTGTATCAGTGGGTCTGTGAGTGGGTGAAGGAGTCTGTGTATATATTTTTTTCACCAACATTCGCAAATTCACCATGGCGTTACACGGGGGTCACGCTGACAGTAGTGCCAAATTCACAAATATCGTGTGTGGAAAAAAAACCTGTTCAGAGACATATCGTACACATGTGGGAGTTCCTGAAAGATCCTTATATTCCTCCCATGGGGTCAGGACACATCCATTCTGACCCCTTATGCCAAGTTCTATCATTTTATTTCAGCCCCGGGGACTGTCCCAATAAACTAAAATGGCGGCTGCAACTCTCTGCTCAGGTTGCGTCCAGTCAATCACAGCATTCCTATTGGCACACGCATTCACAAATCGTCACGATTTCATTGCGAATTATCCATGAATGTAAATATACAAATTTGAATTTCCTTTAATATCTCACAAACTAATGAATGGATTTAGACCAAAAAAGCACAATCTGTGGACCAAAAGCTAGCTTTCTGCCAAATTTAGTGTAATTCTGTCCAGCGGTACGGGCTGCAGCCTTGTCTAAATAGTCTATGGGAATTAACATGGAAAGCACACTTTTTTAGACCCCCTCTTTTTCTCAGCCCCCCGCTTGATGGATCACCCCAATACTTTCCATGCACAACAAGACGCACTATGACATTTTTTTGGGGAAGATTACGTGAAGATTCATCAAACGACGCCAAAGATACAGGCATGTCAAAAAATGCTTTTCTATAGAGACATGGTCCTAACTATAACTACCTACTGGCAATACTAACATTTTAATTCATGTTATTTTTTAGAGATTGTTTCCTTTTGTAGGGGGTATTAAAAAATATTTTTTTATAGATTTAGATATTTTTTTTATTTATTTGAAGGCGATAGTGTTGGTTTTGTTTTCAATATTTTAGTTATTTTGTATGTGTTTCATGTGTCTGCTATATTCTGTTTATCAATATTTTTGTTATTGCTATCACTTATTTCAGTTCGTTTTGAGACCAACATTTTGTTATTTTGATATGAACCCTCAGCGATTTTAAGCCCTCAGAGATTTTAAGCCTTCATCGATCTTAAGGGATATTGCTGGAGAGGAAGATCTAACATGGGGTATTCCGCAACCCTGGGGCCCATGTATATCTTCCATGGCCAAGGTAGTTTTACAAATGATAGATCTCTGTTTATGTTGCCATCTGAGAGCCTGTAATTGCTGAACCAATTCTGATCTAGCTAGGTGTCCAACCATTAGAAGGAACAATTACCAGAGCAATATCAATTATATATTTTTGAACCTATGTTCTTGGACTAACCTTATCGATATGGAAGGTTTTTTGTTTTTTAAACTTTTTTATTTTTATTTATTGAGGGTTTAAACCCTCTGGCATCAGAAAATCAGTACAGATACATCAATATTCCAGCTCAGTACAATCTTGGAAAGTCACAGTACAATGTGGTCACAACATTTTCTACATTTAGCAAAGATTGTAGCGGAAAGATATTCATGAAGGAAACAATACCTCCTGGACTAGAAAGAATATACTAACAGTATATATCTGCACCAATACTCTTTACAAAGCATTTAACGGATTGAGATTTCCCAATAAACAAATCATATGAACATAACTCTATAAACAAACCCTCCCACCCTCCCTCCCTGGTCACATACATAGAAAGTCTCTGATCATGCCATATGTCACTTCATCCGACCACTCCTAATGTCAGAGTGATTACTCTGTACTCAACATGAGAGTGTCCAATTGCTGTACCTCGGTTTCATCATCAGCTTGGTCTACATGTGTTTCCTGCAATCCCTGCGTTTCAGCGGCCTCCCCTAGATATCAAAACATACCAGGCCCTAGCATCTTCTTCCAACTTTTCATCTCTACTGACCCTCTTCATTCGGATTAATTCCGCCGTCGCCCATCCCCTTAAGTCTTTGGCCCAGGCTTCCACCCTGGGGGGCTGGGAACTCATCCAGTGAATAGCTATCCTTCGCTTGGCCAGCACTAGCCACAGTTGGAGAAATCTACGAGTAAGCTTCTTCCCCTTGGGACAGGGGAGTAAACCCAACAGTATCTCCTTAACGGACTGGGGTAGCGTCCATCCCGTGACCTGTCGCAAACGCTCTAGTATGGCGTTCCAAATAAATTGCAGTCTCGGGCATTCCCATAACATATGCAAAAATGAGGCGTCATTATAACCACATCGGGGGCAACAGGAGGAACGATCCGGATATATTTTATGAAGCACTCGCGGGGTTAAATAGGTTTGATGAACAACATTAAATTGGATAAGTTTAAATCTAGTATTGGAACTAATTTATTTTACCCCTTCGTGCACTCTTGTCCATTCGGGGTCTGTGAGGGGCACTTCCAGAACTACATCCCACCTGGCCTGGATCGGAAGCTGGTGTGTAGTGAGATCCGTCCTCAATGCCTGATAGATATGAGAGACCAGTCTACGGCCCCCGGCAAGACTCACAAGGGCCTGAACAGTGGCAGCTATTGGCGGTTCCTCCGGGAACATCGGCCAAATACCCTGTGCTACCGCTGTAATCTTCGCATATTGAAGGTATTTACCTCTGCCCAGGTCGAATGCAGTTTCTGCTTCCTCCCTGGTCAGGAATTGTTGATTCAAATAGAGATTGCACATCATCCGACAGCCTCCCTCCACCCATCTGGAGACGGACATAACTTGGCTAATTTGCCCAAACGGGACAACTGCCCACAGCGGGGCTTCAGGGGCATAGGGCGCCCTAAGTATCGCAATCTTAACTGCAGATTCCCAGGTGGAGGCCACATGTCTAACAATATATGGGAGTTGTCCAGGCACGCGTGAGCCCAACATTAGGAGGTCCGGGAGAGGAATATCCTGGTGAGTACCCCTCAGTAACTGTTTTTCCCAATTATCATTCTCATCAAGCCATTGTACGGCATGTTGGAGCTGCGCTGCCATATAATAGAAATCCAGTCTTGGAACTTCCAAACCTCCTCTTTCCCAAGTTCTCTGCAATGCCCGCAACCCCACCCTTTTCCGCTTGCCTCCCCATAATAGGTCAACCAACAGACGGTCCAACCGGAGAAAGTACTCCCGTGATATCCGATAGAGCGAGTTCTGCATTACATATAAGCATCTCGGGAGGACCACCATTTTTATCAGAGCAACACGTCCCATCAGTGATAAGGGTAAGGTACACCAGAACTCCACTGATTTACGGATACCCTCTACACATCGTCCCATATTATGTTCTAAATAAGCCTCCTGTGTGTGTATCAACCGGACCCCCAGGTATTATCGATATGGAAGTTACCCAGCGGTTTGAAAATGACCACTTTCCCTTGTGTCTTACTCTACAGGGCAATTTAGGCTACCTAGGCCTGCAGCCACGACTACCCTGTGGGACTTATCCATTTCTAACAACCGGAGGAATGTAAGATTGGAATGTGTTTCCAAGAATGAGGGCATTTATGCCCAATTGTACCATCCTTTGGATTGCACACCACGTGCATTTACTGAGCCTGACTACTCTCTTCAAAACCAACATGGAAACAGATGGCAAGTGCTTTGAGGATCTGAAAAACTCCTTCTTTACTAAACCACTCGCTTAGGGGGGTACGCCTCCATTTAGTAACCCCACATGGTATAATAAGGCCTGTAGGGAAGCCAAGTGTCTTCTAATTAAAGCCATTAAAAGTGCCCCTTCACACGAAATCCAGACTGCTAGAGCCAATTGTAAAGCAGCTCAAAAAAAGGCTAAAGAAGATTGGGATACTGCTATTTGGAATGACATCCTGGACGCTGTTAGGTCCGGGAATCAGTCAGCCTTTTGGCACATGATTAGTCATGGTGCAAAAACTAGCATCATGAGATCTGAAAATAACATCCTTCCCCAGGATTGGGTTAGTCACTTTCAAGAGCCTTATAGCGATGACAGTGCTGGCTCCTCTATTTTTGCTATTCTGGAACACGGAGAGCTAAGTAGTGAACCTATAACAAGCCCCCCAACTGCCCCGTAACTTGGTGACGAGGCAGGTTTCTTTCTTTGGACGAAACTAAATGTGCCATCTATTCGTAGAAAGTGGGTAAGGCTCCTGGGCCAGACAAGATCCCTGCGGATCTTTTTAAATCAGAACCTGTCATCTAGGCTCCTTATTTAAATCACGTTGCCAATGCCATCATGGCCGGTGCCCAAATCCCTGTTACCTGGAAAGGAGCAGAGATAATTCCTACTTTTAAGAAGGGCCTTAAATTGAACCCAGCAAATTACGACCAATAAGTCTCATCAACGCAGCCCAGAAATTATTCTGCAAGCAAATCCTAGACCATCTCTTAACGTTGATCGATGCCAATAAGATCCTTTCCCAGTTCCAAGCAGGGTTCTGCTCTAAGACAAGCACAGTGGATCAAGCCTTCAGATCTAAACTCTTCAGATGGAAAGTGTTTGACATCAATAGGGGCAGTCTTTGCGTCATATTCGTCGCCCTAAAGGCGGCATTTGATATGGTGTCCAGAGAAAGGCTCTGGTGCATCCTAAGAGACATAGGGCTCTCATCTCCCTTACTGGATACTTTAGTGCGTCTTCATACTGACAACTAAGCACAAATCAGGTAGGGACCTAATGGGGCCAAAAAGGTCTGGCAAGGATGTGTTCTTGCCCCAACACATTTTCTTATGTTTATAAACAGTTGTGTAGATTGTCTCCTGCACTGTGATAAAGACTCCCCAGTCCTAGGGGGCACAAAAACTCCAACTGTACTGTTTGAGGACGACACTCTGATAGTGTCCAAAACACCAAAAGGAATTAAGACTCTACTAGCTAGATTTAAATTATTTTGTAATAATCACGGCCTGGTCATTAATACTAGCTAAACCAAGTTTATGGCAATCTATCCGTACAGGCATTTTAGAGGGGTTTTAAGTTTGGAGGGTGTGGACCTAAAGAGTGTCCAAGACTTTGACTACCTGGGAATCCATTTATCCAGCAGTAATTCTTGGGCAAGTCAGATCATAAAAAGCATGCTTTTGATACAGCACAGGGCAGCTGCTGCTCTGAGATTTGCAAATAATACTTCCCTCCATTCTAAATCCCCTTTTTTGAAATCTGAAGAGCTCAAGCAGTGGCAGCCGCAGTTTATGGGGCTGAACTTTGGGAGCATAGTAACATTGAAGCATTAGGAGTTGCAGAAAATAAATTCCTGAGTCAGGCACTTAAACTCCCTCAAAGCACCACACTAGTTTTCAAACTAGATTTGAATATGCAATCTATTATCCCCTAGGTAAGGCTCAAGCATATTTTATACTGGCTGAGAATTTGGATAACCACTGAGTTCAAGTCAAGTCAAAAGGCAACGTTTATTTAGACCGTAGGACTTCAAACAGCATAAACAGCATAAAACAACTTTTATAATAGCCTAAAATCATCACAATTCCATCAATAATTCCATTGAATAGGTACCCTATATACAATAAAAATAAAAACATCACGAATGCCCATACAATAATATGGTAGCATTATTTCATAATGTAAACATTATCAGCACATTCCTACTAAACTAGTATAAAAATTAAAAAATGGTTTGAAAATTTGTATTAATAAATAAGTCCAAAAGGTAGATTTCATCCTTTAACTTCACTATAAGCCCAGTTCAATTAACACCTTTGTTCTCAAGTTCATTTTCCATAAAAAAGCTTTTCACAGCCTTCATATATCTTCCAATTGCAATGGCAATGTCGAGTTTAGGCATATCGGTAAGAAGATCTATAGCGTGGGCCCGTGATTCAATACCATACTTTAAGAACATAGGCTGCAGGAATAATTTCCGCGGGGCTAAAACTGACTTACAATCAACTAATATATGCGGAATATCACATTTTGTTCCTCGCATACATTTACAATTACCATCGGGCTGCATCATTACTGCTCTTACTTTGTCATTTATTAACAAAGGGTTAATGCCAATTCTTAATCATAAAATTTCGCACCTGAGCCAATAATTAGGTAACATATCAAGGTACGGGTACCAGGCTGCCAGGTCAGCCTCATAAATTGTACCGATTTTTTCTTGCTCAGGTATTCCACATCTACCCTCCTAGCCACTTCCTGCCCTTGGGATCTCAGTATACTCTTGGTAGTTTCTACCTGGAGTGAGTGTGGACAAATTCTCACATTCAGGTTCTCGCACACCGTGTACAACTTCTTTCTTGTCTCCCTGGCCCATTTTAACCACTGAGTTGGAACCCTATAGGCAGGTCTTAGAGACATTCTGGATAGGCAAAAGGGAGTGGTGATGCTACCCTAGTTAAAATATGTGAAGCAGACATTAAGTTCCCCGGGCCTGTCTAACCTTTGGACTACTCCTTTATCTATTAAAACCTCCTCCATTAAAAAGACTAAGATTCTCTTTTGGGAGCAAGAGAAGAGGAAATTAAGTCAATTACAAAATCTTGGCATATTAACAATCAGGTTCAAAGAGTTATAAACTACACCATCGTGTGAGACTTACATGGATGATGTTTATTGATCCACCATTACAAAAGCTCTTTATATAAGGTCTAGGTTAGGTGTCCTCCATCTTGCACCTTTTACTGCCGAGTGGCAGTAAACTATGCCCAGTGTGTAGTAAAGTGGAAGAAACAGATGGCCATCTTTTATTTTTCTGCCCAAAGTATACCAGTAAGCGTAAGCGCTGGATTGCGCCTAATTGTCGTACTTAAGGAACCCGCCAATATTAGGTCGCACTGAGAATTTTTTGGTCGGATACCACATCTTACATTGTATTCTCAATAGCAAAATATCTTGAGTGTATCTGGCCCATATGGTCAAATATTGTATCTCTATCCGTCCCCTCAAGGCCAGTTTCGACCAATCTATCTGTGACATTTGGCTTCATGCTAGGAATGCCCACTTCTAATCCTAGAGATTTTTTTTTATTATGATGACCAATTACTTTTGCATTACTTGAATTTTCAAAAAAGCACTTTAATATCTGTAAAGAAGTTGCAGCATTTTTAGCGAATTTATATTAATGTATTTATGTAAATACACTTGTTAATGTACTTTATTATTCTTGTATTTTGATACTGCACTATGTTCTCCAGGACTAGAAGGATTTGTTCTAGCCACATTTATAGCTGGTGATCTGTTTAAACCTTAAATGATAGGCTAGGCCAACCAAAAAAAGAAGTCTCTTAGAGCTCTTAAACTATAAGCGGTTTTTAATGGTGTGCTCCCCATTGTCTGTCCAAATGCACTTGTCAAAGCACTTTACTATTATTATCATATTTGCATATTTTACCTGTGAAAAATGTGTATCCTCTAAATGTATTGTTTTATGTGGTTTTAAATTGATGTGTTCTACATATGTGCAGGATTGAAAATGTAATTGTTTATGCTGCTTTTAAGGTTTTCGACTGAAATAATGTGGTTGAAATCGAATCAATATTCGAATATTTCTTGGTTATGTATGAGATTATATTTTGGTAATCAATAATTTGTCCAATATTGTGTTAAATCAATATTGTTTTCTTTGATATTATGTCATATAACCCAAAATAGATGGCCCCCAGGGTGAAATGGGATTAACCTAGAGCAATCAGTGTCGAACTGGACCAGTGAAGGGGGCTGCAGGCAGTGCTTAATTGACCTATGCAGGTGCATACTGATCAAGGGCTGCATAGCTCAAAGGTGAAACTGGTCTGCACAACACAGACAATGAACAGCAGCAGCAGAAGAGCTACCAAAACTGACTTCCAGTACCATAACGGGCACTGGAAGAAGCCCACATCATCACCAGTGTTTGACCTTTGCTTAAAGATGTTGTGTACCTCAAAAGTTTTGAGGTCACACCGAGTACATTTTCTGAACCCCAAAAGGAGGTTATGGACGTTTCAGAGGAGAGGAAAATGGCAGATATCTCTCACCTATCCCACTGTGCTTAGTGCATGCGAAGCAAAGGTGTTAAGAGTTAGGCAACCATGTCACAGAATCCCCTACATCTGCAAGTGTTATTACAGAGCCCCACCCTTAACCTCAGAAATGCTACACAAACCAATAATGGTATTTGCTAATGATTTAGATTGTAATAAGTGTTATTCTTGTATAAAACTATAAATCATGTGAACAAGAATTAGCATAAATATAAATCTCCCCGCCAATCAAAAACAAAAACAGGGTGAAAGGTAGATACACCCCAAACATTGTTCATCACACATCTCTAACCTACTAGTGGAATTCTCCAACTATATTATATTTATGTGGCTCACTGCTTGATGTATGTTTTCGGTATACCATTTGCAAAGTCATTTAGTGCTTTTATCATACCTCTATGCCAGTAGGTCATAAATCAGAGCCCCCGATTGTCAGCATCTCCCCCGAGCAACCAGTCAGTCTGCTGGACCCGCCCCAATTGCTAGGATCTTCTATGCCCTTTCCATGGATTACGGTGTATGGAAAACGTTAGAGCCCTTTTCCACTCAGCTTTAACATTTGTTACACCGAATAGAAGACAATTCTTCTATCAGCGTACTACAAGGCATATAGAATCTACTTTGTTTTATCTTGTTGATTCTGCCCACACAGAACTTCAGATGTGGCCCCTCTGTACAGGAGGAGGGGTCGCACACCCCTACCTATTTCCTGACAAGTAGAGTGCCTGTCAGGCTGAGCAAAGACACTCTTCTTGTTTAGGTCATGCATCCAAGAGCTAAAGATGCGCTAAATGTGCAGGTGCCCGGCTGCCAGAGCTGAACTTTGCCAGGCTAAGGATTTCACAGAGCAAACACAAGGAGATGATGGACGAAGAACTGACATTTTTCAGACACTCACCCCAGTCACAGATCTGGGTTGAATCTATCATCGTTCTTTAGATGACTTCGTCACTCCAGATCTGACCCAGCCATATGCAAATCAGTCTTGACCCTGTTCCTTATGGGAACAGTCCAGCCCGAACTGCTAAGCCAGGTCTTCCCTGGACCGGAAACAAGCATCCTGGGATTGGTTTTGGGGTAACACCCCTCATCAGCCAGGCTAGCTTGAATCCAGTGGCAAAGTGAGCAAGGGACCCACGTCTGGGCATACCCTGCCAACTTAGGGCGAACAAAGCAAACACAAGGAGATGTTGGACGGAGCGCTGAAACTTTTCAGACACTCACCCCCAGTCACAGATCTGGGTTGAATCCATCATCGTTCTTTAGGTCACTTTGCCACCCCAGGTGAGACCCAGCCATATGCAAATCAGTGTTTACCCTGTTCCTCATGGGAACAGTCCAGGCCGAACTGCTAAGCCAGGTCTTCCCTGGACCAGAAACAAGCATCCTGGGACCGGTTTCAGGGTAACTCCCCTCATCAGCCAAGCTAGCTTGAATCCAGTGGCAAAGTGAGCAAGGGACCCATGTCTGGACATACACTGCCAACTTAGGGCAAACAAAGCAAACACAACAAGATGATGGACGGAGCGCTGAAACTTCTCAGACACTCACCCCCAGTCACAGATCTGGGTTGAATCCATCATCGTTCTTTAGCTCACTTCGCCACCCCAGTTCAGACCCAGCCATATGCAAATCAGTCTTTACCCTATTTGTCATGGGAACTGTCCAGCCCGAACTGCTAAGCCAGGTCTTCCCTGGACCAGAAACAAGCATCCTGGGACCGGTTTTGGGGTAACACCACTCATCAGCCAGGCTAGCTTGAATCCAGTGGCAAAGTGAGCAAGGCACCCATGTCTGGGCATACCCTACCAATTTAGGGTGAACAAAGCTAAATACAAGGAGATGATGGATGGAGAGCTGAAGCTTTTCAGACACTCACCCCCAGTCACAGATCTGGGTTCAATCCATCATCCTTTCACAGCACTGTGGGCGTGACGCCCACAGCCTGGCAAAAGTGCCGTGAGTCCCTCCCCCTCGTGACAAGGGGGAGCGTCACTGATTGCCTCGGACCCGGGCGCTTCAGTTTTAAGCCCTGATATGCCTCTTCACAGAGTGGGGTGGGGTCAGCAGTCTCACTGACCCCATCTCACTCTGGGTCGAGTAAGGTACTGAGGAATTAGCAGTCCCAACCCTACTGGGACTTCTGAGGCTTCCCTCCATGGGAGCTGCAAAGCAGGTAAGTTTTATATTTTTGAATGTTTGGTGCGTGCGTGCATGAATGAATGTATGAATTTGTGAGTGAGTGTTGTGAGTGGGTAGGTGTGTGGGTGTGCATGTGCACGTGTGCCTGAATGCATAGGTGTGAGTGCATATGTATATGTGCATGTTTGGTCTGCCCGCCTCCCTGGTAAAATTACCGCCGCTACTGCACAACTTGCACAAAGTCTGTTTGAAATCAGATTTCTAGGTGCCATGCTGCACAGAAATGGAAAACCCTTCTCTGGCTTTTTTACCACGAGCAGCAGAAAATGCACACAAAATGCGTGACAGTTTATCACATGCAAACTGTTAGCCCCCACCAGAAATGATGCTTAGATAAAGAAGCTCTGGCTAATGGAGGCCTGCATTAGACCCAGCAGGTCTATGGTTGCTGGATCACACATAATCCTGTCAGTGCACAAACTGCCAATATTGAGTGAGGGGGGCGGCAGGGCAGCAGCAGTGGCGGTGGGATTGAGGATTGAATCGAGAAAAAAAAATTAAAAACGTATCTGATCCTGCGGCCGCCTCGAGCTTCGGTGCTCCTCCTTTCTCCTACTGCTCTCGACAGTCCCTGGGACAGACTCGCCAATCAATCCAGACCCTGCTGTCATACTATGAGAGCAGCGCCGGGATTGGCCTGAGCGGGCTCGTTTGACGCTCCGCTCAGGCACAGGGAGTCTGTGTCGTTTCTCCACCCAGCTGTAGAATACAGCCGGGTTAGAGAAACCTAACTGAGCATGTCTCTTTGGCCAGCCTAAGATGGCCGGCTACATAGACATGCGCACTTAGAAGTGCACCAACCACTCCTCCCTGTGACCTCAGCCCTGTCCTGCTCTACACACGCCGGCTCAACCAGCAGCGAAAAAATAAAATGATAATAAAATATTGTTTTATTTTACAGCTGCTGGCTTTGAGCCAGTGGGGCGACGCTCCTTCGCCATTGCGGAGGAGCCACCGCTGGAGCTAGTGCCTTGCACTCTCGCCCTTGAGAATGCATTTTTGTTGGGGAAGAACACACACCGAGTATACTGAGAAGCAAGGGAGAGCTGCTGGAACACTGGTTTTTTTCCCCTTCTCTGACTTTGGTGTTTAAATAAATGCAAAACAATAAAATGAAAGTATATGTAGAAGCCTGCGGCCAGCTGAAATTTGCAATGTAAGCCAGTAGCCTAACAGCATGCTGTAAGCAGCTCTGCAAACATATCTATTTTATTGCCTCTGCTGAAGCATGGGGTTCTACGATAGCTTCGCCGTTAAGTCAGGGAAGGCCAGTTGATATTACGATGTGCTCCACTTTCATTACAGTTATGGTATGTTCTATGAAGAACAGCCAGGAGAAGCAGAAAGTAACTCCTGGGGTTCAAATCCTGGCTTCCACGCTACGGAAAATTGTGTGAACGTGGACTAACAGCATCGTGTCATTGTACCTCATTGTTGATAAGTGAAAATTAAGGATGTGTTCCATTAAATCAGCCTAAAGGCAGTGCTGTACAAAAACAAGCATTGGCAAAACCATTGGTTAGGGTCCTGGTAAACCTGCAATAAATAGTTCAAATTTTATGTATTTATAGTTTTGCAAATATATGCAATAGGCATTAAGTTTGAATGTAATAAAAAGTAAAAAGGTGGCTTGCATGTATTTGTAAAGAAAGCAGGAAATGACCCATTGCAAAAATAAATTAGAATAAATATTGTCAAAATCAAAAGGGCTGGTCATGGTCTTAAGCATTTTGTTTTTGGCAATGTTTGTTTTGTTGTGTTCTTCTAAAACTTTATTGTTGGGGACATTGCAAGGCCCCCATCCATTTAAAAACATTGGCTAAAAGCAAAAATATTCTTTTAGTCACAAAAAGCACATATTGCCATAGTAGTCCTTAGCACTTAAGGGGACTACTTTGTGTGGGGGGGTGTTCCTTGTGAAAGGGCAGATCGGTGTATCTCACAGTAAAGTTGGCCAATGGCTGAAGTGGCCTGATCCACTGCACCATGCTCTAATGGTGGAAGGAAAATGTGAATGACACAATAACAGACCAATGAATGAAGATGGCTGGCTGAAACTCACTATAAGCAAATATATTATACCCATAATTCTAGGAAAATCAAAATGTCTTGGCTAATGCCAGTTCTAAACAAGCATTTGCAATGCAATAGGTCTCACATTACTGATAGTTTGAGGTATTGGCGTTGCAAATAATAATGCAACGCCAATAGGTCATACTTTCAGTAATGCGAGACCTAGTACATTGCAAATGCTTACGTAGTGAGCCAGGAACCAGCATTGTATGTCTCAGTGCAGGACCGCAAGGTGCTCCTAGAGGCCCCTAGAGAGCAAGGTACCAGTATTGTATGTCTCTGTGCAGTACTGCAAGCTGCTTTTAGATGTCTCGAGTGAGCAAGGCACCAGCACTGCATGTCTCGGTGCAGTACCGCAAGCTGCTCCTTGAGGTCCCTAGTGAGCAAGGCACCAGCACTGCAGGGGTAGGTGCAGTACCACAAACTGCTCCTAGAGTTCCCTAGTGAGCAAGGCACTAGCACTTCATGTCTTGGTGCAGTACCGCAAGCTGCTCCTTGAGGTCCCTAGTGAGCAAGGCACCAGCACTGCAGGGGTAGGTGCAGTACCACAAACTGCTCCTAGAGTTCCCTAGTGAGCAAGGCACCAGCAATGCATGTCTAGGTGCGGTACCGCAAACTGCTCCTAGAGGTCCCTAGTGAGCAAGGCACAAGCACTGCATGTCTACAAAGTTGGAGTTACTGGTATTATAAAGGGCAATCTTTTTTACCTGGCCATGTTGCAGGGTTTAGTACCATGTGGCCAAAAGGGGACCTCTTTTGGTCACATATAGTACGGCACCCTGCAGAAGATATGGTAAATCCACCCTACTCATAATGCATTCCATGCAAGACAGTACTACCAGAACATTCAAATAGCTACGTCCATATATACAATTAGTATCTTAGAAATGTGACAAAAGAAATATTACATTAATTTCGGATTAGGTTGTACTCTGTGTGGAGCTGATGAAGAACAGGAAACCAAAGCAGTGATTCCTCCCATGGCCCAGCTTGCACTTTGTCATTTAAGGAAAAGCAAGACCTCTGGTTAGGTTCTGGCTCGACTCACCCTAAGATATTTTGGCTTGCAATGTTTGGAATGGAAATATAAAAGTGCAGGCGCTCACTACTATAAACAACCTGTTCGCTATTGAAAACTGATTGTTCTCTTATAAAAAAAAACTACAGACTTTCTGCTGAAGAGTGCAGGCACCCTCTCTCCCTTTTAAATTAAGGAAGAGCAGGTACAGTACCCATTACCTGCTAGTACTTGTCCATTTTAAGCACTGGTTGCAAGTAAGCCATGCTATTTCCCCCACACAGGGGCACTGATGTTATCCACTGTAGGGGCTGAAAGGCTGAGTTTGCACTGTTCGAGATTCACAGCTTGGATTTACACATCTGAAATAGGAAACTAGGCCCACGGAGCTCCCTGTCTGCGAGGCCTGCTTGTGCGTTATAGAGATCCCCCCCGCCAGGCCCAATCACCGCCCCTCCCCCTGCTTCACAGAGCCTCAAACAATACCATGCAGCGGGCAGAGACAGGGAGCGCTACTGATGCGCAAAGTTCGCAAACGTGCAAATTACGAAGAGGCTTTGAGGCCAGAAACAAAACTCTCCCACTTGGGGTTGACTGTGAGACCTTCCCGCATGGTGTGATAATAGAACACATCTAATTTGTCTTATGCATTTGAGTTCCGCGGAACTAGGTTGAAGGCACTTAAGCGCTAACAGAGACTATTCACATTCCAGGAGAGCTCGACATTTTCAGCCTAGATGGCAGAGATGATGAGGGGCTGGGTGTAGGTCGCACACCAGTGTTTGGTTTTTACATACATTATACGTTTGCAATTTCAGCCGTAAAGAGGTGTGCCGGAAATCCCACGGCGCATGTGATAAGAGCTGAAGCTGGAATAGAGTCGAAGTGTCCAAGCTATACTATGTACCATCTACAACACCACAGTCAGAGAAATGTGGAATTGTCATGCAGATGTCTGGGGGATCTATTTGAATCTGAATTTAGCGCTCTGGAGAAACCAAATGTCATATCCGGCACTTTAAAGCTCTGTATCGCTCCTTAATAATATATAAAGCTTCAATAAAAACAAAAACAGCCTATTCAGAAATATCCCAAGTTCTTAGTCAATAAAATATTTTTTTAAATGTTTTCTGCGATTGTATTTTCAGAACGTTTCTCTTTTTCGTGATACATTAAGTGACATTTTAGCACGACCACTCTTAATTGCAATAATGAAATGAGTTTCTAAGTAGCTCTCGACGTCACAGGGGCGTCGCTTCGTAGAGCCGTGAATAACAGACGATAATATGAGCACAATTAATAGTACTGATTTTACGTGCCAGGATTCTAGGCTGTGAGTTTATGAGGTCCAGACAAAAGACCTGTGAACCACTATACATAGGCCGGGGCGCCTAGTGGTTGTGAGTGTATGAGACGGTACCTGTCAGTACTATTACTTTAGGATTAAAAGGGTATCATCAAGTGCTGTATTCTCTGCGGCCGCTAGATGGCGCGGGGAGTCAGAGCCGAGTCCCGGACAGGCGGCTCCCGCTACCTCCCGCAGACTCGTCCATCAGCAGCGAGAGGAGAGAGGCTGCCAGCCCCGCGCTCCCTCCCGGTACAGTCCACCCTCCGCCCTGCCTGGCCGGACTCCGGTGACCGCAGCACAGCTCCAGGCGCCCCATGTCTGCCCCGAAGCAGCCCAGCAGAGCCATGGACCTGAAGGAGGGCGACATGGTGGAGAGGGGCAACTCTGCCAGCGGGGTGGTGGTGCAGGTGCGCGAGAAGAAGGGGCCCCTGCGGGCGGCCATCCCCTACATGCCGTTCCCCGTGGCTGTCATCTGCCTCTTCCTCAACACCTTTGTGCCGGGACTGGGTAAGGAACGGCCCCTCTGCTTGACTCTGTTAGGGATAACGGTGCAGCAGGTGTGTGTGGTCCCGCCCAGCGGCGCCCTGCTCACCGTGCCCTCCGAGGTCTCCTGCTGTCAGTGCACTCAGAGGTTCCCTGCTGTCACTGCACACAAAGGGTTGTTATGTTTTTTGCTGTCCATGTCCACATGTTCCGTGCTGACAACACTGAAGTTATTTGCTGACATTTTACTCAGGTTTCTCGACATCCAGTCCACTCTGAGCTTTATAGTTGTCAGAGAAGACTTGTTCTTAATGAACTCAGTGGTTTCTTGCTGTCACTGCACACAAGTGGTTTCTTGCTGTCACTGCACACAAGTGGTTTCTTGCTGTCACTGCACACAAGTGGTTTCTTGCTCTCACTGTACACAAGTGGTTTCTTGCTGTCACTGTACACAAGTGTTTTCTTGCTGTCACTGCACACAAGTGGTTTCTTCCTCTCAGTGTACACAGAGGTTTCTTGCTGCCACTGTACACAAAGTGTTCTTGCTGCTGCACACACGTGGGTTCTTACGGTCACTGTACACAATTGGTTTCTTGGTTTCACTGTACACAGAGGTTTCTTGCTGTCACTATACACAGGGGATTCTTGCTTTCACTGTACAGGACGGTTTCTTGCTGCCAGTGTGCATAGAGGTTTCCTGCTGTCACTGTACACAGAGGTTTCTTGCTGTCAGTGTACACAAGTGGCTTCTTGCTGTCATTGTACACAGAGGTTTCTTGCTGTGACTGTTCTGAGATGTTTCTTGTAGTCAGTGTACATAGAGGTTTCTTGCTGTAACTGTATACAAGTGGTTTCTTCCTGTCAGTGTACACAGACGTTTTCTTGCTGTCACTGTTCTGAGATGTTTCTTGCTGTCAGTGCAAACGGAGATTTCTTGCTGCCAGTGTATACAAGTGGTTTCTTGCTGTCACTGTACATGGGGGTTGCTTGCTGCCAGTGTATACAAGTGGTTTCTTGCCGTCACTGTACATGGAGGTTGCTTGCTGCCAGTGTATACAAGTGGTGTCTTCCTGTCAGTGTACACAGAGGTTTCTTCCTGTCAGTGTACACAGAGGTTTCTTGCTGTCACTGTATACAAGTGGTTTCTTGCTGTTAGTGTACACAGAGGTTTCTTGCTGCCAGTGTATACAAGTGGTTTCTTCCTGTCAATGTACACAGAGGTTTCTTGCTGTCACTGTACATGGGGGTTTCTTGCTGTCACTGTATACAAGTGGTTTCTTCCTGTCAATGTACACAGAGGTTTCTTGCTGTCACTGTATACAAGTGGTTTCTTGTCAGTGTACACAGGTTTCTTGCTGTCACTGTATACTAGTGGTTTCTTGTTGTCAGTGTACCCAGAGGTTTCTTGCTGTCACTGTATACAAGTGGTTTCTTGTTGTCAGTGTACCCAGAGTTTTCTTGCTGTCACTGTATACAAGTGGTTTCTTGTTGTCAGTGTACACAGAGGTTTCTTGCTGTCACTGTATACAAGTGGTTTCTTGTTGTCAGTGTACACAGGTTTCTTGCTGTCACTGTATACAAGTGGTTTCTTGTTGTCAGTGTACACAGGTTTCTTGCTGCCAGTGTATACAAGTGGTTTCTTGCTGTCAATGTACACAGAGGTTTCTTGCTGTCAGTGTACACAGGTTTCTTGCTGTCACAGAACACAAGTGATGTCCTGCTGTCACTGTACTGAGATGCTTCTTGCTGTCAGTATACTGAGACATTTCGTGCTGTCAGTGTATACAGAGTTGTTTTACTGTCAGTGAACTGAGCGGCTTCTTGCTGTCAGTCTGCTTGGTGATTTCGTGCAGTGTTCTGCTGTCATGGAACAAGTCTCTTGCTGTGTTTTGTTATATCCCGCGCTTCTTTCAGAGGGCGCTTGCTTTATGGTCCTGTTAGTGGAGATGTGTTTTACTGTGCCATTTTTCATTAGTAGAGGTTTCATGCTGTGTTGTGCCCTCTGCAGTAGTTTCTTGCTGTGCTCCACTCCCCTCCCAGAGGCATCTAGCCGCTTCCTTAGCAGGACTTTCTTTCAGTCCCCTGACCCCAGCAGGTATTTTCTGCTGCGAACTGCTCTCTTAGCAAAAGTGCCTTGCTGGTTTTATTCCCAATAGCAGTTTTTAGGTCTTGCCTGGCATTAGCAGCGCGCATGCGCTGCTCTCGCCATGCGAGGGCGTCTTGGAATCGATACGATTCCAGAAGTCGTGTCGCTGCTCCGCCTACAATTTTGATTGGTGCGCGTCGTTTTGCATCATGGATGATGCAAAACACAGTGTAATGATTGCACCGGAGGCAATCATTACACTGAGGGTTGCCACCCTGTCCGCTTTTGGCCCCGCCCACCGGGTTTCGATCTTTTACTTGCGGCGGGAGACAGTGTCTCTTAATTAGCCGCTAAGCACTTCTTTTTCGTATTACCGCGTTTGCCTTCAACAATGGCTGACGCGCTTTTCATTTCTCTGTTCTCGGCTTGTTTACTTTAGTAGACAACACCCCTCTCCCCCCTCCCCAGCACTCGCGGGACAATGGCGTGCGTTTTACTTTAGCAGACAACACCCCTCTCCCCCCCCAGCACTCGCGGGACAATGGCGTGCGTTATTTGTATACACAATCCGTGATTGGATGTGTCCATGTCCTCGAATTCAGCGGTGCACTCGCGGGACAATGGCGTGCGTTTTACTTTAGTAGACAACACCCCTCTCCCCCCCAGCAATCGCGGGACAATGGCGTGCGTTTTACTTTAGTAGACAACACCCCTCTACCCCCCCAGCACTTGCGGGACAATTGCGTGCGTTTTACTTTAGTAGACAACACCCCTCCTCCCCACCCCCCAGCACTCGCGGGACAATGGCGTGTGTTATTTGTATACACAATCCGTGATTGGATGTGTCCATGTCCTCGAATTCAGCGGTGCACTCGCGGGACAATGGCGTGCGTTTTACTTTAGTAGACAACACCCCTCTCCCCCCCCAGCACTCGCGGGACAATGGCGTGCGTTATTTGTATACACAATTCGTGATTGGATGTGTCCATGTCCTAGAATTCAGCGGTGCACTCGCGGGACAATGGTGTGCGTTTTGCTTTAGTAGACAACACCCCTCCATCCCCCCAGCACTCGCGGGACAATGGCATGCGTTATTTGTATACACAATCCGTGATTGGATGTGTCCATGTCCTCGAATTCAGCGGTGCACTCGCGGGACAATGGCGTGTGTTTTACTTTAGTAGACAACATCCTTCTCCCCCCCACCCCCAGCACTCGCGGGACAATGGCGTGCGTTATTTGTATACACAATCCGTGATTGGATGTGTCCATGTCTTAGAATTCAGCGGTGCACTCGCGGGACAATGGCGTGCGTTTTACTTTAGTAGACAACACCCCTCCCCCCCACCAGCACTCGCGGGACAATGGCGTGCGTTTTACTTTAGTAGAGAACACCCCTCTCCCCCCCCCCAGCACTCGCGGGACAATGGCGTGCGTTATTTGTATACACAATCCGTGATTGGATGTGTCCATGTCCTAGAATTCAGCGGTGCACTCGCGGGACAATGGCGTGCATTTTACTTTAGTAGACAACACCCCTCTCCCCCCCCCAGCACTCGCGGGACAATGGCGTGCGTTATTTGTATACACAATCCGTGATTGGATGTGTCCATGTCCTCGAATTCAGCGGTGCGACTTTTGCCTGTACTTGCCGGTACCCACCAAGTACGAGTGAGCTAGTATCGGGGGTGGGGGGCTCTAACACGTAAAGGTACTGCCAGGATATATGTCAGTACGCACTGGGGTGTGCACTTGAGTATCTGGGGATGGTTGTCGCTGACGCGTACTGGTACAGCCAGGATATTGACCGGCACCCACCGGAGTAACAGTGAGCACGAGAGTTTTGAGAGAGGTTGCTGACGCTAAATGGAACAGTCAGGATGACCCCCTCCTGAGGAACAAAGAATCAATAGCGTGTTAAGGATGTGCTCCCATCGAAAATCCAAGCAGACCCCACTGCGAGCAGAGTAACAGTGAGCGCTAAAGTATTACGGCCGGGCGCTTCTAATTAAAGAGACGTGCGGCACCTTAAGAGCCAGTGAGCGCTAGAGCCATGGACCGGTTAACTGTGAGCAGCAGAGTACAAGGGAGGGGCTCTGACTCTTTATGTAACAGCTGGAAAAGCCCAACACTCGCAGAGTAACGGGGAACTCTAAAGTATCTGGAAGATTGTTCCGGACGGCCTGGAGAGTGCACCACAGGCCAGCCACCGTTAGCGGGGCACGCACGGAGGGTGGTTTTGGAGAGGACACGACGGGGCATTCACCAGCAGTTACTAACGTGAATCCTGTTGTCTGCCTAGTCTCTTCCAGTCTCTGCCCTTGGCCGGTTTGAAGGGACGTGCACCAGGGTAACAGGGGTAATTTTGCGGTTACTGTGCCGCTGCCGGGATTTGCAGTCTGTCAGCTGGACGGTGGTGCTATCCGTGCAGCGCCCCTACCCCTCCGCTGTAACACGAGCCCCCCCTTCCCTGCACTCACAGAGAGCGCCACTCGTTCACTTATCCCACCGCAGTGTCTGGTTACTCCGTGGACAGCGGAACATAATCCAAACGACTTTAATAGTACTCCCTTAGTCTGTCGGTTTTCAACCAGTGCTGTGATGATCCCTTCGCATGTTGAAGTTGGTCGCTTAGAGTCGGAGACAAAGTAGAGGAGATCAGATGTTCGAGTTCTGTCGGGGTACGGGAGGTGAGGTCTTTTACCCGCCGTCCCATTGTTTGTTAGGGGTCAAGTGGTTTCTTTGAGAGGTCCCCGACTATTTAACGTGATCCTTATAGCGTTTGCTTTCACTATTGCCATTATGTTTAACCTCTTATACGATAGGTATAAATTATGGAATAAGTTGGCACCTAGTTACCCTTGTTTCTGTTCTCTTTTGCGGTAGAAATGTTTTTTTCGCTCCTTTCTTCAATCTGCTTCATCGTGCATTAGAACGGATTGGTCAATAAACGCCATAAAGAACACAGACAAATACGTCTAGAGTAGAAGAGACCCATGGCACATCTCCTCTGTGATCCTGGGCAAATCACTTAATCCCCCTGTGCCTAACAAAATGAATGTGTCCGTCTGTAACGCAACTGGTGCTCATGTGAAGCGCTCTGATGCCTTCTGGTTGAGTTAGCGTTATATAACAAGCATTTGCAATGCAATAGGTATCGCATTTACGCAAATTTAAGCTATTGGTATTGTAAATGACAATGCCTTTTATTCATGTTTTAAAAACTAAAACTAAAATAAAAGGCATTGTTATTTGCAATGTTAATAGCTCAAACTCACGTAAAGGCGAGACCTATTGCATTGCAAATGCTTGTTTCTTGTTGTGATCTCATCTCATAGCAGTGCTTTCTTACTGAGCTACAACCTCCTAGCAGAGGTTTCTTGCTCTGCTATATTCTCCTAGCAGTGATTTCCTGCCGTGCTATACTCTTCAAACAGAGGTTTCGTGCTTTCTCTCCGAGCAGATATTCCGTGCTGTTGCATGCTCTCCTCCCAGAGGTTTCATGCTGTGCTCTTCCCTCATAGCAAAGGTTATTTTCTGTGCTTTGCTCTCCCAGCAGTGATTTTTTGCCATACTCTGATCTCCCAGCAGGGATTCTTGCTGTGTTTTACTCTCCTAGCAGAGGTTTCTTTCTGTGCTTTGCTGTCATAGTAGGAGATGTTATTACTCTTCTAGCAGATGTTTCTTGCTGTGCTGCCCTCGCCTAATAGAGGTTTCTCACTGTTATCTCTTCTACTAGCAGACATTTTTTTCTGAGGCATGCTCTTTTAGCAAAGGTTTCTTATTGTGCTCTGCTCTCCTGCCAAATATGCCTCTCTGTGCTCTGTTCTCCTGCAAGAAGTGTTTTCTTGTTGTGCTCTGCCCTCCTAGCAGAGTTCTCTAGCTGAGGTTTCTTGTTGTGCTCTGTTCTCCTAGCAGACTTCTCTAGCTGAGGTTTCTTGTTGTGCTATGCCCTTCTAGCAGAGTTCTCTAGCTGAGGTTTCTTGTTGTGCTATACCCTTCTAGCAGAGTTCTCTAGCTGAGGTTTCTTGTTGTGTTGTGCCCTGCTAGCAGAGTTCTGTGACTGAGGCTTCTTGTTGTGATGTGCCCTCGTAGTAGAGATCTGGGGCTGAGGTTTCTTGTTGTGCTATGCCTTCGCAGCAGAGTTCTGTGGCTGAGGTTTCTTGTTGTGCTCTGTTCTCCTAGCACCGTTTCTGACTGAGGCTTCTAGTTGCGCTATGCCCTCCTAGCAGAGATCTTTGGCTGAGATTTCTTGTTGTGCTCTGTTCTCCTAGCAGAGTTCTCTGGCTGCGGTTTCATGTTGTTCTATGCCCTCCTAGAAGCGTTCTGTGGCTGAGGTTTCTTGTTGTGCTCTGTTCTATTAGAGGTTTATTGCTGTGCTGTGCCGTTCTAGCAGAGTGCTGTGGCTGAGTTTTATTGTGCTCTGCCCTCCTAGCAGAGTTCTCTGGCTGAGGTTTCTTGTTGTGCTCTGTTCTCCTAGCAGAGTTCTGTGGCTGAGGTTTCTTGTTGTGCTCTGTTCTATTAGAGGTTTATTGCTGTGCCGTTCTAGCAGAGTTCTGTGACTGAGTTTTCTTGTTGTGCTCTGTTCTCCTAGCAGAGTGCTGTGGCTGAGTTTTCTTGTGCTCTGCCCTCCTAGCAGAGTTCTCTGGCTGAGGTTTCTTGTTGTGCTCTGTTCTCCTAGCAGAGTTCTGTGGCTGAGGTTTCTTGTTGTGCTCTGCCCTCCTAGCAGTGTTCTCTGGCTGAGGTTTCTTGTTGTGCTCTGCTCTATTAGCAGAGGTTTCTTGCTGTGCTCTGTTTTCCTATCATAAGTTTCTTGCAGATGTTCCTTGTTCTGCTAACCTCTCCTAACCGATGTTTCTTCTTTGTTCTGTTCTCTTTTATCAGAGTTTTCGTGCGTGCTCCGCACCCTTTAGCAGATGTTCCTTAGCAGAT
Source organism: Calotriton arnoldi (assembly GCA_963921515.1). NCBI lineage: Eukaryota > Metazoa > Chordata > Amphibia > Caudata > Salamandridae > Calotriton > Calotriton arnoldi. The sequence goes on from CAWUFW010000707.1 coordinate 23,466, forward strand.
ATTTCTTGAAAGATCTAGCGATAGATTCCTGCTTGCAGAGATTTCTTACAGATCTTGTTTCTCATAGCAGAGGTTTCTAGCTGTTCTCCATTTCAGAGAGTTCTTCCTGTATTCCTCTTCTCTGGCTCGTGTGGTTGCTGCGCTATGCTCTTTATTCAGATGTGCTCGCTGTGCCGTGTTCCATTCGCTGGAGTTTTACTGCCGCCTGTTTCAGTCAGTCACATGCAGTGATTGCTTGTGGTGTTCTGAGATTCTTGCAGCGGTGTTAACGCATGACACTTCTGTGAACAGCAGAGTCTGCTTGTGATCTGCTAGCTTGTTTTACGGTGCTTCATTCACAGACACTTCGGTCTGTGTCCATTGCCAGACCATGTTTTTTTGCTGTGCCCTTCTCCTGTGGTTGGCGTGTCTCTGTGCTGCTCCCTAAAGGGAGGTTTTCTGAAGAGCCATTTTCCTTAGAGAGATGTTTCCTGCTCTCCCGGAGCGTTCACCGTGCTCTGCTCTCTTGGCGGGAGTTTCTTGTCTGCTCTCTTTGCTTGTCAGCAGGTCTCCGCTGTCTTGTGAACGGGGGAGGCGGGGGGGTGCCGGCTAATTTAGAAGTTGTAACACGAGCTTCCCCCGCCGGTCACCAAGTCTCCTTCTGGCCGAGGGAATGGAAATATCCATTGCGGGATCGGTGCTGTGTGGGTGCCCGGCTCAGACTCCCGCGCTTTGCCGGCGCACGTCACTCTCTCAGGTGCTCGCGGGTAGCGCGCCTCGCAAGTGAAAGTCCACCTACCTGGTATACTGCGCAGCGCCGCCAGGGGTCGCCACAGCACAGCAGGCCAGGGGCTAAGCACACTTATTCGTAATGCTAGCAATGGAGAACAAGCATTGGCATAGCCAATAGGTCTCGCCTTTGGGACATATAAGTATTTAGCCATGCAGCACATTATCCTGGGTGCTACAGCATCTACTGTTACATCATGTGAAAAGCAACATGCATTGTACTATGCCTAGAGAGTTTGCATCCATGTGCCTAAGAGAGCTGTATATTAAAGTACCCGCTCAGGCGTCAGATAAACTGTCATGTGGCGTGTGTTTCCTGACTCATGTGGCTAAAAGAGAACATGCACTAACAGTGTAACAATAATAATACAAAGGGAAAATGTGACTGCCAGTGCTGCCATCCGAACCTGCTTTGCACTGCTGCACTCTTACCCTAAACATTCACCCCTGCGCCATGTAGGCCGATGGAGTGATAGCGCGAACTCGACCCGAAGGTATTGAAGCGCTTTAAAAATAAAAATACCACGGCAGCACTGCTGTCAGTGCACAAGATCGCCTCCAAAGACCCGGCCTGGATCACAAGAGCACACTGGAAGGGGAAGGAGAGGTAGTTGGAAAGTTTATGGAGCAGCTGCTGCCTGTCTGCGCCATTAACACCACAGTCCTCCACCGCCAGTGACAACAGCCTGCTCGCGCACTGCCTGTGCCGATAACGGCATATCCGGTTTCCACGAGTGACAACATACCCTGCGGCAGTGCAGTCCATCTGACCGCATTAGTGAAAGCGTAGCCAAAAGGTAACAGAGTCGGGGACCGCACGTCCAGTCTGCACCAGTAACAGCACACCTGCCTGCACTGGTTACATCACACTTTTTTTGTTGCAGTTTTTATATAGCGCGAACTCGACCTGAGGGTATTGCAGCTGGATCAGACGTAAGACTCTTTGCTGCCAGACCTTTCCGCTTTGCATTCTGGTATTTGTGGTCCTATATTTTAATGGACACAAACACAACGACAAGCACCAGAATGCAAGTAGAGCTAGATTAGCAACTGATGTCGGACACCGCGCAACGTGAGACTCAGGAGGAGTTTATGTTATGTTTTATATATTTAGTTTAATGAGATGTCGTGTTTGCTGCTGTGCATTGTTTGTTACATCGCTAGTAGCTGCAGGTAACTTGGAACGCGTGGATACCATCTAGGCACTCTGTAGTTTGCAACAGCGCGTGGCCTGGTGTGACGTCACTACTCGGTAACTCTGATACTTTGTAACCCGGAACGATGCAAAAGCAAAACACAGCAACCTTAATATTACTACACGGTAGCAGCGGATCAGTGCTTGATAAATGCAACATAAAATAAAAAGCTACACATTTCGTTTTAATATGGCATATGGACGTTACTATTTGTCTAATAAAGTTACAACTGGGTACAATGAAAATAATTTCATGTTTTCATGTTTTCTAACTCACGTGAAATGTTCTAATCTACCCTGATCTAGGCGCTGGAAACGGAGATTCCGAGCTGCCTTTCCCATGCTGCTGCGGATGCCTTTCCCAAGAGAGTCCTTTTGCTTGACGGTTTATGCTAAAGTGCTCCTATTCCCTAGTACTAGGAGGCGCTATATAAAAACTGTAAACAAATAAATACATAAAAAAAACCTTTAGTGTCTGTCTGTCGGAGCCGGCAGGGCACGAATAGAGTGGGTGGGTCTGCGGAGTCTCGTCTGCGTCAAATGCAGCTCTAGATATTATCGGCTTCCTGCCAGGAACATACCAAAGGGGGGGGGGGGGCGGTTTCCCTGCCAGGAACATACCAAAGGATGGGGGGCGGGGACACTTGGTTTTTCACTTCCTTCGTAATTACACAGAGAAGTATCTCGGCGGATGAAGCCAGGAATCTCCTCGAGTGAGGGACGGGCAGCCCCCGAATGACTTCCCCCAAGTACAGCTCCCGATTCCTGCAATCCCCTGGGCCTTCAGCGCCTACTTAGGTTAGACGGTTACACTTATTTGTATTTATTTTTAGGATACAGCTTGTTTGCAGCATGTTAAGGCACTGGGATGGCCGGGCTGAATGAAGCTTAGGTTGTCAGCGCAGTACAGCCAGCCCATGTTTGTCCGGGATTGTAGATTCTTCTAAGGCGGTTGTCCGGTTTAAATTGCATTTATATAGCGCTTCCTACCCCTGACAAGGTGCCAGAAGCCTGCTAAAAGCCTGCCTTGCCTCCAGCTCTTCCACATTAGGTGTTCACTGCGAGTCTGCCCTCAGTAACAGCTCGGTGAACCCTGATCTAGGTGCTGGAAACGGAGATTCCGAGCTGCCTTTCCCATGCTACTGCGGATGCCTTTCCCAAGAGAGTCCTTCCTTATGCTTCACAGTTTATGCTAAAGCGCTCCTATTCCCTAGTACTAGGAGGCGCTATATAAAAAACGTAAACAAATAAATACATAAAAAAACCTTTAGTTTCTGTCTGTCGGAGCCGGTGCAGGACACATATAGAGTGGGTGGGTCTGCGGAGTCTCGTCTGCGTCAAATGCAGCTCTAGATATGATCGGCTTCCTACCAGGAACATACCAAAGGGGGGGGGGTGGTTTCCCTGCCAGGAACATACCAAAGGATGGGGGGGGGACAGGTAATCAAACATGCAAGCAAAGGGAGGACAAAAAAGCCGGATATATGGATAAAGGCCATTAAAGATGGAGATTAAAAAAAGCAGAGTCAATCAATCAATCAATCACAGAATTTGTAGAGCGCACTACTTACCCGCGAGGGTCTCAAGGCGCTGGGGAGAGGGAAGGGGGGATGCTGCTACTGGTCGAACAGCCAGGTCTTGAGTAGCCTCCTGAAGGTCAGCAGGTCTTGGGTCTGTCGTAGGCTTAGTGGAAGGGTGTTCCAGGTCTTGGCGGCGAGGTGTGAGAAGGATCTGCCGCCGGTGGTTGTTCTTCGAATGCGAGGGACGGTGGCGAGGGAGAGGTCGGCGGAGCGGAGCTGGCGGTTGGGGACGTAGAAGAAGAGTCGTCTGTTGAGGTAGGCTGGGCCAGTTTTGTGGAGTGCCTTGTGTGCGTGGATGAGGAGTTTGAAGGTGATCCTCCTGTCGACGGGGAGCCAGTGCAGGTTCCTCAAGTGGGGGTGATGTGGCTGTGGCGTGGTACGTCGAGGATCAGTCGTGCGGAGGCGTTTTGTATGCGTTGCAGTCGCTTGATGAGCTTGGCCGGGGCTCCCGCGTAGAGGGCGTTCCCATAGTCCAGTCTGCTACTGACGAGGGCCTGGGTGACTGTTCTTCTTGTGTCTGTCGGGATCCACCTGTAGATCTTGCGAAGCATGTGGAGGGTGTTGAAGCAGGAGGAGGAGACTGCGTTGACTTGCTTGGCCATGGAGAGCGTTGAGTCGAGGATGACTCCCAGGTTGCGTGCGTGGTCGGTGGGTGTCGGGGCTGCTCCCAGCGTCGTTGGCCACCAGGAGTCGTCCCAGGCTGAGGGGTTGGAGCCGAGGATGAGGACCTCCGTTTTGTCCGTGTTCAGCTTTAGTCGGCTGATCTTCATCCAATCGGCGACGGCCTTCATTCCTTCATGGAGATTGGCTTTGGCGGCGAGGGGGTCCTTGGTGAGGGAGAGGATCAGTTGAGTGTCGTCGGCGTAGGAGATAATGTTGAGGTCGTGTTGTCTGGCGATGCGTGCGAGCGGGGCCATGTAGATGTTGAACAGTGTTGGGCTGAGGGACGATCCCTGGGGTACGCCGCAGATGATCTCGGAGGCTTTGGATCGGAAAGGTGGGAGGCGGACTCTCTGGGTTCTGCCGTCGAGGAAGGAGGTGGTCCATTCCAGGGCCTTGTCTCAGATCCCTGCGTCGTGGAGGCGTGCGCGTGAGAGTGCGGTGGCAGACAGTGTCGAAGGCGGCGGAGAGGTCCAGCAGGATGAGGGCTGCGGTCTCACGATTGTCCAGCAGGATCCTGATGTCGTCGGTGGCGGCGATGAGGGCAGTCTCAGTGCTGTGGTTGCTGCGGAACCCTGATTGGGATGGGTCCAGGATGCTGTTTTCTTTGAGGTATCGGGTTAGCTGTTTGTTGACGATCTTCTCGATGACCTTGGCTGGGAACGGAAGCAGAGAGATGGGCCGGAAGTTCTTGAGGTCTCTCGGGTCCGCCTTGGGTTTTGAGTAGGGCGTTGATCTCTGCGTGTTTCCAGCTCTCTGGGAAGGTCGCGGTCTCGAAGGAGAGGTTGATGATGTTGCACAGGTGGGGTGCGATGGAGCTGCTGGCTTTGTTGAAGATGTGGTGCGGGAAAGGGTCTGACGGGGAGCCGGAGTGTATTGTGCTCATGGTCTTGATGGTGTCCTCGATGTTCACGCTGGCCCAGGCTGGCAGGGGGTCGTGGTCGATGGTGTGTGGCGGGTCTGGTGCATCGATCTTAGTTGGGGTTGTCTGGGTGTTGAAGCTGTCATGGATGTCGGCGATCTTGCGGTGAAAGAAGGTGGCGAGGGAATCGCACAGGGGTTGCGACGGCGGGATGTCGTTGGTGTTGGAGCTGGGATTGGAGAGTTCCTTCATGATGTTGAAAAGCTCCTTGCTGTTGTGTGCGTTGTTGTCGAGGCGGTCTTTGAAGGAGATTCTCTTGGCGGACCTGATGAGGTGGTGGTGGTTACGGATGGCGTCTTTGTGGGCTGTGTGGCTGTCCGGTGTCTTATCACTGTGCCATTTCTTCTCTAGTTTCCGGCAGGTACGCTTGGAAGCTAGGAGTTCCGAGGTGAACCAGCTGGCTCTTTTGGTGGTGTCGCTGTAGGTGAGCTTTTTCAGCGGGCGAGGGTGTTGGCACAGTCGTCCATCCATCGTCTGAGGTTGCAGGCAGCGTCGTCGGTGTTGGATGGGTCGGAGGGAGGGCTGAGAGCGAGGGTTGCCCGGAGTTGGTCTTCGGTGACTTTGCTCCAGCAGCGGCGTGGGATCTGTTGGGTGCGGTGGTGTGTGGTGGGTTTCTGGAAGGTGAAATGGATGCAGCGGTGGTCGGTCCAGAGGAGTTCCGTGGTGTGGCTGAAGGAGACGTGGGAGCTTGAGGAGAAGATGGGGTCAAGCGTGTGGCCGGCGCAGTGGGTCGGTGTTGTGACGAGCTGGCTCAGGCCGAGGTTGGCGAGGCTGTCGATCAGGGTGGTGGAGTTGCTGTCGTTGTTGTTCTCCAGGTGAAAGTTCAGGTCTCCGAGGAGGATGTAGTCGGTAGAGGTCAGGGCGTGCGTGCTGATGAAGTCGGCGATGGAGTCGCTGAACTGGGGTCGGGGCCCGAGGGGGTCTGTAGACAAGGGTGCCTCTAAGGGTGGTGTTGGGGTCCGTGTGGATCTGGAAGTGCATGTGTTCGGCGGTGCTGAGAGTGTCGTCGGTGCTGGTCGAGACCCTGATGGTGTTCTTGTGGACGATGGCGATTCCTCCTCCTACTGCATTGATGCGGTCTCTGCGGGTGATCTTATAGCCGTCTGGGATGGCTATGGCGATGTCGGCGAGTGGAAAACTCCACAAAGGAATGGAAGAGTCGTACAAGTTAAGGGCAGAAATTCATATGTGCAGTTATGAAGCGTCACATGGTGGAGAGATGAGGGGGAGCCCCACAGGCTGAGACGAGTCAGGCAGAGTCAAAGGGGAGATGTGTATAGAAGAGGCACCTAAAGGGAGAGGCGGGGGGGTCACACGGATGGTGGGGTTGGGTAACGTCCGAGCGAGGAGCGATGCACCAGAGAGGCCCGTGTGAAGGAGTGGTGAGGGTCCGCAGGGGACTCGAAGCCTCAGACTTTCCGCTCTTTCCTTTGTTTGGCGCTTTCTTAAAGTGCCTTCACTGGGCAGAAGCAAGAGACGCTTGAAAGCCTCAACCCACTTAAAAAGAAATCTGCTTTCAGCTCCCGTCGGCCCCCTGCCCGGTGACATAATGGCATTATCCGGAGACCGCTCTCCCTCTCACCCCCCTTCTTTTAACCTTATTAAACCGCAAGAGGTGCACAGCGGCGGACCACCATCGGCTGGGAGCGGGCCCAAGTGGTCCCCCAGGGGCCTTTCACAAGCACCAGCGAGCGAAAGTTGTGCCACCTCAGGTGTGGGTAGTTTATCCAGTCCGGTATTTATTTATTGCAGTATGTATGATGCATGCAGTTGTAATGCTTTCGCACTAGAAATACGGGATTCCAAGGCCAGGTACACAAAAAACAAGGAGGCACTGCATGTGCTCGCTCCCACAGGCAAAACGCCGTGGGATGCGAGGAATGCAGCTGCAGCGTCCCGCGAGTGGTGCACACGCGCTGTAAGGAAGACAAGCACGGCCACGAAAGTAAAAGCAAGCTTTGTAATATGAGCAACAACAGATGGCACCCTGCGCGCCGCTGCTCGCTCCCGCAAGGTGGAGGCCGTGGGAGGAAACATTTACTGGGAAAGGTGGGACATGCACCTGCCTTTGGCCAATTGCGTGCTTTCATTTTTGAAAGCCACACGCAATGGCCAATCACTTCAGCTTTTCAGCAAACTCGTGCGTGTGGCTTTTTTTAGCCACACGCACGAGTTTGCTGAAAAGCTGAAGTGATTCCAAGAGGTCATTTTCTAGAGCAGCGCATGCGCGCTGCGCTAGGCTCGACCTAAAAAAAATAAGCCCAGAATCTGTACAGTGGGGGTGGTGACAGAAGATGGAGTTATGAGGGGCTGGGTAGGACAACGAGGAGTTAAATAATGCATTATTTTTTTGTACAAACTCTGCTCTAAAAGAAATCGAGGACAAGGAAAAAAGTGTTAGTAAACCTGTCTTGACTTATTTAATTGGTCACTGACAGCAAACCTTTGGCCCAATTAATTGATCGCAAATAGACTGCTTTTTAAGCTACCTCATGAGTATAAGGCACCTGCTGCAGTGATAAATGTACCGCACGACGTTTCAGGGTATAACACTGGTGAACAGCTCTTGTGCTCACTACATTTGCTTTTGTTGTAAAGATCTTTGTCCAGTCTGTGGTCAGCGGCCTGAATTATTAGAAAATATGCAAGGTTAATGTGCCTAACTTATAAGACAGGTCAGCGGGGTAATAAACACATATTTTACAGTGCGAATAATTCAGATTTTACTTTGTGATATGAGAATTGTTATTACTAGTGTACTTAAAATGGCGACCAGAGCATAAAAACCAACAACTGGGACACTCCAGAAACCAAGAAATAAGACTACAATTTTGTAGCAGCGGAGTGAACACAGAATGACATCACTGGCAGCACTCACTAACACGGAGAATGGAGACAATGAGCCACGAGGGGGGATTAAATGCAGCTTTTACACACCGTTATCATCCTTGTTAACTAAATTGCTTTCTGCTAAGGGCTGATAACTAATTATGCATTGGAACACATGAAGACCGCCTCCCTCGCTGTGTTCTGTCATCCCTTTCGGAAAATATGTGATACATTTACTGGAATTTTCCTGAACAGGTGGTTAAAAAACAGGACTACTGTGGCACATCCGGGACGCCTGTTCGCGCTAGTAGTTACACACCTAAAAAGCCGTGCCTGGTATTTCTACTGACTATTATACTTAGATCTACATATCTTACACAGCTCCAGAGTCTGGGAAAGTCAAAACCCCCCTTAAGACCCCTTGGCATCCTGGAAAGTTGCACTGCAGAGGGTTTCTTTGTCTTGAGGGGTGGTGGGTGTGGCAGCTAGGGTCGATGCTCCAGGTATGCTGTGTTTACCCTCCATCTCTAGCCGCCAGGACACCACGTGGACAAAAGGGAGTAGATTTTCTGTCAAATGAGACTTATGCTGGAGGTCGCATTGGATAGGAGAAGCGCCTCGAAGGTGCCAGTGTGTTCTGGTGTCGGCACATGGGCGGGCGCATTCCCAAAGGCCGCCCTGGAACCTGGTTCCAGCCCAGGATTAACTGGTGGAACTACACCTGGTGGAATTTCCACCCTAGTAAGATCAGAAAATCAGTGAACGTTAAATGACTACTCTTGAGAAAGGCGCTTTTCAAGTAGGTTTGCTTTTGCGCACTCACAATGTGCCACCTATCATTAAAACTGATGTGTGCTTGACGTGATGTGCAACAACAGTGCATGAATGAAGTTAACTACGCAGTACAACGGGGTATTCTATTGTGAAACAACCATCCTGTTACCTCCGCCTTACAAATACTCCTTACAGCATACAATGAATGCTCGATGCCTGAGGTCTGACGCCAATGAACACTCGAGGGCGTGTGAGACAAGCAGGAGGTGCTGTCGAGGGGCGGGGCTCGGCAGGTGAGCGCTGGAGGTGCTGTCGAGGGGCGGGGTCCGGCAGGTGAGCGCTGGATGTGCTGTCGAGGGGAGGGGCTCTGCAGGTGAGTGTTGGAGGTGCTGTGGAGGGGCGGGGCTCGGCAGGGAAGTGCTGGAGGGGCGGGGCTCGGCAGGGGAGTGCTGGAGGTGCTGTGGAGGGGCAGGGTCGGGCAGGTGAGCGCTGGAGGTGTCGAGGGGAGGGGCTCTGCAGGTGAGTGCTGGAGTTGCTGTTCAGGGGCGGGGCTCTGCAGGTGAGGGCTGGAGGTGTTGCCGAGGGACGAGGCTCTGCAGGTGAGCGCTGGAGGTGCTGTCGAGGGGAGGGGCTCTGCAGGTGAGTGCTGGAGGTGTTGCCGAGGGGCGGGGCTCGGCAGGGGAGTGCTGGAGGTGCTGTGGAGGGGCGGGGCTCAGCAGGGGAGTGCTGGAGGTGCTGTTCATGGGCGGGGCTCTGCAGGTGAGGGCTGGAGGTGTTGCCGAGGGACAAGGCTCTGCAGGTGAGCGCTGGAGGTGCTGTCGAGGGGAGGGGCTCTGCAGGTGAGTGCTGGAGGTGCTGTCGAGGGGCGGGGCTCGGCAGGGGAGTGCTGGAGGTGCTGTGGCGGGGCGGGGCTCGGCAGGGGAGTGCTGGAGGTGCTGTTCATGGGCAGGGCTCTGCAGGTGAGTGCTGGAGGTGCCGTTGAGTGGTGGGGCTCTGCAGGTGAGCGCTGAAGGTGCCGTTGAGGGGTGGGGCTCTGCAGGTGAGCGCTGGAGGTGCTGTCGAGGGGAGGGGCTCTGCAGGTGAGCGCTGAAGGTGCCGTTGAGGGGTGGGCCTCTGCAGGTGAGCGCTGGAGGTGCTGTCGAGGGGAGGGGCTCTGCAGGTGAGTGTTGGAGGTGCTGTGGAGGGGCGGGGCGGGGCTCGGCAGGGAAGTGCTGGAGGTGCTGTGGAGGGGCAGGGCTCGGCAGGGGAGCGCTGGAGGTGTTGTCGAGGGGAGGGGCTCTGCAGGTGAGTGCTGGAGTTGCTGTTCAGGGGTGGGGCTCTGCAGGTGAGGGCTGGAGGTGTTGTATAGGGGCGGGCCCTGCAGGTGAGTGCTGGAGGTGTTGCAGAGGGACGAGGCTCTGCAGGTGAGCGCTGGAGGTGCTGTCGAGGGGAGGGGCTCTGCAGGTGAGTGCTGGAGGTGCTGTCAAGGGGCGGGGCTCGGCAGGGGAGTGCTGGAGGTGCTGTGGAGGGGCGGGGCTCGGTAGGGGAGGGCTGGAGGTGCTGTTCATGGACGGGGCTCTGCAGGTGAGTGCTGGAGGTGCTGTCGAGGGGTGGGACTGTGCAGGTGAGTGTTGGAGGTGCTGTCGAGGGGCGGGGCTCGGCAGGTGAGCGCTGGAGGTGCTGTCGAGGGGCGGGGTCCGGCAGGTGAGCGCTGAAGGTGCAGTTGAAGGGTGGGGCTCTGCAGGTGAGCGCTGGAGGTGCTGTCGAGGGGAGGGCTCTGCAGGTGAGCGCTGGAGGTGCTGTCGAGGGGAGGGGCTCTGCAGGTGAGTGTTGGAGGTGCTGTGGAGGGGCGGGGCGGGGCTCGGCAGGGAAGTGCTGGAGGTGCTGTGGAGGGGCGGGGCTCGGCAGGTGAGGGCTGGAGGTGTTGTCGAAGGGAGGGGCTCTGCAGGTGAGTGCTGGAGTTGCTGTTCAGGGGCGGGGCTCTGCAGGTGAGGGCTGGAGGTGTTGTATAGGGGCGGGCCCTGCAGGTGAGTGCTGGACCTGTTGTCGAAGGACGAGGCTCTGCAGGTGAGTACTGGAGGTACTGTCGAGGGGCGGGGCTCTGCAGGTGAGTGCTGAAGGTGCTGTTGAGGGGCGGGGCTCTGCAGGTGAGGGCTGGTGGTGCTGTCAAGTGGCGGGACTCGGCAGGGGAGTGATGGAGGTGCTGTTGAGGGGCGCAGCCCTGCATGTGAGTGCTGGAGGTGTTGTCGAGGGGTGGGGCTCTGCAGGTGAGTGCTGGAGGTGCTGTCGAGGGACAGGGCTCTGCAGCTGAGTGCTGAAGGTGCTGTAGAGGGACGGGGCTCTGCAGGTGAGTACTAGAGGTGCTGTTCAGGGGCAGGGCTCTGCAGGTGAGTGCTGGAGGTGCTGTCGAGGGGCGGGGCTCTGCTGGTGAGTGCTGGTGGTGCTGTTGAGGGGTGGGGCTCTGCAGGTGAGTGCTAGAGGTGCCGTTGTGGGGCGGGGCTCAGCAGGGCAGTGCTGAAGGTGTTGTATAGGGGCCGGGCCTGCAGGTGAGTGCTGGAGGTGTTGTCGAGGGGCGGGGCGGGGCTCTGCAGGTGAGAGCTGGATGTGCTGTTGAGGGACGGGGATCTGCAGCTGACTGCTGGATGTGCTGTCGAGGGACAGGGCTCTGCAGATGAGTACTGGAGGTGCTGTTCAGGGGCGTGGCTCTGCAGGTGAGTGCTGGAGGTGCTGTATAGGGGAGTGGCTGTGCAGGTGAGTGCTGGAGGTGCTGTTCATGGGCGGGGCTCTGCAGGTGAGTGCTGGAGGTGCTGTTGAGGGGTGGGACTGTGCAGGTGAGTGTTGGAGGCGCTGTTCAGGGGCAGGGCTCTGCAGGTGAGTGCTTGAGGTGTTGTCGAGGGGGTGGGGCTCTACGGGTGAGTGCTGGAGGTGCTGTTCAGGTGCGGGGCTCTGCAGGTGTGTGCTGGAGGCGTTGTCGGAACTCTGCAGGTGAGTGCTGGGGGTGCTGTATAGGGGCGGTGCTGTGCAGGTGAGTGCTGGAGGTGCTGTCAAGGGGTTGGACTCTGTAGTTGAGTGCAGGAGATTCTGTCAAGGGGTGGGGCTCTGCGGGTTAGTGCTGGAGGTGCTGTCCAGGGGCGGGGTTCTGCAGGGGATTGTTCGAGGTGTTTTCAGCTCAGGAAGCGGCGAGTGTCTTCCCAGAGCCGTCTCTCTGGCAAGCTGCCATGGATGAGGTAGTCTCCTAGCCTGCATCAGCCCCTCCCCTGGGGGCCTGCCTACAACAGCTGGCCCAGCGTCGCCCCAGGGGTCTGAGGAAAGCATGTCACTGGGAGTATGGGAACCTAAGACATCGCTTGGAGTTACGCCCCTCCCCCTTCCTCCCACACGTAGCGTCTTACAGCAAGAAACAGGAGTCATTTATTGCATGTGATCCAGCGCTAACAATAAAAATTCTTCTCCTATATGCCTCGGTCATCCAGGTACAACTATCCCTCCAATACACAGACTATATCCATATGACGGTGGGGCCCATAACACCGCATATGCATTCACTCACTCATTTATTCCCTGGATTTCCTCCGTCATCAACCTAGGAGAAAAACAGTAGAACGATTCGCTGGAAGAAGACGGGATACCTCTTTTTAACACGGCATAATATTTCTCATTGCTTTTAAGGTATTCCGCTCATTGGTCGATGGACCAACTAGTAGGAATCAGTTGATGGTGATTAAGACCAGCTCAATCACAATAAACCTTTTAACATTTTACATTAATCATTGAGCTAAAGAATCACTGAGTCAGTTTAAGGATAATAAAGTTTATATAAAGTTTAGAAGCATGAATAAGTTTTTAGGTTTATTATTCAGATTATTACATTTATCATCATTATAAGAATAAATTGAAATTGCAATGCATACCTATTAGATTGAAGAATAAAGTTTGTCACAGCAAGAACTCCCAAAATCTCTATCTATCTATCTGTTCTGGAAAAACAGGCCTTCTCGTTCATTTCCCTTTCAGTATTTTAAGAATAAAAGTCTAATAGTTCTAAATGGAAAAATCTATCAGGAGTAAAAGTTCTCCAAAAGCAGCATCTTATACTCAATAAAAAATATAAAATAGCAGCAGCAGCATCAGCTCGTCAGCATCAGCAGCAGCAACTTCACCCATCTGTAGCATCCAAAAAATCATCATCTCCTAACCCCTCCCCACCAAGAGTAGGTCTTCTTATACCCTCATTCTAGCTTACTAAATAAAAATGTTGCATCTTTATGGCGTGATTCTCTCTAATTGGTCCATTTGAGTCCATATACATCTTTTTATCAAACTTCCTTGTTCTAACCAGTTCTTTGTGGAATGTCCATACTTGCATCGTTTCCCACAGTTCGTGACATTACTCATCCGCTTCGATCAGTCCAATTTGTATCACTTTCCGATACTTTTTAGGTTCAACAGTTCTTTTGTTCATTTATTCTTTTCGACTTCTCACGCTTCTTGCTGACCCATCTTGGCACACATTTACTCAGTAAGGTCACAATAGCCTTGACCATTCTTTCATCCTAGGCTCTTGGAACGATCACGTGGTCATTCTTGTTCACGGCCTTTCTCCTTGTCTACATTTCCTCTCGCGCACGCGTATTCTAGCTCATGGCGGCCATTTTATATCGCTGCTCAACAGGCCTAAGCGCACTATTTATAAAGATAAACAAAATATTGTTAAAATAAAGAATATAAACCCTTTCGTTTCCCTCCCATCATTCTACGTACCCCAATTAGGTATTACCTAGCAAAAAAGCAACATATAAAGCCGTCCCTTACATACCATCGCTTTATTTTGCCACTACACGTTTTATTTTTAAAGCACAGATCATGCATTTCATTATTCTTTTAGTATGCAAATATTACGTTATGTTAGCCACGTCAACAATTATAAGTAAATTAATTTGCACATAAAATAGCGTGTTACCTTTAACCCTTCACATGTAACATACATTGTTGGTTATTTACTTAAACGAACATGTTTGTTAATTATTTTACGTAAATTATTAGGAGGTTAAAACATTTTCTTTTATCCTGCTCCATCACATGTATGTTCATGCCATGCCTGTGAAAACTACTGGAGTCCAGGGAACTGTGGTCTTTAGAGCAAGGATACTAATACACATTTCTTACCATTGTAGAGAAGGGGGGGTGTGGGGGCATGCTTCATGACCAGTGCTTAATTTGTAAAAGAATAAGTGCCACAGTTTTTCTTAGAAGCCCACCGCCAAGTTTCCAAATACCAAGGCAGTCTAGTCTTGGTTCCCCCTCATGCCTGTTTTATCCACCAGGATACATTCCCTGCTCTTTTTCTCCCTTTTACAGGGTTCTTTCATTCCTGCTGTCTTTCTTTGTCACTGTTTTTCTGTCTTTTTCTTCCTACTTGTTGCCGCCTTTTCTGCCTTTCTCGCTCCTCTTCTGGGTCAAAGTCTGATGATGAAAAATAAGCCATGGTCCCCAAAAAATGAGTGCCAGTGGGCCCCACCTGCAGCCACCAATCCAAATAAAGCATTGCCCACCGCACACTGATAGTTAAAAACTGTGGAGTAAAGATTGTCCATCTATGACTTTCTGAATCTCCCAGCAGGCTCCCTACGTGGCAAAGTTATCCCCAGACACGGGTCCCAAGTTTGCTGTGCCATAGAGCCTCGGGCTGCACAGCTGTGGCCATAATGCACCTGGACTTGCCCTGTGTTCGCATGTAGAGTACCAACACGGATTGGCATTTTGTTGGTCTCTTGTATTGGTTGGTCACATTAAGCCTTCCAGTACCTGCAAGCGCCTGGATACCCTATCGGGTGATAAGCAGTGCTATATAAATACCGATTGATTGATTAATTGAAGCTGCAAGACCTCGGAGTGTAAAGGTGGCCAGAGTAATCCACATTAGTTGAAAAGTGTTGGTTCAAGCATTTATGGTCATCATTATTTTGTGGTCTCAGTGAGTGAAATACCCTGTGCATTGTCACTGTTTTTCTTAACACTAAATAACTCCCTTTCTGGTGGGGGCAAGGAATATTTAATCAGAACAGGGATTGCGTCTTGTGCGCTTGATACAGGTCAGCATAATCTCTGTGTCCATAGGGCACCGTCCATGTGCCGCACAGAAGCAATCCAAGTTTCTCTTCTCCCTTAGAAAACAGGACACAATGTTCCATACCTGCCGACGAAGAACAATCTCACCGTGTGAGGAGGGGGCAGGGCCTTGAATTGACAGGGCTCGTGTCGAGAAGTACCCAAGAGGCACTTTTGAACCACAACCCCAAACCCCCTCCTCCCAAAAAATAAAAAATAAAAGCTTGCTGAGGCTGGTGCCGATGTCCTGGAGTGTTTCACACACCTTAATGGATGTCAGCACTTCAAAGCCTCAGAAAACGAGCTGGAAAACCACTATTTACTGTGGTTTTCAGCTAATTTTCCCTGCCACCGGGTGATATTGGCTCCTCACTGGGTGACCGTGTGATGGGAGCCGATATCGTGTGTCACACGGTGGCACCGTGTGAGTTGTCAGGTATGATGTTCCCCCTTTAGGGAAAGATACGTCTAATAGATTGATGGCTTCCAGATTACACCATGTCACAGGAGCACCATGTTTCCTGCACTGGCCTTTCATTGGACAACCTAATGCCTAGTCTCCGAACACTTCGATTGGACCATATGCATTACAACACTCGATGACACTGATTTGTAAAAGTGAAGTCCGGGATAGGTAACATGGTATCCAGGGGATATGGAGTGATCTGGCAACTTTGGGCACATCTGACCTTTGTTGGTGCAGTGCAAAGATTCACTTGGACGTTATGACCTCCATTCTGAATAATTAAACAGCATAATTCAATCAGGTTCAACTATTTATAGAGCCAATCGCAGCACGTTGCTGTGGTTACCGTAGCTGAGGATAGTTGTACATTTTTTTGAAATGGGTAGGCCCAGATTTTTTTTTTTTTTTGTGGAGACAGTCATGTGATGCAAAGCGACGCAAAATGATGCAAACAATAGAGCCAACTAACTTTTGCGAGCTCAGGGATTTTTGCACCCTAAAGTTGATGTGAGTATTGTAAAGTGCTAAAGAATGTTGAATTGCACGGCTTGGAACCTCTGATAATTCATACAATGTTGACTTAACAGGGGCGACAACAGTGCAAATAGCCCTATGATTCCACGTGAAGTCATATCAACTCAGGTCACGCAAAGTAGGGTGCCATTTGGAATTCTCGTTCCAAATGAAAACAAGTCAAACAATGAATGAAGGAAATTGTGTAATATTTCCATTTTTGATACGTGTAATTTTTGTGAAAATTACGCATACTACGATATTTACCCTTTGGTGTCATTCAGCATGAAGAGAAGTGTACTCAAGGGTGCGCATTGAGTACATTGCTCCCTCTGCCTTTGCACTGTGGCACAACACAAAATCATATTTATCATCACACAAACACAGCAGTTTTTGCATTTTGCATGGCTTATGACATCATCAGTGTGTGCTATGTAGAGGGCGTGGCTAAGCTCGCCATGATGGCGGACGCGACTCCCTTGCGCTCCGCTCCTCATCCCTTATAATCCAGACTTTATCCACTCATCAAAAGGGCCTGGTGGCTCTAGACTGTGCCCACTGCCCTTGAGCACCCCGATGCAGCCTGGATTCGAGTGAGGTGCACTCTGGCTGCTGCTGTGGCGACGATCTCCCTGCGGACGGCAGGGAGCACTGAAGTGGGCCTGGGGCCAAGCAGCGATTGGCGTCTGGATGTGCCTGTGCCAGCGGAGCTTGGAGGGAAGGTGAGGCCGTCCTGGTGTTGGAGTCCAGCCATCTGGAGCTGGGGGCCCATCTTGGCACTCAGTCTTGGACCCTCCCCTGCCCCCTTCCCCGATGAGTGGGCCCGCTGCAGCCCGGGTGCGGACGTGCGGCGGGGAGGCCTGGACCTACTCGGTCTGCGGCACTTGCCTGGCCACGTGTACATGGGCTGGCGTGCTGCTGACTGGGCGCCTGGAATCGGAGACAGGACGGAGCCTGAGCCTAGCCTTCCTGCGCTGTTGTGGTGTGACGTGGGTTACGCGCCTGACATGGGCAACCCCCTGTACTGCTGTGCAACAGCTGGCAGGCCTCTGTAGGCCTGCCTGAAGACGGCAGAGGATCGCTGGTGGCTGAGGGTAGTGCTGCTGCGGTTCAGTGACCGGCACCCTGCGTGACCCTGGAGGCACACGACCGCGGGCCTGAGTGCAGCCTAGATTGATAACGGGACGCACCGGAGCTGTGACCATTACAGTGACGGGGGTGGAGCCGGAGGGCCCCCACCGGATGCGGTGGACCGGCAACCTGACCTGTGACAACACACCGCCGGGGCACCCTGTGGTCCCCCACTGAGAAGATAAGTTTGGGGGGGCCCTTGGACTACTCTTTTGTCCCAGGAGGAGTCCCATAAGCAGGGGGATGGAGTAAAAGCTGCTGCTTTCGACGAGCCGCATCTATGCCAGGGGACCTGCCTGCCTGCTGATTTTGCGCCGGGACCGCCGGCTCCGCGTACCGCCCTGTGGGGTGCCTGGCCTGACCCACGCTGCACCTGGATTGGACAACAATACTCCTCTGTTTCGCTCTCTGGGGACTTTGAGGGAGTGAGCCCTACGTGGTGGACTGGTGGTGGCCTCATGAGCGGCGTGGTGCCTGCGGGGGGGCTGAACATGATCAGGCCCGATCTTGAAGCCAATGGCAGCACCTTGGGAGCAGTGGTCCAGAATAGGTGAGCAATACGGCAACACATGTCCGATATGGGTCGCCTGCATTCCGGTGCGGGGGGCCGCCTGGACAGCTACAGACGGCCCAGGGCCAGGTGCAAAAAGTGCGGAACACCTCGCCGAGCGATGCCATGTCCCACAAACTGGATGCTGTTCTTGCCGCGGTTGAGAAGCTGGGGACCTCCCTGGAGCAGACGCGCTCCTCCCTAGAGGGCAAGATAGACGCTGTGGTGACGGATCTCAACCTTCTGCATGCTGACCACCGTAAACTTGTGGATAAAACTCGAGCACTGGGAAACACGATAGATGAACTGGCCCCGAAGATGCAGGAGGCGGGAGCTCAGTTGAAAGATCTACTGGCTCAAATGCATACACTAGAACGCAGAGCAGAGGATGCCGAGGGCCGATCCAGGCGTAATAACATCTGGGTTGTTTGCCTGCCAGAGGGTGAGGAGGGGGCAGACCCCCCCAGCTTTGTCAAAAACTGGATCCAGGACCTATTGCCTACTGGGAAGCTGACGCAACATTTTGCTGTGGAGCGTGCACATAGGGGCCCGACGAGGCCTCCCCCACGGGGCTGGACCCCGACCATTTCTGTTCCGAGTACTGCACTATAGGGACAGAGACACGATCCTGCAGGAAGCTCGCAAATTGCAGTCAATTCAGGTTAAAAATAGCCAAGTCATGCTATTCCCGGACTACACGGCCGCAGTACAGAAGCGCCAACACTCCTTCCTGGAGGTGAAGCGCCGGCTACGTAACCTGGAACTTTAAATACTCATTGCTATTCCCAGCGTGGCTCCGTATAGTCACCAAAGGCAAAATTCATTTCTTCGACACTCCCATGGCTGCCTGTGAGTGGTTGGACTCTATGTTCCCCGGGCGCTCTACCACACCCACTGGGACACAAGGGGGAACTCAGCGGGGAGATGACACTAGGAACATCCGGAGGAGGGGGCACAGGACACGGGAGAATGGCGTGGGGGCTTGGTCACAACGTCGAACAAATGATACAAGACCGGCGCAGAGCACTGCAGGCAGCAGCTGAAATTCGTGAAGCCCGAAGGGAGTCGATATCTGGGGAGATCCTCCAGGAGCGGGTCAGCGACGAAGAGTCGGCGGATGTCGCCTCCTCCTCCTTGGACTCCATTACCCTGCCTGAGGTCACTCCGCAAACAACAGACGATATAGCATGACATTATGCGGGGGACCGGAAGGCTGTGGGCACCAGTCTGAACTTTGCGGACATGCAAATACCATTAATCTGTACTTAGTATTACTGAGCAACTAACTGTGTATCATGCATGTATGAACAGTTATGACATTTTGGGGCATGTTAAGCTTTCATTTGTTTTGTGGGGCACCCCTGACACTCACGTCCTCGTTGGGCTTTGCGGGGTCTGATCGGGCGGGGGGGTGCGGGATTGTCGGGTCACTGGGCCCCCTTATGCTACTATCTCTGGGGGGATTCTTGCTCTCATCTGCTTGGCTTTTGATACGATTGCCACTTCACTCCATTAGCCATAAGTGGCTTTACAGATTGGTCTGTGATTTGGATGGCTGCTTGTTGCAGACTCGCCCTTATGGTATTTGTAGATTTATTTCCAGTGTATTATTGTTTACCATGTTTGAGTTGCCATGACACATCCCCACTACTGTCCCTTGAGATTGCCTCCCAGCGTGCTTTACACACCACCCCCCACCCGCAGTACAGGCCGGCCCCCACGCCACAACCACCATATGCATATATCTCACTGCTGCAATGACACCCATAACTGTCTACACCTGGAATGTCCGGGGCATCCACACCCCGCTCGCAGATACTCAATCTACTCCTACTTGAAGAGACACCAGGCCCAAATAGCCTTTTTGCAGGAGACACACCTTACATCCGCTGAAGTGGCCTGTTTGAAGAGGAGATGGCATGGGCAGTTATATGCCACAGGCTACTTGGCATTCGCCGGGGGGGCGCTAATCTGGATTAAGCCAGGCACCCCCTTTGCCACTGAGGATACGATCATTGACCCTGAGGGCCGTTACGTACAGATAAAGGGCTGACTGGATAGCAGGCACATAGTGCTGGGGTCCCTGTGTGCGCTGAACACAGACCAGCTGTCTTTCTTTGACACCCTGGCGGACCTGCTTTCTAGCTAGCATGGGATGCCCTGGCTGCTGGGTGGTGACTTTAACTGTGTGCTGGACACAGTGCTTGACCGTTCCTTCCCCCCGCTTCCCGTTGCTCCTTCGGTGCTTGCAGCTAAAGCACTGAACACGTGGATGGCGCACTGGAATCTTGCGGATCTCTGGTGCCAATGTTATCCTGTTGATAAAGTGTACTCCAATTATTCGGGCTCCCACAGTCTCCACGTGAGGTTAGACAGACTGATATGCACAAATGACATATCCCTGGCGGTGGCTGATATGGGATATATGGGTAGAACTCATTCCGATCACAACCCGCAGTATCTGCGGTTGTCCTTGGACAGGGTCCCGTCTGCCATCCCCAGATGGCGTCTTCAACCTGAGACCCTGGAAGATCCACCGTTCCGGGAGGCTCTGAGCTCCACCATCGCTACTTACTTCAGCGAGAATGCACACACCGCATCCTCGCACCTTCTGGAGTGGGACGCATTTAAAGTAGTTGTGGGGGCCATTGCCTCGGAGCACAATTGGGCATGCGAATGTCCCTGGAGACTGATCTTAAAAAAATAGAACAGGGGCTGCTTCGCTTAGAAACCCACGCAGCGGAATCCCCAGCAATCCAAACGCGGCTCATGGCTAAAAGAGCGGAGCTCACCTCCCTGCTGGAAAGACTGAGGTGCTTAAATTACAAGTCACACTCTGCCCATACACACACCGTGGCAGATCGCGCAGGCCGCCTGCTGGCCTGGCTCATCCGTCAGGACAACGCTCAATCGCCCATTGCTGCAATCCACTCCCCGAGCGCCACTCTGGTGTATACCAAAGCAAGATACTCCACAAATTCACGCATCACTACCAGACACTATACAAGTCCACAGCTGTAGCCACCCCGGCAGAAATACAGCAGCACCTTACAGCAGTCGGGCTTCCTCGCCTTACCCCTGAGCAAAGGCTAGAACTGTACGAGCCGACATCCCCAGAAGAAATACATGCCGGTATCCACGTTCTGGCCATGGGAAAGACCCCTGGCCCGGATGGACTCCCAACAGAGATTTACAAGGCCTATGCCACCCTCTTAGTGCCTCAGTTGCAAAAGGTGTATGACGCTGCGCTCTCGGACTCCTGCCTCTCGGCCTTGCAGCGGGAGGCGCTCTTGGTCTCTCTCCCTCAACCTGATAGGGACACAACAGAACTAGGGTCGAATAGACCGTTGGCAATGCTTAACACCGATTACAAAATCTTAGCCAGAATTATTGCAGCTAGACTGGCTCCCTTGGTCCCCTCACTCGTCCATCCTGATCAGAATGGCTTTGTGCCAGCCTGTAACGGTTGTATGATGGAACAACTACCACTTGAACAACTACAGTCTAAACAACTACTTCTTAACCACTACTTAGTCTAAACCACTAAAGTTTTAACAACAACTATTTTTTACAACTACTATGCCTTTACCATGATTGCCTTCACCCCATTAATGTATCTATTTTACAGGTAAGTATAAACCCATATATATATATATATATGGATAGATATGGATAGATGTGGATAGATATAGATAGATATGTGCAATGGGTTTGTATGTACCTGTAAAACACTTAAATTTCGTGGTAAAGGCATGCATGCTAAAGACATATGCTTTGTAAAATTAATATTGGTACATATTAACACTATATATATATATATATATACATATACATATATATACACACACACACACACCCATATACTCACTATTAGTTATATAATCCCTTTCCACCCAAAAAACCTACACCCTCCCCAAACCTTAAAAATTTCATTTCCACCCAAAAACCTATACCCACCATAAAGCCTATGAATTCCCTTTCCACCCAAAAACCCACACCCACATTAAACCCTAAAAATACCCTTGCAATCCCAAAAACCCATACCAACCCTAAAATTACCCTTGCCACCCAAAAACCCACACCCACCCTAAAATTACCCTTGCCACCCAAAAACCATACCCACCCTTAACCCTAAAAATAAACTTGCCACCCAAAAACCCATACCCACCCTAAAATTACCCTTGCCACCCAAAAACCGATACCCACCCAAAATCCTAAAATTACCCTTTCCACCTAAAAACCCACACCCACCCTAAACCCAAAAAATACCCTTGGCACCCAAAAACCTATACCCACCATAAATCCTAAAATTACCCTTGCCACCCAAAAACCCATGCCCACCCAAAACCCTAAAAATGCCCTTGCCACCCAAAAACCCACACCCACCATAAACCCTTAAAAATACACTTGCAACCATATATATATATATATATATATATATATATATATATTGCAGGCTCAGGGTAAATAAACACCAGCACTCACGGGAACGTAGTCTCCCAAATTTTATTGGGGCTCTTCAACACGACCAGACGCGTTTCGGCTGCCGCCTTTTTCAATAGTGGCCGGCGCCGACATAAAGCAGACTTTAAATAACAAAACTTGCTAAACATAAACAAAGGACACCGGTCTTACTTCAAACCAAGGTGTCAGCCATTTGTAAACGTGCAATCGATAAATGAAACATAAAGACACAGAATTTATACCACATCTATCTCGCCCTGAATGGGCACTTCTTGTGTTATAATACCTCTTGTTTCATTTTTGTATAGTTGTGTTATTCAGCCCTGAATGGGCTTTTTTTAACGATTCTCGTCATTTAACTCATTGTAATACCACACCAAGGTCAGTAAGATCAATAAACAAAGTTCACATCATACAATGTATAGCAGTAAAATAAGATACGATTCACACATGAATAATGTATCCTTATTGCTATCCCAGCATCTAAAGGTGTACAGCCATCTCTTCCCCGCTATTCAAACCTCCTGGTATTTTAGTTTGGTTGTCGATGATGTATCTCGACTCCAATCTACGCAGTTGTAACTGCCTGTCGCCACCTCTGACGGAACAGTCAGCCAAAGAATACATAGAGGTGCTTAACAGGAATGACCTCAACTTGAAGTTCGCAGGAGATATAAGTAAAAAATCTGTGAACTTTCTGGACCTCAAGGTATTCCCTGCGGAAGGCAGACTGTGCACTTCCTTGCACAGAAAACCAACCGCAGGGAATTCAGTGCTACATGCTAGCAGCTGCCATTTTGAGAAAACAATAACGAGTATTCCATATGGCGAGCTGCTGAGAATAAAAAGAAATTGTACACGTGACTGTGATTACCAGGTAGCAGCTTATGAAAGTATACAAAGATTTGAGGTCAGAGGATACCACAAGGAGACCCTAGCAGAAGCAAAGTCTAAAGTGGATAGGAAACTGAGATTAAACTTGATAAATGACAGTGCCCTTGATACCAAGAAAGAGAAGAAAGAACAACTTAACAACTTTAGGATGATCACGGAGTATTCTAGTGATGCTTCGGACATCAGAAAAATATTTGTTAAAAACTGGCACATTTTAAAATCTGATCCAGTAATAGGGAGGGAATTACCTAAAGTACCCCTTATGACGTTCAGGAGGGCAAGGTCACTACGAAATAGTCTAGTCCAAAGCCATTGTGCTCAGGAGACTAAACCGTCAACTTTTGGTAGGCTATTTGGGTTTTTCCCATGTTTAAAATGCAGGGCCTGCAAAAATAGTAAAAAAAGTGCTAGACAACATAGTGCCAGGTTTGAAAGAACCAAAGAAAATTAAGAAACTGATGAATTGTAACACAAGCCACACGGTATACTGTTTAGTGTGTCCGTGTGGTCTGCGTTACATTGGAAGTACTATACATCCAACCAAAGTGCGTATTTTAGAACATCTTAGAGCCATTAATAACAAGGATGTAACGTATCCGGTGGCCAGGCACTTTGAAGTATTTCATCAGAGCAATAGAGACTTGCTGAGTTTTTTCTGTATGGATCATGTACCTGCCAGTGTAAGAGGTGGCGACAGGCAGTTACAACTGCGTAGATTGGAGTCGAGATACATCATCGACAACCAAACTAAAATACCAGGAGGTTTGAATAGCGGGGAAGAGATGGCTGTACACCTTTAGATGCTGGGATAGCAATAAGGATACATTATTCATGTGTGAATCGTATCTTATTTTACTGCTATACATTGTATGATGTGAACTTTGTTTATTGATCTTACTGACCTTGGTGTGGTATTACAATGAGTTAAATGACGAGAATCGTTAAAAAAAGCCCATTCAGGGCTGAATAACACAACTATACAAATATGAAACAAGAGGTATTATAACACAAGAAGTGCCCATTCAGGGCGAGATAGATGTGGTATAAATTCTGTGTCTTTATGTTTCATTTATCGATTGCACGTTTACAAATGGCTGACACCTTGGTTTGAAGTAAGACCGGTGTCCTTTGTTTATGTTTAGCAAGTTTTGTTATTTAAAGTCTGCTTTATGTCTGCGCCGGCCACTATTGAAAAAGGCGGCAGCCGAAACGCGTCTGGTCGTGTTGAAGAGCCCCAATAAAATTTGGGAGACTACGTTCCCGTGAGTGCTGGTGTTTATTTACCCTGAGCCTGCAATATTTGCGTGGTGTCCGTCACCACGTTACAAAGCACCCGGCCGTGAGTGAAGGAAGGAAGACGGAAATTGAGCGCGAAATATATATATATATATATATATCACGTAATACTTACCTTTTAATACTTACCAAAATTCTTACATTTTAAAGTATTTTTTTTAACTTTGTTTAAAAAAAGAAACATCCACTCTTACGGCCATCCACCATTTTATCAATAGTAATACATCTGTTGTATACAATCCAAGAGTGCCATCTACTGGCCAGAGGTAGTTGTAAATGCATTAGTGGTTAAAAGACTTGTGATTCAGGTTCAGTCGTTGTTAAGGAGTCGTGGTTCAGGCCCTTCGTTTTCAATGAGTCGTTGTAAAGACCGTTTACCGCCCGTAACACCTCTCTCAATATACGGTGGTGCTTTCGACTCCAAGAGTGCGCTCCCTAGGTCTGGCCTCGATCGGGCTGCCTGGTCCTTGACCTGGAAAAAGCCTTTGGCTCACTGGAGTGGCCTTACTTATTCTCGGTCCTCCGCCAGTATGGGTTTGGGGAACGGTTTATGCAGCTCACGTGGCTATTATATACGAACCCCTTATTAAGGTCCGCATCAGGCATCAAATATCTGGGCCTGTACCCATAGGCAGGGGCACCAGGCAGGGCTGTCCGCTCTTGCCTTCGTTATTTTCACTGGCGATGGAACCTCTAGCGGCTGAACTGAGAAACAGGGGAGGGGACTGGGGAATTCGCCCGGGAGATGGCTTACAAGTCGTGTCTCTGTATGCAGATGACCTGTTATTGTGCCTGAGGGATGTGCACAGCGTGCTGAGCATGGTTGCAGAGATCTTACAGCGGTTCACCTGGCTGTCGGGGCTCGGGGTGAATTGGGGGAAGTCTTGCCTATATCCATTCAGCACTTGCACGCAGGACTGGGGACTTATGGTCAACGGAGCTCATATACAATGGCAACCGACGACCTTCCGGTATTTAGGAATCCGCATCTACCACTCTGCGGAGGCACGCCGAGGGGCAGGGTGGCTACAACGGGAGCAGAGCTGGTACCATGACACACGGCGGGGATACAAACGCTCGGTGACTTATTTGAGGATGGAGCGTTGCTGACGTACGAGGGATTATACCAGGGTTCGGACATTCCCCCGGGCCAGATCCTACAACTCACTGATAACCTCGCTGACGTGGGCCTGGGGAGGCCTAGACACCGAACCCCGGCCCCAACTAGTTGTACAATATCTGCAGGTGATGGGGACACGCAGTCATATAAAACACGGGTTAACTGAGGCGCTACCAGCACACTCGAGGGATCCGCTCACCTCCCTGCATGGCAAGTGGGAAGCAGACAGAGGGAGTCCCTGGGCAGACACAGAATGAGATAAGGTTTTGGCTAGTGCTACTCAAATTCCACAGACGTTAGGTTACACAACACTACATCATCCATAGGGTGTATCTCTCCCCTAATAATTTAAATAGGTACTTCCAGTTGAGCTCCGCGGCTTGTCCCTGATGCGGCCTATTGGGGGCGGGCATCCTACATATGTTGTGATCATGTTATGCTTTGCTACAACACATATGGCTGAATTCAAACTGGAATGGCATGGTGAGCAAAAAAACGATGGATTTAGGCCCAGATCTCTGTACTGGGGTGAATGTATGACATTGTTCTGCATTCTGTCCATCAATTGTTGTTTTTGCATTTGTCACCCCGAGTGGGACGGGTATGCCCAGACGTGGGTCCCGTGCTCTCCATGCCACTGGAGTCAAGCTATCCTGGCTGATGAGGGGTGAAACCCCGAAACCGGTCCTAGGATGCTTGTTTCCAGTCCAGGGAGGACCTGGCCTGGCAGTTCGGGCTGGACTGTTCCCATTGGGCACAGGGTCAAGACTGATTTTCATATGGCTGGGCTCAAACTGGAATGGCATGGTGAGCAAACAAACGATGGATTTAGGCCCAGATCTCTGTACTGGGGTGAATGTATGACATTGTTCTGCATTCTGTCCATCAATTGTTGTTTTTGCATTTGTCACCCCGAGTGGGACGGGTATGCCCAGACCTGGGTCCCGTGCTCTCCATGCCACTGGAGTCAAGCTATCCTGGCTGATGAGGGGTGAAACCCCGAAACCGGTCCTAGGATGCTTGTTTCCAGTCCAGGGAGGACCTGGCCTGGCAGTTCGGGCTGGACTGTTCCCATTGGGCACAGGGTCAAGACTGATTTGCATTTGGCTGGGTTCAAACTGGAATGGCATGGTGAGCAAAAAAACGATGGATTTAGGCCCAGATCTCTGTACTGGGGTGAATGTATGACATTGTTCTGCATTCTGTCCATCAATTGTTGTTTTTGCATTTGTCACCCCGAGTGGGATGGGTATGCCCAGACGTGGGTCCCGTGCTCTCCATGGCACTGGAGTCAAGCTATCCTGGCTGATGAGGGGTGAAACCCCGAAACCGGTCCTAGGATGCTTGTTTCCAGTCCAGGGAGGACCTGGCCTGGCAGTTCGGGCTGGACTGTTCCCATTGGGCACAGGATCAAGACTGATTTGCATATGGCTGGGTTCAAACTGGAATGGCATGGTGAGCAAAAAAAGATGGATTTAGGCCCAGATCTCTGTACTGGGGTGAATGTATGACATTGTTCTGCATTCTGTCCATCAATTGTTGTTTTTGCATTTGCTACAACACAGGCGGGAAGTAACGTCCTGTTTTGCCACATGTACAGAACAAAAGGAACTGCACACTTGGGAGGAATGTGTACTGGGACTGTTTCCTAGATCCAAGAAACACAAAGTAACTTCCAGATTTCTGGACTTTGGGCTGATCACAGCTAAGCGATTAATCACACGCAGGTAGAAACACCGACTCCCCCCCCACCACAAGGCATGGAAACAGTCTCTCCTGGTATGGGCACAAGTGGAAAGTATAGCGCTAAACAGAGAAGATGCACTGGGGCTTAGAAAATATCCTATTGCGAAACACTGGGGTTCCATGCTGGGGGCCTTACAGCTTATCACACACCCGGAGGTAGACAACTCCACAACCGGAGACACAGGGCTGGAGTAGAGATGGGTGCGCTTGGGCCTCTTGCCGGCGATAATTTGTCATGTGAGTCGCTGGGGGGTGCCTCTCGGGGGGGTGGCCGGGTGACTACGGGGGGGGGGGATCGACACAGTAAGGGGCTGAGAAAGGGCTAGGCAAGTCTGTTTTGTTAAGTTTGATTTGTTCAAGCATATAATATCTCTGGCACGTAACCATGCTGGTACTTTGGCACTGGCCAAGTTGATCCAATCCAAGACCCACACTGCATGTTTCCTAGTAAGGGTTCAACCGAAGGACTTACAAACCTGCATATATGACAGCAACTCTACAATAGACACGTGCCTCGCTAGGAATTAACCTGATGCACAATCATGTAAAATGTCTATGTACTGATTATTGTCGATTATCTGTACTGTCAATATCCCTTTACATATCCTCTTACTGTATGTAGGCTAACTCACAAAATGCCAATTAAGAGATCCCCCCCAAAAATAAATGAAAGATGAACTTTACGCGGAGAAAAAAAAATCAGTGTGTGCCATGCAGTAAATTTGGCACAGCTCAAACTTTGGCTGTTAGGGCAATGCAACACAGGAGATTTTTGTTCATCCTTCACATTTGATCAATGTCATTGAGATCTCGCCCTGATAAAGACCCCATATAAGTTGTTCATGGGGTCAAAACGTCAACATCTCGCGGGTGCACTGTCCATTTACTCTCATAAGTCCCGAGATTCTACTTACCTCCTGCTCTAATGGCGTATAAATGATTGACAGCTGTTGATGTTGGTTGTTTGTGCTTTATTATTGTCACTTTAATTGCCCATTTGCTCACCTAAGCACCATGCTGTCACCTCACCTTGTTACAAATGTAGCAGGTTACCAAACTGGTGAGTCTTCGTTAAAAATACACCCTAAGAAAACACTCTCTTTCTGGTTTTGCTATTACCATCAGTGGAAAGCCAGATTTCAGATTAAAAACTAAAATGCAGCAGTTGTATTACAACATCATTACAACATAGGCATGTCCAATCTTTTTATGTGCAGAGTTTTCCATCCCGACTGCAGAATCTCTGCAGATGTAAAATTACTATTAAATCTCAGTTTTGTGAATACCGAAAAAGAATAAACTTACACAAATGTGTAAGTTTTCCTTTGTGTATCAGGCCCAGAATGAGGTTTGCCTATCCGGGCAGGAGAGCAAAAGGGAAAGAGTGGTTGGGCTCCCACCTGTGCTAACGTCAGTCGATGGACATGCAGTGGGCCCAACTGTGAAACATGAGGGCATTGATGTTGTAAGGTGGAGGTCTCCTGAATCATGGGTGCCATGGTTAAACCATGAGACCTGGCAAATTTGGATGATGCAGTGAATCCAGTTCTCAGCATGTTTTGCTGAATTTCTGGGGCTGAACCTCAGTTGTACAATATACCTGATCCAATCGGCTGATGCAGTCAGTGGCACTGGAACTAGAGGTGCAAGAGGGCGCTGCAGCACACCCAGAAGAAATTGAAATAGCTTAGATGGAGAATGAGTAATAACGTTCCCCTTCCAATGTTTTCTTCTGGCAGCATTTGTTGTGTTTTTAGAGACACATTTCCCATACCTTTAGTGAAGTGATGTTATCGGTGAGCAATGATGCTAGCAAACATGTCACCTTCAATCTTAAGCAAACACAAGGAGATGATGGATGGAGCGCTGAAACTTTTCAGACACTCACACCCAGTCACAGATCTGGGTTGAATCCATCATCATTCTTTAGCTCACTTCGCCACCCCAGTTCAGACATAGCTATATGCAAATTAATCTTGACCCTGTGCCTCATGGGAACAGACCAGCCCGAACTGCCAAGCAATGTCTTCCCTGGACTGGAAACAAGCATCTTGGGACCAGTTTTGGGGCAACACCTCTCATCAGCCAGGCTAGCTTGAATCCAGTGGCAAAGTGAGCAAGGGACCCACGTCTGGGCATACCCTGCCAACTTAGGGCGAACAAAGCAAACACAAGGAGATGAAGGACTGAGTGCTGAAACTTTTCAGACACTCACCCCCAGTCACAGATCTGGGTTGTATCCATCATCATTCTTAAGCTCACTTTGCCACCCCAGTTTAGACATAGCCATATGCAAATCAGTCTTGACCCTGTGCCTCATGGGAACAGTCCAGCCCGAACTGCCAGGCAATGTCTTCCCTGGACCGGAAACAAGCATCCTGGGACCGGTTTCAGCACAGGAAGACCAAACATAAGATTAAAGGTTGAAATGCATTGATTTAATGAGACGATGGTGACCAAACAACTCATACACAACATGCACCATTATTAATACCCACTGAAACAAAGCTGCATGGCAGGTACCTCATGATTCTATATAGCAAAATTGTCAGAAAAAGAATTACACTTCAGAGGTAGAAATAAATGTTTGCCCGGAACAGACACCCCTAATGCCATATATAGCCCATCATTTTCACAAAAGAGGACATTATGAAATGTTTTTAAAAGTTGCAATTGTGTTTCAAAGACACTTAAAGACTAAAGAAAGACTCTACATAGAATTGGACTTTCAGATCCGAGTTGCCTCAGGGTATGCCGGAGAAATTATTTTTTTCCATAATACATGGGATCCTGTAATCCCTTTCAATTAAAAAATGCGTATTTGTAAAGCGCGAACTACTCACCCTTACGGGTCTCAAGGCGCTGGGGGCCGTCGTGGAAATTAAGTGAGCTATTGCCCAGAGTCACATGGTGCTGAGCTGAGCTGCCGCCGGAGCCGGGGATCGAACCATGAGCCCTGTGCTCCGAAGTCAGCTGCCCTGGCCGCTGCACCACACCTCTCCTTTAAAATATATCTTTAATTTCCTTATTACATGTGAGTTGTGACGTCTCTAGTGACCTGTAATAAAGAAACGGCATAGCTGGTCAACTGTAATAAAGTTACTACAGTTGAATTGTGACATCATAAAGCCTGCTGCCAGCAGCCAGGGTGAAAGTCAGGTCAGGTAGCATTATTGCAGCTGCACTTTAAACATGGTAAATGGGAACTTGCTTTTCTTTCTTCTGATGTGTTTTTCTAAAAATAGAAAGTGATGAGCAGAAAGAAGATATTTATGGCAAGATGTTTGTTTTCACTGTGTAGGTAATTGGAGGGAAGATCAAATTACTCTGCATGTTTCTACACATTCTGAACTACAGCATTTTTTTATGCATAAACTGTTTCTAATATGATTATGCAAAAATTTTGAACTGTTTTTTGGTATGCTTAAATATGCACTACAGATTCTACTTTTCTTCTTCACACCTGCAATCATAATATCTCCTTCACATAAAAGAGCAAGACACTGAGATTTTAAGCAGTTTGTGGGTAGGGTGATGGTGTGACCATGCATTATAAGGAATAAAGTACCAGCTGCTGTATATTATAAAGATGTTGCAAGTTACTTCAGAGTTCTGTGATCTTATAAAGGAACTCAGCCTTTAGCCAGGGCTACTGAAAATATGAGATTGTGCGGCTGTGGCGTTTTTCACCTAGTTGTAGATTTTCTGTATTTGTCACATTATCCACCATCTACTGTATAACCTGCAGATTTCAACAAACAAAATAGTTTTGAGCTCAAACAGTTCAAATGTTACTAAAAACACAGCAACACATGTTGCGTGTAGTAGAAGGCCGTTTGCAAAGGTTGACTGGTCACCTTTCTGTTGCTTATCGATATATGTGTGTGTCAAACTGGTACTCATGAGGTGCAACCAATGTCCAGACACTGTTAACAAGTGTGAAAAAGACAAAATAATGAAGTAGTACTATCACAAAAGGCGATGCATTACACCGCTCATCTTCTTTGGTCCTTCTCCCAGTGATGTGTGGCGCCAATGGTGGCCTTTGGACATGTCCCCACCTGCAACCTCAGTAAGGACAGTCAAGAACTTAGGGGTCAAACTGGATGATGAGTTATCCATTAAAGCTCAGATTCAAACAGTAGCGGGGTCCTGTTTTGGCTTGTTAAAAATGTTAAAGCACTTTCTGCCCCTGCTTCCGGTGACTCACAGAAAGATGGTGGTCCAGGCTCTGATTGTGTCAAGGCTGGACTATGTGAACGTCCTGTACCTGGGCCTTCCGGAATACTTACTGACAAGTCTTCAAATGGTGCAGAACGCGGCGGCGAGGGCGATTCTCATGCTAGGACCTAGAACGCGGGTGTCCTCCCACTTGAAAGCCCTGCACTGGCTGCCGGTCCGCAAGAGGATTCGGTTCAAAGCTCTGGTTCTGGCCTTTAAAGCTCTAAACGACACTGGTGCCTTTTATATTAGAAAAAGAGTTCAGCGCTACATTCTGCAAAGAACGCTGAGGTCCTCATCGCAGCAGCAGTTGTCCATCCCCAGGTTCTCCCGCGCGCGCATTGGCGGCCGCTCCTTCCAAGTGCAGGCCTCCCGTCTGTGGAACAGCCTGCCACTGTCACTTAGACAGGTGCAGGATTTATTCACCTTCAGGAAGCGGTTGAAAACTTGGCTATTCCAGCAATAGCCAATAACCCGAGTGCCCTGTTAGATTTACTGTCAGTTGTATGTCTTGAGGTCTTTCAGCGCCGGGACACTCTATTGAGTAGCTGTGCGCTCTATAAGTACCTAGTTACATTACATTACATTACCGCATAATTTGCCTCTCCTTGCCGCATAATTTACTCACCCTGCCACATAATTTGGCCCAATCCTGCCGCATAATTCAAGTGGCCCTGGTTTTCACACTGGGTCCGCTATATGGTCATGGAACTACCTGCTAACGTGAAATACCCTTACAACTTACAACAAGGGGTACTTTATCCGTTATATCATGAGTTAGTAGAAAGGCCTTTATTTTAGCTACCAAAAGTCCCGTACAATTGCACAAACTCTTCAGAAGTATCAGGTGACAATATAGTCACATCTACAGGGACATTCAAGATTCAAATCTTTGTTTTCTAGAGTATATAAACACTTCCCATAATAACTAAAAGAAGCAGGAATAATTGTACACCTTCCTAGCTAGACTTCAACAAATGGAAGGAATTTCAACTCCAAAGATAAGGTGGTAAATGATCTAGTACTGAAACTAAACGCCTCTAGAAATGTGAATACCAACCCAGTTCTATATAGGACATAAAGACAGAAATCTAT
Source organism: Calotriton arnoldi (assembly GCA_963921515.1). Taxonomy (NCBI): domain Eukaryota; kingdom Metazoa; phylum Chordata; class Amphibia; order Caudata; family Salamandridae; genus Calotriton; species Calotriton arnoldi. The sequence continues at coordinate 55,777 of CAWUFW010000707.1, forward strand.
GAGCCATATATCACATAAAGTGATCACTGCAAGTGCTAATTTACGACACTGTCTCTGCCACACTTTTAGGACCAGCTAGGCCCGCATTATGATAAGTATGCACTTTCCCTGTTTGAGCCACAGCACACCTTCAAACAGGTGTGCCGTGGGCAAACTGGGAAAGTGCACCCTATTAGGTTGAATGTGCTGCCCTCAGGGAAGCTGCAAACTCATGCTGCCCTGGGGGCAGTGCATTCAAGTGAAATACAGAGAGGCTTCTTCAATGCCGCTCCGTGTTTCACAGTGCAGGCGGCAACCAGTTTGCACTTTCAAAAGGGATTAGAGATCCCCTTGCAGGCGGGTGCGGTAAGTGCCTGCACCCGCCTGCAAGGGGTTGTCTGGGGGTGTTCCATGGGACCTCCTTTTATCCCTTGAGAGGGCTTCCCTCGAAGGGCACACTGAAAGTGTACCACATTTTTGTGGCACACTTTCAGTGCGCCTCCTGACAGCTTCTTTGCTTTTCCGCCCGTGTCCATGATACGGAGCGGGCGCAAAGCAAAGAGATTCCCTCATTAGAATGGGGCCACACCCCCATGCAAATGAGGGAACGCCCTCTTGAGATAGCGCTGGCGCTACTTGTGCACCAGTGCTACCTGTATTACTGAAGGGGCTGCACAAGCGTGTGCGTCCCCTTCTATAATACCAAAGTGCCCCGGGGGCGCACAAAGCGGCTGCACATGCCCGTTGCACGCCCAAGGCTCTTTCTTTATACGGCCCCTGGTGTCTTAAGTAGTTGAAGAACGGGAGCAGTTCTGTTTTACTGCCTTCGACAGTGGTAATGATGGTTTGTCACAGGAACTTTGAAAGCATGTTCTGCATATGGCTGGAACTGTAAGAGCGTTTGATGGCATATCTAAAGTAAACAACAGAACATAACACAATAGCATAAACAAAGTAACATAACAATGCAAATAAAACATAACACCATACAACACAGCAAATCAGTCAAAACATAGCACAACTTAACAACCATAGTACAATAGAACAACATCACATTGCAAGACTAAAACATAGAAGCACAAAAAAACAATAAAACTGTTCACTACCACAACAAAATGCCATGGAGAAAGTTTGCACAGACATACTTGTTATACATTATCTCCTCATGAAACTTGGTTTCTTAATATGATGGTGAAAGGTGTTTTCACCAAGCACTTCCTCAACTTACCACCAAGCACATGAAATTGCACCATTCAAAATGTTTTGTGATATGGCCCTCTGTGTTTTGCAGTGCCTTTAGTGTCTAGCTGCCTTCCGGTAACCTGCTTTGATTCTCTCTGTATAATTTCAAATGTTTCTTCTATGAACTTATTTCCTAGTTGACCAAGGGAAAAACCTTTGTAAAACTGCCTAGGTCCATAAAAGACAGCACCAGGGCCTCATAGGCCACAGAGGTTTGGATTTACTTTTCAAATCTGTAGTTTTTTCATTTCAAATATTTTATTAAATGGAGGCCAATAGACCATATTGATCAATGGCATTTCCCAACACACATCTTTTCTGACCCTTTCCTTTTAAAGCTCAAATGCCATTAAGCAAATGGATAATATTTTTATTGTGAAAAGCCTCAAATGGTGACATAAGTCAAAGATTTAGTATCTGCTATGTATGTATGTAAGTATGTATGCATGTATGTGTTAGTATTTGTAGAGGGTGAATCTAGCTTGTGAGCAAGGGAGTGCTTAACATGAGGCATGACCTCCAGGAAGAGACAGTCATTGGGGAAAGGTCAAGAGCAGACTGTTGGGTCAGAGGAAGAGCCCCTTGATGAGGTGTGTCTTCAGCTTTTTTCTGTATTTTGTGAATTATGGTAAGGGGAGAGAGTGGCATGTGGGAGCGAGCAGAGAAAGCATGGCGAATCACTTTTTCTATCAATTACTACTCCCCTCTCTCAATTGGGTAGACTAACCACACAGAACAGCGGCCAGGGTCATTCATCTCTGCTGCAAGAAACATTCTGTGTAGCCTGACCTATCAAACTTCCTGATCTAGCTTTCTGAAAAGTTGGGTGAACTAAAAAATATGAAAAAAACAAAAATTGTGGGTTGTTTATTACTCGTCTGAAGTACTTGCCCGGGCCTACTCCTGATTCACAGCAAGATCACCTCTTTATCTTTGCCAATTGGATTAGGTTTATCATAAATGGTGTCTCAATGGAGCCATTGTTCCATGGTTCTTTCAAAGAGTTTGCGAGAACTTCTTTAATACTTGAAGTCCTTGCTTGAGTGTTGGTAGTTGGTCCTCTTCCTGTGTATCTCTGCCTATTACACCTGCTGCTTACACTATAATACTTCAGCGAAGGAGACGGCCACACTTCTTACTGACCTCACTTACACCCTTGTGCCTCATCGCGAGCAGGGCAATCTGAGAGCTGGGGCTGTGGTGCTCATTCTTAATTTCGAGTTGAGTTTATCCGTTTTCTCTTTTGAGAAAAGATTCAACAACCCTCGGTTTGAAAAGTTAGAAATTTGCTCAGTTTTGCGGAGGTTCACCAAACAATCTGGCGAGAGAATCTTCACTAACCATAGAATTGTTGTACTACTAACATATGTAAAATGTATGCAGAATTTCCATTCAGTGTAAGATTTTGTCTGCATTAATATGACAAATGTTCATTTATTTGCACGTATAACATTTTTCGTTTTCAATGAGAATATGTTTCCAGTGAGGAAACCTTTCTCCTACACACCCCTTAAATATGGGGGTGCTCCTCATGAGTCTTACCATGTTAAGGCACTCGAAGCAAAATTTGTGTGGAATCCTACAAGAATGAGCACAAACGTGCACGCTTTTGGGTGTTCATCTATTTTTGCTGAGTGCTCTGCCGGTTGTTGCCACACGATCCCCACTCTCTAATCCACACCCATTTAAACACTTATAAGTTCATCGTTGTTCATTTTTTTAGATTTGGAATTTACATTCACAAAATACGGTTCCTGCAACGGGGTTCTACTTTAGTGTAAACAATATTTTGTGTATTAGGCCCATAGTGACACGTAGGTGCCTTTGTTGGCATATTCCTGCTTCAACAGTTGTAAATGTATTTTCTAAATCCTTTTTTTGTTTGTCTTGTTTATGTTTAGCTGAGTGAGATGTGCATGCTGCACGCAGCAGGGCTTGAATGGATGGCCAGATCCTAGGATTCATCTCCTATGAGTCCTACTAAGCCACAAGGAACCATCTCCTTCTGTTGACGTTTGATCTACCATGTCTTTGTTTCTCAACAGTTACAAATTCAGTAACAAAAAACTGTTTTAAGCGATTGGCGCGCTCTTCGAATGACAATTCGATGTGGTATGACCCGAAAGTGGCCTATCTCTGATGATGTCATGTCACTTATCAGTTGCTATCAGCTGAAACAGTTCACAAATAAAATATAAGAAGTTTGATTTGCCTGAGCACGCAATAATTAAAGCCTGGTCTGTGTTTCTGTCTCTCGATTTAGTTCCAGCTGTTCTGAAAGGTGCCCCTATTGTTCTCCCATAGAAGCATATTTCTGCTGCAGTGCCCTGAAATCCTGCAAGTTTACCTTATATATGGCTGGTGCAAATTAGCCATTCTAGACTCTTTATTATTCGTTATAACATCTAAATTAAAGATTCTTCCTTCTTTATTTATAGATTTAGAGCTAGCCTTTCGTTTTTGTAAATTAAAGAATGGACATGCCCCTAGATTTTGTCTCCAGTGCCTGTCCACCCTTTCTATAAGCTCGCAACTTCATCCTCAGACACGCATGATGGAGTACTTCAATGCCGCATTTCTTGACTGGTTCATTCATTTGACTAACCTTATAGGAAACAAGTTTTATTTAATCGGAAGTCACTTTGTTGAACATAAGCCAGACTGTTGTGGTCGCGTTACAGTTTTTGTAGACTTGGGTCATCCCCCGTCTCAACTCCTGCCCTATCTTGCATGATAGTGGGCAGAGAGTCCCCAGTGCTGCCCATTGACCATGGAAGTTACTCAGTCTGACTGTTCTTGTATTTTAAATATGAACATAAATCTTTTTCGCCTATTTCTCTTTCTTGACAAAACCACGTCTGTCGTACATGTACTACATGCACACATGACACAACCGAGAACATTCACACCGGCCTCCATCTGCTGGCTGAAATCAGACACCCAGGACATCCCGGATCACAAGGCAACACATTGTTGCATCACACAGACAATTTGCACACAATCCCTTTGGAAGTAAACCTAGACAAAAGGAACAATGTAATCACATGCGGTCTGCATGAACCACCACCACTGCGCGCAACTTGAACATCTGGCAGCCGCAGGAGGCCATGTGTAGGGCTGAAGTTGCACTCTACAAATGCCCATAAAACAACACCACCCAACACAATACAGAACATCAATGAATGCTAATGTTGACAATGCAGAAGGAATTCTAAAGTAAAACCACCAGTAACCCTGACTTTAATCACCCAAGTCCACTTTTAAAAATGGCTGCCACCTCTCTAGTTGCCTCTTGATTGGTTCGCTCAGCCACTAGCAACTATGGAAAACAAATACATGTATCTCTAGTGATTCTGGAAAGCCAAGTGTGCCTGTGTTTTGACAGATAAGTAAAAAGATTCACCAAGTTAATCTGAGGAGCTTTTAAAACATTTGAAGTAGAAAAAAAAATCTTTCATTTTAATTCAACAGTTTCCATGACAACCAAGCCCTTCTATGGCAGTTGCGTCTTTTCAGGGCTTTTGCCACAGAATGGGTAGGTTAGCCCTAGACACGAGGCACAGAGCCATAACTGCTTCGGACTCCATGTAAACAGGCTTTTCACAAATAATGATAATATTTACTTCATTCAACTTTGGTGCTCTTAGTACAATTTCTTGTTTATGAGATCTTTTCTTAAAATCCCCCAGATCAAGCACTCTATTTCCAATATGCGCATAGTCTTTTACTCTTTTTAAACTATTTGAAAGACTTAGCAGTTGCCATAGTAATGTAATTGCCATAAACACGGGGTTGTGCGCACCCCCTTCAAGCAAGGTCTGTGGCGCTGAAAGGGTGTTAGTGTGAATAATTTAAGGGGTTGCTCCTCTGGCACACAAGCAAAGAAAAAATAGAAATTCATTGCAGTAATATTCTGTGTCTTGTTAAACAAAATCTCTGGGCCCCTTGTATATTAAGCAATAAAAAGACCAAGGTTCGCCCTTCCAAGGTACTAGCCCATTTCTACAAATGAAAGTGATGAATTATAAATAGTGAGAAACTTCAACTCCTACTCACATCGTTATGTACCCACGAGGTGCTACAAGCGCATGAATCCTTCAGGGAAAATTGTTTGGAAATATTGTTTTTTTATGTATGGCACAGGGAAGTTCTATATTTATTTTTATATGAAGCGCAAGCCCATCTCATACATGGTTGAAACTTTACATTTTACATTAGTGATTTTACGCTTTCCATTTAGTGATACAAACCTTTAATCAAATAATCCTTTTCAAAGTAGATTAGGGTGGACCCTGTTGATTATTATTTAATTCAGCTAAAATATCTAAAATTATAGATAGGTAACAGTGAATTACGGTGATGTTTTGCACCAAAGGCGTCTGAGTGAATAGTCAACAGGAGCGAAGCTCAAGTAGTCTATGATGTCACTCAGAACCCCAAGGAGAAAAACATCCCCGTAATACACTTTTTACCTATCTATAATTTTATGTTATTAATGGCTCCCAAAATCATCTGTCCCTGCTTTCAACTGCTACGCAGGGGCAGAGAAGAAATTGGGAGCCATACTTAACATGTCCGATGTTATGTATCCCTTACCCAAAGGTTAAAAAAAATACTTACCTGCCATCCTTGACCAACCTCCACCACCTTCCTGCCTTCGTTTCCCCTCCTGCAGCTGCGCTTTCTGCTTTCAGTCAAAGCAGACAAGCAGCGCTGCGCTGACAGGCTCTCAGGGCCTGGAAGGCCTTATGACATCACAACCGTGGGTAACCAGTTTTGTTATCAACTGTTGCTATGTCATAGCAGTGAGTTATGAGATTCAGAAACTGAAATATACAATAGGGGCTCTCTATTAGACCCACACCTAACATATAGAATTATAGCGATATCATTGAGTATCCCTAGTTATTTCACTTGTAAACTATTGTCCATCACAATATGTGGATATTGCAACATTATCTTTGCTCCTGTTCAATCCTTCTTAATTTTGGACTGCCATACTCACATTTCTGCTTCCCTAGTGCACTTAAACTAGCTTTCAATTTCCGATTGGTTTCAATTTTTACATTTTTTGCAAAGTAAATAAATGTTTATCATCATGCTCCACCTCATCTTCTATCTTTTATTTCTTAGCATCAGCCGTATTGCTTCTTTATTTTATCCACTCTTGCTCTGTTAACTTTTCCTGTCTACATGCCAATACCTCTCCTCCTGGTGCAGAACCTATGGAATGCCCTCCCCACCTCTGTACCCCTTTCCTCCTGGTGCAGAACCTATGGAAGGCCTCCCCAACTCTATACCTCTTACTCCCTCTTTGGTGGTTTCCAAAGCTACCTTACATGCTACTCTGCTGATTTGGCAAGCCATTCCCTTTAATAGCTCTCATTGTTCTAAATTGAATCCTGACTTCTGTTTTTGTGGAATGTTTCTGTAATTTCATACTGCACTAAAGATAATACCACTATCTAATTTTGTGAAATAAATAAAGCATATGAGTTATAAGTTAGACAGTTACGTGATATACATTTATAGACAGAGTGTGTGGTAAATGTTTCCACCTTAAGTCAACATGGCGTTCCGAGCTCATACCAAATGCCCGACAGGACTTAGCAGGTTGAGGAGAGAAAAAATAGATGTGCCTGGCAGCACCAATCTCCCATCAATGTATATGTTTCTTATAACTTTCTGATGCAGCTCACAGCCAGAGCTTAACTTGCTGTTCCTCTTTCTCTCCCATTAATCTCTTGCAGTGTCCCTGGTAAGAAGTCCTCCATTTTCACCCATATTCGCCAGTGTTTAATTTGAGCTGGTGGTTTCTGGTGCTCAACATCGGCACTTTATAGTCAACACCGGCGCTAGTGATATTCTGCCACAAGGTGGCAATGTCTGGCTAATTTAGAGATGACCGCAACAATTTGTAATTATTAATTCAATATACATTAAAAATGACTATTACCTGCCGCCATGGCCATTATTATAGCTTATGGAGGCATGAAATAGTCCAAATAGTCTCATTTGTAGGAGTGTGATGGTTAGTAGTTGTGTTGTTACTATCATTGGCAGCATGGAATGGGCAATGGGTGATGCAAGCTGCAGTGGACTCCTGACGAGAGTCCTGGCACTTATTTTTTTTTTTTTTACAAATTAGGCAATGATATTGGCCCTACTCCTGACTTGCTACGACAGTGACTGTTTGAATTGTTTCTATTTATCTGGACTCCTTCTAGCCTTCTGTCTCATTTTACTATTTCCAAATCCACGCCATCTACCTCTCACTCCCAGCTAAAGGTGTTAACGATTTACGCCTGCTTTCAGTGGCGGCTCCTCTGCTAGGGCGGAGGAGCGTCGCCCCACTGCTTTCAAGCAGTGCGAGAAGCAAAAACATATGCTTTGCGGGTGGGCGGGGTTGCTCTGCTCTTGGAGCAAGGCAGTGTAGGAGTGGTTTGCCCACTCCTAAGTGCGCAGGGCACCCCAAACCAGTCATGCGCACTTTCCCCATTCTCAATGTAGGCTGCATTACAGCCTGCATGGAGAACATGCCCACCGCTCCAGCCCCTGACTGAGCGCCGTGTGATTTGGCTTAGGGGAGGGAGCCTGGATGCCTGCTTCCTGTTCCTGAAGTCGGAGGCAGGAGAGCAGGAGCAGAGACGCGGGACCAGGTGGGGAGGTAAGTTATTTTTATTTTGCTCACTGCCTCCTGCAATCGTGGCCCTCGTGACTTCCCCGTGATCCCCCCCGTGACCCCCACGCCCGCCCCTCCACCCGCGAGCCATGCCGCCCGCCACTGCATGCTTTACACATTTTCCAGCCCTGAGCAGAGTATCATTGCAAAATATACGAAGCTCCGCTTCTCAGCTGTCCACCTGGCCATTTCCCCTCCATGCATTTTTGTCTTCATCCGTCAAGCACTCTAAGGGTGTTTAGCTTATTTTACATCTCCTCTCATCCTATTCTGCTGTTTGCGGCAGTTAGTGGCATGTTGTGTCTACTTACCTTCTAAGTATGTTTCTTGTGTTCCATCTCTCACTGATAACGACCTTGCTTCCATTTGAGCTCCTTTTGAACATAGGGTCTTCTTTCTTGCTCTCTTCCACCCCCTTCCTTAGCTTTTTTTTTCTGTCACTTGCTCCAGCATAAGGGCCTGAATAACAAAAGATGCCTAAATCTACACATAATAATCTCACACTTAAGATTTTCTTAACCATACACATGGTCAGGCATTTACATTTGCTCACTCTGTTTATAATACAAGCTATCATACGGATGCTTCATGTTTCTGGTACTCGATGAGAACAGGGCTTAGATGGCACAAAATACATTTTAGGAACAGCTCCTTGCAGCCGGAGCAATTGGGGATCTGATTTATTATCTGCTCTACTAATATATACATCTATGCAAATTTCCCAGCTTGCATTATCTGGAAGTCAAAGCCATCATTGGAATTTTGGAAACAAATGTGCAGCACTATTCAAGTTGAAATTTACGAACAGGAGGCGGATGTGCTTAATTAATTTTCATTAGACCGGCTATAACGAGTAAAGATAATATATACAATACCCCCTCCCACTCACCGAAAAATTTAGGAAAGGGGTGGTCCTGATGAAGGTGGATAGTAATTAAAAATTTCCACCGAAACGTACGTTGACGTGGGTGTATTATCACCCAACCCACAACACTACAACAGAAAGTTTTCTTTGATGTATCTACACTGTTATAACCAGCGGTGTATGTGATCGGCTGGGGGGAGATGTATGAGAAGAGTGTATGATGGCATGTTTGCATGTGTGAGGTGAGAACGGCTAGGAGGGGTTGAACGTGCAGGGGGTACATTTCATGTAAAGACAAAACTTTCTTACATGTGTATCTTTGTTAATCTGATTTTAATTGCACATGATTGTTATTCATTGTGTTATTGTGTGGAAACATTGTCTTTGAAGTATATGTAGTTAAGGATATGTCTGTCTGTGATTTTGTATTATGCAATATGAAAAAGAAATTGTTAGACAAATCACGGATAAAATAAGAAATTAACTTTTTTGAAAAATTAATAAGATAAACACTAGAATGTTTTTGCTTTTGTTTTAATGATTACAGTTTTGGTCAGCCCATGGAGCCTTAGAGGCCATTAAAGAAGAAATACAGGTTGTGTGGGAGACTCTCTAGGTTTTTCTTGTTTTTTCCCCCTACTCCCAGACCTAAAAGTACTTGTTAGGGGGTACCTTTTTCATATTAGTACAAAATGCCAGCTACTACATCATGGAAATCTACTCAAATCATAAACTTCTTAAGACATTCTTAACTCAATGTGCATATTCCGTTAGCTTCTATGCATGGTGAACAAACTACGGTTGTATAAATTTCACCCATGGAGCAATTATGGAATATTGGTGTGCACCATTTCTTTTCCCATCCTGGAAAAAGACTGTCCTCAAGGGTACCTGCAAATGGTTTGAATATGCTGAAGCCTGCTCATTTGTGGGGTTGGGCAACAGTACGGGAATGCTTCCCTTCATGCCCTTGGATGATGTTTACTCCGATAAACAATGTTACAAACTGTGAGTAACTAGCTATGTCAGTTGTGTGGGTTGCCATCCAACATATATGTACAGTTAAAAAATTGATGTGTCCCTTAATTTGTCTTCACATCTATCAACTCATAGATAATGCTTTCAGTACAAAGTTGTATGTTCCTGTACCTGATATTGAAATTGTAGTTGGTCTAGGGTTCTTTATGCGGGTTGAATATTGGACAGTTCCTTTTGCGTTTTCTTAGATTTCCTTTCAGTCTGGAAATTATCTTTCAGTCTCAACGTAAACCTGAAAAACTAATTCTTGAGTTCTTTCTGGTCTCTTCTTGAAATAGCTTTGGCATCTCCCAATTTTACTAGTCTCTAGACTATGATGTCTTCATGGAACCGGTTCATAATTGTAAGGCTCTACAAATTACAAGTTGTTAGTCTATTGCTTACTGTACTTTAGTATCTCACAGTTGTACCATTTTGGAAGATAAGAGTCCTAGAAACATATTGAGAAGCATTGTTTCTTAATTGGGTATGGTTTAATACCGTTTAACAAACAAGCTGATCATCTCTTTTCTAGTAGTATTTCTTAAGTCGGTCAGGATCTTGCAAGTTGCTGTAATCTCAAAGGAATTCGAGCTGAGTGATGTGATAAAAATATTCCCCTAGTTATTGACCAATGGATAAATCTGTAGTCTAGAATTCTGGAGAAACCTCCAAAGAACAATGAAGTCTCTTGCCATGTTGTACATCGTATTTTAAGGATGTGTGTTTAGTTAATACAACGCTTGCCTCTACAGTAGCATCGTGTTTTCTTATTCTGTCTGCAGGTGCAAGTGAACTGCCCCTCCGAACAAGATAACTATGTCCCACGTGGTTTGCTTCTGCAATAATACTGCTTGGCCGCTCGCAGTTTAGTGATTTCCCCGTTAGAACGGCTAGCTCTTTAATCAGCCTGACGCAGCCTGAGGTTTCTGGCAGTTACTAAAGTAGTGATATCTCTTGGTTACATATGTTTCTCCTGCTCTCTAGTTGCTCTTCTCAGTTTTTATTATGAAGTTTTTATAACTACTCCTTACATTAGATACAGGGTTCCAGCATGACTGGGAAGAACCTCAATTTGTTCCTAGATGGGAGGGTACAAGATCATCTCCTGGAATAGCATTGGTTCATCTGCTTTGCATTTATTGGGATATTGACCTATGTGATTGATGCTCAATTCAAGCCACTAATTATACTAATTAGTGGTTTGTGACAATGGCCCAAACAGATTCTGGGAGTGGGGGTGAATTGAATCACTCTGAATAAGACCTTCCATGAGTTTATGTTTTTTCCTCACTCATTTCAGGAGGGTTGGCTCCAGGGTGCATGGTGAGTAGCAGGCCTCTCCACCTTGCCCAAGTGAACAGAGCCGAAGTCCCACCTCCTTCTCAGAGGCGCTCCTGTCTCCTGTGGGACAAAAGGTCAGGTCCTGCCTGTTAAGTAGAGCTTCTGCTTTTATGCCTTTGCTGTTATTGGCAGGAATTAAAAGTGCAAAGTTTATCACCATCTGATTTGTGATTTTATTTGTATAAGATAGTCAAATAAGAATTGAAAGTTTATTCAGATTAGAACGTTGATTGCTATTTACAATGCTTCCAGTATACTGCCACTTTTTACCTTATTGCTTTTTAATGTGGCATGTGATGGGTTCTCTTTTCAGTGCTATTATTTTACCACGGAAATAGCATTTGGGTACTGTTCGCCGTGGGTAAAATACACAGCCACAGAGGTCTAACTGACACCTAGAACAATTATTTGAGAAAATGCAATTTACCTACGAGACAGAACAGCAGAAAAAATCAGAATGCCGCCTTTTGTGGTATTCAAGTTTAATGCCGGGTGGAAGGTGAACTGGAGCATGAAGGGGTTTTACCTTTCAAATGATTTACCAAGGCATTTCAGCGGCCTGTCTCCAATGCCTCTCCGAGGTAAAACCCTAGCAGTTTATCACTCAAAGCTAGTGCATCCCCCTCAAGCCAGTGCACGTGTCAGACTACCTCATGCAGCCAATCTGTGAAACGGGGCCTTTAAAAATGGCAGTGCTCCTTTCATCAATGGAAGTAGAACAAGCCCTAATATAATAGAAAGAGGAAAGACTGCAGATGTTGGCTTTCACTTCACATTAGAGGAAAGACTGCAGATGTTGGCTTTCACTTCACATTAGAGGAAAGACTGCAGATGTTAGCTTTCACGTCACATTAGAGGAAAGACTGCAGATGTTAGCTTTCACGTCACATTAGAGGAAAGACTGCAGATGTTGGCTTTCACTTCACATTAGAGGAAAGACTGCAGATGTTAGCTTTCACGTCACATTAGAGGAAAGACTGCAGATGTTAGCTTTCACGTCACATTAGAGGAAAGACTGCAGTAGCTTTCACGTCACATTTCGAGACCCCTCCCCAGTTTAAATGCACATTACTCACTGGCTTGGGTGCATCCTAACATGGTAAGAGACTTGGCCTAATAACTAGAGTTGTTGACCTTTGAATAGGGGGATCCAGGTGTGAGTCATCCGGCCTCAGCTCAACATCCTGTGGTTATGGGCAAACTGCTCAATCTCCCTCCCTATCCCTAAAAAGGTACAAAATGTATTATTTTGTCTCCAGTTGGAAATCACTGCAGTGCCTTTGGGCTGGCCTTGCGACTTCCAAAAATGCCCACTCTCAATATAAAACTCAGTGAAGTGCATTATCCTCGCTGCACAAGATGTGTACCCCAAAAATATGGCATAAATTTATGCTAGCCCTGCTAAGGAGCTTGAGAGGTGTAGTTACTCAGGAATAGCTCTTCTGGTGCCTCACCTTAGAACCTAACAGCCGTAAACAAATCCTCCTGATGCCTCTCCCCACCCACTTCTGCTATTGCGCTCACAAATTCACTTTAACTTGTGCCTTTTGAATTATGTGACATTGAGAGGCTGCATGAATGAAAGAATGAATGTCCACCTTTATGCTTTTTCCATTTTCTGATTCTCAAGGCGATGTTTCAACCCCATATTTCTGAATTTTCGGTCTGGCGCTACCTTTTGATTTTACTAATATTATACATACAATATATTTACATATATATGGGCTTTCAGCCAGCCCTCTTCTTCCATCGGTCTGTTGTTATGTCATTCACATTTTTCTTCCACCCAGCATGGCCTGTAGCATGGGGCAATGGTCTAGCCTCGTTCAGCCACTGGCTAGCTTCACTGTGAGGGACAGCATTCTGCCCTTTCACAAAGTAGTCTCCTTCAGTGCCTGGGACTGCTATGGCAATCTGTGCTTTTTTAGACCAAAAATATTATTTTTGCTTTTAGTCATTTTTTTTTATATATTGGTGAGGGCACGGCAGCTCTCCAAACAATAAAGATATGCAAAAACAATGACAAAACAAAGCAAGCATTGACTAGGCCAAAACACTGGCAGAAAATGCCAGACCTATTGGCTTTGCCAATGTTTATTTACAATACTTTAGATTTAGTACTCTTTCTCAACAATCAATGGCAAACCTAAGAGCTCTAGCTTAGAGGGAGAAGCCATACCTATTGGCTTTGCCAATGTTTGCTTGGAAGAGGAAAAAAAAACCAAAGGAGTTATTGAGATTTTAGCAGACACAGATCTTTGTCAAAAATTGGCAGATGCCCCAACCTCCATATCATATCTATACCTGGTGCACGTGTGGATGAATATGTTGTGTGCAATCTGCTGCAGGTGTTAGCTTTTATTCTTAAAAATGTATTTTGTATCATTGCCGAAGTGTGTTAAAATGGCCTCATAGCTAGATAATGACCCAGAATGTGCCGTATAAATCGAATTTACTTCCATAAAATGCTACATATTTGGCACTTCTTAAAATGTCAACTAATTTAGGTAATTTTACTGCATACTGTAGTCCTAGTTTACCATATAGGTCTACAAGAACCTAGAAGAGGTAAGTAAGCACAGATATCTGACAGTAGCGGCCCGTGGTGGGAGTGCTGCCGGGCGGTGACGTGGGGCAGGGGAGGGGCAGGGTGCGGGCGCTGCATCGCCAAATGCGATGCAGCGCGCGCAACGGAATTTGTTTTATTTATTTATATGTTTACTTACCTCTATTCGGCCGTATTCCGTAGTTTACTACCCCCACCCTGCCCCTCCCCCGCCCCACGTCACCGCCCGGCAGCACTCCCACCACGGGCCGCTACTGATATCTGAGCTGAGGTCACTTAGGGGTCGATTCCGATCTCGGCCGGTAGGGCACCGAATCGGATTCGGCTGAACCGGATCCGATTCGGAGCCCTTTTTCCCGACCGACTCGTACGTGCGTCCGGGCGAACGAGTACGATGCGAGCGAGTGCGAATTCGCCGACCGACTCATTCGCGGGTCCCGACCGCTCCGACCGACTCGCACGGATGCGCCTCGCACCGCGCAATGGAGACGTTCCTTGGCCGGGCAAGTACGATGCGCGCCGCGCTCAGTCTGACCAACCCGCGCCGTCCGGCTCGAAGAAGCAGTCGGAGCCGCACTTTGGGGGCCCCTGTACGCGTAGCCATGCGAGTCGCACACAGGGGGGACCCATGGGTCCCCCCTACCTGTGCGTGTACGGCGTGAGTCGCTTCGCCGCGTACACGCTGTAGGGGCGCCCTTGTTCGCCTCGCACCCATTGAGTCAATGGGAGCCCGCGTACGCGTTGTGACGACCGGCTCCCATTGACTTCAATGGAGTCCGACTCGACTCGAGTCCGATGTCATACGTGCGCATCGTACTCGTTCGGTCGGGCTGCTAGGGTCCGATTCGGCCGGAAATCTCTCCGAGTCCGGCTCGGTCGGATAGATTTCCGGCCCGAATCGGAATCGGCCCCTTATTGTCTGCATGTAAGCTAATTTTCTGCCTATAAAAATCCTAGTTTTGTATAAGAAAAGTGCTGGCCATCTTGATTGATTTGAAGAAGCTTCCCGGGAAGAGAGAAACTACAGTCTTCAAAAAAATCTCACTCAAACGCCCATATAAAGAGCCAATATTTCCAGATGTAGATATTTATGCTAGCCGCAAAATCCTGGTTTAAAGACATAACATGAGTTGTAATTTAGAAAATCGAGCAACACTACAAAATTGTGAGCAATAATTTAAAAAACAAAATCTGTTGAAAAACGAAACAAAGGTGATTTAACTGCATTTAAATGTTGTTTGTTACTTGAATTATTGTTATATTTGGGGACTAGATACAGTCTAGTGACCAGAGCGGTCGACCTTGGAAATGGGAAACAAGGTTTGAGTCGAGCTCTTGGCTCAACATCCTGTGATTGTGGGCAAATCGCTCAATCTTCCTGTGCCTAAAAAATTGCGTAAAGTAATCTGGTGTTCATCTAAAGCGCTCTAATGCCCTTGAGCCACGTTTGTGCTATAAAAAAAACTACAAAATATAACAGAAATATATTTGAGCACTATGGAACTGTAGCCAAATCATATTAATGGTGACATGAGTGTTTTAATTTTTAGTGAGTATAAGTGTTGTGTCGTTCAGCAGCAAGAAATGTTTACATTTTTCCCGTTGTTGACAAGGGTTTCGGCAAATTGCCAAAAACCATGGTCCGCTCAAGCCCAGCGTTTCTTCAAGAAGCATGTGAGCACCACATGGTGGCTGCTCCATGGCACTGCAGGCTGTCTGCTAGCGGAGTATCTTATTTAAAGATTCAGTTTACAGCTGCATGTAGAAGATGTGACGTGCTCTGGATTTTTTATATGACCTTTATTCCAGTTACACGCAGACATACGGTGAATGCCCAGCTAGGAGCAGACTGCCCTCACTCTCAACTGACCTCACCATCAGTTCAGTCCATACTCGCCCTCAGAAGATGTCATGCTAGAGCATGGACACACAAAATGTATGCAGAACACACTGACATATTATGTTAAGTTCTGGATAATATAATGATCCTCATGGATACAGTTGCCGCTGGTAATGATAACGTGTCCTATTTATTTAATGTTTCAGAACAGAACAGTGTGGAAAGGCTTTTTTAATCTATAAGGATGTGATTCTGGATGGTGGTAGCCGAGAAAAATTCAACAGTGCAAAGCAAATGAGATCAGGATCTTAAAGTTGCATGATCTACTCAATTGTGGGAAAAGATCTGATTAAAGATCCATTCTAAATGTAGAGCAGCAAATACAACGCAAACACTCTTTATATTTATACTATATTGTTTTCCACTTTCTATCTGGTTCCTAAAATGAATCCTACTATTGATGATGAAAAGTCGTGTTCACGTTGCAAGGGTGACCTTTTACATATGATTTGTGAATGTAATTTACTTAAAATATTTTGGCAACACGTTTGAAGTTTTATTATTAACATAATGAAGACAGCTTCTCCGTTATAATTATAGAATATTTTTGTAGGAGGTTAGATCCCATCTTGGAATGCTTTACCAGGAAGAGTTAAATTGGCAGAATTGCTGTTGGCCTTGGCATTCCAACAGATAATTCTTAATTGGAAGGATTTTAACAAGATGTTTTTTAAAAGATAGTGAAAAGGTTTATGGTAATGTTATAGTAGATTAGACACTGCTACGTCCACCCATTAACTAATATATAATGAAGGGATGGAAATATGGATCCCTTTCACTACATTTCTATCACCCACTGGGCGTTGTTTAACTTCTGTAATGATAGAGGATATTGATGATATAAACCTTTCACACTCGTACCCTTTTTCTACATTTACTAATTTCTTTTATTCCTTTCCTTCCTTTGTCTCTGCTATTCCTCCCTTCCTTCTCACTTCCTTTTCTCTTGGTATACTAAAATATTTTATAAAAGCTATCTTTCTTTCAATTAGCCAACATGTTGCTAATTTCTTTGTGATCGGATTTATAGCGTATTGTAATGGATGTGTTTTACTTTTACATATGGAATGCACTTATAAATGCTTCTCTTCTAGTTATTTAGAATATTATATGTCTGAATTGCTAGTATACATGGATACTGGTACTTGATTTTTGTTTCACTTTACAAATTCCGCACACTCTTCATTAACTTTCGAGAGGATCACCCTCTCACCTACTAGGAACACATCCATCCACTGGTCCTGCTTAAAATAACTCTGGGTCCATTTATTAAGGAGTCTTTTTCTCTTCTCTTGTTACTAGGTACGGTGTCACATCATCTTAAGAGGAAAAGCAGTGGGAAACAAGTAGTTTACCTGACAATCAGGGATGTGTGAGATTAAAAAAAATTGTTGTTGCCATATGATCTCAATAAATAAATTCATGCTTTAAAGATGTATGTGGATTTACTAAAATGCCCCCCACATACATAGCCTAAATATTGGGGGATGATTTGTGTGGGAAGTGCACCGTTTCCATCTGGCTAATGTATTCAAGATGGCGGCTGTGACATCAGCACAACGATGTAAGCCTTGACTTGCTGGTGTTATGAAGATCTTTAACAGTTTGTCAGTGCGCTGCCTAGTCTTCGAACTGAAGCACTAAAGCTTTCAGGACATTTTCTAAGTGGGTTATGCCTACAAAGTGTTAAGTGTGGCTCAATGCTGAATGAACAAGGAAAAGTTCCAGATACAAAAGTGTTTTTGGACTTAGCCCACCGGTGCATGGGTAGGTTAAATGAAGTAGATCCCACACTGAGTTGGTGATGCCTACGAAGTGCTAAATGTAGTTCAATGACTAATGAAGAAGGACAATTTTCAGTTACAAAGGCCTTATCCAGATGTGCTGAGCCACAGGTGAATGGGTGGGTCCACATACAGTGGACATGCACGGCATTCCTACAGTACTGCAACCATGTGTCACATTTGTGGTACCGCAGGACCGTGCAAGCTCTACCCAGTGTGGCTTGCACGGTCCCACAGTATGACTCCTACGGGAGACCCATAGCACTTCACGGGAGGGCTGGCTGGGTCCTGAGGGGGTATCTAGGTCCCTCACAGGAAGGCCATGCCTGGTCCCCACAAGGGCTAGGGGTCGGAGTATTCCTTCTCTGCCCACTTACACTTTTTCTAAGTCCCCGAGTCCCGTAACGGCAGTCGCAATATTTTCCTTCTAGTTGTGGCCAGCCAATCACATAGCTCCGTCTCTTAGACTGGTAATGCTTCCACAGGACCGAAATGACCAATGGGAAAAAAGATCTTTTGCCCAATCAGATTGCTCTATTTGTTGAATTTACGGTGCCGCAGGAGCCAGCGGGAGTCTTGCAGGACCAGCCTTACAGATGTACCTATTTTTTCAACCACTTCATGACCATCCTGAGCAAACCACTTCATGACCATCCTGAGCACCCTTTATGAACACATTTCCTGAAAACGGCTAAACGAAAGGAATTACACCAATTAATGAAAGGCACACATTTTGATTAATGTTCTAAATTTATGTCAAAATTTGTGTAATTCCATTCAGCCGTTTTTCTGTATCACTTCCCAAAATATCCTATGGGAATCAACATGGGAAAACTTTACAGGAAGGACCTGAGGTGAATAAACTTTCTAAAAGAAAAGTTTTGCGAAGATTCGTCAAATGGCGCCAAGTTATTAGTAAAATAAAAAAACGCTCTTTCTATGGAATAATGTATATAGTATTAGATATGGACAGAGATGAATATATAGATATATTTTGACTTTTAGAAAATATTTTACTTAAACGACGGACTAGTAGCTCCCTCAACACTGCCACTTGGCTGCTCATATGTCTTAATGCAAAAACAATGTTCATGTTCCTACTCAATTTGTCAGTTGTTCGTATAGATCTTCATTATTTATCCTACACTGACAAGGTATGAAGCTCTTCTAGACCTTTGGCTGCCTTTACATAATCCGAGTGTGTAGTTCTTACTTGTGAGTCCCAAAAGCCAGATTCATTATTTGGTTTTGCTGAGACTTACTACTTAGAACTATGCGATTGTTTTGTAATAGACTTTTATTTAATTTAATTAAATACATTTTATATAGAGTGGAGCACACACTCTAGGATGTTATTGTGATAATACATGCAAACATGTATGCAGAAATTATGTCACATGTGATTTCACACTGAAGCCAGACTTATTGTCATTGGCAGTGCTTAGAAGTGGTAATAGTTATGTAATATTGGTGGGGGTGGTATTGGTGGTGGTGGTATTGGTGGAATTTGTTGCTGGTGCTTATCATGGTGGTGTGGTGCTGCTAATAGTGATATTAGTGACAATATTAATGTCAGTACTGGTGCTAGCATTGATTATGGTGGTATTTGAGATACTGGTGGTAGTGATGGTGGTGTTGCTGTTGATAATGTGGCTGCATTGGTGGTGGTGATATTAGTGGTGCTTTTACTGGTGCCATTGTTGTCACTCTCAGCTTTCCAGTACTGACCTGTTGTGCACCTGGAGACACATATAAAAGATAGTAGCCTTCAAGATTCCTCAGGAAGTGTCATATTAAGTGAAGAATCCCTATGGAGTGCACTGCACCAAATAATATGCACAAAAAGTAAACTATTTGCGGCACTTGGTAGGGCTCAGGACACCAGTACTTGGTAGGGCGCAGCCCGAGTGGAAACGTGGGGCCTTATTTTTTCATTTTGAGTGTAAGTAACCATGTATGTCAGTTTGTGCTGCCAGTAATGACTTTTATAGTGCTAAGCTCCAAATATCTCTACTTCTTCATGTCCATCATTTTTTTTTTTTAAGTTTAATAAGCTTTATTGAGATATGGTTCAATATACAACATAGGGCAATACCATAACAATTTTTAAGAAAAACCAACATACGTGATATAAAATATGCCAGAAAAACATATTAGAAAGCCGTTTACAATTTTAGGATCATAAGGAAAAAAGGAGGAAGGGAAAGAAAGGGGAGGGGTAAAAATATACTCTGCAGCTGAGGATCAGTGGCAATAAATGTACATCAAAACAGAAAGGGATACATTAATATATTTATGTTTATTTTATAATGCTGAATAGTTAAAAGAGAAAAAAGGCAAAGAAAATTTAAAAAAAGAAAAATCATGGAGGTAGGAAGTTTTTAGAACGATTACGGGATATCTGAGTAAAAGAAATCTTATATAGGTAAACAGTTAGTGGTAACCAAAACATATCTCTATTTATCTGTGGGTTACAACAGAAAGCAAAAGCAGTATCCAACCTATGATAGTGACAAACAGTGTTCCACCAAGATTTGACTGAGAGCTTGTTTGAGCATTTCCAATTAAGTGTAATCTGTTGAAAGGCTAAGGCTAACATAAGGTCAGACAACCCTCGTTCATGAGACAATAACCCAAGTGATTCTGATAGACTGCCCGTAAAGAGAAGAATATTTGATAAAGGCGTGTGTAGATCAAAAATAGTCGAAAGCCTAGACCATATTTGTGACCAAAAAGAAGCCACGGGGGGACAAGTAAAAAGAAGATTACATAAATCAGCCAATGGATGATCGCAAGACCAGCAAATCTTGTTGTCAGAGTGAGTAAAGTTAGCAATGGAGATTGGAGTAAAAAATAATCTGTGATATAGAAAAAACAGAGATTGAGTAGTAGATGTAGATCTAGAAATTTTTAACGATCTGATCCAGATCTTGCTCCAGAAATCAGTGCTCCATTCACAACCCAGATCCGACTCCCATGCAAACTCTACCTTAGTCTTAGTTCGTTCCGGATCAGCGGAGTTGAAAAATTTATAAGTGAGAGAAGCCTTTGGAAACAATGATAGGATTCTGATAAGCAGATCTTGTATAGACAAGGAGTCTTCGGGGGGAAGAGAATAAAAAACTTCCAGAATTGTTTCCATCAGTAGCAAGAATTTGTGCAGAAACGAACGAGGCGACTGAAAAGTGGCTTGGAACTGAGGAAAAGAACAAGGAGAAAGGCCATCAAACATGTCCTGAACCCAAATAATACCCTTAGATCTCCAAGAGCTCCAAAACAAGGGTCTGTTGTTAATAATGAGAAGGCGATTATGCCAAAGAGGAGAGCATAGAAAATGTGTTTCTAGAGATTATCTTTGGTTGATAGTGAGGTCCTAACAATGAGCAAGTGTGTTTAAAAAGTGGAAAGGACGTGAGATTAGTTTTGGCCGTAGAGGCTAGGATCTCTGGGAAAGAGAAAGGGGGAAAGTAAGCAGCGTTCAATATTAACCCATAAAGGGGTGAGAGAAGAGATGCCCGTATGAAGCCAATGAGAGGCCTGCTTAAGACAAAAGGCTTTATGATACAATCTAAAATTTGGGAAATTCACACCTCCAGTGGCTTTTAATTTTCTGAGATGGGATAAAGATAGTCTGGATTTTTTACCATTCCAAAGAAATTTAGATAAAAGGGAGTCCAATTTTTTTTTAAATAAAAAGAGGGAATATGAGGTGGGACCATGGAAAGAACATATAACAGGATAGGGGTGACCATCATCTTAATAAAATCCAGGCGTCCCCACCAGGATAGGAAAAGAGGATTCCAGGAGGAAAGTAGTTTGGAAACCCGATCCAGGATTTCTTTCATAATTATTGTGACCGATTCCGAAATGGAGTTGGTAAACCATAAACCTAGGTATTTGATTCTAGAGCTATTCCAACGGAATCCAGTTAGGTCAAAATGATGCTTAGAGCAAAATGTGGTTATGGGGAGGATTTCTGTTTTATCAGAATTAATTTTATAACCCGATACCGTCGAAAAATCTGAAATTTCTTGTAATAACGGGGGGATAGAAGATTCTGGATTGGATATGAAAAGTAAGATATCATCTGCATATGCAGATAGCTTTAAGTGATGACCTCCATATTGAAACCCAGAAATGGAAGTATTCTGATGAATGTGAGATAGAAAAGGTTCAAGAGATAAAATAAAAAGAAGAGGAGATAAGGGGCAACCTTGTCGGACACCGCGGTGAAGCGAAAAACTATTTGAAACAAGACCATTAACTATAGTAGAAGCAGTAGGAGCAGTATAGAGTAATGAAACCAGGGAAATGAATTTAGGTCCAAAACCATGCCAACGGAGTGTCTTAAATAAGAAAGACCAGTCAACTCTATCGAAGGCCTTCTCCGCATCGATAGATATCGCAGCTGAGGAACAGGATCGAGTAGACACCTTGTTTAGAACATTAAAGAACAACCGAGAATTATCAGAAGTTAATCTACCCTTGACAAAAACACACTGCTTTGGGCCAATTAAATGGGGTAAGAGTGAATCAAGGCGTAGTGCTAACAATTTAGCGAAAATTTTATAATCCACATTTATCAAGGATATAGGACGATAATTTTTGCAGAATTTAGGATCCTTACCTTCTTTATGAATAAGGCAAATGGAGGCTTCGAGAAACGTACCACTTGCTTTTACAGTAGTACCAAAATACTGAAAAAGATTGAAGAGTTTTGGAAGTAAGAGATTCGAAAAATTTAAGTAAAATTCTATGGAAAAACCATCTGGACCTGGGGATTTATTTTTCTTTAGTGAGCCTAGAGAGCTAGTGATCTCTTGAAGCGATATGTCTGAATCTAGGGACTTGAAATCAAGATCTGGGGAAGGAGGGGGAGAAATACTGCTAAGATAAGAATCATTAAGAGGATCTGATGCTGGGGACTCCGGAGTATATAAATTTTCATAAAAAGATGTAAATTCACCTAGAATATCATGATCTTTAAAAAGAAGTCTCCCATCTTCTGACTGAATAGAATCGATCAGTATCCTCTCCTTTCTGGACTTAAGATAGTTAGCCAAGAGTGATCCAACCCTGTTACGGCCTCCATAGTACCGGGCACTGCTACGAAGCAGAATAGAAGAATTGTTATCAGTAGAAATTTTATTAAATTCCAGCTTAGCAGGAACAAGCTTCTGCAAAATGAGATCTGATGAGGAGGTATACAATTGATGTTCTAAGCATTTAATATTGGCCAGTAGGGCTTTATGTTGAGTGAGAGTGTGTTTCTTTTTCTTAGATACAAAATCAATAATGAAGCCTCGGGCAGCAGCTTTAAAAGTATCCCACACCAAGGCAGGAGAGATAGATGGGCCTTCATTAAAAGAAAATAATTCTTCCGCAAAAGAAGCAAAGGAGGAGGAAACAATTAGATCCTGCAGAAGAAAATTGTTGAATCTCCATCTAGAAGATTTGGGCTGTGGACGGAGCAAATCAAAATCAGCAATCGCCGGAGCATGATCAGAAATCAAAATAGGTTCAATCGAAGATGAAATGAGATTTTGAGCTAAAGGTTTGGACAGGAATAAATAATCTAATCGGGTTAGAGACCCATGTGGAGGGGAGAAAAAAGAAAATTCTATTTGGTCTGGGTTACATAGTCTCCAAGCATCTACGAGATTTGCTTGTGAGATTGTACTATGAAATTGTTTGTGGGCTTTGTGAGGGATGAAACGCACCTGGGATCTACGATCAATAAAGGGGTCCATGATCTGATTACAATCACCCCAAGGATAAAAAATTCATCTTTGTGCTGCAGGCATTTATTTGTAATATTGGGCCAGAAAGCATAATCTGGTTGAGTCAGACCATAAATATTAAAAACAGTTAAAGGAATATTGTTATTAATAAGCAATTTAACTAAAATCCATCTACTGTCAGCATCTATTTCCTGTGAGACAACACAACATTTCAACTTTTTATGGCATAAAATAATGACACAATTTTTCTTTGTAGTAGTGGGAGAAACAAGAACGGAACCAACCCAATTGCGTTTAAGTTTAAGAACCTCAGCTTCTGACAAATGAGTTTCTTTTAATAAAGCTAAATCAGGATTATAGGAAAAATGTGAAATAATTCTCTGCCTTTTTATAGGGTTAATAAATCCTTTAACATTCCAAGTAACAACTCTGAACGGAAGAAAATAACAGTAAATATGGAACAAAATAGCCAACAACAATGAAAAGGTGTAGGAAAAATAGGCAGAGCAAGAGGGAAAGAAAAAGGAAGTGAAACAGATGAAACAAGAAGAATATAATAGTACACATGCTAGAGGAGAGGAAAGAGGAAGAATAGAGGATGATAGAAAAAGGAGGAAAAAAAGATAGAACCAGAGGGGACAGTACATGTCAAACTGACGACTGTGATACATACCGTTTATGGGGAGGAAGAAGACAACAAGAAGGAGTGGCGACAACAAATGAAGATGACACAGCCGACAAGGGAGAAGGCACCACAACAGTACGCCAACATAACAGTTACGGAACAGACAGACCAAATATCAAAATTTCCTGTAAGGAAGGAAGAAAGATGAAGAAAAAAGTTAACATACTACTGTTAGAAATGGGATCTCTGGTTGGCTAAGGCTTGCGCCAAAGCCAGGCAGAGACCACCACTCTAGTCAGGGCAAGGGAGTTACACGCCAAAGATAACCCCTGCTCACCCCCTTGGTAGCTTGGCACGAGCAGTCAGGCTTATCCCGGAGGCAATGTGTAAAGCGTTTGCCCAACACACCCACAGCAACAACATGCTAGGCACACCACAAAAAGGAACTCCACACAAGGTTATATATAAAAATAGCCTTTGTATTATCATAAAACACATTAGAATAGTACTCACATAATATACATCGTGCCACCTGGCACGGGGTCATATTTACAAGGGATTATTTATACCTGACAGGGCCAACTGGACCACTGTCAGAACCAGCACAAAGCGAACTTAGTATACGTATCACTTATAATGAATGTAGAACACATCATAACCGTACAACCAGTAATCACTGGTAACCACTGTACTTAGCATCAGCCTGTAACATAAACCATATTATGCACAGCATCATATTTAGGCGCGGAATACATTCTGCGCAAATCTCACCAGCATAAACACATTATGCAATCATCTCAGAAGTCTAAACGCATTAGACAATAACCTCCTAAGCATAACTCACATTAGGGGTAAACTCACTGTAGGAAATAATCTCACTGGCATAAACATATTACGCACATAATCTCATCCCCAAACGCATTTAGAGGCATGAATCACAGTAAAGCATCACATTTCCTAACATCATGTAAATCACTGATCCCCCGGCCAACTGGCCTTCTCAAGGGGCTCAAATGCCCTGTGTCCAGAATGTCAGGGCCGCTGCCAATGCAGCAATATCCAAAAGCGCGTAATTGCGCCGGGGCAGAGGAGTGCATCTTACTTCTATCTCTCTCACCAAGTGCCCCCAAAGAACTGTGGCCTAAACGTTGCATCTGCCCACTACTTGCTGGGCAGCTGTGAATCACGAAGAGGCCTGGCACCTCTGTGCCTCCGGTCCCACTTAGGGACTCTGGATTAATTGTGCCCAATTAGGCTTGGGCCCCTCAGGACCCCTCTCTGGGCCCTATGAGCAAGGCGCCCACGTGGCCGCTGCCCGCTACGGCGGCGCAGCTGTGACATCATAAGGGAAGGGGGCCTGGCACCTCTGTGCCCTTAGGACTCCCCTGGGCTCTACAGCCAAAGATGCCCCCATCGTTGGGGTGGCCCGCTCTCTAGTGGGACCACCCAGGCGCCGACAGTGTGCCACGAAATGCCCCCAATCGTGAAATGCCTCGTGGGAGCGACCCGCTGCCAGCCGGGGCCGCTCAGAATGCAGAGATAGCGCCGTGCCTCGATCGGCACACCCGACTCGAGCCCCCACTCACCGGGACTCGCGGTGCTGCTCTCTGTATCCTCTCCAACTGCGGCGGGGGCAGGCACCGACAATGTGCCTCGTGCCCCCTCCGCGGTAGTCACTCGACTTCGGCAACCCGCGGGGCTCTCCCTTTTGCCATGGGAGCCCCGTGCTGCCTTCGGCGGCCTCGGCCGCTCCGCCTCTCTTCACCCGGGCCCCCTCCTGGGACCCGGGACTTCACTGTGGGGCCCGCGAGGCTCCGGCCGGCACTTTCCCTTCCCCGCATCTCCGGCGGGCGGGACTTCCTTCTGGGAGGCGGAAGTCCCGCCCCACGCCAGGCATCGCGCTGCCTGACTTCCTCTCCGGCCTCCGGCCGCGGCGGTGAAACGCGGGGTGGGCTCCCGCTTCGTTTAAAGATACCGGCGGGGTGGGCACCCGCCGGAGCAGCACATAAGCGGGGTGGGCACCCGCCACTGACTCCAAACGTGGGGTGGGCACCCGCAAACATTTCCCAACACGGGGGAATCCCTCTCGCCGGGATTCCCTCTCCAGGGGCTGCAGCACCGCGCTGCGAAGCCCACGCTCTCCTCGTGCTTGAGGCAATGAAAGAATTCGAGCACAGCGCTCACAAGGCGCTAGAAGCAGGCAAAGTCCTGTAGGTCCTTAGGGATAAAGGGGCAATGCAGGGCCCAGGGAGGCAAGCCCTCCTGGCAGCCCCCCCTGGGCCCCAGCAGCAGCACGCCCCGCAGGAACAGAACAGGAACACTGAACAACTTCATGGGGTCACAGCCCCTATATTTATATGACATTTTCCTTTGTCACCCAGCACAGGGCTGGGGGAAAACCAGATGCAACTGGTTTGGAGGAGCTTTGGAGCACTTTGTTTTGCTCAGCTCCTCTCTCCTTTCACAGGCAGGCTAAGGACATCAGACGCACCACAGGGGGTGGAGCCAGCATTGTGGAGGGAAGGCACAGCCCTATTCAGGTCCCAGGTGCAACTCCTCCCTCCCATCTAGATGCAGATCTCCCTATTCACCACTGCGCTGACTCACCCTGCCCCTCCAGGAGCCACCCACACCTCCCAGCCCCTGTCACTCACAAGCCAGACATGCAATTCACATCAGGCAGGCAGACACAGAGCACACATAAATGCCAACTCCTAAAAGTGGCATTTCTACACCAGTCACAATAAATCTGCGCACACCATTGCGCAGCATTTATTCTCACGAGTTTGCACATACTAAACTCGCCCCTGCACTCCTCTCACACCAGGAATTACCATGGACACACATATCCCCCATGCATTCCTATGGGAGGGCAGGACAATCTCACCACACGCACTCAGCGCGCACGCACTTTACACTGGCCCACAGTGCTAAAGTGCCCAGAGACTTAAAACTACTGACACACAAGGCAAAAAGTTTAGGGGTGAACCGGCCAAAAGGGCCAAGTCCAACACAACCCCTTCCAGCCAAAACGCAGGGCAGACCAATCACCACCGTGATGGGCTTCCTGCTTGGGGCGATAGAACACGGACGCGGGCCCGCACTGCAGGGACACCCTCCGGTTCTACGCCACTTGGAACCCATGGAATCCAACTAAGAAAAAAACTCCGGACCAACTAGGCTACCCCATTGGTACTCCTTAGTTGTCCACGGCCAGGACCAGGCCCTAGGCCACTGGTCCTTGCCAATCCACAGAGTGGGGGGCAGTAACCCCTGGCATCCAATAGCCATTCTCCACTCTCCCTCTCAGTGTAGTTCCAAACTACCACTGATCCTTCAACCGAGGGTCCGCACCCTCAGGCTGACCAGAGGTCACGGGCGAAGCGTCTCCTCACCCTACCTCTACTTCTGGGGTTCCGCACCCTCCCAGGGGAAGCACCCTCCAGAAAACAACTCTCCCACCAGTTCAGGACCTCTCTCCATCACTGGTCTACCATCTGGGAAATAAATTCACCGGCTGCACCGGGGTCAGAGGCGAGGACTCCCTCCCTCTGCACCCCTTCCAGAGTCCGATACCCTCCCAACTGGAGTGGTACCCCTAAAAGGTAAACCGGCCAGGACACTGATTACAGTCGCCCTGCCGTCCAGGTCAGGCAAACACCTGAACCTGGCTCCCCAACCCAGGGACGCTACCCTTTGGTCAGATGCCCGGCGAACCAGGACTTCACGGGGAGCACGCATGCCCCCCGAGGGTGACACATAACTAATGTGTCGTGTGACAGTCTGCCGGGCACAAACCCAGGGCAGAAGTGGTGTCCCCATGGCCCCTCTGGACCCACTGGTTTTTCCACTGGGGAACCTCTCCCCTCTCACCCCTCAATAAGGACTTCTGCACCCTCCACTTAGGAGCGGTGCTGCCTAGCACCAGGACTGCTGGAGCTCTGGTTACAGACGCTCCACGTCCTCTAGAGACTAGAAGATCCTCCTCAAATGGCCTACAAGTACAGCCTAGGCCCCCCAACCTGGTGTTCCCTGAAGAAACCAACCAGGCCTTGGGACTGGGTTTCGGGCACACTCACTCCTTCTCCTCTGAGACAGGACGTGGGCCCCTACACCCCTCCCGCTACACTGGGACCTAGCTGGGCTACACTGAACCTCTTCCACCACACAGGACTGGAAGATACTCGAGCCACTCTTATTGGAACCACTTCCAGCTCACCTACCACGGGGAGATCCCCCCACAGAACAGTCCAACAGGACAGACTAGGTTCCTTTCCTGGTGTTCCTTCTAAGAACCATCCAGTACCGGAGACTTGAGATTGAGGCTCGGAATACGGCCCAGTCTCACACCTTCCTCGCAGGACATGATGTGAGGCCTTGCAACCTCCTCACTATAACGGTTCCTAGTTGTGTTCCTCTGAACCATCTCCACCACACGGGTTGGGAGATACCTGCACCATTCCTCTAGGGTCACTCCCCCATGCAAGCTCCTTATTTCAGAGAACTCACTCCAGCGTCCAGCAGCACATCACTCATCCAAACACACCCCCCCCAGACCAGTGAGACAGTTCCTTACTGTCCCTGAATCTCAACCTGCACCCCTCTTACTGAGCACCAGGTACCATACCCGGCGAACGGGACGGGGACTTCATGCACTGGACACACACTTCGCTGCCACCACTGGATCCCACCCTTACTGGTGAATCCAGAAAACTCACACTGCACTTAGGGGATAATCTACCCTCCCGAGCTAGTGACTCCATACCAATTAAGTCCCCACTGTAGGCCAACCCAAGAACTAGCAGACAGCACAGGGGCAGTCCCTCCCTCAGCTGCAGGCCAACCCAAGAACCAGCACAATGGCTCAAGGGCAGTCCCTCCTCCAGCTTTAGGCCAACCCAATAGCAGTCTGCACAAGGGCAGTCACTCCTCCAGATTCTCTGGTTTCTGTCCTTGGCAGTACACTCAACTCATAGTGCACAAGAAACACATTTCAAAAAGAAATGACACTTAAAACAAACTCAGAAACAATAATCCCTTTCCATGTGACTATCTAAAATGCAGAGTTTTGTAGTGCAGCCAGTTGTCGCTGTGGTACTGCGCAAACGCAAGTCCTATCCTCACCGCTGACAACCAATGTTAGAAATGGGATCTCTGGTTGGCTAAGGCTTGCGCCAAAGCCAGGCAGAGACCACCACTCTAGTCAGGGCAAGGGAGTTACACGCCAAAGATAACCCCTGCTCACCCCCTTGGTAGCTTGGCACGAGCAGTCAGGCTTATCCCGGAGGCAATGTGTAAAGCGTTTGCGCAACACACCCACAGCAACAACATGCTAGGCACACCACAAAAAGGAACTCCACACAAGGTTATATATAAAAATAGCCTTTGTATTATCATAAAACACATTAGAATAGTACTCACATAATATACATCGTGCCACCTGGCACGGGGTCATATTTACAAGGGATTATTTACACCTGACAGGGCCAACTGGACCACTGTCAGAACCAACACAAAGCGAACTTAGTATACGTATCACTTATAATGAATGTAGAACACATCATATCCGTACAACCAGTAATCACTGGTAACCACTGTACTTAGTATCAGCCTGTAACATAAACCATATTATGCACAGCATCATATTTAGGCGCGGAATACATTCTGCGCAAATCTCACCAGCATAAACACATTATGCAATCATCTCAGAAGTCTAAACGCATTAGACAATAACCTCCTAAGCATAACTCACATTAGGGGTAAACTCACTGTAGGAAATAATCTCACTGGCATAAACATATTACGCACATAATCTCATCCCCAAACGCATTTAGAGGCATGAATCACAGTAAAGCATCACATTTCCTAACATCATGTAAATCACTGATCCCCCGGCCAACTGGCCTTCTCAAGGGGCTCAAATGCCCTGTGTCCAGAATGTCAGGGCCGCTGCCAATGCAGCAATATCCAAAAGCGCGTAATTGCACCGGGGCAGAGGAGTGCATCTTACTCCTATCTCTCTCACCAAGTGCCCCCAAAGAACTGTGGCCTAAACGTTGCAGCTGCCCACTACTTGCTGGGCAGCTGTGAATCACGAAGAGGCCTGGCACCTCTGTGCCTCCGGTCCCACTCAGGGACTCTGGATTAATTGTGCCCAATTAGGCTTGGGCCCCTCAGGACCCCTCTCTGGGCCCTATGAGCAAGGCGCCCACGTGGCCGCTGCCCGCTACGGCGGCGCAGCTGTGACATCATAAGGGAAGGGGGCCTGGCGCCTCTGTGCCCTTAGGACTCCCCTGGGCTCTACAGCCAAAGATGCCCCCATCGTTGGGGTGGCCCGCTCTCTAGTGGGACCACCCAGGCGCCGACAGTGTGCCACGAAATGCCCCCAATCGTGAAATGCCTCGTGGGAGCGACCCGCTGCCAGCCGGGGCCGCTCAGAATGCAGAGATAGCGCCGTGCCTCGATCGGCACACCCGACTCGAGCCCCCACTCACCGGGACTCGCGGTGCTGCTCTCTGTATCCTCTCCAACTGCGGCGGGGGCAGGCACTGACAATGTGCCTCGTGCCCCCTCCGCGGTAGTCACTCGGCTTCGGCAACCCGCGGGGCTCTCCCTTTTGCCATGGGAGCCCCGTGCTGCCTTCGGCGGCCTCGGCCGCTCCGCCTCTCTTCACCCGGGCCCCCTCCTGGGACCCGGGACTTCACTGTGGGGCCCGCGAGGCTCCGGCCGGCACTTTCCCTTCCCCGCATCTCCGGCGGGCGGGACTTCCTTCTGGGAGGCGGAAGTCCCGCCCCACGCCAGGCATCGCGCTGCCTGACTTCCTCTCCGGCCTCCGGCCGCGGCAGTGAAACGCGGGGTGGGCTCCCACTTCGTTTAAAGATACCGGCGGGGTGGGCACCCGCCGGAGCAGCACATAAGCGGGGTGGGCACCCGCCACTGACTCCAAACGCGGGGTGGGCACCCGCAAACATTTCCCAACACGGGGGATTCCCTCTCGCCGGGATTCCCTCTCCAGGGGCTGCAGCACCGCGCTGCGAAGCCCACGCTCTCCTCGTGCTTGAGGCAATGAAAGAATTCGAGCACAGCGCTCACAAGGCGCTAGAAGCAGGCAAAGTCCTGTAGGTCCTTAGGGATAAAAGGGCAATGCAGGGCCCAGGGAGGCAAGCCCTCCTGGCAGCCCCCCTGGGCCCCAGCAGCAGCACGCCCGCAGGAACAGAACAGGAACACTGAACAACTTCATGGGGTCACAGCCCCTATATTTATATGACATTTTCCTTTGTCACCCAGCACAGGGCTGGGGGAAAACCAGATACTGGTTTGGGGGAGCTTTGGAGCACTTTGTTTTGCTCAGCTCCTCTCTCCTTTCACAGGCAGGCTAAGGACATCAGACGCACCACAGGGGGTGGAGCCAGCATTGTGGAGGGAAGGCACAGCCCTATTCAGGTCCCAGGTGCAACTCCTCCCTCCCATCTAGATGCAGATCTCCCTATTCACCACTGCGCTGACTCACCCTGCCCCTCCAGGAGCCACCCACACCTCCCAGCCCCTGTCACTCACAAGCCAGACATGCAATTCACATCAGGCAGGCAGACACAGAGCACACATAAATGCCAACTCCTAAAAGTGGCATTTCTACACCAGTCACAATAAATCTGCGCACACCATTGCGCAGCATTTATTCTCACGAGTTCGCACATACTAAACTCGCCCCTGCACTCCTCTCACACCAGGAATTACCATGGACACACATATCCCCCATGCATTCCTATGGGAGGGCAGTACAATCTCACCACACGCACTCAGCGCGCACGCACTTTACACTGGCCCACAGTGCTAAAGTGCCCAGAGACTTAAAACTACTGACACACAAGGCAAAAAGTTTAGGGGTGAACCGGCCAAAAAGGGCCAAGTCCAACAACTACAAATGAGAAACAAACATCAAGAAGCAACCTGTAAAGGAAGCAGTCATTAGTATATTTGAGAACAATAGTTATATAAAACTGTAAAAGTCAAGTGAAAGAAGATGGGCCAGGAATTTCCATCGATGTTGTAGAATGTGAATGAATAAATTTCCTTAAGTCCACAGGATCTTCGAATGTGGACGTGCTATTCTGAAATGTCACTTTGAAGAGGCATGGATGAAAAAGACCATATCAAGCTCCAAGGGTGCATAGAGCAGGTCTTAAATCAAGGAATTCTTTTCGCTGTTTGGCCGTTGCTGTAGAGACATCTTGGGAGATAAACAAGTTAACACCAGACAAAACAAGACGTTTCTTAGCCTTGGCTGCATTTAACACTTGAAGAAGGTCTGTAAATTGTAAGAAAAGATGAATCACCCCCGAGGTTTTGATGGAGCAGACGTAGAGGACAGACGAGGACCTAGTCTGTGAGCTCGCTGGATGTTCAAAGTGGTCGAAGAAGGAAGGTCCAGAAGTTTTGGAAAGAAGGATGTGAAAAAAGCGACGGGATCATTCCCTTCAAGGCCCTCCGGAAGACCATATAAACGTAGATTGTTTCGTCTGTTCCTGTTTTCGAGATCTTCAGCAGATTTTTTAAGGAGTGAAATATCTTTCTCCAACGTTGCTATCTTCACAGCAGCATCCTGGATATCGCCAACACGTTGTTCCACTAAGGAGAGTCGGGAATCCATAGAGGACCACTTGTTATCCAACACTTGTAGGCGAGTGTTAGTCTCCTCAATAGATGGGCGCAAATCACGTATCTCTTCCAGAATAGTATCTAAAGATACAGGAGCAGGAAGTTTAGGAGGGGAGGGTGGGTCTTGCTTGAGACTCTTGTTAGCTGTGGGGGTTACCTGCGTCTTAGAGTTCGGCAAAAGCGGCGGTGCTGAGCGAGAGGCAGACGACTGCACCATATCTGCTGTAGAGAACGAACAGTTCATGGAGGGCTCAGTACACAGAGAATCAACTTTGGATATCTTGGAAGCACCACTCTTATTTGAATATAATAAGTTGTTGCTTCTGCCCATGTGAAAACTTGAAATGCGCAGTCAGGAAAAGAACGCCGGCAACAATAAGCCAATATTTCCCTCCAATAGTCTCCCAGAGCCAGAAAGACAGTCAGTCTGCTAGTTGCGCAGATCTCCGCAGACTAAAAGGCTCAAGGTAGGTTAAAGCAGGGCAAAGCCAATGCAAAACCAATAAAATATTAAATATTATGAGGAGACAAGTATAAAAAAACAGTAACAAATCGCCCAGTGCTGAGAAGAATCCAGCTTCCATAAAACAAAATGGCTGCCACATTACTGAGGGAAAATTCAAAAGCCCAAAAAATGCATGAAAAAATCAAAAAAAGAATAGAAAAAAACCTTCCCTCAGAGCAGAATACATTCCGACGTTGTTTTCTGCCTGTTACCCATGTTTACAGGCTCGCGGGAACCGCATACCAATTACGGCACACCCGCCGCGGTGCGGAGCTCCGTTATCAGGCGGCCATCTTAGGCGTCGCCCCGCGCGCCTCCCATGTCCATAATTTTTTAATTGTTGGGAGCTAACTGTTTTCTGTAGGTTTCCATTTTACGGTTTTTGCACACTTTTTTCGTGTACAGTTGCACATTTCATTATTGGTGTGTACTGCATTAACATTTCTGACAATTTCCTTAACAAAAACAACAAGCTATATAGTCAGTGGTCTTCTGTTTGAATGTTTTGGAAAACTACTATTAATGCTATACATATTTGTTACTAGATATGCAAAGTGATAGAGCGTTAGTGTTCTTGTGTGCCTGCAAGCTCTCTGCTGTTGCAATTGTGAATTTCGGTAATACACCAATTCTGGCTGACATATCCATCACATGTCAGGGTATCTTAGTAAGTAAGTAATATTTTTCTAAAGCGCGTGAATGCTGAGGCGTCTTAGCGCTAACACGCTATCACTGATCGGGTATAAGAGGAAACTTACTTGACGCTGGAAACAAAGAGCCAGGTCTTCAAGGATTTTCTAAAACATAGCCTATTTGTTTGAGACCTCAATGAAAAAGGCATGGAATTCCACAGTTTACAAGCCGAATAAAAGAAACTTCTGCCACCCCAATTCTCCTTCTTTACCTTAGGAATAGCCACCAACCTGGCGGTAGATGATCTTAAGTCACGTCAGGGTACGTGAGACGTAAGGGACTTCTGGAAAATAGAAGGTCCAGATCCATGCAGAGCCTTATGTACAATGTATAAGGCCTTGAATTTTACCCTATCCTGAACAGGCAGCCAGTGGAGGTCCCTAATGCTCTTCGATATGGAGATGAATTTAGGAATTTTTAAGAGTAAGCGAGCTGCTGCATTCTGCAGATACTGAAGCTTTGATTGCAGATGCTTATGTATTCCCAAATAAAGAGCATTACAATAGTCTATCTTCGATAGCACCAAGGCGAACTGGAGATGGACACAAACCTGAATCGGCTGGCCACCAAGAATCATTCAAAAAGAGGTGTCATTTCCAAAGAGAATCCCCCCTGTTTTCTCAC
Source organism: Calotriton arnoldi (assembly GCA_963921515.1). Taxonomy (NCBI): domain Eukaryota; kingdom Metazoa; phylum Chordata; class Amphibia; order Caudata; family Salamandridae; genus Calotriton; species Calotriton arnoldi. The sequence goes on from CAWUFW010000707.1 coordinate 90,002, forward strand.
TATTCAGCTTGAGACAGTTTTCCTGCATCCAGCTTGTGATGTGTGCTAAACAGTTGTTAAATTCTTTGGCCACACCGTCTACTTCAGAATAATTGATACCACTATCTGCGTCTCATCAGCATAGGATATTGCAGAAAAACCATGAGATCGAATGAGTTGTGCCAAGGGGGTGACATAGATGTTAAATAATGTTGGGGATAATGATGATCCCTGAGGTACCCCACAAGGAAGAGAGAAAGAGTTGGAGATATACCCTCCAAATACCACAGTCTGTTCTCTATTTGACAGAAAAGAACGGAGTTAGGTAAGAGCTGCACCCTTAATCCCCTGTTTCTCCAGTAGGTTGACAAGCACTTGATGGTTCACCGTATCAAACGCAGCTGTGAGATCCAGCAAGATGAGTGCAGCCCTCCCTCATCCACCTGCATTCGAATCTCCTCAGAAGCTTCAATTAATGCTGATTCTGTACATTGATGTGGCCTAAAGCCATGCTGCATTAGATCCAAAAGATCATTGGCCTCCAAAAAGGCCATCAGATCTTCATGTATGGCTTTTTCTAAGATCTTTGTAGGAAGCAATAGGCAAGATATAGGCCAGTAGTTCTTGACCTCAGTAGGATCTTGGGATAGTATTTTTAAGATAGGGCGTGCCAATGTTTTTTTCCATGCTGTTGGAAAGTGACCTGAGATAAGTACTTTATTTAAAGTACTTAAAGACAAGATAAGCCACAATTGTGCAGGGAACCATTTATAATACATATGGCGGACACGGATCCATAGGGGAACGCGATTAAATGGTTTTCCGAAATCTTGTTACTCTTTCCTCCGTTAAAGGAAGGAAATTGTCGAAACCATTCCATGATTCTTTAAGATTATCAACTGGCTTTACACAAAAGGGGATAGCAGAATCAACCGAGTGATTTACATACTGATTGGCAGAAAACTTTTCATCAACACTATTTACTATCCTGTGAAAGAATTCCGTAAGTTTATTACAAAATTCTTGATCCGGCACAAACTGTTTACTCTGATCAAAATTTGAAAGAGCGGTGAACGTTTTGAAGAGTTCTCTAGTGGAGTTTCTAGCCAAACCAATTTTCTCAGAAAAAATTTAGTTTTTGCTGAAATAATTGCCGCTTTATACTCCTCAATAACTAGTTTATATTTATTCTTCTCTTCTGTGCTATATTTTTTTCTCCATCTCCGTTCTTGCGCCCTGCATTTCATTTTACGTTTTCTTAGTTCAAAAGAATACCATGGGGCTGATGGATTTTTCCTATAGCTTATTCTTGTTTTTTTCTTTTCTTGCTTTATGGGTGGTAATAGGGTGTTGTGAACCGGTGGTTTTGCAGTGTGTGGGTAGTGGTGCTGTGTGAGAATGTATTCATTGTGGAGGATGTTTTATTAGTATATTATGTTGATTTTGTTTGTGTCCCTGGCTAAGGTGTGTTACTCATATAGTTTATTATCTCTGTTTTCTGTTCTGCTATGTTTGATAAGACTGCGTAGTCTTGTATATACTGGCTTTACACCATGTTGTACATAGGGTGATCAGCACACCACATTTCCATACTAGAGTGGTTAAAGATGTACTACTGCTTCTTCTGAGTACTAAACTGTTCTACTTCTGGATGCAAGATTTACCTACCTATACCTTTTATTCCTTCACCACATAGGGTGGTGAGCATGCTGCATTTCCAAATGGGAGTAATGAAATGCGTTGCTTTAGTTAGCTGCGCGCCAATGCAAGTTCTTTTACTGCACTTCAAACTTTGGTTGGTCTCTGTGTTTCTCTGCTTCTTGTATCCACATACCTATTTTATTCTCACATGTGCTGCTTTGCTTTGTCTCGTGATACTCCCAGCGTTTAGAAGCAAATGTCAATATGGATGATTTGCGCGATTTGCTTTTTTGTGCTTTCTAATATACCCAATCTTCAGCTGTGGTTGCTTTATATGGATAGTATTCATTCTGGTTGCTAGCTGTGCTTCGCCTTTTGCATGTCTTTCTTGTTGGTGGGCATGTGTTCTGTGAGTTGGTCGCAGTCGATTGTGTGACAGTTTTAATGTAGACAAATATATGCATCATTGAGCATATTAGTAGTGTGTGGTTTTTTATTGTGAATTGATGTTGTTTGTGAGTTTTCTGCCCTAGTGAATGTGTGTTCCCTTTGTACATGGGTGTTAAGTGGTGTGTCAGTGTGTACTCATGTTTTAGATATATGCCATTCACTACTTTGAGTGGTGGCTGTGTGCATGCTTTGTCGTGCACCTGCGTGTGGTTGCCGCCACATAAATAGGCATGTACTTGGTGGGGATCCTTGTATTGTCTTCTGATAGATTTGTGCTTCGTGGACTTCTGAGCCACTTTTGATTTTGTTGACAATAATGTCCTATCGGCCAAACGTCCGAGTGGGAACATTCCCCCCCAAACCTACTTGCGATTTTACAAAGACTCCACAGTGACAACTGGGCTTAGGTGGTGTGTGATGACAGGAGCAGACTTTCCTCTCGGATACCTATTAAAATGGCTAGAAGAAGGTCTGCATTTAGGCTTCTATGCTATTTGCCTGTTTCTAGCTGGCCTTCCTAAAACATTAACTGACACATGGTCCATTTCCCCAACATTGGGAAATATTCATATTTCGTTTATTGTATGCTGATGACCTAGTGGTCATGAATGATACGTTTGTGGGGCTCCAATGTAAACTCAGAGTGCTTAGTAACCATTGTAATACAAACAGCCTTATAAATAATGTGAATAAGACTAAAACTTTGGTTTTTGCTGATAAAACTATGCAACATACCTGGTGACTCTCTAATACTAAGTTTGAACAAGTGAGCACTTACAAATATTTCGATTTTTTTTTCTGCAAATTTAAGCTGGGATGGTCACTTTTTCTTTTTACAATTAATGCTATTAGGTTCAATGAATGTGCTGTTACAATTTTACTATAGCTATGGGTGTTTGTCTGTCGAACCATCATTAAAAACCTATTATAGGAAGGTAATCCCAGAAGCTCTTGGTCGAGCCTGGCTGCTGTTCTTGGATCCCAAAGTGGGTTGGCAAGGGTTGAAGAGATTGGTATCCTTTTTGTCCCAGTGCCATGATACAAGCTGTAAAATGTGAATTGGAAACTACAGCTTGGGAATTTGTGGCTCAACCGCGGAGCCTGAGAATTATCTACTCAGATAAGGTTTGTAAAGACCAAGATCTCCTGAATCTGTTGGAACTATCTGATGGAAAGACGGAATTACTCTGCTTCTCAGATAATAAATATTGCAGTGAACATGTGTCTAGGGGCACACAGTCTTTTTGGAAGTACTTACCTGTCAGGAGTTGCCTTCAAACCTGCTGCAAGCACACTGGCTTTTGAAATTAGTCAAATATGGGATTTGTCTTACTTAAAAAGCCAGTTCCCAATTCTTTGCACTGGCTTGGACATAATGATAAAGTTTGTCCTAATTTGACCTGATTACCGACCAAAGGAAAACATGGTCAAATGCTACTGTTAAGAATAGAGATTATCCCCTGCCTGGCAGGTTAAAGGTTGGAAATTAACAGTCCAGTCCAAAAGTGGTTTTTGTGTCTGGAACCTGAGGGTGAAATTTGACAATGTTCATTAACTCGTGGTTTGTTTGTTATTGATATTTCTGCACACAGAAATATAGTGACTCGTTTTTTAAATATATATGGTGTCAAAACTCATTCAGAAGCTTTGATGTTTCTGTATAAGGTGAACTTTATGGATATTGGTATAGCGATTGCAGTATTTTAGATTGTACAGAAAATGAAATTTTATTTTATTTTTATTTTTATGTCTGTTTTAAAGTGTTGACTTAATAATTTTAGTTGATTGTATATTTTCAGTGTTATAAGATGTTGTCTTCATAAACTAAATGCAATGTCTTAGTAAATATATTCTCATTAATAACAGGGTATGCAGTTCCATAACTCCTACTTACCCACAATCTCATAATTGGGTTAGTTCAGGTCACCAGAAGTATCCTTTTCAGGATGCATACGCCCTCACCCACCGAAGTGGCATGCTTCATCATTGGGCTCTGCTCCTGTTTAGGCGGGCACTGCAGCACCCAACTGGCCCCGCAAGGGAGCTCTTTGCCGGAGACCTTTTGTCTCTCTGTCTGCTGTTGGTTGGACAAAAAGATTTTAGCCCTTCTCTATCTGGGTAGAAGGCTTTAGGGTAAGTTGGGAATGAGATATGATTAAAATTAGCTGGGAACCTCCAGAAATGTACTTTTATTTTGAGGTCCTGCCTATGTTAAGGTTAAAAACAAAAGATATTGGAACTCATGGCATAATAATTGTTCCTGAGTCCTACATTATGGTATGTCATGTTATATGGCAATATTTTAGTAAATGTTCTGCCAGAATCAATTTATGACTCCTTTGGAGATGGGCAGAGCAATGGTAGTCACTGCTACTGGTGGGGTGTGTTATACATGAAACCTGAACATATAAATTACCTAATGAAGGTATTTCATTGTAACTCACTTGGCATAGATGTTGGACTACGAATAACCATGCATCACAAACACCTCTTTATAGGTCTCTAACCTGTTGCATTTTAACAATATTTAAAGGATGTCAACAGTTTTTTCACAGGTTTAAGGGAAGAAATTATACCACGGTAGATCAAAAGTGCCATCCATTTCCCCTGAGGATTGAATACAGGCTGATTGGTTAAATTGTGCTGGTAAATGCCTCTTCACATTATTGTAAATACTACTCCACTTGACTTCTACTTAAACATTCCAACCACCCAGCTCAAGGTGGTGGGGAACACCAGAGTTTCTTTTACCTCAAGGTTTCCCCATGTGGTGTGATCTCCCCTCCCCGCATCCCCAACCACCGATTGTTGACAGGGCTGTCTTGGTACGTGTCATGCCCTGCTGTGTCCAGCGAGAGTAACTATGCCTGGATACCCTTGCGGGTGATTAGTCGCGCTCTACAAAACCGAGTTGATTGATTGATGCACATGCGGCTTTGGTGCCATATAATCGCAGAACAATCTAAGGACTACAGATTAAATGGATTTTGCACTGTGCACATTACTCGGATGTAATCAAGTCAAATGACAGGGCCAATATATTTGTCAGACATTTTATGAGGCGTAGCTGGAGGCTTTCTGTGCAAAGCTCATGAACACAGGTTAATAATGATGCATGAGGAACTGTGATTTCTCATTGTGATGCATGCTTGTTTTCTGAAAACAACAAGACTCAAAAATCCATCAATGCGGGTGGCTTGTGTCTTCTCTGTGCATAGTAGCAAGTGATGCCTTTATGTTTTTGTAACAAGTGCTTTGTGGTAAACAGGAGAGCTTGACGTGGCTTGAAAGACTGCTGTCACTGACATTTCTGACAGTGTTTTCATTCCAGGATTCCCACGCAATAAAGGAATGGGGTCTAGTTGACAGCATGAACAAGGGATGTATGCAGAGTGTAAGGGGTCCGTCTTTGATGTGTCAATACTGCCCCCGAGTTTGAGCAGAGATGAGGCCATTGCAGTGACAATCACAGTTGCCTTTGAAAACTCACCAATTGTTCTTTTCCAGCAGTTTCTTGTGCACCTTTTCACACTGAAGATGTCCAGAAGTGCTCAAATGGAGGAGGGCAGTAACAGGACTTTTATCATAAATATGGAGAGTCCTATCTGCCCTATGCGTTGTTACGCTGTCATATTATTAGGGTCATGGAAACAGACCCTTACGATGGTGGTGGCTCCACCAGAAGGTGGTGACGATGCTGTCCAAAATGGTGCTGAATCTGCTACCAAAATTTAAGGCGTCCAGTCTTATCAATTTAAGCCTTGCCTACTATATGAAAGATCACCATGTATTGTATTGTCTTGTATAGCAGCATTTATATAGTGCTTACTACCCCAATATGGAGCGCTAAGGTGCTTGTCTACATGAGTAGCATGCTACGCCATGTAAGGTGTGTGGTTGGAATGATGTTGTTTTTGTTTTGATCCTATGTGGGAAGGGTTTCCATGTCGTGCATGATGACCACCGAGGTGCGGTTATCATGATATGGGACGCAGCGCGTGTTGGAAGATGAAGTGTAAGCGACCGACACCCAGTTTAATGGTTTTTAGTAAGCTATTAGCTTTGAACAGCTCTGAAGATTTCTTGATGGTGCTTCATACGATATAGTCTGCTTAGCTGGATATTACACTGGGTTGCCCAATCTGAGATTTTGTGTATAGTTGTGGTCCTGAGCTGGCATGGTTGGAGGGAGAGAGAAGTGGAGAGATCTGCAGGGGTGGGCATTTTTTATTATCATCCCATATCTGAGCCTCTATGTGAGATGTAATGAAGTGGTCTGATTGTATAAATATTTGGCACCTGCAGTGAATGGACTATATTAAAGTTCTTCAAAATTGTCCAGTAATGTGTGACAGATCTCTTCAGTTATTCCTTGCCTGTTCATTTGGTGATGTTTGTATTTTTTGACTGTACACTGCTGGTGATGGGCAATCCTCATAGCAGATATTTATTAAGTGAATTTAATAGGTATAGTTAAAATTTGTTGCTGACTGCTGTGAATTATGGTTTTAGAATTAGACCTTATTAGTATGTATGTCTATATGTTGTGCTTGTATAGCGCAAATCTACCTAAACGGCAAATGGAGAGCTGTCCAGTTTAAACGGCAGAAATACAGTCAGAGGGTGAATATAGAAAGGAGGTTGCTGATTTGAGACAAGACGTGCACTAATCACTGTGCTGTTATGTAGTGTTATTTGAAAAGGTGTGTCTACAGCTCTTTCAAATGAAAAAAGGATGGGCAGTCGTATGAATACATGGAGAAGGACTGTTGTCTAGTTTTGTTCTTGAACTTTCTTCTCCAGTTTGATGTTGCACTATCTGCAGGTGTGCTATAAGTAGGGCTCCAGGTTTTATGGTATTTATTTTTTCAACATTTCCATCTGTATTGATCCATATTTATTTTTGACCATGTTATTGGTATTTATCCATATTTATTTTGTGTTTTGAGGATAAATAGAGTCGTAAAACGGTATATTTTCACATTTATTTAACTGATAAACATGCGCTCATACTTTGCTACTTTTCACATTTTAGCAAATTAAGCAGTCAAATATAGTGAAACATTACACCCACAGGTAAATATCTGCAATATAATATTCATATATGTTAACATATGACTCTATTCAGGGAAATCAGAACTTGTTTCTTAAATTCCCATTCTGTGTATCTGCTCAGCTGTTGTCCTGGAAAGCACAAAAGATGGCATGGAGAGTCACCCACAAGAAGCATAGTTTTCCATATTTTTCAGCTTTTAAAAAGAAATACAGACAGGAAACACATTGTTTTCTATCTGTATTCTCCTGTAATATTCAGTAAAAACAGAAAACTGGGAGCCTTAGCTATAAGCCACTGGAAGTGGTGAGCTTGTCAATCCGATAGGAGGGGTGCCTGTCGTGTTCACTTTGTAGATGAAGCAGGTGAGCTTGAAGATCTTGTTTCTTTCAACGAGAGCCTATGTAGTTCCATTAGTGTGGGGTTGATGTGATCATATTTCTTCAGGTCTTTCATGAGGCATTCTGATGTGTGTAGGATGCTTATTATGTGGGCCAGTGTTGAGTTTGGCAGGTGGAGGAGGAGGAGGGCCTTGCCACTATCAAGATGCAAGAGTGTGAGGGTAACAACAGTGTTGAAGTCGCTTTCTGGGAGGAATGGTTTCAATTTCTTAATTTTTGTTGGCAAGGTGTTCCTTGAGGGTGAGTCTGGCGATTGAAAGTTGGACTTTGAATCCGTCAAAGTTAATGTTTGGACTCGTTGTTGCTTGTTTTTGGAAAATAGGAGGAGTTTGGTTTTGTTTGGTTTCGGTGTAAGGTTCAGTTATGTGCTGCTCATCCAGATCAGGTGTAGGCAGTGGTTGAGTCACAATGTCTAGGGCGTAGAAGACTTTCATGTAGAGATGAGAGTAATTAAAGCATTGCTTCATTTTAGTGCTGTTTTCACTGAGTGGAGTGTTACATCCTTCCTCCCTTTCCCACCCTTCCTCTCTTTCCCACCCTTCCTCTCTTTCCCTCGTTCCCTGTCTCATGCTTAGAACATGGAACCATGTACCTGCATTGTACAAACTTTGGTTCCATGTTCCAGAGCCACTGTACAGCAGTTACTGCTGCTGCCTTTCTTTATCCAGATGTACTGTGCCGCTCTACAAATAAACTTAAATCAAACCTACCTTCCTGCAGCATCTCGTCTTTACAAGTGGGGACGAGTAGGAGAAGACTTCGCCTGCTACATGCTCCTTGCGGCATAGGTGCAGCGACGTCTTCTGATTTTTTCTTTTCATATTCCTGCCTCATCCCGCTGGTCGAAACACCTCCGTTTCCTTCCTTTGACATCCCCGGATTTGTTCCTGAAACTCCGGTGGCCCTGACAGCTCTGGTGCCTCTTCAGTGGATTTTCGCCTATTTTTGTGTTTCTTCGCCATTTCTAGGCAGGGCGGATGGCCATCTATCTCCAGGCCTTCTGTGACGTAATGGTTGTCTCTGAACGCTGCCTTCCTGGAAACTTAGCAACGGCTGCCTAGAGACTGTCGTCTACAACAACGCTCCGTGCCTAGCAACGTACCTCTACCGGCGCCTTCTTTCGACCTCACGCTCCTTCTTTCGTCATCCTTTTCCTGACGCAGGTCACGCCGTGCGTCGTTACGCCGGTGGCCATCTTGGATTGGCTCCTTTTGATGCTTTGCAGCGCTTTATCTGAAAACACGTCACGCTGCACGCCTTCTTGCCTGTGATTTTGTGAGGATATTCCGACATCCTGACGACATCCTTAATGCTTCAACCTTTCAAGCCCTTTCATCTGCTCATCGGTTTAGTTGGCTCCGTACACGCTGATGAGCACACCATCTGCAACTTGTCCAGGTAGGAAAGCCTGCTCATTTTCGGTGGCAGGCACACCTTGACTTTTTCCAACCTACTTTACACACCCTGCTCCTCCGCGGTGACAGGCACACCTTGACTGTTATACTTTGCACCACGTCTGTTTTACACAGCCTGCTCCTCCGCGGTGACAGGCACACCTTGTTTGCTTTACTCAGTACTACGCCTGTTTACGGTGACAGGCACACCTCTTCTACTGCTCTAAAGTGTGTTCTCTTCCATTTTTAGCTTCATATATCTGTTACTGTTATTTCCCATAGTTTTCTTATAATCTCTACTGTTTTTATTACCATGCAGTTCAATCCACCCTGTAAATTTTTACAAAACAAGGGAGAACCTCCCATTCCTTGGACCAGGTGGAAGGAGGAGTTTATTACCTATTTAAAGGCGATTGATGGCGAACATATGTCAGCTGAGACGAAGAAAAACATTTTCTTCCATTGCTTAGGTTCTGAAGGTCAGGTAGTTTACAGAACTTTACCTCCTGTTAGATCTGGGGGTGATCATAATGTATATGATGAAGCCATTTTACGCATCGAGAATCGTTTTAAATCCAACACCAGTGTTGCCCTCAATAGATTTAAGTTTTACACTAGGGCCCAGGAAGAGGGAGAGGGTTTTGATGAATTTCTTACTGCTCTCCTTGCTTTGTCCTTGCATTGCAATTTTGGTTTGATCACTGACGAAATGATCAGAGACCAAATCATTGTTCACGTCAGAAGTAAAAAGTACAAGAACAGCTGTGGATAATGGGTGATCCTAATTTGGAGCCTGCCATTAGCACAGCTAAAGCCTTAGAACAGTCAGAGAAATGGATGAAGTCTCTGAACAAAGAAGTAAAATCTCCCACTACCGGCGAAGTTAGTAGTGTTACTCCTAGTACTTCTAAGAGTGCTTCTAATCCTAACTACAAGAATAACCCGAACCCCAAAAGTTTTTACTGTTACAGATGTGGCAATCCAGGACACATTGCATCTTTCCCACGTTGTCCTGCCATTGGAAAAGAATGTGGTAAGTGTGGACGTTTGGGACATTTTTCTAAAATGTGTAAGGATATGAAGAAAGGTTCTCCTGCCAATTATTCCAAAGGGAAAATTTCTTGTGTCTCCCGCAATCCACTTTATTATGATAATACCCAAAGTGATTTAGAAACTGGTGTTGTGGTTTCCATTCATGATTTCTTTGATGATTCCATGGCCGATAAGATTGGCCCCCAAATGTCTTGTATGTATTTTGGGCAGGAAGCTTGAGTTAATGGCAGACTCTGGGTCACCTTGGACCATAATCACTAAGGAATACTGTTTAGAGTCCTTTGGAAATTTAGTGGACCTAGGCACTTTGTGTAAACCTGACATTGTTGCACAGAATTTTGATGGATCCAATATTGATTTTATAGGTTTCAAAGAAGTATCCATCGAATTTAAACAAAGTGCGGCAGTCATTAAACTTTATGTGGCCATTAAAGGGGTGAATGTTTTAGGATGGCGTGACCAAGCCAAGCTTGGAATTGTTTTGAACCCTAGGAATAAAGAACCTGTAACCGTTCTTGCCATAACTCCTACCAGTGCTGATTTTACTGAGCTATTCCCTGATGTCTTTTCAGAGAAACCCGGAAAGCTTATAGGTTTCAGCCACCAAATCAAAGTCAAAGAGGGCTCAGTACCTGTCAAGCAGAAACTTAGAGGGGTCCCCATTAGTGTGAGAAATGAATTAAAGAAAATGCCGGATGATATGGTTGATGGTGGCATCATCGAGGAGACTGAATCCTCTGAGTGGGTTTCCCCAATTGTTTTGGCCCAAAAACCTGATAAAAGTCTGAGGCTCTGTGTTGATATGAGGGCGTTAAATGCTAATTTAGTTGCTGGCTGCCACCCCCTGCCCAAAATCAACGAGATGGTGTGCATGTTGGATGGCGCTTGCATCTTCTCCACTCTCGATCTCCGTTCTGCGTATCACCAGATAGAACTCACAGGAGATTCTAAGCATTTTACTGCCTTCATTACACCCCATGGCTTGTTCCAATTTAAAAGAATGCCTTTCGGACTGGCATCCGCTGCCTCCGTTTTTCAAAGGGCCATGTATCATATTTTCAAAGATGTCAGCAATTTCGTGAAATGTTTCCAGGATGATATCCTTATTTTTTCTAAGAACGTTGGGGATCATTTCCGTCATGTCAAGGAGGTCTGTGAGAGATTGGGAAAGTGTGGATTGATGCTTATCAATCAATCAATCAGTGGTTTGTAAAGCACGCTACTCACCCGTGAGGGTCTCAAGGCGCTGGGGGTCTGGGGGTGGCAGCTCCGGTCAGTCGAAGAGCCAGGTCTTGAGGTCCTTCCTGAAGGTGTGCAGGGTAGGGAAGCGTCTGATGTTGATAGGGAGCTCGTTCCAGGCCTTGGCTGCGACGTAGGAGAAGGCTCTTCCGCCTGCTCTGTTTCTGCGGATGCGGAGGGTCTCTGCAAGGGCGAGGTCGGCGGAGCGGAGGTCCCTTTTGGGTACGTGGAAGGAGACTCTTTCGTTGAGGTATTTGGGTCCGATGTTGTGGAGGGATTTGTAGGTGTGGGTGAGCAGTTTGAAGGTTACTCTCTTCTCGACGGGGAGCCAGTGGAGGTCTCGTAGGTGTTGGGTCATGTGTTCGCGCCGTGGGGTCCTGAGGACGAGTCTGGCTGCAGAATTCTGGATGGTTTGGAGCTTGTGTAGGAGAGTTCTGTTGATTCCGGCGTAGAGGGCATTGCCGTAGTCCAGTCTGCTGGTCATAAGTGCGTGGGTGACGGTTTTCCTGCATTCGGGGGGTATCCATTTGAAGGTCTTGCGGAGGGTGCGAAGGCAGTTGAAACTGGTGGAGGCGATGGCGTTGATCTGGCGGGTCATGGTGAGGGAGGAGTCAAGGATGATGCCGAGGTTCTGTGCGTGGTCTGTAGGGGTGAGTGGGCTCCCGAGGGCGGAGGGCCACCAGGTGTTGTCCTAGGCGGAGGTGGAGGGTCCTAGGATGAGGACCTCAGTCTTCTCCGAGTTGAGCTTAAGGCAGCTATTTTTCATCCAGGCAGCGACGTCCTTCATTCCTTCCTGGAAGCAGAGTATGGTGTCTTGGGGGTTCTTCGTGAGGGAGAGGATGAGCTGGGTGTCGTCGGCGTATGATACTATGCTGAGCCCATGTTGCCTGATGATGGCAGCGAGGGGGGCCATGTAGAGGTTGAAGAGTGTAGGGCTGAGCGATGATCCCTGGGGTACTCCGCAGTTGATCTCTGTCAGTTCGGAGAGGAAGGGAGGGAGTCTGATCCTCTGGGTTCTGCCGGAGAGAAAGGATTGGATCCAGTTGAGGGCGGAACCTCGTACCCCAGCGTCATGGAGTCTGGCTGCGAGAGTGCGATGTGAGACAGTGTCGAAGCCTGCGGAGAGGTCTAGTAGGATGAGGGCTGCGGAGTGGCCCTGGTCGAGTAGCATGCAGATGTCATCGGTGGCGGCTAGGAGGGCGGTCTCGGTGCTGTGGTTGCTGCAGTATCCGGACTGGGATGGGTCTAGGATGGAGTTCTCTTCGATGAAGGCGGCCAGCTGAGTGTTTACGAGTCTCTCTGTGACTTTGGCAGAGAAAGGGAGGAGAGAGATGGGCCGGTAGTTTTTCAGGTACGTCGGGTCGGCCGTGGGCTTCTTGAGGAGGGGTTTAACCTCCGCCCGCTTCCAGTCGTCTGGGAAGATGCCGGATTCGAAGGAGGCGTTGATGGTCCATCCTAGTTCGGGTGCAATGGCGGCGGCTCTGTGGTAGATGTGCGGTGGGCAGGGGTCCGTGGGGGCTCCTGAGTGGGTGTTCTTCATGGTCGCGGTGGTGCGTTCGACGGTGGCAGGGTTCCAGGTTGTTATGGTAGGTTCGTCGTCGGTGGTGCTGGAGGGGGTGGTGTCCGGCGTCAGTTCGCTGAAGTTGTTGTAGAGGGCCTTGATTTTCAGATGGAAGTAGGAGCAGAGCTTGTTGCAGAGTTCCTGGGAAGGTGTGATGTCCGTTGCTTCGCTGGGGGGTCTGGTGAATTGTTGTATGACATTTAACAGTTCTTTGGCGTTGGTTGCGTTGGTGTGGATCTTGTTCTTGATGAAAGTCCGCTTGGTGTCTCTTATGCGCTGGTGGTACTCCTTCAGAGCGCTTCTGTAGCTGTTGAGGTCATCCATGGTTTTCCGGTTTCGCCAGGCTTTCTCGAGGCGTCTGCAGGCTCGCCTGGCTTCTTGGAGTTCGGTGGTGAACCAGGCGGCCTTCGGGTGGCGTTGTTTGGCGGGGTGGCGGAGGGGTGCGAGCTTGTCGGCGCAGTTGGAGATCCAGCGGTGAAGTTCTTTGGCTGCGGAGTTGGCGTTGGTCATGGCGCAGGGGGGTCTAGGAGGAGGGTGGTGTTGAGGTGTTCCTCTGATCTTGCTCCAGTTCCTTCGTGGCGGGCACGAGGCGGGTTTGGGTGCGGTGGTGGAGTTGAAGGTGAAGTGTACGCAGTGGTGGTCAGTCCAGAGGGGCTGCAAGGAGTGGCTGAAGTGGATGTTAGTACCTCCTGCGAAGATGGGGTCGAGGGTGTGTCCTGCTCTGTGAGTGGGGGTGTTGACGAGCTGCTTCAGTCCGAGGTTGGAGAGGTTGTCCAGGAGGGTGATGGAGTCAGGGTCACTGCGGTTGTCGAGGTGGAAATTCAGGTCTCCAAGTAGGATGTAGTCCATCGAGGTGATGGCGAGGGGTGCGGCGTTGTCGGCAATGGTGGTGGTGGACTGGGTGCGAGGTCCGGGGGGTCTGTAGGCGAGGGTGCCGCGCAGCGTGGTCCTCGGGCTGGCTCGGATCTGGAAATGGAGGTGTTCTGTGTTGGAGTGGGGGTCGCTCGTGCTGGAGGTGGAGAGTCGGAGGGAGGTCTTGTGTGCGATGGCGAGTCCTCCTCCTGGGCGGTGGGGGCGGTCCTTCCGCTGGATTTTGTATCCGTCGGGGATGGCGGTGGCGATGTCGGGGCCGGAGGTGGCGTTAGTCCAGGTCTCCGTGAGGAAGGCGACGTCGGGCGAGAGGGTGTCGAGCAGGTCCCAGATCTCGACGGTGTGTCTGCGTAGGGAGCGCACGTTGAGGAGGATGCACGTCAGGGTTTCTGTGGTGCGGGCGTCCGGTGAGCCTTTGACGGTCATGGGGGAGCTGTTGATGGTGAAGGATCATCAGCAGTGTCTGCAGGAGAACTGTCCATGGGTGGTGTTCGGTGTGGATCTTTGGCAGTCGTGGTGTCTTCCGGGGTTGAGTGCGTGGAGGGCGGCGGAGTTGTATCGGCGTGGTTTCGGAGGTCCAGGGTTCCTGGCGCTGGCCGCGGTCGGGTCGCGGACGGGCGCAGACGGGCTTGCCATAGGCGTGCCTTCGGCGTGCCAGCGGCGCGGCCGCCATCATGTAGGGGAGGGGGGAGGGACGAATCAGCTGTGAGGCGGGAGGCGGGAACGGGCGGGGACAGGGGCCGGAAGGGAAGGGAAGCGGGAAAACGCGGGCTCGGCGAAGCCCAACCAATTACAAAAGAAAGACCAGGGAAAAACAGTAGTACAGTGGTACAGTACAGTACAAAAACGCAGTGCAATAATGCTTAAAGCGGGAAAATGTCAATTGTTTTGTTAATCGGTTGAATATCTCGGTCACACCCACTCTGGTGATGGCGTTGTCCCCAAAAAATCTCTTTTTGATGCTATTGTCAATGCACCTTCGCCTGACAATAGGGAGAAGCTCCTCTCTTTTGCGGGATTGTGTGAGTACTATAGCAAATTCATACAGAATTTCGCTACTAAGATGGAGCCTCTCAGAGAATTGACCAGGAAGTCCACCGAATTTGCCTGGTCGGATAGACAAGAAACTGCTTTCCAGCTGATTAAGAACGAGATAGTGAATGCCCCCACTCTTAAATCCTTTTGCTTGAACAAAAAATGCATTATTACTGTTGATGCTAGTTTGTATGGGTTGGGAGGCGTAGTTAGTCAATGTTGTGGCAAGGAAGAGTGGTGTGTGGCGTTTGCGTCTAGAACTCTCTCAGCAACGGAGAGAAGGTATGCTGTGATTGAAAGGGAGTTATTAGCATGCATTTGGGCCATTGAACATTTTCGCAACTATGTATGGGGCAGTAGGTTTCTTCTCAGAACTGATCATAAGCCCCTCATTGGCATCTTATCTCCGGGGGGGGGGTGGATTTCTACTGCTCGTATTGCCAGACTCACCTCCAAGCTACAAGATTATGACTTCGAAGTTGTGTATGTCCCCGGTAAAAGCAACGTTACTGCCGATTTTTTGTCTAGACTGCCCTGCTCTAATGTCTCTGATCCTCACGAGGAACAAGATGTAGATATTGTTGCCACCATCAAGGATTTTGTCTCCAATGAGTTTTCGGGTCTGTCTGAGTGTGAATGGAAAACTGAGATGAATAATGATGCAGTATATCAACTCGTCATTGAGTGTTTGAAAAAAGGCTGGCCCAAAGAAAAGCCCGCCACTGCTGAGATAGCCCCTTATCGTCAAGTTTTAGATGAAATCGAAGAAGATAGTTGCCTACTCTTCAAAGTGGGGAAGATCATACCTCCCATGTCTTTACTAAACAAGATTTTGCTGCTGGCTCATGAGGGACATTCAGGTATGTCCTCGATGAAACGTCTCATTAGAGCCAATTTTTGGTGGCCGGGGCTCGACAAAATGTTTGACAGAACTGTTAGGGAATGCCCTGACTGCATTAGCAGTGACAAGATGCTCAAAGTTTTTTCTGCTCCCCTCAAACCCGTGGCCTGGCCTGAGTCTCCTTGGCAAAAGGTGGCCTTCGATATTTCAGGCCCCTTCAATCGCTTGCCCTCTGATGCCCGTTTTGCTCCTGTGATGGTAGACTACCATTCTAAGTGGCCGGAAGTGAAGTTTGTGGCCAATGCCACTTCTCAAGTCATCATCACATTTTTCAAAGAGGTCTTTGTGCGTGAGGGGTCTCCCGAAGTTCTTATAACGGACAACGGGGTACAACTCACATCACAGGAGATGGAGGATTTCCTCCGCAAGTGTGGTATCAGGCACGTAACTACATCCCTTTACGAACCAAGGGAGAATGGGCAAGTGGAACGGTTCAACTGTGTTCTTAAGGATGGTGTTGATTTGGCCAGCAAGTCCAGTGAACCCTGGAGGGAAGTGCTAAGAAAAAAATTGTGGATGTACTGCATCACTCCCCACACCGTTACAGGGGTGAGCCCCTTTAGGCTTTTGAAGGGTAGAAAACCTATTTCAGACATCTGTCCGTGGTGGATCAAGAGGGTTAACAAAACTGTTGATAACATTGAGTTGGATCTTGTCGCTAGGCGTGTGAAAGTCAAGCAAGACAAGATGAAAGAGCTATTTAACTCTAATATGAATGTGAGAGTTCCTGACTTTGCTGTAGGAGATTGGGTTAAGATTAAAAACCTGGCTTCATGGTGAAAGGGGATTCCAAGTTCGGTCATCCCATCAAGATTGTTAAAGTTTGCAAGAACAGTGTTGTTACTCAGGATGGTAGGGTGTGGAATGTAAGAAGAGTTGCTAAATGCAGGTGTTCTCAATCAAGCACGGACAGTGACGGAGAATCCCCATTGTGCAACTGTCCCAATTCCAAAGATGACCTATCTCAACTTGCTCAATCTGTAGCATCCAGAGTCAAAAAGAACAACAGACCCAGGTTTTTACCTGCAAAATACTTGTCTTGAATTCTCGTCCTTTTTATTGCCTTTGCTTGTGCACTTTCTTTTTCTTTGTTATTAGGCTCTGCGACCAGGACAGGGAGTAGGAATAGACATTCAGTTCCACGACTGTATGGAGGCAGTCGGGAGGTGGATGTCACAAAATTGCCTAAAACTTAATTCAGGTAAGACTGAGGTCATTTTATTTGGAAATGATGCCAACTTCTGGACCCCCAATTGGTGGCCGGATGCATTGGGCATTCTCCCTACACCCACTAGGAAAGTAAAGAACCTAGGAGTGATAATTGACGACAAGCTCAATTTTGGTGACCAGATAAATGCAGTAGCTTCAGCCACCTTCTATACCCTCAAAATGATTAAGAAAATACTACATTTCTTACCAGTGGACAGTCGGCGGACAGTTGTCACGGAACTTATCATGTCTAGGCTGGATTACTGCAATGGTCTCTACCTAAACATTCAAGAACGTTTCTTGAACAAGCTCCAATTGTTGCAAAATGCGGCAGCAAGATTGCTTACTGGTACCCCGAAATTTACACCCATTTCCAAGGAAATCAAAAACTCCATTGGCTGCCTGTCAGGAAAAGGGTACGTTTTAAAGCTCTATGCACCGTGCACAAAGCACTGCAAGGCACAGGCCCAGATTACCTTAAACAGCATCTGCAATGGTATCAACCCAAAAGAACTCTTCGCTCCCTTGGTGCTAAGTTGGTATCAGTACCACCCATAAAAAGTTTCATGGGGCGGGAGAAGCTTTATTGCCGGTGCTGCCAAGGCCTGGAATGATCTCCTTTCTATCTGAGAAACACAACTAATATCCTAACCTTCAGGAAGGAACTGAAGA
The DNA here is from genome assembly GCA_963921515.1 of Calotriton arnoldi. Taxonomy (NCBI): domain Eukaryota; kingdom Metazoa; phylum Chordata; class Amphibia; order Caudata; family Salamandridae; genus Calotriton; species Calotriton arnoldi. The sequence continues at coordinate 107,460 of CAWUFW010000707.1, forward strand.
CATGGCTCTTTAACTTGTAAAGATGTCCTCCACCCCAATGCCCAGATTGAGAGCAGCTAGCGCCAGGACACCTTTGGGTAACCGCTTGCGCTTTATAAATGCCTATAACATAACATAACATTAGGGGTGAGATGTGTTACATCCTTCCTCCCTTTCCCTCCCTTCCTCTCTTTCCCTCGTTCCCTGTCTCATGCTAAGAACATGGAACCATGTACCTGCGTTGTACAACTTTGGTTCCATGTTCCAGAGCCACTGTACGGCAGTTACTGCTGCTGCCTTTCTTTATCCAGATGTACTGTGCTGCTCTACAAATAAACTTAAATCAAACCTACCTTCCTGCAGCATCTCGTCTTTACATGGAGTTGCAAGGGGGTCCATGTAAAGGCTGACAATGATGAGGTATGAGGTGGATCATTAGATGACCGGGAGCATCTGGGTACTGGGGTAGCCCTTGTAAATTTACTGGCGGCATTGGAGCGGTATGAGGAGAACCAGTGGCGGTCTTTGAAACAGGAGCTGGAACAAGCTCACAGTGTGTTCACAGGGTGCATTGCGCACACACAGGGTCTTTGTACCCTATCACAAAAAATATACACAGCACACACTGATATTTTTACAGGTTTGTGCATTGATCTGCAGTGTATACTTCGGGCTGTACAACCCTTGAGGGCTGGCTGAGGTCTCTCACAAGGGCGCCAGAATCTCCATTTGCACCTGCCCTATACAGATGCCCAAAGGCCTCCATCAAAGACCAGTGTGCACATGCATATATCCTGTCGGTGCAGTACTAGTGGCACTGATGGGCCCTGCCAGAAATTGGAAAGAGGCTAACCAACTCCTAAATGCAGCTGCACCCAGGGTGAGGGAGGCTACAGGGGCAAACATTAAGCACATGTTCAGGGGCCTGCAGATTCTGCAAAGGGCACCTTGCACAGCACAGGTAAACGGGATTACCTAACTGTTTTGAGGAGACGTCCGTATACAGACAATGTTTGACTTGCATTCCTTTCTTTGATACGAAATAGCTTCCCCTGCTTTGAAGTGGGCACCATGTATCACTAACAAAGGCACCGCAGATGCTGTGATGAGGTGCACGGGGTAGCATGCATTTAGGAAAGATGGGCCCGATTTAGATAACGGCGGGTGGCCCACCATTCCGCCATGAGGACGGAGTAAACTACTCCATCCAAATGACTGACAGACCGCCCGCCAAATTTATAAATGACCACCAAGCAGGTGATCATTTATAAAGGCATTGACGGGAACGAAAATTCCAAAACAGGGTTTTCTTTTTGAAAAGAAAAAATATAATCCCCCCCTCACCACCATGGCATTAATCCCCCAGGGCGGGGGAGCCTTATAATGATTTTGCTGTTTACTGTAATCTCCACCTTGGCCAAACTGAAGGACCACCCGCATTTAAATTTGGCGGGCGGACCTTCATATTGGCGATATGTCTACTCCGTCGCCGTGGTGGCGGAGTATACATGCCGCCAAAATATAAATCCCTATGTGTGTTATGAATGAGGGACTTTTGAAGCAGCTGTATTCACTGAATAAAGCACTGAATATTGTGAACGTTTGTTAACCATGTAAATAAAGGTTAATGTTCATATATTTTATCTGGCAAAACCTTTAAACTGAGATTTATTATTTACCAGTAGCGGCTGCTACTGGCCAGGAGTGGTGAGGCAGGGAGGGGGAATGAAAAAGATTTAAAAAAATAAATAAATAACACCTGGAATCGCGCCGGCCGCCGCCTCTATCTGGTCCTCTTCATCTTCCTTAAGTCTGTCCGGCAGCAGGAAGCACCCGGGCTCCCCGCTCCCCACAGGCAATCACAACGCTGTAATGCAGCGTTGTGATTGATCTGAGGGCCGTGGTTCGGTGCTCAAACAGGGGCTGGGGGGCCTAGGCATGTTCTCCACCCAGGCTGTAATGCAGCCTGGGTGGAGAACATGCAAAGTGCGCATGACGCTTTGGCCGGCCCGAGCTTCATGTGCACTTACAGAATGCCCACCACTCCTACCCCTGCAGTGCTCTGTCGTCACGGATCCAAGCTCGGCCCCAACTGAGCCACTGCAGTAGGAAAAATAAAATGATAACGATGCGTTATCATTTTATTTTTCGTCTTTAAACTGCTCGGAGATCAGTGGGGCGACGCTCCTCCGCCTTAGCGGAGGAGCCGCCCCTGTAATATTTACAGAGTGCACATTACAAAGTAACGTGCCTCTTAATGCTTATTAAGGTACTTTATAATTACCCAGCTCAGTGATACTCAGAAGCATGAAGTGCTGTGTTATTTCTTCCAATATTCAAACCTGTGCCTTGCAGGTTTGACATAGTTTTCTTTTGTGGTACTCTGCACACTGACATATTCAAACCAACCTATGAGATATTTACCTTGCTATGGAAACCTAGCCAGTCTGTTTTTTGGAGTTGGTTATATTTCATTTTAGATTTCATCATAAATCAGACCTTCCAGGATATTGCACCATGGGTAAGCAGATTTTGCAGCACACAAAAGGCAAACTTTGGGACTTACAATTTATTTGCACATTTTTGTGGCCCTTTATTTTATTCACATTTATTAGTTTTGCAGTTAGCAGCCTTAAAGGGATACTAATTCTCCCAGCAGAAAGCACTGCTCTTTCAATAGTAATTTTTAAACTGAAATAGGGGGAGTTTGTGATATATCCGGTTACGATACAATTTACAATACAGCACAGCAGTACAAAATGTCTGGTTTCCCATAAGCAAAATATCCCAACCAACAAGCAAACCACTAATGCTAGTAGTTTTTACTCAGTATCCTGCTTGCCCATCAAATACCTGGTTGTTCTACCACACACCCCTCACCTAAGCATCACTCTTTACCTAGCTTCCCTGACTCCCTCCCATCCCCAATCACGGTACCATACTTGGATGTCTGTCAGCAATGCCCACCAATATGCCCCATACCTGTGTTTTCTGCCATTGCCCACTCCTGCAGTTGTCCATATCAGGTAAATTAATGGAAAAAATCCTGACAAGGTGGCACCTTGCTCCACCGCAAACACATCAGCACAATCACTAGAATTCTGCCTCAGGCCAGAGAACCACAGACCAATAGATTCCCAGGACGGTCAGAAGTGCTGGGCACAACTAAAATAACTGGGGTCTTTTGCCTCTGGCATCCTGTATCCCAACACACTCCAGACCCAAAACTGAGCACTAAGTACCCCTCCTAGCACTTGACTCTCGGGGTTATGATGCAGAACAGTCCAAGTCTTACTCAGAGGAGGTTCTGCGGGCTTCAGACTCAGAACTCAGCAACGTAAAAAACAACACTTACAAATCATCTTCAGTTCGAGCAGTTCAGTCACAAAGAGAAAAAGTACTTTATTGCAGACAATGTTTAGTATTACACACAAATTAACAAACATACACAAACTAGAAGGTGAAACCACCGATGGAAATACCCTCTAGGGTGCCTCTCACACTACACGTGAGCATAACCAAGATGGCCACACAGGCTAAGTAACCCCGTAAAGGTGGCCTATTCCCCCAGTGCTAGAGAACCTTTAACAGTTTGCATAGATTAAAAAAAGTCAGGCCTACAGGCCTGTGCAGGATCCCACCATACACTATAAAGATAGAACATAAACCATTCTATCATAATTCATTTTAGCCATAGAATTACATTTGATGATATTGAAGATTTGCAATGATTTTAACTTTAATCTTCAAAGTGTCCCTAAGTTTTCCCGTCCCCGCACAGGAGGTCGTTCTTTCCAAGTGCAGGTCGCCCGGCTTGGAACCTCCTGCTGGTGACACAGACAAATGGCTGACCTACTTACTTTTTGGAAGTTGCTGAAAAGCTGGCTCTTCCAGCACTTACCTTAAGGTTTCCCACTTTCAGGGACAGCAGCAGTCCAGCTCCGAGGTTCTCTAGTGCCGGGACACTCTTCCTGAGTAGCTGTGTGCTTTACAAATACCATCATTCATTCATTCATTATTTTCACTCTATGGGAACATTAGAAGAATACATATTTCATTCAAGAGTCCTATTTCAATTTTAACCAAGGACACCTAGTTACTACAAAGAACATAACAACTGGGACCCATGCGCTCAAAGCTTCCAGGCATAAGACCCAACACCAAAGGTGCTTGACTGAAGAGAAAAACTCCCCAGGGGTCACTCTTTTAGTGACCCAGGAGACATATAGTGGCAAACTGGCCAGATTACAGTGGGGTTCTATGTAGGGGGCCTGTCACTCTCCCACAAGAAAGTACAACTGTTTTGGTGGTGCTCCCTGTCTCTGAGAGAGCACCCAAATGACAATATGAACTTTTTAAATTGTGGCCCAGAGGCTTCTGGGGCACTTCTGGGTCATTACGTCACCTGCAGGTGATCTTTTGTGGGTAAATCCTTTAATTTTTGTACTTGTTGGTTTTCAAAAGCACTCACCAGCGTGCAGTGGCCCCGGGCAGTGCTCCTGGAATCCTGGGCGCTGTGATTCTACCTAGGTACAGACTGTGTGCTGAGCCCAGGTGCTGTGAGGTCTCAGGATCACCGGACAGACTGCCATTCTGCTGAGACATCCAGTGGGAAAGTGTGCAGCCTCCTGCGTTCTGGTTTGATCACTTGTGCTTTACTGTTCACAGTAAGGGGGTGTAGGAGGCCACACTTCACCAGTGGGAGGCCCGTGGAGCCCCATGGCCCTCACAGGCCAACATGTTCAGGCCCAGGGGCTTCCTGGGAAGTATAGGGATTTGCAGCCCAACTTTCAAGGTGCAAACGTAGTTCCAGGTGTGATGGTGTCAAAGTTGGCAGGTCCCATGAGGGGACCCTCAAGCCCTGGGCTTGTCAGGAGGATAATTACAAACCTGCTGAATATGGTTGCAAAACTATTGACCACAGGTCTCAGGGGACCCGCCGTAAATAGTGAAGAGGCTATGCAGAACTTTCTTTTTTTAAATAAATTTTAAAAAAGTGTTGAGAGACTGCTCGGTCATGTTTATGGAGCTGTACGTCAAACTTAAAAAGGCATTGGCAGGAACTGCTCTGACGGCGGTTATTGCCAATGCTTGATAAATGACCGCCAGCTTTGTAGTCATTTATAAATTTGGCTGGCAGGGAGTAATATACTGCGTTGCCCTGACAAAGTTAACCCCAACCGCTATAAAATAAATTAGGCCCTAAGTCCTTCTTCAGTGTCTTATAGTGCCCATGACGAAATATCGCCAGTTTGCAGGGTAAAACTAGGCGATGGCTTAGAAACATGAACATTGGGAATCTTTGAGAAGAAGTAGCAGCACAATCTTTGAGAACACATTTTGCACATACACCATTAGTTTCGGCTTGCACTTCGCTGGATGAATTAGTTTGATGAAGTGTCTAAACGGAAGAGTGTATCCTGCAATGTACACCCCCTTCATTCACACAGATTCCATAATAGGCCAATTACTAGGGTCTTGAAACAACTGAAAAACATAACTACTACTGTTGGTTCTGATCTATTATCAGCACTTGAAGAGTTCAGATAGGTATGAGCTAAAGGCCCTGATTACAAGTTGGGCAGTTAATTCCATCCCATGCATAAGCCCCTGTTATTGCACGGGATGGAATTACGAGTTTGCAGTAGCAGCTGGTGTATTGATACACTGGCGTGGCGGGAGGAAAGCGGGGGGCGGGAGGAGCGCTAGTGGACAAGACCAAAAAAAACACCCACATTGCCGTATCACGCCCCTCTCTTCTGCAGGCACAGGCTCCCAGAGTGCACTGCGGCCAATCCTGACGCTGCTTTCAGGATTGGACTGAGCGCCGTGGATTTGCGCTCCCAGTTAGAGTGGGAGCCAGTGCCTGATCTCTGCAACCTGGCAAAGCAGCTCGAGTTGGAGAGAGCTTCAGTGCGCATAACGGTTTGGCCGGCCTGAGACGGCCAGCCAAACGTCATGCACACTGATAACAGTGCACACCACTCCCCCTCAGTGCCTGTCACCCCTTAGCCCCCAAGACTCCTCGGTAGGAAAAAATTAAAACAATAAACATGGTTTATTATCATTTTAGTTTTTGCTTTTACAGCTGCTGCTGCTGGCGGAGGGGGGGCCTACGCTCCTCCGCCATAGCAGAGAGCCGCCACTGCGAGTTTGATTTTATTTAATGCACCCTATAGTTATCGGATGTGTTAAATACCCCAACATTCGTTAAATTTCGGAAGGTCAAACCTGCCGAAATTTAACAGGGGAAATGTGTACGGTATTTACCATATCATGCGGATTTTGATGTGTTTAACACCCAATAACTCGTAATAGGTGCTATTCATCACACCCGATAAATAAGGAACCCCATGGTATCGTTATTTACCAGGTGCAATAAGTAGCACCCTCACTTGTGATCAGGCCCCTAATCGGTTCTCTCCGATTTTATCATGCCCTTAGTGTGAGGTCTGTGAAAATTGTATCTCCTTTTATGACTTTTTTTATTGAAATCTGAAATGGCCATTCACTCCTTCTTTGGCAGCCTCATATCGTTCTTTTACAGAAATAATCATGTGTTGAAAGCGGGTTTTCAAAAGCTGTTACCGACTGTTATGACTGCCTGACACCAAACGACGTGCTTTTGATTGAACTATAAATGCTTTTTTGAATCCTTGAACCTTTACCCATAACAGGAAAAATAGTGAATTCCTTACCCCTTCCCTTTAAAATGAAAAGCGAATAAACATGATTACTGGCAGCACTGACAGCAGAGTCGATCTTGAGTGTAACATTATATTTACTGCTGCATTCTGATAACAAGCATTGGCAAAGCCAATAGGTCAGGCATTGGCAGCCTGTCTTTCGGCTTTGCAAATGCTTAATTTGTTTTGTCATGGTGTTTGTAAAACTTTATTGTTGGGACAGCTGTCAGGCTCGAGCCAATATTTAAAACAAACACTGGCTAAAACAGCAACAGTCTTTTGGTCTCAAAAAGCACACCTTGCTATTGTAATCCCTAACATTGAAAGGAACTACTTTGTATATGAATGTGCTCCCTGTGAAAAGGCAGAATGGCGTCACTGATTCACTACTCCATACTGTATGCTGTAGTGGGTGGACATAAAAAGTGAATGACGCAACAGATCATTGGATGAAGACGGTTGGCTGAATGCCCCTATAAGTAAATTAAATGAATAATTTTATTAAAATCGAAAGGTCTTGGCTAATTCAGTCCTAAAAAATAAAGTGTGTAAACATCAAGCTAACGTCTGTGCAATAAGTAAACAGCCTTAGCTTATGAAACCACTCTTAGGAACTGCATAAACACGAGGAGATCAAATCCTGGCAATGCCAATTGTCTTGGTTTTTGAACATTAAAAATGTTTTCAAGCTTCAATAATGCGTGGCTGTAGGGGATGCCAACTTCCCTCAAACAGGGACTGCTGCATATGTTTTACACAAGGAAGCAATATACTTCTGCCTCCTCTCCTCCATCATTTGTGGCAGTCAAGCGTGCACTGCAGCTGCCCTTTCTGTACCTGTGCTGTATATTAGTGAACCGTAGTCACCAGCTTTTCACTATGCAAAAGACAAAGTGATGGGCACTACTGGTGGATCTGCAGGGTGCTGGAGACAGCAAATGTAGGGTGCGATGGGATTGAGAGCACATGATTCAGGAAGCAGAAGTGAGGGGCGCACAAAGGAAGGGGAGCGCATCATGCGAGAGGTGTGGAGTGAAAGGTGCAAGTGGGTGAGAAGTGAAAGTTTCCCGAGGGTCATGAGTGCAGAAGGCAAGACGTAGGCTTTGCATGTGCTACGATACCGGAATATCATTGTCAAAATATTGTCCAACATGAATATATTGTCCTAAATATAGAAGACAAAAATATCCCCAATATAGTTAATAGTAGAAAATCTAAACCCAATGGTACCATATTTTTTTTAACCATATTTAGGGCCATATATTTATGCAAGACTCTTGATGACTCGCTTAAGGGGTGGTGAGGAGAGAGTGCAAAAGGACGAGGATCCTAGTGTTTGAGAGAGAGTGGAGCACAAGTTACACTGCCTTCCCTCTTTCTCTAACACACACACGCGCCACAGATACCGCAGTTTGAGTGTGGCACCAACCCGTTGGCTGGTGGGGCTACCCCTAGTGGTAGGGTAGACCCAGCACACTCGCACCCACTCTAAATAGAAGATAGATGGACTATCCAGCCTGGATCATAGAGTGTAATCTGAGCACTACATATGCAATGGCACTGCCGCAGAAACACAGGTGATGGCCACAGTACTCAACAGCACTGCAGTGAGGGGCGGAGAGGCAGCAGGTTTTCATGCACTCCTTGAGCAGGTGTCATGCATGCCACAGAACCTGCTGCAGGGGAAATCCAATTAGAATGAGCAAACCTAACACCAATCCCATGGGTCACTGGTGTCTGCCTCAGACGCGTCTAGAGGGACCAGCCAGGGCTGGATTTATTTCTTGTATTGGCTGAAACACTTGCATGCACAATAAGAAGTGCCTAGCAAAGCTTACTTTCATCTCTACATATTGTAAAAGAGCAAAATATATAGATGACATATTGGATAAAGCACCCCTACTGGACATTACTGCAAGGCCCAACTCTGAAGAGACTTTTAATAACCTTTTATTACACGTGGTAAAGCTTTCAAGCTCCCACATCCCCTATTAAATGCTGGTTATTTTTTGTGTTTGGCTTCTTCTGGTTTCAGATATCTAGAATAAAGGTGGAATGTCTGCTATAAAAATGAAAGCACCAATTTGTAGGTTAAAACTTGTTTCAAACATATTGTATGCATTTGTCATTTAAGTTGCTTTAAAATAACTCCGCTCCGAAAAATATAATGGCACAATACTGATTCAATTTACTGGACACAGGTGTTTGGTGATCTAGGTGTTTGATGTTACAAGTACATAATAATAGCATTAGGTAGGGAGTTTATGCAGTGATAACCGCCTTCTATGTGTTTATATGTTTAATATTAACAATGCAGATAGATATGTGTCTAGGATTTAATAGAAAAATGGAGTTGCAGATGATACTGGCTACAATAACTGCTCTTACTTGACCAATTGCTCCACACTAGATGCTGTGTTGGAGGAAGGAAAATGTGAATGGCAGTTGAACAGACCAATGGATGACAAGGTCTGCCCAAACCCCTGCCTGTGTATGTGTATGTGTATATATTTTTTATTTATGGATTCTTTTGTTTACATGAGGCTAATGAAGCAGCTGAATCTGTATTTAAGCCAGACATAATGAAAGTGGGACATGCTAGAAATTAAGTAAAGTATGTCTCCAAAGTAAAAACTTACAACAAGCTGTTTGTCAATGTGTAGGTAAAGCAAGATTTTCCATGAAAAGGCCAAGTCATAAATAAAAACCTATTTGTTGTATCTTCGGCTTGGAAAATAATAGAAAGGTGAATCAATGTTACTTTCCACTTGTAATTAAAATTCTTATTCGATTTTTGATCAACTTAGTGGACAAATAACTTTACATAGGTGTGCTGTGCATTTTTAGAATTAGTTTGCCAAGTGGCCCTGTTCCAAAGACTGGATGCACATTCCTGTTGACAACTCTGCTCCTAGATGATAATGGGTCTACCTCTAAAAAGTAGGAACACTCAAGTGGTCTTAACTGTGGCCACTTAGCAGAGATCAACTATTTGTGAGGGGGTCAGGAAAAGAAGACAATTCAAATGACAGCTCTCACAACATTTCCTTTTAAGTGGAAATCCCAAATAAGGATGTCAATAAATGAGACCACTCAGGCCCAGAGTCACCTTATACATTCCACCTGTGTTCCCAGCATGAGGGGAACCAATTCCAGCACTGGCAGAGGTGAAAAAACTGTATCTTTATAGGAGAGTGGCAAGAAGAAGGGACAAGGCTCCTGGAGCCAGCGGAAGGCTAAGGTCATCTTGCATTAGGGTCTCAGGGAAAATATGTAGTAAACTGAGAAAGGAAGTGCTGCAAAGGGATTTTGCAAGAACATTGTGAGGATTGAGTGTAGGGAATTCTCCATCACTGGCTAGTGAACAGTATAAGACTGTGCACAGGATAAGACTGTTACCTCACCATCACCTCCTACCTCCTGGTTGGTTGCCTTTGGGTCAGAGTTAATCCTTGGATGGTGACAGAGATCTGACAGAGGAGGCACGATAGGCCATCTAACCTGGTAGGCCATGGTGGTACTGTTCATGTACTGGGAAGCATCTATATGAAGGCTAGCGTTATTCCTCATCCCTGTGGGATCTTCAGATGAGGTGATGGGTTCTTCATGAACTAGGCTAGTGGTGAGGTAATATCTTGAAAGAGAGGTAGTGGTAAATCCAGAGAGGGCATAAGACAGACACATGCCACTGGAAAGGTGGTGAATTGTCCTTGTCATATCGACTGAGCAGGAACTCCTAACCTGTGACAGTTCTTTGCTTAATACATTTTTCTTGATTTTTCCAAATTTGAGAACTTTTTTTTCCAACTTTAATGTTGTTTGTTACTTTTTGCACTTTACAGCCATTCCTCTGGGGAACGCGGGAATTGCCTGCTGCTTGTTCCATTGCTACCAGTGTTTGAGCAGAGATTACCTAAGAATTGTGTTGTATTCTAAAAGATTTTGTTTATTATGTTAGTAGAGGTACCCTCCTCCCAAATAAATAAACCTATTTCTGGCACTTAATGTAGGTGGAAATATTGTGTTAGAAAGGAATGGTTTGCGTTGTATAACCTATGTCTTTCATGCTCTTGCAATGCAGGTGTCAAAGACACCCAGTCTACTTTAAATATTTTACAGTACTTGTCCTTTGAAAAGAAAGCAGGAGGTGACCATTACATGTGAAAGGAAAAGGGCATGCTATGAATTTAAGCACTTTTATACACCAAAAGGAGTAGGGAGAGAATCGCGGTGTGGTGATTCAGTGGTGGCATGTGCTGTGTGTCCTAATACTGCCCTCACTCACACTAGTGTGTGACATGCTTCATCATAGGGCTGCTTACAATACACCCCGGCGCAGCCAACGCCTGGGGTGGAGCAATAGGGTCCGGGGAAGACAAACACAACACAAAAGAGAGAAAAATAATGCTTTCAATAGTGACTGGGAACGCCGGTAGTGAAAGTGCAGTGTGGTGTGGGTTTAAAACTAGCTCGGAGGTATCCCTATACCTGTACTTTATTCCTAGATCCCCCGGCCAGGATTAAAAACGTGAAGGATGGTGGTGCTGGGGAGAGTCCTGAAGAAGGCCGGCGTGACCCTTATCTTTGGGCACAGACACACGGCCAAAACATGTTGACTTTCTGGCAGTAAGGAGGGGTGTAAGGAGCACATTATCTCTCCCCAGCACCACCATCCTTCACGTTTTTAATCCTGGCCGGGGGATCTAGGTATAAAGTACAGGTATAGGGATACCTCCGAGCTAGTTTTAAACCCACACCACACTGCACTTTCACTACCGGCGTTCCCAGTCACTCCATTATCTAGTGACAGTGAAATTGACAACGCTAGTACATCTACAGAGAGTAGACAGGCAGTTTCCTCCGCTTTTTACGAGAAGTACAAAGGATACGAAAGGGAAACAGGACACAACCCAGATGTACAAACACGGACACAAAACCCGCAGAGGAAAGAGATCAGGGAAAAACAGATTACAAAAACAAACTGAGATCAGGCAACAACAAGAACTGATGCCTAATACTGAGAAAGGGGTAGAGGTCATTAACCTATCCTCATTGACACTCAACCACGATATGACATCTCTTCTTGAAAAGGTTTAAGTTTTAACCCAAAAGATGAGGGAGATCTATGTAACACAAAAATTGATCTGTTCAAATTTGTTAGGAACTTGAAATTGAAAAAGTTTTTCAGCACTAATGTAATACCTAATAAAAATACTGTGAATATTCCAACTGGCTCGCTTTCTGATGTGTTAAGCATCCAGGATGTACACGACACTCATCTACTCCTATCTCTGACAGAAACTGAAGATACACCACTTCACATGGACACCTTATTAAGGGAGCTAGATGTACACACAGATCTCAGTATTGACAGCGGCTTGAAATCCAAATCTAGATGGACACCTATTCTTACTAGTGGCAATACTATAGACATTTTTCATAAACTGGTACTAGAAGATTTAGACAAATTTGAGAGCAAGAGACTTAAGAACAAAATACAACATCGGGATAACCTCCGTCCAGGAGAAAGAAGTGCTCTTAAGGCACTATCCAATGACAGCGGAATAATCATTAGAGAGGCCGACAAAGGGGGAATGTGGTTGTTATGAACAGGGAGGACTACAACAATGAGGTATTAACACAATTACAGGATATAGAATGCTATGAACTTCTCACACATAATCCTATTGGCCTTTTAACTACTGTGATTAATAGAAACCTCATGACCTGGCATGATGCAGGCCTTATTAGTGACGAGGAACATACCTACATGAAAATTCACTGACCACACTACCAGTGTCTTTACACACTTCCAAAGGTTCACAAGCACTTACCTTTCCCCCCAGGAAGACCAATAGTATCAGGGATAGGAGGCCCTACAGAACGTTTAGCGGAATATGTAGATCTCTTTCTCAGACCCCTGGTCCAAAATCTGCCGTCCTATATACAGGACACCAAGCATATACTCAACATGTTATCTGATTTCACCTGGGAAGACAGCATGACCCTGGTGACCCTAGACGTGATCTCGCTGTATACAAGCATTAAACCAGACTTAGGTATGAAAGCAATCTCGCATTTTCTAAACAAAAGACCGGCCTCACAATGGCAACACACTAATATGTTACTCACGATGATGGACTTGATTCTCAGCAACAATGTTTTTTTGTTCGAGAAAGACTGGTATAGACAGAAAAGAGGTGTAGCAATGGGTTCTAAATTTTCACCCAGTTTTGCGAACCTTTTTATGGGACGCTTAGAAGAAGACTGGATCTGGGGTGAGAAAGGCAGTTGCTTCAACGATTCAATTTTATTCTGGGGTCGATACATCGACGACTGTCTTCTGATTTGGGCAGGTCCACAAGACAAACTAGACGATTTCTGTGCCTACTTAAACTCTAACACTTACGACATGCGCTTCACACATTACAAAAGCAACTCGAACATTACCTTTCTGGACATAGACATTTTCGTCAGTGACAATACCATACAGACACGCATTTTTCGTAAGGATACCGCATGCAACTCCATTCTCCATGCTCATAGCGCACATCCACCCCATCAGATTCATGCGGTTCCCTATGGTGAGTTCACTAGAGCCAGACGCAACTGTAGTAGCGACCATGATTTTGAAAATTGCCTTTCAGCTATGAAAGCTAGGTTTAAGAACAGAGGATATACACATGTAAATCTGACCAAAGCTGCCACTAGAATTAGACACACATGTCGAGAAGAGACCATACGTGATAAAATCCGCAGGACAGACACCAACACAGTGAGACTAATCACAGAATTTAATGACCTAAGTGGGGCATTGTCCAGGAGTTTGAATAAACACTGGAAACTACTGACCAATGACACAGCACTAGCCCAACACATCAACAGGTATCCACAAATCACTTACAGAAGGGGTAGGACGCTCAGAACTAGACTAAGTCCAAGCTATCCAAGATTACTTACCAAAGAGTCATGGCTTCATTTACGTACCCTGGGCTTCTACAAATGCGGCTCATGTGGTATTTGCAGGTGGGCCGCTGATCGCAAGAGGAGCTTCACTGGCCCTGACAGAACTTATGATATTAGATACAACATCAATTGTAATACCAAGTACGTGGTTTACGTCCTTGAGTGCACATGTGGTGGAAAATATGTGGGCAGCACTATAAGGACACTCAGAGAGAGGATTGGCGAACACGTCAGAGCCCTTAAACATCAAGATCCTAGATATCCCATGGCCACACACATGTGGGAGTGTCCCTCTCAAGGTACACACAAAGTTTCCTCTTCTATGGGATTGACATCACCACACCGAGTCCAAGGGAGGGAACAGAGAACCACGTCTGAGACGTTCTGAAGCCTTTTGGATCATGCGTCTCAGAACCTATGAACATGGTTTTAATAGTGATCGGGAAATGCACTATTTCTTGGGAGATTAGCAATCGTCCAACTGTCTGTCAGGATTTGTTTGGACCACACTGTATACACTTATGATTTGTGTTTCAACTGTTTGCATTAGCCTGTTGGTTAGTAAATTTTGAATGAGCAAATGTTGGCTAACATTTACCACCTTGCACTGGACATTTGTTACAAGGGGCTTGTGTGTTGGCATGCCCTTCAGATATATGTCCGATAATACACACTGTTAGATCCCTACCTCTCCTACATAAATTGAATCATGCTACTGTGATACCTTTTAAGAGTTATGAGTATCCCACTTTGAAGACATGAAGGCATTTTAACTGTTTTTGCTTTAACTTTCGGGTTATTATGCCATTGTTTACACTATTCTAATTCAATGCCAAAACGTTCGCTTTTTATGCCCATAAATGTATTACTTATTAATTTGTGTGTCTACTGCTGTAAAACATGCTTGTACTTATGGTTTAGACCTCTCAGCCTCGTTTGCCTGAATTTTCGGGTGATTTTACATTGTATATAACAGAGAAAATTTCATGTCAAGCTGTTGCCGTTTTTCTCATAGACATTAATGTACAGTGTATAAAGTGTATGTCTATTGTCGTTTTAATTCCTGAGCACGGATAACTACTATTCCAAACGTAGGTGGCTTGGATTCCCAACTCACTTTTAGAGCCCCGCTGCTTGTTTTAATAATGACTATTATCTTAAATGAAGGTGGACAAGGCGGAGAATACACATGCGCCGTTTACACTTCCCACTCTGCACTTTACTCGAGCACCGGGGGTTAGCGGTATAGTTACGGCGGTGAACCGGAAGCTTAAAACTGCTTCCGGTTTTAGACTCCCTGTCCTCCGGTTTACTCGGTGCCGGAGTACAAGCCACGGGTGCACTCGCCTGAAGGTAAGCGTAACGAAATAGAATGCAGCGACTTGCTGCAGGTGTTTGTATAGAAACTCTGCTTGTGCATAGAACGAGGTCAGTTGAGTGACGTCCTTTTCATTCTGATTTCACTTTTAGTTGGCTTGCGGTAATCGACACCGCGTATTCAGCATACAGGACTACGATATGATGAAGATATCTTAATAAAATAAATATACCGAGGGAAACACATATACGCTGATAAACACCTTAATTTCAAGGTAAGCCGTGATAATTTTCTTGGGACAGGTATAGAGATTCGCGTATACTCATAGAATTGGTACACATCCGATTGAACGGTTTATTTATAGAAACTTTCATTATACAGATTTTCTAGTGACAAAGAAGTGATTTTGCCGGTTTGGATTAAACATATAGGACCTGCTGGGTCGGAATTATCACCAGTCATAAGGTGAGAGGAGAATTAATGACCGATATATTTTTTGTTTTCAACCACTAACGAGTACATTTGCACGAAATATTGGTGCGAATAGTTTAGCCTAACTGTGCTACCAATTTATACCCACAGGTCTAAAGTCCTACCATATTGCGTTTGAGGTAGGCATTAGCTGTTAACTATGATAGTTCAAGTATTTACAATATATTCTGAATCACTACTTCACTGCACGAGCGCTGGGATAAATCACATCCCTTTTTAAACTTCTTAACCACACACCTCCTATTGTACGTCACCAACACCATTTTTTAACATGATTCAATGTTATACCGTTCACTATAGCACACCGAGGTCCGAGAACTAATTGACACATGTATTGGACACATGCCGCTTGAATGCGCATTTTATTCTGCATGCTGGCGACAGCACAAAATCTCACGTTTGAATGTCGTGCATGACACCCATTTGGATGTCACGAAATTCATGTTCCTTCCCTCTTCCGTTTTATAGATGTGGTACACATTCCCACCCAACGAAAAGTCTTAATCACAATATCAACCATGTCCACGTACTGGTTACGCATGATATGTTGACCATGCCATTTTATGTAAATCCATTGTGACAACAGTCATTTCATGTAATTCCAGCCCTGAAGAAGTCAAGGGTTACACACCCAGTGACGAAACACGTGTTGGCTGGCATATGAATCCACACTTCATTAAATGAATATCGGAAGAACGTTTCTCCTGTCATCTTTCGCATACAACGTTTACTGTGTGTTGTAAAACTTTAATGTGTGTGCACAGGGCCTGTTATCACGAATCTACCAACATTTCGGTGCTTACCTTTCTTCAGAGTGTGGTCACTGACAACGATCACTTGCGCTAAGAGAGAGCTTGTGAGCCAATAGAATTAACAACAAGCATTTGCAATGCAATAGGTCTCGCATTATTAAAGTTTGAGCTATTGGCATTGCTAAATAATGCAACACCAATAGCTCAAACTTTAATAATGCGAGAGTTTGAGCTATTTTTATTGTAATGACATTGCCTTTTATTTATGTTTTGGTTTTTGAAACATAAATAAAGCTATTGTCATTTACAATGCCAATAGGTCAAACTCGCGTAAATGCGAGGCCTATTGCATTGCAAATGCTTGTTGTTACCGAAAAGCCCTTTCCACAGCGCATACTGGCTCCTTTAACGTTACTCACAAAAACAAACAAGTACAGGTAAAGCACGAGATGGCTTCGTGTAACCAAAAGCACAATGCTCCAGCACTGGAATTATAATCAACATAGTGGCAGAACTTAAATCCCAATGGCAGGAGTCAGGAGGCCTCACAAGGAACATATTAACCTGTAATAATGTGCTAGAATCTGTTGGAGTAATATGGTTAAAGACCAGTGTGCACACTGATGAGAGGCATGTGAGTCCAGAACAGTGTCTCCTATGAATGAGCAGTGCAGACCCTGAGTAACAGTCTCTTAATCATGCAGTGTTGCCATCTGCACTAGTCCTGTTATCATCAGCGCTATTCTTATTGTTGTCATCGGCACTAGTCTCGTTGTCATCGGCACTAGTCTCATTGTTATCATCAGCGCTATTTTCGTTGTTGTCATTAGTGTTGTCATCAGCACTAGTCTCATTGTTGTCATCAGCGCTATTCTCACTGTTCTCGTTAGCACTAGTCCCACTGTTATCATCAGAGCTATAGTCATTGTTATCATCACCACTAGTCCTGTTGTTATCATCAGGGCTATTCTCATTGTTGTCATGGGCACTAGTCCCATGGTTATCAGTGCTATTCTCATTGCTGTCATGAGCAATAGTCCCATTGTTATCATCAGTGCTATTCTCATTGTTGGCATCGGCACTAGTCCCATTGTTATCATGAGTGCTATTCTCATTGTTGGCATCAGCACTAGTCCCATTGGTATCATCAGTGCTATTCTCATTGTTGTCATGGGCACTAGTCCCATTGGTATCATCAGCGCTATTCTCATTGTTGTCATGGGCACTAGTCCCATGGTTATCAGTGCTATTCTCATTGTTGGCATCGGCACTAGTTCCATTGGTATCATCAGTGCTATTCTCATTGTTGGCATCGGCACTAGTCCCATTGGTATCATCAGCGCTATTCTCATTGTTGGCATGGGCACTAGTCCCATTGGTATCATCAGCGCTATTCTCATTGTTGGCATCGGCACTAGTCCCATTGGTATCATCAGTGCTATTCTCATTGTTGGCATCGGCACTAGTCCCATTGGTATCATCAGCGCTATTCTCATTGTTGTCATGGGCACTAGTCCCATGGTTATCAGTGCTATTCTCATTGTTGGCATTGGCACTAGTCCCATTGTTATCATCAGTGCTATTCTCATTGTAGGCATCGGCACTAGTCCCATTGTTATCATCAGTGCTATTCTCATTGTTGTCATGAGCACTAGTCCTATGGTTATCAGTGCTATTCTCATTGCTGTCATGAGCACTAGTCCCATTGTTATCATCAGTGCTATTCTCATTGTTGGCATCGGCTCTAGTCCCATTGTTATCATCAGTGCTATTCTCATTGTTGGCATCGGCACTAGTCCCATTGTTATCATCAGTGCTATTCTCATTGTTATCATCAGTGCTATTCTCATTGTTGGCATCGGCACTAGTTCCATTGTTATCATCAGTGCTATTCTCATTGTTCGCATCGGCACTAGTCCCATTGTTATCAGTACTATTCTCATTGTTGGCATCGGCACTAGTCCCATTGTTATCATCAGTGCTATCCTCATTGTTGTCAGGAGCACTAGTCCCATTGGTATCATCAGCGCTATTCTCATTGTTGTCATGGGCACTAGTCCCATGGTTATGAGTGCTATTCTCATTGTTGTCATGGGCACTAGTCCCATTGTTATCATCAGTGCTATTCTCATTGTTGGCATGGGCACTAGTCCCATTGTTATCATCAGTGCTATTCTCATTGTTGGCATCGGCACTAGTCCCATTGTTATCATCAGTGCTATTCTCATTGTTGTCAGGAGCACTAGTCCCATTGGTATCATCAGCGCTATTCTCATTGTTGTCATGGGCACTAGTCCCATGGTTATCAGTGCTATTCTCATTGTTGTCATGGGCACTAGTCCCATTGTTATCATCAGTGCTATTCTCATTGTTGGCATCGGCACTAGTCCCATTGTTATCATCAGTGCTATTCTCATTGTTGGCATCGGCACTAGTCCCATTGTTATCATCAGTGCTATTCTCATTGTTGTCATGGGCACTAGTTCCATTGTTATCATCAGTGCTATTCTCATTGTTGGCATCGGCACTAGTCACATTGTTATCATCAGTGCTATTCTCATTGTTGGCAACGGCACTAGTCCCATTGTTATCATCAGTGCTATTCTCATTGTTGTCATGAGCACTAGTCCTATGGTTATCAGTGCTATTCTCATTGCTGTCATGAGCACTAGTCCCATTGTTATCAGTGCTATTCTCATTGTTGGCATCGGCACTAGTCCCATTGTTATCATCAGTGCTATTCTCATTGTTGGCATCGGCACTAGTCCCATTGTTATCATCAGTGCTATTCTCATTGTTGGCATCAGCACTAGTCCCATTGTTATCATCAGTGCTATTCTCATTGTTGGCATCGGCACTAGTCCCATTGTTATCATCAGTGCTATTCTCATTGTTATCATCAGTGCTATTCTCATTGTTGGCATCGGCACTAGTTCCATTGTTATCATCAGTGCTATTCTCATTGTTCGCATCGGCACTAGTCCCATTGTTATCATCAGTGCTATTCTCATTGTTGGCATCGGCACTAGTCCCATTGTTATCATCAGTGCTATCCTCATTGTTGTCAGGAGCACTAGTCCCATTGGTATCATCAGCGCTATTCTCATTGTTGTCATGGGCACTAGTCCCATGGTTATGAGTGCTATTCTCATTGTTGTCATGGGCACTAGTCCCATTGTTATCATCAGTGCTATTCTCATTGTTGGCATGGGCACTAGTCCCATTGTTATCATCAGTGCTATTCTCATTGTTGGCATCGGCACTAGTCCCATTGTTATCATCAGTGCTATTCTCATTGTTGTCAGGAGCACTAGTCCCATTGGTATCATCAGTGCTATTCTCATTGTTGGCATCGGCACTAGTTCCATTGTTAACATCAGTGCTATTCTCATTGTTCGCATCGGCACTAGTCCCATTGTTATCATCAGTGCTATTCTCATTGTTGGCATCGGCACTAGTCCCATTGTTATCATCAGTGCTATCCTCATTGTTGTCAGGAGCACTAGTCCCATTGGTATCATCAGCGCTATTCTCATTGTTGTCATGGGCACTAATCCCATGGTTATGAGTGCTATTCTCATTGTTGCCATGGGCACTAGTCCCATTGTTATCATCAGTGCTATTCTCATTGTTGCCATGGGCACTAGTCCCATTGTTATCATCAGTGCTATTCTCATTGTTGGCATGGGCACTAGTCCCATTGTTATCATCAGTGCTATTCTCATTGTTGGCATCGGCACTAGTCCCATTGTTATCATCAGTGCTATTCTCATTGTTGTCAGGAGCACTAGTCCCATTGGTATCATCAGCGCTATTCTCATTGTTGTCATGGGCACTAGTCCCATGGTTATCAGTGCTATTCTCATTGTTGTCATCGGCACTAGTCCCATTGTTATGATCAGTGCTATTCTCATTGTTGGCATCGGCACTAGTCCCATTGTTATCATCAGTGCTATTCTCATTGTTGGCATCGGCACTAGTCCCATTGTTATCATCTGTGCTATTCTCATTGTCATGGGCACTAGTCCCATTGTTATCATCAGTGCTATTCTCATTGTTGGCATGGGCACTAGTCCCATTGTTATCATCAGTGCTATTCTCATTGTTGGCATCGGCACTAGTCCCATTGGTATCATCAGCGCTATTCTCATTGTTAGCATCGGCACTAGTCCCATTGTTATCATCAGTGCTATTCTCATTGTTGGCATCGGCACTAGTCCCATTGTTATCATCAGTGCTATTCTCATTGTTGTCAGGAGCACTAGTCCCATTGGTATCATCAGCGCTATTCTCATTGTTGTCATGGGCACTAGTCCCATGGTTATCAGTGCTATTCTCATTGTTGTCATGGGCACTAGTCCCATTGTTATCATCAGTGCTATTCTCATTGTTGGCATCGGCACTAGTCCCATTGTTATCATCAGTGCTATTCTCATTGTTGGTATCGGCACTAGTCCCATTGTTATCATCAGTGCTATTCTCATTGTTGTCATGGGCACTAGTTCCATTGTTATCATCAGTGCTATTCTCATTGTTTGCGTCAGCACTAGTCCCATTCTTATCATCAGTGCTATTATCATTGTTGGCATCGGCACTAGTCACATTGTTATCATCAGTGCTATTCTCATTGTTGGCATCGGCACTAGTCCCATTGGTATCAGCATCGCTATTCTCATTGTTGTCATGGGCACTAGTCCCATTGGTATCATCTGCGCTATTCTCATTGTTGTCATGGGCACTAGTCCCATGGTTATCAGTGCTATTCTCATTGTTGGCATCAGCACTAGTCCCATTGGTATCATCAGTGCTATTCTCATTGTTGGCATCGGCACTAGTCCCATTGGTATCATCAGCGCTATTCTCATTGTTGTCATGGGCACTAGTCCCATTGGTATCATCAGTGCTATTCTCATTGTTGTCATGGGCACTAGTCCCATTGGTATCATCAGTGCTATTCTCATTGTTGGCATCGGCACTAGTCCCATTGGTATCATCAGCGCTATTCTCATTGTTGTGATGGGCACTAGTCCCATGGTTATCAGTGCTATTCTCATAGTTGGCATCGGCACTAGTCCCATTGGTATCATCAGTGCTATTCTCATTGTTGGCATCGGCACTAGTCCCATTGGTATCATCAGCGCTATTCTCATTGTTGTCATGGGCACTAGTCCCATTGGTATCATCAGTGCTATTCTCATTGTTGGCATCGGCACTAGTCCCATTGGTATCATCAGTGCTATTCTCATTGTTGGCATCGGCACTAGTCCCATTGGTATCATCAGCGCTATTCTCATTGTTGTCATGGGCACTAGTCCCGCAGGGGAAACCTGGAACTGAGACTTCTCCAAAAAGAAAGCACTCTCAATATCAAATTTGATACAGTCCACAGAGGACTGAATAAGGATGCAGAATGGCGCTATTGGGTATAGATACAACTTTTTCTGTGTCATGGACTAAGTATTGATATGATGATATGATTCCAATATTGGGATGATGTTTCTGACTTATCTTCATGTATTGAATATAATTTCTCTTCCCCTGCCTCTATAGTATGAACACGAAACATATTCAAACCACACAGTTATGTCCATCAGACATGTCCATGTCAACCATACTATTATCTTTTTTCAGACATTAATAACTGCAACCCTTCTGGCTTGCCGTGACTCCCCTTGGAAATGGCACACTTTGGCAGAACACCATTTGCTAGATTACAAATACTTGAGATTTGAAAATCGCCTTAAAAAACACTTTTTAAATGAATACCTGTTCCACCCATAATCCGGTACCATTTTATGGAAATGCTGAGGAACCATGTACTCAAGTACTGTTGTCAATACATTTCCTCATACACCTTTTAGTTATAACATTTACTACACTTCAAAATAGCACTCATGTGAAATGCCACTCGACACAGCTGTAATGAGTGCAAAGGGGATTCCTAACCCTTTTTACTTTAAAATGGCACCCTCAAAATATTCCAGTAGCACACCGGACGCAGAGTTCCTGGGATTCAACCTGATAGGTAAGAGGGCTTTCAAGCCTATGCTTACTTCTTGCTTTGTACCAGTCTTTGATTTAGAAGCCATGCGGGCAGCGTATTGCTATGCACATTTGACCCTTTACACAGGCTGTACATTCGACGCCGGCAACACATGCCGACAGGGCATATGCCACTGATTTTTGTTAGGTGAATACACGAGGTCAAAATATCTTAACAAGTATGCATACGTACTTACTTCCACTTTGATAAGTGCACTGCAAATTTGCTATAGTGCCATAACATTACTTTATGTAGACTACGCATACCGCTCTTTATACCTGACGACTCAGGCAATTCAGACAACAAGCTGACGGCTTGATCCGGCATATTACTAGCCCCACGGCTGACTACGTTAGGGTAATTCCTAATCAAGTGCATAATAACTACGCCGGCATCTTGGGCTGGTTCAGCATAAGCATGACTTCAGGAAACTAGTGGTGCGCGCGCACCACAGAGGAGCGGGGGGAGGGAGCGCGGCAGCAGCAGCGACACGAACGCGCGCTGCTGCGCGTGCTGGCCACCGACGGGAATGGGCGGAGCAAAGGCGGGACATGCGCCCGCCTTTGCCCAATTGCGTACTGGATTTTTTTTTTAAAAGCACGCGAAAGCCAATGGCAGCCGCGGAAAGCAAAACCACACGCACGAGCGCGTGGTTAGCTTTCAGAAGCCCTTTCTAGAGGTCTCGTGCTGCGCGAGCAGGGCTGCACACTGCAACGCTAGGCGCGAGACCTAAAAAGGTCCCCTGTGTGACTTGTGGAGGGAAGAACCAACATGCTTAGCTAGTGTTTTTAAAATAGGGAGATGTGTCAAAATCCATTAAAATATGGTTTGGCTTTCTGGAAATAGGTTGCAACAATTTTTTCCTATTATCTCTTTGCTTTAGATGCAGATTTTAAAGTGTCTTTGATTCAGTGATTGTGTTGTCTTCTCAGAGCTGAACTGTTTATAATATCTCCGTAGTTGCTGGGACGCTGTTAAACTTAAGTTTTATTATGTAAATGCACTCTACGTTGCCATGTCAGTGGACCAATGTAAGAGACTTCTGACAGTCAGAATTGCTACTTGATGCAGGCAGTCTGATCTCATTGGTTCCAGTTGCAAGATAGTCACCTTTCATATCCTTTGCCTCACATACAAATGCCTTGTTGGTTGCAACACTACCATGCATAAAATCAAAGTCAAGCAGCCTTCCAGTCCCAGTATTCAGCGAATGGTAATCTGCTGGTAGCACCCAGGGCAAAGATCAAAAGCAGAGGGACATCCGAGGCTCATCAATCGCGCTGTCCTCTTTATTGATCTCCACGTAGACAGTTTAACTCCCCAAGATGAATGCAATTCATGCAAAAGCTGACAGCACAGCTCTACTGAGCTTGATTGCCTGATGTAATCCCACCTCGTCATGGTGCCTGCAAGTGATAAATCTGGTTTATGCATGACTATGATGTTACTTCCTGGCCTCAGCCTGTATGATCCCTTTATACTCCTTGATACCTGTGATTACGAACCACTCTTGAAGCTGGAGTGGAAATGAAGGTCCAGGCTGCAGGAACGTGCATCATAGAGTCAGCAAAGGAAGCTGTAGGGTTCACACGTAGCGTCACAGGGGATGCTGGGACGTAACAAAGTTGTAAATTCATCATTCATGAGAGAGTGGACGGATATCCTTTGGCTGATATCAACATTCCAGATACAGATTCTTGTTTGGAGATGGAGGCTTAAGATGAAATTTCTAGGAGGATTTGTTTGCTGCCAGCAAAGAGAGACTAGACATAACCCCAAGAGGAGAGGACGCTCCTCAAGAGAGATGGTTTAAAGGAAAGAGGAATGGATGGAGGATTGATGGGAAGTAGTGGGTTGCACGTGGCTAGGAGTGTAAGTGGAGCTCTGAGGATTACAAGGAGGCAAAAGTAGTTAGTATGATAAGATGGGAACCAACCGAGTGAAAGATGTTGATGCTAGAGGTGATATCATCACATCTGTGTTCTGCATGGATCGGGAAGCTGTGGTGCAACAAAGAGTGCCACCACGCGCAAAGTGGATCCACAGAAGAAAGCAGGCCCTTCATCTTGTACCGTTGTTTGAGTGTTTCCTTCTCTGTCGGTGTCTTTACTTGTTCCACAACCATCACACTCTCAGTTCAGCTCAGCACTTTAAATATTTTGGAAGAGTACACACGGAAAGTCATTATAGTTCTGTTACATCAAGTCGATGAAATAATGAAGAAGGAACCACTTAAAGTGCAATCTGAAATCCCATTACACGTTACACTGCTTCAAGCAGAATACTTTTAAATCCCTCCTAAATAAGGCTAAGAGGAAGCCGTTACCACCATTCATTAAGAAAAGCAATGGTTTTGTTTCCTTATAGTTTACAGTGTATGGTCGACATTGGTTCTTACTTTTTATCATGAGAACGTTTACAAAATAGGGGACAAAATAAAATGGAAAACAGATGCCCCCTGAACATATTGTAGCTCAAAGGGAAATGCAGAGTTCTTCGTCCCAGTACCGCATCTGTCTCGATGAGGGCAACGTTCTACTACCCATTCCTCATGAGATCCAGCTGACTCCCCTTAAATCATTCCTCAGGGAGAAACACACTGAATCAAAGGTCTTCACAAGTATGACTTCACCACTCCCAACCTCCGAGAACACAAGTTTGCACTGCCACCTGCACCACATCTGAGTCTTGCTGCACCCTTAACATGGCAGTCTACTCAGGTGACTGTCCTATCTTGCAATCAAGATTGAGACATCTAGTGGAGGATGCAAAAGATGCTGAAAAACCATAAACAGACTCAGAATAAGAAATAGAGGAAGGACAATCTGAGACACCAGTGGCTTTCCAGCTATGCTCCTAGGTCTCGAATGCCATCCCTGTCTGACTGCCAGGCTCCACCTCTTCTCTATTTCTGCAAGGATCTGAAAACCCATCTTTTCAAACACCTCTTCACTGGATAACCCCCCAGAGCTCCAATTTACATCCCCCCCACCAGCAGCCCTGCCACCCCGCTCACTACTGGGGGAACTGTACTGTCAGCCTACCCCAGCACAGATCGCCACAACCCCATACTTGATGCTTTATCCTTCCACCCCATCTGCATTACTCACTCTCAACGCCCCTATCATGTCATCATGTACAGCAGTCTCTTGATTTGTAGATGGGTTCACACTATGTATCAGTTGCGTGCAAACATGCATACAGTAGATGAGGTGGTGGTCTGGGAGATCAGGCTTTTGTGGAATTGGATCTCTCCAGTATGAAGTAGATTAAACTTCCAACCATGATGCAATGAAGAAAAGGTAGGGTGATGGTGAGAATGTGCTGTGGTTGGTGAAACAGGAAAAAGCCAACCTAATTTAATGCAGGATTTGATATTTGACTTCCCAACTTGAGTATGTTTTGGGGGAAACATGGAAAAGTGTGATGACCTGCCCCCAAACAAAGGGATGTGAGAAGGAAGGGCTGAACAATACGATAAAGGGAGTCATAATGCCCGCCAATACAAAAACTGCTATTATTGGCATAAAATGGAATGCAGAGTTACAACGATGCAGCGGATAAATAAGGGGAGTCAGTGCATTTTGATACTGGTGGAAATAGAAAGGAGACCTAAGAGACACTACAGGAGCTAGGGGAAGAGCTAAAGTGCCCTCGGCTGCTCGCTGATGGTGGGAAATGTTGAGAAACAAGCAGGTCTCAGGCCAGCGACAGTAGCCTAAACCAAGCAATCAAGGAGAAAGCTATGGATGATGATGTCGAAGGCCGCTTGTCTCCAAGAATGAGAACAGAGGGATATCCATCATCAGCCGAAACAAGGCTTTTATTTGAAACTGATACCAATAAAGGCTTAGTCCAGTGGTTCCCAAACTGTGCGCCGTGGTGCCGTGGCTCCCTGGGGAGCCGTCAAACCTAACCAGGGGAGCCGCACACCAAGCACTAAAATGCATTTAATGTTGAAGGGTCTGTTGGCTTCAGTT
This sequence comes from Calotriton arnoldi, assembly GCA_963921515.1. NCBI lineage: Eukaryota > Metazoa > Chordata > Amphibia > Caudata > Salamandridae > Calotriton > Calotriton arnoldi. Next base: position 133,676 of record CAWUFW010000707.1, read on the forward strand.
AAACTAATTTGACTTAAGCACATGATGTCGATGATTTGTAAGTGACATGCCTAAAGCTGTAAACGTAGTGCTTTTAATTGATGGCATGTCGAGGGAGATGACCTCCATATTTCACTGGATCCCCATGTTCCCACACTCCCAAAGTAAGCAGAAGATGCCTGATTTATTTTGTTAGACTCGTTAATAGATTCAGTTTTTTCCAAATGCATTTTACACCAATGCAAGTTATCAGGAAAGTACAGTTGTCCTGTCTATTAAACATATATTATTAAGTATTGACATTTGTACTTGAACCATAAGTACTTCCAGTACACATTTCTTTCAAAACGCACACATTTCCATACAGGCCTGCTCTCTCCATGAGCACAGGGAAGTAAAACACCATATACGGCATAATGGCAACATTTGGAAGCAAGAGAGAGGGACGATAAAAAAAAAAAATTCAGAGGAATTTTTTGGGCTTGCATTGATTTGGAGGCAATTTTAGGGAGGAGACAGCAAAAAAAAAGCTGTATGTGGTTTAAAAAATCGTGAATCACCCTGCTGAGAGGTGTGTTGGCACGTACGACATGGGTCGAAATGGAAGTGCGTGCAAATATTCTTCAAGCGCAGAAACACTTTGACAATAGGGGCCTACATGCATAGGGGTGCTATCTAGCACTGTAAGTGGGATAACAAGGTTTGAGAGGGTGCTCTAAAAAAGGCATGGGCAAAGAAGTGCAACTAGGAATATTTTTTTTAGAGGCGCCGCCTTAGTAATACGAAACACTGTGCGTATATGATTATAATACCTTCATCAGCTTCATCCCAATTTTTTTCACAGAGAAAAATGCAAGTACTCCCGAGGGTGGGCTTACATCCCCCCCACTCTCCAAAAGAATTAACAGTGGGGAGCCACGGGCAATGGCCAATGGGTCAAGGGAGCCGCGGGTCGAAAAGGTTTGGGAACCACTGGCTTAGTCCATGGCCAGGTAGAAAACCTTATTGACAAGACTCAAGAATGTGGTTAGACTCAAGAAATCTTGGGAGATAGTAAGATCCTGGAAAAAGCAGGAATCTTCTAAGTCACGAAGTCTAGGTAAAGGGATCCAAATTAGGTTTCTTTTACAGTTGGTGTGCAGGGTCGTTCTGACCTACTGTTCAATCTGGCTGGTCTGACAGGTCAGTGTGTGGCTATTTTTTGGCTGTTTGTTGGTCATTTTTTACTGGTGATTTTCCTGACAGTACTCCATACATTGCCACCAGCAAAAACAAATGCATGCTGTCTGCCATACCTTGCAAAACGCCTTTGTGTCATTAAAGTTCAAAACTACCCGAATTTGCAGAATGTGGGCCACTTTTTTTAGCTAGCTGATTCTCGAATAGAGGCCATGTTAATTTTGGTGCTGAGCCTTTTTTCTGTCCTACTCTAAACCTGTTGGTGTGGACAACTATCTTGAGAGCAACATTGAGAAATAATAACAAAATAGGCACAAGATGAGCACCTTGGGTAGTCGGGATAGTAGAATGTGCGAAGTGCATTGGCGGCAGCAGCTGCACTGTGGAGCGCATTTGCTGTCACAGTTTCTGATTCAGAGTTTTAGTATCAATTTCAATAATCGGGTTGATTCTAAGGATGAATCAAAAGAGGTTAGAAATGTAGGTGAAATTGGGGCAATGGGTAGATAGAAAGAGATCATGAGTTGAGAGGAAGCCTATTGTCATGGTAATAAGGCTCCAGAATCCAATAACAATTTCTTCAAGTTTTATTGAAGGCGAGCTTCAAACGTGGTTCCTGGAGGCCACCTGGATTTCATGGGATAAAATTCTACCATCTGACATTCTAAGTCAGCATAAAGGTACAATTCATCTCGCTTTCTTATATACAAGAAAGGATGAAATAAGATTGTACATCTATGGGTATATGTATATATCACACAAAAGAGGTAGAACTTATCAATTTGAACATACAAAAAAGAATAAGAATATTAATGCTAAAACAAACTATAACACAAAACAAAGTTACCATGAGGTACTTAATGGTACAAAGTCACTCAAACATGTAGGTGCTCTTCAGAACACACAAATAGTATGTGTTTGACTTTCTCCCCCCTCTCTTCTTCTTAAAGTGTGTTGCTCGAATATTTAACCATCAATTGCAGCTGGACCCAGACTCTCTACCTCACATCCATTTTTGCCCAGCATTTCTTTGTCAGTCATTAACATCAACCCATTGCGACTATCCACACTTTCATGTACTTCATAGCAAGAATCTTTATTTTGATACCCCACCACCCTCTTATTATTCAATTTCTGTCCATTTTCCATCTCTACCCAATTGCGGTAGACATTTTTCACTTTGAAATGTCCCTTAAACTTTGGTAAACCGGATGAAACCCTTCGTGATCTAGTCTTGACCAAGTCACCTTTCTCAATCTTCAACTGCAATTTATCATCAATTCAGTCAGTGTTCTTCCTAACATCTGCAACTCATTCCTGTAACCAACATAGCACCACGTTGGATCCATCTTTTCTGTCTCTCATCCTATAAAAGGAAGAAATGCCTGTTTGATTATTTGTTGCAGTACAAAATGCACATACGGTGTCCCTGGCAGCCTCATCCCCTTCCAAACCACTCTTGATAGCCATTTCTAGGGGTCCCTTCACTAATCTATTGGCCCTTTCCACCTGGCCATTGGATTGGGGATTGTAAAGTGAAGTCCTTACCTGCTTGATCCTATTTTTAGTAAGGGAATGTCTCAGTTGGTCTGAGACTAAATACGTGTCATTGTAGCATGCTCACGTAGCAGCTTTCTCACGCTGCTAAAATGCTTAATAACACAGTCAAATGTCAGCAAAATGAGAATCCTTCAAATGATTTAAGTTGTGTCACAGACACACTCATGGTTGGCAGTATATCGCTTATGGGTGGCAGTATACCATTCTGTTGTAGCAGCGCACTTCAAAAAGAAGTCGCTGTAAGTCATGGGTTCTTGTAGCACTTTTAGAGCCTGCTCCAGCTCGCCTGGCCTCGTGTGATAGTTGCCAAAATCTGTCGTAATAAGGCTCCAGAGCCTCATATCAGGTTCTTCAAATTTTATTGGAGGCAGGCTCCAAACGTGGATCCTGGGGGCCAGCTCGATGTCAACTGCCTCCAGGAACCACAGGAGCTCATGGCATAACATTCCAGCTAACATTCTAACAGTGTCATCTTAAAAATTTTAAGGGCACCTGGCAAGAAATATTCTGGGTGCCCCTGTTTGGAACAACTTTGAATTTTATTACCCATTTTCTGCTAATTCAAGCCCCATGTTGTCTAACAAGATTGAATTATATGTTGAAGGTTGTGATACAGGAATACACAGAAGTGAGCTAGAGAGAAAGTTTACTTTCCCCGGGAGCCCCTTTGAAGGTGGGGGCCCTGGTCAATAGCCCACTTTGCCCAAGCTTTTAAACATCTCTGCATTCTAAGTCAGTGTAAACCTGCACAACATATAATAACAAACGCCCTTTAAGCCTCTCTTGATAACATCATAGGACACAACATGGCATGACCTTTAACCCCAATTTTAAAAAAGTCTCTGCATGCTAATGAACAGTGATTGATGACAGGGACGAACAGCTAGCCACTAAAACTTACAGAAAAAGAAAGCTTATAGCAGAATGGTCAGGTTGGAGAAAGGACAGGTGTTGCAAAGTAGTCAACATGGATTGCAATCAGAAACACAGAGGTGGAAAAGTCTACGCCTTGATGATCCCCCACCCTTATGCTTCCCTTTCTAAATTATTTCAATAGATAATCTAATCCTACATCTTTCGACAGCATGAATAAACCAGCTATCAGAAGTACCCGTATACCACATGGATAGTCTAACTCCTCTGGCTGCAGATCGTATCTGTGATTGAGTTACTCACGGACTTGACTGATCTGCAATATAAAAATCAATTTCAATCAATTTCAGATTGTCTTTCATTTTCATATTAGATTATAAGCAAAAGTTGCATACATTTTCACTTTAAATACACCAGTGAACAGCAACCTTACTTCTGGTCATATGTGTTTGGAAACTCTTGTGTAGACAAGAGAGTATACAGAATATATAAAAAGCTGAAATGGTTGCTTGCGACACCACTTTGGATTCCCAGAGGCTTTACATCTGCCCCATGCCTTTTTATGGTAACGATGTTCACTGGTAGGGTTTGACAGGAGTCTGCCACAAGCATCTTTGTCTCAGTGTATTGTCTCGGATTGCCCGGTTCCTCTCAGATTCATAATTCAACAGTGTTCCATGTTAAGTATTAGATTTATCTCTTAAAGGTAAGTATGTGCAGCCTGCAGAACGCTGATTAATTTCTATAAGGCTTACATCTGTTCACAGAAGAAAGCTGTGAAATTCGCTTGCCACCACGTAGATGATAACAGTGTTGCTGCCCACATCCCCACCACTTAAAGCACTAACAAGGGTCAAAAGAACAGTCCAGCAAAGCAAGTAGAAGCTCAACACACAAACTTTCCACAACCGCTTGCCAAACGAAATGGCGCATTATTACCATCACCAAGGATCCGCCCCAAATCGGCTCACAATACTTGCAAGCTCAAAAGTCCCCAAACTCTGTCATCAGACCATCCAAGAAGGCTTCTGGCTAATTCCACCTGAGGGAAGAAGTATCTCTCCACTAAGTTTCAGTTTTAGGCTTCGTGGCACAACCCACTGAGGTCACAAGCCTCTGTCCTGTCCTTTCCGTTTTCATCTCCAGTAGCTCGGCTCTAAATTGCACTCTAGCCCAAACAACCACTCATGTGACCCCCACCCCTTTTTCATCCTGACAGCCCCATACCCGGAAGCAGCCTTAGCTCCGTGGGTGCTCTACAACTGAGCTGCAACGAAATAACTAAACGAACTGTACAGATTGCACTAGTGGAATGTTGCATTAACCTTATCAGATTGCATCGTTTGCACTGGTGTGTGTGCAATTATCTACTAAAATTTAGACCAACAGATTTTTTGGGCATTTGTCAGACAGCAGAATGATCGATACAAAATTGCTTTGCTACCAGAGCACCGTATGCAAATTGGAAATGTTGTTGCACAATTTCTGTTATCTACTAAGGCTCTCATTATGATGTTGGGCGGATGCAACCGTTGCGGAATCGGGACCGACCGACCTCCGGTCGGCGTTTCTGACTGCATTATCAGGATGCGACCGCACATGGTGTGGTGGCATTTCTCTATGGGAGCTTGTGCTGCGGCTGTAAGCCTGCCATAGCATAAACTGCCATAGAGAAATGGGTGTTTTTGTTAATCCCTGCACCGTGTGGCAGGCACCTGATGGCACTTATGTCCAACTGGAGTCCGCTGTGGCAAGGGGGCCCTGCTGGGGGCCCCCAAAGTCTCTTTCCGACAGGCCTTTCATGTCAGAAAGCCCAGCTTGAAAAGCCTGTCGGAAACCGACATCATAAACCCCACGGCGTAAACGCCGTACATAGGGGATTATGAGCGGCCTCCGACTGGCCGACGGGCTGTTTGAGCCCATCAGAAGCCAGTCGGTCCGACCGGCTGGTTTCAAATCCAACAGCCTTCATCGTAATAAGGCGGTCGGAATTGAAACCAACGATGTAAGTCGGAAAGCCTCAGGCCCTAAATCTCACACGTTGCTGATAAATTGCATAGCGCTGTTGTGATTGATGTGATCAATTCAATTCATATATGTGCGTATGTGCATTTGTAAAGCTCAAACCTTGCTAGATAGTGACAAAGCGCTGAACATGGGCAGAGCCAGGTATACAGTAAAAGATCGTTCTCAAAAAGGCAGAATGCTCAGGGGTGATGATTCCTATCATTGAGAGATGTAGACTTCCCTGAAGAGGGAAGTTTGAATTGCAAGTTGTTTAGGGCAGAACTGATATCGACCGGATACTGGTCCAGATCCTAAGAATGTAGAAGGAGAAGACTGACTCTGGTTTTCTCTTCTCTGTAGATTATAGTCTGACATGTCCTGACTGTTCATCTGCCTCTGTCCACACTAATAGTCAGTGTGTGTTTTTCACAGCCGGGTATGCGAGGATATTGTTTCTGGTGGCTTTGTTGCAGCTTGTTTTGCAGATGATGTTGTTGCTTTAGGGTTGGACAATGTCATTAACGTCTTCCAGCCTTTGTCGAGAGATGCTGAAGCATGTAAGATGCTTTTCGGTGGGGTAGCATAGTGCCAGGAAGACTGTAGAGCAAGGAGTTGCCTCGGTCCAGATGTAAGAGGACTGAAGTTGGACTGCTGTCTCCTGATTTTGATATCTGAGATGAGAAGAAAGGTTCAGTATCAGGAAGGATAGCTACTGCCATACTGTCTTGTATTTTTGGTGATGGGTTTCTTAAAGGAAGGTGAGGGTAGAGGTTGAATCCAATTGTTTTGCATTAGAAACCAGCTAGGGGCCGAGGGTCAAGCCGCCCTTGTTTATTTTGGAAAGCCAGGATTGTAATTGTGGTTGCTTGATGTTATTGGTGAACCAGAAGAATTTTGGATGAATTTTAACTGTCTCTCTATCCATTTCCGAGTTAGATTGAAGCAGACGTTGGGGCACAGAATGTAAGGGGCATGTTTTCAAGTAGAGTTGTGTGTCATCTGTGTACTTTCAGATCTTGATGCTGCTTTTGAATAGTGGCATTCAGAGGGACTCCAAGTAGAAATTGAAGGCGGTTGGGAACAGGACGGAGCTCTGATGCACTCAGTAGGAGACAATACATTTCTGTGATCTTGAGTTTCCAATATGGAGGAATTTATACCAGTTGGTGAGTTTGGGGTTTACCATTGCATGACCTTGTCAAAGAAGTCCATGCATGCTTCCAATGCATATTTGCAATGGTATGAATCAATGCTTGGTGGTTGACTAAGTCAAAGGCTACAGAGAATGCAAGTAGGATAAAAAGACAGGGGTTAGTCTTATCTGTATTCCGGAGTACATCATCAATTCATAAAGCGTAGCAATCTTTGTGCTGCAGCAAAGCCTGAAGGAGTGCTGGTAATCCTGGAGGAGATTTTTCTTTCTAGTCTGTGTTTTGAGTTGAATGGACCATGCTTTATCAATAATTTTCCTTCTGATTTGAAAATGCATGATTACGCCATTGATTAGGAGACTGTCTAGGAGCAGGTTGGGTATTATCATCAGAAGGAAGCTGTGTCTTATTTTGAGGCCCTCCTGTGGGGTTCCTTAACTGACAGCAGGGAGCATGGATGCCAGGGCATCTCCACGTAGAGGTTTAATGATGAATAACAATAGAGTGTCATATTCATGGGTTATTGTCTTGAGTAAATTGAGGATGTTAATGAGGTCAGTAGGCAAGATGAGGTTGAAAGTTGTCAATTTAGTGTTTTTGCGGGGGAGCTTGGAGGCATGGTGGTTGTCTGATTGATGTTGATGTGTTTGTCTTCTCAGTGATGAACTGATTGATGGCTTTGCTCATGTCAGGTAAGTGTTGAACTCCAGGGACCCACAGGAAATTGATGCAGTGTTTGACTTCCTATTGGCGTCTTCATTAATGCTGGTTGTGAAGAAAATTGCTTTGGCTGAGATGATGAGGAAAATAGTGTTTTGAGCTGTGTGGGATTATCTGGGCTTTTGTCCGACTCCATTTCTTTTCTTGTTTGTGAATTGTGCGCATGTGATTTTGAACAGTACCATGGCGCTGAGGATTTGTGTTTGAAGGATCGTGTCTGCAATGCTTTGTTGGTGCCCAGTGTGTTTTGTAAGGGCAGTGTTGTACATGTTGAGGAGTGTGTTGTTTTACTTGTGCAGTATACATGAATGTTGTAGCCCACAGGGATGAAAACATCTAAGATGTGTGTGGATCAGGGCATGAGACTTGTCTATTGTGAAGAGTCCCTCGAGTTATGTGATGATCTGCAATGTCAGAACCACAGAGAACAGCTGGTTGTGCAATCATGAGCATGAATTTGGAGGGTTTGTTTCTTTGGTGGCATGTGTGTGTTAGACCTGAATGAGGCTCTTGTGTTTACTATGTGCGTGTGGTATGAGTGGTTGTGTGTTCTGGGTGTGCAGAGGGGATGTGGTGCATCATATGTGAGGCATATGGTGTAGATGACTTACTGTTGAGGCAAGATTTCTGGCCCTAGATTCTCCCTGCTCTAAACAGACAACACCCTTGTCTTCATCCACCCTTTACTATAAACACACCATGTGTAGTATGTTTCTGTTACAGTCATGTACTATTTCTGATTAGACATAAAGCCATTTATAACTTCAATTGAGATCCAAAAGTGTATTTAAGCATCCTCACCATCACAATAAAAACATATAGTGAAGGTGAACTCAAGATGGTTGTTTATGTAGTAAATCATTCACCTGTTCTACTGAATGTAATTTCACTAAGCGGGCAATGTCTGCACGCCAGCCATGGCATGCACAAGGCAACAGCAGTTACAAGCGACACCGCCAAATCATGTTTACATTTATTACGTGTTGCATTCCAAGCAAAACTCTCTAAGTGATGTGTAAGATTTGATCACATTCGTGTTAGAAATCGTTACCCACATAAAAGACAACTTTTCTTTTATCGAATAATCGTTATGAAGCAACCAATCACCCATCATTAAAATAAGCCTGAGTCATCCAAACACTTATTACATTATCTTCAAACGCTGAAATCACCAGTGATGCGTAACGTGCAGGTGAACCGTTTACAATTCAAATTGTGAATGTTTGCAGCAGATGTATTTACATTTTTTTATTTTCTTTTATAATTAACCTCTGTGTTCTTTTTATATAGTACAAGTTACTGACCCTTGTGTGCAAAGGTTGATGCAGCATGTCACCCTCATACTTTTCTCAGCCTCTTACAACCGTTCTCACTATGGCCAACCAATCAACACAATGCTTACTTCAGGTTCAGGTCGGTGGAGTTGCTTGATGCTCCACTCTGGAATGCTCTCTCCAGTCTACTGTAAGATGCTTCCTCCCTCCAGGAGTCCTAGCGTGCCAACAAAATCCACTCCTTGAAAGCAAAAACGTAGAGAACTGAGCTTCCTTACCTACCCCATTCTGACCCAAGGTCACCCACACGAACCCAATGCATTCTCTTGTTGGGTACCAGAATACCGCAGTAATAGATTGCATAATCAAAGTGTTGCTCAGGTGTGCCAACAGTGATATACTGTGATCATGTTGCATGCGATTTCTTATTTCTTCTTTCAATTTTAAGTGCTATTGTGCGCAATGTTTATTCTGTGCCAAGCCATTTACTTTTACAGCCAGGTTTCTTAAAAAAAAAAAACATACTCCGTGTTATAGTGAGGGATAATATAACAACCCGCACATCCCACCGAATACGCACTAGCCCCTTGCCTAAAGAACAAGCAAGGCGTCAGCAGACGAGAGCAGCCGCAACAAAATGGGGCATGCTACACTTTGTGCTGCTACCAAGCAGCCACATTGTTCTGTAAGGTAAACGCCCCGTTGACCTGTTAAAACTATTACATAAGCATTGGCAATGCCAATGGGACTGAATTTAAAGGAATGTTGTATGGTACTGTGAAGCATTACAAGTAAATAGCATGGGAACTGTAGAATAATATTGGTTAAAGTTAAAAGGTCAGGTGAAAGTTGAACTTTCAAGCGAGACCTAAACATCCATGTAGGTTGATGACTGCCCAACTCACATCTGTGCTGCGGTCAGAGAAAAAGACCATACATTGTACTAGTAATCTAAGACCCTTTAATAGCTTTACAGTGTCATGTGTGTGCCACTAAAAGTTCAAGCAGCTCGATAAATAAACAAAATGATAGCCATGTGTGGGGCAGGGGGCAAGCACTTTTTTGAGGAAGCCCACAACATCAGCCCAATCAGAACATGTACTCTTGGCTTCCATTATGTGGGCGGAGCCAAAGCCCCTCTGTAATGTTCCTCACATAGTTGTCCGGCGACAGCTGTGCAAGTCACCATAAAAAGTTGAAACTTAAGCTGAAAGAAGAATAAATATCCATTCCCCTCTTTCAGGGCTACACACAGTCCCCCAAACAAATTACTCTGATAAGTTACACATGCTAAGATGAACAGTGTCGAGAACCTGCTGTTGGTGGTAATAAAATAAAAAAAACGAAAAACTGTATATTTGAGGCTTTATAGCTCCAATCTTTTCCTATTCACTACACCCTGTGTTATTCTGTGTAATAAGCACATACTTTTCTGAAATGTATTTAAAATAGCATTATATTATAAACATGCCTTCTCTTTTGGTTTTTTACATCACGGATCCTAAATCCAAATCATTCATCCAGATTTCCGGATCTTTAATATTTACCTACTTAAATCCTAACGCCATTGTTTGTACACAGGATAACCCCCTACAGGCCACATTACAATTGGCAATTGCAGCAGTTGGAAACTCTTAGAGACACAAAATGCATGGAAAGCTGCACCCCACAGGAGCAATTAATAACTACTTCCGCTGCAGCCCCAAAGGGAATAATCAGTCTTCACCTGCGAGCACATCATTCCTGTTGGTTCAGGCTAGGCAACCCTCAGAGAAAATTTATTTAGGGATTCTGTCTAACAGAACAACAAAACAGAACAATGTAGTGGGGAAGTAATATTTCCGGTGCCCAGACCAAGGTTAAGCTCGAAGATAAACCTGGAATAAGAAAAATAAAGCAGAAAATGTGAAAATTTAAATGGAAAACGTCCCAAATGGGAAATAATGTCTAAATGTTTCACACTAAACGCCATTGGGAAATCAATAGTGACTATTATGGAAATGGTTGATATTATCAGGACGTACTCTCCTCATGGGACTGACTTGCAGGCGGTGAAAAACAAGGTGATGGGACGGAAGGTAACATACTGCTTGCTCTCTGACTATGATGTAAACCGCCTGTTTCATGTTGCTTGTGATACTCACATGATTTAGACACTTTAAAGCGACTGCCCTTCAACCCATGATTATATTTTGGTGTTGCTTTCCTTTTTCTTGGTTTGTACTTTGGAGTAAATAATGTTTATTAAAAAAAGTGAGTTTTTTGGGGGGGAGGATCTCACCTTGACCTTCAGGAACGCTTAGACTCTTACATAAACCTGCATGTTCAAGCCCCCCTACTCCTTCTTCTGTGCAGGGAGCTTTGCTTGTTCAGCACCTTGCACATTTTACCTGCACATTTTTCAGCCTCGGCTACATCCTCTGATATATATTTGTTAAGTGTAGGGAGTAAATACATGTGTCTATAGAAGTGGAGTGGGATGGAGTGGGAACCTTTGCCATTCGTTTATTAATGCAGTTGTGTTATTTTATGTGAGTGACTTGTGTTTCTGGAGATAAAGGGGAGTTTGTATTCCTTCCAGTAGAAGGTTGTTTTTAAGTCACTTGTGTAAAAAACTTGGGGGCATACTTATGAGAGCTTCACGTTATGCTTGCATCACACAGCGTAGTACATGCATGATGCAAACATATAAGTCATATTTTTGAAGCCACGCAAAGCTACTTTGCGTGACTGTGAATGGCTTAAAAAATATGGAGTAATGCAACACAGGCAATGAAACATGTTGGCTTCGTGTATAGAAATGATGAAGCACGACAGTAGGTCTTGTTTTTAACGTGAGCAAACACACAGCAGTGAATAAAATTGGAGACAGTGCTAGTGGTTGTTTAGCTCGTTTTTACAGTGTAGGAGCTAGAGAAATTCTTTTCCAGTGCTCTTACATGAGCGGGTCAGGTTTTTCACGATTTTTGTTTCAATTAAGTTGTGCACGATTTCTCACATATATTATATAATTTATATGGTGTGGAGGCTACCGATGATGATAAGTGGAGCATACTGATGAGAACCTATCAGCAGCTCCCTGGAAGGTGTTTCCGTGAGGTGCCTCCTCACCTCTCACACACTTTTTTGGTGGTGGAGGAGAGAAATTACGTGAAGTAATAAATACACACTGGTTACTGTTTGTGGGAGATAGTCAGATGACGATTTGTATATGAGGATAGGAGCACCCCAAGTGTACAGCATTGTTTAGCTAGTACCTGAAGTATTAGCACCAATAAGAGGTGTGGGGTATGCCCATGAATTTTTATCCTAAGATATAGAGCAGGTTTTTGGTGTTGAAGAAGTTGTGAGTGGAGGGCAACCTGCGCTATTCCCCTCTGTAGCTCCTTTTGTGAAGGAAACCTGGGAATGTGCCAAAAAGATATTCCTCCCAAGGTGAGGCGTAACGAGGAGAAATATCTTTATTTCTCCTCGTTTTTTCCTCTCAGGATTCATTTTGTGCAGGAAGTTGCACCTTCCTGCACAAAACAATCCTGCCTACAACACAGGCACCCTTGCACCATCGTGCAAGGGTGCCTGCGTTGGCGCAAGGCTGCCAAAACAGTGCAAAGGGAAAAGATAGGTATGCGCCGTATTGGATAAATAGGGTGCATTCCTGCCCTTTCCCTGTGACGCAGGGCAGCACAGCAAGGTGACTTGCTGCGCTGCCCTGCTCCACAAAAGTCATAAATATGGCCCGTGGGTAGTAGGGGACAAAAAGGTTTTATCAAAGATGCTAAATACATATCACCACATTAGTTGAACAAACTTTCTCGTCCCACACAGAGAAGTGCTACAAGAGACAACTCACCAATCTAATAGTAGTAAACATTCACCAGGCTCCACTTGGGTCCTGAAAACATTCTTCATCCCAACAATCTGACGCGAGTCTTGAGAGACAAACCCAACATCAGGAGAAGTGGCAAACATATTACAAAAATCCAGAGTCAAGGAACCATATAGATGATTGTGTCACGAATGTCAGCTGCAAATGCAGTGAAAATAATGAAATTCCGATGCAAGTCTCAACATGCAGTTTTAATTACTAAAGCTTGTTGGTAAATTACCATTGCACATCTCGTCAGGCTGCAGAAATACTTTGTTCACAATGTCATTGGCAGCGCCAGGCTCAATCCTCTAGTCATGCTAAAAACTATTAGGGCAAAATTCCACCTGACCACCTGTTCAGACAAGGTGACACAAAGGGGGAGTTTCTGTGAACTCTTTAGATGCTCATGTGAAATGACTTGGACCCTTAGGTTTCTCTTTTCTTGTGTGTGACTGTGCTGTGGTGGCATTAAAGACTTCTGAAGTTCAAGTCCCCACTAGTTAGGGAATTGAAGATCATGACTAAGCCCCAGTAAATGTTCAATCCTGCTGTTCACCCGACACATGCTGGAACTGCTCCTATCACTTCACCCAGGTAGCTTCCTGGAGCATGCTCACACACCGGCCGTCTCCACTCGCTGGTTGTCTCTACACGTCGGCTGGCTCCACATAGTGGCTGTCTCCGCAAGTCAGCTATGTCTACATGTCTGGTGCCTCTATACATTGTCCGTTTCCGCATGCTGGTTGACTCAACACATCGACTGTCTCCACCCTGCACGCTGGCTGTGTCTACATGCCTGGTGTCTCCATACACCGTCTGCCTCCACATGCTGGTTGTCTCAACATGTTGGCTGGCTCCACACAGTGGCTATCCCTGCACGCTGGCTGTGCCTACATGCCAGGTGTCTCCATACACTGCCTGTCTCCACACACCTGCAGGCCGAGGTGGAGTTAGAGAGATCCCAAATGAACTGGTCCTTAAGAATGGGAATTCTGATCTTCATGGATGCCACCAGGTCTACTAATTACTCACTTGTGAGTTCTGTACCTGTTGCAGCTCAGTGCTAGGAGAGGGGATCAAAGTGTTAGTGGTGGCCTGGAGTTTCAGTGCACGTGAGAAAATACTGTACTCAAGATGGGCACATGTGCACAGTGGACGAGGGTAAGTTGTATACCTGCACAGTAGATGCGGAGACAAGCAAACAGGAGCTCTACACCATGATCTTTTCATTGAATGTGAAGCTGGTAGAAACCTGTCTTGACCCAGTGACCAGAAGCTTCAGTGGAAGCCACAGTTCCATTCAACACCCTTCGTTGGGGTTAGCCAGCTGCGGAGTGTGATCTGTGGCAGAGGAGATGTGCACTAGAGCACTTGCAGGAGCAGAGCAATTATTAGACCAGCTTAAGGTCATAGCTCTCCATTTCTGCCAAATGGCCCATGTCGAATGGGACACCTACAGCTCCATCTGACATTTTAGCCAACAGCACTTTGAAATCCGGCCTTGAAGTTTGTTTCAATGTTTTCTTCCCAAGCATGACTATACAAGTTGCAGCATACAAAGAGGTTTAGATAAAAAGAAGGATTGCCTGTAGGTGTCACACAGGTCAAGTAGCCGCTTGGAAGTTATGAATGAATGAATCATTTATAAAGTGCTATTGCTGCCCAAACGAGGGCATCCAGGCACTATAGACCTACAGACAACAGCATAAGACAGACTTAGTTGGACATAAAAGTTAAATTTTCAGAAGTTTCCAAAATTAGGACCCAATTCACAAAGGGTCCCATGACTCGTAAAGTTACAAGTGTGAAGGCTCCGCACTCGGGACAGAATCTCTGCACTGAGCACTACTGCAGTGCAGAGATTCTGCCCCGAGTCCAGAGATTCCACTCCGCACTTGTAACTTTACGAGTCATAAGTCCCTTTGTGAATCGGGCCCTAAGTTTAGACCTGAAGTCTGAGGACCAAATTCACAATGGGCCTCCATACTCATGGCGGAGGCCCCACAGTTGTGGTGCTGGTCCCGCACTCGTGGCAGGACCTCCGTACTGCAGTTGCCAATTGCTGAGGTCCCACCACGAGTGTGGGCCCCCACGGCCTTCGCCACAAGCGTGGAGGCCCTGTGTGAATCACCCCCTGAGTTTACCTTTGTGAATTAGGCCCTTAGACTTTCAGGGGCCGTATTATAGAAAGTGCCCCGGGGGCGCAATGGGCACGTGCGCTCGCTTTGTGCGCCCCTGGGGCACTTTGGTATTTCAGAAGGGGCCACAGACGCTTGTTCACCCCCTTCTGTTAAACAGATAGCACTGCCACACATTTAGCACCATCGCTATCTCATGAGGATATTCCCTCACTTGTATGGGGGCATGGCCCCATGAAAATGAGGCAATCTCTTTGCCTCTATGCCCATGCTGTATTATGGACACAGGCGCAAAAGCAAAGAAGCTGTCAGGAGGTGCACTGACAGTGCACCACAAATGGTGGGACACTGTTGGATGCGCCCCTGATAACAGACCTCTGGAGGGGGTCAAGTGGGTCCTATGGACCACCCACACATTCCCTTGCAGGCGGGTGCAGTCATTCACTGCACCCTCCTTCAAGGGGATCTCTAATCCTTCTTTAAAGTGCAGGCAGGTTGCCACCTGCACTGTGAAACAAGAAGTGGCTTTAAAGCAGCCTCTCCTCATTTTAATTGAATGCACTGCCCCAGGGCTGCACGAGTTCGCGGCTGCCCTGGGAGCAGTACATTCAAGTTAATAGGGTGCACTTACCCAGTTTGCGCCCGGCGTATCTGTTTGGAGGGACGCCGTGGCACAGACAGGAAAAGTGTGCCCTATGTGTAATAAGGCCCCAGGTCCAAACTTAGCCCTCAGGTCTAAGTTTACCTTTGTGAATCGGGCCCAGAGTGTTCGGGGTAAGGAATTCCACCCATTAGCTGTCAGATATGCGAAGGAGCAACCACCCAGTCTGGCTCAATTAAACCGCAGAGTCGACAATAGTCTGGCTTCAGATCATCTAAGGGGCCTTGTTGGGGTATATGGAGCAATCAAATTTTGCAAGTATTTGGAGTCTTTCTTGGATAGTGCATAAAGAGTCACTAATAATGCCTTGAACATAATTCTTTTGTATATGGGGAGCCAATGTAGATCTCTCAAGTGAGTCGAAACCAATTGGTGCCCGGGTAGGCTGAGAATGAGTCTTGATGCGGCATTCTGAACAAAATGTAGTCGCTGGATCAGATACTTTGGGAGCCCCACGTAAAGCGAATTCCTGTAATCCAGTCTTGCTGTGACTAGGGCATGGCTGACCATTTTGTGAGTATCCTGAGCAAGAAAGTCTAAACTTTTTCTTAAGGCTTTCAGAAGAATAACTAGTGTGGCAGATACTGCAGCAATTTGTGATTTGAAGGAGAGAATCTTGATCAAATTTAATTCCAAGGTTTGTGGACTGTTACTACCTCTTGGTGTAGTGCTTGACCTTGTTGTAGAGCTTCTGAAGGGCATAAACTCTACATTAAAAAGAGATTTTCTAGCCCTATCCCTTTCACCTCCCACTCTCTTTCCTTGTCCTCCCACCTTTAAAACAAATCCTGGAGTTAGAGTTGTAGTAAACACTTACATTTTGATAAGCCAAACACAGAGAAAGGCATACACGGCATAGACCACAGTCTTAATGATTGCAAAGACCAGTCCACAGGTGTAGAATGGCTGAACTACACCAAATAAATTGAACACAGGAAGAATAAAACCACCAGCTGTCGCTATATGAGGTACACATTTTTAGGGACATTTACCATATTGAGTAAGTTTCTAACTTTTTTGAAATCCAGGAAAAACGTTTTAAGTTAACCAGGTTACCATAGCTATCCATTGGCTTCCATATTCATATGTGTTTGAGTAACCGCAATTTTATTATGTGTATAATCATGGATGTGGGAATCTGATGCAAACGTGCTTTTGCGATGAAGTTTTTTTTGTTTTTTTCTTCCAGAGACAATATAATTTCTTGTCGAAAAACACTTTCCTTTTCACCCTCATTCACTTTGAGGCTGTTTGCTCCTTATTGCCTCCTCTAACTACACTTATGTCTGCCCCCTTGAAAGAAGTAAATCTGGTTTTGTTTCCAGGGTGTAAAACTACATATCAATAGTTGGTGGATACACACAAACTTACAGTTTTCTCGGTGTTCAATACCATTTACAAGATGACCATCCAGAAGTGGATACAAAACAGCCCCCCCATTAAATTTGTAAAATGGAACTTCCACCATACAGGCAGCATTTCTGTATTACCATATCCAGTTTGCAGAGTAAAACTCTGCCACTACTGTTTCTTTGAATGCAAAACAGGATAATACCTCTGCAAGTGTGTTTTTTGCGTGTAAGTGCTCGAAGGAATCCAAGATGTTTTAGAAATTGGACGCAAAAGAGAGCTGGAGACAAAGACCCTCTTTACACCTTAACGGCTAAATTCCAAAGCCTGTGCAACTAAGTTGGTAGGGTAATGGCATCTACCTCTGAGATAAATAACCTACCCAACTTGTAATAAGGGGTTATAAAGAGTGCACTATGCTGAAGTAAGCAGGGGAACTCGCAAATATGCAGGCCTGACAGTTATGTTCCACACCATGACGTACGTTATGTTTGACGATTTGTCGAACGCAACAATTGCAAAGCTAGCCCTGTAGAAACAAGGAACAGAATATCACCTAAAGGAATACTATCTTAAAAACTAACAGAGTTAAAGAGACCCCCACCGAGAAAATTAGAAGTTGATGGCAAAAATGAGGTCTGAAAACTATCTCTAATTAACTAAATTAAAGGAGTGAATATAACAAAGGAAGCGGAGGTACTGCGTACTAAAGAGAATGGTTTTCAGAAGTTCAGTCAGAAGTAGTAAGGGGCATGGATATCATTCTTTTACTGCTGCAACAGACAAAGCAATGTCTACGTAACCGACAGGAGTGTACCAATTGAATTTGACAGCCAGAAGACAAGACTGTGCGTAGACTACCTTATGGATGGTAGTCATAGCTTTGATGGTGGTCCTGTATTTAATAGGCAGCCAGTGCAAAGATCTCAGTACTGGGGAAATATGGTCACTCCTGGGGAGCTCACAAATCAGCCTGGCAACTCTGATTTGTACCACTTCTACTAAAGAATTGTCATAACACTGAATTATTTTCAGGAGCTCGATTACATGACATGCTTAATACAATTGATTTTCAGAAAGTGTGCATGTTACTGTTAGTTAGGTGTCTGTATCACCATTAACACTTTAGTCCATGTGGCAGACAACATGCGTGCTTGTTGTGTACACAGCTTTCCTCTTCATGGAGATAGACTAGTTCCAAGGCAACATTCTCATGGCAGGCTGCCCAGGCATGGAGTCAGTGCTTAGCAATGGAAGGTAATGAAGACTGGGCTGATCTTTTCTTTGTTACATTGTTGTCTTCTTGACGCGTTGGCCTCATTCAGAGCGAGGCTTGGGTGGTAGGCCTGTGCTACGGCCTGTGCTCGTCGTATTGACCTCTTTCAAAACAAGGCTTTGGTGGCGGCCTACGTTCCACTGCATCAAGTAGAGAAACCCATCCCTGAGCGCACATCGGTAGAATTGGAAACATAGCAAAAAGCATAAGGCACACGTCTTTAAGAAAAACTTATTGAGGATGAAGCACATAGTACTGGACTCTCCATGACTCTTGTTTAAAATTGTACTTGCCGCGTGGATTGTGTCGGGGTGGGTGGCTCACTCAACCATATCTGCAAAACTTGTTGTTGTATCCTTGAAAGAAGGACATAGTCGCTGGTTCAGATTCTGCAGTTTGGCTCAGTATCAGATATATAGCTAACCACCACAGAGGCACACACCATCTACAGATATCCCAACCTGAAGTCATTATTCAAGCATTAACATCTATATGAAATAGTGGACTCTGGATATACAATGTCCATTAATACAAGACAACAAGGCTAGAGCATGAACATGTTCAGACTCAACCAGAATAAGAACTTGACATTCATTGTGAAAATGGTGGTAATCACAGAGTAGTGTTAAGTGGTAAATTCCACCAAGGTCTTGTTGCAGCCCATCTTTAGCCAGGAATTACCGCCACAATATGATATGCACAGTTAATTACCAATTTATAGTATTTAGTATGTAAGACTACTCTCTATATGTTACAAAGAAAATATAAAAGAAACAAACACAATGATAATATGAGCAAATATTCAGGTGCAAGGAGCTATTCAGTTCCTGTTGTGTGTTCAGTACCTACTCAATGTTATTATTAGACAGGGTAAAGTCCATGATGTCAGCGATGGTGAGTAAGAAGATCACATTGTTGCAGCAGCAGGGACAACATGTGCAGATCAGATGTTCAGGGTGAGCTTTGCTGGCTGAACACGTTTTGAAGTTAACTGTGCTCTTCAATAGGAAGCAGTGCACATCAACTGGGCACTGAAAGTGCTAATTTAAGACAGGACTCTGCCACAGTATTCAGCTGGCTGGTGTTTTAAATAGATGAAGAGGTCGAGCAGCAATAATTGACCACTTTGGGCAGTGGTAAATGGTTGTTTGCCATAGGAACTTTAAAAGGAATGTGCTGCTTTTAACTTGAAATGTAGAAGCATTAGCAGACCTCTCTAAAACAAGCAGAATGCAACACAGCGACATAAAGCAACACAAAATAACAACACAAAAACATAACAGGGCACAACTCAAGAAAAGACTCAAAACAGTAAGCATCACAACAACCACAGCATGCCACATCAATACAATGCAATAATGCAGCACAAAAACACAACAGCACAAAACACAACAAAACTCATCACCATCACAAAAAAATGCAACATAACAATTATGCACAAGCATTATGGTCACGTTACCACCTCCACGAATCTGGGTTTACAACACAGCAGTAAAAGGTGTTTGCAGCAAGCACTGTCTGACTTAACATCAAGGACATGAATTAACACATGTCAAAACTGTTTCTGATCCAGCACATATTCATGTAACATTCGAGCCGCTGTATTTTGCGATATCTGAACACCGTATTGAATCTGCTCTAAGTAGAGTGTTTTCACTTAGTTTGTTCCATGTAGTACTTGCATGATTAACTGAGAGGTGAGAAATCGGGTATGGGGCGAAATTAGTGAATAGTCACTGGTTACATCTAGTAAGTGAGAGAAGCTTCCATACAAGCTTGAGCTGTTATGCCAACAGCATCACTAAAAGTACATAGTAGAATATGGGGTTGAAAGGAGGTGATAAGAGAAGCAAGCTCTGGACTACAGTACCTTTATTCGAAGTTTATCAAGTGTAGCGACTTTCACAAAATCAATTTTTCCGTCCATTTGGAGGTCCACCTTATAACAGTAGAGTGTATCATGGGCAGTGGTTGATCTCTCAGTGGTTGCTCTTGCAGCTTTGCCGGGTATGGTATATTGGAGATAATCTGGAAAAATACTGTATGTTTGGGTATCGCCACTACCCTTAAATTCTTGTTAAATTTAATATAGCCTTAGAGCCCGCCATAGCGGCCTCTACCGGCCATTAAAGGCCCGCTCCAGCGTTAAAGGCCCGAGCTGAAGGCGGAGCCTTTAACGGCCAGTAGTGCCTGCTAGGGAGTGCTCTAAGGCTATTAGAACATTCCGCCCCTAGAGGGAAATATGTTCTTTTTTGTAAAACAAAGGCCTCGCGGAGCCCGAGTGGGTTTTAATCCCCTCGGGCTCTGTTAGGCCTTTGTTAAACATTGGAATATTGATGCCCCGGGCATCTACCGGCCATTAGAAGCCCGGAGCACTCCATTGTTTTCAATGGAGCTCTCAAAAATCCAATGTTCTAATGAGGCATTGTTTCAACACAACAGACAAACTTGGGGAATTTTGAGAGCCTATAGTTTTCCATTTTTGCTATTTTTGTTTACTGTGAGAATAGTAAAATAACCTGAAAGTTTCATAGTATTGGTTACCCATCCTGTACATCTTTCTCAGAAGGCAGCATTAACTGTCTGCTGAGAAATTAGTCACATTGGGTCAATACAACACCTGGGATGCAATTTTGTCAGTGCTTGGATCCTGGCAAACCTCAAATTACGAATTTTCTAAAACAGATTGTGAGGTATTTTATTTAACCATTTATTTAGAATAGTAGTCTTTACTATTATTGTTTTATAGTGTTTTGGGAGGAGGAGTAGAGTTTTTTACTTGTACATCTCAGTGCTTGAGCATGGATCTGTACGTTGGCATTTCCTTGTTTGTCTTCTCTGTCACAAGTGTTAAATGTTCTAGTGATAATTCTGTTTTTGAGTTGGTGCAATCTTCTTAGGGTGACAGTTTATCCACTGCTACCAGGATTGCCATATTTAGAATTAAGTAGCAGTTTATAGAGCTAGATGAAAATGTAGAAGTCCTGGTTGTTTCACTGAATGGGGACTAAGGTAAATTTAAGCAACAGGATAAGTGATGAGCTTTATGACCAAATATTCAGACCAAGCTACCTTCAGCAGAGGCTACTATGATTGTGCACTCATGTGCAAAAATTAGGTCAGCAGTATGTACTAAAGTGTGGTGAGCCATCAAGCAGCTCAAAAGATGTGAGAATACTCAGGAGCATCATCAGTTAGTGAGTAGGGGCATGTTTTATTCAATGGTCCAGATCTTAAAATCTCCTAGGTCAATAACTTTTTTTGGTCTGTATTAGCAAGGCAGTCTACCTTATTGTCTAGTGTTTGACTTTCAGAATTTGAGAATGATATATTAAATTGAAATTAAGCTTATTCAAATGTGTGGTTGATGACTGAGGCATCATAGTCTCACAACTGTGAATATTTATGTTCAACAAGGGCTTTGTGGCTAAATTTGAGCAGTTGAGCAGATAAGCAGAGGGCCACTGTCAATCCTCCTCCTTGTCCATGAGTCCAGTGGTATGCAATAATACAGAAGGTGTCAGAGAAATGTCATTAATAGTGAAAGCATTCACAGTGATAATCACATCAATGTCTAGAGTGGGTAGTCCTGGTTTCGATTTTTA
Source organism: Calotriton arnoldi (assembly GCA_963921515.1). Taxonomy (NCBI): domain Eukaryota; kingdom Metazoa; phylum Chordata; class Amphibia; order Caudata; family Salamandridae; genus Calotriton; species Calotriton arnoldi. Next base: position 155,317 of record CAWUFW010000707.1, read on the forward strand.
CTGTATGTCATAGAGCAGAATTCAATTACTAAATATGGGGGCAGATGTACGGAATTATCTACAGGTTGTAAACCCTTCGATAATTATGGTATGCATTATTGTTTTGCAACAGAAATCTGGTCTCAAAACATGAATATTTTGCTGATTCATAAAAGGTAGTAGCAAAACATTTGTAAATGGGAATCTTCAAGGAAACTCTTCCCTTGTGTATGGTCCCACATTTTTTTTAGACGTATTGGGGGCAAGCAATCTACACCTCCAATCGCTAGAAATGTGTGGCGTTTCTTGGATAAATATATGGTATTGTGTACTCGGGGCCTAGCGGCCCGACACCCTTTTGGGTCTGTTCAGTGAAACGTATTAATATATAAATGAAGCAGATGTCCCATCATACCAATTTACCCCCTTCCCCCTTTTTCATCCTTCCCTCCCCTCCTCACTTAATGCCCCCTACTGATATATCCTGGTTATTATGCCATACATATTCTGCCACACGTGGCAGTACTGTAATGCTTGGCTGACTTCGGGCTACTTTCGTCATAATGCCTTTTTTTAGATCTTCATACTTTAGGTTTGTGGCTATTATCTGAATGTTTCAGAAGATAATTTACGAATTGTTTCTGGTTGCACTCATATGACAGCTCTGTCTCATCTTTTTCGCACTGATATGAGTACTTTTTCTGATACTTCTCCAGCCGCAATTATTGTTATATGGTTTTCATAACACTGACATGTGCATTATGTATAACTTTTTGCATATATGTATCGCAATATACCTAGATTGTATACGTTTTCTTATAATTACAATAAAATACTTGAACACAAAAACATTTTTTAGGAGTAGGCACTGGTCCCGGGGACTACTGCTTGCTCTTACAAAATGGTTTCAAAAGTTTTATTTTTGGGAAAACTAGTGGCATTTAAAAAAGAAAAGATTGCTTTATTTGAAAGCAATCATAGACATGGTGGTCTGTTGACCCCAGCAGGCCATCATCCCTCTGATGGCAATGAATCATAGTAAGTGGCAATTTCCGACCTACCTCATTTTTATGCATGAGGTAGATCAGATTATGGCCCTTGGATTTTCAAGAACGACTTATTAGTACATAGGTCGGTTCTTAAAAATATTTAATGGTCACAATAGTACTGGTCGCAAAATGCGGGCAGAATTTCTGTGACCTGTAGATAGTGCATTTATCCCATAGATTTTTGTGGATTGATGCAACCTGGAATATTTTCTAGTTTGCCCTTTTGTGTACAATATACGCGTCAGTTGGGTTAATTCCTAAATTAGTAGAAAAAAGACTGAAATTGTGTGTGCTGAGTGTTTTGGTGGCACTCAGAAGTGGCAGGGATGTGTTTTTCCTTAACAGCTTCAACTTTCCCACATAGCATATGACATAATAGATAATATCATTGTTTTGAGTTTTTTTAACATATTATCATGTCTTATTATAATTCCAGCATTCAGTACGAAAGACGAGGGCGCGCCTGTACACCCAGGGTCTCAGTTATGTGTCATGTTCATGTGAATGGATTATGCATGAATGGATATAAATTCAATTCACTAGTGATCATCTTAAAGCAGCAACTCTTAATTGATGTGCATCAAAGGATCATGGTCACATACAGACTTCCTTGTAAATTGTTTGAGATTCTCAACATATTTTTTACATTATGCATTTTGATCCTGTTTAAAGTGTGTAGTTTCTATAAGTTGCTTTTGCCCCCAGCTCAAACTGTATCTTTATGCAGGCGACTGAAAGCATTAGAGAATTAACAAGGAATTCTCTACAAATTACAGAGCACGAAGATGGTTGTATTCCATTACCCATCTAGACCATTTATTCAAAAAACAATTAGCGGCACTCAATCTGTGAAGGTGGTTTTTGTTCAATAAAACCCAAAGATATATATAAATGACATTTTACATTTTGGCTCTTGTATTTAATAAGAACTTTTTTCAGGACTGTGGGTCAGACACCACTTGGAGTTAGAAATGATGTCTGTTTATTGGTGTTCGATAATATAGAACAGAGTGGATATATGTGTTCTACTGTTAGCAGTCCTGTTTAATAGGCAACTATTTCCTTTATGATTTATATTTATGTTTGAAAATTATACATACTGGCTCCAGAAAAACCCAATAATCATTATTGAGTTTCTTGTTATTAGGAAAGTTGTTCAATAATTAATCAACAATGCATGGATGATGGCCCTTATTCATAAAGAAGACAGCAAAATAGACTTTATTCAGAAACCTCCAGTGATAGTAAATACCTACAAAATGCTGGAGAACATATAATTGTTTTTGTTTCGGAAGGGGAATCCCCCCAAATCCCCCATTTTTAAAATTAGGTTAAAAAAGAAAATTCATTGGGGTACCCCAAACCACCCTTTTTTAATTGCCTTTACCACCCTATATCCTTACCCACCCCTAAACCCTAAATTACACTTACCACCTACCTACTCCGAAACCCTAAAATGACCCTAATCACCCTATACCCTTGCCCATCCCTAAATGCTAGAAATACCCTTATCACCCTATACCCCTACCCACCCTAAACATTAAAAATACCCTTACCATGCTATACCCTTACACAGCTGTAAACCGTATATATATATATATATATATATATATATATAATTATATATGTGCCACGGCGGTTCACTTTTCCCGGATTTCAGGCGCTCTGAAAGGTGCGTAACCAAGGCGGTTGAACCAAACCGCAATTTATGAACTCAAACCTCTGTGTAGAAGTAAATGGTCGCACTCCAGCAGTATTCATCCAATCTTAATTTATTCTTAAATCATTTTTCTTCAGCAGCCAACACAGATCAACCAAGGCGTTTCGGTATCTCCATATACCTTGATCACGGTTGATTAGTCACGTGATTATTCACATTTTTTTTTAAAAACCTTCAAGGAAAACTGTGACGTCATTTCCTGTTTGTTACCAGGACTGCTCCATTGGTTCTTGGGAGATGTAGTCCTATGTTTAACAACCAAATATTTACAAATAGTGCATGCAGGAGTCATTGTTTTACCGATGGATTTTAAATTTCATAAATGTCATATTACTCTTTGCTATGCTAGTTATTGTTTATTATTGTTCTGCTTTAGTCATCAATTTTATGGCATATCGCATGTTATTATCCAAAATGCTCCAGAGTTCGTACCAGGAGCGAGTTACCATTTCTTTTGCCTCCTGTCATTCACTCCCCACAGTGAGGATATCGCTAGTGATTTAGAAACGGCTGCCACAAAGGAAAATCATGTCTTTTTTCAAGCCCTCCAGTGGGCATATTTTGTTGGCAAAATCACGCATTCTATGCTTTTCTGATTTCCAAACTATATTCTTTTCTTCCCTCCGGTGGGTTTTTCAAATACTGACATGCCGTAACCCAGGCTTCGTGCATACCAAACCGATGACTTCATAGCCTTGAGCATGACCTTTCCTGTTGCACTGTTGAGGGAAGCTTGTTGCTTTTTACAGGTGTATATAAAGTTCCTCTGACTGATTCAAACCAAAAGGTGTCATAGTTCTGAAATTTAAGATATGCCGGGACTCCTTTTGTCGCAATCTTTTCTCCCGGTTGCCGCCTCGTGCATTAACCGGTACAGTCTCGATCCCATAAAATTTCAAGGATTTCCAGTTTGCATTGTGATGTGTCTCCATATGTTTGGCCACTGCATTGTTCCTGTCTCTGTTCTTAGTGGCGCGTACATGCTCCAGTATACGTTTTTTTAAGTCACAAATGGTGCTGCCCACATACTTTAACATACATGGGCACTCAATTACGTACACCGTGTATTGGCTTTTGCACGTTATCAAATCTCTGATTTGCCAGACTTTATTATTGGCCATTGTGACTTCCGTTGCTGGTTTCGCAATTTCGCACACTTTACAGTTGTGGCACTTAATAAAACCCTTTGTATTTAGCCACGTCTCCTGTTGTTTCTTGGCTTTAAAATGGCTGTGCACCAACCGGTCTTTCAAATTCTTAGCTCTTCAATACGTTATTATTGGGTGGGGGCCCATTTTTTCGCCAATGATTCCATCCAGCTGTAGAATTTTCCAATTCTTTTTTATTATACCAGCTATTTCCTTGGACTCTTGACTGAAATCCATAATGAGTCTTATGGGTTCCCCAATAGTTGGTTCTTCACCACTTATTGGTGCTAGACATTCCTTTCTTGTTCTTTCATTTTCTCTATTCCAACATTTGTTTACGATGTTTTTGCTATATTTTCTGTCCTTGAATCTTTTTATTGTTCTTGCACTGTGCTTTTTCCATTCCTCCTCCTCACTGCAGATTCTCCGCAGGCGGAGGAACTCCCCATAAGGTATGCTGGATATAAGGGATGACTGATGAAAACTTGTTGCCTCCACAGTGGCATTGGTCGCCGTACTTTTTCGATGTAATGTAGTTTCCAAACAGTTGTTTTTCACATAGATTTCTGCGTCCAGGAAAACTACTCTTTCATCGCTGAATTCATGCGTGAAATTTAAATTAGGTGTACTCATATTCAAAATTTCAAAGTATTCCTGGAAATCTTCCTCATTCCCATTCCAGATGATGAGGAGATCGTCTATGAATCGTGTCCAGCTGACTATCCTTTTTGTGTGCTTTTCATTTTTGATGTTCCAGGCTATCTCTTTTTCCCACCACCCCATTACCAAGCAGGCGTAACTGGGGCTGAAAGAAAAACCCATAGCTGCTCCATTTTGCTGACGATATAACTCATCCCCAAATAAAAAACATTATTTGTTAAGCACAAATTGATCATATCCATCAGCATCTCATTATGTTCCTTATAGTGAATGTTTCTCTCTTGCAAGAAATGATGGCATGCATTTAGACCAAGGGTATTATCAATGTTGGTATATAGCGCAACCACATCCATCGGTGACCAGGCGATAGGTGTTCTGCCAAGTTATACCTTGTAGGATTCTAAGGAGATCTGTTGTATCCTTAATGTATGATTTTAAATCTGCTACATATGTGATCAAAAAATAATCAATAAAATTTGCCACTGGTTCTAAAAGTGAGCCTTTTGCTGACAAGATTGGTCTCACTGGTGGTTCTTTTTGATTTTTGTGAAGTTTTGGGAGAAAGTACATAGTAGCTAAAATTGGAAAATCCACAGATAAATATTTGCTTTCCTCTTCATCAATCAGGTTATTTGATACCCATACCCTGAGTTTTCTGTCAATTTCATGTTTAATTAATGTGGTGGGATTCGTTTGTAATTTTTCATAGTATTTGCAATCATTTAATTGACGAAGTGCTTCCATGGTGTACAAAGTTCGATCCCATAACACCACGTTGCCCCCCTTGTCTGCCATTTTGATTTCAATTTCATGATCATTGGCTAGTTTTTCCAGGGCTTCTCTTTCCGTCTTATTTAGATTGTCTTTATACTTTGATTTTTTCATTTTGTAGAGATCATGTACAATAGCTTTCTTTATTGACATTGTTTGATTTGTCTTTAGTTTTTCATAGTATGTGCAATCCATTAGTTGACGTAGTGCCTCCGTGCTGTATGCAGTGCGGTCCCATATCACTACATTTCCACCCTTATCTGCTATTTTGATTTCAATTTGGTGGTCATTCGCTAGATTCTATAGGGCTTCCTTTTCCATCTTTGTTAAATTGTCTTTGTACTTGGATCTCTTCAACTTATACAAATCATGTATAATCGCTTCCTGAAAAATATCGATTTTATTTCCCGGAGCAAGCTGTGGATAGAACTTTGATTTGGGTCGCTTTTCACTCAAACCTGCCCCTAATTGATGGCATGCTGTCTTGAACATGTACGCGCCACAGTAAATAAAGACAAGAACAACGCAGTGGCCAAACACATGGAACTACACCACAGTGGAGACTGGAAAACCTTAAAGTTCTATGGGATAGAAACTGTACCTGCAAGTGAACGAGGAGGGAACAGGGAGAAAATACTTCGGCAAAAAGAATCACGCCATATCCTGAATCTCAGAAGTATGACACCACATGGCCTTAATCAATCAGAGGAACTGTACATACACCTATAATGCAAAATGACTTCCCTCATTGTGCACAAAAAGTAGAAAGGAAAAGACATCGCACCAAGAAAAGAGTGGCAATATGTATGGACACCGACATGATCATGGCAGAAGAAACCCACCGGAGGGAGGAAAGAAACAAGAAAGTAAATGAAAGGAAAAATGCTAAAAGCCCCACTGGAGGGACTATGGGAGTGACTTTTTGCCATGACTGAACTTAACGATATAACATAAAAAATAAAAATTGCAATGTCGGCGACATGGAACGTAGAATCCACATGAATGTGGATACAGAACTGCAATATAACAATTGCTCGATACTTCAGTTTTGGTGCAATGTCATTGATATGAATTTGATTGGTTTTAATTCACTGCACTGATAATGAATTTTAAAAATTATTTTGCACTGCATGGAATCTTTTCACGATAATTTCATGGGGGACTTCATCTCCCAGAAATCTGAGGGTTAGATAACCTCGCTAGACAGGAAATGACGTAAAGTTTTTTGAATTGTTAAAAACGAGAGATCACACCAAAAATTATTAGGAAATACCGAAACGCGTTGGTTGTGTGTCTGTGTTCCTGTCAAATGGATTTAAGAATAAATTAACTTTGCCTAATATCGCTGCAAGAGTGCGACCCGTTTTTCTTCTGCAACGAAGGATTTGTTTGGATATATATATATATATATATATATATTCCTTACCAATACTTGCCATGCGTGGTAAAGGCATTGCGTGGTAATAGCCATGCCTCATGGCCACTTCCTGTAGATTAGATCTAGTGACCTTAGGCAAAACATGGTAGTTTATTTCATTCATGCTCATGGATGCACAAATATTATGTGCATTGGGTTTTAATATTGATCGAAAATGTCAGAACAAGTGTGGAAAAAGAATGATTTCTGTCTCCTTCTGTTCTCCTGTTGTTGGATTATTGCAAACAATTTTAGGCTAACACGGTGAATGAATGCAGGATGGATGAAGGCTGCTGCCTACCGAAAAACATCTGTCCGATCCCCACATCTTGTCTCCAGGTCTTGCTCTGAGGGGAATACACTAGGTTTCCCACCAGTGCTGGCCCCTGGAGATTTCACTTGGTTGGTGTCACATAGTCACTGCCCCTCAGCCTCATCCCACAGTGCATGCTGGGAGCAGGCAAAGTCTGTTTTTCACAGACACCATTCTGAGGAGATGCACTGTATCCCAACAAGCTTGGTATCGGAGGCCACATACATACTTATACAAACTTAGCGGCTGCTTAGAGCGAGTCACCAAGAGGACGGTAGAGAGGTGCCTCAAGTAAAATGGGGAGAAAACTGAGGTCATGGTGGTTGGCAATAACCCATGTTTATGGGACCAGCTTACATGACCTCCGTCCTTAGGTGATCGTCCTTCCTCTAAATCAGAGGTGAAAAGTCTGGATGTTATTTTGGAGAGCCAGCTCTCCATGGCTTTGCAAGCAAAAAAAAGTAGCAGCCACCTGCTTCAGCCTCCTTAAAGCTTTGAGGAAAACCATCAAATGGCTCCCTTTGGAGCTACGGAGAGTTGTGATACAGGGACTTGATTATGGAAACTCTCTGTTTTTAGGCAGCCTTATTCCAGTGACCAACAGGCTGCAAATCATCCAGAACGCTGCAGCCCGACTGCTATTGGGCGTACCTAGATTCCAGTCAGCTCACCCAGCACTGGCCACACTGCACTGGCTGCCGATAAGCAGAAGAGTGCAATTCAAGGCACTGTGTATGGCGCACCGTGCGAAATATGGATCTGGTCCACAGATTCTTCATCATCTTACCAATCCCTACAAGGCAAATAGAGATCTTAGGTTTGCCAAGCTAGGTCTTCTCACTGTTCCAAGAGTTAATAGGGCCAGAAGTGGTGGCCGGTCCTTTGCCTACCTGTGGAACTCCCTGCCTGTCAATCTTAGAATGGACGACAACCAGTCTAGTTTTAGAAAGCAACTGAAAACGTACTTGTTTATTTAAGGGGGATGGTCTACGGCAAGGATGGCTAGTGATGGGAAGTCTGTTACTGGTAGCCATGCACTTAATAAATGCCCCTGCTAATAATAATAATAATATTAATAATAATATGAACTTGAGAAAGTTATCTTTCCAACATAGAATGAGGGTTCTGAGGACTTAAAAAGTCACTTATATCTTTATCTTCAGTTTTTAGAGAGTCAGTTTCATAACAAGAACACAGAGAGTTAGCAACACAGAGATACCTTTAAGGTATATCCTTTCACTGTTAAAGCTAGATGCAGAACATTCATGGCAGCTTACGCATAGGAAAAAGTACCCCCTGCCATACATTATTTGGATATTGCACATCACTGAGGAGTTCCGTGATCATATAGAAGAACAAGACTAAAGACTGAGTTTCTTGATTAGGCCATGGAACTTTTAGATGGCTTGCAATAATCTTTTGATGTACAGAGGGTATTTTATTTTATGTTTTATGTCACACCATCACTCTTCTCACAAACATCTTAAAACTTTAGGGTCTTGGTCTTTAAAATGAAAGAGATGGTATGATTGCAGACATGAATAAAAGACGGTGTGTACTACGAAATTACACACACCAAATACCAGCGAGGAATTTGTTTCAAAATATATTAGAATTCGTTTAATGTTAAGCCAATTAGAAAAGGACTGTAGCTCAAAACAAGTTTGTAATATGCAGAGAGTTCTTTCATCACTGTAATGAACTTTGGGCACACAATATAAAGTTGCCATACATCTCTCCTTTCTGCTGATCACCGTTGATTTTAGAAAAACAAACTATCAGACTAAAAAGCCACATCTTGTTTTCTTCATTTAAAATCCAACTGCAATGATACTCCGTGACCTGTCTTTCATCTTGTCTACTGGCTCTGGCAGTAAGCATTATGACTTCACAACTTTTCTGTAATAAGGAAATTAGAGACTGTTTTTAGAGTGGGATTGCAGGCTTCCACATATTATTAAGATATCTTTTATTATCTTTAGATTCACTTTTCGACCTCTCAGACATCAGTGCCCAAAAGAATAATGACACAGAGTTGTGCCATCCAGCGCCTTTATTTCCTCTCTTATCCCATTCCTCTTTCCCCATTTCTACTACTGTCCGACATCTTATACTGAGCCTGGTGAGTGGTAAATGTGATAAGAGTTGGAAAACTGCATTGCTCCCCTTGGATCCAGAGTACTGGACTAGTGCTTTATGACAGGTGAGCATGGGCCTTTCATCACCCTTAGTTGCTTGGTGCTGGTAGAAGTATTTCCAAGCCACAATTGGAGGTCCCTACACTCTCCCTTGAGGCAGCACAGGAGTGCAGCACTCTGTTGTCCTACTCACTAGCCAGATCGGCTAGTACAAAGAGGGCCTCTTTGGTTCTAGTGTGGGCTCTAGTGCCTGTGGGCTCACAATCATATTGCTTCTATGGGTCAGGCAATAATCGCCCCCATTGTTAAGCTTCCCCGGGTGAGCACCAATCAGACATAGAGTCACGAGGACCTTCTGGGATATATACTTTTCAAGGGACCTCCTGAACCCAGCACTGCCTGGGAGATCAGTAGATGTTACAATCCCATAGGTTTTGACTGTGAACTTTGAGGCAGTTGTTTCTTCTGCGTGATAATCTATTTTTGTTTTTGTTTGAATCTGTTTATTGAGTTTTTGTTGTGCAATACAAAGATAATGCAAACAACTTATAAAACAGCATACATTTCAAGGCTTAGTGCCACACAATCAGGAAAGGACGTTGTTGTTTACAGAATTTACCAGCAGCATTATTAGGCGGAATTATTAATCGAACTCAAGGAGCCAATAAGAGGCAAAACAATAGGAAAAGACCAATCCCAGCCCATGACACATGTCCCAACAATACGTCAGTTCATATATGATAGGAGACCAGTACATTACCCCTTCTGTAAAAACAAAAAGAGGTAGGCTGACAGGTTTATCGTTTGTAACTTTGGTAACAGGTTCAGTTTATATAAAAGTAATGTAACAATAACAAAACGAAATTCATAACATAAAAAACCATACTACTTCAAGCCCCACCCGGTTTCTACACCCATCACAGGCCACAGAAATGTGCATGACTCAGCCAGGAATAACGCACTATTAAGGTCTAGAAGGGAGCTCGCGTGAGTAGGGCGTCTCAGTGACCAGCGGTAGTGAATGGCTGATTGGTAGCAATGGTAGGGGCATTGTCCATCCCTCTCTATGGCAAGTCAGTGCCTCTGTCTGCAACATGTGGGGAGTGAGACTGGAGTTCAAATAAGATGGTGTCCCAGTCAGTGGCAATAGGGTATTTCCTTAATCCCAGATTATTGTCCCTGTGTAGGGCAACGTTTTCTGCCTGTGCCCAATTGAGCGTGTCCAGGCAGCAATTGATGGGGTTCAGGGGATGTCCATCTACGAGTAACAAGTCGCTTGGCTACCATTAGTCCCAGTCTAGGAAGCGGTGGTGGCTCTGTATTGCTTCTGCCTGCATGATAACCCCAGAAGACATTTTTCCCATTTGTGCAGGTCTGGACACCCAGTGTATGTGGATAAACAGGACGTTATATTGGGCAAGACCAGAACATGTGAAGCATTCTTCGTTAGAATCTTGTTATCCTCCTAGCATGTTTTCTCCTTCATTTTCTGTGATTTCATGTGTTTCCTATGTTCACAATTAGTTAGATATCACACACAGTGTCTTAAGAGATACCGTGTTTTGGCGGTAGGTCCCAATACTCTATGCACTCCTTTTTTATTAAACAGCACAGTCTTTGTGATTGGTTAGTGAACAATACATGGTTATGTAGCTTGGGTGTCTAGTGTTGCAACTACTTTTCATTGTTATTATTATGTTCCTTTGTTTGGTTTGCATTATTTTGATTGTTTGGGTACCATTTTACAGTAAATATATTGATGCATTTTAAGTTATTGTTAAAGTGTTGTTCATAGTCTCGGCTGGTGTCCAGGCAAAGTGGCGGGGTGGAGGGACAAAACAAAAAACAATAAAAAAACGTACCTGAATGCCCGCTACATTGCCGCATCGCTGCTCTTCTGGCTCCACTGCAGGCACAGGCTTCCAGACTGCCCTGCAGCCAATCCTAACGCTGTTTTCATGCATGAGAGCAGCATCAGGATTGGCCTGAGCGGCCTAGATTTGCACTCCCAGAGAGACTGGCAGCCTGTGCCTGCTGTCTCTTACCTGGCAACGCAGCTCTGGTTGGAGACAGCTTCAGTGCACATGTCGGTTTGGCCATCATGAGACGTCCGGCCAAACCCACATGCGTACTGATAGCAGTGCATTTACCACTCCCCCTCGTGCCTGTCATCCCAATGGCCCCGCCCCCTAGACTTGACGCTATGGAGAAAAATTAAACGACAATAAACATGCTTTATTATTGTTTTATTTTTCAACTTTTGCAGCTGCAGCTTCTGGCCGGGGGGGGGGGTGGCGGAAGGGGGCGACGCTCCTCCGCCATAGCGAAGCAGCCGCCACTGGTTGCTCATAACAATGGCAGCCAGACATTCCCTCTTTGTTGTTACTGTTCTAATTGTATTGGATTGTTCCCCTACTCAGCCTTCACACCACCCCCTTTGAGCCAGGCTTTGACTGCCTGAGCCACCTGCACAGAGACTCAAGCTGCATTGGGAGCCCATCTTTCTGTCGCAGACCCTGCACTCAGCGTCCTGGTTATTGGGGAGCAACAGCAGGCTCACCTTTTATCACACAGTGAGAAAGTATATGTGCACAACATGTAATTGGATCTCAGGCCCCCTTTTCACCACCTTACAACGGCGTGTAAGGAGTTACTGCGTCAGAAAGACTGGTAAACTTTGCATACCAAAAGGTTTGAAGTTGCTATTTTTAGCTTAAGTCAGTTAAACAGACCCCTTGCTGCATGCAAATCTTAATTTCCATGCTGAAATGTGACTCTTTTGTGGATTTCACACTGAAAACTGGAGAACAGGCTATAAGATTGTCCGCCTGTATCTTGTCAGCAATAGTTGCAAAATGTGCATCATTTGTAAGCAGTGCAAAGCGAGTCTTCCTGTAGTTACCGCGAAGGTAGCATTGTCTAATACACATGATATGTGCAAATAAAGAGGGTGACTTTGAATAAAAGTGAATTCGTTTTTTCAGAGTAGGTATTTTTTGCCTGATTTCCCTTCATACCCCTAATAAATGTAGACAGAAATGTGTTTCAATTCCAAATGCTAGAATGTTCATTTGTTTTATGTAATGTACATAACCAGACTCATTTGAGGAGACTTGATCCTTTTTTTAAAAAATCTCTTTATTAGATTTTGCATTTCGTTCCAAACATCATACATCAATGACAAACACTTAGCACCAGCTAGCAGATGTTTACTGCCACTCAAGGCAACATTACTATCAGATGATCCCGGCTCCCTGGGCTTGACCAACTGCAGACTTGGTATTTGAGCACAGAGCCGAAACACATCCGTTTATCTCAGTGAGCAGCGCCAAATTATTCCCCATCCAGATTTCAGTCTATGAATAACACTGAAAAATGAGTTCTAAATTATTGTTAGTGGTTGGCAAAACTAAGGATGTTTTTCCAAAGTATAATATGCATGAAAATTGCATGTGCATCGTGGCTAAGACTTGGGCAGCCATCTGCATAAAAAGTGTGTGCAAGGAGTGCCCTTGTGAACAAGCATCATGCTAGACACTTGCTCGTTGTATTTTCCATTTTATAAAGTCATAAAGGGCATGTTGCTAGCTCAGTGCACTCGCCTTGAAACACAGCCCCTTTGAGGAATTTTCTGCGCAAGCTACTCGCCCACGGCAAAAAGTGGTACAAGAGCTTAATTGTACGAAAAATAAAAATCACATGAAACCTGTGCCCCCCAAAAACCAGGATTTACTTGTTATTATGCTTCTGTGATAAAAAACAAGCATTTGCAATGCAATCGGTCTAGCGTTTGGGACCTTATATGTTTTTAGCTATGCAGCACATTAGCCTGGGTGCTGAAACATCTACTGTTTTTTAACATGGAGGGAAAGTAAGCACCAAACTGCGTGACACGCCAGGTATGGGAACACATGGAGAGAAATATTGCCTTTCAGCGGGAAATGGTATAGTCCAAAGCTCTGTTTTTAATATAAAATCAGGGCCTTCGGTGGTCATATCACTGAAAATACAAGATTTAAAAAAAATATTATTGTCTACGGGTGCTCATGGAAGACAATTTCTATGGACTGGAATCTAGAGAATGCTAAAGTGATTCTGGTATTTTACTGACCTCTGCTGGTCGTTTTCTAGCAAGAAAGTTAAATAGAGGCAGTTGCCAGAGAAATAAAAAGAAAGTCCCTCAGCAGAAAGCAATTCTGGTGTTTTACTGACTTCTACTGGTCATTTTCTATCAAGACAGTTAAATAGAGGCAGTTGAACAGAAAATAAAGTCCCTAAGCGGAAGCAGACAAGTCCTAGGGCTGATCTCCAGAGCCCACAAAGTACATACACATATAAGTATATACTAAAGTATATACAAGAGGTCTCGAATGCTCGACCTAAAAAATGGTTCTTAGCGCAAGTTATTGTTGAGTCAGTGTGTTTGTTGGAGTCCGGCATGGTAGAGAGGTGCTAACCAACTTGTTTCCCCTCACAAAGACCCACGTTCATGGCCATGGCCTCTCCAAAGGACAACATAGCAGTCACTATTCTAATATACTTAACAAAGATACATTCAGTGGTGTAGCAGTGTGGCCAATTCTTAATTTAACATTGAATTAAGAAATCTGATGTGAAGGTTGCCACATCGTGTGTGTGAATAATCACTAGCCAACACATAGCCATACATGGGGTTGGCTCCCTGAAAGTGGCTTGTGATGTGTGCTGAAAGAGGCACCCTCACATTTTGTTCACTGTGGGCAGGCATGCACTGCGGCTTCTGCCCTAACAATGGCATAGCTTGGGAGATGGTCTGCCCTTGGCGGCACTTTTTGGGGGGCGGCGGATGAGATGAGCAATTTCGGCGAGTGCAAGGTAGTTGGTTTTCTTTTTTTTACATTTTCTTTTCCCTCTGCGTCGTCTATCGACTCCCCTCCCCCCCCCTGCTCTTACCTGCACCGGCCATCACTGGGCAACAAACTCAGGGACCTCCCCGTGCAGCAAAAGCTCTAGTTACGCTACTGTGCCCTGAGACCTTCACCACAGAGATGGGGAATCAGGACTGGCACAGGAGTGAGATGTATGCACGGCTTGCTGTCAGACTTCTCGAGCAATAGAGACAGCACTGTTCCCAGGAATGGGCGGCACCCGTGTAAGATTCTTCTGGGACCACCATTAGACTTCCAGCACGAGTTCCATCCACAATTCAGCTAACGTTGTCTGTGCTTCTCCCCCCATACTCTCTGCAGGAGATTGGTCTACCTGTGGAAGACTTCATGCACTCACATTCAGAGTCTCTCCCCTGTAGATTACTACAGGGTCCGATCCCATTTGGAATTCAAATAGTGGCCTGTCTTTCGAGAGAACCGCTCACTCTTTAGATTCTTAGTATACGTTATCCCATTTGGCTTTCCAGAAAGTCTCAACCCCTTCAGTTAGAGACTACATAAGACCCTCACCAACCTTCCTGCGATGGGATTTCCAGCCTTACTTTCAGATTTCAGCTCACACCATGCATTCCCAAGCAGCCTCTGTCCCTTTAGCAGCAGACTGTATCTGATTCTCACTTATCTATCCTTTTGTAGCCTTTAGCTTCACACTATATGTACTCTTCCCTAACCTAAGTAAGGAGTGATGTCATGTGCTCCCATACTGAATTCAGCTTACACCTTGCCTTTCCAAGATGGCTGCCCCTTTAGATGCATTTTGCACTTATTCTGCATCTGTCTCCCCTGGTCTACCCTTAGCTGCATACTGTATTCGATCCTCGCCAATTTACCTGCGGCATGCTTTAATCTGCTTCCATTCAGAATTTAGCTCGTACTGTACCTTTCAAGGGTGTCACTGAGTTTAGTGCTCATTAGTCTAGCTGTAGGGTGGTTTCATGAGCTGCCATCAGAATTCAGTTTACCCCATTCATTTCCATACTGGCTCAACTCCTTTCAGGGCTTAATTTATAAAACTATTAAGTGGCAGGGTCCTTCTCAGAAGGCCACTGCAGCTTGCACCACCCATACCCTACCAGCGCTGCCAAAATGGCAGAACCAATATAACACCTAACCATCTCACTCCAACAAGTGTGACAATTCAGACTATTTCAGGCCTCACAAAGCTACAATAAAGGCATGAGAGGCTGGAATTGTTCATTTTTAGTGTATATTGACTTAATACTCAAGGTTGTTGTGCTCATCTCAAAATTAAAAAGACAGCACCACAATGTGGTGTACTGTCACTAAAGCATCGGAAACTACCAGCACAAATTAAGCACTAAGCCCCTTCCCTGTGTATTGTAGGTGATGCTCATCATAATCCGCCATGAAGGGGGGGCGGTTCCTGAGCCCATATTCACAATTTAGCAAACAGCAGCCTTTCTAGGCTGTCTCTCCCCTTTTAGCAGTGCTGTGTTACGCCACATAATTTGCATTTTCTAGCTGCAAAATGTACTCAAATCTGGCACATAATTAGGTCCTTTCTTGTCGAATCATTCCCGGGGCCTTGGTCTTACTAGTCTAAGGGCCAGATGTACGACCATGTCATTTAGCGACTCGCAAATTGCGCTCAATTGCGAGTCGCAATTTGCGAGTCGCTAAATGCCATGTACAACAGTGTCTGAGACACTCTCAGCGATTCCTTATGGGGTCGCAAATTGCATGCCTCATGCATATTAATGAGGCACTCGCAATTTGCAACACCATTAGGAATAGCTGGCCCTCCCAGGTATGGTGGCCTGCTGGGCTCAGCAGACCTCCATGTCTGGGACTGCTTTTAAATAAAGCAGTTTTTTTTTTTTAAATGCAGCCCGTTTTCCTTAAAGGAAAACGGGATGCATTTAAAAAAAGAAAAATTAAACATTTTCGTTTCATTTTTTAAGGGCAGGTAGTGGTCCCTGGGACCACTGCCTGCCCCTAAAAAATATTTTCTCCTGCATTCGCAAAAGGGAAGGGGTCCCCTGGGGACCCCTTCCCATTTGCGAGTGCTTTACCACCCTCTTGAAGAGGGCGGTAAATTGCGAGTGTTTTGCAACCGCAATTGCGGTCGCAAAACATTCTTACATAGGCCTCTGACTCACTATTAGGAAGGGACGCCCTTGGAACGCCCCTTCCTAATAGCAACTCGCAATTCCTGTTTAGCGAGTCGCCAAAAAATTGCGAATCGCTAAATAGGGATTGTACATGGCCCTATTAGATTTTGCGTGCGCAAACAGGTCGCAAACCCGTTTGCGCATGCAAAAGAGGATCGTACATCTGGCCCTAGCTGTCTACCCGTTAGCTGCATTGTCACTAACCTTCCATTTTGGTGGTATAATCTGGTTCAATTCCAGGAAGCGATTTACTGTGGCAGTGATGTGATGTACAGTACAATAAAATCTGAACAGAATATGAAGTTTTGTTTATACACTGCAGACGATTTTGTGTAGCTGTTTATAAATTCAATATGTTATTTTTAGTAAGTGAAAAATATTATTTTATTCTACCCAGAAAGCTTAGTTTTAGTCACAAAAGAAAGCGGGGGGAATGTGACTGAATGAATTATCTTACATAAGACAATCAAGAGGCACTGCGTGAAATTAACTGATAGTTGGAGATCACAAACGTGATCATTAGAGTAAGAAAGTTTTTCCAGCAATCACACTTTTTTTCTTTACACAAAGTAGGGACGGAACCCACTTATCCTCAAAACTCCGAGTGGCCTCCACGCATTTACAGAAGATTGCACCTCTTACAATGACGGCTCAGGGGTAAAAGCTTCTTTCCTTTGAAAAAAGAAATGTTAAGCAATTTGCAGCAGAGAGCAAACCAGTGAGTGAAAGGAATGAGAGAGGAGAATTGTCAGGAAGCTCATCTTCAGAAGAAGGGCACTCCTGTGGCTTCCAGCAAAGGAAAGTACCTCGTGTAAGGGGCTGGGAGACCGTGTTCTCTCTTTACTCAGGTGTAAAATCCCTGACTTTAGAAAAGCAGAATTTCTATTGGGAATTGTTTATAAAAAATTATGCTTCTTGGTAATAAAATAAGTCCAGATGGTATATTATTTGCAATTCTTGCTCCCAACTTCAAAATACAAAAACGAGTTCTCGCAAACCTGTGAACATCTAACCTATCAGCCGTCTACCAGCCGCTACCAACCTATCAAACCCAAGCCTTCGAACGGTCCATATAGGAACATCTAGAAACCCAAGAGCCATACTGACACAACCAACCGAACCCCAACCTATCGGCCTTCTACCAGCCACCATTCTATCCTGAGCCGGCTTTAGGGCGGTGGGACCGGTGCCACCGCACAGGGTTTTGACCTCGGGGGCTGGGGGTGCAGAGTTTGCATAGACATTTTGGATTTAAAAGCACCTGCTGCAGAGTTTCTTGCCTTCAGCAACCTTCAGACAACAATAAAAATGTCAAAATAACTCTGGTGATTAATGGACCTGCTGGAGAGTGATTGGTGTTTTGTCTAGTGGCAGTTTTTACTCATCCTAAAGTAGCACAGAGGATTAATATGCCTGCTGATGTGCCACGCACATCACAAAGTGCATATGATGTAACTAGTGCAGTGGTTTACTGCTTTTGTCAGAGAGATGCTTTTGTTACTTGCAGCTTATAAATTGCAATCCTAATATTGCACAGTGAGCTATCACCTGTCATCAAAGAGCTGCATGCAAACTGCAACTTGTGTAGGTTAGAGCGTTATGATTTTTTCCCGTATCTTTCATTATTCTAATGTTGCTAAAAAAGGTTAATTTGGGTAGAAATCAATTCATATTATTAAAGCCCACCTCCAACCATGGTGTTAAGTTTTAAATCCTGGGTTTCTGCTTCTGCAGACCAAGCACTCTTAAACTATACTGCCTACCAGTATGGATGACTTGTGACGCCTGAACCTTGTAGTCCTCTTTGTCTTATGTAATAGTTCCTATGCACTGATTTACACATGCATGTTTCATTGTCTCTGTATAATGTGTGTGTGTGTGATGTAAAGTGCTCTGACACCATACACTGGTCGAGTAGCGCTATAAAACAAAAGAAATGCACATGAGTAAGAGTGGTTATTTGAGGGGCATTGTTGGAGGGTGGTAGTGAGGGAACCTGTGTAAAAGGAGGTCATTGGAGGGCACCAACAAACAATGAGGCACCGGGTACCACAATTGCTAAAGCCGGCCCTAATTCCATCAAATTCAATCCTTTCAACGGTCAATATAGGAACAACTTGGAACCCAAGAGCCAGACTTACACACAACCTACCAAACCCCAACCTATCAACTTCCTAACAGCCACCAATCTAGCAAACCCACACCTTTGAAAAGCCAATATAAGAAAAACTAGGAGCCCACGAGTCAGACTGACACACAAAATACCAAATCTCAAAGATCGAAGCCTGACTTATCAACTCTCTACCAACCCCTAATCTATTAAAACAAGCCTTTCAAAGGCAACTAGGAGCCCAAGAGCTGGACTGACATACAATCTACCAGCACCCAACCTATCAATCCACTACCAGTAAAAGTTTATCAAAACCATACTTTCCAAAGTACAATATAAGAATAACAAGGAGCCCAAGAGCCGGAATGGCACACATCCTACCAAAACCCACATTTTGAAGACCACCCTATCAACCCTCTACCAGCCACAAATCTTTCAAAACCACGCCTTCACAGACCAATATAAAAATAACTAGGAACCCAAGATGTACTACCTCCCAAACCCCCCAGTTAGAAGGCCATCCATTAGCCATCAAACTATCACACCAAAGCTTTCCAAAGGCTAACATAGGGAAAACTAGGAGCCCGAGAGCCTGACTGAGGCACAGCCATCAAACCCCACTGTTTACAGGCCAACCTATCGATTCTCTACCAGCACCCAATCTAACAAAACCACACCTTCAAAGGCCATTATAAGAACAACTAGGAACTCAAGAGCTGGACTGAAATACAATCTACCAAAACTGTTCGAAACCAACATATCCTGTCTCTACCAGCTACCAACCTTTCAAAACAACACCTTCTAAAGGCCACCATACGAACAACAGGAACACCAAGAGCCAGAATGATACACAAATTCATAACCCTCCTGTTCGAAGGCCAACCTATAAACCCTCAACAAGATGCCAATTCAGCAAACCCACACATTCTCAAGGCCAGAATAGCAAATAAGACACACAACCAAACAAACTCTGCAGATTGAAGGCTAGCCAAACAACCACCAACCAATCAAACTTAACGGCAACCAACATATTGACAAGAAAACTTCCAAGTTCAACCATGATTGCTAACTACGAGCTTCAACCCATTTTACCTCCCACATACCAATGACCAGGTTATCAACCACAAACTTAGCAGACACTTTTTAGTTGGTTAACTGCCAGCTTACAAACAGCTTAACTACTCACTCATTTCTTGCTCAAAACCATACCATGGACCAAAAATAAAGCATCTTTCAGATGTTATGTGCATACGTAATATGTGAACCATGTGATTGGTGTGTGTGTATATATATATATATATAATGTCCACACGTTATCCAAAGGGCGGGGTACACTCCCTGATCAGCGCGTTCCAAATTAGAGGAGAGCCAGGTACAACCAGCGCCAGCAGAGTCTGACGCGTTTCGGGCATGCGCCCATCTTCAAAGACTCTCTGCTACCGAATGACAGCCAGCATAGAGACACCAGTATTTCTCCCTTATTTATTATAGCAATTGCACTCAGGTGAGTATACATATCCAAGGTGCATTGTGGGACCGGTAGTCTTTCCAAATTAAACCCCAGTGGGTTGGTGGCTGACATCCAGTAAAATTACAATCAAGAATCACGGGTGTGCCTAAATGTCCTCCTCCGTTCAAATCTGCGTCAGATAGTTCCGCTCCGCTGATATTTCAACCAGCAGCAGAGCCGCTTGCATCCGCGGCGGTGCGCCCTTCGGCCGGGTCAGCCGTAAAGATAAAGGTCCACACGTTACCCAAAGGGCGGGGCACACTCCCTGATCAGCGTGTTCCAAATTAGAGGAGAGCCAGGTACACTGCCACTTCGAAATGAAACAGTTTATGGGAATTTTCTAAAGGGCTTAAAAACGTGGCTGTTTAATCAATAGATCTTCCAGCCCTCTTTTGCTCCTATCAGGCGGCGCTGAGAAACCTTCAGGTAGCTGTTGCGCCTTATAAGAATAAATAACATAACATAACCAGCGCCAGCAGAGCCTGACGCATTTCGGGCATGCGGAACTATCTGGCGCAGATTTGAATGGAGGAGGACATTTAAGGCACACCCGTGATTCTTGATTGTAATTTTACTGGATGTCAGCCACCAGCCCACTGGGGTTTAATTTGGAAAGACTACTGGTCCCACAATGCACCTTGGATATGTATACTCACCTGAGTGCTATAATAAATAAGGGAGAAATACTGGTCTCTCTATGCTGGCTGTCATTCGGTAGCAGAGAGCCTTTGAAGAAGGGCGCATGCCCGAAACGCGTCAGGCTCTGCTGGCGCTGGTTGTACCTGGCTCTCCTCTAATTTGGAACGCGCTGATCAGGGAGTGTGCCCCGCCCTTTGGGTAACATGTGGACCTTTATATATATATATATATATATATATATATATATATATATATATATGTATATATATATATGTGTGTGTGTTTGTGTGTGTATTTTGAATTTATAAGCAGCGGAGACATGGTGCACATGATCACTTCAAAGGATGTTCTTTGATTCAGTGAGAGGTCACAATGAAGGGGCCTTGGAACAACCCAGGAGGGAGATGGGGCTGACAAGGAAATCAGAAATAGTAGTTCTGGGAACCCTGGGCTAAACCTTTGAGGCACTTATCACTGTGGCTGGCATCCAAGTGTGAACTCTAGTCACTCCAATGGCCTGTGTGGTGGAAATATGAGCTTTGGAGACTCTCCTGCTGTGACAGGCTGTTTTTCAAGAGGGAGCAGACACTTCAAAGGAAGCAGAATCCCAACATAAATATTCAAAGACTCAGACCTAAATCACAATTGATGTCTGGAAATGGATTATAAGAGGGCGAGTTAGAGACCCCAAAAATTGTCATCTTCCAAGCAGCCAGACGAGCTGTGTGAGGAGTGGAAGCTCTGCAAGACTTCCGCCTGTGACCAGGACTGTGGGCCCAGCCCTATTAGTCTCACTTTTGAGTGAGGGGATATTACCCAGGGAATTCAAGACCACCTGCCCTGGAGACCAGTGCCTGTCTGGTTGCCAAGGCTAGTGTGCCTGTGAGGAAGAGGAGAGCATTTGAGGTAGCGAGGTACAGTGGGAAGCTCTCTTGAGTGGACTCCCTGTGTGAGGTGTGAGGAAACTACTTCTGCACTGATCAGGTCATTGTCCATGTGCAGGACAGAGTTGGTGACCCCCATTTACCAGGGGGGGGCCACCGTGGAAAAGGCTGAGGCGCGGTACGGGCCATAGCTTTGTGCAGTAGCATGGTGGTGACCCCGTATGCCAGGACGGGCCGCCGTGGAAAAAACTGCCATGCTGTAAAGGCTGCAGCTTTGGGTGCTAGCGAGGCGGTGAACCCGTATGCCAGAGGGGCTGTCGTGGGAAAGGCTGTCGTGCGGTAATTGCCATAGGCTTGTGCAGTACTGAGGCGGCAATCCCATGTGCCAGGAGTTGCTGCAGTGGAGAATATCATCATGCTGATCGGGCTGGAGCCCGTGGACTGTGAGTTGTGGTGACCCTGTATGTCAAAGGGGTTCACAAGGACCACCAAGGACTAAGACCTGTTCTGCCCCTGCCAGAGTAGGGAGAAAGCTGTGGGAACACCTGCACACCATCATCCAGGTGAGGGTCCACAGACAGGATCGACGTAGCCACCCCCCATCGGGAGACCATCCGAACACTAACCCTGCAGGAGGAGCCAAAGAGAGCCTCCAGACATTTCGGGAGCATGACCATGAGTGAGAGATTCTGTACTCGCTTAGTGCTGCCAACTGGGCCCACGATGGGGTGCAATCAGGAACTCCAAACACTTCACACGTGCAGATGCGGATAAGATTGGTTTCTGACCTGTCAGCCTCGGGGGAACTTGATGCTAAATTAACACAGTAGCTCTGGAAGACTTTTAACTTTGAGTTATAGTCATAGTGGACTCTTGAACCTCGGACTGCTAGTGGGGCACACCCCTGGATGTTCCCACTAGTGAATGGGGAATAACTTTGATCTCTAATGTGAGGAGTGAGTGAGACAGACAACCGCCAAAGAAACGCTAGAGCCCCAACCACAGGGGAGGAATGTGTAATTGTTTGTGAATGTGGTATTTCTCCTTTGTGCTGAGAACAGTGGAAAATAAAATATTTCAGTTTTTCTATAAAAGTGAGTATTTTGCTGGACAATGATTTATTGCTGCTGCTGCCTGCTTTTTGAGTTGTGTGCCTATGATCACTATCCTGTATCCACCTCCCCCCAAGGGAGCCTTGGACTGCTCGGACCATGCTATCTTAGGAGTGAAGTGCAGAAGGGGTACTTGGCCCATTTACTCAGAATCCATGCTAGGTGGGGCCTAACATATGAGGAGTAAAATTCCTCAACCCCCATGGTTGGACTTAGTAGCTCCTGCGTGCCCTGTGGCCCTCTGAAAGGGGCTCTGACAGTGCACATGTTCTTTGTTCAGCTATAAACCGTGTAAACATATTGTGCAAAGATATGCACTGTACCGGTATATGTTGATGAGGTATATGGTGCAGAGATATGCACAATGAAAGTGTATGCTGCAGAGGTATTTGGTGTGGCATGCACTGTGGAGGTAATACTGTGGAGGCATGTCGTACAGGCAGTGCTTAATTTGTAAAAAAATAAGTGCCAGGGCCCTCCTCAGGAGACCATCCCAGCTTGCACCACCCTTTGCCACTGCTGTCGCTACCAATGACAGTACTTACAAAACTACTAGCCATAACACAGCTACAAGTGTGACAATTCAGTGTGTTTGAGGCCCCCCCAAAGCTGTAAGAATGGCTTAGGAGGCAGGTATTAGTTGTTTTAATGTCTATTTGCTTAATACACAACTGTTGGTCCTCTCTATATTACACAAACAGTGCCACCATGTGGTAGCTGTCATAGGTCCTGGTGTTGTCAATTAAGTACTGGTGCCGAGCACTGGAACCAACCGGCTCAAATTAAGCAGTGGGTACAGGGATGTCTACTGTGGAGGTATAAACTGTGCTGCAAAGTTTTACACCGACATGCTTTGTACAGGTGTAAAACTTGTAGGCATTAGGTATGCAGATAAGCATTGTGCAAAGTGCAAACTGCACATCAATGTGGTGCACATATATTCATTATGCATATATAAGCATGTAAAATGTGTGAAACTATATGATGCAGAGATATGCACTGGGCAGTTGAACTGTGCCTAGTATATGATCTGAAACCATGGTTGGTGCATTCCCTGTCTTGCTTTCAGAACATTTTATATGCACATCTCATCTGCACTGCGCTATAGGCGCCTTATCCTGCCTTCACCGGAGCTTAGAGATGAAGAAACTAATTTTAAGATCTGCTTAAGTAAAAGAAACTGCCATCCCTCCCAATTTACTTTCCATAATTCATATATTTTACTTTCCTTAATTCATATATTTTACCTTCCACAATTTACACATTTTACTTTGCCTAGTTATTACAATAGGAAAGGCTTTCCGTGACATGTAATGCACAGTCTTTATCCCCACAATATAAAAGTCTGTCTTTTAAGAAAGTGAATATTGTCTTTCCAGGTTTGATTTTAGACAGCAGATTTTACTGTTATGGACAGAGAGCAGACTTTGAGCGAAGGCTGTGGCTTGCAGTGTTGGAGGGTTTCTTATTGGTGTCTAGTGACAGGGCTAGTGCAAAGGGTTTGGCCCCCTAGAAAAGGGCATTTCACTGCTCCCCATCCTGTACTAATGCAGCTACAACAAGCAAGTGCATAGTGGCATCCACCTATATATGCGGTATTTATATCATGCTCGCCTAATCGATAATAGAGTATCTGGGGAGTGAGGGACCCATCTTCTGTCACAAAGAAACAATTTTTTGAGACAGTAACTAAGAGACTCAAAAACATGCCGCTCGTGGACACTGGCCATAAAATGTAGCTGAACCGGGCACCCCTCTATGCTAGACCCAAAAAGCTAACAACAGCACCTTACAGTCGCACCGGCACTTTAAACCAATGATGGCCATATGCGCAAAACAACGCCTTGATGCTAGACCCCAAAAAACTAACAACAGCACCTTACAGTCGCACTGGCACTTTAAACCATCATGGCTATATGCGCAAAACAACGCCTTGATGCTAGACCCATAAAAACTAACAACAGCACCTTACAGTCGCACCGGCACTTTAAGCCATCGATGGCTATATGCGCAAAACAACGCACTTTATAACACTGTATAAGGACGGCTGCTCAAATCAGGACTACCACTGCCAGCCTAGCTTCTTCTGAAGCAGAAGCACTTTAGACTTACTGACGAGCATAATGCCCTATTGTGTAATTTTAAACAATGTCTAACGATGGTTTTAATACTGTTTTACTTACTGAATTGCGAATAAGAAATTTTTTACTGTTACATGTATGCAAAGGTTTTAATTAATCTTGCATAATAAAATTACTTTCTTACTGTCACAAAGAGAGTTTTGCTATTGCACCATCAATATCCTCCATTAGGCAGACAACTCCTCTCCTCCCATAAAGGAGTCCTCAAACCACAAACAGATATTCTGTTGTATCTCTCTCTTTCTTTTACATTCATTCTTTCTCGATCACGCACTTCTTCTGTTGCTCTTACACTCAGTCTCTACCTATGGTCGTCTCTTCCCTCCCTCCTCCCCCCAAAGGGGCATTGGCTAAAGAGTCACAGGTGCATAATAGCGGCTTTGTTAACATAGGCCCTTGGCATAGCGTGGGCGGGGCCACAGGGGCGGTTGTCCCGGCACAAAATTCTTAAGGGCGCAAAATGTTAACATTTTCTTCAAAACTAATCATTGTGCTTGGGGTAAGGGTCTCAATACTGGACTGGTGGAAGGGACTCAGGAAGTGCTAATGGTCGGCCCCAGGCGCTGGCAACCCACGCTACGCCCCGGCCATTCATTGCTCGTTGGGCGAGTCCGGCTTAGCTTTCTAAATGCTGAGTACACAGGCTTTCCTGTCGTGGTCCCATACCAACTGTAATGGAACACACCAGTAGGATGGCCTCTTTGCTTCATGCAAGCAGAGACCACAGGAATACAGAGATTTAAAGAGATGTGCAATCAAGGGATGGACTTTAAAACAGGACTTCCTGTGCGGGGCTGAGCAAAGATGGACCAAGAGCTGGTGAGCAATCTTCCATCCCTGGCTTTTCATTTAATTGTAACCTTAATTGGATTTATATTGCACTTACTACCTCTGGTGAGGCGTTGAAGCGCTTTACGGCGAGTGGCAAACTATTCCAGAATCCAAGGTTTACTCCAGAATCCAAGATTTACCCATTAAGTTAACTGCCTAATCTATTCGGGGAGCTGGTTTGGTTCACATGAGTTACATCGGTTGTAATAAAACACCAACCTTGTAATGAATTTTAAAAGAGAAGCCCGAGACAGGAGCATGCAATCCCGTGTGATAGCGGAGTAGTAATCTGTTCACCCTACGCTTCCTGCAGCCAAAGAGATATTCGGATACGTAGACAGTCCAGTACTAGATTTAGAAACAAAACCTTCTGTGTGGTTTGGCCTGCAGGTGGTGTGAGACTGATAGAAGATGCCTCAGCCCTGACCTTTCGTGTAACAGTCTATTGCATTCTGGGAATTATTGTCATTGATTAAACTACAAAATGACAATGCATAATTGCAGAGTTTCCCAGGCTTAACTCACTGCTCCAGTCCAGGTTTTCATTTTAATACTGAGAATTATAGTTCGGTGTATTTCATTATAAAACACAATTATAAACCCCAGAATTAAAAGAAAAAAATCTGGGCTGGAGCAGCTCATCAGGTATGGACCTGGGACACGTGGCAGCTATGACAATGGATTGTGAAATAAAAGCCCTGGAGGGGGTCATGGTGTCCCAGGTGATAAGGTATAATCTGTGCTTAATTTGTAAAACATTTAGTGCCTTGGCCCTCATATGGAGGCCACTGCTGCTTGCACCACTCATTGCCCCTGCCAGCTCTGCCAATGACAGTACCAACACAACTACTAACCATCAAGTTTCTTACAAGACCATTTCAGCCTCCCCAAAGCTATAAAATGGCTTGGGCAACCGGTATTACTAATTTTGAATGTATAACAGCGCCACCAGGTGGCAGACTATCATAAGTGCTGGTGTTGACAATTAGGTGCCTGTGCCACACACCGGAAACCACTGGCTCAATTTAAGCACTTGTCAAATGTTAGTTCGTCTAGACTTCAACAACATGAAACATTAATGAAAGAAACATTGTTTCCACTTTTCTGCTACTGCTCTTAAGTTATGCTCCTTTGCTGCTTCACACATACCTTTTAGTGCTGCTCAGACTCGGGCACTGTCTTGTGGCGCTCTTATTTATTTGATAATGCTTGCTTTTTAGTTGATCACTCTAACCTTTGCCCTACCATCAGGGCCGGCTCAAGGGCGGGGCGACCGGTGCCACCGCACCGGGTGCTGACTTGGGGGTGCCTTGTTTGTGAGTTTATTTTGGTTTTAAAAGCACCTGCTGCCGTGTCCCATGCCTCCAGCAATTTTCAGGCAACAATAAAAATGTCAAGATAACTCTGGTGATTAATGTTCTTCCTAGAGAGATATCAGAGTTTTATCTAGTTCAGGTTTTGACTGATCATAAAGTAGCACAGAGGGTTAATATGCCTGCTGCAAAGAATGTTTACCATGAGCCAGTGTTTTCCGGTGCTCAGCACCAGTACCAGTGTTGACAACACCGGGACTTATGGTTGTGAGGGAATCCGTGGTGGAGGTGGTCACCACCTCCACCATGGATGGGGGGGCGCCAACAAACATTGTCACACCGTGCGCCACCAGTGCTAAAGCCGGCCCTGCCTACCATCAACAACTAAGATCACCAAAGGGTAGAGACACAATCATAAGGTGAAAAGTAGTACACATGCATAGGGAGCACATCTGTAACACACACTCACAGAAGGGGCTATATACTACCTATTTATACAGGCAGAAAGAACACCAACACACACACACAGGTATAGTGAACACTTGCACCAACAAATGCAAGCAAAGTAAACACACACACATGCGCACACACACACACACACACACACTGAAAGCTGTCATTCTTGCCAACATTCTGTGAACCTAAAGAGGTAGGCTTTTCCAAGTTTTAAATACACTACTTAATGTCAGGATTGCATCACGGGACAGTATTTCACACAACCTTTGACCTAAAGTTAACACCAGAGGAACTCACATTGCAGCCATGACAGAGGACCACGTGGCTTCTGACCCAGATGACATCATTAGAAATAAAGATCATCGCGTAAATAAGTGAGGTTCGTGCACTGCTGCCAGTTTTAACCTCGCTAGCACATCTTATCACCTGCAACCATGCCAGGGTGGTGCACCAATGCCAGTCAGTAACCACAACCGCATGCAAAGCATACATGTGAGCACAGTGTGCGCTTTCAGAGTTGTTGCTAAATCTGTTCCTGCTCAGGGAGCTGAATTCAATTTTTAACAGCTCCGATTCTCAGCTTCCCCAAAGGCACACGGTGTGCATTAGCTCTTCTGAAATGGCAGTAGCCTGCCTTCCACATCAGGAGAGGAGGCAAGTGAGCACCAGCAAGGGCACAGCCACGTCGAACATTAGCAAACAAACTGAGGCAGGGTGAACAATGATGGTTTTGGGGGAGTGGGCAGAAGGCCCTGCCCCCAGGAATGTTCGGGTGGGTGGTAGGGTCGGCGAAGGGGCAGTGATAGGTCCGGGGGCGGGGTTTATATAGTTTAAGCAAGCGGTACTATCAGTGAGTGCCACGTTAGTGGGTACACCCCGGTTGGTAGGGCTAGTTTTAGTTGTTTCCCCACCCACCCCTCACTAAAATGTTTGCTTTGATGAGGTTGGTGCACAGGGTATAGGATGTAATTTAGGTTGTCGCTTTATGAGCAGGTGCGTGGCGGTCCCTACATAAGTTTAAAGGTTTATTAAAGAAAGCGTTGGTCATGTTGAGACCCAGTTGAAATTTGGGGGCGAGGGGGAGTTTATGAATGAAATGAGAGGACAACAGTGGTGTATGCACGATGGATGGATGCGGGGATTTAAGTGTGATGAGTGTGTGATTGGATTTTGGCTGGTTTGGAAGGGTTGCTTAAGGGAGGGGGGAGGGGCTTTGTGGATAGTTAAGTAAATGTATAGTGAGGCCCATGTTCATGATTAGTATGTATGGGGTAGAGCCAGGTTTTTGGGTGATTGCCATACCTGTTTCATTAAAGCGGCCTTTTACACACTATCATCTGCTCAGTCGTTCTTGGAGACACCATCCTACCCGATGTCACCCATACAGAATGAGTGCAGTCCAACTAATGCTGTCAGCCTCTACCTAGTGCCCCCTGCCAGCGCTTAGGTTGTGGGTAGCTAGACCTCGAATGCCACATTGCCAAGTGTCACAGCAGGCAGCATTGTGAGATGTTGGGCAGCACTGTGGTGTGGTATGATTTACATTATTGTGGTTCATTCCCTGATGTTTCATATTTATCAGCAGTTTTTCCAATTGCACTGAATAATATTCATCAGCATTGCAAAACTTGAGAGTAGTGAGCAGTATTGGTCATTATACTGGGCAGTGCTGTAACATGCTGAGTCATACTGAACAGCACTATTTAATTTAAACTAAACACTTTTTAAATGATATTTTTGTTAATAGATGTTCTAAGCGTGTTTTTAAAAAAATCAAAAACGAATGGAAGAGTGTTTAGTCAATTGCAGCATCCAATATCTCAAAATGGCTGAAATGTAACATAACAAGATTGTCCCAAGAGGGACCCACACCTCCTTTCCATGCCCCCATCCGCAGACTCTCCGCCATGTTTCATTTTTACTCGTTCTGCGCCGTCTTTTCATACATCTTAGTTTTAAAATCTGAAAATAGGAGCGTTTTGAAAAACAAAGAAAGGTTTGCTGAGCCCGTAATTGTACCCCATCGCGATGTAATTCAGTGAAATGAATGTGCATTAAAGGTAACGCTCAAAACGAGCTTCAGGAACAATTCTTTGCGGTAGTCGAGAATGGCTGTTAAGCACAGAAAATGTAACTTTCCCAATGTGCTTTGGAATGTATAGATCCGCCATCCTTTCATCTACCAAACCATGAGATCCAAAACTCACAATACATTCATCCTCAAACACAACCAGCCACAAACAAATAAACTTGTTAAAGGCGCATTGCTAAAGCAAATAGACCTGGCTTCAGTGTGGTAATGCATGCATAAGTATGTCCAGACTGTATGTGCCTTGTCTCTGAAGTCTGTCCCTTCTGCTAATCTTATCCGTCTGTCCTGTTTTGTGTTCCCTAAGCTTGTTAAGTTATGTTTAATCTGTACTACTATACTCTGGTTTTAAGTTAGCACCATTAAACCTTGACATTATAAATAAAGGGTGAATGTATAGCACAAGGATGGATTCTCTGAGGGCCCTGCAGCCGTTGTTATGCTGCTGGAACTTCTGTTGCTGGCATAGGCAGCCCTATGACCTGTCACACCCATACAGCTACCTGGGGTTACAAGAAGTAAGGGAGATCAAACCCTTTTCATCCAAGGGCTCCAATTGAAATCCAGCTTTTGATTGCATTTTGCCAGGGTGTCTGTTTCTTAAACATCATATTAGCATGTTTCGAGGCTGCTATTGAGATATTGCTGTTGTCTATATTTACCCTTTTTTTAAAAGTCAAGCGTATGTTAAAATAGATGATCTACTTACATGTATTGTATGTGTGTATGAGTGCTGAAGTGTTCTGGAAATGTAGAGGTTTAACGGGGTGCACTTGGGCATTTCCGCCTGGAGCAGCAAATTCCCTGGGGTGGTTCAGGGTGTTGGGTTGACTGAATTTACCTTATATGAGATTCCCAGTCATCATGTAACGATGTAGCAATGTATGTCTGTACCCTTCTTCTTGTTTCAGACGGTGGGGGAAGGGTGTGTGAGTGTGTGCGCATGCACACATGTGTGCGTGCATTTGTGTGTGTGTGTATGTGTTGCAGAGGATTTTGAAATTCAAGGCCAACCTGTCGATTACATTGCAGTAGCCCAAACGTTTGGAGACTGATTTGTGGGCAGGTTGGCAGCTTACTGTGCATGGATAGCTGGAGAGTGGAATCATGGCCGCTGTGTTTGTGAAGCGTCTGAAGAGGAGGTTCTTCCTTGAGCACTGCACTCAGGGGTATTTTCCCTCCAATCCGTGAAGATTGATCAAATGGATGCAGGATCTCCTGATGCTATCATGGGTATCATGTCAACTAAAAGATCATTGTTGAGTGACTCTGAAATGATGCAACTCAGTTTCTCATCATTAAAGGCTGTCTGTCTGTCTTTTTCCAGGGACGTTTGTGTCTGCATTCACCGTACTCTGTGGCGCCCGGACAGATCTCCCGGACAGACACATGTGCTGCGTGTTCTGGTTGAACATCGCCGCCGCCCTAATTCAGTGCCTAACGGCCATCGTCATGGTGGGCTGGATCATGAGCATATTTTGGGGAATGGACATGGTCATCCTTGCCAGTAAGTGCAAACCTTTACTCTGGTAGTGTCTTTTTTGTTGAATCCCAGGCATTGCGATGACGTCAGAAGAGAAGGCCCATTGGGCGGCCTCATCCTGGACCACTGACTAGTAAGAGTGCAAGGAAAAAAGTACATTGGGATAACATTCCCATGCGCTTCTCCAAAGGATAAACATTGAACCCTGACATAAGACATCCATCTTCTTTCTCATAAAATCCAATAAATTGATTAAAAAGGCTGGTATTAATTTAGCACTGAGCATCACTTATATTTGTGTTGCTATGATGATGACAATCATTGTTATTAATGTTGTTATTACTATCATTATAATGCTCTTCTTCATGTTGTTGTTCTTCTATCTCTTCTCATTGTTGCTTTTGTTGTTGTTGTTATTAATCTTAGTATTCTTCTTATTGTTACTTCTCCTAGTAAAGAGGCAAAACTTATGTTATTTTTTAAATACAACTAGATGTCCTTTTAAATAGACCACAGATGGCTGATGCTTTCTCTGACTACAACTTCTGCAGATGTTGAAATACAGAGGCGCTAATTCACAAATGCATTTATAAGAGCGGGAAGTAGTACTCTTGTGAATACTCTTACATGCCTTTGGGAATTTGTGTTGAAACATCCATCTCCCCAATAGTAAAAATGCAAAGAAGGCCCAGTCCTTTCTTTTTGTACTAGTTGCTTTTGACTGTGGCGCCAATATTCCCATTTAATTCCCATTTTGGATATTTTGGGGCCCATTCAGAAATGCATGCACGAATATGTAAAGGTTACTACAGGAGTACTGTTTCACGTACTCTTACATGTAAGTTGTGAATTGGCTCCTGAATGTCCACATCAGAAAACTAGGAAAATGGAGGAAAAGGGCAAAAAGACACAGATTATTAGCAATGTGACAATGAAGTCTTCAAAACCTTTCCTTCCTAGGCCTTAATCATCTTCACTATTCATCCTTTACCTTGCATAAGAAATGCCAAGAACACTGTACAGTCATCTTTCCTGAGTCTAGATTGAGACTGGGGCTCAGCCTTCATCCTTCCTTGCAAGACGTGAAAGCTACAAATGAAGAGGGAACGGGTTGTAGCAAAATCCAGAATTGGTGCACATACGTGTTCAAAGGTAATACCTTTGAAACCTTTGACATGTCTTTTCAAACACAGTGTTCACGGTGAGCATAAACTAACTGGAACTGAGTTTGAGTTCTTTAATTTTTTTTCTGCGCTATAGTTCCACTACTTTTTATGGTAATATTTACAGTGCTGGTACTTTTTCTTTGTATTGAAAGGATGCCTCTTTTTTATTCTACAAAGGTACTTAATACTCCTTTGAGATTATTGCTCTTGTGCTCCAGAGCTCAGAGGCATGTAACTTGAAATTTTTAATTAAAGCATAAATAGATACCCCTGATCCTTTTTTGCCTCTATTCTTGTGTTCAACATTGGGTGCCCTACTGCTCCCTCTTAAACCCCCAACAAAGCATATCCCTCCTTTCCTTCCAACCATTTCCTCCTTACCAACCTCTACCACCCTATGAGGACTGGTCATAATTCTACTATTATTTCTGTGGTGCTGCAAATTCTGGTAAACTTTGAGTCCTGGAGCATCTTAAATCATTAAAAAAAAATTATAACTTATATATAGTGAAGAGTAGTATGATCCATGAACAATGTTTGTTAAAAATAGAAGCAGTTTGCATTGTTCGTGCTGTATAGATCATAAAAAAACTTAGATTAAAACTTCCTTATTTGTCTGGCCCCACACTATTCCTACTGATTGTCACTATGGGACCTCTAGAGTGTGGTAAACAGTACCTCCCTCGACCCTTTAAGGGACCTGAAATTGTTCCCTACAGTTCCCTTGAGTTGACAGATTTGGCCGGTGGTGTGCAGGTCGTACTTACTTTGGAGGGTGGACCGGCACCACACCGGAGCCAGCATTGTGGAAGGCAGGCACAGCCCTATTCAGGTACAGGTGCTACTCCTCCCACCACTCCAAATGCAGATCAGGCCTATTCAGCCTAGTGCTGACTCATCCAGACTCCTGGAGCCACTGCAACTCCCCATCCCCTGTCACTCCAAAGCCAGACAGTCAATCCACAAACAGGCAGAGGCACACAGAAAGGTTGAACAAGAAAATAGTCACTTTCTAAAAGTGCTATTTTCAAGCACATAATTTAAAAACCATCCTTACTAAAAGATGTGTTATTAAATTCTGAGTTCAGGGATACCAGACTCCAATTTTCTATCTTACACCTATGGGAAAATATGCTTGTCAAAATGTTACAGAGCATTCCCCATTCTGTCCTATGGGCAAGATAGCTTTTCAATAGTGAAAAACGAAATTGGCAGTATTTCACTATCAGGACATGTTACACACACCAGTACATGTCCTACCTTTCACATACACTGCACCCTGCCCAAGGGGGTACCTTTAGTATTAGAACAGTGGTCCTTAAACAGAACAGTGTGGTCATCAGGATAAATATAGACTCCAATCAGTGCTATATTACGAGTGTCCAGCCGGACATTCAATTTAATAATTCAAAAATGTCAAAAACCAAAAATAAACACATCAATACAGTGGGACACAATCCTGCATCCTACATAGAAACATGACAAGTACACTTAGGACAGGAACATATCAGGCAAGACAGGGTAGCTTGTGGAATATTGAACACAATTTCTAACAAGCTTGAGGAAACAGTAAATACACTTTTTTTATCAGATTTGATTAATGTGCAAACTGTTTACATTGGTCGATGACGTTTCGATCCTCTTTAAGAAATAGTAGGATCATCATCAGGACAGTTAAAAATACAAGCCTGAATAATTAGAGATTGCCTCAAGGGGCCTGTGGAAGGTTAAGCCACAATTACACTCAGTGGTGGAGGCCGATTAAATAGGATGTTCTAAGAATGAAAAACCTGGCGATTAAACTGTAAATTATCAGTTCCAAGGCAGCAAGTGGCGATGCACGTTATGCTGTGTGATCCAAGGCTTGGATCACACAGCATAACGTATTTTTAACTGTCCTGATGATGATCCTACTATTTCTTAAAGAGGATCGAAACGCTGGGCTGGCGGACATCTCTAGGTATGGGGGGGCAGCCCGTCTGCCTTTATTTCGCAATCTAAATCCTAATTCAATGCCTCTGTCTAGAGTGGCACAGTGGGCAAAAAAAACAACAGTTTGGAATGTTACCGCGAGGGATTGCCAGTGATTAGACTATTTGCAAACATTCGATCCATCACCTTTTGGTTGTCTGATTACCAGTAGTATGCCTAGAAACTTGAGAGCGGTGTACATTTCTAGGCCTACGACTGCCAATATTTGTGAATTCTATAAATAGGCAAATTTCCATCCATTCAAGGAGTTCTTCTATAGGTGCAGATTTGCTACAACAGGTCACTCTGGGCATATTAGCAAAGAAGGAAAGTTGCTGCGCTACGAAATCTGAAGAGAACAGATTCTGCGCTCCCCCTGCACTGGTGCACCTTGGGCTGCCTAGCACCAATGCAGACACCCTTGCGCCATATTGCAAGGGTGTCTGCGTCATGGGCAGGATTGTTTTTGTGCCTTCATGTACAAAAACTATCCTTGGAGGCTTTTTTCTCTTTGTATGTGCGCTGCACAGTGCAGCACCCATGCAAAGAGAAAATAATGAAAAGAAATAAAATAGGTTATGGTTATGCCAGTCTCAGGCAGGTGCGTTATTTTGGAGGAAACCCATGTTTACAACTATTTGGTGTCAAAATCCATGGGTGGATGCATAGGAATGCCCAGGCACCACCCATCGAACGCTGCCTGACACAAAGTTATGCAAAGGAGCACGATGCTCTGCATTTTGCTATTTTTCTTACAAAGCCACACAAATCAGCATTTGTGTGGCTTTGAAAACTACCAAATAGGGCTTTGCGTTGGGGCTGCATCAAAAAAGCGATGCAACCCTGATGCAAAATGTTTGTAAATTTGCAACTAAATAAATGTAAATTCCTAATCCAAATCATTCAGTATGACAAGAATAACTGACACAAACATGGCAGACCCAACTACCAATCCAAACTACCGATCCAGAAATGTACTGATTTGGGGGTGCCACGATCCCCCCCCCCCACCCCCACCCCCTCCGAAGATACACCCATGATGAAGAGCACCCACTTTCCGAACTAGTCTGCTTGTACTATGTCAGAAAATGATCACCCTGCCTACAAGGTCATACTGACACTTTTTTAAAACGGCTATAATATTTCGCCTCTATTTTAAGTAAGAAAAATTCACAAATAGTGGAACAGAATGAAGTCTCTATTCCTCAGTTGGGAAGGCTTCATTTACTCGAGGCTGCCTCAGACATGCAGGAATGAAACGCATTATTGAATATTGTCTGCTTGACAGCATCACACCAGGGACAGAGCATAAGAACATGTTTTATAAGCCATCAGGGACCACCAATAAAAGCTATGGCTTGCCTAGTTTTGTTCCATTTCCCAGTAGACCTTAATGGATTGCAACAAGATTTAAATAAACCATTTTTATTTACTGATCTTATGAGGTTGTGCTCCTTTCACTTAAGGCGTGTGATTTCACACTAACATATTTCATGTATATCATTCTCCCATAAATCTACAATTTTGTTGATGTTTCCCGTGAGATACCTCAATGTACTAATGCATGCACTCAGGAAATCTGTGTGTAACCTGGAGGAAGGTATCAGGTTTGGATCCCCCTACATATAAACAGTTATTACTGTTTTCTGATTTTCTTTGCTTCCCCCACAAACCTTCATCTTGACCACTGAGGCATTAAAATATTTTTCCGCCTCAAGTTGAAACAAAAAAAATCCCTATTAAATGCACGGCATGTCAAATGTGTCGGTAATACATTCTCGAGTCCTTAATGGCAAAGAGTGTGTTCGTACTTTACACCAATGCACATGTACTACCTTACCGTTATGGCCCACCACATACCTCATTACCAGTGAGGTAGTGCCTCTCTGTACCACAGAAGCTTTCTGCAAATCTATTGTGCATCGTTAGGAATGGCTTGTGCTCACCATAGCTCAGATCTGAAAAGAGCTTCCTCTGTTAATTTAATGAAATAACACCTAAAAATAGCAGGCCTTATTTAAAGTTTGGAGGGAACTCAAAATCCTTCAATATGCGACAGATACTCTAAATACATAGTAGAATCCACTGACAGACTTCCAGAAAAGACTCTAAGTCCGAAGGTAGAAATCCTCACTGGGCCTAACGCCGAGTCGCATCCAATCATTGTCTACAGCTTCCTGGGCAAGAACTTTGGACTTTTCCCACTTGTAGCTTTTCCCTCCATCATCGACAACTTCACCGAGACTTCATCCTTCATCACCCATCATTGACGAAGGCGTCTTCTGATCCAGCCTGCAGCCTTATCCAGCTAAGGATTCTATCTTTTGGGACAATGTCTTAGTCCGCAGGTAAATCTATGACCTGTAACATTCTGGTCCTCTCATCCGACCTGCGCTCCATTGGGGTCGGCCTTAAAACTTACCTTTGTTTCGGTTGAGTGCAACCAGTTGTCCACAGTTGGCACTTTGTTCTTTTTGCTGCTATTTTTATTAAAAACGTTAAACAATTATATCTAAGGTTCCCCTTATTGGATTTTTGTCATTTTTATGTCATTTTGATCATTAAAATATTCTCTTTTTTAGTAAAGTGGAGTGGAATCTTTATTGAGTTGTGTCTTTAACTTTTTAACTGTTTTGATACTTCTAAATGCTTTGCACATTTTCTTAAGTTAAGCCTGTCTGCTCTGTGCCATGGCTACCAGGGGCTGAGCTCTGGTTTAAATTATTGAAACTTTTACTGGACCTAACAAGGATAGTGGCATTATTACTTGTGTGCACTACCATCCATCCCAACTAATAATCCACTTTCTCACGGGCAGCCCGTCAGTGAGTGAGAACTTGGCATTGCTATTGTAGTGCGCTGCCTGATCAGTTCAATGCATAGAAGTGTAATGCTTCATGGGGAGTAGTCTGCGGTCTACTGTGGTGCCGTGAGGTGAAATGCGTCACTTCCTACCTCAGCTCAACAGAATTGCTGACAACCGCTCTCTCCCATGCCGAATACAACTCCACATGTCTCTTTGTAATAATACCCTTACCAGACCCTTTGGAGCTGTTCTCTATCTTACAAAAGTTCTTCAATTTTGTCCCCTTCACAAATAATAATAACAACATGCATGGTGCAACTGAACGGCTTGTTATTGAAATAAAACTTCACTAGTAAAGCAGCCATATCAGCATTTTTTTTTTTGAGTGACCTAGGCATGCAATAAAAAAATAAAGCACCTGCAATTCAAGGCCAGATCTTTTGACTTTGCCAGTGCTTGATTAATACATCATCACAATTCACTTGTCACTAAATCGACAAGTGCATGAGTGAGACAAATGTCTTTTTTTGCCTACCAGCTGCAGTTGTCATGTCATGCGCATTAGACACCTTGCAGTGGGTTTAGATGAAAAGGGACATGGACACAAAAGGAAAGAATAGTGCACCCTCCCTATACACACTCATTTGACATCAGCCACAGAGAAATGGCCGTACACCAGTACCTTGTTGAAACACTTACACCAACCAAAGGCTGTGGGTGACTAACCAGATCGTATTGGCTGTGTGTGATAATAATGCTTTCCTTGGCCAGACCTAAAAAAACATCCAGCACAAGCAAGTAAAAAGAAACATGAAGAGGACATTTAGATGCTGTGCTGAAGTGTTGGGCAGGCTCCTGTGCTTGGTCAGGAGTGTAGATACTAGAGATATATTAGGGATGCTTCTCCCTCTACTCTTTGTTTTCCACACCCTTCTATGTCCATGCTTCATCACAACCTCCCCATAACCCGCTTTGTTTCTGAACTTGGGCATGGAGAGACCGAGTTTATAGAAGATGTAGTTTGAGCTGAGGCTAAACATAAAGTGCATTGGTATCTGGAGTTGTTCAAGTTTAGCTTTGTAAATGCAATATTAAAATCTTTTTGAAAATTGTTGGAAATTATTTATGGTTTAAAGCAGGGAGCCGCAGAGAACGCTACGCTGCACGAGTTATGCTCTAGCGCATCTAACGAAAAGAACAGACGCTGCTAAGTGAGTCCTGGGGTTGAGGATATCCCAACAAATAATCGGCAAAGCCACCTATTTAAAAGAAAAAAAAAGGGAAAAAAATAACACCGCGAACTGCGCTAGCCCCCGCATTGGAATGACCAGAGCTCATCCCATTTGTGTATAAAACCGGAGCTTCTCAAATTGAAATGAAAAGGATGCGCTCAGAATTTTGAACTAGGTCTTGACAGCAGATACCCCGAATGACCTCTTAGGGTACAGGGATTACTATCACTCCGGCTGGAGTGTATTGATATTACAGCAAGAAGTAACAGATTCCCCACGGTTTACCTTTAAAGAAAAAGAGATAACAAAAGAACTGATAGGTCCTGATGAAGATGGAGATAATGTTTTATATCCATTGAAACGTACGTCGACCTGAGAGTATGATGTCCCAGCCATCAGCATAGCATTTGAGGGTTATTGGTTTTACCCCGATCATTTTTTCATCTGTGTTTGCGATGCTGTACTGGGCAGGATGAGTGTGTGTAATATGAGTCAGTGACACGAGTGTTGATTATGTGAAAGAGGTGTAAATGTGGGGTTAGTATTTTCGGATAGTAAAATTGATGTTTGTTTCTTGAGAGAAAAGATTTAAAGAACTTGTGTATAAATTATGAGTGTTTTTCTTTGCACAGATTGAGATCATTGTATATAAAAAAATGTACTATTGAAATTTGTAGATATATGGCCAAGAAACAACATTGTTTAAAGAAAATATGATAATATAAATTAAGATTGTTATTTGATTGCCTTTTTATACAAGTGAACAATGAAATAAAAAATAAATAAAAGTATTTTTATAAAACTTAGATTCGTGTGTGGAGAAATCATGAGTCAATGACCCGTTCCTATGCTATATATTAGCAAGCATTAAAGTAATTAAGGTCATGTGGGAGGTTGTTTATTCATTTTGGTTTATTTCCCCCTTACTCCCAGACCGCATGAGTGTAGTTCTCTACGGGGGCGCTTTTCTCAAATAGGTTAAAGCAGGGTTCTCCAAAGTCGGTCCTGGGGGGCCGGATCCATTCCAGATTTTTAGCATATCCTCATTTAAATAAAATGTAGTGATCTTAAAAATCTGGCATGGATCTGGTACTCCAGGGCCGACTTTAGAGAACCCTGCTTTAACTTGCACTGAAAATAAGAGTATTTGCACTAAATGAAAATGACAATTTAAATACATTTGTATTTCCTGGGTAAGAAGCATAAGCTTGCTGTTATAAAGTTTAGGATAACAGCAGGTCCTTGCATGTGCCTAGACAGAAAGTAAAAGAAGAGGGTGAAAATGGCAAATCCTTGGATCTTACAATTTCCAACATGTCCTCCAGTTCTTTTAGCCTTCATCATATTTTCTCACATCTGTCTACATTTTTCCATGTTGTGCTGTCTGGTGATCATTTCTTACATTTATCACTTTTTTCTAAGCCTGATGCACTCCTGCTTGTATTAATTTCATAACTTTATTTTTAATTATGGTACTACGCATCAAAACAATCAATTGATTTCACTAAGAAATCCATTGTTTGCAACTTATTTTAAAGTGCTTACTACTTTTGCTTCCCTGTGCCCCCACTTCAGTGATGTGATAATCTGCATTAATGAAGCTCTTAACAGAGATTTCTCTTATGAATCAACTTCAATCATGTACTTCATTATCACTTTTTTGCAGTCTTAAGTCCATCTTCACAGTTAAAAGAAGCATGTAATGGCCTCTCTTCACTCTAAACCTCAGAATTGACAAGCTTTGAGAGTCTGTCTGAAGAACCAAAGAGAATCCTTCCCTCCTGTTCCCTCTCTATTGATCGGTAGGACACAATGCAACACAAGCAGAAAGTCTGAAGGGAAAAGAAGAGGGGAATGAGAGAGAGAGAGAGAGAGACACACACACACAAACGTCTGCTTCTTAGGATGGGCATGTAGGCGGCAGGCACAGATGGTATGATGAAGCTTGAAAACATAAATCATAAAAACAAATGTGAGACACAGGACACAGATGCAAAGGTTAATGGTTCACACAACAAGCATAGCCGTTTAGATCACCAAATTCCATGACAGATGGTCCTGTGACAAACCTCACACTGACCTGAATACAGATGTCGAACCCCAGGATTCACTGGAATCTCAGACTCTGTAGGTAGGGAAGAAAAGGGATACTAAGTAATGCCCTTGTGTTAAACCTGTCATCCTTCGTGTGATTTTCCCCCTAACTTTTTGCCTTCAACCCTCTAGTTTGGTGACTTTGTTTTTGCTGACCTTAGGATTCTGCGCACTTTACCGCTACGAACAAGTGCTAAAGTGCTTGTCCTCTCTCCTTAGAACATGGTAGAATTGGTGTATACCCAATTGGCATGTTTAATTTACTTGTAAGTCCCTATTAAGGTGGCACTCTCTGTGCCCAGGGCCTGCAAATTAAATGCTCTGAGTGGCCCTGCATCACTGCTTGTGCCACCCACTAAAGTAGCCCTTTCAACATGTCTCAGATCTGCGATTGCAGCCTGAGTTTGCAGTTTTAAACCGCCATGCCAATCTGGAAAAATAATTTTCTTGCCAGGCCCAAGCCTACCTTTTTTTACATATAAGGCACCACTAGGGTAGGCCCTGGGCAGCCCACAGTGCAGGGTGCAGTGTATTTTAAAAGTGTAGTTTTAAGTTTTTGCATGTCCTTATAATGAAAAACTCTTACATTTGTTTTCACTATTGCAAGGCCTACCTCTATCATAGGATAACATTGGAGTTGCCTTCTTACATTTAATAAACTGTAACTTTCAAATTAAAACAGGTAACTTCTTTATTTTTGGTGTTTTTGGAATTGTAATGAAAAATCCTATCTTATGGTAGAGTCTGATTTTAAATTACAATTTTGAAAATGCCACCTTATAGAGAGTTGGCATTTTCCTGCCTTAGACATTTAGTGCCTGCAGCTGTCTCTGAGTTGCATGACTGGATGTAGCTGACAGCTGGGCTTTGTGTATTCCTCCTAGACAGCCACACACCATAGTGATCTTGGGTGTGCCTGGATGGGCCATCACTGGCTGGGTGGGAGGGCGGAGCTGGCTACAGCTCTTCATACACTTGAATAGGCTGTGTCCTGCCTCCACACAAAGGGCTGCATAACCCCTGTTGTTAGTCTGGCGACAGGGCAGGAAAGGCAGGAAACCTGTGCACTTCAAAGGAAAAACTCTAGAAGCTTGCCCCACTTCAAAGGAAGGCTCAGGTAGAAATATTGGACTCTAGACACCAACTCTTCAGTACACTTTTGGACTCATGGAAACTCTCCCAAGCAGAAGGACTACTGTCCTGAAAGAACTGCCACTCTGCTGGACTGCTGCTCTGAAGGACTGCTGCCCTGCTATGCTGACCTGCTGCCTGCTGTCCTCTTGCCTGGGTGAGAAGAACTGGACTTGCATCTGCTGAACCCAGAAGGACCCCAGAGTGACTCCAAGGGCTGGTTGGCTAGCCTCCTGACTACAGCCTCATGGACACAAGGCTCCAACCACCATGAACCCAGCACCTGTACGTTGCCATCTGTGAGTCCAACCCTGCCAAGTGGTGCCACCCCAGTCCTGTACACTTAAAAGTAGGCCTAAAGGTGCTCTGCCATCCCATCTGTGGATCCAGCAGAACTAATGCATTTCCTCTGCTCCGCCGTGCAACCCCAAGCAAAACCAACTCATCGCCTCTGCTGCATGGATTCTCCCAGCAAAGGACTTCACATCGGCCTCGCAGTCTGCATCGGAACAGCTGCTGCGCAATGCCTCCATAATACAAGCCCTCACCTTACAAATCTCTCGTCAAAGGCACCCTGGAAGAGGATGCAAGTTCTCACATCACAGCCTCACAACTCCTAGTAGCTGACGCATCACCTCAGCTGTGAGACGCCTCCTCGTCGCTGGACTCCACATTGCAAGCCCTTGTCGACGGAATCCTCAAGGACGATGCAGGACCTCGCATCGCAGCTACTCAGCTCCTCGGAACCAATGCATTTCCTCAGTGTAGGACCTGGCATCTCTCTGCAATCAGGATTTAAGGTATTCTTGTTCAGCGGGCCTAATTGGTTCCCTGAAGCTGGCCCATGCTCCATCGCAGTCGGCATGAACTTGTGACTTTGTCCCAGTGCGGTGCGACCAGATATCCACGATTGGCACTTTGTGCCTTTTGGTGCTATTTTTACTGAAACCTTTAACATTGCATATCTTTGGTTCTACTGATTGGATTTTTGTTGTATTTGTCTTGTATTATTTATTAAAATGTACTTTGCGTTTCTAAATTGGGCTTTTTCTGGAGTTGTGTTTTCACTTTGTTATGTTTGAAACAGTGCATAAATACTTTACGCATTGCCTCTAAGTTAAGCATGACTGCTCTGTGCCAAGGTGCCAGAGGGTTGAGCACAGGTTAATTTGGGGTTTGCTTGTACCTCACTCTGTCAAGGATTGTGGTTTCTGCTTGAGTAGGATTTCACGCCCCTCAAGCAGTAATCCAATTTCTTACACCACCTAACACGACTATCATGTGAGAGTTGATATTGGAGAAAACAAGAAACGTGTGAGATATAAAATAATATGCCAAACTATATGAACGGGAAGCGATACTGTGAAAAGTTACCCAGCTCTTAATGCTTGCTGTAGCAGACCTTAGGTACTTCACTAGCTTCAATGCCCTGGAAGTGGAGAGCTTCATCCAGAAGCGGCTACAGGTACACAGGTTAGCTAGTCTAGCTCTCATTCCAAGTATCCATGGACCTGTTCTCCACTGCTTTCAACTACTTTAAGCCCTCTATTGTTGATGATCCCTGTGAGTTGTAGTCTGTACAAATTCCTCTTTCCTAGGTTCTGAACCTTTCTACACAAGGACCCCTGACATCTTGTTCTGCATTTCAGGACTTTCTGCTGTCTAATCCTGACAGTTCATCCCTGGAAAAATTCAAACTTCACCCCCCCAATGGAAATATGTACTGGTCCCTCTTTA
Organism: Calotriton arnoldi; assembly: GCA_963921515.1. Lineage (NCBI taxonomy): Eukaryota > Metazoa > Chordata > Amphibia > Caudata > Salamandridae > Calotriton > Calotriton arnoldi. The sequence goes on from CAWUFW010000707.1 coordinate 198,277, forward strand.
TTTGGATAATGTGTATACAATTCCCTAACCAAGTGGGAAGCATGTGATGGAGCAGGGTAAACGAAATTTTTTTAACCTCCTAATATATATGTTGAATAATTAACACACAGGTTAGTCTCAGTAAATAACCAACCATGTATGTTACATGAAAAGGGTTATGGGTAACACGCTATATCCGTGCAAACTAATTTACTTACAATTGTTAACGTGGATAACATAAGCCTAATAATTTGCGTACTAACTAGAATAATAAATGCATGATTTGTGCTTGGAAATAAACTGTGTAGTGGCAAAGTAAAGCGGTTGGTAAGTAAGAAATGGCTTTATATGTCGCATTTGCTAGGTAATACTTAATTGGGGTACGTAGAATGACGGGAGGGAAACGAAAAGGCTTATATTCTTTATTCTTAACTATATTCTGTTTATCTTTATAATAGTTCGCTTAGGCCTGTTGTGCCGCGATGTAAAAATGGCTGCCATGGCAAACAAGCTAGAGTACGCAGGCGCGAAGTGGGTTCCGAAAGCAAGAAAGGCTGTGAACAAAGGGATCATGTGACCGTCCCAAAGCCTAGGATGGAAGCGTGGTCAAGGCTGCAATGACCTTATTATACAAACGTGTGCCAAAGAAGGACATAGTGAAAAGCGTGAGAAGTTGCAGTGAATATGTGAATAAACAATGAACTGTTCAACTTAAAAGTATCAGAAAAGGATACAGATTGAGACCAATGCGCGGATGGGTAATGTCATGAACCCGTGAGAAACGACAGAAGAATGAACTTTCCACAAAGAACTGGTTGGAGCAAGGATTTTCATAATGAGATGTATACTGACCCCAAATGGACCAATTAGAGAGAATCTCGCCCACAAAGATGTAACATTTTCACTTAGTAAGCTAGTATTAGGGTATAAGAAGACCTACTCTTAGAGGGGGTGGAGGGAGCTGCTATTTTATATTTTTGATTGAGCACGAGACGCTGCTGCTGGAGAACCTTTTTGCTTTTAATAGATTTTCCATTTTAATACTATTAGACCTTTTTATTCTTAAAATACTAAAGGGGAAAAGAACGGGATTGTGGCAGGAAACATCCTATAGGTGGTCCGTCGAGAAGGCCTGTTTTTCAGGACAGATAGACAGTTTTTCGGGAGTTCTATGCTGTGATCTGAATTCATTGCTGGGACGAACTTTGTTTTTCCATCTAATAGGTATGCATTGCACTTTCAATTTATTCTTATAATAACGCTAAATGTAATAATCTGAATAATAAATTTGAAACTTATTCATGCTTCTAAAAATTATATAAACTATATTATCTTTAAACAATGAGTCAGTGGTTCTTTAGCTCAATGATAAATGTAAATATTTAAAGGTTTATAGTGATTGAGCTGGTCTTAATCACCATCAACTGATTCCTACTAGTTGGTCCATCGACCAATGAGCGGAATACCTTAAAGCTTGAGAAGTATTATGTCGTTTTAAAAGGTATCCCGTCTCCTTCCAGCAAATCATTAACTGTTTTCTCCTAGGTAAAAACGGATGAAATCCAGGGAATATATGAGAGAGTGAATGTTTATGCGGTGTTATGGGCCCCACCGTCATATGGATATAGTTGTGGAAAGAGGGATATTTGTACCTGGACGTCCAAAGCATATAGGAGAAGAAATTTTATTGATAGCGCTGGATCAGATTTCTTGGAGGCAGAGTTATGGTTACTATAGATTAGTTTGGTGATTATTGATTATTGATTATTGGTTATTTTTTTTATGTATAACACTTCATGTTGTATGGTATCACGTTATATGTAAGTCAAAGGTTTTTGAAGCTTCCGGGAAGTAGGAAGTGGACACGTGTGACAAGAGAAGTCACATGGAATAGTGCATTGTCTGAGTTCATATTGGTGATAACACAGGTTGTGTTATGATAGGGACATATTCTGTATAAAAGGTGTGTGAGTGAAATAGCAACCGGTTTTCTTGTGAAACTCTGGCCTTAATTCTCAGGAGCAGTGTAGTCTCCACATGTGTTTTATCCCCAGAGAAACGTGTTTACCCCTTGCTTGAAAGAAGGGTAAGGTAGAGGGAAGTGCTACACTTATCGAACGAAACTGTATTCTTGCGAGCTAGAATAAAACTGTCACTTTTGTTAGCGAAATCAGACAATGGAAATGTGTTTTTAATGTTGTAACTAACAAAGAACTGTTGAAAAATAAATTGCCGATAAATTTTGTAAAGGAGGGGTCAGGAGCAGAACTGACGTAGACAAAAGCCGCGCTGGGATTGGACAGTGCACTAGTTATACAGAAGACGCTCTGATTGGTGCATTGGTGTGAGACGCGCTAGGAGTGGTTGGATAAGCAGTGACGTAGAAGCTTAGGATTGGAGCGTTGGTGTGAGTCGCGCTGGGATAGGTCCGAATAACGCATAGAGAACAGTGTTGAATTGCGGACTTTTGAGAAAGGAAAGAGATTGTGAATTATGGCTTATTATGAGTATGGTAGAGAGAAAACGTCGTGGATGGCGAAAATTAAGAACTTTTTTAAGAAAGACAAAAAGGTAGTGACTAGAGAGGGACAAGTAATTCCTCCACCGAAATCACCAGCTTCGCATATGATGCTGAAGTACGGATATCATACCTGCATATGGTTAGAAAATTGGACTAAATATACTCAAAATGATGGAGTATTAGCATTTCCTGAGAATGGTTCATTTAGTGTAGCTGTACTTCGGAATTTGAGGGAGAAGATGACGATGCTTGAACCTAAACCTAGACCGACACAGTTTGAAGCTTTAAGTGAATGGGAAGATGAGATGTATGAACGAGAAAGATTCAGAGGATTAAAGAATCATGATTTTGTGCCCGGAAGGTTGTGGGGAGTGAATCATGAGGACAGAATAAAGCGTTGGAGATATGCTAATATGACAGGAGGTTTGTTTCCAGCTTTTACAGTTGAGGAAGAAGCAAAGAGAAAGTGTACAGAGAAAAAGAAACATTTGGTTACTGAAAAGTATGGGTATGGTGGTAGTGAGACGGAAGATGAATTGCTGGAAGATATTTTAAACAGAAACCCACCTCCATACCAACAGAATTCTGCGGTGGTGACACCTAATGCACCGCCAATGGAAACTGGGAGGAATAAAAATCCCGAACGGGGATATGAGATAAATAGGTCACAAGATCAATTGAAAACCCCACAAAACGAGAAGATTGAAAGTGACAATACAACTGAATTAGCAAAAACCACAAGAGAATTGACTGAAAAGATAAGAGAATTAACAATGAATATGGAAGCTGTAACTGTACCAGTAACGATAGGTCCAGTAATACCAGTTTTTGAGAATCAGAAAATAGAAGAGCATTCTTTAGTCATTCCTATGAATTCAAACTTGCAAAGAAGGAAAGAAGGGATGGAATTAGACAATGAAGGTGCAAGAAATTTGGTTAGTTCATATAGACCAAGCCCACCTACTAATTTGACGGTAAATGAGAATGAGTTTAGGAGGATACCTATGGGAACTGAGTCTGCATCAGAGACACCAGAAAGAAGTAAAAATTGGATAGAATTAAATAGTACACCTGTAGGTCCGACTCCGGATGAATTGAATGAATGGATGAAAACTCTAAAAACGAAAGAGACAGAATCAAAACCATTAGATGTAATTAGGTTAAAAATAGACATGGAGGAATTGATCTTAGGGACAATTGGCACAGAAAAACTGAAAACTTATCAGGATGACGAGATAATGTTCTTATGTAAAAGCATTACATGGAGAGCTAGAAATTTACATGACAAATTAGAAGAAACAGCAAATGAACTAGGAGTAGAATTTGTAAAGGTGAGAAGTTTGCAGAAACCATATAGAGTAGATTTTTGCGAGAAAGATATAGAAAATTTGAACACATCAGGACGGTTAACCCAAATAAAAGAATTAATTGTTTTGCTGAGAAAATGGGGTGATGTGGATAGATGGAGAAGCAGGTGGACTAAAAGGAATGAGAAAATGACAGATAAAGCGTCTTTGGCTTTTGCGGTGACAGACAAGGAATCAATTGTAAGGGAGTACCCGATGAGAGAAACTCCAGGAGGTAGTTATGTGCATGTCCCATGGTCTAGACAGGATATACTGTCATTTACAAATGACTTCCCAAAATTGAGGGAAAAACCAGTAGAATGGTACAGACAAGTGGAGAGGTTTGTTAAAGTTTCGAAGGTGTTATGGATAGATTTGGATGGATTATTTGATATAGTAGTACCAGCTGATTTGTGGACAGAATGTAAGATTACTATTGATTGGCCAACTGTAGAATATCCAAGAGATGCTAAAACAGGAGCGCCAGGACCAGAAGTGATGAGGAAATATGACCAAGTTATTACCTTTCTGAAAAATAAAATCCCACCCAAAGAAACGGATTGGGTAAAAATCGACAGAACCACACAGGAAAGTAAAGAATCTGTACACGCGTATTATGAAAGACTACTGTTAGTTTTTAAACAGTATAGTGGCTATGAGACACTAAATGAGAAGGATATGAGTCATTTCGTATATAGATTTGTTTATGGGTTGAAACCAGAGATAAGTGAAATGATTAAACAACATATGATTTGTTGGCAGAACAGCACGGTAGATGAGGTTTTGAGATATGCTAAATACTGCAGTGATGACATTGAGAGTAGACAGCGTAAATTAAAAGAGAAAGCAATGTGGGCACAAGTGAAAGTTGCAGAAAAGCAAGAAGCTCAATTGAATAATCAAGTTAATGAGGCAGGACAGACTAGATCCAGACCAAATATAGGTAAAGGAAAAGGTCAAATGAGCATAGAAGAGGCAAAGAAAAAGTGGCCATGCCACAACTGCGGAAAGTTAGGACATTGGAGAAACGAGTGTAAATTCCCTCCAAAAACTAATGCGGAAAATCAATCATTAAATCCACAGGTGCAGAGTGAGGTAGTTACCCAACAAAGTCAGGTGCCTCAACCACCACTTCCCAAGAGTGTTAATCCACAGAAATACAGTGCAGAAACAGGATTCTACGGAGGAGAGCAGGTAACACAATTGCCGCGCGCAGCTGCCATATCTCAATACTGGTTACGACAGGATGGTAATGAGTCGGATGAAAGTTTATGACGGTGCCTAGGAGAGGAAGAAGAGTGCGTGCTTGGCGCAACTCTAGAGGTAGATCAAGCAGGTCCATTTGTGGATGGAGAAGTGAATGGTGCAAATGTAACATTCCTTGTGGACACTGGAGCTACCCGTTCTACTGTTAGGTCAGTGGAAATTCCAAACCTTCCTCTCTCAGGTGAACATATCCAAGTCGTAGGTGTTTCGAATCAGCAAATTAAGGCGCCTCTTACCAAATTAGTGGAGGTAAAGATTGGACCATTCAGTGAAATGCACCGATTTGTGGTGTGTGATTGCAGTCCTGTGAACCTATTAGGACGCGATCTACTTTGCAAAATGAATTGCACCATCTATTGTACTCCAGATGGGATTGCATTTCAGACCCCGGATGAAGATGTATTATATAAAATGACAATGGTAAATTTAGAATCAGAAGTGAATGATTTATTTCCCATATTTGACGTAGAGAAAATCCCAATTGAACTGAAAGAAACAGTGAAACAGGAAGTGTGGGATTTTACGGGAGAAGATATAGGGTTAATGAAAGGAGTAGACCCTGTTAAAATCTCTGTTAAAGAAGGAACGAGTTACCCAAATACGCCACAGTATAAATTGACACCAGAAATAATTGAAGGAATAACACCAGTAATAAATAAAATGATTGAACAAGGGATTCTGAGAGAAATAATGAGCAGTCCATGCAATTCACCGATAATGGGACTGAAAAAGCCGAATGGAACATATAGAATTGTACAGGATTTGAGAAAGGTAAACAAAATTGTTGTGCCTTGCTGCCCAATAGTACCAAACCCTGCTGTAATTCTATACCAGATTCCACGCGAAGCAGAATGGTACACAGTTATTGATTTGTGCCATGCATTTTTCTCTATTCCATTACATCCAGATAGCCAGCCATTATTTGCGTTCAGGTTCGGAGAGCGTATTTTGGCATGGTGCCGAATTCCTCAGGGGTATACAGAAAGCCCCTCGATCTTTAATCAGATTTTAAAGAAATCATTGGAAGATTTAAAAATGCCAGAAAAATCTGTGATGGTTCAGTATATTGATGACCTACTGGTGGCATCAAAAACAAAGGAAGCATGTGTTAATGATACAATTGCTTTGCTGAATCATTTAGCAAAAAGAGGACATAAGGTATCCCCATCAAAATTGCAGTTTTGTCAACAAGAGGTCCAATATTTAGGACATAAGATTGAAAAGGGAGTGCGAAAGGTAACGACTGAAAGAATAAAAATAATTCAAGGAATGAGAGCTCCAATGACACAGAGAGAAGTAAGAATGTTCCTAGGAATGGTTGGATATTGTCGACAATGGATAAGTGGATTTTCATTAATTGCAAAACCATTACAGAGATTGACAAAGAAGGATGTTAAAGATCCTTTTGAAATGAATGATGAGGAAATGAAAGCATTCAGAGAACTAAAAACAAAACTGTGTGAAGCCCCGGCATTGGGAATGCCTGACTATGAAAAAGACTTTGAGTTGTATTGTAGTGAAAGAGATGGGTGTGCGTTTTCAGTCCTAGTGCAGAGACACGGAAACATGAAAAGACCCATTGCATATTTTTCAGCTGTCTTAGACCCAGTAGCGAAAGCGTTGCCTGGATGTTTGAAAGCAGTTGCTGCTACTTGTGTAAGTCTGGAGCAGAGTGAAGGCATAGTGATGGGATATCCACTGAGAGTATATGTCCCTCATTCTGTGGAAATTCTTTTGACAAGAACCAAAACCCAATATATGACACATAGTCGGCTGACTAGGTATGAAAAAGTAATTTTGAGTGCAGACAATGTCACCATTGACAGATGCATAAATGTGAATCCTTCAACATCATTACCAGATGAAGAGAGTGTGATTGAAATGGATGAAGTTGATCATGATTGTCTGAATGTACTCGAATATTGTACAAAACCGAGACCCGATATACGGGATGAGCCTTTAAAGGAATCAGATTATATTCTGTTCGTGGATGGCTCATGTTTGAGAACGAATGATGGAGTTCTGAGTGCAGCATATGCAGTTTGCACAGTAGCTGCTGTAATGGAAGCATCTTGTTTGAGAGGGATACGTTCTGCCCAAGTAGCGGAGTTGATTGCTCTAATTCAAGCATGCAAATTGGGAAAGAATGTCCGAATCACAGTAATCACGGATAGCCAATATGGCTTTGGAGTGGTTCATGATTTTGGGCAGATCTGGTCCCAGAGAGGTTTCTTGACGTCTGCAGGAACCCCAATAAGAAATGGTGAATTTGTGAAAAAGTTGCTTGAGGCGATACAGCTGCCTAAACAGATTGCGGTGGTGAAGTGCAATGCACATAAAAATGGGGAAGACTACATAACTGTTGGCAATAAGTTTGCTGATGAAATCGCACAGTACTGTGCCAAAAATGTCGTCTCACTAAACAGAAACAGAGAAAGAGAGCATATTTCATGTCCTTTGCTTTTTACTAACCCTGTCGAGACATGGGATGAGGTGAGACAATTACAGGAAGCAGCAGATGATGAGGAAAAAGATAGCTGGATAAAAGCAGGATGCAGAAAACGGGAGGAAAATGATGTTTGGGTTTACAGGGATGAAAGACCAGTTATGCCTGATAGCATGATTTCTGACATGGCACGGATGTACCATGGACAAGCTCATATTGGAAGAGATGCAATGATCAGACTTTTTAGACAAACATGGTATAATCCAAAATTCAGAGCCATAGCTGAGAGTCTTTGTCAAAGATGTCTTATTTGTCAACAGCTAAATCCAGGAAGAAAGACAGTAGTGAGTCTAGGAACAATAGGACGAGAGGGAGGTCCTTTCACGAGAATGCAAATGGATTTTATAGAAATGCCCCCGAGCAATAGACTAAGGTATGTCCTTGTAGTCGTCTGTTTGTTTTCCCGTTGGGTGGAAGCATACCCGACCAGAAGGAATGATGGAATTACAGTAGCTAAACTTATGCTGCGAGAATTCATTCCGAGGTATGGTTTTCCAGTAACGATTGAAACAGATAGAGGAACACATTTTCAAAACGAATTGATTCAACTGATTTGTGAAGCACTTAGTATTAAACAGAAACTGCACTGTGCATACAGACCAGAGGCTTCTGGAATAGTAGAGCAAGTGAATGGAACAATTAAGAACAGGCTAGGGAAAATGTGTCAAGCCACAGGACTCAAATGGCCAGATGCCTTGCCATTGGTCTTAATGACTATCAGAAGCATACCGGAAAGAAAGACAGGACTCAGTCCCCACGAAATAATTATGGGACGAGCAATGAGACAAGCACATGTACCTGTCAACAAACTACTGACTATAACTGATGATCTCGTGTTGGATTATTGCAAAGGATTGGCTGATGTGGTACGTTCTGTGTTTCATCAGGTTGGACCGGATGCAACCACTCTTGAAAGAAAACCAGCTCACGATTTGAATCCAGGAGATTGGGTCCGCATAAAAGTCCACCGAAGAAGAAACTGCTTGGTTCCTCGCTGGGACCAACCACGACAAGTGATCCTGGTGACAACAACTGCAGTCAAATGTGCAGGAATAAAACACTGGGTACATGCCAGCCACACCATCAGAGTTCCAGAACCTGAAGATCGACCTGTGAGTCGACATCTGGAAGTATTGGATACCAGTTCAGCATCTGATGCAGAGGAAGAGACGAACAGGGTTCCAGAAATTGAAGATCGACCTGTAAGTCGACATCTGGAAGACCCAATTACAAGTGCAACGACAGGAGGAGAGGAGGAAATAGCAGAAGTTCCAGAATCTGAAGATCGACATGTGAGTCGACATCTGGAAATATCAGACACCAGTTCAGCATCTGATACAGAGCATTCGGATTGTGAGGAAAATCTGAAAAGAAATTGGAAATTTGATAGCATAAAAGAAGAAACTGAGCAAAAAGACAGTAACAGTGAGCAACCAGGTACAAGTTATGGTGAAGATCCTTCAGAGATTATATTAATAGACGAAGAAGGGATAGTTTCAGATAGAAAGGTAGAAAATTCGGAAGACCCCCGAGGAGCAATAGGGACAGATCGACGAACAAAAGAACAGGGAAACTCAGAAACAGATAGAGAGATTGACACAAATTCGGAAGAACCTCGAGGAGGGACAGAAGTAGGTGATCAAAGGAAAACACGAGAAAAACCAAAAATAGATGAAGGAAGTGAAATTCTAAAATTTAAGATAAGAGACAATAAAGAAAGGACTGAAACAGAGTCAGAAGAAAGTGGAGAAGAAAGAAACCAGAAACTAGAGTCAAGAAAGAGAACTTGGAGAACAGAAAGAGAGGAAAAAGAAAGTGAACCGAAAAGGCCAAGAAAGGGAGACAATTGGCCCCACGAAGTTAGAAGATTGAGATACAAGATCATAAGATTAGATGGAAAAAGTGCAGAACAAGTAAATGAAATAACAAGTCAAAAGGAACAAGAAAAACAAGGTGGAAAACACTTGCAGAAAACAAAAAGAGTAAAGAAAGCAAATCTGAAGTATAAATCGCCTGAATGGTTATACATTGCGTTGACTGATATCAAAGAAGAAGAGATCACTCACGAGAACCCGGAACAAAGCTACAACCTAATGGGTGAAGGTGAAGTGCAACAAATTTGAAGAAATTTGAACAAATTTCTACCGGATTGGACAAAACACTGGATTTGACAAAGAAGGAGTTCTGAAAAGAACTAAAAGAAAGTACCAAACAAGACAAAGTGAGAGTGTAGGGTGGCTAAGAGGTCATTTCTGAGGTGTGGTGACACATTTTCCTGTACATATTATAAAATAGGTAATAGAACAAAATGGTAGATACTAAAAATAGAAAATGTAGATGTGAGTTCTTAAGTAGATGGTGTAAGATGTGCTTCTTTTGTACAGGATTATTAATGACCGTATGGGTTATTTTAGCAATCACCATTCCAATTAGATTAGCTGTAGAAGAAACGTCTATATTAAAGAATAACACAGAGAAAGAAAAGGGAGCTAACATGCAAGAAACAGCCATATTAGAAAGTAGTGCAGAATTACATAAAGACAAATCAATAACAGATTTTTCAAAAAATGTTTTCACTAAATTATTGTATGAGTATGTAGAAACAATGGATGTAAGAGATTGTTATGTTTGTATGCAATTGCCTGCGTCTGTTGCAGAAGGTGTGACCTATCATCACCTTCCTTTGACGTATGGAATAACATGTAGTGTTTTAGCAAGTCTATTTTACAAGACAGGAAGATTAGAATACTATTACACTGATATAGATAAGATTTTTGCAAAGATTCCTATAGTTTCTGAACTAAACAAGGTGAAAGAGGCAAGAACATTTGGTGAATTTTTCATAGAAAATAAAATTCTAACATTAGATGATATAGTTAAGAACAACCTTACCTGTGAGTTAAGGAATGAAGAAAAGGTATTTTTAGAAATGGTCGAGGATAGAAGAGTGAAATTTCAAAGAAAAGTGATAGAAGAGACAAAAACACCTCTTTGGGCGTTTGAGGAAGAAAATCATGACAAGAAAAAGACAAATGCAGCTATGACTCTGGATTGGCCCCAACAGGGAAGGTTGTGCATTAGAAGAAATAGAACAAGATATGACAATTATTTCGTGGGTTCCAGTGATTGCCATGACGATTATAAAATTTTAGGAGGTTGGGGATTCAAAGGGGGAAAAGATCCAATATTTCCTGGGATCTATTATATTTGCGGTAACAGAGCTTATTACAGGTTGCCGGACCATTGGTATGGATCATGTTACTTAGGCCTGGTCTTTCCAAAGATTTTTCATGTAGATAGAGCAGAAAAGGGAACACACGAAATGATAAAGACATTTACACGTAGAAAAAGGGAAAGTTTCTCAGAAATAGTAGGTGATATTTTTGGAGCATTGATACCAGCAGTGGGAATATCTTTGAATGCATTTAAAATTCGGAAGTTATCCACAGTAGTAGATCGTTTATCTACAGATACTGCTGGAGGGTTCTTGATGGTAAATACCGAAATGGTTGCCATGAGAGCTATGGTGATGCAAAATCGACTTGCCCTTGACATTCTTTTGGCCAAAGAGGGTGGAGTCTGTGGAATGCAGAAAGTCCAACATTGTTGCACTTACATTCCAGATAAAAGTGAAAATATACAGAAGTATATAAAGAATATTACAAATTTGCACAAAGAACTTGTTCCACTGGAGGTTGAAAATGCATTGGGAAAACTTGGTAAGAGTTTTTCTTCAGTAATAAATTGGTTTACTAGAATGAGTGGATTAATAATAGGGAAAATCATAATAGTAGCGACCATAATAATCATAATAGTTCTAGTACTGAAGCTAATTATTATATGTATAAAGAGAAGAAAAAGACAGAATAAAATAGAAAAAGAAAATAAGATAAATAAAGAAAGAGAAAGAGAAATGGGTGAAATAGAGCTAGAAGAAATAAAAGAAAACATGTATAAGAAAACAAAGAGACAAGATGAAAGGAATACAGTTGTGTAAACTAACAAAAACAAACCGGACAAAGAAATATGCTATCTGACAAAATTGTGTAACATGGGTTTTTGTGGTGATATTAAAAATCACCAAAGGGGGGAGTTGATGGAGCAGGGTAAACGAAAAAATTTTAACCTCCTAATATTTATGTTGAATAATTAACACACAGGTTAGTCTCAGTAAATAACCAACCATGTATGTTACATGAAAAGGGTTATGGGTAACACGCTATATCCGTGCAAACTAATTTACTTACAATTGTTAACGTGGATAACATAAGCCTAATAATTTGCGTACTAACTAGAATAATAAATGCATGATTTGTGCTTGGAAATAAACTGTGTAGTGGCAAAGTAAAGCGGTTGGTAAGTAAGAAATGGCTTTATATGTCGCTTTTGCTAGGTAATACTTAATTGGGGTACGTAGAATGACGGGAGGGAAACGAAAAGGCTTATATTCTTTATTCTTAACTATATTCTGTTTATCTTTATAATAGTTCGCTTAGGCCTGTTGTGCCGCGATGTAAAAATGGCTGCCATGGCAAACAAGCTAGAGTTCGCCGGCGCGAAGTGGGTTCCGAAAGCGAGAAAGGCTGTGAACAAAGGGATCATGTGACCGTCCCAAAGCCTAGGATGGAAGCGTGGTCAAGGCTGCAATGACCTTATTATACAAACGTGTGCCAAAGAAGGACATAGCGAAAAGCGTGAGAAGTTGCAGTGAATATGTGAATAAACAATGAACTGTTCAACTTAAAAGTATCAGAAAAGGATACAGATTGAGACCAATGTGCGGATGGGTAATGTCATGAACCCGTGAGAAACGACAGAAGTATGAACTTTCCACAAAGAACTGGTTGGAGCAAGGATATTCATAATGAGATGTATACTGACCCCAAATGGACCAATTAGAGAGAATCTCGCCCACAAAGATGTAACATTTTCACTTAGTAAGCTAGTATTAGGGTATAAGAAGACCTACTCTTAGAGGGGGTGGAGGGAGCTGCTATTTTATATTTTTGATTGAGCACGAGACGCTGCTGCTGGAGAACCTTTTTGCTTTTAATAGATTTTCCATTTTAATACTATTAGACCTTTTTATTCTTAAAATACTAAAGGGGAAAAGAACGGGATTGTGGCAGGAAACATCCTATAGGTGGTCCGTCGAGAAGGCCTGTTTTTCAGGACAGATAGACAGTTTTTCGGGAGTTCTATGCTGTGATCTGAATTCATTGCTGTGACGAACTTTGTTTTTCCATCTAATAGGTATGCATTGCAATTTCAATTTATTCTTATAATAACGCTAAATGTAATAATCTGAATAATAAATTTGAAACTTATTCATGCTTCTAAAAATTATATAAACTATATTATCTTTAAACAATGAGTCAGTGGTTCTTTAGCTCAATGATAAATGTAAATGTTTAAAGGTTTATAGTGATTGAGCTGGTCTTAATCACCATCAACTGATTCCTACTAGTTGGTCCATCGACCAATGAGCGGAATACCTTAAAGCTTGAGAAGTATTATGTCGTTTTAAAAGGTATCCCGTCTCCTTCCAGCAAATCATTAACTGTTTTCTCCTAGGTAAAAACGGATGAAATCCAGGGAATATATGAGAGAGTGAATGTTTATGCGGTGTTATGGGCCCCACCGTCATATGGATATAGTTGTGGAGAGAGGGATATTTGTACCTGGACGTCCAAAGCATATAGGAGAAGAAATGTTATTGATAGCGCTGGATCACATGCAAAAAAGAACTAGGATCCCTGGAATGCTTAGAAACATCATACCCTTCCATGCAACTGAATATTGGAGTTGACCAAGTTTGATTTAGGAGTCCACTATGGACTCACCCTCATACTCTGGAGACCCAACAATAGTAGGAGGAGGTGTACTCTCAACTACATTCCCCACATTTTTACCCATGAAACATGGATTACAGAACAGATTCTATATTTCTCTGGTAATTTTAACCTGACTGCCCTTCCTGTCACCAACTCCTTAATCTGAAATGGCCCCACAAACTTGGGAGTGAACTTGGAATGCATGCTAGAAACGTATAAGAAAAATGTAGCGAGCCAGACTCGATCACCTTTCTTGTATTGTGGACATGCCTGCCTATGTTTGTCTGAAGTCTTCTTATAAGCTGTCTTAGCTGCTACTAAATTTTTGTAAACAGTTTGTTGGATTTGTCTGATGTTATGCAAGACCTGACCTACTGAAGAGACTTGTGAAGGTTTAATGCAATGCAGAAGCATGTGTGGATGAAATCCATAAGTGCAGATGAATGAAGGTGTACCTGTGGAAGAGGCTATAGACTCCATTGTACTTGATAGTCCACGAGGAAACATCTCAAATTCTGTTCACTTGATTGGTTCAGCCTCTCCGTTTGTCCATGGGTCGGTAGATGTAAGCATAAAAATTAATTATTAACAGTACATAGTTGTCAACTCCTTCCAAAAATGTGCCAGAAACGGAGCCTCTCTGTCTCCATAATTATGCTAAATGTGAGTCCATTCAACCTACAGATGTTTTCCAGAAAGATATGTGACAGTTCTAAGACTGTGGACAGTTTCTTAAGAGACATAAAATGTCCCAGTTTTGTAGAGTAGTATACCTGACACAATAGTGGAGTCATACGAGTTGGGACCTCAACGATGAAGTCCATAGAAATCATCTGTCAGGATTGTTAGAATTAGTAGCAGTAAAAGGCCTACAGGACGAGTGTGGGACCACTTAGCTTGTTCACAGGTAGCACATTTTTCAGTGAAGGATTTGATAGAAAAGTTCCTCTTCGGCCACAAGAAATAACGAGAGACCAGTTCCTTCATCTTCCTTTGCCCTGGATGTCCTGCCACCAGTATCTTTTGACACCACCCCATTGCTTGTCTTTGTAATTCTTCTCCTGGAATATAGAGTCCCCCTTCTTTCTCCAAGGATTGGATCATCTTGGAACCGATCCTCTTGATTTACTTCTTGATAACTTTGGTTGAATTTGATGAGAAAGCTCTTCAATGCTTGATCCTGCTAAACAGAGCCAGCTAGAATATTAGACAGTGCTTCTCCCTTAATGCATTCTTCTAGGGCTCGAGACAGCACGTCTGCATTAACATTCTGATTTCCGGTTCTGTACATCACCTTGTAATGGAAGTGAGAAAAGAGCATTGGTGCATTTCATGGTGTTAAGGTATAATAGACCTTTATGAAGAGTCCAGGGTGTTATTTCATGACTCGCTCCTTCAAGGTGATGCCGCCAATTGCTTTGTTGAATTTAAGTGTGTTTGTTCCCTAAGTCATCTTTATCTCATCCTTGATAGAAGCCTTTCTTCCAATCAGCACTAGGTGCTCCATCAATCAGACACCATCAAATGTCTTTCTGTAATGACCCTTGGCATTCTGATTCTTTCTTCCTCACTCCCTCCCCCTTTGGCCATTGGCGATCCGCTCTGCCCCCACTCTTCCCTGGTCCCAAGCCTGTCTCAAAGTCAGCTGATGTCCCTTGCACTCCCTAAACATTGTCAAACCTGATATATTATTATGTAGACGTGATATCATGTTCACTGATATTCTGCTTTGAGGTTTAATGAATTAAGTGTATACATTGCTCAATGTTTGACAGTCTTTACCCTCTTTTGCTCTGATGGGCATTCTTTGCTCTCCTGCCCAGCATTACATCCTTTCCCAGAGTGCAGCTGCACGGCTCCACGTAGTGAACTTTCTGTGTGAAGTGAAGCAATCTTTCTGCAAGTGTGTATTCTTTTATTTTGCCATGATGCTTCCTTTTTATTTTTTTACTATTTCATTATGTTCTTTCTGATACTCGACCTGTGTTACCTGGCTCAGTGGCCCCATCTCTTCAGTATCTCTCTGGTTAGGTGAACATTGGTTACGACAGGTATTATTTTTCAATCTAAAAGGCTTGTTCAAGGTATCCTCGTGGGATGTAAAGCACAATTTTACATCTTCTGCTGTTGTACCATTTTTGTCCAAATAACTGGTATTTCATCTGGACGAATTCCCATGCAAGCACTGGTGTCCAACACCCCATTATTTGGAGGCTTCGTTTTAAATATTAAAGCATGGCAATTATTTTTAATTGGGTGGGCGCAAAGACCCCCTCATTGAACGGAAAGCATGGACCAGTGATGGGGGCGCGCGGTTCTCGAAGGCCCGCCCCCTCTCCAGCAGGCATGTGCGCCCTTCCTGAATACTTCTGTTGTTCCAGCGCTTCCGGCGCTTGTTAGAAGGCCAGGCCCGCAGGTGCCTCCCTCTGACATCACTCCTGGAAAGCTGGCAGATTTGAGGGGGCAGACACACCTGTCAGCCCTTTCAGTACCGCCAGGAAAGGAGGTCACGTCATTCGATGCCAGTGTGTATTGGAACACTCCTGCACTTCCGAGGAGAGTGTTAGGCAGAGACTCTACTACAACAGGAAGCATGCTGCTTGTCAGAGGAAGTAGTCTGTGGGCATTGTGTGCCAAACCACAAACAGAGAGGCACATGCCATGGACCATTGTGGAGGCCAGGTTTCTTGCAGTGGTGGCCACATGAAGGGATTGCCTGGCGGAGTCCAAGGTGACACGGAGGACGCGAGATGGCTTCCGGTCCCGTGCAGTAAAGCACTGCCGCTTCCCCTGTGCAGGGTGAGACAGCTCCTGCAGCCCTTCTGGCTCCCCAATTTATTTTCTCCCCTGCTTGTGCTTGTGACAAGTCTGCATTTTAATTAGAACAAGATCTATTTTGTGCTGATTTAGAATCCTGGTTGACATACCTGATCTGGTAAATGCAGCTTCCCGCTGCTCACGCAGTGGGCCACCTAAAATGGCGGCCATCTTAGTGCCACTTAGGCACACCAACACCCCCCTCTAGTCTTGGGACCCGGGGGAGGAGTCCCACAGCCCGACGCGCGGGCCGCGTAATTTCTGGCGCACAGAGGGTTGGGGGAAGGTATTTATACCTGCCCCTGACTTTCGGGCACCGTCTTTGCTGCCGGACACGCCGTCTCCCGCCCTACCACATACCCGGCGTGTTGGCTGGGGAGCACGGTTAGGTAGGACTATTTAATGTTTTGTTTGTGTTGCAGGCGGAGTTACAGGGCGATCCGGAGGTGGAAGGGTACAGAAGGGTACCTCTTCAGGAGCACAATAGGGGTGCCTGTGCCAAACCCCAGGAGTCTTTACGGCAGGACCCTGGAGAAAGAATCGTCGGCGCCCAGTTAGTCCTTTGGGCGGTTGGAAGCCTGAGCAACCGGGGGCTTGCCTTGCAACGCTCCGCCCTAAAAAGGGCGTGAGTAAAGTGGTGGACCAGTGGTTCACGGTATTCAAGGGGGGAATCCCCTCATAACTGGTAGCATCGATTGGATTGGCCACGGTGCAATTTGGCTCTTCAGGCGGGCCGGGCAGCTTAGGTCAGTCACCGCTGCCTGCCCTTTGATCGCCCGTAAGTTAACCCACCATGTTGCATACTTTTGTATGGAATAAACCTGCAGCAATCTTTTCCCAACAAAGAATTGTGTTGTGTATTTATTTATTACATTGTGCATGCTAACTTTGTAAAGGGTGGGGAGTGTTGCCTATATAGGCACTATAGGCAGCGTTTCCTGCATGCAGGGAAATGTCACGGAGAAGCACAGACAGCCATGCTGCAGTACCTACTCTAATGGCCACTGATAAAAAGGGTGAGGTATTTTTGTTCTCAGGTTGTTCAAACAAGAGGAAGGTTTTGTTTAGTTGGAATTTGTTTTAAGGGAGACTTCGCCGTGGTCAGGGGGGTTGTCTGCTTGCCTCTCCCTCTCTAGCCCAAATCTTCCTTGGACAGCGCCGGCTCCAGTCATAGAATGCACAGCTCTGCTCCCAGGTCCTGAGAGGAATGTGTGTTAGGGAGCGCACCTCATGATACTACCAGAGAATGTGTGGTAGGGCGCACGCCTCATGATACTACCAGAGAATTGTGGTAGGGAGCGCGCCTCGTGATACTACCAGAGAATGTGTGTTAGGGAGCGCACCTCAAGATACTACCAGAGAATGTGTGGTAGGGAGCGCACCTCATGATACTACCAGAGAATGTGTGGTTATGAGCACGCCTCATGATACTACAAGAGAATGTGTGGTGGGGGCGCTCCACATGATACTACCAGAGAATGTGTGGTGGGGAGCGCGCCTCATGATACTACCAGGGAATGTGTGGCAACGAGCACGCCTCATTATACTACCAGAGAATGTGTGATAGGAAGCACGCCTCATTATACTACCAGCTAAAAGCCTCAGGGGAGAGGTTCCGGCATTGTACAATTATACGAGGACTAGGTATCCAGCCAACACCAGGCCTCAGCTGAGCCTCAGTTGCCGGATAGAGGCTACACCAGGTGCCAAATGAAGACCCACAAAGTTAACCAGCCCTTGGAAGCAATCCAGAATGATGCCCATGCCATGTCTAAAGTGACAACCAATAACAAGGACCAACTGGACCAGTAAATTCTTCTCTCCTGTTTCTGTGACTGTTTTTTTGCTGTCAATTATTGGACTGTTGGGCTTTCTGAGCCCTGCCCTACTGGCCATCATTACCCACCACTGTGCCAGCCTGTTAGACTTGGCACCATTGGCGTGGGTCTCCCTTCCATTTTTTGCTGTTGCCTCATCTGTTTTCGCTGGTCTAGATGCTTTGGGCACTTTGCCACTGCTGTTCAGTGCCAAAGTGCAAGTGCTCCCTTTTGTAAATTGATGTAATGTATTAGTGATTCCATGATTGGCTGATTTGATTTACTTGTCAGACCCTAGTCCAGTGCACCATGTGTGCCCAGGGCCTGTAAATCAAATGCTGCTGGTGGGCTTTCAGCACTGATTGTGCCACCCACAGAAGCAGCTTGTAAAATGTGGCTCAGGCCTGCCATTGCAGAGCCTGTGTGCAGTCTGGGGCTGCCATGTCGACTTGGCAAGTGCACACACCTGCCAGTCCCTAAACCTTCCCTTTTCTACATGTTAGTCACCCCTAAGGTAGGCCCAAGGTACCCCTGTGGGCAGGGTGCATTGTATGTAAAAGGTAGGACATGCCCTGATGTGTGTGGCATGTCCTGATAGTGAAATACTGCCAAATTCGTTTTTCACTATTGCAAGGCTATCTGTTCCCATAGGCCAGAATGGGCAGTTAGTTTATAACATCTTATAAACATAACTGGCCCTAGGAAAATAAAGTTTAGTATGCCTGAACTCAGAATGTTAAAGTGCATCTTTTAGTGTGGGTGATTTTTACATTCTGTGTTTGAAAATACCACTTTTAGAAAGTGGGTATTTTCTTGCCTAGCCATCCAGTGTGCCTCTGCTAGGTTTGTGTATTGCATGTCTGGCTTGTGAGTGACAGGAGCTGGGAGAGGGCAGTGGCTCCGGCAGTCTGATGAGTCAGGGCTGGGCTGAATGGGACCTGAGTTGAATTTAGGGTAGGGGGAGGAGATTTCCTTTCACCTGCCTGGGCCAGGTCTGCTTTCAACAATGCTGTCTCCACCTCCTGCCAGGAAGCTGCACCAGTGAGGACAGAACTGGTTTTGGCTGGGTACAGACACTCTCTGCCTTCAGAGAACAAAGGATTTGTGTGTATAAAAAGGGGGACCCAAACCCCAGAACTTTAGATCACTTCTGGGAAATCAAGAGGAACCTTTGCCAAGGAGAAGAACCGGAGAAGCTGAAGCAAGATTACTGCCCCTGTGCTGTTTGCGGTTGGCATGCAGTGGTTACTTGTTGCCAAGGAAAGGAGAAAAGGACTTTGCTGTTTGCTTTGTCATCTTGAGGAAGATCTCCAAGGGCTTGAAACTGAGCTTGCCTCCTGTTCTGAAGTCTCAGGGACACAAAGACTTCACCACAAGCTCCCCTGAATTTCCTTGCTGGGAATTCTAACCTGCAGAGAGGTGCCTGCTGTTGTTTAGGACCTCTAGAGACTGTTTGTCGCTGGGAGCTGGAAGATCGACGCAACGAGAAGAAGCGTGTCGCATCCGCACCGATTCCCGACGCATCGCCGAGCCACGGGGAAGAAGCGTGCCGCATCCGCACTTGGTTCCGACGCCTCTCCGAGCAACCAGGAAGAAGCACGCCGCATCCACACCGAGTCCCGACGCATCGCCGAGAAGATCATCGCAGCACCTGCCGTGCGGCTGCAAACGTTCACGCATCGTACCGGATCATCGTATTGCGCCGCCATTTTGTCGCATCGCACCGGATCTTCGCCACGCATCGAGGTGCCATCTTGTCGCATCGTAACTGGAACGCAGTAAGAAACAGACGCATCCCCTCCTCTCCGGTAAGGAACAGACGCATCGCCTCCCCTGCGTGGCAGTAAGGAACAGACGCATCGCCTCCCCCGAAGCAAAAAAATTGACGCATCACCTTCCCTGCGACCCTTTTGTTTGTTTTGCGTGACGCATCTAAGGTACTTTGTGGGAAAAGTGTCGCATTTACAACTTGCATTGAACTGAACTATTTCTACCATTTAAGAGCCTTATTTTTAATACTGTATTGTGGATTTTTGTCGTTTGGTCTTGTGTTAGTTTAGATAAAGATTACTTATTTTTCTAAACTGGTGTGGTGTCCATTTGTAGTGTTTTCACTGTGTTACTGTATGTCTTCACAAATGCTTCACACACTGCCTCTGAGATAAGCCTGTCTGCTCGTGCCAAGCTACCAAGGGGGTGAGCAGGGGTTATTTTAGGAGTGTATCCCCCTTAACCTGACTAGAAGCAAGGGCCCCTATTTGGACAAAGGTACCTACCTCTGCCAACTAGAGACCCCCATTTCTAACACAGCCCATAAAGTGCGATGTCAGAGCTTTGATCCTTGCTGAGTTTTGTGTAATCCTGATGGTTGTCATGGTTTGAATGTGTAATGTGTCCTTCTCTGAGCTTATAGAAATCCCCATGCCCAAGCTGATCAGTGGTTCTGCAGGTGCCAGTGTTCTTCACGTCTGGGGTGATGTAGAGGTTTATACACTTGCTTCAGTTATTTCTCACATTATTCTTCCTCCACCCGTATGTCCAGGGTGTTCTTAGTGAATGAAGTCCAACAAAGTATTGTTCTTGCTGTAAAAAGAAAAAGAATGGTTCTCTGTCTAAATAAAATTATTTTGTGTCAATCCTTACTTTGTCCTGCAGAGAGGTACATAAAAACTTTCTGATCTTTGTCTAGCCCTCTTATTGGTTTTTAATCTATACCTGATGTTACCATTGGGAGGGCGCAAACCCCGGATATATGACATTTTATTGTACATGAATCGTTCCTTGCATGTGCGTGTAATGCTGCTTTCTTGACAACGCGTCCTTGTGCCAAATTCAATAAAATTCTCTGCGAAGCTCTGAGCCCTTTGTCTTTCAGATGTCTACAAATGGTGAGCATCTGTGAGATACTGCACCAGAAGAGAGTGTTGGTCACTTAAATACCATTATAGGGCCACGCCCATCAAAAGGGTAGTTAGGTTAAAACTAGGTCATTATTCCCCAGGCCTCTCGTTTTTTGAAGTCTGTGCACTGCAACATTTTACTATAGATTGTAAAGTAAAACTGCCTTATCCATTAATGATGAGCAGCTAACATGACCGATACCACAAGACGGCACCAGACGCTAGATTTACTGTGTTATCTCAATCCCTGAAGGGCAATTTTGAAAAACTTTGCAAGGGGTTCTCCTCCTATGAAGGGCCCCACCTCAGTTTGCTGACCTGGGCCATGCAAAAACATTTGATATGCATTCATTTAATCTTTATTTCGGCTTTTAAAAACCATAAACGTTCATCAAAACATTAAAAGCACAAATGTCGGATATATACACATTAGGACTCAGGTTAAATAAAAAACATTATATAGTTAAAAATACATCTTAGAATAAGATTAGTTACTTTCTTAGCCTCCTGCACATAATATCACAATCAGGTGCCATGAAAGCATAAAGCCTAGATTTCATCGCCAAAAAACCCCAGTTTCTAATCCATATAAATTATCCATCCCTTATCCTAGGAACCTTTTCCTAACACACCATATGGAAAAAAGGAATCTGGATACTGCAAATACTATCGCGTGATGGGAAACGTATTTCAGTATCCTGAGGTCCTCAAGGTGATTAGGGATCCCTAGGTTCCTACAAATCTGTACTATCCACATTTGTCTTTCTCTTGTATATGCTAGACAAAAAAAAGTGAGTGTGCTTCAGTTGCTTCAGCTGCTCCACAGGTGGGACATTTCCGATCATTTTCCCTCGATCAGGCACTAGTGAAGGTGCACAGGGGGAGAGAATCGTGCATGAACTGCAAATACAACTTCCTGGCTAGTACTGGCTGGATCTCATCTAAAAGGTCTTATATCTATAAACTTCTTCAATCTGTGTAAACTCCCTAGTTAAATTACCCACAGTTGGACCCATCGTAAGAGAGGAAAGTTTAGAAGCCCTATAGCAATCCACAAGTTTCTTCCTGGAAGTTACCAGAGAAGCTGCTAAAGGGTCTTCCCATAAAGATACCAGTCCTATACTAGTCAGAGTGGCCCTGAGATGAGAAAACCAAGGTAGGCTTTTGGCCCCTGGTATCTCCAGAAGTTATTCTAATCCTTGTCTATATGGGGTCAGGTCTGTGGTCGACCAGATTCTCCTCACGAAGAGGAGAGGTCTTAAGGCGATAACCTTCGAAATGGGGCTCAGCCCTAGATCTAATCGGAGCGGAATTAGGGGGTACTAGAGGGAAGATTCACTAGATCCCTAATGAATTTATTTTCTACCAATACAATATCTTTAACAGACTTATGTCCCCATAGCTCTGCCCCATAAGTAATGGCTCCCAGGGATTAGGTTTTGTATATTTCCATCAAGGGGCTAAGAGGCTTAGAAACTGAAGACCTATAGACCTTAGCCAGGCCACCTGTGCTCTGTGCTAGTTTCAACCTCTGTTTCCTAATGTGAAAGGCCCAATACATGTGCTCATTGAGAGTGATCCCCAAATACTCAAAAATGGTGTCTCTCTCCAGTGGAATTCCATTCAACATGGGGTTGGTAACATAAACTTCATCTTGGCAACTTTAACATCAAGGCCCCGCTTGATACAAAAGGAATTGAACCCTTTGAGAATCCTTTGGATCCCCATTGGAGATTTTGATAAGAGGAGGGTATCATCAGCGAACATCAGGGCTGGAATTTTGATGGAACAAATCTTTGGAGCGCCGTTATCACTAACCCCATTGAAAGCATCCACCAACCCATTAATGTACAAACAAAATAGGGTGGGAGCCAGCACACAGCCCTGTCGTACGCCCCTGGTTACCAGAAATGGTTCAGAAAGCTCCCCTAGTTTCCCACATTGAACCAGTGCAAAGTTCTTCTCACGCAGCCTCCTGATGATATTACAGGGGTAAGTGAGGACCCCATGTTAGACAGAACAGACCAGAGTTTGAGCCTAGGAACAAGGTCGAAGGCAGATTTTAGATCTACGAAGATCAGTAACAAACTCTCACCCTCCAACACCACCAATTTCCAATAATGCTTCTAGAGCACCCCAATCAAAAAAGTGGCACAAAAACAATTTTCAACTCTGGTTAGTTTTTCATCACAAAGCAGCAGGGTAGATTAACAAAGGGATGCACAGACTCTGGCACTGATGCAGTGGCGGTGCGTCCATTGGGGCGTTGGGGCGTTGCCCCACTAAGCCACATGGACAGCACCGTCACGCCTAAAATGTAATTCATGCCACAGTAAAAGTCTCGCAGTCTAACCAGTCCGGTAGCGTTTAATTTCAGCAAGACTGCCAGTCTCACTGAAATTAAACGCTACCGGGACACGCCCGGCCCAGAGGCAATCGGAAGGCGCTAAAGGGGGTGGGGCTGCGGCAGCTTGAGTGACAGACTGTGTCACTGGCAGCGAGGCTGCAGCAGCAATAGTAGTGCGCATGTCCATTTTTGGGCTGGTCCTTTTTAGGACCAGCCCGAACATGCGCACACTACTCCACTGCTACCTTTACCATTAGGAGAGCGACTGTCTGGCGAGGGACCCGAGGGTACTTCATGTAGCAGCCCCCGGGTCTCAAAATGGGCGGAGAGTAACCCCGCTCTAGCCAATCCTGGCGCTGCAGCGCCTGGATTGGCTGAGACTCCACCGCGCAGCCTGGTGCATTTCAAACTGGAACACGCTGAGGCGGCGCGTGATCCGATCCGGAGTGTAGAGAAGGAGCGAGCGGAGGAAGGTAAGTTTTATTTATTTTAATTACCGTCGCCGTCCCCCAGCCCGCGCAACACTCCCGTGACCGTCCCACCCCCCTCCCCCACCCGCCCGTCTTGCCGGTCCAACTGGTCTTCATGAGGGTACGACCCTAGAACAACCCACACGTACACACAGAGACCCTCGTGCCCCGAGCAGTAAGCTCCTCAACGACAAACCGCGCTCACATGGCTGTGATAGCGAGGTGCACTCACCTGTTAGATTCATCCCGCCAGAGGTATTGGCCAGCATCAGTAGTCCCCTTAACTATGAGAGCATATATATGTGAACTATATAAGTGCACACATATGAAACAACAGGGTAGTGCAAACATGTGCACGTCTGGTACTGGTTTTCTTTCACTAGTTAACCTACTCTCTGTTTTTATCGCTCCCTTTCTGTCAGTCCGCAATCCGCATTGCTATGGCCTGGGAGTCATGATTGGCCGCAAAGCGAATCCTTCAAAAGAAAATCCATTTCCCGTTTATTCTGCATTAAAAAAATAAAAATCAATGTTTTGCATGTAACTGTAAAATCACTAACAGACTTTCTTTCGAAAAAATGGCTGTCAGTCGTTAACATCTTTACGTTACGTCCGTTCCCATGCGTTTTGTGCACCCTTTTCTGTAAGGCTCAACATAAAACCGACTTCTATTTAACCACAAATGACCTTCGTTCCTGTGCTCCAGAGCGGGCAGTCGGATTTGGCAATTTTTCTATCAGATCCGATTACCACCCTTGCACTGTGATCGTGTCAGCCATTGAAGGGAGAGCTCCATTATGTTCCCTCAAGCTGGTTCTTTAGATAGCAAATTAACAAGTTAGGGCTACCACCGTATTAAATTGCCTTTTCCAGCAGTGGCGTAACTGTCATAGCACAGCAGGCGCAGTCACTGATCAAGCGATGCATGTCTCATGAGTCATCACTCACTGCTTTGGCCACCGAGCACCTTCTCCGTTTTGGGAACCGGAGCCTTCGGTATCTATCTGCGCCATAGACAGAGCCCTGCTCGTACCTACCCTGAGCCGCAGTGAATACTGTGTAGTGTACCCTAGTATATTAGTGGCGCTAGAATTAAACTAGAGCGGAATTGGATATAATGCTTCTCCCGCCAATCTATCTGTCTTTGAGGTAAAAACAGAGCCTTTCTGATTCGCCTGTGCTCACCTTTTACTCAAAGCATACCATCTTATTTTTTTGTCATTGCACAATTTATAATTTGCTTCGCATCAATACATGGTATATGTGTAGTGACATGCTAAGCAGCTGGCATTCTTCCTGGTTGTCATTCGGCGGTCTGTGCAGATCCCAGTGCTTGAAACTACAGGCCCAGCTATCCCTTGCAGGCCAGCCCCTTCTGAGCGGTGAGAACGAGGAGTGGAAGTTCAGGTTGGATGCACGCTGGCAATTTAGCTCTCAATCAAACTGCTTTACACGCCTGGGCAATTTGGTTTCTGGCATGATAGAGTTGTGCTCCTTCCCTGGGCAATGCGACTTCCGGCATGGTAATTGTGCTTTTGCTGTGGGATAACATGTTTTCTGGAATGACAATGGTCCTTTGCATGCAGTTCAATAGATACTATGGCGTAACAGTGGTCCTTAGCATAACTCCACAATTAGGTTTCAGGCGCGGCAGTGTTATTTACTACACATGTTCAATTGTAGAATCTGCAATGGCAATCTTTGTTTTTCTAATTTTAGCAGTGTGGGTGCTGGCTTCATAGCAGTACGTGTAGTTACTGAATGCTAATAATGTGTGAAACTGGAACCTGTATATTTGGTTACCTGCACCTGTCATTGCATCACGAACTGCAAAGCAGACAGCTTGAGTGGCTGATTGGCACAGTGAGCTGTCTTCTGTCACAATGAGCATCAGTGAACATTCGGTCTGTGATGTCACATAGGCTGTTCTATGGTATGCTGGTGTATCATCATACTATTAGAAGCAAACCACGTTATTAATGCACATGTAAAATGTTGCGCATTAGATACTGGCACAAAGTTTCCAACTTTTGAGATGCAACTAGGCCGACTGTATCAGACCGGCACTGCATTTTCTGTGGCACCAATGCTCCTCCACTTTGCATCCATTGTTGTATTTGGCACAACATTTTTATAAGCAGATGATTTTCCGCTTTGGAAATATATAGCTCCTAGGTAATGTGGCAGACCCTGAATTATTGCAATATTACATGCTGTCCCCCATAGACCTGACTGAATATTGTATGGCTTCAAGCCAATGTATTTGATTAATTGTGCTATAATTTTCACCAATTAGACCCATTTTTATAAAACCAACTTTGTGGCAGTATCTACATGTTGTTATATGACATCCCTTTATTAATGTAATAACTGCACTTTCACAATTGCTTTATTAACCTTCTTGCTTCTCAAATTTGCTTGAAAATGCACCATTTACCCACTCTTTTTTCAAATTTTTCTCGGGGGGAAGTACCCTTTCGAACCCCCTTAAGATATTTGTGCTCGCTCGCTGCGCTCGCTCGTAACAGTGCGCTCCGACAGAAGGTTTACGCCCCCCCACTTTCAAATGTCACCAGCCACCACTGCATTGATGCAAACTGGGCACACCCAGTGCAGCACGAGGCTGTGCGCCCAGTTAACAAAGTGATGTCTGCAATGTATACACTAACACTTGGCATGTGCAGGGGAGAGCGTAGCACAGAATCAGTGTCTGTTCCGTGCCGATGGTCTCCATGCCCTTCAGAGGGGTCACGCAGGCCCTCATCGGGGTGTGGGGTGCCACTGCACAGATGCTGAGAGCACGGTCCTGAAGACCCTCCCTAGTGAGGCATGTTCTGCATATACTTCAAGGACCTTTTTGCCCATGCACATTCTTCAAAAACACGAAGCACTTGCAACAAGCAATAAATCCCTCATTTGCATGGGCTCGACATCCCCCTACACATAATAAAAATGACACCCCCACCATTGCCATGCCGATGTTCCATTCAACCAGTGTTAGTGAAGCTGCTCCATAAAGAGTCGCTGTACATTCCGTAATCCCAAAGCCCGGCTGGGGCAAAACAAAATGAGAATAAATGCCACCTGCCCTTTCAAGCAATGTCTGTAATATGGCCTCAAATGTTAAACCTCACTCATGTTGAATATCTGAAACCATCTGACATGTTCACAGACGGTAAGGTCCATTCAGGCAGGGCTTCCAGAGAGCGTGTGCTGGTTTTGAAGTGTGACAGTGCACAAAGCACACACAAATACTGCCACTGTCGGTCAATCAACCTCACTACTCCTATTAGTCCGAGCGCTATGAAGGGCTTGGGTCTACGTGTGCTCTACACATTCTCAATCAGTCATTCAATCAGTTGAAGAAATGTCACCATTGACATGTCCATTACTGTAGTGTTGTGAGCCCTGGGCCCACATGCTGCCAATAATGGACACAGTGTAGTAGGGTACTGGAACTGGCCCAGAGCACGTGCGCCCAGGCACTTTCATTAGCAGGGTCACCTGACCGGTGACGCCTGTGACGGGTGGGTGTAAAGTGGGGTTACAGCACAAGGCTGAACACTAGAACGTGTCCAGCAGGACACTACAATTACCACCTCAACGGTGCCCCACAGCGAGCACCACCTATGTAAAAAGCAACAAGACTTCCAGACCCCACCACAGAATGTGGTGCTATGTCACGTGAGCACAGCAGTACAGAGGAAGCGTGGGGACAAACGGCCGTGACCCATCAACTTACAGCCATGGGAGCGGAAGTGCTGCCCGTGACATCAAGCGAAACAGAAGTGGAACCAGGTCTTGACTCCGGAAGCACATCAGTAAGAAGTCTCACACCATGGTAATCCTCTTCCACACTTACCACATGGCCAACACAATACAAGCAGACAAACACAGCGGCCCAGCACAGCTTTACATCTTCAGCTGTTGTACCTTTTTATCCAACTAACTGGTATTTCATCTGGACGAATTCCCATGCACGCACTGGTGTCCACCACACCATTAATTGGAGGCTTCGTTTTAAATATTAAAGCATGGCAATTATGTTTAATTGGGTGGGCGCAAAGACCCCCTGATTGAACTGAAAGCATGGACCAGTGATGGGGGCGCGCGGTTCTCGAAGGCCCGCCCCCTCTCCAGCAGACAAGTGCGCGCTTCCTGAATACCTCTGTTGTTCCGGCGCTTGTTAGAAGGCCAGGCCCGCAGGTGCCTCCCTCTGACATCCCTCCTGGAAAGCTGGCAGATGTGAGGGGGGCGACACACCTGTCAGCCCTTTCAGAATAGCCAGGAAAGGAGGTCACGTAATTAGACGCGGGCCAGCAGAGAGGTCTGGGGGAAGATTGGAAGGGAACAAAGACGGCAATCAGAGGAAGGCATTTCAACTCGTCTCCTCTAGCATGAAATTGTAGTGATTGCAGACACTTACTCGGGCTGCGAACGCATGTAGGCCTGCAAGGAAATTATATGCACATACCAAGAACCTGTCATGTGTCTGTGTAGCGTCCATCATCCTCAGATGAAACTTTGATCTGGCTAATCATTCGGTGCATTCATGTAGCACGTGGCGATGCCAGAGGTCCCCTTAGTTCCTGTGATTAGCTGTGGCACTGCAAATTATGCAAAATAGGAGTTACTATGGTGACGGAGGCAAGCTTAGTCCAACTGCGGAGCAGATGCTCTGCGTGGGGCCGGTATCTCTGTCACCACAAATGGAACTATATCCGACTACATTACGAATCATGGTGCTGTTCCCTGGGGGGCTGCCATGCGTGTACTTCAGTTATATTTTCTTTCTGGTTTTGTGAGACTGAATCACACCACAGACACCATATTGTGTGGGACCTTGCTCTACTTGGAAACAGCGCCTCCTTGTGTTTAAATCAAGTGGCTCCTGGCACAGAGCACCCCCTCCCCGTGTTTAAAATATCTCTTCAGAGCAAATGAGGTAGCAGTGTTGCTAGTAGGATCCTATTAAACTGAAGTAGGGTTTTAATATTATTTCATGCCTGGCTGTGCCTTTGTTGTGCGCTAATATATGCAAAGAGACAGAATTGATAAAATATGCGAGGCTTTCAAACCTTGAGCATGTATCGTGAAACACACGGTGGCTTGTTGTGACTTTTTGTTAATCCGGATAACTGAACAATTTTGCTACATAAAAAAAAAGAAATTAGAAATTAAGAATAATAACAATTGAAATCATTGTGAAAATTCCAAAATATTTATGGCGAGATTATCGCGAGGGAATTAACGTGCCTCCTTTGCTCAAGAGATTTGTGAGTATAACAGTCTAAAAATGGGGTGTTGGTGGTCTAGAAAGTAGTGGCGCCCTGCTGCTACTGCGATTAGTGAGCTAGATGCCTGTAAGTACGGTGCCAGCAGGTAGAGGAAACACCCTATAACCCCTATGTGTGTGAAGGAGAAATCCCGCACAAAGTAATGAACCAAAGTCCTGTGCACACGTATAAGAGTTCTCAATGAGAGTTCATCAATTCTTGTGAACATCAAAGTCATTAAAGTTCAAAACGCTCTGTTCTTTGTCTTTATTCAGCGTGACATCATGAGAGTAACCAGCCAACACGTGTTTCGTCACAAAGGGAAATATCCCGCGACTTCTTCAGGGCTGTACTTTGTGTGTGTAGATTATTAAAGATCACTCTGCCGGTGATAATTCCGACCCGGCTGGTCAAATAAATGGAGGCTTAGTGGCTCTGCGATTGCGTTCGAATAGTCTAAAACAAGGAAGCACCTAAATAGGGATGATCCTGTTGTGTGTGTTGATTTAAATAGATCACTCCGCCGGTGATAATTCCGACCCGGCTGGTCAAATGTATGCAAGCTCAATGGCTCCGAGTTGAGTAGTGGATTGCATCAAGGAAGCACCTCAATAAAGGCGATCCTACGAGGACCGTGCCGCACTGTGAGGGAAGGGGACGGAAACCCCTTCGTGATTCCCTTGATCTTCAGCGAGTGCGCTGAGGTCTGTGGCGCAGACGGGTGCGATCTCCGTTCCGGATGAGGACTTCATTTAAATCAACACACACAACAGGATCATCCCTATTTAGGTGCTCCCTTGTTTTAGACTATTCGAACGCAATCGCAGAGCCACTAAGCCTCCATTTATTTGACCAGCCGGGTCGGAATTATCACCGGCAGAGTGATCTTTAATAATCTACACACACGAAGTACAGCCCTGAAGAAGTAGCAGGATATTTCCCTTTGTGACGAAACACGTGTTGGCTGGTTACTCTCATGATGTCACGCTGAATAAAAGACAAAGAACAGAGCGTTTTGAACTTTAATTACTTTGATGTTCACAAGAATTGATGAACTCTCATTGAGAACTCTTATACGTGTGCACAGGACTTTGGTTCAGATTTGTGAGTATATATGATGTACGCTTTCAGTGTAAGTGGGAGCACCACAAAAACACAAACACTAGGCACCTTATTCCCCTGCAAAAAAACCCTCCTGGGTTTTGTGATTACCACCAACAGACCTATGGACAAACTTCACAACTCACAGCCCCACAGCAGATGCCACCACGTTACAGGAGGTCACGTGGCATCATGAGGCGGGGGGGGGGAGTAGGGTGAATCACTGAAAGATAAACTCATTATGGACGCCATGCTATGAGATCTATCCCCACACTGATTTCATCATCACGTTGTCCCTGTGACTCACCTGGAAATTGGGGCTTACATTACACTTGCAGCATGGTCAAGAATAGAGATTAGGCCCCCCCCCGCAACACACTACACCCTGGCACTGGGGTCTTTCGATGCCACAATTACAAACTCTGCTGAAGCTCAAAGAGCAGCCAGAGTGCCCTTGCACCAATGAATCTGTGCCCTCATGGCAATAGCTTGCCTCAACATTGAGTGTGCACACCAGTTCACCAGGGAGAGGGAGGATATAACCGCGGTATGGAACCCCAACCCCTCAGGCTTTCGGCTTTTTCCTTGTTCCCATTAAATTACATACCCAAAACACCCATCTCTTTGTACATACCCAAAACACCCATCTCTTTGCACATCCTTGAAGCAAGACAATGAGGAGCGCTCCAGTGATCTGAAACAGACAGAAATGCACACGCCAGCATCACCCTTTCAGAACCACCTCCCGACATCTTTTAAACATACAACACGAAACACGAGAGGAATCTAGGACGAATCCTGGTTACTGTAGGCCTGGTTAACACAGCTATTTGTGCTGTGAGTTTTGTGTAATATACAGCATTACATAAACAAATAAGTATAATTTATTAGAGGGAATGTAAATTTGTGATTCTAGAGCATTAAGTTGCACTTGTAAATGAAATTATTGGCAGGTAGAATTACACCAGTATGGTGCCATTTTACCTGCTAGTAAATGACCTCCCAGTGGCGGGTAGGTGAGTGGGTGAAGGCCCCCTACAGAGCCTCACACGCCCCAGGTTCAGAGCAATGGGGAAACATTCTTCTTCCTCTCTGTGTTGAATGATAATGGCACATGCACTGGCAGGCAGCTGCCTCTAGCCAAACCTACAAAGGACTTTTATTAACAGGTCAATGAAAAAGTCAGTTAAAACTATGGCACTCAGTCAAAACCCCTACGATGCTAACGCGTTTTTGGGTCAGGGATACAACTGGAAATGTTTTTCTGAAACTGACACACATTCTTAAAAAACGTGAGTAACAATGAAAACCTGTTTTCCAGTGCCTAGATACTAATAGGTGAACTGGCATGCGCTTTACAAATACAAATGTTTTGTGATGCTACGCTAACCTATAGTTCAGTGTAAGGGGCTCCCAGAATTCTTCTGGACTTGTTGGGTTTACTAAACTGTATGCAAACTAAGAGTTCAGTCAAAGGGACTGAGGTATCAGACAAAGGAATACAATGGCTGAGTTTCCAGTTAAATGGTCCAAAAAACTTGTATTGCACAAAACCACTTCCCACACCAACACTGTCCCATCCAGGTAACAACATGTAGAGGAATCCACGGTGGAACTATTTCTGGTTCTTATTTCAACAGAGACACCAGGTATTCAGTAGCCATGTCCAGTCAGGGTAGAGTTGGAGCAGAGAGTGAATCAGCTAATCTTGTCCGTGCAGTGGGTAGGGGAACAGATGCGGAAGTGGACCAGCAATCAACGTTGAACCTACAGGGGCTGCAAAACCTTTCAGGCCCAACTCTGGAAATGTGCCAATTACAGCCAAGGTTTTCAAGTGGCAGCAGCAGCCGTGGGAAGGTGGTCTCCACTGGACCCCAGCAATACATAAGTCTAAAGATCAGGATTCAGCAGTAAACTTCATGGCTAGAATGGTGGTCCAACTAGTTCCAGAATCAGAATGGCCAACAACAGAATATTATCTGAATGGCAGGTGCGAAGAGGAAAGACCTCTGTATTCTTCTATAATAGCATTGCAAGGGGTAGAAGCAAGGCCATGGTATGGACATGGGTAGTGCAGACTCGCCTTAGACTAAAGCAGGAAAGTGTCTCTGAAGCTCAGTGACCACAGACAAGCATCTTGAGTTGGTTCTGTGACTTTGGTGAGCTGGGCTGCTTGGCTCTGCTAGCTCCCGAATGGTCTGGTCCATTGAAGATACCTACACGCAGATCTTCTGTATGTATGGCTTGCACATGTCATGCTGGCAGTGAGGGAGCAGCTTCTCTCCACAGTATGAGGCTCAGCATCCATCCCCTATTTCATCACAGCACTAACAAAGATTCCACGCGGAGTATGAGTTGGAAGCCTGAAAAGAAATCTAGGCCAACCAAGTTTCAGCTCCATTCAAAGTTCAAAATCTTCTTCCAATGAAATAAATAAAGATTCTTAATCTACCAATTCTATTTTGAGGGAAGGGGAGGCAGTTGAGGGTCCACTATTAGAAACCTTGCAGTTCCCCAAACCTCTCATGTCACCAAACTCTAAAAATATGTTTAATTTGAACATTACATTTTGAAGTAAAGTTCTTTGCATCGTAAGTGGGCCACTGGCAGTTTTAATTCAATTACTAGACAGGTGCGGATCTATGGGCCTTCTTTGTGTTTGTAGGAAAATTAAATGTTAGAAAGACTTTCAAACCTTCCCAAACTCTTGCAGGCCCAGTCACCCCTGACCTTTCTTTTAAAATACCCTGTAGGGGACGCCAGGCCCCCACAAGGTAGTGCAGTATTTTTTCAGACTCCCTACAGAAAGGGTCGTAGAGCATTTTCACACCCCCTCCACAGTCATATTCCTCAGCCTATTATATCTATATTGAGAGGAGATCCAGGAACAACTGCCTCGGACCACCTCCCGCCTTAGACATGGTCTACAGACCATTATACCTCCATTAGTACCATACGCATTTAGGCATAGTCTTTTCTACTATGCCCTGTGGAAACCATTCACCATATACATAATAACCATATAGGGGCCTGTTCACAAAGGTAAATTTACACACACATGTAAATGTACTCTTACACTGTGTAGTACATTTACTACTTTTAGCTATTCAACATTTGTAAATTTACTACAGAGTCAAGAATTACATGTCGCCACCCCTGAAACAGGGGGATGAGACCAATTTACAAGTGTGCAGTTACTTCAGCTGAAAAGGGCCCAAAACAATAGTAAATGTATTCCAGCTCAGACCTGGAGTAAGTACAACACCACAGATGGACAACCACTGGTACTGCAACACATTTCAATTCAAAATAATGGATACATTAAATTATTGCTACTTTTTAAAAATATGGATACATTTAATTTAGTGCAAAAATTTATAATTAAATAAAAATTACATTTTAACATCATTTTTTAAATTGACAAATAAATGTAACTTTATTTTTCGAAACAATAATTAAATTAATTTCAATTATTTCTATACATACTTTTTTTGTAATTTTTAATATATAGTACGTAAATGGAAACAGTTTACTTTAGGCCCGATTTAAAAAAAATAAATGTTACAAAATTAGGCCCTCATGACGATGGTGGTCAGCCGGACCGCAGGTGACCATCTGACAATGAGTCGGCGGTCCCAACTGCCCTATTATGATAGGACCGCCGTGCAGGCGGTTGTAAAGTGCTCTTTTCTACTGTGGCTTGAGCTGCGGCCCAGGAAAAGGGGCACAGCACAAGTCATAGTAGAAAAAGGCACTTTGTGCACATCCATGGTGCCTGGCACACGGTGCATGGATGTGTGAGGGGGGCACTACATGTGCCCCCCAGGCCACTTAGCAGTGGCCTACGTGGTACAAGGACTCTGCTTGGGGCCCCCAAAGTCCCTTTCCGTCTGCCTTTTCATGGCTTTGGGACCGTCATGATCAGGCAGTTGGAAAGGGATATCCTAATCCCTACGGCGGTGCCTGCTCAGGCACCACCTCCATTGTAGGGTTAGGAATCCAACCACCGTCCCAACGGGATCTTTGATCCTGTCGGAGGGAGCGGTCCTACCCCCCGACCTAAGAATGCAGCGGTCGGACCGATGCCCTGGATAGTGGGCAGACCACCACCGATGGCCTGTTGGTGGCGGTCCGCTCGCCATCGTAATGAGGGCCTAAGTTTTAATTAATTTTAGTATATTTAAATTATTGAAATATTTAATTTAAAATTAAGTTGACAGTGTAAAGTTACTGCTAGTGGATCTCCCTATGGTAAAGTACAGGGAAAAATGAAAACATTATTTAACTTAAAAAAAATGTAACAATATGTTTAAGTTACATAATAATGTAAATTAATTGTATATGTTAATTATACATTTGGAAAAAATAAAATTCTACCACACAATTAACTTGATTTTGAAATAAATATTGAATTAATTTAAATATATTACATTAATTTAAAATTATTTTTTTAAGTTCAATAAAAATGAGACCTAGATTAACATGTTTATATTTATTTATTATATATTAAAAGTACAAAATATTAATTAAAAAGTTAGTTTTGATTATGTTTAGAAAAGAAAGTTACATTTATTTTTAAATTAAAATATTTATCATGAAATAATTCTGAAATAATATTTATTCATATATATGATATGTTTTACATAGTCTGAATTCTGAAGGAACACTGACTCTGGCAGATAAGTAAAAAGAAGCGATCTTTAGAAAAGATGAGCTCATGAATGAAGACTCCTAGAAGCAGCTGTTGATGAGATGCTCAGGAAGAGGTAGAGAGATATTGTTAGTGTAGTCCAGATACGTTAAAATAAACCTTTAAACATTAACCTCAAGAACCAGATGAGAAAAAGGCAGAAAAGGAAGAGTACTGCAGAACTGAATAAGGTAAAAGAGGACGTCATTGATACATCCCAAATTTGAGCACTAAAGATAAGTTCAGAGTCCACCAGCAACCAGTTTTCTACTGATCGTGGATGGCTGAAAGCACAAGCCCATGTTGATAGGCCAAAGTCAAGGATGCTAGAGTGAAAGTTCCTTTGTGTTCAGAGGGATCTCTGATTAGTTGGGTTTCATTTTGAATAGGTGGCAGGCAAAATATCAGTAGCAGAGGCTAGAGTTGAAGGAGCACTTCCTTTCACTGTATTCAACCAGAGAATGCTTTAAGTGTCACCTCCAGCCGTAAAATATGTGGGTGTCCAAACCTTTAAGATGAAGCGATAACTCCCAACTCAATGAACAGGTCTAACCTCTGACCAAAAGGGAGTGGAAGAACACCTGGGACCTGTTGCGAAGAAAGGAGGTCGCCTGAGTCAGGGCTGCTCTTTGGATGCTAGCGTCCTCCCGGTGTTGCAGGAGAAAATGATTAACGGTGTTGAAGACCGCAAGGTAATCCAAATGATGAATGCACCATCATCATCCAACTACCTCCTGTGATCATCTAACATTGGTAAAACCACTGGTTTTCTGCTGTGACTGGGGCTAAAGTCCATTTTAGACACATTGAGAAGATCAGAGATTACTTTCTCCACCAATTTCACTCGAAAAATGGTGTAATGAGATGGGCAAGACGTTAGCTGGGTATGCAGGAGCGAGCAATAGCTTTTCAACAATGGACAGAGCAGTGTACTCTTAACACAAGATGACAATTAGTAAATGGGGTTCAATATACTGCAGAGGTTGAATCTGGTGGAAAAGAATACGATATCATTACTAATTCTTTTTTAAAGGTGAGTCTAATATTGGACACTTTGGTAAAAAAAAAAAAATACTCCCCAGAATTCTTGCAGAGTTCACGTAACAGCCTATTATAAATTTGTCCACAACATTGTTTTCTACAACTCTGAAGATTTCTTGAACGTTGCCAATTACTGTAAGCATCCTTTTAGAAACATAGACTTCATGGACAAACTGTGATTGTAACCCCGAAGACTGAAGTAGTTGGCTGTGTTTCATTGACATTCTGGTGATATTGCCATATGCCAGTGGTTAATTTGTGAAAAGATAAGTGCCGGGGCCTTCATTAGGAGGCCACTGCAGCTTGCACCAGCCCATGGCCCCTGTCAGCGCCACCTTTGACAGAACCAACACAAGTACTAACTATGAAACCCTAAAAGTGTTACAATTCAGACTATTCCAGGCCCCCATAGCTGTAGGAATGGCTTGGAAGGCCGGTGATAGCCAATTTAAGTTATATTGAATTAATCGCCAACTGTTGTTGTGCTCGTCTCAATATTAAACAAACTGCGCCACCATGTGGCAGAATGTTATAAGCACTGGTGTAGACAATTAAGTGCCGGCGCCAAGCACCGGAAACCACCGGCTCAAATTAAGCAATGCCATATACTTTTGGTGATAGGCATCTTAAGTCTTGCCGTCCATGAAGAAATCAGTTGTATTCAAATTCCTTTTTTTCTTTAGCTGATGTAAGAAGGGCAACCATATCAAGAGCAAACAGGAGAGACATTATAGATTGTTTAGTGCTAGTGGGTTTATTTTCACTGGCCATAGAAGGATTAGGCACCAAGTAATGTGCACAAGATTGAGGAATTTGTACCAAAGAAAGAGATTTTCCTGATGATCTGGCCACCATCGTTATGCAGGACTATCATACATAACCCATGGTTCAGAGCTAAACATGAGATTGAGCACATGGCCCAGAGTGTAATTGTCTTAACTTACAATCGGACTTAAATTTAAAACTTCGATGTTGTCATGAGAGGTTTATTATCCAGTGTGCTCTTGAATTTATTAATTACTTTTTGTCAGTAACTGACCCACTAGCGGACAGTCCAGATTAGGTGCGGCAAGTTAACTTGTTAACTGTTAAAATCTGATTTTTGGATTAAATGTCATGGTACTACCGGTCCTGGGCTGCTTGTGTTCCGGTTCACGGAGGGCCTGGCCTGGCAGTTCAGGCTGCACTGTTCCTATTGGAGCAGGGTGAGGACTGATTTGCATATGCCTGGATCCAAATTGAGGTGGCATGGTGTGCAAAATAACAATGGATTGGAATGCGGCCCCAGTAATTACCAGTGGCTGAGATGAATTGAAGCATTCCATCCATCACTTTTTGTATGCTCTGGTAATAATAATAATAAACACGAGGAGCACTGGGGAGGATATTAGCAACTCTTCCATATATTGGCGCACATTAACCTAAAGCAGGAGCAGTAGTGAATATCTGGGATTCCCGTCCATATGTGGGCATTGGCCTTATTTATGCAGATCTGAGATCACTAATCACAAACCAACTAAACTCCTAAGCTCAGTTTTATACAGGAACTTTGATCGAGGGTAAAGCCCATTCAGTGTCATTGTTGGCTTCCTTCCATGCCAGGGAATTTAGCTGTACAAAGATCTGCAGTCATTTGTAATGAGGCTTATCCGTTTCAATACACTTGAAGCCTTTCGGCCATGCTCTTAGAACATTGCCAATGTGACCCTTACAGCATTATGTGTGTTTCCAAAACATCTGAAAGTCGCTGTGTCAAATTGAGACATTCCAAATCCTCCATCTTGACAAGTGGAATCCTATTTTTTGGGTCCAACAAACCTGCTGGAAGTTTCACTTATGTAGCTATCTGATAGACCTAGTCAAGGTCTCTAAACTAAATCTATGGTGTTGTCCACCCATACCAGTTCAGTGACCAAAACGTTATACCTCTAATTTGGTGAGTAGTATCCAGTTATCCTGGCAAATATGTATAAGAATGTAATCAACTTTTTGCGCAAATCACTTTTATTTGTCGTCAGTTCACGTCATCCCAGTCATCTGTCACCCATGTCTGACAGTTTCATTCCAAGCAGAATTTGTAGACCATAAAGGCTTCAGGTGATCTACTGGGGGTGGTTTGTCAATCTAAAGGAGTGCAGAATATTTGCTGTGAACCATATTACACATACACACACACACACGTATAACCCACGCCATGAGGACTAATCTGGTCCTCAAAACGTAACACACATACACACACACACTCTCAAGCTCCGGTTCTCTCTCTCTCTCTCTCTCGCTCTCTCTCATTAAAACAAGGTCAGTAGGATTTTGATTCCTGCCACAGCACACATGACAATCATGCATGTGCATCAAAGGCCTTTTCTGCAACTTAGATTGCAACCCAGAGTGGGGCTTTGTTGTCTGGAGGAGTGCAGCCTGTGCACCCTCCTTGCTGAGCGTGACTACAGTCAGCTAAACAAGCTGTAGAGGCCTGATAGTGTTGTCAGCGATAAGACTGTAGTGGCAAAACAGGTCTTTATTATCAGTAGTGGTAATAATTTGTTTTTTGTATAGCATTTCATTCTCCACTTATGCTTCTTCTAAACACTATTAACAACGGGTGCTACTATTACCATGGTACACATTTTGACCTGTTGTTTTTAGGTCGAGCATGGGCAGCGCATGCGCTGCTCTGCAAGGCATGCTGTATTCAGGTATGGACTTGATGCTCCGCCCATCTTTTCAATTGGCTCCTGTTACTGTCCTTTCGAAGCCATTGCTTTTGATTCATGAATAGGTTTAGTAGTCCCTCCTTAGTACCGCCTTGTCTGCATTTGAAACCTCCAATGAGGACAGGACTTTTTACTTGTGTTGTTACACGGTCTGTTTTATCTACAATCTGTGAGCACTATTTTCTTTAATGATTTTTCTCCTATTCCACCTACGGCGTGCTTTTCTACAATGCAGCATGCTTCCCGCTTTTATATTTTTATTATATTTTGATTAGTAATGGCAGCTGGTCCACTTTAACTAGAGCAGCTGCGCTTCTTTATTTATTTTATTTGCTAGCACGGTCCGCTTTAACTATAGCGGCCGTGCTCCGGAACCTTTGTTTTTTTTGGTGAAAGCACCTTATACTGTGCTTTCATTTTATGGTGACTGTGCCCCTTTCTTTAGACGCGGCTCGCTGTAAGCTGAATACAGTGAGCAGCGTCTAAAGAAAGGGGCTCGGCCACCATTAAAGTGGTCTCACATTTGCAAGAGTTTGAGCTATTGCCATTATAAATAACAATGCCTTTTATTTATGTGTTGGTTTTCAAAACACATAAATAAAAGGCATTGTCCACTACAATTCCAATAGCTTAAACAATCGCAAATACGAGACCTATTGCATTGCAAATGCTTGTTTGTTTTGTCGATGCCTTTCATGCTTTCTCCTATTACCAGCTAAGCAAAACCCACTGATTGCTGTTAATTGAAGTCTTCTGTAATTTAAATGATGTCGCAAATCGTAGGGATCTATGAAAAGTCTGTACTTATTGTGTAGAACAAAATGTGCAATTTGGGGTTATAATATGAATAAGAACTGCAAATGATGGAAAAGGCCAGAAAGCAAATTGTGAATTTCAGAAACGACACTGTGCATGTTTGCATAGTGTTATCATTCACAGTTCGCAGTATTGGATGACACATTATGTGTCCAAACAAGAAAAAGTATTTTAAGACGTAAAATTAATTCCCTGACTATGTTTGCATTTCTTAGAGCGCATTCAAATAATTAAATCTATGTCCCAACAAATGGATGTGTGAGGCCATCACAACATCTTTTTATCCAGAGGGGCACCAGAGTCCCATGATGAGCACAGTTCATTAAATTGTAGTACCAGGGGAACCACACTCAATCAACATGTATTTTCACAGCAAAATAGAGTCCAATGGGAAGCCCTAGATAATAAAATAAAGGGTTTCATGTCCAAAGACATCTAATGCCCCTCAGGGTAATACTATGGACAAATTGTGGCAAAGAGTTTGCAGGCAAAAGAATTCCCTACTTCTTGTTCTTGAGACTGCAGCCCAGGGATAATCTGTATAATATTAAATGGTCCAGTTAACAGTGCAAGATAATTAAGTCCCAGGCAGATTGTGCCAAAGAATACAAGGTTAGGACACTGTGCTCTATGAATTGTTTCTTGACTAACTGCCAGGCAGGTTATTTCAGTCATTACTTTTTGGATCTGGGGGCAACACAGGTCCTCCCCCTACTTGACTTGAAATTAAATGGGGAGAAAACAGAGGTAAAAACGTCTCCATTCTGGGGCCTGCCTTTTTGGTCCCTTCTATGGGTCCACACCCGATCCCAGTGCCGGGTTTGAGATCATTGGGCACTCGTCTGGCTTCAGTTTTAGCAACTCAGGTCAAGGCAGTAGTTAAGCCCCATTCTTTTTCAATGGTTTACTCTGAAACTTGTTCTTCACTTTTTTTCTTTTTCTCACAAGATTCAACTGATCAATGCTGCCACGTCTACATGCCTGGATTACTACAAGATGATCTTTCTTGACCTCCCTTGTTCTATAAACCCAGTGGCGTAGGAAGGGGGGTGCGGTGGGTGTGGGCCTCCCCGGGTGTCATCACTGAGGGGGGTGACAAAATGGCAAAAATATGTGTTTTAAACACATATTTTTGCCATTTTGTCAAGCCGGGGGTGACAAGAAATTTTCCGCACCGGGTACCACCTGACCTTGCTACGCCACTGTATACACCTCATATGGTACAGAACCTTGCAGTCATTGGCCTAGAAATCATATTAAACCTGCACATGTTGTTGCTTCATTGGTCATCAATCAAAGGCCAAGAAGTTTTTAAATCACTGTGTTTCGATCATAGAGCCATGTTGAGTCCTAGAGCAACATCACTGGAGATAACTTTGATTTTTTCTTTCCGATAAAAACATGTCTGTCAGATTCCTCTGTAGCAGATATAGCTTTTTCATTTCCAGCCGGTTTTCGACTTCAGCACATAGATAGAAAGGACAAACATGGCGGGGGCGGGGATGTGGGGGATACTTTATAGAGATCATTTTCAATGCTCTATTTTTCAACATCATAATTTGGGGAAATTGAGGGCATGTCTTTTGCAATTACACTTAACCCCTCCTTCATGGTTACAGGGATAATGATTTATCGACCACCTAATGGTGCCTCCAATTCACTTAATTTGCTAATTGACCTGATAGCCCAATGTTCCATCATTCGCTCAAATTTTTTGCTGTTGGGCGATTTCAATCTACATATTGACGACCCTAAGTACGCCTTGGCAAAACATTTTTTTGGTAACCCTTGAGGGATTTAATCTGTTCCAACGAGTCATGGGGTCAACTCATAAAGCTGGTCACACACTTGACCTTATTTTTTCCCACTCTCAGGATATTCTGATGGACTCGATTCTTGAACTAACATGGTCAGATAATTTTTTAGTTCCGTTTAAAATGGTTGGTCCTTGCCCTAAGAACCATCAACTCCCCTTGCAGAAAATGTCCACACCATGGAGGCAAGTATCTGAATCCTCCTTCTCCAAAGCTTTACAGGCTACTCTGCTTGAACTTGCAGGTGTAGTAGGCCCGGATTTGACTAATGTAAATAATTGAATCACCTCAGCCCTTGATCGCATTGCTCCTTTAAAAGCAATATCCCAACAGCGTTCGACCCCTCCTGGTTCTCGGACGCATTAAAAGAAAAGAGATCATTCTGTAAAATCCTTGAACGGAGATGGAGGAAAGCGTATGAACTGGCTGCAAAAGTAATTTACCAGAAAGTGCAAGCACGTAAAGATTTTTTTCATCTTCTATTTCCTCCGCAGCTAGTAAACCTTGCAAACCTTTTAAAGTGGTGAACAATTTTTTGTCACCTAAGGTTTTGCAAAATATCCTGACACCCTCAGCAATCATCTGTGATGAACTCAGACTTTTTTCACAATAAAATCTGTATGATTTATGATAAATTTCCTCCACAAGTAGGTCCTAGTTCTACTGTTGACAAGAATAGTTATCATGGCCATGTGCTAGATACTTTTGATCCCCTTACGCTCAGGGACTCTTACACTCAACTGGTCTGTTCCAAGTCTGGGTCTCCTCTGGACTCTTGTCCCCCAGATACTTTCAAAAGGGTTACTTCTATAATAAATCCCATTATTCACAAACTGATGAACGCTTCCTTGGAAGCCACAACAGTCCCACAGGCCTGGAAGCAGGCGATGCTTCTTCCTCTGCTGAAGAAAGCTAATGCAGACCCTACGGTGCTTAGCAATTTTCGACCGATTCCAGCCGTTGTTAAAATGCCTGAGAAGTGACACATTTCCAATTTTCTGGAAAAACCCAACATTCCTCATGACACTCAGTCAGGATTTCGTGCTGGTTATAGCACGGAATCTGCTCTTTTGGAGGTCGTTGAATTCATTAAGGTCAATCTTGATCAGGGCTCAGTAGCCATGGTTGTCCTTCTTGATTTGTCAGCAGCCTTCGATACGGTTTCCCATTTTATCCTGCTGGATAGACTGTGGAAGGTGGGCATCCAAGGGCCTGCTTGGGCCTGGTTGAAGTCCTACTCAGAGGATCGCTCAGAATGGGTTTTTCTCCCCCCCCCCCTTTACATCTACAGCCAAACCACTTGAGTGTGGAGTACCTCAGGGCTCAGCTCTGAGCCCAACACTTTTTAATATTTACTTGACCCCCTAGCTAAGTTATTGGAGGCATGGGGTATTAGGATTATCTCTTATGCAGATGACACGCAGCTGATGCTCTCATTCCATGATAAGGAGGTGGCTGCATTGACTGAGTTTAAAGGATGCTTAAGAGTTGTTGGCAATGGATGAATATGAACTGCCTCAGGCTGAACTCTTGAGAAAACGGAGATTCTTTTTTTTGGTACTGATCGCTAACCTGATGCTCATAATTGCTGGCCTTCGGAGCTTGGACCCCTCCCCTTCCTGCAGCAGTGGCAAGAAACCGGTTTATCAATTTATCCTTTGAACCTCAGGTTAGATCGATTTCTGCCAGCTGTTTTTCTGCATTGAAATCGGTGAAGAAAATAATCCACCTGATCCCGCAGGAGTGACGTAAATCGGTTATCCATGCTCTGATAACCTCCAAACTGGATTACGC
This sequence comes from Calotriton arnoldi, assembly GCA_963921515.1. NCBI lineage: Eukaryota > Metazoa > Chordata > Amphibia > Caudata > Salamandridae > Calotriton > Calotriton arnoldi. The sequence continues at coordinate 241,326 of CAWUFW010000707.1, forward strand.
AAATAGCTTGTATTTTGATTTACCATCTTACCTGCTTCACCATTTGCAGATTATTCTAAATGCGGCAGTATGGCTGATTCTGAAGCTACCTGCTCGCTTCCCAGTTTCGGACCATTTGCGGAGTCTTTATTGGCTGCCTGTGGCCATTCCTATACAATCCAAAGCCTTAACACTTGCCAATAGAGCTGGAGAGCATAGAGGCCTTGGTTACTTGAGACAAACACTGCTTCCCTACCATCAGGCAAGAACGCTTCGATCTAATGGACAGAAGATATTAAGTGTCCCAAGGATTAGTAAGGCTAGAAGAGGCGGCTGTTCTTTTTCTTATTTAACTGGCAAACTTTGGAACTTGCTGCCTCAAACCCTCCGTTTGCACCCTCTGAGTCAGTTTTCTGCAGACTACTGAAAACATATTTGTTTGATAATTGGGCTCCTAGTATCTTGCTGCTTATTCTCCAGTGTATTTTACAACCGCTAGTGCCGGGGCACCTCTTCGGATGCAGCTGTGCGCTTTATAAATTCTATTGTATTGTATTGTATCATCTTTCAATTTCAGTGGTACCGACCTTGCTGACATTTGGGGTCTAAAGAGAACCTTCTTTGTAAAGTTCTAAAATTTTGTTTAAAGACCATTGATGGTAGGGTTTTTTCAGTGGGAGCTGCTACAAGATGGAACAGGTTACCCCTGTTCTTCAGGCAGGAATCAAACTTTTTGACAGCTTGGAAAGGAGGGATTTGGTGGATAGCCCTCAGAGTCTCCCCAAACACTTTTTTGACAAGGTGGGAAATGCCTCCAGTAACATGTTTCTCAGGGTCATGGTAGGGAAATGCCTTCAAAAGGATTTTTGCGCTAGCCAGGCAAGGTCCTCGATCAATCAAGAGCCAACTTCTCAAACATCATTCAGAATTCCTGTTCTTTTTGCTCATCAATTTTTCCATCCCCCTGCCACATCAAAATATGAAGATATTTAACGAGAGTATATCAGTTGACCTGGTCGTTCCCATCATTTGGCAATTTGAAGAGCTCAGCCTAAATGAACAAGTCGATGGAAAGGGACAAGACCAGGAAAGAACATAGACATGCAAAAGTGTAGTCAATCTGTCAAAGCGGAGATGTTGTCGTAACTTTGGAGTGCACAAGTTGTGTGCTGAATGCACACCACCCTGAAACTCCTCTGTATTGCCACATTTATGGACTTTATTAGAGAACATAATGCACATGAAATTCAGACTAAAATCACAATAGGAAAAGATCATTAAGTATATTAAAGTATCAATAAAGATTGAGAAAAGGTAAATAAATTCAAACATACTTTTATCAGTGATTGTTGCTATTGGTTGTGCATATGCTGATATTGCAGATAATACTGTCCGACAGTCGCGGCCGGTGCAGGTAAGATCGTTGGGGCGGTGGGGCCGGGTAGGGGGGGGGGGTTCGACGGACGATGATGCGGGAAAATTAAATAAATAATTAATTTTCCATAGTCTGTCAAAATCCCCCCCTTCCACCGGGCCCCACCACTTTTACCTGCACCAGCTGTCGCTGCTGTTCGAAACAATGCAGAGTGCATTATAAGTTGATTTATTTGAATGTATATTGCTTTATTTTATTGTTTTACTTAGCTATGTAGTTGATATTTCGCTGGGGTGTACTGACGATATTAATACACATTAACATCAATTTTATTTAAGCTTTAAACAAGCTTTGCAACAGGTGCTTTTTACTTAATGTATCGAATTAGTGAGTATCACGAAATATTTATTAAAACGTTGTTGGGGAAAAAAACATATCAAAGGGTTTGATTTACTAATGATTTTTCCAGCTTAGGACAACATTACGACTGATATACACCAAGAAAGATTTCTGATTTATTGAAGGTTTGCTCAGCTTATGATCATTTTAAGGCTGGCTCTAGACTGTGCTTCTTCGTTTAGTACAGTTTTAATACTATTTTCTGACTTATAACAACTGTAAGTGATGAGAAAAAAACTCTCTAAACCAGACCTGTACTTCCTGGCTTCAGACAATCTTAACAGTATCTTAGGCTAAATAAAAAACTTTATTAAATGAGGCCCATCGCGCTGTGTTGGATTGTGATATGTGATAACCATGCTTTTCCACATGAGCTGGAACACCAATTCAGCACAGCATATCAAATTAAGAATGCTGACCTATCTACAGTTATGCATTTTGCACTTTAGGCTGCCCTAAAAACTTTCTAATCACATTATACTTTCTTTTTTCTCCTTTCATGCAATTTCATCCTAAACAGTTTCACAAGGTAAGATCTTCTTTTATAATTCATTTTACTCTTCTATCAATAACCTGTGATTTTCTAAAGGTTTTTACTCTAATGCTAACCTCAATGAACCCTTTCATTGAATGATACTCATACACACTTTACATTCCTTTCACTTTAGGTATCTTGTTATAATGGTGCCTAGAGGTTTTGAAGTTTTTATGTTACGTTTTATAAAAAAATTCATTCATGGGTAAAAAATGTTTGTGGGGATGGAATTTCAACACAATTTGTGAGGATTTTTCAGAAACGTGCGATCTGAGGAGTTTTGGGACAGTCAGTGGTTACTGGACACCATCAATAGTGGGTTCTGTAATTTACTACTGGTGCCCTAGGGCCTGAGGTACTATTGTTTTGTAGTTTCATGTTGCTCAAACTAGGCTTGAGGGCATTCATGTGCTTTACACGAGAACCAGATTACGTTACACATTTTGTAGGCTCTGGGAGAGTAAATGATTTGTCCAGAATTACAGGATGTTGAGCCAAGGCCTGTTGGCCTTCATCTTGACAACCAGGTTACTCCTTTAGTACACTCAGAAGTATTGGTCAGTTTAAATATTAAAAAATTAAAAAATGCATGGTACTGTAATCTTCTGGTGGTGCGATATCACCTGTATAGTTTTAGAGTTCTTACTTGGTAAGTCCCTACAGTTGAAATAACATGGGACTTTAGAGGTCAATGTTGTCCTGTCTGAGAAAGATTGTGAGTTCTCAGGACCCCCAGAAATGTTGAGTTTCAGTTAATGTTATATCACTCTGTTTACAGCCCTCATAAAGAATGCTACAATGTATCAGATATGCCATGATACCTCTGTTTATTGTTCTATCTTCCTATGCCCAATGGAGAACAACTGAGTGGTTGTCCGCTCACGCAACTGGAGAACAACTGAGTGGTTGTCCGCTCACGCAACTGGAAAATAACTGAGTGGTTGTCCGCTCACACAACTGGAGAACAACTGATTGGTTGTCCGCTCACGCAACTGGAGAACAACTGAGTGGTTGTCCGCTCACGCAACTGGAGAACAACTGAGTGGTTCTCCGCTCACGCAACTGTGCATCTCGCAAAAAAGTCACAGAGGTAAAAATATTTTAAACCCAACTGTACCACCCAAAAATGAACTGGAATTACCTTACCATGGTAAAAATTATCCTTCTATGGTGCCAAAATGGACTAGTGCACATTCAAAGTTCCTCATTCTCGATCAGGGCTCCAGTGTTCAGTGACAACACTAACGTGGTTAGCAGCAAATAAGTTATATCTGTAACTGATCTCCAAAGTCAAAGTTCAAACGGGGACAATGGTACTAGAAATGGGCCTGAACCCACAGACACAAACTTTAGGAGCTATTATCTTGTAAATGGCTAGTTATGATCGACATCTTCAGATGATAGAGGCGCCAACTGGATACACTTGTTCAACCGAGCATGTGTGGAACCAGGAATATGACTTAAGGTTCTAATCCATTTTCTGAGCACTGCAGCCACAAGGACAAGAGAGATAGTATGAATAATTTTAGAATCAGGAAGAACAGCGCCGCCAAATGTCATCTGGGATTTTGACTGGTAATGGGTGATACAGGCTTTCATAATTTGATGATGTTCACGCTGTTGGTGCCACCTTAATACTCGCATAGTCTATTATTTTTCTGTAGAAGATTCTGCTGTCCAGGTACTGGGCTTTCTGGCACTACAATGGTCTAGCCCAGTGGTTCCCAAACGTTTGACTCCTGAGGACCCCCATTGTGTCACCACTGGAAGCCGGGGACCCCCAAGCAATTTGTATGATTTAAATTTCAAACATTAAAACAGTCATTCGAAAAAAGATAAACACAGTTGTGCACACAAAACAAATACTCAAATTACTAAGGATTTTAGTATTTTATATTGAAAGAATTTGCAAAAAACAAAAGATTTTAATGGGAAGGTTGGTGCTGCATCTCTGTGACTAACTTTTAAATGGTTGGTTTTATTTCGCAGTACGAGGCTCCTGCTCCTGCCAGGGCCAGACTGGAAACCCAAAGCAGCCCTGGCAAATGTTTTCAGACCAGTCCCCATACGGTGCACACCAAGTGCAGTGGGTGAGCCTGACTACTACAAAGGGGGCTTTGGGAGGCTCTCCCCCCAAGAAAATTTAGGAAACAATGATGCATTCTACAACACATTTATCATATAAATTGAATTGTATTAGCTTTTAAAGAATAGTAAATGATGACCTTACTATGCACCAGGATATGACAATCTTTGTTCGGGTTCTTCAATGATTCCCTTATTATCACCCTCCAACTGTGCCTCTCATCTCTCCATAGCCCCTCTGTCACATGTATTTCATTTGCTTTATAGCATCTCTCATACCATTGTAGGATGTCAGAGCACTTTACATCACACACATATAGAGAGACAATGGATCATACGTGTAAATCAATGTATACAAAATGTTACATAAGGCAAAGGGGTCTACAAGGTGTAGGATTTATATGTCATTCATACTGGTAGGCATTTTTAAAGAGTGCTTGGTCTGGAGAAGCACAAACTCAGGATTCAGAACATAACACAGTGGTTAGCATTGACTTTAACAGTAAAAATGTATTTCCACCCAAATAAACCTTTTTAGCAGCATCAGGATAATGAAAGACTTGGAAAAAACATAAGTTACTAACTTGTACCATGCAGTTTGCAAGCAGCTCTTTGATGACAGTTTATAGGTCACTGTGCTAGATTACGATTGTCACTTATGAACTGCACAGTAACAAAAGAATCTCTGTGACAAAAGCAGTAACCCACTGACCTATGCACATAAAATACTGTTTTTTAAAATGCATGGTACACATTCTTTGCAGTAGGCATATTAACCCTCTGTGCTACATTAGATAAGTCAAAGCTGCCACTGGACTCTCATCTCTCTCCAGCAGGTTCATTAATCACTGGTATTATCTTGAAACTTTTATTGTTGCTCGAAAACTGCTAATTATACAAGGAACTTTGCAGTGCTTTTAAAACTGCTGCCTGAGGACCCCCTGGGAATGTGTCACGGACCCCGGGGGGTCCACGGACCACAGTTTGGGAAACACTGGACTCTAGCCTAGACACCATTGATGCTGGACTATGATTTTATGAGGAAAAAAGGAAGGAGAAAGGAAGGAGTTTCCTCAGCCTTTTGAGGAGGAGGAGGAGGAAACAAGAAACCACACTGAGAGGCTTATTATGATGTCGGGCGGAATCACTTCTGCCCGACACCGACTCAGTCATGGGACCAACCAACACCCAGTCTGATTTCAACACAGTTCGGTCGCATGGCCCCTTTCCTCAATGGGAGCTCATGTTACAGCCGTAAACCGTCCGTAACACAAGCTCCCTTTGAGGAAAGGGAGGTGCAGTTCATCCCTGAACCCCATGGCAGGCACCTCAAGGTGCCTGCCAATAGGAGCAGGGATCAACAGGGGGGCACCATAAGTGCCCCCTCGGCCTCCAACCGGAGGCCGTGGACCACAGGGAGCCCCGCTGGGGGCCCCCAAACACGCTTTCTGACATGGTTTCCATGTTGGACGTGCCAGCATGAAAACCGTGTCGGAAACCGTGCATTGTAATCTCAAGGGCGGAAAGGCCCGCCCTTGAGATTACAGGCCGGCTTCCCACTGGCGGACGGCTCTCCGAGCCCGTCAGAAGCCAGCCGGAATGATCGGCCGGTTTGCTTTCCGAACACCTCCAACATAATGAGGCTGTCTGAAAGTAAACCGACCGGTCCATTACGGTCGGAGCCTTTAGGAGCTATATCGTAATCGGCCCCTGAGTGTCAAAAAATGATCCCCAGATTCTGGGAATCGTCCACCGGATATTGCTAGAAAACCATATTTTGCGTTGCTGTGTTGAAAAGAGATTTAAGATACGCAAGTACAGTCTGCAATTGGATCACAGTAGATCAGTAATGTTTAGTTACACACCGCACTGACATAGATAAAAGCACCAGGGTGGATTTCACCTTCCTAATCAGTCAACGTGTTTCAATGTACACAATCTGTCCTTATGGGTGAAATGCATCCCTTATTTGGTGTCTGTAGGAGAAGGTAAAGGTGATCTGTAATGGTTGAACAGCTTCAGGCGGTGGCTCTCAGTGCTCTTTAAGGGGTTGGAAGTGAAGTGATGCCAGGCCTGGAGAGCGTTTATGCAATAGTCCAACTAGCTGATGAATAAATGATACCCAGAGTGGTAGGCATTTCGTGAATGTTAAATTGGTGGTAGTGAATAAATGAGATGCATTAGTTGATGAAGGTGGTACTAAAGTGAACTCAGATGTAGAGGGCTGAGAGGAGGTTGCACAAGGAGACAGAGATGAGATATTTTTAGAAGCAGTGGATGGGTGGAACCTCAAGCTCTGGTAGAATATCTAACAGTTGGTAATCTACTAGAATCAGCTGGCACAGAAGCAGCTGGTCATACAGGCTTGGAGGTATTGTGAGAGGGAAAAAATGGAGAAGATTAACATTGTATTTAATGGTATTACACTCAAATCTCTTTTAAATGTAACTCTGTCACCGGTCCCTGCTGATTTTCATATTTTGATTAATAGGAATTAGTAGAGTTCTGAATATTAGAACTTTTATCTGCATAAATATTACAAATATTATCCAAAGTCTCTCTATGAAAACATCTCTCTTACATAATATAGCCTTGCTGTGACATCGTCAAGCAGCTGAAATAACAAGATTGCATCACTACTCTAACTGTAATAATTTATTACAGTTGTTTCGTAATCTCAGAAGGCCTCTGCCACAGCTCTTCAGGGTTTCTTTTTACTTGTTACTTTCAATCCTGAGGCTACACATTGATAAGTTTATGGGGATAAATGTATGGTAGAAAATGTATTTCATTGACTTTCAATAGCCTAAGAATGTGTGATTGAGGGTAGCTTATACTATATATCAATTTCAAGGACATACATAGTGTGGGTTTACTGCAGAGTGGGTGTTTGCTGCGCAACTGTATGTGTATATGCCATAGGCATTCGGTGAATGGCGGGGGGCAATGGAGGAATGGATCGGTGTAAGGGGAGAGGGACAGGAAGCAAAAAGGCGTGCACAAGGACAACAAGGAGGGTGGAGAGAGGCACACAAGGGTGACAACAAGATGGGGAGAAGGAAGAAGCGCACGAGTGAGAGCAGCACGGGGTGGAGAAAAGCACACAGACAAGAGAGAGCAACATGGAGTGTGAGGCGAGAGAAGCACACAGACAAGAGAGCATTGTGGAGTGCGGGGAAGAGAAGCCATGAGGGAGACAGCTGGAAAACATAGGTAGTCTCACAGAGTTCTTAAGCAAAAATAAAATAAAATGTTTCCTAATAGTGATCGGTAGAAGAATGAAATAAAGAGACTATGACCCAGGAGTGGCACTCACACAAGATGCACAAGGAAAGCCATCGAATGAGAAGTAAGCAAATGACAATGACCATAAAGCCGACCAATGGTAAGCAATGGACAGGCTTCAAGTCCACTGTGAGTGCTTGGCAAACTGATAATAGGTCTTTTGCAAGCAGAGATCCTGCCCTATCTGGTGGGTTCGACCTAAAAAGAGAAAGCCCTAGCATAAAATTAACCTGTTTAATATAAATACAGTCCTCATAAACAAAATAAATAAATAAATGTTAAAGAATTGCCATTTCTGAGATCTTGGGGCCAGGTTTAACAACGCTTGGCATCAGGATTGTGTTACTTTTCTAAGGCAAACCCAATGCAAACTGTTCAGGTGGGATTTGTAATCTCACGCAAATCACGATTTGTGTTGGATTGTAACCCCAAGTAAAGCAAAATTATGGACTTGAATTTGCGTCAAAATGTTTGTATTACGGCAAACCTTATACTTTTATCGCATGTCATATTGCTATAAGTCTATACACTCAATAAAATACTTTGAACAAAAAAAAAATCTGTGCCTTCTTGCAGCAGTAGTAATGAGGAGAAATGTTTCAATTTCTCCTAGTTTTTCTCACTTTGTATGTGTGCTGCATTGTACAGCACACATCAAAGAGGGTAAAGCCTTAAGGTACAGTTTCTGTATTAAAAGGGACCCTTGCCAGTGCAAAAACCATGCTTCAGACAAAGCAGACACTCTTGCACTCTGGTGAAAGGGTGTCTGAGTCAGCGCATAGCTGCCTATTGTTCACCATTGTAGGGAGTGAGCAGAACTGCACCACGGTTTGGTAGATATGGTGCTGTTCGGCTCTCCCACATACATGCACCACAACACAGAAACTTACCTTGCTGTCCTGCCTTGCCTGATTTCGGTGTAAACCTGGGCCAGGATATTTAGGCCCAGCACATCCACCAGGAACAAAGAGCAGCCCAATATCTGGCTGACAACGGGTTAACAGCACGAGCGACCATAAGGGACACAAAACTATAAAATACACAGAAAAGGAAGAAAAAGTCCAAATGTTACCAGCAGTAAAAATAATTCAATCCTACACAGTAGAATTGGAGAAGAGTGATGCAGAAGAAAGTAGAAGTGACAGGAAGCAGCTGAGCATGAACAATATAGACTGCGAAAAGAAAAAAGGCAGATGATGACAAGGTGAGGTGATACACACAAATGCAGCAGGCACACACACAGGCAACAGGAAGCTGGAGCCGGGAGCCTGTAAACTAGAAACCTGCACGTGCTGCATATTTCTGGTATGGGAAGTATCGTGTCTTACTAAAGAAGGGAGGAAACTGGGAGGGGGAGGGAAGGTCGTTTTTGAGGGGGGTGCAGTTGGGCACTCCTGGGAGGGTCAAGGGTATAAAGAAAGAAAAAGTCAAAAAGAAGGTTTACAGCTTTTTTGTTTTGGTGGTGGGAAACTCTGGGATTATTATCTTTTGGCTTTGAGGTTTGGTAATTATATTAATGGTTATGGCAAGGATTAGGTGCTTATCTTGGAATGTGTGTGGGTTGAATAGAGGATCTAAAAGACAATTAGTACGGGAAGAGCTTGGGGCTTATAAACCCCATATAGTACTTTTAACGGAAACGCATTTAGCGTCTAAAGATCGTGGCTTTCTCAATCAATTGGGCTTCCAGAATATAATATGCACATCACAAAATGTCTCAATCAGGGAGACTGCTATTCTGGTGTCTAAAACATTCGATTGTCAAATCCATAAGGCATTAGCGGATCCAAGAGGGAGGTGGGCCCTAGCTCAAATTGAGATTAATACTGTGAAATACGTGTTCTGTGTTCTATATGGCCCTAATGTTGATGATCCGACATTATTTGACGATATTTGTCTAGAATTAATGGGATGGCAGGGTGTGCTTGTTGTAATGGGAGATTTTTATTGTGTTATTAACTATGGCACAGATTCTACTAGCCGGCCACTTACTCCCAGAATGACCAAGGTGAGGGCTTCCATTTTAGAATTAGGGCGTTTGCATTCGCTGCAAGATGCGTGGCGTTCTCTATTCCCAACTGCACCGGGGTACACGTACTATTCTATGCCTCATCGTCAGTACTCCAGGATTGATATGGCCTGGGTTTCAGATACCATACTGGTGGGGTCGGACATGGAAATTTGCCCTAGGATCACATCTGATCACAACCCTATAATATTTTCCTTTTCGGCCAATTCTATATTTAAAACGACCCGTTCCTTTTCTTTTCCACGGTATTTGGTTACGGACTCTGAATATTTGGTTTTTATCTCTCAGAAAATCTCTGAATATCTTACAGATAATATAGGGTCTGCTTCACCATTTGTGGTATGGGATGCTATGAAAGCATTTATTCGTGGAGTCACTCAACAGTTTGTTTGGTAACAAAATAGAGAGCGGGAGAAACTAACTAAGGAAGCTTATCAAAGGCTTGTTACTTGCGAGCTTCAACACGCTGAGGCTGTCCGAATGCGAAAGGTAGATCAAGACTCTATGTATATATCTCTTCTGGAGCACAGGGCAGCGATTAATAGGGTACTTAAAGAAAAGGTAGCGGCTTGTTATACCAAGCACAAGACACTGCAATATGAGTATGGGGATAGGATAGGGAAAGTCTTAGCACATCAGCTTATGGACAGCCGTCTTAAAACAAAGATTAAAGCTATTAAAGGCGAGGGTGGAATTGTATATAGGCGCCCCCAGGAGATCGCCGATCAGTTTTCCATTTTCTATCAGCAACTATATTCTCCTGATTCAACACAAGATTTGACTGGTATGCAGAGTTATTTGCAAGCGAGTAATTTACCTACTTTGACAGAAGAGGATTCTCTTTTATTAGAGCAGGAGGTTACAGTGGAAGAAATTGCGGAAGCAATTGGGGGGCTCCCTCTAGGGAAGGCGGCTGGTGACGATGCTATTCCGGCAGAGTTTTATAAGTGCTGTAAGAGCCTCCTGGCCCCGGTGCTTCGAGATCTAATTGCCCAAGTGGGGGTTACTGGACGGGTCCCAAACTCATGGAATATGGCCAACATAATTTTTTTTTTTTTTAAAAAGATAAAGTCCCAGAGGATCGGGCTTCGTATCGCCCAATCTCTTTAATAAATGCAGATGCTAAGGTGTTTGCTAAGATATTGGCCACCCGGTTAGCTCCAATGATGGCCAGCCTGGTTTCTCCCCAGCAGCATGGGTTTATTCATGGGAGAGACACCACTGCCCATGTCAATACGGCAGTGGCGGCTTTTGATGCTGCGGGGAAGTTAAAAATCAACCTGGGCATGGTCTTATTGGATGCAGAAAAAGCATTTGACCGGGTGGCCTGGGAATATCTCTGGGCAACACTCACAGCATTTGGGGTTAGGGAAAAATTCCGGAAGCTGGTTGGTGCTTTGTATTACAACCCCATGGCTAGATTACAATATTTTTATATTCAGACTACTCCTTTTTCTATTCGTTGTGGCACAAGGCAGGGCTGTCCCCTTTCTCCCCTTCTTTTCACTCTTTATATAGAGCCATTTATTAGGGCATTGCTGGCCAATAATACGATTTGTTCCTTGAATATTGGACAGCGCCCCTTGAAACTCACGGCATATGCAGACGATATTGCTATCTTCACGGAGGAGCCTAAGGAGGCTATGGAGAGCATTAATAGGGAGGCAATGAGGTTTGGCCTTTTTTCAGGTTATAAACTGAATAGTAATAAAACCCAAGTCCTTCTTAATTTTCAGCCCGAATTTCCGGTGGGAGGAACTTGCCCGACCGCTACCTACTTGGGGGTACGAATCTCGCCTAAGATTGAACTTATTCACTCTTTAAATTATGATTTTCTATTAGCTGCTGTTATTAAGCAACTGAAGTTGTGGCACAAGCTTCCATTAAGTATCTTAGGGAGATGTAACGTCATAAAGATGAAGATACTCCCCAAGTTCTTGTATTTATTTAGGTCGATCCCTCTTAGGATTCCCAACTCGTTTTTAATAAGTTGGATGGGGCCTTGAGCAGTTTCATCTGGGGTTATAAAAAATCAAGACGTGCCATCGGGTCTATGAAGCTCCCGTATAATCAGGGCGGTTTCGACCTCCCTGATTTGAAACTTTATTTTTGGGCAGCTTTCGTTGGCCGTTTGCGCAGCCTTTTGAATCCAGAGCAAACAGATTTTTGGCATTGGTTGGTTCTTGGTTCTGAGAACCAGATGTTTCTGTACCGAATCAACGACCCTAATTATTTTAAACGTGTACGGTTTAAGACCATTCGAGAATGTGCTTATATTTGGCAGGGCATTAAAACCAGATCCTCCTTATCTCTTATACATGACAAACTTCCCCTCTGGGGGAACCCAATGCTGCCCGGAGTATTTCATGATGCAGCGGCCCGCCAATGGGCTAGGTATGGTGTGCATTGTCTTGGACAATTACTCGATTGTAATGGCATTAAGTCATTTGAGAATCTTCAGCTAATTTTTGATATTCCTCAACGGTTGTTTTTTAAATATATACAGGTTAGGAATTATTTTGTTAAAAACTTAGCTGCTTGGAGTGCCTCTGGTTCTGATATGTGGGAGTGTTTGTATTCCCAGAACCGGCGGGCCATCATTAGTACGGCGTATCAAATCCTCCATCAGCCTAGAGTAGAGGGCTGCAAGAAACTAGCTTCCAGCTGGAGCGAGATCTTGGGGGAAAATATTGCTGCAGAAAAGGTGAAGATAGCCCTTGATACTATTGCTCGTTCTGTACACTCAGTGAACTTACGATTGCAGCAATTCCGGACACTTTGCTTACTTTATTACACCCCGGAGAGGATCGTCAGATGGTCACAAGGGGCGGCCGGATTGGGAAGGGTCTATGGTGGATCGCGTCATAATTGTCCTAAATGTGGGCTATATGCTGCCGGTATTACTCATATGTTTGTTATGTGCCCTGCTTTAAGTCCTTTTTGGGATCAAATATCAGCAGTAATTAAAATTAGACTGGGGCGTGAATTTATATTCACGACAGCCGAAAAGATGTTAGGACACAAGGAAGACTGTGGTCGGTATAGTTCCATAATGGCAATCATGTTGGTTGCTGCACGGCTGGCGATAGCTAGAGTTTGGATCTCTCCTAAACCCCCCACAGTTATGGAATGGTGGTTAATTGTTAAAGAAACGGGGGAAAGGGAGAAGGCGTTAGCTAAAGCTAGGGGTATTCAGGCCCTACAAAAATATAGGTCTATATGGGGCTGCTTGGAAGAATCATAAGGCTAATAAGAGGGGGAAATCTAGGTGTTGGTTTTTTTGTTCTTCCTTTGATATTTGCTTGCTTATAATTTTTTTGAAATGTTTGTTTTTCTTTTACCGACTTTCTTATGTATATTTGAATGTGTAACTAATTCGGGGAATTCCCACCTACTATTCTATTTTGCTTTTTCTCTTTGCTTGTACCTCTTTCTGACAATAACATTTTTTTTAAAAAAAGAAGTGAAGTATCGTGTCTTACACTTTATAATGTCACTGTGATGCAAGTTTAAACAGTGCAATCTGTAGGGTGCATACAAGTCGCCTTGGCCCTGGGACAGACAGAAAAAAACAAGCACTGGCAAAACCAATAGGTTTGGTTTACAACTGAAAGTGTCCCTTCCTTGATTGCTCTGTGTGTGTGTGTGCTCGTGTGTGTGTGTATGTGTGGGTGTGGGTGTGTTGTGTTGGCATGTATATCCCTTGCTGTGGGGACCGGCTTGGTCCTCACAGCATGGGTTAACCTTGTCAGAACTAGACAAACACTTTCTTTGTGAGAACCGGTGCGTTTGAAGACAGGTCCCAGAAGTGTGTTTAGATACTTTCAAGCAAGTGTATCAAAAATCTAACAATGCAGTTAGGTTTGCTTCGGTCCACTTTATAACCTACCCTACTATCAAAGCGCGCGTGGAATTAGAATAGTAAATACACACTTCATTATGGTCAATTGCCGGTCCTCATAATAATAGGTATTGGGGTGTGTGTGTGTTTCTTTTATAGTGAGTGGCCAAGTAAGTGCATGTAAGAATGAGTCATTAGGTGGATAAATTAATGCGTGAGTGCCAGGATGAGTGTTTTCATAGACATTTATGTAGTAATCAGTCCCGTAAGTCTAGGCCGTAGGCTGTTGATTCAGGAGAGGTTAAATTAAGACTTGTGGACCTAAGAACCCGGGTTCTAATCTTAGCTCCCCAGTTGAGCACATTACCCAGATTTGCACAGGTTTAACCCGTAGTAAGTTAGGGGTTGCCTGTGCACCTCAAAGTGATGCCATGGTAGGGTTTTATCTTGGTGCACTAGCTACAGTGAAGACATTTTTGCTGAATTTTCTTGCTGCTGTCAAATGGAATGAAAAAGACACACAGATGATGGACGGAATGCAGAGCAAATCAAACATTCACCCCCAGTCAAGACATCTGGTTTAAATCCATTGTTATTTTGCTCACCATGGCACCCCAGTTTAGACTTAGCCATATGCAAATCAGTCTTGACCCTGTGCCTCATGGGAACAGTCCAGCCCGAACTGCCAAGCCAGGTCCTCCCTGGACTGGAAACAGGCATCCTGGGACAGGTTTCGGGGCATCACCCCTCATCAGCCAGGCTAGCTTGAATCCAGTGGCACAGTGAGCCCGGGACACATGTCTGGGCATACTCGGCGCACTTGGGGCGAGAAAGCAAAAGACACACAGATGATGGACATAATGCAGAGCAAATTAAACATTCACCCCCAGGCAGACATTGTTCTGCATTCTGTCCATCAATTGTTCTTTTTGCATTTGTCACCCCGAGTGGGACGGGTATGCCCAGACGTGGGTCCTGTGCTCTCCATGCCACTGGAGTCAAGCTATCCTGGCTGATGAGGGGTGAAACCCCGATACCGGTCCTCGGATGCTTGTTTCCAGTCCAAGGAGGACCTGGCCTGGCAGTTCAGGCTGGGCTGTTCCCATGAGGCACAGGGTCAAGACTGATTTGCATATGGCTAAGTCTAAACTGGGGTGCCATGGTGAGCAAAATAACAATGGATTTAAACGCAATGGGTGCAGGGTCAAGACTGATTTGCATATGGCTGGGTTCAAACTGGAAAGGCATGGGGAGCAAAAAACTGTGGATTTAGGCCCAGATCTCTGTACTGGGGTGAATGTATGACATTGTTCTGCATTCTGTCCTCCAATTGTTAATTTTACATTTATCAAATGGAATGAAGCACACAGATTTTCTTCTGAGCTTTTTCTGAACTGTATTGTATAAAACTTTGCACTGGGACAAAAAAAGTGAATTAACTTTTGGCGACCTATTTTTGCTGTTTTGGTTCTGTGAATCAGAGCAAGCATATTTTACTCCACTTTTCAAACGTGCAAGGTGGTGGGAACCAGTGAGATGGGAAATCAGCTGCATTTCTTCCATGTTACATAAGCAGATTTTATTTGTGCAGATCATATTAAAATGTTTATGCAATGTAACCACCACCCAAGCCACCTCATGTAAATAGACATTCGCTCTGTTTTTGCATCAGTGTGACATCTTAGATTTTTCTGTACCTGTTCTCTGGGTCTATGTTGTGAATCTCATCCAGTTCTGGTTTCTCGGCCAACGGTAATGGACAAGCTTGGGGTTGTGGGCCTACATTTTATAGCGACAAAGCAAGACTAGAAGTACCGGCATGGTTGGTATCTTGACAGGGATCCCTTCTCCTAATATGTATTGTCTTTTTATCTTAGCCTCAGAGTTGATTCATACTGGAGTTGCCTGGTCTGGTGGCTTGGTGGACTAATGCACCCACTGTAGGGTCCACTGTAGGGGCCTGTGTTCGACCTCATGGTCACAGGTTTGAATCCCAGCGGTTCCACTCAGCCTTTCATCCTTCTGAGGTTGATAAAATGAGTACCATTGAGTTGTGTAACAATAAACATGTGTTATTCAGCGCCAAAATACCCTTGGGTGAACATACACTTTACAAATGCATATGTTATATTATGTGCATTATGAAACCACTAGGATTTGGTCTGGTTCATCTCGTGAGGGGGTGGCTAGGATGCTCCAGGCATCAAGAGATTTACAAAACACACAAGAGGATGGACGGAATGCTGCACATTGGCAAACATTCACCCCCAGTCACAGATCTGGGTTTAATCCATCGTTATTTTGCTTCACCACGCCACCCCAGTTCAGACATAGCCATATGCAAATCAGTCTTGACCCTGTGCCTCATGGGAACAGTCCAGACCGAACTACCAAGCCATGTCTTCCCTGGACCGGAATCAAGCATCCTAGGACCGGTTTCAGGCTATCAGCCTTCATCAGCCAGGATAGCTTGACTCCAGTGGCGTAGTGAGCACGGGACCCACGTCTGGGCATACCCCTTCCCACATAGGGCGAAATGCAAAACACACAAGATGATGGACGGAATGCTGCACATTGGCAAACATTCACCCCCAGTCACAGATCTGGGTTTAATCCATCGTTATTTTGCTTCACCACGCCACCCCAGTTCAGACATAGCCATATGCAAATCAGTCTTGACCCTGTGCCTCATGGGAACAGTCCAGACCGAACTACCAAGCCATGTCTTCCCTGGACCGGAATCAAGCATCCTAGGACCGGTTTCAGGCTATCAGCCTTCATCAGCCAGGATAGCTTGACTCCAGGGGCGTAGGGAGCACGGGACCCACGTCTGGGCATACCCACTTAGGGCGAAATGCAAAACACACAAGATGATGGACGGAATGCTGCACATTGGCAAACATTCACCCCCAGTCACCTCTGCGGTGTGACCTTGGGATCCCTTGGCTTCCCCTATTTTTCTGCTGATTAAGCCATAAGTGAATCTGATACATTTGTGATCCTGGGCTTTGGACTTTCCCTCCTCCCTCCCATGTCTTTTTTTGCCCGTGTTGCCCGTGTTGCTTCCACTTCCCCAACCCGCCCACTTTAAAAATATGAGAAACTTTTACACGTTTCCTTTTCTTTTTAGTTACCAATCCAACTCGGATTGGTGGCTAAAAAGAAAAAAAAGGCACAAAAGCACCAGCATCATTTTGAGGGCGTACGCATGCATGGTGTGCACAACTACAAAATGGCGCGTGTGGCCTCGTCAAAAGCTTCTTTTTTTTTTACCTTCATCGCGGATGCTGTGCAGCTTGGCTAAAAACCTTAACAAAGCCTTTAGGTCACAAAGACGAGACACACTGGCTTTCCCAATACTTGTTAAAGACTGTGTCTGCCTGCCAATTGAGTGTATAATAATAGCAAAAATAATAAATGCACGACTAAAGGGCTTTTTGTTTAAAAACATAACTAGTAAAACAGCTTCATCAGTCTTTTTTCTAAGTTCAAATATTGTAAGCTTAAGGTGGCCAAGTTTGGGTGATGACGCATTACATTTTTTTCATTTTTATTTTGATAGTAAATGCTTGCACTTAAAAAAAAGAAAAGAAAATTGTATTCATCACATTAGCTTGCCAAGGCCACATCTATTGGCTTTGCCAATGTGTGATTGCATTGATGTATAGGGAAATGTAGTTTAAAGTAAATGTGTGTGAATCTAGGACGTGCTTGAGTATTTAAGCAAGAAATTGTATTTAATTAGGCAGCCCTTGTCACAGATGCGTGTGCCAAGTTCCAGGGCTGTCAAATTAAGCACTCAAGCACATACCCTGCATAGAGCACACTTGTGGGATGTGACTTCAATTAACATATGGCGTCCGCACCTTCACCAGCGATGGCTACTTCTTCTTGCTAATTAAAGAAATTCTGCATGATTCCATATCCACTTGTAATGAAGGTTTGTTTCAATCTGATGAGTATATTGACTAAGGCGTTATGAATTCAAGCTTTGATATAGCTGTGTCGTTTGGGATGGCTGGGCTGCACTAAGGTAAATAACTATAGTATAGATTAATGTTGTCCTGATGAATGCAGGAGACCTCGTGAGCTTATATAGAACTGAAACTAGTTGGCTATTCAGTAAATTGTTCATCGAGTTTGACAGATGAAGTCCAAATGATGATTTCAATCTAATGTTTTTAACAATAACATTAAACACAAACTAATAAACTGGGATGTCCTGCAGTGTGTGGTATTTGTGAATTGTCTCCTTTTTTGTATGCAGGTCAAATACATGATTGCTTTCCTTCATACATGAGGATGGACTTACGGAGATAGGGCATCCCTAGATTGGTTGTGTTGCAATACAGCATTTGGCCAACACAATTTGATGTCATGAATCAATTCATAGGAGCTAGATAAAATCGTTCTACACTGTGAAACTATCCTCTACCTAGAATATCTCTGTGTGGAGGAACCCTCTTAGCCTTGTGAAAATATCTGCGAGTGAAACCAGTTGGGGTTTCTGAGTATACCCATACAAGGAGATTTGAGGGGTTCATTAGCAGATGTGTGAAAGGTATCCTGTAGCCATTCACTCACTCTTGTCCGTTTGGTCTGTCTGTGTGTGTGGATTTCGTTTAGGGATATTTGATTTTGCTTATCTGCCACAAAGTGCAGTGGACATAATACTTATAGATTATGGATCTACTTAGTTTATGACATTATGTAATTGTTTGACACTTACTCTGTTGTAATTGTATAGATGTTTGTGAATGCCATCAAAATGTTGGCTCTGTGGGTGTTCACTCGATTTTCCATGGTCACCCGCTTCTCCCGTTGCACCAGTATCCCCCCCCGGCCCAACCCTGGCCTAACCATGAGGAAAAATCCACCTCGCAAGCAGAATTTCCTGCATGAGCAAGTGGGCTGCTGCATGGAAATCCTGGTCCTGTGAATGAAGATTTATTTTTGCACGTGGGAATCCCTTTTTAGGATCCAAGTCACACTTACAGGTTAAAGGGCTTTGTGAAGTGGGCTCCATGTAAACAAGGCTGGTGATCCCTTTCTCCTTTCTCCTAAACATGAGTGATAAGTGAATGTACATTTGTTCTGCAATAGTGCGATGGACAATAAGCTTGAGTCTAGACTGGAATGTTGGACGCTCCACAGAAGGAGTGGCAGAAAGCAAAAAACGTGTTTGCTTCACCAATCCATTGATTCATTTTTTGCTTGTCCCTTGTTTAATGCTGACCAATTTGTCCTCAACGTGGAATGTCCTAATGGCATTGTAGTCCTTCTGCCTTTGGTAATTTTAAAGCCTTACATCTCTCTGCAGCTAGTTATGCCATCTATTAAAGGGCCTCTTCAGCGATATCGGCCAGAGCCAAAGGCCAGGACTTATAACAAGGGAGTGGGTCATTAATAGGCGGTATAGTCCACTGTGGAAGGTTAATACAACATTCTGCCTTATGAGGGTACAATGTCCTAATTTAAGAAACCCTCACAGTAGACAAGGACTGTTTAAAACCTGTGTGGTTCTTGTCCACTTCTCCCCCCTTGCACAGGTTCTGCTTTCCATGTTTGAAGGTTACTGCTGCATGCACAGCCACAGGAGTAACTGACCAACCGGGGCAGCAACAGCTTCTCCCTCAGCTCTGCCAAAGTGCTTTTTTTCGTTTGGCAAGGCAGAGGCAGATCCAGGAGCAGTGATTAATTCGTAAAAAAATAAGCGCCAGGGCTCTCGTCAGGAGGCCACTGCAGCTTGCACCATCCATTGCTCCTGCCAGCATTGCCAATGATGGTAACAACACTACTATTAACCATCACACTCCTACAAGTGTGACAGTGCTGACTATTTCAGGCCCTCAAAGCTAGAAGAATGGCTTGGGCCACAGGCAATAGTCATTTTTAATATATATTGAATTAAATATTAACTGTTGTTGTGGTCATCTCTAAATTAGCCAGACAACACTACTTTGTGGCAGACTGTCACAAGCGCCGGTGTTGACAATTAAGTGCTGGTGTCAAGCACCGGAAACCACAGGCTCAAATTAAGCACTGCCAGGAGCCACTTTGTCCTCAATGGAGCTGTCAACATTCCACTGTTCTAATATAGCCTTAGTCCCCGCTGTAGCGGGCTCTACTGGCCATTAAAGGCCCGCTCCAGAGGTAAAGACCCGAGCCGAAGGCGAGAGCCTTTAACAAGGGAGCAGGTTTTGAATGGCCGGTAGAGCCAGCTACGGTGGGCTCTAGGCTATTACAACATTCCGCTCCTAGAAAGCGGAATGTTCTCATTTGTAAAAGCACTCCATTGTTTCAACGGAGCTCCCAACATTCCAATATTCTAAAAGTTGTTAAATGAACTCTCGCTCGACTGTAACCCATGCCTGCTGCTCAGGGAATTTAACACTCAGCAAAGCCCTTGGGATGGGGCTGCAATGCTGTGAGGATTTTTGTCAATTCACTGGCTAGGTTTGTTCAACCAACAAAACCATGCTTGTAGATTCGCATATTCAAGTACAGGAAGTCGCCCACGGCGAAATTGGATGGAAATGACCTGTATAAAAACATATTCTGATGTTTTCCTCATTGTGTAATTTAACTGTGAGTGAGTCTTGGAGACTAAGGGGCCGATTCCGATCTCGGCCGGTAGGGCTCCGAATCGGATTCGGCTTTACCGGATCCGATTCGGAGCCCTATTTCCCGACCGAATCGTACGTGCGTCCGGGCGAGCGAGTACGATGCGTGCGCTCGCGAAATCTCCGACCGACTCGTTCGCAGGACCCGACCGCTCCGACCGACTCGCATGGGGACGACTCGCACCGCGCAATGGAGAAGTTCCCCGGCCGGGTAAGTACGATGCGCATCTCGACCGCTCCGACCGACTCGCGCAGTCCGGCTCCAAGGAGCTGTCGGAGCCGCACTTTGGGGGTCCGTGTCGGACCCCCCTGGAAGCGTAGGCATGCGAGTCGCACACAGGGGGGACCCATGGGTCCCCCTACACGTGCATGTACGGCGCGACCCGCATCGACACGAACACGCTGTAGGGGGCGCCCTTGTTCGCGTCGTGCCCATTGAGTCAATGGGAGCCCGTGTACGCGTCGTACGACTGGCTCCCATTGACTTCAATGGGAGTCCGACCGAATCGAGTCCGATGGCATACGTGCGCATTGTACTCGTTCGGTCGGGCTGCTAGGGTCCGATTCGGTCGGGAATCTCTCCGGGTCCGGCTCGGTCGGGGAGATTTCCGGCCTGAATTGGAATCGGCCCCATAGTGTAATGCTTTCGGCGAGAGGATGTACAATATTAACAATGAGCAAATTTCTCTTGAGTGGTTTTCTCAGTTCACGCCGGCATTTTGCTCATATAACAAAAAGCATTAGTGCCCTTAATGGTTGCCTGAATCTGCATCATGGTGTACTCGGTGCTTAGTTGGACTTGGGACTATTTGCCCTTTTCACAGTTAAATTCTGAATTGGCTCTTATGTACCTATCGATAGTGCATTATTTAAAATATATATATATATATATATATACATACATACATACTTGAGGCCCAAAGTTTTTCTTATGTACCCATAATAACTAGCAGTTTCCGAATCCGGATGCAGAATACCACGGGTGACCAGTTGTGATTCTACTTCCTGCCTTTTTTCCCCCCACCCTAATCTTTTTGTCTCTTTATCCACACTCCTGCAGGTTTATTCCTCCTTTCTCCCTCTTATTGTTCTTATGTCTTTCTCTTCTTCCTTCTTTCTTCTTTTTCTCCCTTGATCTGGGTCAAATTGGGATTAAAATAAATCCCTGTTCCCAAAATGCCCAGAACCGCCACAAATTAAGCACTGCCTATCACTCTGTTTGGTGTGAGGGTTGGGGCCCATAGAATTGCTGACATCAAATGCAAGTAAACATTTCTTTTAAAGCCAGAGCAGCTAAAAAATAGTAAAATCCGTGGTTTTCAGAATGACAGACAAACTTGCAAATAATTTCTATTTAAAATCATTTTATATAAATTGGCCTCCTACATATTTATTGTGCTGTAAACCTAACTGGATGTTACTATTCGGTGGCACAAACAGTCCAGCCCAATTGTGAACTCAATAAAAAATGCATAACCGATGTCAAAGGTAGGTGCATCTGCCATGATTCCCCAAAACCATTAACAACTCATTTGTAGTGGGAAAAGTCTACCTTTGCCAATTCTTAGGAGTTGTTGACATTCAGGTGTGTTAATTTTGGCACTGGTTGGTGGGGGTGCACTTCAGCGTGAAATACTTAAGATTTGGATGAAGTTCGTGGTAAAGTTACACTGGGGCGCATTCATTTATAAGCTTCACTTCACATTCCAGAAATATACACTTACACAGGAGTAAGTCCCACACAAGAGGTGGTAATTGGGAGGATCAAAGCGTGGTTTGCCTTGTGAATTTGTGAAATCTCAAGGCTGCAGTAAATCCCCTTACGGGGTGTAAACAGTAACTGAATATCCTCAGAACATGGTGGGTGCAGAGAAATGGGTTTCTCAAAAAGGCAAACTGTTTTCTCCATGGAGAAAAAAATAAAAATGTGAAATTGTAAATCGGGGCTGTTTTTTCCCTTTGTAACTTGCACACAGTTTTACAGTGGAGAAAGAGCAATGGCAAGAAAAAAAGTTCACATGACACTCCCAGTAGTATGCCTTGCAAGTGTGACCGGTGCAGTGTGCCAAACTTACTACTAAAAATGTTTGTCAATAAGGGTTAAAAGTAAAAGGAGGACTTTTACACATGCAGATTTAAGATTTACAGTTGTAAATTAGGGCTTTCTGGACTGGCTAGCGCTCTCTGGCTTATGAGGAACTATTGTTATGTCAGGTTTTAGTTAGATGGAGTAGTTGTTCTCCACAATTCACAACTTGTACTTTTTTCGACCACTGCCTGCCCTTAAAAAAGTTATTGCGCATGCATTCCCAAAGGGGAAAGGGTCCCCTGGGGACCCCTTCCCGTTTGCGAGTGCCTTACCACCCTTCTGAGAAGGGTGGTAAACTGCGAGTGTTTTGCGACCGCAATTGCAGTCTTAAAACATTCATACATTGGTTTTGGAGTCGCTATTAGGAAGGGATGCCCTTGGAACGCCCCTTCCTAATAGCGAGTCGCTAACCCTATTTTGCGAGTCGCTAATTGATTAGCGACTGGCAAAATAGGGTTGGTGCATGGGCCACATGTTTTTTGCGGTCGCAAACGGGCCTAAAACCCCTTTGTGATGGCAAAAAATGGTCGTACATCTGGCCCTTAATGTCCCCCCATCCACACGTTGGGGTCCTTGTACTGTGGCCCTCTACATCATTAGGCTGTAAAATAATTCAGCACAAGCTGACCACTCCTATTCGCCAATCTTTGTACATGATAGAACAGAAGATTTTTTGCAATTTTGCAGTGCTGCTAAAGAGCGCTACAGTTTACTACAAGCAGTCTCACCAGGTGTGCAAATACTCTGAGCTTTTTTGCTACCAATAATCGAACATGCACACCTGATCCTGCACACTCTTGAGTATGCATGTAGAGAGTCCACATTGCGCACAAAAAGCTTTGAAACCTACCGCCATCCCACGTCCCCATGTCCCCCCACCTACTACCTGCAAAACAGTCTTAAAAAAATAGACTTGACGGGTTGCTAGCAGTCACAGGCGCTGAACCCCTCCTCCCTCTCAGTCCCCCAGCTTCTGGAATTGAGCGTGAGAGGGAGTAAGTGCTAGCTTGTTTCTTCCAGTTCTGCCACTACGTGTGGGCCTGTAACAGAAGGGATAGGCGCACACACACATATACATACAATAACACTCAAATTGGCACCTGCAGCAACTTTCAATACATTTTTGTAAAAATGTGGTTGGGGTCCCATTTATGTATGCTGTGTCTCAACTCACTACCTCCTGACTCGGCCAGTCCACAGAACACTCCACTCCCAACACGTACATTTGGATTTTGTGTGTGTTGTGAGGCATGGCAGGCATCAGCCTCTATGTCATATGTGCAGGGCCTATTTTTTTTGCAGTTTGATATAGCGCAAACTTGGCCCAAGGGCATCTGAGCGCTTTCCATGACAATCAGAAGCTTTACATTAAAGCATACTTTTTTTTCAGCATGGGTGGTTAAGTGAGTTGCCCAGAATCACAGGAGGACGAGCTGACGTCGGAATTTGAGCTGGTTCCCCAGTTCCTTTGTAGGCAGCTCTGGACACATCTCATTCCTGTTGTGTTACCAATTACAACGTAGCGCTGAGCCAGCAAAACCAGCGAAGGAATACATTGGCTATTGCTCGTCAGAGCGGCACATAGGTACCCTGTATCTGAAAAACTCATCTTCAGCAGCTTTTGCGCTGCATGTACCCATACTTCAGAGCCTGAGCCCTGCTGCCACTAGGAGTACCGGTACACTCCTTGCCCAAGGAGAAATTCCGGTACTCAGGGGGAGAAAACTGAGAAGTGCCAGTTCTCAGTACCAGTGAGTATCAGCCCATTTAAAGCACTGATCACACATGCCATATGAATTTAGTGCTTAATTTGAGCCGTTGGTTTCCTGTGCTAGGCACCGGCACTTAATGGTCAACACCTGCACTTATGACAGACTGCCACATGGTGGTGCTCTCTGTTTAATTTAAAGATGAGCACAACAACAGTTGGTTATTAATTCAATATACATTAACAAATGACTAATAGCTGCAGCACAAGCCATTCCAATAGGTTTGAGGACCTGGAATACTCTGAACTGTCACACTTGTAAGAGTGTGATGGTTAGTGGTTGTGCTGGTACTGTCATTGGTGAGAAAGCAAAAGACACACAATTGATGGACGGAATGCAGAACAAATCAAAACATTCACCCCCAGTCAAGAGATCTGGGTTAAATCCATCATTCTTTTGCTCACCATGCCACCCCAGTTTAGACCTGGCCATATGCAAATCAGTCTTGACCCTGTGCCTCATGGGAACAGTCCAGCCCGAACTGCTAAGCCAGGTCCTCCCTGGACTGGAAACAAGCATCCTAGGACCGGTTTCGGGGTTTCACCCCTCTTCAGCCAGGATAGCTTGATTCCAGTGGCACAGTGAGCCCAGGACCCACGTCTGGGCATACCTGGCGCACTTAGGGCGAGAAAGCAAAAGACACACAATTGATGGACGGAATGCAGAACAAATCAAAACATTCACCCCCAGTCAAGAGATCTGGGTTAAATCCATCATTCTTTTGCTCACCATGCCACCCCAGTTTAGACCTGGCCATATGCAAATCAGTCTTGACCCTGTGCCTCATGGGAACAGTCCAGCCCGAACTGCTAAGCCAGGTCCTCCCTGGACCGGAAACAAGCATCCTAGGACCGGTTTCGGGGTTTCACCCTCTTCAGCCAGGATAGCTTGATTCCAGTGGCACAGTGAGCCCAGGACCCACGTCTGGGCATACCTGGCGCACTTAGGGCGAGAAAGCAAAAGACACACAATTGATGGACGGAATGCAGAACAAATCAAAACATTCACCCCCAGTCAAGAGATCTGTGTTAAATCCATCATTCTTGTGCTCACCATGCCACCCCAGCTTAGACCTGGCCATATGCAAATCAGTCTTGACCCTGTGCCTCATGGGAACAGTCCAGCCCGAACTGCTAAGCCAGGTCCTCCCTGGACCGGAAACAAGCATCCTAGGACCGGTTTCGGGGTTTCACCCCTCTTCAGCCAGGATAGCTTGATTCCAGTGGCACAGTGAGCCCAGGACCCACGTCTGGGCATACCTGGCGCACTTAGGGCGAGAAAGCAAAAGACACACAATTGATGGACGGAATGCAGAACAAATCAAAACATTCACCCCCAGTCAAGAGATCTGGGTTAAATCCATCATTCTTTTGCTCACCATGCCACCCCAGTTTAGACCTGGCCATATGCAAATCAGTCTTGACCCTGTGCCTCATGGGAACAGTCCAGCCCGAACTGCTAATCCAGGTCCTCCCTGGACCGGAAATAAGCATCCTAGGACCGGTTTCGGGGTTTCACCCCTCTTCAGCCAGCATAGCTTGATTCCAGTGGCACAGTGAGCCCAGGACCCACGTCTGGGCATACCTGGCGCACTTAGGGCGAGAAAGCAAAAGACACACAATTGATGGACGGAATGCAGAACAAATCAAAACATTCACCCCCAGTCAAGAGATCTGGGTTAAATCCATCATTCTTTTGCTCACCATGCCACCCCAGTTTAGACCTGGCCATATGCAAATCAGTCTTGACCCTGTGCCTCATGGGAACAGTCCAGCCCGAACTGCTAAGCCAGGTCCTCCCTGGACCGGAAACAAGCATCCTAGGACCGGTTTCGGGGTTTCACCCCTCTTCAGCCAGGATAGCTTGATTCCAGTGGCACAGTGAGCCCAGGACCCACGTCTGGGCATACCTGGCGCACTTAGGGCGAGAAAGCAAAAGACACACAATTGATGGACGGAATGCAGAACAAATCAAAACATTCACCCCCAGTCAAGAGATCTGGGTTAAATCCATCATTCTTGTGCTCACCATGCCACCCCAGTTTAGACCTGGCCATATGCACATCAGTCTTGACCCTGTGCCTCATGGGAACAGTCCAGCCCGAACTGCTAAGCCAGGTCCTCCCTGGACCGGAAACAAGCATCCTAGGACCGGTTTCGGGGTTTCACCCCTCTTCAGCCAGGATAGCTTGATTCCAGTGGCACAGTGAGCCCAGGACCCACGTCTGGGCATACCTGGCGCACTTAGGGCGAGAAAGCAAAAGACACACAATTGATGGACGGAATGCAGAACAAATCAAAACATTCACCCCCAGTCAAGAGATCTGGGTTAAATCCATCATTCTTTTGCTCACCATGCCACCCCAGTTTAGACCTGGCCATATGCAAATCAGTCTTGACCCTGTGCCTCATGGGAACAGTCCAGCCCGAACTGCTAAGCCAGGTCCTCCCTGGACCGGAAACAAGCATCCTAGGACCTGTTTCGGAGTTTCACCCTCTTCAGCCAGGATAGCTTGATTCCAGTGGCACAGTGAGCTCAGGACCCACGTCTGGGCATACCTGCCGCACTTAGGGCGAGAAAGCAAAAGACACACAATTGATGGACGGAATGCAGAACAAATCAAAACATTCAGCCCCAGTCAAGAGATCTGGGTTAAATCCATCATTCTTTTGCTCACCATGCCACCCCAGTTTAGACCTGGCCATATGCAAATCAGTCTTGACCCTGTGCCTCATGGGAACAGTCCAGCCCGAACTGCTAAGCCAGGTCCTCCCTGGACCGGAAACAAGCATCCTAGGACCGGTTTCGGGGTTTCACCCCTCTTCAGCCAGGATAGCTTGATTCCAGTGGCACAGTGAGCCCAGGACCCACGTCTGGGCATACCTGGCGCACTTAGGGCGAGAAAGCAAAAGACACACAATTGATGGACGGAATGCAGAACAAATCAAAACATTCACCCCCAGTCAAGAGATCTGGGTTCAATCCATCATTCTTTTGCTCACCATGCCACCCCAGTTTAGACCTGGCCATATGCAAATCAGTCTTGACCCTGTGCCTCATGGGAACAGTCCAGCCCGAACTGCTAAGCCAGGTCCTCCCTGGACCGGAAACAAGCATCCTAGGACCGGTTTCGGGGTTTCACCCTCTTCAGCCAGGATAGCTTGATTCCAGTGGCACAGTGAGCCCAGGACCCACGTCTGGGCATACCTGGCGCACTTAGGGCGAGAAAGCAAAAGACACACAATTGATGGACGGAATGCAGAACAAATCAAAACATTCACCCCCAGTCAAGAGATCTGGGTTAAATCCATCATTCTTTTGCTCACCATGCCACCTCAGTTTAGACCTGGCCATATGCAAATCAGTCTTGACCCTGTGCCTCATGGGAACAGTCCAGCCCGAACTGCTAAGCCAGGTCCTCCCTGGACCGGAAACAAGCATCCTAGGACCGGTTTCGGGGTTTCACCCCTCTTCAGCCAGGATAGCTTGATTCCAGTGGCACAGTGAGCCCAGGACCCACGTCTGGGCATACCTGGCGCACTTAGGGCGAAAGCAAAGACACACAATTGATGGACGGAATGCAGAACAAATCAAAACATTCACCCCCAGTCAAGAGATCTGGGTTAAATCCATCATTCTTTTGCTCACCATGCCACCCCAGTTTAGACCTGGCCATATGCAAATCAGTCTTGACCCTGTGCCTCATGGGAACAGTCCAGCCCGAACTGCTAAGCCAGGTCCTCCCTGGACCGGAAACAAGCATCCTAGGACCGGTTTCGGGGTTTCACCCCTCTTCAGCCAGGATAGCTTGATTCCAGTGGCACAGTTAGCCCAGGACCCACATCTGGGCATACCTGGCGCACTTAGGGCGAGAAAGCAAAAGACAGACAATTGATGGACGGAATGCAGAACAAATCAAAACATTCACCCCCAGTCAAGAGATCTGGGTTAAATACATCATTCTTTTGCTCACCATGCCACCCCAGTTTAGACCTGGCCATATGCAAATCAGTCTTGACCCTGTGCCTCATGGGAACAGTCCAGCCCGAACTGCTAAGCCAGGTCCTCCCTGGACCGGAAACAAGCATCCTAGGACCGGTTTCAGGGTTTCACCCTCTTCAGCCAGGATAGCTTGATTCCAGTGGCACAGTGAGCCCAGGACCCACGTCTGGGCATACCTGGCGCACTTAGGGCGAGAAAGCAAAAGACACACAATTGATGGACGGAATGCAGAACAAATCAAAACATTCACCCCCAGTCAAGAGATCTGGGTTAAATCCATCATTCTTTTGCTCACCATGCCACCCCAGTTTAGACCTGGCCATATGCAAATCAGTCTTGACCCTGTGCCTCATGGGAACAGTCCAGCCCGAACTGCTAAGCCAGGTCCTCCCTGGACCGGAAACAAGCATCCTAGGACCGGTTTCGGGGTTTCACCCCTCTTCAGCCAGGATAGCTTGATTCCAGTGGCACAGTGAGCCCAGGACCCACGTCTGGGCATACATGGCGCACTTAGGGCGAGAAAGCAAAAGACACACAATTGATGGACGGAATGCAGAACAAATCAAAACATTCACCCCCAGTCAAGAGATCTGGGTTAAATCCATCATTCTTTTGCTCACCATGCCACCCCAGTTTAGACCTGGCCATATGCAAATCAGTCTTGACCCTGTGCCTCATGGGAACAGTCCAGCCCGAACTGCTAAGCCAGGTCCTCCCTGGACCGGAAACAAGCATCCTAGGACCGGTTTCGGGGTTTCACCCCTCTTCAGCCAGGATAGCTTGATTCCAGTGGCACAGTGAGCCCAGGACCACGTCTGGGCATACCTGGCGCACTTAGGGCGAGAAAGCAAAAGACACACAATTGATGGACGGAATGCAGAACAAATCAAAACATTCACCCCCAGTCAAGAGATCTGGGTTAAATCCATCATTCTTTTGCTCACCATGCCACCCCAGTTTAGACCTGGCCATATGCAAATCAGTCTTGACCCTCTGCCTCATGGGAACAGTCCAGCCCGAACTGCTAAGCCAGGTCCTCCCTGGACCGGAAACAAGCATCCTAGGACCGGTTTCGGGGTTTCACCCCTCTTCAGCCAGGATAGCTTGATTCCAGTGGCACAGTGAGCCCAGGACCCACGTCTGGGCATACCTGGCGCACTTAGGGCGAGAAAGCAAAAGACACACAATTGATGGACGGAATGCAGAACAAATCAAAACATTCACCCCCAGTCAAGAGATCTGGGTTAAATCCATCATTCTTTTGCTCACCATGCCACCCCAGTTTAGACCTGGCCATATGCAAATCAGTCTTGACCCTGTGCCTCATGGGAACAGTCCAGCCCGAACTGCTAAGCCAGGTCCTCCCTGGACCGGAAACAAGCATCCTAGGACCGGTTTCGGGGTTTCACCCTCTTCAGCCAGGATAGCTTGATTCCAGTGGCACAGTGAGCCCAGGACCCACGTCTGGGCATACCTGGCGCACTTAGGGCGAGAAAGCAAAAGACACACAATTGATGGACAGAATGAAGAACAAATCAAAACATTCACCCCAGTCAAGAGATCTGGGTTAAATCCATCATTCTTTTGCTCACCATGCCACTCCCAGTTTAGACCTGGCCATATGCAAATCAGTCTTGACCCTGTGCCTCATGGGAACAGTCCAGCCCGAACTGCTAAGCCAGGTCCTCCCTGGACCGGAAACAAGCATCCTAGGACCGGTTTCGGGGTTTCACCCTCTTCAGCCAGGATAGCTTGATTCCAGTGGCACAGTGAGCCCAGGACCCACGTCTGGGCATACCTGGCGCACTTAGGGCGAGAAAGCAAAAGACACACAATTGATGGACGGAATGCAGAACAAATCAAAACATTCACCCCAGTCAAGAGATCTGGGTTAAATCCATCATTCTTTTGCTCACCATGCCACCCCAGTTTAGACCTGGCCATATGCAAATCAGTCTGGACCCTGTGCCTCATGGGAACAGTCCAGCCCGAACTGCTAAGCCAGGTCCTCCCTGGACCGGAAACAAGCATCCTAGGACCGGTTTCGGGTTTCACCCCTCTTCAGCCAGGATAGCTTGATTCCAGTGGCACAGTGAGCCCAGGACCCACGTCTGGGCATACCTGGCGCACTTAGGTGCGAGAAAGCAAAAGACACACAATTGATGGACGGAATGCAGAACAAATCAAAACATTCACCCCCAGTCAAGAGATCTGGGTTAAATCCATCATTCTTTTGCTCACCATGCCACCCCAGTTTAGACCTGGCCATATGCAAATCAGTCTTGACCCTGTGCCTCATGGGAACAGTCCAGCCCGAACTGCTAAGCCAGGTGCTCCTGGACCGGAAACAAGCATCCTAGGACCGGTTTCGGGGATTCACCCTCTTCAGCCAGGATAGCTTGATTCCAGTGGCACAGTGAGCCCAGGACCCACGTCTGGGCATACCTGGCGCACTTAGGGCGAGAAAGCAAAGACACACAATTGATGGACGGAATGCAGAACAAATCAAAACATTCACCCCCAGTCAAGAGATCTGGGTTAAATCCATCATTCTTTTGCTCACCATGCCACCCCAGTTTGGACCTGGCCATATGCAAATCAGTCTTGACCCTGTGCCTCATGGGAACAGTCCAGCCCGAACTGCTAAGCCAGGTCCTCCCTGGACCGGAAACAAGCATCCTAGGACCGGTTTCGGGGTTTCACCCCTCTTCAGCCAGGATAGCTTGATTCCAGTGGCACAGTGAGCCCAGGACCCACGTCTGGGCATACCTGGCGCACTTAGGGCGAGAAAGCAAAAGACACACAATTGATGGACGGAATGCAGAACAAATCAAAACATTCACCCCCAGTCAAGAGATCTGGGTTAAATCCATCATTCTTTTGCTCACCATGCCACCCCAGTTTAGACCTGGCCATATGCAAATCAGTCTTGACCCTGTGCCTCATGGGAACAGTCCAGCCCGAACTGCTAAGCCAGGTCCTCCCTGGACCGGAAACAAGCATCCTAGGACCGGTTTCGGGGTTTCACACCTTTTTCAGCCTGGATAGCTTGATTCGAGTGGCACAGTGAGCCCAGGACCCACGTCTGGGCATACCTGGCGCACTTAGAGCGAGAAAGCAAAAGACACACAATTGATGGACGGAATGCAGAACAAATCAAAACATTCACCCCCAGTCAAGAGATCTGGGTTAAATCCATCATTCTTTTGCTCACCATGCCACCCCAGTTTAGACCTGGCCATATGCAAATCAGTCTTGACCCTGTGCCTCATGGGAACAGTCCAGCCCGAACTGCTAAGCCAGGTCCTCCCTGGACCGGAAACAAGCATCCTAGGACCGGTTTCGGGGTTTCACCCTCTTCAGCCAGGATAGCTTGATTCCAGTGGCACAGTGAGCCCAGGACCCACGTCTGGGCATACCTGGCGCACTTAGGGCGAGAAAGCAAAAGACACACAATTGATGGACGGAATGCAGAACAAATCAAAACATTCACCCCCAGTCAAGAGATCTGGGTTAAATCCATCATTCTTTTGCTCACCATGCCACCCCAGTTTAGACCTGGCCATATGCAAATCAGTCTTGACCCTGTGCCTCATGGGAACAGTCCAGCCCGAACTGCTAAGCCAGGTCCTCCCTGGACCGGAAACAAGCATCCTAGGACCGGTATCAGGGTTTCACCCCTCTTCAGCCAGGATAGCTTGATTCCAGTGGCACAGTGAGCCCAGGACCCACGTCTGGGCATACCTGGCGCACTTAGGGGCGAAAGCAAAAGACACACAATTGATGGACGGAATGCAGAACAAATCAAAACATTCACCCCCAGTCAAGAGATCTGGGTTAAATCCATCATTCTTTTGCTCACCATGCCACCCCAGTTTAGACCTGGCCATATGCAAATCAGTCTTGACCCTGTGCCTCATGGGAACAGTCCAGCCCGAACTGCTAAGCCAGGTCCTCCCTGGACCGGAAACAAGCATCCTAGGACCGGTTTCGGGGTTTCACCCCTCTTCAGCCAGGATAGCTTGATTCCAGTGGCACAGTGAGCCCAGGACCCACGTCTGGGCATACCTGGCGCACTTAGGGCGAGAAAGCAAAAGACACACAATTGATGGACGGAATGCAGAACAAATCAAAACATTCACCCCCAGTCAAGAGATCTGGGTTAAATCCATCATTCTTTTGCTCACCATGCCACCCCAGTTTAGACCAGGCCATATGCAAATCAGTCTTGACCCTGTGCCTCATGGGAACAGTCCAGCCCGAACTGCTAAGCCAGGTCCTCCCTGGACCCGGAAACAAGCATCCTAGGACCGGTTTCGGGGTTTCACCCTCTTCAGCCAGGATAAGCTTGATTCCAGTGGCACAGTGAGCCCAGGACCCACGTCTGGGCATACCTGGCGCACTTAGGGCGAGAAAGCAAAAGACACACAATTGATGGACGGAATGCAGAACAAATCAAACATTCACCCCAGTCAAGAGATCTGGGTTAAATCCATCATTCTTTTGCTCACCATGCCACCCCAGTTTAGACCTGGCCATATGCAAATCAGTCTTGACCCTGTGCCTCATGGGAACAGTCCAGCCCGAACTGCTAAGCCAGGTCCTCCCTGGACCGGAAACAAGCATCCTAGGACCGGTTTCGGGGTTTCACCCCTCTTCAGCCAGGATAGCTTGATTCCAGTGGCACAGTGAGCCCAGGACCCACGTCTGGGCATACCTGGCGCACTTAGGGCGAGAAAGCAAAAGACACACAATTGATGGACGGAATGCAGAACAAATTAAAACATTCACCCCAGTCACAGATCTGGGTTGAATCCATCATTCTTTTGCTCACCATGCCACCCCAGTTTAGACCTGGCCATATGCAAATCAGTCTTGACCCTGTGCCTCATGGGAACAGTCCAGCCCGAACTGCTAAGCCAGGTCCTCCCTGGACCGGAAACAAGCATCCTAGGACCGGTATCGGGGTTTCACCCCTCTTCAGCCAGGATAGCTTGATTCCAGTGGCACAGTGAGCCCAGGACCCACGTCTGGGCATACCTGGCGCACTTAGGGCGAGAAAGCAAAAGACACACAATTGATGGACGGAATGCAGAACAAATCAAAACATTCACCCCCAGTCAAGAGATCTGGGTTAAATCCATCATTCTTTTGCTCACCATGCCACCCCAGTTTAGACCTGGCCATATGCAAATCAGTCTTGACCCTGTGCCTCATGGGAACAGTCCAGCCCGAACTGCTAAGCCAGGTCCTCCCTGGACTCGGAAACAAGCATCCTAGGACCGGTTTCGGGTTTCACCCTCTTCAGCCAGGATAGCTTGATTCCAGTGGCACAGTGAGCCCAGGACCACGTCTGGGCATACCTGGCGCACTTAGGGCGAGAAAGCAAAGACACACAATTGATGGACGGAATGCAGAACAAATCAAAACATTCACCCCCAGTCAAGAGATCTGGGTTAAATCCATCATTCTTTTGCTCACCATGCCACCCCAGTTTAGACCAGGCCATATGCAAATCAGTCTTGACCCTGTGCCTCATGGGAACAGTCCAGCCCGAACTGCTAAGCCAGGTCCTCCTGGACCGGAAACAAGCATCCTAGGACCGGTTTCGGGGTTTCACCCCTCTTCAGCCAGGATAGCTTGATTCCAGTGGCACAGTGAGCCCAGGACCCACGTCTGGGCATACCTGGCGCACTTAGGGCGAGAAAGCAAAGACACACAATTGATGGACGGAATGCAGAACAAATCAAAACATTCACCCCCAGTCAAGAGATCTGGGTTAAATCCATCATTCTTTTGCTCACCATGCCACCCCAGTTTAGACCTGGCCATATGCAAATCAGTCTTGACCCTGTGCCTCATGGGAACAGTCCAGCCCGAACTGCTAAGCCAGGTCCTCCCTGGACCGGAAACAAGCATCCTAGGACCGGTATCGGGGTTTCACCCCTCTTCAGCCAGGATAGCTTGATTCCAGTGGCACAGTGAGCCCAGGACCACGTCTGGGCATACCTGGCGCACTTAGGGCGAGAAAGCAAAAGACACACAATTGATGGACGGAATGCAGAACAAATCAAAACATTCACCCCCAGTCAAGAGATCTGGGTTAAATCCATCATTCTTTTGCTCACCATGCCACCCCAGTTTAGACCTGGCCATATGCAAATCAGTCTTGACCCTGTGCCTCATGGGAACAGTCCAGCCCGAACTGCTAAGCCAGGTCCTCCCTGGACAGGAAACAAGCATCCTAGGACCGGTTTCGGGGTTTCACCCCTCTTCAGCCAGGATAGCTTGATTCCAGTGGCACAGTGAGCCCAGGACCACGTCTGGGCATACCTGGCGCACTTAGGGCGAGAAAGCAAAAGACACACAATTGATGGACGGAATGCAGAACAAATCAAAACATTCACCCCCAGTCAAGAGATCTGGGTTAAATCCATCATTCTTTTGCTCACCATGCCACCCCAGTTTAGACCAGGCCATATGCAAATCAGTCTTGACCCTGTGCTTCATGGGAACAGTCCAGCCCGAACTGCTAAGCCAGGTCCTCCCTGGACCGGAAACAAGCATCCTAGGACCGGTTTCGGGGTTTCACCCTCTTCAGCCAGGATAGCTTGATTCCAGTGGCACAGTGAGCCCAGGACCCACGTCTGGGCATACCTGGCGCACTTAGGGCGAGAAAGCAAAAGACACACAATTGATGGACGGAATGCAGAACAAATCAAACATTCACCCCCAGTCAAGAGATCTGGGTTAAATCCATCATTCTTTTGCTCACCATGCCACCCCAGTTTAGACCTGGCCATATGCAAATCAGTCTTGACCCTGTGCCTCATGGGAACAGTCCAGCCCGAACTGCTAAGCCAGGTCCTCCCTGGACCGGAAACAAGCATCCTAGGACCGGTTTTGGGGTTTCACCCCTCTTCAGCCAGGATAGCTTGATTCCACTGGAAACCCCGAAACTGGTCCTAGGATGCTTGTTTCCGGTCCAGGGAGGACCTGGCTTGGCAGTTCGGGCTGGACTGTTCCCATGAGGCACAGGGTCAAGACTGATTTGCATATGGCCAGGTCTAAACTGGGGTGGCATGGTGAGCAAAAGAATGATGGATTTAACCCAGATCTCTTGACTGGGGGTGAATGTTTTGATTTGTTCTGCATTCCGTCCATCAATTGTGTGTCTTTTGCTTTCTCGCCCTAAGTGCGCCAGGTATGCCCAGACGTGGGTCCTGGGCTCACTGTGCCACTGGAATCAAGCTATCCTGGCTGAAGAGGGTGAAACCCCGAAACCGGTCCTAGGATGCTTGTTTCCGGTCCAGGGAGGACCTGGCTTGGCAGTTCGGGCTGGACTGTTCCCATGAGGCACAGGGTCAAGACTGATTTGCATATGGCCAGGTCTAAACTGGGGTGGCATGGTGAGCAAAAGAATGATGGATTTAACCCAGATCTCTTGACTGGGGGTGAATGTTTTGATTTGTTCTGCATTCCGTCCATCAATTGTGTGTCTTTTGCTTTCTCGCCCTAAGTGCGCCAGGTATGCCCAGACGTGGGTCCTGGGCTCACTGTGCCACTGGAATCAAGCTATCCTGGCTGAAGAGGGGTGAAACCCCGAAACCGGTCCTAGGATGCTTGTTTCCGGTCCAGGGAGGACCTGGCTTGGCAGTTCGGGCTGGACTGTTCCCATGAGGCACAGGGTCAAGACTGATTTGCATATGGCCAGGTCTAAACTGGGGTGGCATGGTGAGCAAAAGAATGATGGATTTAACCCAGATCTCTTGACTGGGGGTGAATGTTTTGATTTGTTCTGCATTCCGTCCATCAATTGTGTGTCTTTTGCTTTCTCGCCCTAAGTGCGCCAGGTATGCCCAGACGTGGGTCCTGGGCTCACTGTGCCACTGGAATCAAGCTATCCTGGCTGAAGAGGGGTGAAACCCCGAAACCGGTCCTAGGATGCTTGTTTCCGGTCCAGGGAGGACCTGGCTTGGCAGTTCGGGCTGGACTGTTCCCATGAGGCACAGGGTCAAGACTGATTTGCATATGGCCAGGTCTAAACTGGGGTGGCATGGTGAGCAAAAGAATGATGGATTTAACCCAGATCTCTTGACTGGGGGTGAATGTTTTGATTTGTTCTGCATTCCGTCCATCAATTGTGTGTCTTTTGCTTTCTCGCCCTAAGTGCGCCAGGTATGCCCAGACGTGGGTCCTGGGCTCACTGTGCCACTGGAATCAAGCTATCCTGGCTGAAGAGGGTGAAACCCCGAAACCGGTCCTAGGATGCTTGTTTCCGGTCCAGGGAGGACCTGGCTTGGCAGTTCGGGCTGGACTGTTCCCATGAGGCACAGGGTCAAGACTGATTTGCATATGGCCAGGTCTAAACTGGGGTGGCATGGTGAGCAAAAGAATGATGGATTTAACCCAGATCTCTTGACTGGGGGTGAATGTTTTGATTTGTTCTGCATTCCGTCCATCAATTGTGTGTCTTTTGCTTTCTCGCCCTAAGTGCGCCAGGTATGCCCAGACGTGGGTCCTGGGCTCACTGTGCCACTGGAATCAAGCTATCCTGGCTGAAGAGGGGTGAAACCCCGAAACCGGTCCTAGGATGCTTGTTTCCGGTCCAGGGAGGACCTGGCTTGGCAGTTCGGGCTGGACTGTTCCCATGAGGCACAGGGTCAAGACTGATTTGCATATGGCCAGGTCTAAACTGGGGTGGCATGGTGAGCAAAAGAATGATGGATTTAACCCAGATCTCTTGACTGGGGGTGAATGTTTTGATTTGTTCTGCATTCCGTCCATCAATTGTGTGTCTTTTGCTTTCTCGCCCTAAGTGCGCCAGGTATGCCCAGACGTGGGTCCTGGGCTCACTGTGCCACTGGAATCAAGCTATCCTGGCTGAAGAGGGTGAAACCCCGAAACCGGTCCTAGGATGCTTGTTTCCGGTCCAGGGAGGACCTGGCTTGGCAGTTCGGGCTGGACTGTTCCCATGAGGCACAGGGTCAAGACTGATTTGCATATGGCCAGGTCTAAACTGGGGTGGCATGGTGAGCAAAAGAATGATGGATTTAACCCAGATCTCTTGACTGGGGGTGAATGTTTTGATTTGTTCTGCATTCCGTCCATCAATTGTGTGTCTTTTGCTTTCTCGCCCTAAGTGCGCCAGGTATGCCCAGACGTGGGTCCTGGGCTCACTGTGCCACTGGAATCAAGCTATCCTGGCTGAAGAGGGGTGAAACCCCGAAACCGGTCCTAGGATGCTTGTTTCCGGTCCAGGGAGGACCTGGCTTGGCAGTTCGGGCTGGACTGTTCCCATGAGGCACAGGGTCAAGACTGATTTGCATATGGCCAGGTCTAAACTGGGGTGGCATGGTGAGCAAAAGAATGATGGATTTAACCCAGATCTCTTGACTGGGGGTGAATGTTTTGATTTGTTCTGCATTCCGTCCATCAATTGTGTGTCTTTTGCTTTCTCGCCCTAAGTGCGCCAGGTATGCCCAGACGTGGGTCCTGGGCTCACTGTGCCACTGGAATCAAGCTATCCTGGCTGAAGAGGGGTGAAACCCCGAAACCGGTCCTAGGATGCTTGTTTCCGGTCCAGGGAGGACCTGGCTTGGCAGTTCGGGCTGGACTGTTCCCATGAGGCACAGGGTCAAGACTGATTTGCATATGGCCAGGTCTAAACTGGGGTGGCATGGTGAGCAAAAGAATGATGGATTTAACCCAGATCTCTTGACTGGGGGTGAATGTTTTGATTTGTTCTGCATTCCGTCCATCAATTGTGTGTCTTTTGCTTTCTCGCCCTAAGTGCGCCAGGTATGCCCAGACGTGGGTCCTGGGCTCACTGTGCCACTGGAATCAAGCTATCCTGGCTGAAGAGGGTGAAACCCCGAAACCGGTCCTAGGATGCTTGTTTCCGGTCCAGGGAGGACCTGGCTTGGCAGTTCGGGCTGGACTGTTCCCATGAGGCACAGGGTCAAGACTGATTTGCATATGGCCAGGTCTAAACTGGGGTGGCATGGTGAGCAAAAGAATGATGGATTTAACCCAGATCTCTTGACTGGGGGTGAATGTTTTGATTTGTTCTGCATTCCGTCCATCAATTGTGTGTCTTTTGCTTTCTCGCCCTAAGTGCGCCAGGTATGCCCAGACGTGGGTCCTGGGCTCACTGTGCCACTGGAATCAAGCTATCCTGGCTGAAGAGGGGTGAAACCCCGAAACCGGTCCTAGGATGCTTGTTTCCGGTCCAGGGAGGACCTGGCTTGGCAGTTCGGGCTGGACTGTTCCCATGAGGCACAGGGTCAAGACTGATTTGCATATGGCCAGGTCTAAACTGGGGTGGCATGGTGAGCAAAAGAATGATGGATTTAACCCAGATCTCTTGACTGGGGGTGAATGTTTTGATTTGTTCTGCATTCCGTCCATCAATTGTGTGTCTTTTGCTTTCTCGCCCTAAGTGCGCCAGGTATGCCCAGACGTGGGTCCTGGGCTCACTGTGCCACTGGAATCAAGCTATCCTGGCTGAAGAGGGGTGAAACCCCGAAACCGGTCCTAGGATGCTTGTTTCCGGTCCAGGGAGGACCTGGCTTGGCAGTTCGGGCTGGACTGTTCCCATGAGGCACAGGGTCAAGACTGATTTGCATATGGCCAGGTCTAAACTGGGGTGGCATGGTGAGCAAAAGAATGATGGATTTAACCCAGATCTCTTGACTGGGGGTGAATGTTTTGATTTGTTCTGCATTCCGTCCATCAATTGTGTGTCTTTTGCTTTCTCGCCCTAAGTGCGCCAGGTATGCCCAGACGTGGGTCCTGGGCTCACTGTGCCACTGGAATCAAGCTATCCTGGCTGAAGAGGGGTGAAACCCCGAAACCGGTCCTAGGATGCTTGTTTCCGGTCCAGGGAGGACCTGGCTTGGCAGTTCGGGCTGGACTGTTCCCATGAGGCACAGGGTCAAGACTGATTTGCATATGGCCAGGTCTAAACTGGGGTGGCATGGTGAGCAAAAGAATGATGGATTTAACCCAGATCTCTTGACTGGGGGTGAATGTTTTGATTTGTTCTGCATTCCGTCCATCAATTGTGTGTCTTTTGCTTTCTCGCCCTAAGTGCGCCAGGTATGCCCAGACGTGGGTCCTGGGCTCACTGTGCCACTGGAATCAAGCTATCCTGGCTGAAGAGGGGTGAAACCCCGAAACCGGTCCTAGGATGCTTGTTTCCGGTCCAGGGAGGACCTGGCTTGGCAGTTCGGGCTGGACTGTTCCCATGAGGCACAGGGTCAAGACTGATTTGCATATGGCCAGGTCTAAACTGGGGTGGCATGGTGAGCAAAAGAATGATGGATTTAACCCAGATCTCTTGACTGGGGGTGAATGTTTTGATTTGTTCTGCATTCCGTCCATCAATTGTGTGTCTTTTGCTTTCTCGCCCTAAGTGCGCCAGGTATGCCCAGACGTGGGTCCTGGGCTCACTGTGCCACTGGAATCAAGCTATCCTGGCTGAAGAGGGTGAAACCCCGAAACCGGTCCTAGGATGCTTGTTTCCGGTCCAGGGAGGACCTGGCTTGGCAGTTCGGGCTGGACTGTTCCCATGAGGCACAGGGTCAAGACTGATTTGCATATGGCCAGGTCTAAACTGGGGTGGCATGGTGAGCAAAAGAATGATGGATTTAACCCAGATCTCTTGACTGGGGGTGAATGTTTTGATTTGTTCTGCATTCCGTCCATCAATTGTGTGTCTTTTGCTTTCTCGCCCTAAGTGCGCCAGGTATGCCCAGACGTGGGTCCTGGGCTCACTGTGCCACTGGAATCAAGCTATCCTGGCTGAAGAGGGTGAAACCCCGAAACCGGTCCTAGGATGCTTGTTTCCGGTCCAGGGAGGACCTGGCTTGGCAGTTCGGGCTGGACTGTTCCCATGAGGCACAGGGTCAAGACTGATTTGCATATGGCCAGGTCTAAACTGGGGTGGCATGGTGAGCAAAAGAATGATGGATTTAACCCAGATCTCTTGACTGGGGGTGAATGTTTTGATTTGTTCTGCATTCCGTCCATCAATTGTGTGTCTTTTGCTTTCTCGCCCTAAGTGCGCCAGGTATGCCCAGACGTGGGTCCTGGGCTCACTGTGCCACTGGAATCAAGCTATCCTGGCTGAAGAGGGGTGAAACCCCGAAACCGGTCCTAGGATGCTTGTTTCCGGTCCAGGGAGGACCTGGCTTGGCAGTTCGGGCTGGACTGTTCCCATGAGGCACAGGGTCAAGACTGATTTGCATATGGCCAGGTCTAAACTGGGGTGGCATGGTGAGCAAAAGAATGATGGATTTAACCCAGATCTCTTGACTGGGGGTGAATGTTTTGATTTGTTCTGCATTCCGTCCATCAATTGTGTGTCTTTTGCTTTCTCGCCCTAAGTGCGCCAGGTATGCCCAGACGTGGGTCCTGGGCTCACTGTGCCACTGGAATCAAGCTATCCTGGCTGAAGAGGGTGAAACCCCGAAACCGGTCCTAGGATGCTTGTTTCCGGTCCAGGGAGGACCTGGCTTGGCAGTTCGGGCTGGACTGTTCCCATGAGGCACAGGGTCAAGACTGATTTGCATATGGCCAGGTCTAAACTGGGGTGGCATGGTGAGCAAAAGAATGATGGATTTAACCCAGATCTCTTGACTGGGGGTGAATGTTTTGATTTGTTCTGCATTCCGTCCATCAATTGTGTGTCTTTTGCTTTCTCGCCCTAAGTGCGCCAGGTATGCCCAGACGTGGGTCCTGGGCTCACTGTGCCACTGGAATCAAGCTATCCTGGCTGAAGAGGGGTGAAACCCCGAAACCGGTCCTAGGATGCTTGTTTCCGGTCCAGGGAGGACCTGGCTTGGCAGTTCGGGCTGGACTGTTCCCATGAGGCACAGGGTCAAGACTGATTTGCATATGGCCAGGTCTAAACTGGGGTGGCATGGTGAGCAAAAGAATGATGGATTTAACCCAGATCTCTTGACTGGGGGTGAATGTTTTGATTTGTTCTGCATTCCGTCCATCAATTGTGTGTCTTTTGCTTTCTCGCCCTAAGTGCGCCAGGTATGCCCAGACGTGGGTCCTGGGCTCACTGTGCCACTGGAATCAAGCTATCCTGGCTGAAGAGGGGTGAAACCCCGAAACCGGTCCTAGGATGCTTGTTTCCGGTCCAGGGAGGACCTGGCTTGGCAGTTCGGGCTGGACTGTTCCCATGAGGCACAGGGTCAAGACTGATTTGCATATGGCCAGGTCTAAACTGGGGTGGCATGGTGAGCAAAAGAATGATGGATTTAACCCAGATCTCTTGACTGGGGGTGAATGTTTTGATTTGTTCTGCATTCCGTCCATCAATTGTGTGTCTTTTGCTTTCTCGCCCTAAGTGCGCCAGGTATGCCCAGACGTGGGTCCTGGGCTCACTGTGCCACTGGAATCAAGCTATCCTGGCTGAAGAGGGTGAAACCCCGAAACCGGTCCTAGGATGCTTGTTTCCGGTCCAGGGAGGACCTGGCTTGGCAGTTCGGGCTGGACTGTTCCCATGAGGCACAGGGTCAAGACTGATTTGCATATGGCCAGGTCTAAACTGGGGTGGCATGGTGAGCAAAAGAATGATGGATTTAACCCAGATCTCTTGACTGGGGGTGAATGTTTTGATTTGTTCTGCATTCCGTCCATCAATTGTGTGTCTTTTGCTTTCTCGCCCTAAGTGCGCCAGGTATGCCCAGACGTGGGTCCTGGGCTCACTGTGCCACTGGAATCAAGCTATCCTGGCTGAAGAGGGGTGAAACCCGAAACCGGTCCTAGGATGCTTGTTTCCGGTCCAGGGAGGACCTGGCTTGGCAGTTCGGGCTGGACTGTTCCCATGAGGCACAGGGTCAAGACTGATTTGCATATGGCCAGGTCTAAACTGGGGTGGCATGGTGAGCAAAAGAATGATGGATTTAACCCAGATCTCTTGACTGGGGGTGAATGTTTTGATTTGTTCTGCATTCCGTCCATCAATTGTGTGTCTTTTGCTTTCTCGCCCTAAGTGCGCCAGGTATGCCCAGACGTGGGTCCTGGGCTCACTGTGCCACTGGAATCAAGCTATCCTGGCTGAAGAGGGTGAAACCCCGAAACCGGTCCTAGGATGCTTGTTTCCGGTCCAGGGAGGACCTGGCTTGGCAGTTCGGGCTGGACTGTTCCCATGAGGCACAGGGTCAAGACTGATTTGCATATGGCCAGGTCTAAACTGGGGTGGCATGGTGAGCAAAAGAATGATGGATTTAACCCAGATCTCTTGACTGGGGGTGAATGTTTTGATTTGTTCTGCATTCCGTCCATCAATTGTGTGTCTTTTGCTTTCTCGCCCTAAGTGCGCCAGGTATGCCCAGACGTGGGTCCTGGGCTCACTGTGCCACTGGAATCAAGCTATCCTGGCTGAAGAGGGGTGAAACCCCGAAACCGGTCCTAGGATGCTTGTTTCCGGTCCAGGGAGGACCTGGCTTGGCAGTTCGGGCTGGACTGTTCCCATGAGGCACAGGGTCAAGACTGATTTGCATATGGCCAGGTCTAAACTGGGGTGGCATGGTGAGCAAAAGAATGATGGATTTAACCCAGATCTCTTGACTGGGGGTGAATGTTTTGATTTGTTCTGCATTCCGTCCATCAATTGTGTGTCTTTTGCTTTCTCGCCCTAAGTGCGCCAGGTATGCCCAGACGTGGGTCCTGGGCTCACTGTGCCACTGGAATCAAGCTATCCTGGCTGAAGAGGGTGAAACCCCGAAACCGGTCCTAGGATGCTTGTTTCCGGTCCAGGGAGGACCTGGCTTGGCAGTTCGGGCTGGACTGTTCCCATGAGGCACAGGGTCAAGACTGATTTGCATATGGCCAGGTCTAAACTGGGGTGGCATGGTGAGCA
Source organism: Calotriton arnoldi (assembly GCA_963921515.1). Taxonomy (NCBI): domain Eukaryota; kingdom Metazoa; phylum Chordata; class Amphibia; order Caudata; family Salamandridae; genus Calotriton; species Calotriton arnoldi. The sequence continues at coordinate 284,218 of CAWUFW010000707.1, forward strand.
AAAGAATGATGGATTTAACCCAGATCTCTTGACTGGGGGTGAATGTTTTGATTTGTTCTGCATTCCGTCCATCAATTGTGTGTCTTTTGCTTTCTCGCCCTAAGTGCGCCAGGTATGCCCAGACGTGGGTCCTGGGCTCACTGTGCCACTGGAATCAAGCTATCCTGGCTGAAGAGGGTGAAACCCCGAAACCGGTCCTAGGATGCTTGTTTCCGGTCCAGGGAGGACCTGGCTTGGCAGTTCGGGCTGGACTGTTCCCATGAGGCACAGGGTCAAGACTGATTTGCATATGGCCAGGTCTAAACTGGGGTGGCATGGTGAGCAAAAGAATGATGGATTTAACCCAGATCTCTTGACTGGGGGTGAATGTTTTGATTTGTTCTGCATTCCGTCCATCAATTGTGTGTCTTTTGCTTTCTCGCCCTAAGTGCGCCAGGTATGCCCAGACGTGGGTCCTGGGCTCACTGTGCCACTGGAATCAAGCTATCCTGGCTGAAGAGGGGTGAAACCCCGAAACCGGTCCTAGGATGCTTGTTTCCGGTCCAGGGAGGACCTGGCTTGGCAGTTCGGGCTGGACTGTTCCCATGAGGCACAGGGTCAAGACTGATTTGCATATGGCCAGGTCTAAACTGGGGTGGCATGGTGAGCAAAAGAATGATGGATTTAACCCAGATCTTTTGACTGGGGGTGAATGTTTTGATTTGGTCTGCATTCCGTCCATCAATTGTGTGTCTTTTGGGTACTGTCATTGGTAGCGCTGTCAGTGGCAATGGGTGGAGCAAGCTGCGGTGGCCTCCTGAGCAGGGCCTTGTCACATTTTCTTTTTTACAAATTAAACACTGAATATGATCCCCCCCCTTCCAGTGTAATCCTTGATAGCTGAACACATTACAGATATGACTCTCTTTGGTTGACTGTTACCGCAGTGCATGTTTGTTTTTTTTTTTATTTATTTATTTGTTTTATATAGCGCACGAATCACCCCATAAGGGTATCTCAGCGCATGGACTGCCTAAGAATGTCAAGGAGAAATGATCAAAACAGCGATGTTTTTAACAGTTTCCTGAAAACCAGGTAATCTGTACATTGTCGCAGCGATAGGGGGAGTTCGTTCCAATAGAGAGGGGCAATATGGTAAAAAGCCTTACCTCCTTGGCGGGATTTTTTTTGCATTATGTACAGCTTAACTTGGTGTCCTTGAAGGTAAAAAGTGGGTGTCGATCACTAGAAAAGTGTATCCCAACAGCTTCTGCTGGCACCTTGGTTTGGGGGTTTAAATTTCCTGCTAATGATCTGCAAGATGATAGGTGTAGCTTTTGGACTTTCCTACTGCACACTACAGTGGATGTGTTTTTTTGCAAATCAATGTCATTTCATTTGGGTACATTTAACCACTACAAACCATTTCAATGCAAATGTGTGACTGTGCTACACTTTTCATTTAATTACTTTAAAAATATTTCTTGAGCAATGTTCATTAAAGCAATTTTGGTTTTCACTGACACAAACGCCATCACCTGCAGTGATGTGTCTATTATACTAAGCTACTTCTCATACTGAATCTGTTCCCGGTGCACCACGACCCTGCGCCTTGAAGCAGAAGTCTGCTAGAGGCAGGAGCTGGACAGCCAAGAAGCGCTTAGAGCAAAGCCAGATGGCACAGAGGGGAAAGGCATGCACCAGAGGAGTCCCCACTTAGGAGCACAGTCTCACTCAGTGTAAGTCTCACTTCCTGGAGGACAGCCTCACTCGTGTAAGTCTCGCTTCCTGGAGGACAGCCTCACTCGTGTAAGTCTCACTTCCTGGAGGACAGCCTCACTCATTCTGTAAGTCTCGCTTCCTGGAGGACAGCCTCACTCATTCTGTAAGTCTCACTTCTTGGTGCACAGCCTCACTCATTGTGTAAGTCTCACTTCCTGGAGGTCAGCCTCACTCATTGTATATGTCTCACTTCCTGGAGCACAGTCTCACTGATTGTGTAAGTTTCGCTTCTTATAGCACAACCTCACTGATTCTGTAAGTCTCACTTCCTTGAGGACAGCCTCACTCATTGTGTAAGTCTTACTCCCTGGAGGACAGCCTCACTCGTGTAAGTCTCACTTCCTGGAGGACAGCCTCACTCATTGTGTAGGTTTCGCTTCTTAGAGCACAACCTCACTGATTCTGTAAGTCTCGCTTCTCGAAGTACAACCTCGCTTAGTGTGCAAGTCTCCCTTCTTTGAGTACAACCTCACTTATTGTGTAAGTCTCCCTTCTTGGAGCCCACCCTCTCTCATTTGGTGTGGGTTACACACCCTAATGCACTGCATTTCTCATTGGGTGAAAGTTTCACGCCTTTACTGCACCCTCACTCTCATTGGATGTGAGTCTCAAGCCTTGGTGCACCGCCGCTCTCATTGGATGTGAGTCTCAAGCCTTGGTGCACCGCCGCTCTCATTGGATGTGAGTCTCAAGCCTTGGTGCACCGTCGCTCTCATTGGATGTGAGTCTCAAGCCTTGGTGCACCGCCGCTCTCATTGGATGTGAGTCTCAAGCCTTGGTGCACCGTCGCTCTCATTGGATGTGAGTCTCAAGCCTTGGTGCACCGCCGCTCTCATTGGATGTGAGTCTCAAGCCTTGGTGCACCGCCGCTCTCATTGGATGTGAGTCTCAAGCCTTGGTGCACCGCCGCTCTCATTGGATGTGAGTCTCAAGCCTTGGTGCACCGTCACTCTCATTGGATGTGAGTCTCAAGCCTTGGTACACCGCCACTCTCATTGGATGTGAGTCTCAAGCCTTGGTGCACCGTCACTCTCACTGGTGTCAATTGTAGGCCTTGGAAGACAGTTTCACTTACTGGCTGAAACTTTTATGCCATAGTATTAATTATTTGGTGTGAATCCCACCCAGTGCTTCATTTGAGCCGGTGCCTTCCGGTGCTCAGCACCGGCACTTAATTGGTTTCCGGTGCTCCGCACCGGCACCTAATTGTCAAAAACATACTTAGAACAGCCTACCACATGGTGGCGCTGCTCATCTAATTTAGAGATGAGCAGAACAATGGTTGTTTAGGAATACAATATACATTAAAATTGCTAATACCTGCCTCCCCAGCCATTCCTTTAGCTTTGGGGACCTGGAATAATCTGAACTGTTGCATTTACATGCGAGAAAGATGGTTAGCAGTTGTTTTTGCAGCGATGCCACGGGCCATGGGTGGTGCAAGCTGCAGTGGCCTTCTGGCCAGAGCCCTGGCACTTAATATTTTACAAATTAAGCACTGATCCCACCCCGTAGTGCACAGTCTAGTTTAGTGTGAATTCTGTACCATGAAATACAGTTTCACTCCCCATGAGCGAGCCACGCTTCTTGGAGCACAAACTCATTTGTGGCCGTTCCCAAAGGCCTTGCTTAGGCGCAGACCAGGGATTCTGGTCAACGGGATTACTTGGAGGCAGTCAAAACAAGGTAAGTGGGGGTCAGTCGGAGCTACAATCTGCTTGCAATCTCCTTGCATTATGCAAACCAAGCTTCTCTTTGCATCTAGTTTATTATTATTTTTTTTAAGTACACATTTATTTCAAATAGTGCTCACTTTGTAATTAGATCAGTATGGAGGCACAAGGTTGTGCCCAATAGCCCACAGCAGCGCCTTTGTATGGCAGGGTGCCGAATACCAAGGCTCGAGGTCACCTCATGCTTCTTTAATCCACTCCCAAACACTCCTTTCCCCTTGATGTCACTCTAGCAGGATTCTGCTTTATCCACCGTTTTTCATTCTTTCTCTTACTACGTCTCTGTTTTCTTTCTCTTTTGCTCTGGATCAAAGTTTGATGAGGGAAAATAGGAGTGGGTCCCCAAAAATGAGTGCAGGTTGGACCCACCAGCAACCACCGGCTCAAATTAAGCACTGATTTGAAAGTACCTTAACATTTACCCTTTGTCCTTAACTCTTTCTCCCATGATAACCAGACCATGACCCTAATCCTAATGTAATCTGCTTGTAATCTTACCCTTTTACTGGTCCCAGCCTTTACCATGACCCTATCCTTAACCTAACCCTAACTCTCATTCACAACAAATACCTTACCTTATCGTCATAATTAGGTGCTTGGATTTTTCAGTGTTTCTTCCCTCTCTTGTTTGCAATTAAATGATTTTGCAATCAAATGCGTATGGACAGTTCCCACTGCTTCATATCCTGTTTGGTTTAAACTGTCTGGTACAGACCACTCCAAATATGGTGGGCACGTGCATGCATGGCTGTGTCTAGTATCACACTTGTCTACACACCATCGTGTTTTGGCAGCTGTAGGCTTGCTACACCATGGTTTGAGCGGTCTCTGCCCAGTGGTTAATTACCGAAAAAATAAGTGCTGGGCTCTCGTCAGGAGGCAGCTTGCACCAGCCCACTGCTCCTATTAGCGCCACCCATAACAGAACTAACTACTAACCACCAAACTCTACAAGTGGGGAGAGAATATGGCCTAACGGCCAGAGCTGCCGGCTTTGCTGGGGAACCAGGTTCGAGTCTCAGCGTAGGCTCAACATCCTGTGATTCTGGGCCAATCACTTAATCTCCCTGTGCCTAAAAAAACACGAATGTGCTCTTAACTGGTGCTCATGGAAAGCACTCCAATACCTTTGGGTCGTATTTGTGCTATAAGCTCCGGTGTTGACGATTAAGTGCCGGTGCCTAGCACTGGAAACCACCGGCTCAAATTAAGCACTATCTCTGCCAAGACCCTTCCTACACAGGACTGAATAAAAGCATGCATTCTCTATCCATCCATATAGAAGCATTTTTTCCCTGCAAATTCTTACATTGGTGTAGCAATATAATACAACACATAACATAACAGCTATGGTGGTCATCATGTGCAACATCAAAACAATACTCAGATCGGCCAATGACACACGCAGCCTGACGTCCATAGCACCGACACTGCAGCCTGCTACATGTCTGGAAATGCGCTTCGGTGCCTCAGTGGGAGTTTGAAGCACCATATAAATGCATCTGCCAAACACTACAGGAAATTGTAATGTATGTCAGAGAAAGGGCATGAAATGGTAGATCACTATGGATGTCTTACAAGAGACATCCCTCTTAGCCCATGTCATCTTGTTGACAATGCTCTTCCAATGTAGCACCTCCAGGGGGCATTTATAAGGGCAGCAGTGTTACCCACTTCCATAGAAACACATTCATTGTGGGTACCAGAGTTCAGAGACCACAGTGGTAGGTTTGCTAAAAGGGTGGACGGCTGTGGGGGGAGCACCCCTCAGAGGACGGTACCCCATGTTGTGCTCTTTTTCATGCAGGAAACAGGCAGGTATATCTGCCAGTCCAGCACTTCTTAACCTGTGGCCCGGGCACCTCTGAGGGTCCGCAACGCCTTCTCAGCGGCCCGCAACTACTTAGAAAATTAAACAATATTAACAGATTAATAAAGTGTATATAAAGAAGCAAAATGTAAAAATATATTTTTTAATGTTCTATAAGCGTGAAGGAATCTGAAATTGGATGGTAAAAATTAAGTTTCATTCTAAGATTGATTCCTGGAAGCAGCGGTGGCCTTATTTGAATTTGGAAAAGCTCCAACCTGCCCATTATAGTTAAAACTTTTGTTTTTTTATCTTTTTTGAAGAAAACAAATATTTCGTCATTTGTGTGTTTTATGAATGCTTGTGTCTATTTTTGAGCAGCGTTTTACAATTCAAACCATCAAAATTGCTTAGGCTGGGGTTCCCTGGTACCCATAATGACTCAGTGGGGATCCCCAATTTCCAATAATGATTCAATGGGGGTCCCCAGATTCCTGTAATGATTTTGTGGGGGTCTACAAAAGTCCAAAGCTTAGAACTGCCGTGCTTGACTATTCTTCATTAGCAGTGCTCACTCTGAGGGCATACTTACAAGCCGCTGTCGCCACCATAACGTCACTTTTTTGGTGTTCTAGTGGCGATATAGGCTTTGCCTTATTTACAAGGCAGCGTTAAGCCACTTTATGTGGCTTCATGAGATACTTAGCGTGGAAGGGGTGGGCAATGGGTGTTGCAGTGGGTGTTCCACCACAACACCCATTGGTTTTGACGCTGCCCCATATTAACAAGGGTGGCGTAAATATGGGGCAGCGCCAAAAATAAGACCAGGGAAAACCTGGTCTTAACATGGCGAAACGAGGAGAAATGCATTATTTCTCCTCATTTTTGCTGTTTTTATGTGGGCTGCATTGTGCAGCACACATAAAAACAGCAAAACGCCATGCATGATTGTTTATGTGCAGGAAGATGTCCCTTACTGCACATAAACAATAATTAAAAAAATGACGAGTTGCAACTTCTATGTGTGCTGCACAGAGCAGCACACATACACATACAAGTTACAAATCGCAATTTAACATTGTTTGTGTGCAGGAAGGCACACCTTCCTGCACATAAACAATCATTCCCCACAAGGCAGGCACCCTTGCACTTTGGTGCAAGGGTGCCTGCATTGGCGCTAGGCAGCTAAATTTAGCGACAGCGCAGGAGGAAACGCAGGACTGCACGTTATTTTTGTAAATATGGTGTAGCCCTGCGTTTCAGATGTGGCAGAGCGCAGCGTTAAGCGAAGAAGGCTATCGCCGCGCTCCGTCACTTCCTTGTACATATGCCCCTGAATCTGTTGTTTCTGTGCTTCCGGGCGTTTGTCTCAAACTGAGGCTGTCCCTACACTGTTCTCCCTTCAAACACTCTCTGTCCAGTGCCTGGGCAGGAAGTACTGCCCAGTGTCCTGGGTGAGGACCCAGGAGGATTCTGTCCCATAAGTTCCTAGGGCCCTCTTCACAACGTCACCCCTTCCACTCACAAGGGCTTATTTACAAGCCCCTTGCGCCGCCGGTACATCACTTTTTCCCATGTTAAAAGTGACGCACCGGAGCAAGGGGCTTGTAAATAAGCCCCATAATATTATATATTTGAAACTGAAGATACATTTTTGGGTGTCCCCTCCCTACATTTTTCAAGCGGTTCTGACAGAGTGCGACTCTGAGACATTGACATGACTGCTTTATAAACACACATGGATGAGAAATTAAGAGACTGCACACAAGGGTCGGCGCGTTTTTCAGAGAAAAATACATCCTAGCTGTCCGTGTTTTGGGGTTCTGGAGCCGTCCCATGTATTATTTTTAAAGACATACCACTTATATTTGTACAGCACTCATGTTTACCACGTGGAGCATCCTAGTGCTGAATAACGGTTGTTTATTGTTACCGACCTCAGTGGTACCAATTTTATTGGCCTCGGAAAGCTGAAAGACTGAGTGGAGCCACCAGGATTTGAACCGGTCCTAAGGCCATGAGTCAACGGTAGGTTTTTAGGTCGAGCTTTCGAGACCTCTTGTATATACTTTAGTATATACTTATATATATATACTTATATATACTTCTTTGTGGGCCCGCCCACTGCTTTCATTTGTTTGTTTCACTGTCCTTCAAAAATACTTGCTTGTTAGTGGTCAATCCTGCATCTAGTCTCTCCTTCTTTTGTCTTTGTTTCCTCCTACACAGCAGGGACTAACTACAGTATCCTTACACCTTGGTTGTTTATCTGTTCTTTAGAGGACTATTTTGGCACCTTCTGTTCCTCGGCTAAACAAGCATTGCAATGTAATAGGTCTCGCATTTACACGAGTTTAAGCTATTGGCATTGTAAATGACAATGCCTTTTATTTATGTTTTAAAAACCAAAACATAAATAAAAGGCATTGTCATTTACAATGCCAATAGCTCCAACTCGCGTAAATGCGAGACCTATTGCATTGCAAATGCTTGTTACATTTCTGCTTGTCCTTATGGTAACTTCCGGTGATTGCGGAAGCAGTCATTATTTTAGAAGTAGACTTGATTGTGTCAGTTACAATAATCCTATAACCAATATGTAGGGTAACGCCGGTGATTTAGACCACTGTACTAATATACTTAAAGTGCAAAGGTCAGATTTCAGTTTATTGCCACAGTAGCGAGAAATGTTATACTGCCTCGGGGATCAAATGCTTTACATAGGGAGACAACTCTCCCGAAAGCCAGGGGTATCTGCAATCTCACGTGCATCTCACTGCCGAGGTGTAACCCCTCGCATCCAGGTTTTTAAAAAAAATTATCTTAATAAAAGAAATGTACATGAAATTATGCCATGGCATCAACCAGATAATATGCGGGGGGCTCCTGGGAATCATGTCCACTGTGTTGTGAACGCGAGTCTTGTTCCTGGAGCAGAAACATAGAAATATATCTGTCGCCCCCTTCTAACATGGGACCTTCCTCACAAAATGGGGCTTCAACTCATAGCGCCTCGATGCCATGAACTTTATGCTGCCAAGAAACACAAAATATCGTCCGGCCATTGCAGCCAATAACAGGGGCGGGAAAGAGTACGAGGGGCAAGTATGAGGGAAAGAGAGCATGGTAGAGATAGGGGGATGGGAAGAGATGAGAAGGGGGCGCGAGAGTGTGAGAGAGGGTCGATGCCCTGGAGAGGCGGCTCGGACGCCCGTTGGAGACAGCAGGGCCCTCACGTTGGCCGGTAGGGGGAGACCAGGCCCTTTCTAGAAGTGAACTCCCGGGTAAACACAAACGACGACACTCGCAAGTGCAGGTCTCTGCGAGGACTGACGTGTGCACACAGAGACACAAAGACAGTGCAGGAGCGGTCTTGTTAAATACTGAAATAATAATTACTGAGCACTTACTGATTCATAGAAATGTTTGATCCTTTCCTAGTTTTCTCCGAGACCCCCTCCGCCTTCTCTCGGCGGTGCGCTTGCGAGCCCGAAGCTGTGCAGAGCCACGAGGCCGGAGACAGCAGGCATGCCAGAAATAGAGAGCCGCCAGCTGCACGGGAGCAGCGATCCCCCAGCAAAATGCGACCAGGAGAGCATGGCGCCTCCCCTGAAGCCCAGTAAGAAGCGGACCAGCTTGTTTGGATTTCCCAAAATCGTGAAGACGCAGCTCCGCAAAATAAGTGGTGTGTTCAGCTCTTTGATGCTGGCGGATCCAGCTGGCTTTATCGCGCGCGGCTCGCGCTGCACCCGCGCGCATCTCCAAACCAGTCACGCTCGGTGGCGTCTCCTCGGGGCCTCTCATTCCCTTTCATTCATTAGTATGAATCAAGCGGTATATTATTGATGCCGCCGTCTGCGCACGCAGACAGGAACGGCCATAGGCACAAAAATCCAAACACAAAAGTAAATAGGAACAAGCACGATGCGCGAGACGCCGTGCGTGTGCACATCGCGTGTCTACTGTAAAACAAGCACGATGCGCGAGACGCCGTGCGTGTGCACATCGCATGTCTGTACGCGTGCACATCTCCTCAGCAAAACAGACGTGTCTGTGCGCGTGCACATGGGCTGTCCCCCTTCCGAAAGTAAACCGACGACAATACTCTCGCCAGGCGAGCAGCTGCGCTGCGTCACCAGGCGAGACCTAAAAAGGCCTCCTGTCCATGAAAGCTTTTTAACTACTCGTTTTGCCTCTGCAGTGCTGACTGGGTGTGCCTGAGTCATTTTGATGCTCCGATCGAGCCCGCATTCCACCCTACCCCTGGGGCACACACAGGGACCTCCTTTCAGGCTCCCGTTTGTTTGTGCACTCTTCGGTGCCCCAGGTGCATAAGCAGGCATCCACATCCATGTGCCTTTGTGGTGCGGAGGGATTCCCTGAGACCGGCACGTAGATTCTGTGTTTAAAAGAGCAGCATTCTTTAATGTTGCCCATGCACTTGTTATCAAGTGTGGATGAAGTGAGTGTACGGACGCTTGATATTATCTTAGCTTCCTTGGTATATTTTAAACCCGACGCCTGCTACATGATTACTTCTGCTCCCGTTTCGTGACCCACACAAATTGCGGCTCGCTCTCCCACAGAAACTGTACGTGTGACATTTCAATGTCATATGGATTTCAATATCTACATACAAATTGCATGTATGTGCTTAAAACGAAAATCTCTCATTTTGCATTACTCACTCTGCTTTCAAGAGCTTTGTAGGCACGGGAAGATTAAGCACGCATTTACGTGTTCAAGCCACGCCCTTAATTACTTAGGCCACGCCGCATACAGAGATCCCAGCATTCCGAGTGTGACATGCAGAGAACGCTGCTCATTTGTGGAGCTGCCCTCCAAGAATAACTACAGCTACCATCGGGCTCCGGGAGTCTGGCTCGTGCTTATGGCAAATGTGCCCCAGTGTCTCCTCTCCCCAGTTTTAATCTAAGTAATGTATGATTGCAAAGTCTGCCGAGCTCAGACTTCTTCTAAAGTCAGTGACGTCGTGTGTGTAGCAGTGACCACAAGGCAGTACTTTTGCACTCGGTGTGCTACTAAAGATGGGTTAGAATATGTATAGTTTACTTTTGCACTCGGTGCGTTACTAAAGATGGGTTAGAATATGTATAGTTTACTTTTGCACTCGGTGTGCTACTAAAGATGGGTTAGAATATGTATAGTTTACTTTTGCACTCGGTGCGTTACTAAAGATGGGTTAGAATATGTATAGTTTGTTTATATTTACTGGCTTCAAATATTAAAAGTGATGGTGATAAAATTAATAAAAGGTAACAAATATCAGGTCCCGGAAACACGTTTTTAAAGTAAAATGTGGTCAGAATAAACATAAATGCAGTAGCCCCGTTGTTGTTGGTAGGTGCACTTTTTCACGAAGAGTGAACAAGAATTTTGAAAAAATGTGACATAAGACTGTGAGATTTCGAAACGAGAAAGAATATTGTATTGTATTGTATTGTAATTGCATTTGTATAGCGCTTACTACCCCTGACGAGGCGTCGAAGCACTTTTTCGGCGAGTAGCACGCTACTCCGGGACCCATAGAGGATTAGTGTTGAATTAGTATAGTGAAACATGCAAGTAAATTTTAAGTGGTGGATATGTTAGTCAGTTATTTGGATTCAGAAGGATAGCGGAGGGATAGAAGAGGGAAAAAAGGTTTGCATATATATAGCGCTTCTAACCCCTGATGGGGTGTTGAATTGCTTTTTTTTTTGGGCGAGTAGCACGCTACTCCGGAAACCCATAAAGGATTAGTGGTGAATTAGTATGGTGAAATATGAAAGTAATTTGAGTGGTGGATATTAGTCAGTTATTTGGAGTGAGAAGGATAGTGTAGGGTTAGAAGGGAAAGAAAGGTTTGGATTCATATAGCGCCTGTTACCCCTGGTGGGTGTTGAAGCGCTTTGTTGGCGAGTAGCACGCTACTCTGGAACCCATAAAGGATTAGTGGTGAATTAGTATAGTGGAATATGGAATTAGTGAAGTGAACATGCTAGTCTGTTATTTTGATTGAAAAGGATAGTTGTGGGATAGAAGAGTGAAGGATTTCTTTTTGTAGGTCATAGCAGTAGGAGGAGGCTTTTTGATGAGTAAAAAGGGTTTTTGGAGGGGAAGTGTGAGAAGTTGGCCTGGCATATGCTGTCCACTAATTATAGTGGGCACCTTGCACCAGTCCAAATCGACTCTTATGGTAGGTAGGTTAAAGACAACCTTATTGAAAGCTATCCTAGTGGTAGCTATGGAGAGCAGCCTTCAGGCTAAGTCTTGAAGGAATGTAAAGCAGCTTGTTTTACCAGTCTATAATCTCTTGAGTGACCAAATGAAAGAGCACCACACCAGGTATATATTCAAAATATAGGTATTTATTACTAAACACACCCCTCTAGTCTCTTTATGAGGCTAGAGTTCGAAGTACATAGGTTATAAGATCTTAAATCACAGTAATAGCACAAATACACGTTTGGGCCCTAGGGGCGTACCAAACCATATACCAATAAAGTGGTATGCGAACCACGACTGAACTAGACACTAGGCCTAGAGCCTCTAGACGTGCTTGGACCACAAGGAACCACCCAAGGTAGTGACACAGGGGACCCACGGGAGACGCGTGCAGTGTAAATACACAACCGCGATACGCCGTTAACTTCTATGGAGAAAGTCGAGATCGGGAAAATAGAGGAAAGGGACACTTAAAAGAGGACTAGGACAAAACCCTTTGAGATCTAGGACTTTGAAGAGTCTCTACCCACGGGAGCACCGGAGTACTCGTGTTACCTCACCCAGGGAAGCCGGGTGCATAGGTGCCTTTCGGGGTCGGGTTTCGTCGTCGATTCGAATGGCGATCTGCTGCAAAGTGCTGCTGGCGGCCAAGAGAAAAGTGTCCGGGTGGATCCAAGAGTGGATCGGAGTTCTGGTGAACCTGAAAGCAGAGGGGACAGAGTCTGGGTCACTAGCCAGTGACCAGGAAGGCGATGGACAGATGCCCACCGATGTCGAGTGCTTCAGGTGCGTTGACGGTCGTCTTGACTCTTCAGCCACGAGGTCCGGGAGGCGTTGTCGGCGACCAGGAGCAGGATTCGGGCTGGTGCTCGATGTCTGAGGTGTCGGCGACCGGATTGGACCCAACAAACCTTGGCAACGGCAAGTCTCGAGTAAGATGAAGATCGTCGATGGTGTAGACCAGCAAGGTCTGTGGAACTCACCCAGCGAGGGTAAGTGAGGGCAGGCCTGGAGCAACCAGGATGCCAAGTAAGGAAAAGATTGGCCTTCGTTAGGGCTACTAGCCAACGGGCTAGCGACCGCGAAGGAGCCTCGTGACGCCGCACTTGGAGCTGGCTTGCAGGACACTCGTGGAGTGGGGGCCAGTGATCTTCGGTGCAGGTGGTGCTGGAGGCTAGGGCTACTCGGAGCCCAAAGCACGACTTCTTGGGAGACCCAGAAGATGGTGCACTTGCAAATGTGCTCGGTGTCCAGGGGTCACGGTCTCAAGTCACCCACGATAGCCACGGGCCTCAGCTTTGCTGGGGACTCAGGGTAGCCTCGGGAAGTCTGAGAATCCACCTCTGGTGATGCGATGACTTCGGCGTCCGACGGGAGCTTCAGTAATGCGAACCGGACAGATGCTTCTTTGGTGCCTGCCAAGCAGGGAGTCACTCCTTGACCCCAAGGGAGATTCTTCAGTCCTCTAATCTTGTCGTAGAGCGTCGAAGGTCCAGGATTCAGTGTCAGAGTTTCATCCAGGTATAATCTAAAGTCCTAAGGACTGGGTTCCTACCTTTATTCTAAAAATAGGGGTTGGACTACTCTGTGGCCCCACCTATGGGTGGGTCAGGGCAGAGGGGTGGCTACACCCCTTTCTCTTTGTCCAGTTCGCGCAAAGCAGGGGCTGCAAGCCCCTGATCCGGTTTGAACTGGGGTATGCACAGGGACACCAAATGTGCCCCCAGTGCAGGACTTCAAAGCACCCGAAAGTGCTCCCGCCCAGCCCCAATACACATTATCCTGTCTGGGGAGGTGGTCACACCTCCCTGGGACAGGAAACCTATTGTCCAGGCCTCCCCTGACGGAGTTTCGTCCAGCAGCAGGAGGCCAGACTCGTGTCTGTGGCAGCAGCATCCATTTTGTGATGCCAGGGCTCTGGAAAGAAGTTACCGGACTCGTCAGAGTTAACATGTCTTTCCCTCTAGAAGGGTGGAATGCTACCCCCGCCGCCAGGATTGGCGGGGGGTAGTATTCCAAGATGTTTGACACCAAACACGACATGTTTAGGTGCAGCCATTCCAAAGTTAGCATTTTACCGCGAGGATATAATGCGCTTAAGAGTATATGGTCAGGCTGCACTACAAACAGCATCAGAGATGGTCTCCGAACGCTGCAGAGGGGCCCTGCTCATGCAGGGGCACCCTCTCACATAGGAACCATGCACTCTGCCTTTAGGATTGATAAGGCCTGCCTTAGGAGTGACTTATAGGTTTATATGTGTGTTTGTATTTAGTGATATAGGTAACCTATATCACAGTAAGGGGTGCATGCACCACCTTACCCAGGCTGCAGTAGCAGACCTGTGGTGTCAGTTTGGATGGCCTTCCAGGGGTGGCATAATACATGCTGCAGCCCCTGGCAGGCCTCTGAGGTACCTATGCCCTTGGTACATAGTATACCATATACTAGGGACTTATAAGGGCACTCCAGATTCCAATCAGAGATGTGCCTAAGGCACATGGAAACCTTTTACAGAGAAAGCAGATAGACTGGGGCCCTGAATAGCAGGATCCCAGTCCAACTAAGTCATAAACCAGCAAAACACCATAAAAAAAAGTGGGGGCAACCATATAGTCAGATTCCACCTTCCTACAGGAAGAGTCAGAGGGAAGAGTTTAGAAAGGTTTGTCTTGGGCATTGGTACAGTAAAGGAGGTGTCAGAAGATACAAGGAGGGGTAGAGTAGGAGAGAGTCAAGAAAGGGTTATTTTGGGGAACATAGTAGTGGTATGGCGTTTGCGATAAATGAGAGAGTGGGTGTAGAGGATATAGTGATAGATGTATAGGGTGAGATAGGGTAGTGAATTGGAAAAAGTAGTAGAAAGAAGTTTGAGATGAGTCAAAAAGTTGGGCTAGAAGATATATTGAGGGAAGTATAGGCTGAGAAATAGGGTAGTGCATTGGAAATGCTAAATTAGAAGAAAGTGATAAATATATAGATCCATAAGTACATTGAGAGTATATAGATGCATAAAGGAGGTAAGTATATGCAGATTAAAAATATTATATGGCAATAATGAGCGTATAAAAAGAGACAAGATACCAAAAACAGAGTACACATATAATTCTATTTAATGTCCCTCAGGAAGTTACCAAGTTTCAGTAAATAAGCAATTATATAGAACCGAAATCATTAAAAACTCATTAAAATATTTTGTTTATTGAGTACAACACTTATTCAGGTTTCAAACTTGTACATAAGGAGATGTGAGTTTCTTTAGGTTAAAAGCATCTGGTCCCACCGATATTTGAACTCGGATCAAAGTCCCGAGTGCTGCCAACTATTACACCATGAAACCTTACTTCTTGGGAGAAGAATGGTTTGGCTTTTGCAAGACATTTACTATTCATTCACTACTTTCTGCTGTGACTTTTTCATGTATATTTCCCATGCCCGTTCAATAGTTGGAGACATTAAACGTTTAATTATCTGTCTGAACTGCAGTGCAAGGTGCAGATGTAAGGAGTCGTGAGGGCCGAGAATCATGAAGGGAGAGCAAGTTCTGCCCTACAGGAAATAGAATACTAAATGACTGTCTATGCTAAAAAGGCAACAGTGCTGACTTTTAGATAGTGACGATTTGCTTTTCCAACCTCCGTGATAATCACAGAACAAATACACTCAGTAGCAGTTGCAGTTCAAGCTTCTGTCACACAAGAAAACAAACACTGGCAAAAACCAATAGGTGTCGCCTATGGAAAATCTATTGGCTTTGTCCTTCTTTTTTACATTTTGCACAGCAGCGCAGGCTGCGGGGCAACATGGATTAAAGTTTTGTTTTAAAAAGCACTATGACGCAGCCAGTCTTGAGTGTGTCATAGCAATTGTTTTCCTTTAAGCACTATTGCACTACATTCCGCGCTGTTCTGCAACATGAAAACAAGCATTTGCAATGCAATAGGCCTTGCATTGGCGAGCGTTTGAGCTATTGGCATTGTAAATACCAATGCCTTTTATTTATGTATTTTAAAAACCCGCAAGCGGTGCATAAACACACACTTTGTACTTACAGTCGTTGCTTACGAGAAGCAACGCTGGCAGTAACTACGCCTCTTTTACTGCCAGCCTTGCTTTTCGTAAGCAAGGACTATAAGTACAAAGTGCGTGTTCACGCACCACTTGCAGCTTTTCTAAACACATAAATAAAAGGTGGTGTCATTTACAATGCCAATAGCTCAAACTCTCGCAAATGCGAGACCTATCGCATTGCAAATGCTTGTTAGGAGTGGGTACATTAGTCTAATAAGCCAACAAACCATGTCCCTGTTTATTTTAAAACATTTAGCAATAGCCTAAAGAGTAGTAAAATTATTTTGAATTTTTTTATTATCTTGTATTTGTTACTTTAAATTTATATTTCAAATGGGTAAAATATTGGATTTTTATGATTTTCTTATTTTTTTTGTACTTGTCTTGGCATTAAAATACCGGCCAGGCCAGTATATTCTGTCAAGTGACATCCTCACATGTACATCTTCAGAAGGCCAGAGTTGTTCTAATAATTTCTCCACGTCTGGAGCCCTCAGTAGGTGTCTGACATGGCTGCCCTGAGTCTGCCCTTAAAGGACAGTACTGGATTGGAAACACAAGCGTCACCATCTTGCATTACACCACTGGTGGAAGCCTGCCTCATGAGTTCCACTCTGCTATGTTTCAACACATGTCGAGCTGTCTTAAGAGAATAGTTTATGGAAATATGGCGGTGTTCGATGCAGTGGCGTCACTAGGGTTGGTGTCACCCAATGCGGGAACTCCCGAGTCCGGGGGTGCGGACCGGGGCGGGTGACACCATCACATGGGGTGAGCAGAGGCTCACGGTGTCACCCCATGTGATGGTGTCACCCGGTGCGGTCCGCACCCCTCCGCACCCACCTAGTGACGCCACTGGTTCGATGACCAGGAGGTTAGGGCATTGTACCAGGCAGGTGAAGTCCCTGATGCTGTGGGGCGTTCGCTGCTGACAGGGGTCTGCTCTCTTAGGGAGGGCCATTCTGGAGCTATTTATAAAGGACTGAATACTTTTTTCCTTCCTGCGCCGATGCTTTCCATCTTACAGTGGTCTTGACAGGTGCTGAAAGTTTCAACTCTGCCAACCCGCCCCCTCGTGCTCTCCTTTGGTGTTCTTGGACCGAATGGTTGCAGAGTGCGTCATCAGTCACGTCTTCCAGGATGGCGGGAAGGAGGCATTGATGACGTCCAAAGCCAGGACAGCAGGAGGCTTGGGCCCACGTGTGACATTTTGCTTAATGCCTGGCAGAATCTGTAGCACAGCCTTCCCACTGGTTCTTAGCAGGGATTCTGTTGTGATGTCTGCCACTTTCTTGAGTCATCTGAGACATTATTCAGCTCTTCAGTGCTACAGTCAAAATTGTATTTTGCCTGCTTAGGTGCTCCCATGATCTGAAAAGCGCACTTTTCTAGGTCTTTTGAAATAATTTGCTGCTACCACTAAGTGACGTCTTACCTTGGCATATAGATGCCGCAGCACTAACGTGCCCCACAGGATACAGCGTGTCTCTACAGTGCCCCGGAGAATACAAAGCATCTCTACAGTGCTCCGCAGGATTCGGCGTGCCGCTTCAGTGCCCCGCAGGATACATCATGTCTCTACAGTGCCCGCAGGATACAACGTGTCTCTACAGTGCCCCGCAGGATACAGCGTCTCTCTACAGTGCCCCGCAGGATACAGCATCTCTCTACAGTGCCCCGCAGGATACAGAGCATTTCCACAGTGCCCCGGAGGATACAGCCTGTCGCTACAGTACCCCGCAGGATACAGCATGTCTCCACAGTGCCCCACAGGACACAGTGTCTCTCTACAGTACCCCGCAAGATACAGCGTCTCTCTACAGTGCCCCGCAGGATACAGCGTCTCTCTACAGTGCCACGCAGGATACATCACGTCTCTACAGTAACCCGCAGGATACAGCGCACCTCTATAGTGCCCCACATGATACATCACGTCTCTACAGTAACCCGCAGGATACAGTGCACCTCTATAGTGCCCCGCAGGATACAGCGCTCCTCTACAGTACCCGTTAGGATACCGCGCAGCTCTACAGTGTCCCACAGAATACATCGCGTCTCTACAGTGCCCCGCAGGATACAGCTCGTCTCCACAGTGTCTCGCAGCATACAGCGTGTCTCTACAGTGCCCCAAATACTACAGTGTGTCTCTACAGTGCCCTGCAGGATCCAGCGTGTCTCCATAGTGTCCCACAGGATACAGCGCGCCTCTACAGTGCCCTGCATGATATATCAGGTCTCTACAGTGCCCCGCAGGATACAGCCTGACTTTACAGTGCCCTGCCGGATACAGGATGTCGCTACAGTGCCCCGCAGGATACAGCGCATCTCTACAGTACTGATGGAGCTCACATTTCACCTATAAAATGTATGCATTATTATATGACAAAAAGCTGCAGACAGCATTTCTAAAATGGCACGCAGATTTTGGTACATGCAAATGAAAACATGAAAGAGGCCTGCAAATGAAATCATGTAAAACAATGCTCATTTAATTAATCATGGTTGTTTTAATGTGTAGTTTAGATTTAACCTCATTATAGAAATATATATTTAATTTAGATTAATTTAGAAAAAGTGTCTTGAACTAGCATATTTGTGCTGAATTAACACGCATTTTTGCGGTGTAGAAAGCCACGTGATTTCAGTTTGTTTTAGTAGACTCCGCTTACTGCAGTGTTTGACCTTGAAGATTAAAATGGAATGTGCTCCTCTTCCCTACCAACTTTCAATGAAAGGGCTTTGTTAATAAATCACGCCCTCCTGTTTCCGTCTCTTCGACCTTCACTATGTTGCATATTTTTTTTGTAGCCTGGAGTGAAGAGAAAAACTCACAATTAATACTTTTTGTTACAGAAAAATTTAATTGTTTTTAAAATGTAAAAGGATGTGAAGTCATGTAATGAGGAACACGCCTGATTAATGACGTATCCAGTCAGCCCATGGGGAGACGATGTGTCTTGAAGTTCTGATTGGACCAGCTACGAGGACCAAGCACGTGGGCTTTTGCTTGAAATATGGCTTACAAGTGGGAGGGGTGGCTTTTTGCTCATTTTTTCCTGAGGGCCAGGCCCAACTTCTGTGCTGGACACAGAGACGGGGAGGAGAGAGAAGGAGGGGCTTCGTCTGTGGGGGCTATTTTGCAGCTCCTGAGACAGAGAGACAGACCAGCACAGCGAGGCAGAGAGGGAGAGCTGAGAGGATCAGAATAGGTTTAGATTTTAGGTGCTAAGCTTTAAATTTCATGCGTTGACTAACTGCTTTTGAAAAGATATATTTGTCCTATGCATTTATTTCTCTTTATGGGAGATTTTTGCCATTATAAATTATTGATTAGCCTTGCAAGACTCACTCTTTTCTTAGAAACTCTTTAAGAGTTTCTGACTGACAATTTTGCTCCACATTTTCTTCCAACATGGAATGCCTCGTAAGCAGACTGTAATATGTTCTGTATTAATGCTATTTTTCCTATTTTTTCAATTCTGTAACCTGATTGATATTTGACTAATGAATAAAGAGTCAGAGAACCTTAACTTTTGACTAGAAAATAAAACCCTTTAAAATACTCACAACTCTCTTTATTGGCTTAAATATTAATTGCATTTTTGATTTTTCATGTTTATATAAAGTCTCCTGAAGGTAATACATGGTGTCAAGGGCCCAACATCTTTACAGCGGTAAATAGAGGTAAATGAGGTTTTGCATTGAGAAATTACCGTGAAATTACCGCTGCATCAGTACTCACTAGTTCCCGAACAGAGAGGTGCTACTGGCTCTATAAACCGTAGATGCTGCGGTTGCATTTTTCAAGAGGAGATGGTGGCAGAGGGATATGTTGACTCCAATTTGTCATCTAAAGTTCAAATGTTCAATGAGGTTATAATTAATTTCTGCAGTCGCCTTTTATGTGTCTTATAATTTTTCATATATAGCACGTCATTCCTCCCCTCTGCCGTTAAGCTCGGTAAATAACAGTTGTTACTATCATCAGATTTAACGATAGTCAGTTTATTTATCTCAGGAGCACGGAAGCCTTTTGTTGGTGCTACAAAAATGCAGTGAAGTAGGTGGTCTAAAGCTTGTTTGTGCACACGCTCCAAGACAGCAGGCACATGACCCTAAGACCCGGAATCTGGCAGACAGGAACAAACTGAAGCATCGGCAGCTTGAAGTACACTTCTTAAATGCACAACACGTGCACTGCTGCCGCACTGCACGTGCATTTAGTAAATGTGCACGAGGCAGTGTCCTGGCCCCTTCCAAGTATGGATGCAGGCTCCCTCCTCTGTCCCTCTACTTACCCCACTGCAGAGTTCTCCAAAGTTGCTTCTAGAAGGTTGGATACATGCCAGATTTTTTACATATCCCCATTTAGATAAATGCAGTTATCTTAAAAATCTGGCATGGATCCAGCCCTGTAAGACCGACTTTGGAGAACCCTGGTCTAAATGTTTCTATGGATCTTTCCAGTCTGGGCCACCCAGAATGCACCGCATTCTCTGTATTGAAACTGCATCCTCTCCCTTTGTTTCCACACTCCCCATCCTGCTAGACCAAATTATTGTGTTTTTTTGGGAATAGAACAATGAAACTGTCTCAAAACAAGCATGAGGCACTACAATACTTGTACCTGTTTTCTACTGAGAAGTGCAGGTACTCTCTTAATAAAAATATTGCAGATAGTCTCCCTTTCAGATTCAAGATGTGCAGGTACTGAGTACCTGCCATATTAAAGCACTAGGCGTAGCACAACATCTTGGTTCACAAACATGAAATTGGATCTGAACAAAATGTGCAAGGTACTACTAATGCACACAGCCTACAACACTTTTAATTCAAAAAGACTTTGTGTGCTGAGTGCACGATGAAGCCCACAATGGTGATAACTAGCTGGGCAAAGTGACCATATGTGGTGGCAACTTGCCATGTGTGGTGTTCAGTTCAGCCACAATGCCTGTAAACCTTCATTTAATTTCATGTAAATCACATTTCATTGGGAAATGTCATTGCAGTTTTATCTCAAAGTTCACTCAACGCTACTTGGTCAATTTCGTGGTTTCCTTTTCCAACAAATTGAACATCATGTTAAATTCTAATCTAAAATGTTACTTCTCATCCATCTTAAAAATCACCACTCAAACTTGCCAAGGGATATTGCTAGCCTTAATTTACATGAGCACATTGAGTAATACGTTCAGAACTGGGCAGCCAATCAGATTATTCCACTTGCAGACTATAACAACTTTTACAGACCCTCAAAGGCAGCATTTTGAAGTTGGCAACTCCCTGCTACTCTGAGGTTCCTTGACTCAGTGAGCAGACCCCTACCCGCAACTTAACCAAGTCTAAGATGCCAGTGCTCTTCTGGCCCATGCAGCAGCTATTTGATGAGAAGCCGCTCCCGCTTTTACTCTGTACCGGACCCTCCCCTACCCTGCAAAGGGTAAATGTAAGTCTCTTAACAGCTTCAGAAAAGAAGCAAAAAAAACAGACTGTCATATATATTTATATTTTCTGCTGGCCTGTAGCATTTGGGCTTCCATTCCCCCCTTAAGAAGGGGAGGAGCCAGCACAGAGTGGTAGTGAGAGCAGCTCTTTTATCATAGACTTGGGGCTGCAGCATACAGACAAGCTGGTTGTCCCATGCCGAGTTGAATTTAGTCCCCAGGAGGGATGATAATATTCTTATTGTAGTTTCCTGCAGGGCAATTACAGCCATCAAATATTCTACCTTCATTACTGGTCTGAGGGGTAGGTGGGGGAAGATAATTAATAGCCGTAAGTCTTAATTAAAGAACTGACTATAGTTCCTTTTAAGGTGTTGTTGGACCTGGCCCACTCTGCAGGGTCACCCCCAAACGTTTTGTCTTTTTCCCTCTATTTTGCTGTATTTGTTTTTGTTGGTCTTAGGACTCTGTGCTCTTTCCCTCTGCTAACCAATGCTAAAGTACTTGTGCTCATTCCCCTAAATAAGATTACATTTGCTTATACCCAATTGGTATATTTTATTTACTTAAACATCCCTTGCAGAGTGATATACCATATACATAGGACCTGTAAACTAAATGCTACCAGTGGGCCTGCAGCACTTATTGAGCCACCCACTTAAGTAGCACCTTAAAACCTGTCCCAGGTCTTCCACTGCAGCCTGAATGCAGTTTTAAACTCCCATCTCGACTTGGCAATAATACCCACTTGTCAAGACTTAAACTACCCTTTTATTACATATGTCACCCCTAAAGATAGACCCTAGGTAGCCCACAGGGCAGGGTGCAGTGTAATTAAAAGGTTGGACATGTACCTTTTAAGTTTTACATATCCTGGTAGTGAAAAACTCCTAAATTCGTTTTTTTACTGCTGTGAGCCCTATCCCAACCATGGGATAACATTGGGGATTCCTTATTACATTTAAAAAGCTGTCATTTCAGTTGGGAGCCTGTAGCTCTGTCATGTTTGTTGTCTTTGGAATTGTAACACGAAACCCTATTGAATGGTAAAGTCAGGTTTTTGTTTACATATTTAAAAATGCCACTTTTAGAAATTTGGCATTTTTCTGCCCTTAGCCCTTTTGTGCATGTAGCCTGTCTTGGATCATATGACTGAGTGTAACTGACAGACTTTGTGAATTTATACCAGACAGTGCCACAATAGAGGGATTAGATGTGCCTGTATGGGCTATCTGCTGGCAGAATGAGAGGGCAGAGCTGAGCACAGCACTACTTGAAACTGAATAGGGAGTGATTTGCCCTCACACAAAGGACCTAACACCTCCACATTGTCACTCCAGGGAGCTTGGAGCCAGGGCAGGGTAGTCAGAAAATTCCAAACACTTCCAAGCCACAATCTAGAACAGTGATACTCAGAGTACAGCCCAGGGGCCGCATGTGGCTCTCCTGACCTTTACATGCGGTCCCCTGGTCAACAGCAGCACTGAGCTGCTGTTTCTTGACGCAGCACTAACATTGAGATATATGTTAAATAAAGGGGCACACATTTATTTATATCTTAACTGAAGTTAAAGGAAGCAATTAAACTGCTGTGCACCATTTAAATTTAGGAACACCTTCATTTTAAAAACATGTTGCAACTGTAAACATCTGATAGTCTCTTCAAAATTCAAAAAGTGTATTTTAGTAACATGCAGAAGCGTTTCGTCTTAGTAAATTAGGTTATATCAGTGCATTGAGAATTTTTGTTCTTTAAAGTGATAGTTTGCAAAGATGAATTTAGAAACATTCATGCTTCCCCTCCACCCCGGGTTCCTAATATACATGGGCGATATTATAGTTTTGCAAATAAAATGCAAGAGAAGGTTTCCTACAGTGCGTATACTGAAGTCATGTATTTCGAGGTCCTCTTATATGTGATAAAGAAGAAAGAGGGTAAAGTGAAATAAAACAATTGTCTAGGATAATACAATTTGTTCAAGTGGGGAAGCTTGGATTGATCCCAGGTTTTCTTGCTTCATAATGTGCAATTCAGCCTTTATATGTACATGCTTTGCTTGCTCAAAGCCCACCTTACACCCCCCACACCCACCTGCCATCAATGCGGCCCTCAATCACACAACAGGCAAACTTTTTGGCCCCCTGGAAAATGTGTGCGAGTACCCATGATCTAGAAGCTTCTCCCACCTTCCAGAAGGAGAGTACCAGGGTATAAAAAGTGGACTTCAGACAGCAACTCTTCAGTACACTTCTGGATCTGTGGACTCTGCCAGGAAGAAGGACTGATGTGCTGCTGAAAGGATTGCTTCTTTGCTGAACTGCTGCGCTGCTGGACTGCTGCTTTGCTGAACTGCTACCCTGCTGACCTCTTTCCTTGGAAAGGAGAACTGGACCTCCAACTTCATCTTGAACACAGGGTTACCAGAGTGAATCCAAGGGCTAGTCTGCTGGCCTCCTGATTTGAGCCTCAGGGACATAAAAGGCTCGCCAACATCCTGCACAAGCACCTAGACCCAGCTGACTCAGTTCCTGACACCCTAAGTGGTGCTTCTCAGGTCCTAAGCCATTGGTGTGGCTTCAGAGAGCTGTATTGAAGTTGTTGGGCTCTTCACAGCTGCAACTGGGCCAGTTCGTGCCCAGGTGTCGCCGCCTGCGCTGGTAGTCAACGCGAAATTCCGGCAGCTGCCTCTGCTCCCTACAGCATCAGCCGCTCGCGGAGCTCCTGCAATGCCTGTTCACGACACCTGGCCTGCACTTCGCGCTACTCTGGCAACGTCCCGCAACTCTCTCCCTGCTCCTCGCGGCCCTCTCCACCGTGAACTGGACTCTTGGCGCTGACTTGAGAAAGTAAACTTTAGCTGAACTAATCTGGTGACTGTAGCCGACCTGCACTCCATTGCGGTCGGCCTGAACTTGTGTTTTTGACCCGGTCCAGTGCGACAAGGTATATTAGTGGAAACATAACACAAGAAAAAAAATCCAAAACCAATGTACACACATAGAGTAAATTTTAATAAAATACTTATGTTATGTTTCCACTTTATGGCTGTTTGTGTGCTGCATAAATACCTTACATATTGCCTCTAAAGTAAGCCTGTCTGCTTTTTGTACCAAGCTACCCAGGGTTAAGCACATGTTAACTTAGTGACTTTTTGTTGTTCACCCTGCAAGGAATTGTGGCTGTTGCTTGACCAGGGTTCACACCCCAGTCAACCAACGACCCAATTTCTTACAGGTGTCTATTCATTTTCCCTATTTCTCCTCTGAAATTCAATTTTTGGTTTTATATAATGTTTTTCATTGCATTTCAGCTCAAAATTGTTTATTCAAAAAGTAACCCTTTCCATACCTCACGCTATGCTTACACCTACTAATATGCTTATTTCATTTTTACGTATGATGATAAACTGCACTGATAGTGTAAACAATATATATTTTTTCATTTTAAATTGCTCTAAAACCAAAAAATATTCCTCTTTAAATGGAAAAACGTCCCATGGCCCATTACTCAACCTATTTATATATTGGCTTCTTTTGTTTGCTCCAGGCATTGCAATTATTGTAAAAAAAAAATTCTTCCATTTTGAAATTGCTCTATGTTGAGGTTGTAATACATGTCATGTTAAGCCTAAGAGAATATAGTCATTCACAGAAAGGAGCAAACGAAGCTGGGGAGCTTTTTTATTTTATCTTTAAACTTCATTTTAATGTGATTTATGAATTGTTAATTGAGTCATACACCTTGCGACAAAGTTGTAATTCTATACAATAATCAACAGCTTAACAAATACCTATATAAAAATCTAAACAAAACTTTATGTACAAAAAGCAGGTAGGAATGAGGGTAGCGAAGAACCCTTGTCACTTTCACTGTCAAATTGTAGCATTAAATTATGCTTTTACATAGAGTCTACAAAAGCATATCACATATCATGAAGTGTATCTATCCTTTTATTACTGTTATACTAAAGATTATATAAAGAACCTAGCCACAAGGGAATCTGCAACAGGAGCAGGCTTCTACTTCTTGTTTTCGTTTCCAGTTTGTCAAAATCACATTTTTAGCCTACATTAAAACTCCTAAATTCCATAAATGTCCTAATTTAGAAATTCCTTGACTTAAAGTTACTTTATTGATTAAACGTTTCCCTTCCCACGTTTGCAAAAATTCTCTAAGCTATTTGTATCCCAAAAAAATTTCATTCCAATACTGATAACCCATAAATAAATGCCATAAATTACATTCTTATTCTTAACATCAACAGTAGCCATTCTCCCTCAAATGCAATTTAGGATTCTTTTTGTGGGGCCAATACATCTTCGATAAATTCTCATGCCCAATGAGTTCATGCTTATAGTCATTTCCTGGATTGCTTAGATCTGGAAAGACTCTTAACCAGGCTGATCTTCAATATTCACTTGTTCTTATTTCCATTTTATAGTAAATAAACATTTTGTGTAAATATCTTAAGCTTTATGCAAGATGTGTCTCTTTTTGGACAATAATTTTTAGAGATAATCTTCTTTCTCTCAACTCCTGTGGAGCCTTTATATGCAGTCAGACATTCTTTTAATTGCTGCTATGTACCTAACTCTGAGGAACAGAGATTATATTCCCATGTGATATATTCAAAAACCCTAACTTTTCCATATGTCCATATTTCCATGGTGACAATTCTAAATTTGTACCAGCTATCCCTCTTAAATGCTTTTCCATTTGCTTTTAAGTGTTGATCATCTCACAATTCTACATCAGCTTGGAGACCAAGCACAATATTTCTGGTAGTTTTCTTACTGGCAAGCGTGCATATTTAAACATTGAAAACCTCTTATTGTTGAAACTTTGTTACAAATGTTATACATGTTGTCACACAGATCCTGACATTCAAAATACAGCTAGTCTGGTTTCTTTTTTTTTATAAGCTCATCTAATGTAAGATATGTTGCAGCATAAATGCCCCTACGTAGTTCTCAGTAATAGCAAAACCAAAATGTCCTTACCAATGCTAATTTGACTTTGTGTTAAGAATTTTTTTTTTTCTTTTCCTGACATCAACTATGAAACGAATAGGATATTAATCTGTTGACATCTTGAAATAGGCAATGCATTGGTATATTTTGGAAGATACAGTGGAATTTAGAGTGAGGCATACATTTTTTTTTTATCAAAGATGTGTTTATTGAATTTTCCCAACATGTTTCATATAACAATACCATCACATTATCCCTCACAGGGGATTTGCCAAAGTTATCCAAACTACGAACGAATAGCAGATTACATTGCCGTACCAAAGACCAGCTCCTTTCAGAGGAAATGTTTAAGTACAGGTTACAGTTTGTGAATATACATGGAGCATGGAAAGAGGTCGTCCATGCAAAGGATGCATGTTTGCTGTTCTAAATACATTGCATCGTCAGTTTGCGATGGTAACATTCCTACGCCTTCCAGCCGGAAGGTGCTACCTGGTAAAGGTGAAAATCATAGAGCTACAATTCCCAAGCGGGAAATAACAGGGACAAAGAAAAAACAAAGAATCCCCCCCCCCCTAGCCTCCCCCCTCCCCAACGATGGTGGCTACAAACTGCACATCTCTGGGGTATCCAGTGTTATTGACATTTGACTCAAAATTGAAAGAGATGCAGGGCCCTAACGGTAGGAGGACAAACTGCCGATGGGAGGCCGCGTGAAAGAAAGGTGACCAAGGGACCCCATCGGAATTCAAAGTTTTTGTAATCGTCCCTGAAAATGTCGGACATGCGTTCCAAACTAAGTAGCCTCCAGAGACGGGAATGCCAAAGGGAAATAGTTGGGGCTTCCTGTCTTTTCCAAGCAGCAGCCAGGGTGATCTTGGCCGCCCCCACACAGAGCCACATAATGGTTTTATCAGCTCGGGTCTGGTGCTCTAGAGAGGGGTCACGAAGCCCCAGGAAAACGCCCGCCATAGTAGTGGGGATGGGGTATCCCAGCATGTCTTTGATGTGTGCTAGTATTTCTTCCCAATAGGGGCGTATAGTTGGGCAATCCCACCAAATATGCTGAAAGTCTCCAAGCAGCCCGCACCCCCTCCAGCATCTATCGGAAGTGGCAGGGAAGATCCGTTTAAGCTTAGATGGATGGAGATACCAGTCCATCATGGTCTTCAGGTGGGCCTCGCGAAGTTCTGTGGAGTGATTGAATCTCGTGATGTCGTACCACAAATGGGTCCACTCATCGTCCGAGATCCCACGCTGCAGTATGTCCTCCCACATAGACATATATCGTGGGCGCGGGGAGTGCATGGTAGTGAGAAGGTAGTTGTAAATGAAAGAGATCGTCCCCTCATCGAGGTAGCCTTGGTGAGGAAGCGCTCGAATCGCGTAAGAGGACGCGTAGCTGCCTCCCGGACCTGCGGGGTGAGCGCCCAATGCATTAATTGGGCATAGTGGTAGCTGTCTGTATTCCCTAATGCATAGTCCTGCTTACAGTCATCAAAAGTAAGAGGGTCAAAGTGTTGGAATAGATGGGTCAGAGCTAAACATCCCCCTCCCTCCACGCGTCAAAAGGTCCCTCATGTAAGGCCGGGGGGAATGCCGGGTTAAAATGGAGAGGTGTAAATGGTGAAGGGAACGTCGTCCATCTATCGTCACCCGTGAGTGTATCCCAGACCTTCAAGGTGGTACGTGTGGGAGTGCTGACGTAAACATTCTTAGGTCTGTCTCTCTTAGGGCGCCAAACAAGATCCCATATAGTCCTTCCCGCCACACTGCGATCCATATGAAGCCAATGTTTGTCGGAGTCGGGCTTTGACCATTCAACCAAGACTCTCAGCTGTGCCGCTTTGTAATACAGATGAAGGTCTGGGAGCCCGACGCCCCTTCCCTACGGGAGCGCCGCAAAAGGAAGAAGGAGAAGCGTGCGCGTCCCCCTGCCATATAAAGCGCAGAATCATAGTCTTTACTCGTCGGAAGAAGTCCCCCTCCAGTTCTATAGGGAGCGCCTGAAACAGATAGAGTAATTTAGGAAGGAGGGTCATCTTCACAGCGTGGATCCGGCCCAACCAGGACAGGAATAGGGGCTTCCACTTCGTAAGGTCTGCTTGGATTCGATTAAGAAGGCCAGGAAAATTGGCGGCATATAGCCCCTCGACTTTGGTCGTTAGCTGGATCCCCAGGTACTGAATGGAAGTCGTGGCCCACGGCAAAGGTGTGAGAGACCGAAGCCCGCACACCTCCTCGTGTGGGAGAGTGAGGTTGAGAATGTATGATTTATCTAGATTTATTTTGAAGCCAGCCACTGCTTCAAAGCGTTCGAGTTCCACCTGTAAGGGCGGGAGGGATGTAGCCGGGCTAGAGAGGGACAAGAGGACATCGTCCGCGAACAGGGAAATTTTATGTGACTCCCCTGCGAATGGTAGGCCCTGGATATCGGGATTACTTCGTATCGCCAGCGCTAATGGTTCAATACTGAGAGCAAAAAGCAGGGGCGACAGGGGGCACCCCTGCCTAGTGCCTCTAGAGTGATTAAACGGAGAAGATACAATCCCATTGACCACTACTCTAGACCTAGGGTGGCGATAATTGGCTCGAATCATAGTGAGAAATTTAGATGAGAATCCGAATGCCGTGAGTGTGTGGAATAAGAACGACCAGTCAACCCTGTCGAAGGCTTTCTCAGCGTCTAGCCCCACCAGTATTGCGGGGATTTGACGTCTGTTAGCCTTCTCTATCAAGTGAATAATCCGACGGGTGTTGTCATGTGTTTGACGGCCTTTAATAAATCCTGATTGGTCAGCATGAATGAGTTCAGGCATGAGATCATTTAAACGTTTGGCTATTATAGAAGAGTATAATTTCGCGTCGAGGTTTAGTAGGGCAATGGGTCGGTATGCGGCGCAGCGCTGGGGGTCCTTCCCTGGCTTTGGTATTACAGAAATTACAGCCTCCGACATAGTGCCAGAGGTCTCTCCGTCCTCAGCCATCTTATTAAAAAGGCGAGTCAGATGGGAGCTAATATCGGGGGTAAATGTCTTATAGAAAAGAGCGGTGTATCCATCCGGCCCCGGTGCTTTATGGGGTTTGAGGGCCTTAATGGCAGAACAAACCTCGTCTACAGTGATAGGAGCTGTAAGTGATTCATTCCAGGTAGACGACACCTTGGGTAAAGGCAGTGCTTGAAGATATTCCCTTTGGGCGCTCGCGTCCAGAGTATCACTAGTGTACAGAGATTTGTAAAAGAGCCAAAAGCTCCGCTTTAGTCTCATCATTATGTGTAATTTCCCCGGATGTTCCCTGAAGGCCACCCACGTACTCTCTCTCTCGTTTATCCTTTAATTGCCGGGCAAGGTGCCTACCAATCTTATTGCCCTGCGTGTATGACAAGTGCCTTAATTTGAGGAGAGTGAACTCCGCTCTGTTGTTATAAATCGCCCGAAGTTTACCGCGGACCGCAGTGAGGCTACGAAGAGACTGACTCGTGGGGTTCAATTTATGAGCCTGTTCAAGTGTAGCGAGCTCTTTCTCCAATTGCTCTCTCTCCCTGGTGCGCTGTTTATTCAGGGCCGAGTTAAGAGGCGATGCATCTCCCCTAAAGACCGCCTTGAATGTGTCCCATGTTGTATATTCCGACGTGTCCTCTGGGTCATTAATGTCAAAAAATTCAGTAATGGCTTCTCTCAGACTAGTACAGGACTCCCTGTCCCGGGCAAGTGACGCTGGAAAGTACCACCTAGGTGTAGTCGAGACGTTCCCACCCCAAGAGAGACATATAGACAGTAAGCTGTGATCTGAGACTGAAAGGGGAATATCTTGGCGTCCCGCAAGGCCCCTTGTAGGGATTGGCTAAGAAAAATGTAATCCAACCGGGAATATGTACGATGGACATGCGAGTAGAAAGTGTAGTCACGGGTCTGTGGATAGAGGCTGCGCCATGCATCTATTAATCCCATGTCGTGTATGCGCAGCTGTGTGTCCGCAGAGAAGGAGCCCAGATCCGAGCGTTGTGGGTGCGTACTGTCAAGCTCTTTTTGCCACGTTAAGTTGAAGTCCCCCATGAGGATCAGTGGGCCCTCTGCAAAATCAGTCAGTCTCCCCAGCAGGGTGTGTAAGAATACCGTCTGACCTGTATTGGGGGCATAGAGAGCGACGAAGGTGCACAGTCTGCCTCTCAAACGGCCCTTAACCATGACCCAACGGCCATCTTTATCGGTATGTACTCCTAATGGCTGAAACTGTACAGAAGAATGAAACATGATCGCCACTCCCCTATGTTTTGTGTGTGCTGAGGACCTGTAAATGAGCGGGTAGTGTTTATGTCTCAGGCGTGCCTCCTCCGTCCTGGCTAAGTGCGTCTCTTGTAGGGCTACCACATCGAGGTGGTGGTCGATAATATACTTACACACCCTCTGTCGCTTTTGGGGCGAGTTAAGACCCTTTACGTTCCATGTTCCAATCGTGACCGGCATTAGTCTAATTGTGCAGCACCGCCCCCTACTCCCTGTATACCGGATCTTCGTCAATCTCCGAAAGAACGTAGTGCGCCAATGCATGTCAGTCGTGGTGCCGCCGCTGTTAGAGGCCGCAATGAAGCGCATATTAAAAAACCACCATCGTATCCCTCCTGTACCCTCCCCAGCTACCCCCAACAATAGAAAGACAACCATAAACAGTACAACAATACTAAGGGAAAAAGAAAAGAAAAAAAAAAAAGCATACTAGTAAATCTCCTATAAGGGACTAGGACGCCCTCCTAGGAACCAGGGGGGACGGCAGGTCCGAGGACCCCGTCCACGCCCATCCCAATACGAATCTTACATGGTATCAAAAAATGTCTCTGGGCATTTGAGGAAGCAGTGCACATTGCTAACTTAGAACCGGAGCATCTCCAGAGGCAGATTAGCTGCACTGCCGGTCAGACCCATATTGTGCTCCTGGCTAACAATGTATAACCCTCTAGACAAAGCTGAAACAACGCTAACCTCGCCGCACTGGAAATAATCAGAAAAAGGGGATAACATCACCACTCGTAGGCACAGCACCACTCATATCGCAGTTCCCCCGGCACCCATATGGATGATTGGAACTCTGAGGACTGGGGCGAAAGCCGAGTCCAATCATGTGGGGTCGTGGAGTAAATCAGGACTGTCACTGCTCGTTAGAAGGATCGGTAAATTCCGCAGCCAGTGTCAATGATCAGAAAGCTGTGGAACGCAGTCCCAGCGACGGTGGCGGACCTCCCGAACATCAGGGTGTGCTCAACTATAGATCATCGGTGATTCCAGGCGGAGGTGGACGTCGAGCCCCGGGGGGGACCCGCCACGGCACCCCCGCGGTGTCGCCACCCTCAGGTGGAAGGCCCAACAGATCGAGACCCTCTCGCAGCTCCGTGATGTGGCGTCGCTTGTTCTGATATTCAAAGCTGAGACCAAAGGGGTAGGTCCATCGATATCTGACCTTGTCTCGCAAGGTAGCGGTGACGGGTCGGAATAGCTGTCTCCGCGCCAACGTGGAAGGCGCCACATCCTGGTATATGGTGCACGGCTGACCCTGGAAGAAGATGGAGTCCTTCGCCCTGGCAGCCTGAATCACCGCCTCCTTGGTTTTGTACGAGTGAAATTTTGCCAGGATGTCACGGGGTCGCCTCGTCTCGCCGCTCTGCATGGTGCCCACCCGGTGGACTCTATCCAGTTTTATTGTTAGGGTCTGAGGGCTCAGGATCTCAGCGAAGAGCCCCTCCACAAACGCTTCTAAATCAGGTCCCTCTGCGCCCTCTTTCAGGTCCCTGATGCGTATATTCTCTCTCCGGGCTCTGTTTTCAAGGTCCTCTGCCTTAAGCTGCACCTGATGTAACTGCTCCCTGAGGCCCTGGACGTCGCCTTGTA
The DNA here is from genome assembly GCA_963921515.1 of Calotriton arnoldi. Lineage (NCBI taxonomy): Eukaryota > Metazoa > Chordata > Amphibia > Caudata > Salamandridae > Calotriton > Calotriton arnoldi. Next base: position 316,121 of record CAWUFW010000707.1, read on the forward strand.
CTTCGGTGGCTAGCCTTCCATGCTCCTGATGTTGCGTCTCCAAGTCCAGCACCCTGGTACCCACCGAATCTACATCCTGCTGGAGGGAGGTCAGACGCCCCGTGAGATCTGTGCGGAGCTGGTCCATGGAGGCCTTAATATCTTGGCTAAGGTCATTGCGCAATTCAGCTTTAAAGTCCTTGAACATTAACAGCAGGTCTGCTTTTGTTAGGGCCATGGCTTCCGCACCTGAGTCCCCTCGCAGCGATGTGCGTTTGTCAGCGGGCGCAAAGAAATCCAAAACCTTATGTGGCGTCTTGCTCGTCACCTTCTTCGGCGGCATAAGGATGAGGCCACTCGGTCCCCCAAAGCCCCGCAGGGAGGCGGAGAATCTCCAACTCTGGCCACAAGCGGATCGTGTAGGGTCAGGTGCGACGGGTCCACGGGCGATGTAAGGATGAGGCCACTCGGACCTCCGAGGCCCCGCAAGGAAAGCGGAGAATCTCCCAATCCGGCCACAAATGGATCGTGTAGGGTCAGGTGCGACGGGTCCACGGGCGATGCAGGGGCCACACCACCAAGCGCAGAATGGGCCCACCTCTAGACGCCACTCAGCAGCAACACTGGTTCATCAGCGCTCACTCATGGTGTATTCGTCGCTTATCTCAGCTGCAATAGGTGAGGAGGGCAAAGCGAGTAGCGGTCTATGGCGCCCCCGCGCAGGATGTCACAGGCCCAAGGCGTTTGCTTGCAGGGGAGTCCCCACTCAGGCCCCCGGGACTCTGTATTTTCAGCACACGATAGGACCGGGGTGCTCCTCCTCACCAGCGAGTCATCCGCAAGGCAGGCGTAGATACTACTGACCCCAGGACCGAGGCTCCAGCCCCCATCGCCGCAGGCCCGATATCGGCCGCCATGTCAGGGTCAGGCATCTGCGGCGGGAAACGCCGCAACGGCCTCCATTCACGATGCGAGCCTCTCCCAGGCCCTGCCGCCCCGCAGCCTCACAGACAGCCCGCGACTGCATGCAGGTCTCCGCAGCAGGAGCACACACTCCGATCCGTACCTCTATGGTGCGAGCGAGGATGCCGCGTCCTGCGGCCGCGGTCCGACGGCCATGTTGAATTGCACCAAGGCCTCCCCCTCAGACAGCACAAGGCAGAGCGCTGCCGGTGCAGGCAGCTCCAGAACAGATGACAGGGCTCAGATCATGCCCAGCGTGCTCCGCCAGCCCGGGTAGCTATTTTCAGTGCTCCACGGCGCCGAGATGCACCAGAGACAGCTCCGGGATAACGCGTGGACCGGGAGCCGAGACGGTCTACGTCCGATCGGCCATCTTGCCCGGCCACGCCCCCGAGGCATACATTTTAATCTATGTGCTTCACCCTACATATTTGCCTAAATTCAGCTTGTCCCATGTTTCAAAGTCTTTGACAGTCTTATTATTTTGAGTCATGGGAACATTAATTGCCAAATATTTCATAATATCTGCTACCATAAAAGTTTGAAATATATGAACTTATTTATGAATGTTTTCCTTTTAAGGGGCGACATACTTGAATTGCCAAAATTGACCTTTTGACAGAAAAGAAGTATCTGGCTCTGTTAGTTATTAATCATGTTATCTGCGTACAGTTGAAGCTTCTTTTCTGGGTGACTGGTTTTAATACCAGAAATTATCATCCTCTTCCCTAATTACCCGTGGTTCTAAGGCCTGTGCAAATAGTAGAGGAGACTGTGGGCTACCTTGTTTCATCCCTTTTAAAATCTAAATCTGTTCAGAGAGAAGACCATTTGTGCAAGCGGTCATTGAACCGATAGCATCAAATTACCACCACCAAAGTACATGTTTTATGACCAAACAAAGGTTTTCCCTTTCAAACTGTCCAACACTTCTTCTCCATCCGTGCTTACCATTATACAAGATGTATCACATTTTCTGATGAGGTTGATGATACCCAATGTTTGACTTTCCTGCACACATCTTTGAATTAATCCTGACTGTTCTTTGTGAAATAGAGTTTTCATGACTACCCAAAGTTGTTTTTACAATTTTGTAATCCATGCTCATCAATGAAATAGATCTGTAGTTAACACATTCCTGAAGGTCTTTGAATTCGTTTGAAAATTAATCACAGTAGTATCTTTAAAGTGTCAGAAAAGTAACCTTACTCAATACTCCAATTGTATACTATCATCACTATGCTCAACAATTATTGTTTTAAAGTTTAGAAGAGAGCTTGAACAAGACAGCATCTCCTGGTGCATTCCCAAAGCCTAACAAATCTTTGGAAGCAATTACCTCTTCAGACATAATTGCACTGCCCATCATACTTTTGTCTTGCCCGGAAATTTGGTATTGGTAAATATCTAATGAGCCCCTAAGCCTTTGCACACTGTTATGTTCTTGGCAGATCAGAAATCAGAAATCGTGTTTGAATCCATCAAATAATTTGTACATAAATTATAGCGAACTAGATCTTGAAAGTATCCTGCTTACTTTCTCTATTTAGTTAAAATTTTGCAAAAATAACTCCTTTCTCAAGTACATCTTCATTTGTAGCTGTTTTATAACAGAGACTTAATAATATGAATAAGTCAACGACCCATAAGACGTTTTCCTTAGCTTACACCAAAGTGTTGCCCTCTTTATCATTTTGAAAGAATGAAAGACGTGGTTTTATAGAGCGCAACAGCTGCCCCCCACAGGAGCGTCCCGGCACGAATTGCTGGTGGAAGCAAGCAGGAAGACAAGTCATACTGTCTAAGAGACGGACAGGGGGCGCATTCACAGGTCTTTAAAGAAATGAGTTTTTAGCTGGGCTTTGAACATGGTCTCTGTTGATATATTCCTAAGATTATTCGGGAGCGAATTCCATAATTTAGGTGTCAGATAGGAGAAGGCCCTGCTTCCAGCTCTGGATTTGTGCATTCTTGGAACGACTCAAAGATTTTGGTGGGCAGACCGTAAGTTTTTGTTAGGATGATATCTTTTTACCTTGTTCTGAGTATAGCTCAGACCTGTCAAATTCACAGCTCAAAACGTGAATAGGAGTGCTTTAAATTTCATTCTTTGGCTGAAGGGAAGCCAGTGTTTTCAGACCCTTTCGAATTGAGTTGTATTTTGGGATATTCAGGACCAGGCGAGCTGCAGAGTGCCGAACCCGTTGTAATCTGTTTACAAATCCTAGAGGGGCCCCAAAGGGCAGGACATTTGCATAATCCAGCCTGGCTGTTATTAGGGCGTAAGTGATACATTTGTGAGTGTTCGCTGGTAAAAAATTAAGTTTTTCTGAGAGATTTCAATAATGCAAAACATGTTCTGATCGTGGCTTCCTGAATCTAAAATCAAGTAAACAATCCACGCCTACTTCTCAAAAATTTGTTGACAGTCTGCCTTTTTCCATGATAAAGTGCTAAAGATTTATGTGCAATTCAATGACAGTCTGAATAACGACCCCCGGATTGCGGCGGATGAAATTTGCTGAGAAGAGTTGTTAAGAGTGGTCAGTAAAAGTCGCTTTGCCTACACTTGTATCAATATTTTCTGGGTCGGTGGTTGCGGTGCATACAGTGCTTAATTTGTAAAATAACGATTGCCGGTTCCCAAAGCGCTGCTCAGAAGCCCGTGTCTGGCGCTATATATGTCATTGTGCGGAATACCAAGGCTGTGTAGTGTTGACTCCACCTCAGGCCTCTTTAATCCACTGCCAGACACTACATGCCCCTTCATCTCACATTTACAGTATCCTGCTTTCTCCCTTGCTATGGGTTTTCCCATCTTTCTCTTCCTCTTTTTTTCTTCGGTTTGCCTGTTTTTCCCTCTATTGCTCTCAGGAAATGTATGATGAGGAAAAATAAGTGCCGCTCCCCAAAAATGCGGTGCCTCCATGGCAACCCCCGGCTCAAATTAAGCACTGGGAGCTTATAGTTGCAATTTCTGTATTTTTGTTTTTTGCAGTTTCTGCTCCAGAGTGTCGACTTTTTCATTGTCAAGAAACTTTGATCTGAATTAAAAATTGCTACCATGGGTGTGTCATGTGATAGGAGGAAGCCCTTAAAAAGAAATTGTAAATTTGCTCTAGTTTTTGAACGCACTTTTTGGAATTCTGTTGCAGAAAACTTGGATACATTGGATTTTTGAGTCCCCTTGGTACTAGACACTTTAACAAAGAGCTATCAAAGATGAGAGAAGGAGATGTGCTGGCAAACACGGGTCACTCTTCAGTTATTCGTAGAAATAAAATTGGTTTGCAGTCATCTTTAATCGTAAGAACCCTGATGAAAGGGAGGGGGCAATATTTGGATACGGTTTAAAGTGTTAAAATTAGTAAGAGCTATTAAATGTTGCTTCATACTGCTCCAGCTGTCAGTGAGATAGTGGAGATTGTAATAATATGTATCAGCTCAGGACCTGATTCACTAAGGGCCTCCACACTGGTAGTGGGGACCCCGCAGTCGTGGGGGAGGAGTCTCCGCCCTCGGGGCAAAATCTCCACAATGAGAATTCTCATTACAGAGACTCCGCCCCGAAGGTGGAGACTCCTCCACGACTGGGGGGACTCCGCCTTGAGTTCGAAGGCCCTCTGTGAATCAGGCCCTATCTGTCCATGTTGTCTCGCAATCACTGACGATGTTACTAGTTTTCTCTCTATATGTATTGGCCTTTACATTTTTAATTTTAAAACAAGTTAATAATTGGTTGAGTGAAAACAATGGAACAAACACTTCGACATTTTAAATAAAGTCGGACTTAGGTAATTCAGTGTTCTCTGGAAGATGATGTGATTAAGGCATTGGTCCATAGACCTTTATGTGATATGGTGATATTGTAGAGTTTGCTGACATTTTTATTAGATGTGGGCAAAACTATATTTTCATCAGCAAAGTTAGGCAAAGAACACAACTTATGTACCACATCAGGTTGAAAAGTTTGAGTACTCTGGCCACGTAATTCCTGTTAGCATTCTCCTAAAAGCAATTTGTGGTTATTGAATTGCATCACGTATATTGTGAGTTCCTACCACTGGTGTAGCCCTGAAGCTCTGTCCGGTATCTGTTAGTTTTGTAACAATCCTTCCTCATGTGTGGTTGAAAGAGTAGATAGTGTGACCTAGTTGAGAAGCGTTGGGATGTTGTGCATGTGAACCAGGAGTGCTCCAGTTAGGACGCTGCGTACCTGACGCTGCTCCTAAGGATGTCAGTAGTACCGAAGAGTGTGGGGTAAGTGGCATGAATCTTGTCACTACTTACTCTCTCCAGCTTTTCAGCTCCAGGTCGTTTCAATGGTTTCCGATTCCTTTAGGGCGAGAGTTCTGCATCCAGGTTCTCTGTGCAGCAAAGGTGACTCCCCATGCAGGACTTTCTAAACCTGGGGTCTGTCAGGCGCAGTGCCAGACTTCATCTGAGGGTCTTTCATGGTTGGTAGGTATGGACTTTGGGGCAGATTTATCGTTATTTCACGCAGCGCAGGGCAACAACCCACCTTGCTGTGCTGCGCTGCGTGAAAGGGAAAGGGCAGGAATGTGCCATATTTAACATGATACAGCGCATTCCCGTCCTTTCCTTGCACTGGCGCCCTTTTGGTTGCCTAGCGCCAACGCAGGAACCTTGCGCTGTGGCGCAAGGGTGCCTATGTTGTAGGCAGGATTGCTTTTGTGCAGGAAGGGGCTCCTTCCTACACAAAAACAATCCTCAGAGGCATTTACCTCTTTTAAGTGTGCTGCAGAATACAGCACACTTAGAAAGAGAGAAACAACGAGAAGTGAAGATATTTCTCCTCGTTGCGCCTCCCCTGGGAAGGAGTAGCATTTTGATGCATTCCCAGGTTTACTAGTGTTGGTACATCTGGGAATGCCCCGTAATCCATGGGCGGATGCGTGGGAACACCCTGGGGCAGAGTAGCGCAAGGCAGCAATTTGCGCTGCGTAGCTTTACTCCATATTTACCAAGCCACACAGGGCAACGCTAGGTGGCCTTGCCTGGCTTGATAAATCTCACTTAGGTTTTGCTTCATCCTGGCGCCCCCTTACGGGGCGCAAGGGTAACACAAAACTCTTGATAAATATGCCCCTTTGTGTAGCAGAAAAATTAGCCATTACCTTTGATCACTCATTTTGCTATGAAAGGGGCCTTGAAGGAGATCCCCCTGGACACGGGATCCGTTGAAAAGCATGAAAGGCAAAGGATGATTTGCTCATTGCTACGGTCGTTTTGTGGCTGTGTGAAATATTTCCTGGTAAAAATGGGCTTTGCTGGTTTTCTTCTATAAACATATCTTTGTTTAATGTTTACACTTATGCAAACTTTCTTCAGCCACCCATAGCTTTTAAGTCTGAGCATAGAGAGCTATTGCTTCTAATACATTACATATACGTAGAATGTTCTTTGGGTCAGCCCCTTGCTCATTATTGGATGGCTTTGTTGTCAATCTCAGGTCTGTGGTCCTGATTTAATGGATTTACTTCCTGTTCCTGTGCTCATCCCGCCCAGAACCATTTCGGTCTCACAGTGTTCTGAAAGGATGAGTTTTATCCGTATACTGCTAACCTGAGGGGACTATTTTTCTTTCATTTTCAGCAATCAGTGGGAGGGCATGTGTTTATTTCATCCTCCGTACATTCCTACTCCACCACTCTCTTTCTTTCTGCTTTTCGCACACCATTCATTGTCAGTGGTGTAACATAAGCCCCCGCAGCCACCGCGGTGTGGGGGGACCCATGCTACAGGGGGCCCCTTCAGCAAAAGTGGTAGGTGGTGGGCCAGGGAGGGGGGCCCCCTCCGTGTACTTTGCAGGGGGCCCCCTCAAGTTTCGTTAAGCCACTGTCCATTGTGCTCCTGCTGCTCTTTTCATGTACGCCTGTGCAAGCTCTATTGGTCACTGCCGCTGCTCTCTCTTTTTGCCTGCTCCCGAATGCTCCCGTTTATCTTTTCACGCACCACACGTTCTTTCTCTCTTTCCTTCTCCTGCTCATCTGTTGTTCCGGGTTCTGTTCGCCTTCCTTCTTATTGCATTTTTTAATAATATATTTATTTATGAGGTCCTAGCAGGTGCGAAGTGCTAATAGGCTGCTGGCTGCCGCTTTCACGCTCCTGTTAACATTTACAATTCTAAAATGGCTGACTTCCATGCTGGAATGTAAAGTTGAAATGAGAAAATGGCCACCACCATCACGACGCAAGCATACCTGTGGGCAGCCATTTTAAAATAACTTCATATGCACACATGTGTTACGACGCATGAACATGCGTACACATGCACCATGACCAGGAATGGCTTTTCTTTAGCAGATATCCCATTCCAAATATGTCCATTCATATTGTCGCATGATTGTACATCATGACGTACTGGCCAGCATTTTGGCATTATCTGATGCCAATGCAAACAAGCATGGAATTTTACAGACCCACTGACTTTGCAAATGGTTGTTTCATTTGTATCTTTGCCAAGTGTGTGATCCTTTGTAAATGATGCAAACTGAGCATACTATTGTCAACTGAAATTTGTGGAGTTCTGTTATTGTTAATAGATCAATATTATTTTTGCACTAACCAGTGTTGTAATTTTGTCCCTCTGCAGGGTACAAGGAGCAAGGGATCCCCCAACAGTTATAATAATGGGGTCTTCGAGGAAGGAGACACACAGCAGCTCGTTGCGCAGTAGCCATATTGGATGAGGGAATATTTTGTGCATCTCTTTTTTACAGTGGACAGAATATAGAGGGGGGAGGAGCAGATGGAAAGCTGTGTCGTCCACTATAGAGACTTTCTACATTTCCAAATGAGAGAGAATGTATCAGGATCGAAGGGCCAAAGAAGTATCGCTCTTCTACAGTGACTGAAGAAGGCACAATACACGCCTGGCAGTGCCACCTTGTCCTTGGGTGACTTGAGCTAACTGCAGTACAGACTACACTATCAAGAATACAAGACACTATAGACTTTTGGAGTTTGCCAACATTTTACTTCTACAAAAATACACAGAAGATTCTTGAAGGGAACATGCAGAAGGAATGAGTCATATGTAGTTTTCCAACAAGGTTGTTGACAAGCTACCATGTGTCACGGCAGCCTTCAAGAGCAGGTTTTTCTACCATACTTTTAGGACATGCACTCTCTTTGCAAGAGTCCAACGGATATGTAAATGCAGCTGTCTTATAACTACACAACTGTTAGTGGAAATCCTGACAATGCGCTGACATGGAAACGAAAAGTGTCGTGGTGCCTGTAATCAGCACTAAACTCTGAACCGAGGTTACTAGATGATGACTCCAAGCCATGTGAGACACCCCTATGCGACCCATGTTCAAATTCAATTTTTACTTCAGCAAACTATACCCTATGAGCCAAATTTTAAACCACCTGAATTCATGAACATTGAGGAGAACAACGGCTACAAGTTCCAAAATGCATTAGGTTCTTAGATGAATGCTTGTAGAAGAATATGGTATCCCTTATAACATTGGGACAGTTAGTATCATTGCCCCGAATGGAGATGTTGTTAAAGAGCATCAGGTTGTATGATATGATGATTGTGTAGGGTCCAGACCCTGGTGTTTGCAGTCATGCTGTCTTCTGAGGTCCATGTTGACCATTCGTTTGAGACAGAGGCTATGATGCTGGGCTCAGTTGACCTTTGTGTTGATGGGATATAGCTAGCTAAAGGAAGCGCGTTCCCTATGTAGATGATGTGGTCTTTACCATGGCTAGTTACACCTGGAACCTGTACGGGGACTAAAGAAAATGGAAAAGTTCTGAGACCTGGTGATGAAGAACACGATGGCTACTTCCCAGGAGCCCTTCCTCTGTAAGACAGAATAACTGACATGTGTTAGTTGACTGGGACAGGTAGAAATGCCCTTGTGTTTTCGTGAGACCGCCCAATCTAACTTTTTTCACATACTCATACTCATGGCAGTGATGACAAGAATGTTTGGAAACCCAGAAACGGAATGTGTTTTAGCAAAAAACATGTGGATCTTTCTAAGTTATTATACGCATCTCTTCCCTATTGCTGTCCGTTCCTGGTCACCTACAAAACAGTTGCTTCTCCGTTAAACAGTTGAATAACGATAGAGTTGTTCGCTGTTGAACCACCAGGGCCGGGTTCATAGAAGATTTCCATGGTACCTCCTGACATTGGAATTGATTGCCGCAGAGACTGTTGACGGGTGAAAGTGTCTTGTGCATAGCCTGATATTGTGAGTGACTTTGGTCCTCTTTGATCAATACCGGAACCCTTTGGGTAAGGTTAGCCTATTTGCCGGCCAGCAGTAGTGGATGGGGCAGAGGTTGGTAATCAATACTTCACCTCAAATAAGTGAATTATGCAAGTGGACACACACATGTGTACAAAATGGTTGACATCTTTCCCCAATCCAAAATGCTATATTTCTTTCTGCAAACCCAAAATTGGCAACTACCCCCATACATACTAAATTCATTGTATTAAAACAGAAACATTGAACACACACTTGAACTCTTATCAGCTGCAAAATGATCCTGCTTCTCAATGCCCGCAAACTTACCAATGCGCCTCATCGTACTGCTGACCTGGCTCAGTAGAAGTTTACCTTAGTATTGTGGCCCCCAAAAGGTCTGTCAGTCCGGTGCCATTCTTTTGTGCGAGTTCCCGACTCCAAGATAACTTGTGCTCATTCTGCTCTCTACCACTATCTAGTCTATGTGATTTCTATTGCTGTACTACTTTTGGCTCTCTAGTTGGAGGTGTGCTGCATTGGGTGGCATGCTGTTTTTGGACACAGCAAGCTGAGATTTGCCCAAAGATATGTGCTGAATACTTAAATCCAAAACCTATGTTGGGCCTGCACTGCAGCAAAACTGTGTCATTGTCTAACCTTAGGTTAACTTCAGGTTAAACGCCTTTCCTTTCTGGACGCCCATTTTATTGGGGACAAAGTATTGGTATATTTCATAATTCCCAATTCCAGGCTTCAATAACCCAAATTTCCATGTCCCAGTTCAGTGTGGTAATTTGATTTATTAATCTTTTAAACATTTTCTCAAATGTTCCTTCTCTACAATTCCTAGCACATATTTTGCTCTGCTTCCATAATATAATAACATCGTTGTTGTAGTGCTAATAACAAGTTAATAAAGCACAGTAGCTGTCATTATTACTAACACTATAATATTTGTATCATATTGTGCTTGGCCGCGTACCTAAGTGCAGCTGTTAGCATTGGATTCACAGAGGCATTTTCCACAGATGTCACACAAAAATGGCAGTATGCTTGAGTGTTATAGCGCAGCAGTAGAAAATGCCTCTACACCACTGATGCACCTCCTGGCCCTCATGCACGTTGCTGTGGACCTAAGATAAATTGTGCCAAGGCTGTTAGTCAGACTGGACACTGCAATATGCTGCCTCACATTTTCTTGAACAGGGGGTCATCTTATTTGTGTTTGGAGAAAGATAGGGTGGGAGCAATTCAGAACCTAAAACTGTGACCAAAACAAGATGTTTCCATCTTAGGAGTCTTAATCAGGGCCTCTGCCCCTGCAAACAGATGGGGGAATGTAGGTTTTCTTCCATATAGTAAGAACAGACCTGCTTCAGTATCATGTAAAGAATCCCCTTGCTCCTTATCACTTGCAACACCAGGCATTAAGGGGTATCTACTCTGCTCTTGATTCTGTCACAAATACTGATGTACCCTTAAAAGTTGGTACTTTATTTAACATTTATTGTTTCAGATAGTTCTTTGCTTGTCCGATGCACTCTGCGGCTTTGAAGTATTCCTGTTTGTAGCACCGATTTGTTTCTATGATGTTGGTCTTCAAAAGGTTTTCAGACCACATTGAGTTGCTATAGAATTAACTAATAGATGGAGCACTCACACTCCTGAAAGAATGTTTTAAGATCTACCATCACTGCTCGGACCCAATGACATTCAGTCTATGGGGTTACCATCAGCTCCCTTATATATTACGCTCAGCTCATCATACAACCTAGTCATTGGATGGCATGTTTGGTAAAAGAGATCATTTGTCCTAAGAAGGAATGAAAAAAACACAACATGACACAGAGATTTAAGCCTTGCTTTCTATGTAACCTTGAAATGTTGGATAACACCCTTTAGCCAACACAGAATAGATCTTAGAGATGAGAAGCAAAAAGCATCATCAAACCTTGGTCAACTAGCTCCCAAGTAACCAGTATGTGGACCATCAAAGGTATTCTCATGTGCCCCATGCTAATCAAGCTCAAATACCTTTCAGAACCGCCTTGTTCATTTGCAATGCAGGGTCACATTGTCCAGGCTAACGCTGTGACCCTTATGATCATCACCACTGTTTACCATCCATCTTGTGTCTCTCTGTGTCATGCACCGCTCTGGGGTTCAAAATATATAAAAAATATTTAAAAATATATATATATATGAGCAACCCTGATTTTTCTACCTCTGTACATTTTAAAAAGAAGAACTTTGGTAGAGCATACTCTGGGGTCTTTCACTCTTTGCTTGTAACCATGTGGATGCAGAATGAATTACATCACTGTATTGAACAATGATTGGCTGGGATATGTAGGACATTTATTTATTCCAGCTTTGGGGCACAAGGGAAAATCACTGTTGCTTACGTTCACAAATGAACCCAACATACTGAGACCAATGGATAGATGATTCATTGGTCAAATAAAAAACCTTACCTTCATCCGCAAATAGCATTACCTTGAGAACAATGCTTTTTCTGATCTTGACTCTGTCCCTTTCTTCCACCTACACTTTGTGCATAAGAATCTGTAAATGTATGACTGCTATATCACTATAATATCTTCAGTGTGGCCTCTGGAACATCTATCAATATACTCCTGGGTCTCAGATATACCTTTGGATGTTGAGCCCCCAACACTTTGTCTTGTGAAATAGTCTTTAAATGTTACAGTCAATGGTCAGTTCAATGTGTCTTATCCATTACATATCAAATACACTAGTTGAAACTCCCTTGGTAGTGTACCCTGTTCATCTTAGAAACTTGTAGCAAAGTAAAATTGAAGTATAATGGGATTTTCAATAAAGTAGTGGTGTACTATAAGGTCTATACAAACTGTTCAATACGAAATAGTTACAGAAGTGTATGTCCGCAATATATGGCTATTTATTTTGCTTTGCTTTATATACTGTACCGTGCATTCTTTGATTCCCTGATGACATCCCACTTTTGTTAAACATTGATTTTCTCAATATTGTACCATTTACGACAAAACTGAAATGTACTTTTTCATGAAAATGCTATTGAGGTGTAATGAACAACAAATAGAAGATTTCCATAGCCTCAGTCGTAACTATAACCTATGACTGCCAGCTCACCAGGCATTGGTTGTTGAAGAAATCAAGAGGGTTGCTGCAGTGTTCTGCACTATCTTAAGTCATTGTTTGTATAAGTGGTATAAATTCAGAGGAGTCAGCCAGCAGCAGCAGAGATTAATATAGACTGGGAAACAAGAGTTGGAAGCGAGGATGACACTCTTCCTTTACATTTTAAACACAAGAACTGCCAAGAAGACCTATTCTCAATATGATCTTCCAGATTCCCTGGATCCATGACTGAATCTTTATAGTTTTTTGATTATGGAAGATCCTATTCTCCTCATGGGTCATGGTGACTGACCATGTGTTCTTTTTATCTGGTACAAATTATCTGCACTTAGACCCTGAGGAAAATGAGATGCAAAATTCAACATCATCGGAGCAGCTGAAACCCCAAACGCGCTTTCAATCCTGCCGGGTCTGCTAATATTTACATACTGCTGGGTTTTATATTCAAAAGTCTGTAACAGTTGCACATTGTGCCAAAATTTAAAATACACATTTTGTATGCATATTTATATCAACAATGTATTTTATTGTGTTTTGCGGTGCTTTTATATAGTGTTTTTACGTTATATATAATGATTGTTTGTATACAGTTTTATGTAAATGAAGAGACTCACTAATAATCATTTGTCGACGTCCAGTTTGTTCAGAGACAATATTGCTTTTCCAATTGTGTTCATGGTATTTTCAACTTTGGAAACAAAGAGATCCTCAGAGATTGAGGCGGTAACAATGTCACTGAAAACCATTGCCCTTGTTGTCGTTTGTTGGGCTATATTGGATTAAAATCCAAAGATCCACTGATTCGTACATGCAGGGCTTGGTGCGCTTTTGAGAGCAATCAATGCTCATACAGGAGGAGTGTGCTTCCTGATTCTTCCACATATAGTTTTATTAGTTCAGTTCTCATACGATCAGTTTAATATACAGGAAAAATATGAAGAGGAACACAAAAAGAAGCTGTGGGAAACTGGCTCTATATATACTACACCAAAAGGAGGTATAGTGTGTATAGAGTCCAGGTGACCCCAGAGGTAGGCAGAGGTTAAAGGTAGATAGAACCTTACTCTCTATTTGTGGTAGAGTGGTGGAGCAGTAAGGCAGTATCAGAGGACAGTGTTAAGCATTTGATGTACACACTCAGTCAGCAAATGAATTCACACACTCAAGAACTGAACTCTAGGCCAATGGTTTTTGTATTAAAAAATATACTGTTGTTTTATTTTTTAGAACCAAGCAAGCCTGGCACAGGTAAGCATTAAATACTTTACAGGAATAAGTTATTGATTGTAGAACAGTTTGAAAATGCAATAGAAATTGTACTTTGTTTGATTTACAGGGGATGCAGTAGGTTGCAACACTTAGCAAATACAGTACATTGAAATGAATAGGCTTTTTCAGTAAATTACAGGTAAGTTTCTTTTTACGTTACTTTTCTAACTCAGTGCTGGATACCTAGATTCAGCACTGGGACATTTCCTGTAAACAGGTAAGTAAATACGTTTTGGTTATTCGCAGGATTTTTAAAGAATATTTTTAGATTTCAAAACTCCACACAGTCGTTTTTTGGAAGAAAAACAGTGCATTGAAATGAATAGGCTTTTTCAGTAAATTACAGGTAAGTTACTTTGTACGTTACTTTTCTTACTCAGTGCTGGATACCAGTATTCAGCACTGGGACATTTCCTGTAAACAGGTAAGTAAATACGTTTTGGTTATTTGTGCGACTTTTAAAGAATATTTTTAGATTTCAAAACTCCACACTTAGAAACTTTTTGGAAGAAAATTGTCAATGTTATCCTATGGAGGAAAAACAGGTTATCGGCTCACAGGTAAGTAATCGACTGTGGGAGTTAAGGTTCTGGGGTTAGACTCAGGGGTCCCCCAGGGTCAGTGATGCACTTTTGTTTCACCCTCAGCGACACTAGGGCGGCCGGGTGCAGAGTGTTGAGGCCCAAAGTTATCCTATGGAGGGTAGGGGGCCTCCGGTTGGCGGCTGCTGGCAAGCAGGCCACTGGGTTGTGGGAGCAACGCTCCTAGGGTTTAGGTCAGGGCAAATAGGGAACCAAAGGAGCACGCTCAGCGGCACTAGGGCGGCTGGGTGCAGGGTGCTGTTTTGAGGTCGGGTGCCCTGTTGTTTTCAATGGAGAACCTCCTGTTAGAAGAAACACTGCAGGCTCGGGGACGAGGATCTTCTGGGTGCGACCACCACTTCGAGGGGTAAGTTGGGATGTCTTGGGGTGGTTAGGCACCGTTGGTTTGGGCACACAAGGCCGTGGGCGTCGGGTGCAGGGGTGCCTTGGGACGTCGGAAAGTCTTACCCGCTCTGGTCGCGGTAGAGGGGATCCTCTGGATTGAGGCTGCAGGCGTCGTCTGGAGGCTTGAGGTTTGTCAGGAGTCACCGGATCCCGGGTCAGGATCGCCGGGGTGACCTCCTCGTGGTGTTTTTCCACTCGAGCTCGGGCCGGGTTCGGCGGGTGCAGAGTGGGCTGGATTCGCAGTATCCGGCAGGAGCCAGAAGATGCAGTTTGAACAAGTCCGGTGTTCACGGGAGAAGCAGTCTTGGAAGTGAAGGCAGGCAGGTCCTCCGGGGTTTTTGAGGTTGCTGGCTGCAGGACACACCGGGATTTCACAGGAGCAGGTTCGAGGGGAGACAGGCCTGTAGGGCTGGGGCCAAGTCAGTGGGCGTCATCCTCTTGTTAGCTCTGCACGGCTCTTCGTCCTTCTTCGTTTTTTCTTCTTGTTGTCAGGCTGGATCTGAGGAAGCAAGGTTCAGGGTGCCCCCTAAATACTAGATTTAGGGGTGTTACAGGTAGGTAGAGGGCAGGGACCAATGGGTCCCTTCCCTGGGGTGGGTACACCCCCTATCGTGCCACCCTCCAGTGGGAGGGGGGCAGGAGCCTGTCCCTGGTTGGTTGGGTCCCCCCATCCTCAAGATGGCGGGGACTCGGAGTTGTGCTTCACCTCGCCTCCCCCACCTGAGGGGTGGAGTTGGCAGAGGTGGGCACACCTCTCTCCCTCACTTGTTTTTCCTGCCGGTTCTCCTGCCCAAAGTGGGGGGTAGAACCAGTGGGGACCAGTTGCTGAAAGCAGCAAATGGTCTGGGGAGGCTCACAGAGGCGGCATGCCTTTGAAGCTTCCCCTTTCGTGAACCCTGCCCATCCTGGGGAGGAGGCTTGGCACCTCGTCCCAGGATGTGCATTGTTTCCGGCCCCCGAGAGGAGCAGGCTCTCGACCCAGGGGTCCAGAAACATGTCTGGTGGTGGCAGCTGAAAGCAGCCACTCGGCCTGGACACTAGTGGTGGGTTAGTTTTCAGGGGCATCTCTGAGATGCCCTCTGTGTGCATTTTCATTAAATCCCACACTGGCATCAGTGTGGGTTTAATGTGCTGAGAAGTTTGATACCAAACTTCTCAGTTTTCAGTGTAGCCATTATGGTGCTGTGGAGTTCGTAATGACAAGCTCCAAGCACCATATACTCTTAATGGCATCACTGCACTTACAATGTCTAAGAATGGACTTAGACACTGTAGGGGTACAGGGCTCATGCATCTGTACCCTCACCACTGGCATAGGGCACCCAGCTAGAGGGATGACTGACCTATGCCAGGGCAGTGGGTTGTAGGCATGGCACCCAGGGATGTGTGCCATGTCGACTCTTCACTTTGTTCTGCACCAAAACACGCAGCCTGCAAAGGCAGTGTGTGTGTGTAAAGGTACAGGGCCTCTAAGGGTGGCACAATAAGTGCTGCAGCCCTTAGAGGTCTTCTCTGGTCACAGTGCCCTGGGTACCTGTGGTACCATTTACCAGGGGCTGACCTGTGGCCAGAGATGCCAATTGGGTTAGTTTTGGGGAAAGAACACAGGCCCCCTGGGAACCTGATTGGCAGGGACCCAGGGCACACCAAGAAAAAGTGCATCAGTAGTCTGGCAAAAAGTGGGGGGGTTACTGCAACAGAAACCCACTTTCCTACACAAGCCCCCCCCCCCAGCCCAAAGGCCAGGAGACTCTGCCAAAGCTGGGAGAGTCTTCCAAGTCTTTGAGGTGAGGAAGAGTAGAGGAAGTGGTTTGAAAGTTGCAGGGCCTACTCTGCCTAACATCCTTCTGTCCAGGTCAGTCCCTTTGGGGAGCTGGCCTACCTCAACAGTTTCAGAACCTAATTCCCAATGCTCCTTTACTAGCTCTTTAGTGTCTTCACCCCATCTTTTTAGTTTGGGTTCAGAGGTGCCCACCTCTGCAAATTCTAACTTAGCCAGGGCAAAGCCTAGCTTACCCACAGAGGTCACCCACAGCTTGAGCAACCCCACCATGACCAATAGGGTCAGGGGGCCTAACTTGCTATTTGGCAGGGGGCTAGGCCACCATGCCAAGGACAGTGCTGCCATGAAGGCTAACACCCAGCAGAGGCTGCTGACAGCTGTCAGTGCCCAGAACCACACCTTTAGCTCCTGACTGGTAAGTGAAGGGGCTATCTTACAGGCTTCTTTGGGTTCTGGCTGCCTGTCTGCTGTTTTAGGGTGAGGGGTCACTACACTGGGTAGTGAACACCCTTCTTCCACCCTCTGTTCTGCCAGCTGAGGAGCCACCAACTCAGGCTGGACAGTTGCCTGACTAGTCAGGTCTTTTTGTTGGCTAGGGGGGAATTCACCAGTGCCAATTTTGGAGTTCTCCCTTACTGGGATAGAATCTCCCTGGCCCACTGGAACTGTGGCTAACAGTTACCCACCTTTCCTACACTGTTTCTTTTTTTTCTTTTGGTGCTTAGCTGCACTAACTGCAGGTTGAGCCCCCACAGGTTTCTTGGGTGAGGTCTGGCATGGGACCAGTACCTCTCTTTGGCTCAGACCAACCTCTGGTAGGTCATTCCCCAGGAGACAATCAAGGGGGAGGTTTTTACTGACTACCACCTTTCTCCATCTAAGGGTCCCAGCTACTTCTAGGAGCACTACAGCCACAGGCCTAACAGTGACACCCCCTGAGACAGCCCTTACTCTTTTTGTTTCCCCTGGGACATACTAGTGTGGGAGTACCAACCTGTCATGCTCCACAGTGTGACTGGCACAGGTATCTCTCAGGGCAGTGGCTGGGATTCCATTCACCAGTAGGTGGTGGAAGTGTCTACTCCCCTCTGGAATTTCCAGCTCACCTTTTGGGCCCATTTTCCAGTTGAAGGCTAGGAGGACTTCCTCATCTGAGGAACCATCCTCCAAAGCTACACTGGCAACCCCTGGAGCTACACTAGTAACCCCGGGAGCTGCACTAGGGGCTTTGTTTTTAGGACAGCTAGGGTCCTTGGTGTGGTGTCCTGCCTTTTGACAGTTGTGACACCATACTCTGTTGGGATCCCAAGTCTTACCTTGGTACCCTGTTTTAGTTTGTGAGGTGTCTTTGGGCCCACCCTCCTGGACAGGTTTTTGGGGTGCTACCTGGGACTCCTTACTTTTATCTTTAGGGGGTTCACTGTCTTTCCTCTGGGGAGGCTTTGTAACCCCTTTGTTTTGGTCACCCCCAGTGGACATCCTAGTTACCCTTGTTTTGACCCAGTGGTCTGCCTTCTTTCCCAATTCTTGGGAGAAAGTGGACCTAGGTCTACCAGGTACTGATGCAACTTTTCATCAATGCAATTACTTAATATGTGTTCCTTCATAAACAGGTTGTAAATTCCATTAAAGTCATGCACATTGTTTCCAGTTAACCAGCCACCTAGTGTTTTCACTGAGTTGTCTACAAAATCAATACAGGATTGGTTTTGGGTTTTGTGAGCCCCCTGAATCTAATTCTGTACTCCTCAGTTGTGAGTCCAAATCCCTCAATCAGAGTTCTCTTCATGAGGTCATAGGACCCAGCATCTGCCCCAGAAAGGGTCAGGAGTCTGTCTCTGCAGTTACCAGAGAACAGTTCCCAAAGGAGTGCCCCCCAGTAAGTCTTCTTCACCCTTCTGGCTTCACAAGCCCTCTCAAAGGCTGTGAACCATTTGGTGATATCATCACCCTCCTCATATTTAGGGACAATCCCTTTGGGGATTTTAGGATCATAAGATTGCTCTCTATCCTGATTATTTTGATTGCTGCCACCATGGATGGGTGCTAATCCCATCTCCTTTCTTTCTTTCTTTCTTTCTTTCTTTCTTTCTTTCTTTCTTTCTTTCTTTCTTTCTTTCTTTCTTTCTTTCTTTCTTTCTCTAGAGCCAGGAGTCTGGTCTCTAGGTCCAATCTTTTGGTCAGCCTTGCTAAAAGGCTGCCCTCCTCATTGAGGCTGTCCTCGCATGAGCCACCTGTGTGGCCTCTAGGTCCCCAGAGGTTGATTCTTGGAAGTAAGGGAACAGGGTTCCTTTCTTCCCTAGGAAGTGGTGGAGGTGGGCACCTTTCTCCCTCCTCCTCACCTCCTTCTCCCTCTGACTGGTCATCCCCATTTTCAGAGGGGTGGGCCTTTGAATACTCAGCCAACAGCTCCTGGAGCTTTTGTTTGGTTGGGTGAGGGCCCATTGGTATATTTTTAAGTTTACATAAGTACCTTACTTCCTTGAAAGACAAGTGAAGGTAAGGGGTGAGGTCAAGCTCCTCAACCATGTCCTGTATGTCATTATTATCTTCACTAATAGCTGGGTTCTGTTTTTGAGACATTCTAACAAAAAAGGTTCTAACCCCTCTACCCTTGACTACAGTGACTTATTATTTTCTAAAATTCTAAAGGGGCTTAAGCAAGGCCCTAACAAGACTTTTAGTAGTTTGGTAAAAATGCCAATGTGAAAAAAATCAGAATTCTAAAGGCAATTTAAGAGTTCTGTCGTGTGATCAGGTGGTAACCAAGTAGTCCAACAAATGCAAGTTGTATATCCCACCGCTGATCCACCAATGTAGGAAACTGGCTCTATATATACTACACCAAAAGGAGGTATAGTGTGTATAGAGTCCAGGTGACCCCAGAGGTAGGCAGAGGTTAAAGGTAGATAGAACCTTACTCTCTATTTGTGGTAGAGTGGTCGAGCAGTAAGGCAGTATCAGAGGACAGTGTTAAGCATTTGATGTACACACTCAGTCAGCAAATGAATTCACACACTCAAGAACTGAACTCTAGGCCAATGGTTTTTGTATAAAAAATATACTGTTGTTTTATTTTTAGAACCAAGCAAGCCTGGCACAGGTAAGCATTAAATACTTTACAGGAATAAGTTATTGATTGTAGAACAGTTTGAAAATGCAATAGAAATTGTACTTTGTTTGATTTACAGGGGATGTAGTAGGTTGCAACACTTAGCAAATACAGTACATTGAAATGAATAGGCTTTTTCAGTAAATTACAGGTAAGTTACTTTTTACGTTACTTTTCTAACTCAGTGCTGGATACCTAGATTCAGCACTGGGACATTTCCTGTAAACAGGTAAGTAAATACGTTTTGGTTATTCGCAGGATTTTTAAAGAATATCTTTAGATTTCAAAACTCCACACTTAGGGGCCGATTCCGATTCGGGCCGGAAAACGTACCGACCGACTCGGTACGGGAATTTAGTCCGACCGACACATACCGGCGCTGCCCGATCCGCGTAGTACGATGCAATGCATGTGAATCACGACCGACTCGTACGGAACACAAGCCGAACGACCAAACCGCACGGAAACCAGCTATCCGGCCGGAAAACCACGCGAATCGAACCGACCGACACGCACCAGGAATGAACCCGACAGAAACGTACCCGCGAACTCCGACCCGCGCAGTACGATGCAATGCGTGGAAAACCAGACCGAGTCGCACGGAGCTCAAGCCGTACGACCAACACGCATACAAAACCGAGCCGAAGCAACCCAATACTCCGCGACCGACGCGTTCGCCGCACATAAAACACAGCAGAAACACAGCTTGAAAGACTCGGAGAAGCTCGCACGAGCCAACTGCAGCGTCCTACTCGGTCAGAAGAACATCTCCTACATGCCCCAAAACTACAAAGGAAAAAATACAAAAAAAAGGGCCAAACAAGCAATGACAAAGTCAATAAATACTAGGGGGGGGGGAATGGAACAAAGAGACACCCACAACTCCACCCATATAAAGGCCACAAATCCCTACCATGATCCTTTGCAAATTCAAATGCCCTGCCAGCACAGAACACCATCAGACAGCAACCACAGACACACTCACAACTCATCCATCACACAAGCCACAGACCTTTAGCACCTCCCAAATAGCACCCTCACATACACCCAGCAAAACCTACACTCACCTACCCTCACTTGCACACTCACACACACATCAATCCCCACCACCACCCATCACCATGCCCCCAAAGAAGAATCCAAAGTTCCTAGACAGTGAATTGGAAGTGCTGGTAGATGAAATCCTCAGGGTAGAGCCACACTTGTTTGGTACACTGGTCCAACAGACCCCCATGTCGCAGAAAACCAAGATGTGGGAGAGGATCGTCGACAGGGTGAACGCACAATCACCATGTTTGCGCATCCAGAACAGGTTGTATGATGTGCGCAGGAGGGTCAAGGCCCTACTCAAGAAGGATTACACCTTGAGCCATCGCACCGGCAGTGGCCCTCCTGCCAAACCAGTATACCTCAGGCCCTGGGAGGAGAAGGTGCGGGCCATCCTACCACCAGAGAGCGTACATGGACTATCAAACATCCCAGAGCCTGGTGAGTACACAACCAATATACCCAATATCGTGTGACAATACACACACATCACTGTCAAGGGGATAGTGAAACCATGCACCATTAGCAAAGCCACAGTAACCAAAACATAATCATCCCAAGATGTGTATGTTAGTTAGACAAACACAATACCTGCCATCCCATAGTGATATGTAACTGTGTCATGACATGTACAAACCCAACAACAAATAGAGCAAGGCAGCGGCACAAATCTAACCAACAAACACTGTCAGACATTTTGCCACCACTTGAACACCACCTCACAGGGAAGCTCACTGAAAGGAAGGAATTCTGTGTATGCTGGTGAAGTCAGTGTAGCCAATAGCATGATGGGAGTTGTAGTCACAGATATTGCTCACCCTCACAATTGGCCCATCAACACCACTTTGAACCATGCTCACATCACAGGGAGTGGAAAAAAACTGACAAGATGGCTGACACTGGGTACTGCTGTGGGGAGCACAAGGCCCTGCTGGGAACTGTGCACCAACCAACAGCAGGACACCACTGACTGACATCTTGAAAGCAAACTTGCACTCCCTGCAATGGAAGCACGTTCCATGGTGGGATATCTGGCTGGGTGGGAAGGAGGACTGACAGCACTGACCATAGTTACCAGCAGCTGTTCTCACACACACCCTTAACACAAACTCCACACAACTCACCTGGGAGAATGCATTGCCTCACACTCTATTTAAATATCCCACAAAGAACCACCACCCTGGGTTATGCTGTGTGAAGCACAGGGACACTTTTGGGACTTGTAGCCAAACTAACGCCAGGACAACACTGTCAGCCATCCTGTCAGCACAGGCACACTACCCCACAGGGAAGCAGAGTCAAAAGGAAGGAAGTATGGGCATGCTGGGAAGGGGGTGTAGGCAATAGCATGATGGGAGTGGTAGTCACAGCTCAACATCCCCCACCCACATGGCCCAGCAAGCTCACACTGAAGCATGCACACCTCACAGGGAGTGAAAAGCCACTTCAAAGATGTCTGACAATGGTGCTCTGTTGTGGGGAGCACAAGGCCCTGCTAGGAACTGGGCACCAACCAACAGCAGGACACCACTCACTGACATCCTGAGAGTCAACCTGCACCCACTGCAAGGGTGGCATGTTTCATGGTGGGATAACTGGGCTGGAGGGAGAAGGAGGTCCGGATGTCAACCAAATACCACCAATGCTGGCCATGCACACACCTCAACATTCACATTGAAATGCTTCATGTTGGCAGGACCATGTGCTACACCAATATCAACCTCTGACTGTGACAACTTAGGACAATGCAATGTACAGGCCCGCATCCAGAGGTACAGTCACAACTGTCAGGTGTTTGAACCATTGATGCCTGTAGAAACATAACATACATTGTGTGTCTCTTCCAAAAACAGGTGATGATGGGGACACAGCAGCAGACAATGAGGAGTCCCTGTCCCAGGCTCCGGGGGACCCTGAGCTCTCTGGTGTGGAACAGCCTCTGCCCTCCTCGGATGGCGAAGACCTACCTGGCCCCTCCGGTGTGAGTCATCATGTAGCACCAGCAGGACCACCATCTGCACCCCCTGCACCCACTCCTCCAACAACTGCCAACACACAGATCACCCCCGCCGACACGGACAGACCAAGGACCACCAATGACAACAGCACAGGGACCCCGGCCCACCGTGAAGCAACGGACAACAACCCCAGTACCAACCCCCAAGGGGGCCTAGGGTCACCTGTGCGTGCCACCGCAGGTCCTGCACGTGTGGCCAGGGGTGGTGGGAGGGGTGGTAGGCAGAGGTCGCTGTATGCAGAGGGGTCTGGACTGCATGATGACCCACAACTGGTACGCATTGCTGATGCGTACCAGAATAGCACCGGAGAGGTCAGCCAGGTAGTGGGGATCCTCAAGGACATTCAACAGCAGCAGGCTGCCCATCATGCCTGCTTGGACTCCCAAATGTCCCGTGTGGAGACACACATGTCCTGTGTGGAGACACACATGTCTGGCATGGAGTCCAAGTGGGACACATTGGAAGAACTGACAGTGGTGCAGAGGGACATATTGACATGCCTCCGCCAGATTAGCACCAACATGGCCACACCTCCCTGTGTGCCCACAACATCTGGTGCCGCAACAACTGCAACTGCCACAGGGAGGGAGGATGACTGGTGGAGAGTCCTCTGCACCGCTGCGGCCTGCACGTGAGGGTCCCCCCAGAAAGAGGAGCCGTCCGAGGAAGGACAACTGAGAGGCCGATGGCCATGTACATCCCCCAGGAACCCAACACCTGTTCTGGAAATTCTCCTTTGTGTGCAAACTGTTCACCCTGTCAAATGCAACACAACTCTCCCATATGACATGGGGAGTTTAAGTTGGACTAATGCATCAGATGACTGTGGACTTTACTCAGGACATTTCTGCTACCAACACTTCCAACTCATCTGGGAACTTCGGATTCCAATCCCAATGTACAGCACCCACCATCCTGTGCACTATCCTCACACATGTATGTAAATAAACTCACTAATACACCATACTTGCCTCTGTTGTGATTCCAACGTTGTTTTTGTCATGGAGATGATGATCTGCTAAATGACACTGTGCATGCTAACTGCTACAGCAAGTTCAACACCGTCATGTGAGTCATGGAGACGTGACACATATGAGGGAGACACACCACTAGGGCAACACAACACATACACACCAGGGCCATCTGACTCATCGCCTACACTGATGTTGCCAGGAAATACAGTGGAATGCACAGACACCACACCTATTCACAGTCTGTGTTAACTAGCCCACAGGTGCAGTAAGCAAATGTCAGTCAGATGTGTGACCACAGACAACGCACATCCCAAAGTGAAGCACAGGTTTATTACACATTTGCAACATGTTGTTTCCACTACAGATGCAAGGTAATCCCACGTGGCAGTGGCCACACAGTCAACAATTGTAGAAGAAATAAAGTCCAGGGGTGTGGGGCACATCACCTGTAGGGAAACGACTGCTTCCACCCTGGAAGTTGAATCATGGTGTCGGGGGATCCGAGTTGACCAAACAACTCTGAAAGCACCCTGTGAAGGACAGACATGACACACAGTCAAAAGCACTGAAGAACAGGACAGAACTGCAATACTCATGCCCAATACATGTCACAAGATACCTACACAAAACCAAGTTAGCATGTCAACACTGTTGGGGAGTACAGACTACCTGTAAGGACACATCACTGCACGCATCCAGTCAAGTAGCACATGGCCACACTCAAACAGCAACAGAGCACCACCAACACATATCATGCAAACTCAAATCATTGACATGACATCTCTGGATACTCACATTCAGCTGAAGAAGTTGGTGATGAGCTGTGTGCGGACATCGCCATCATCATCATCACTGGCATCGTGGCCCAGGCCAGGATCCTCCACAGGTGGCGGATGTTGGTCATCGTCATCCAGGATGAGAGGCAACTCCTTCCGCACTGCCAGGTTGTGTAGCATGCAGCAGACGATGACAATCTTGCACACCTTTGCTGGGGCATATGGGAGGGCCCCTCCTGTCTTGTCCAGGCAGCGAAAGCGGCTCTTCAGGAGACCAAATGTCCGCTCGATCACTCTCCTGGTCCGACCATGTGCCTCATTGTAGCGCATCTGGGCTGGTGTCACAGGGTTCCTGAGGGGTGTCAGCAACCACGGCATGTTGGGGGTATCCGGAGTCACCTACATACAGACAATTGCACATTAGCTGAGTTGGGTAAAGAGGGTGGAATACAACATTGCCGAACACACACAATGGTAAAAAGTCAGTACACACCGACAAGCCAGGCACGCTGGTTCTGCAGCTGTGACATCATCCTCAGGATGCGACTACTCCTCATCACGTAGGCATCGTGTGCAGAACCGGGGAAACGTGCACACACATGTGAGATGGTCATATCTGCAAGACATACCACAAGAGCATTGATAGAATGGTAATGTTTCCTGTTCCTGTATGCCTTCTCATGTGCCTGTGGTGGTACCAAAGCCACATGTGTCCCATCAATGGAGCCAATGACATGTGGCATCCTCCCCAGGGCATAGAAGTCACTCTTGACGTCAGTGAGTTGTTGACGTTTAAGGAAATAGATGTACTGGTTCAGGTATCTCAACATTGCCTCCAAAACATTGCGTAGCACACGGCTGAACATGGTCTGTGACATCCCACCTGCAGACGCCACAGTGTGTTGAAAGGTACCGGTGGCAAAGAAGTGTAGGGCTGCCATCACCTTCACCTTGGGGGTCAGCGCTGTAGGGTATGTCCGGCCAGGTTGCAAATGTGGGGCCAACCGCACCGTCAATTCCTCAATCAGCGGCCTGTTGAAGCGGTACCGTTGGATGCAGTCACGTTCAACCATGGTTGCAAGGTCAGGGAATGGTCTATGGACAGCTGGTGCCCTGCAGTGCATAGGTGAACAAAGAAAGATTGTCAGTCACCCCACATATGTGGCATTGACCATACTCAATATCACATGATACATCATTACAAGACACAAGTACGTGATGTGTGTGCCGTTCTGTATGGACATATATGGCACCTACATGGCCAACATCTAACATCACAGTTCAACATGTGTTGACAACAAGTTCCAGGTCGTGCTATGGGAAATCATTAGGCTGTGTCACAGTACCCATGTACTGCTGTCACGTTCCAAACACACACCACAGTGACAAGTGAGGACAGATGTACCACAGGCATCACAGCTCATTGACAGGTAGATTCCCAGGGACCCTGTATTGCCACATGGACATTGGCATGACATGGCGTATCATGTACACGTCAGCAAAACAACCATGACTCCCACAGGTAGTGGGCCCTGTTGCCTCTGCAGGACAGACATGGACGTCTGTGACACACACATGCACAACATCAAAGTAGATGCACAAACAACGTGGATGTGGAGACTGTCTCCCATTGTGCACATTGAATCAGAGACATCTTAAACACAACATGCACACAGACTATGGAGGGCCATCACTATTGTGGCAATGGGTCACCCTGTGACGTACATACCTTCCCACATGGGACTCAGGGTGTATGTGACATGACATACACATACACAACCTGGAAATGTGACCATGCCACATGCCCTGAACTGAACAGTTGCACATCACAGTGGTCATGTGCACAACACACAAAGGATTCTGTCCCCATGAACACGTGCACAGCCTGGGAGTGGCTGCCCCAAGTGCCACCAAAAAACCCACATGTTGACCCCCATACACACACAGGTAATGCAGCCTTACATGCCTTAGGATACAGTGTGGACAGGCTGTGGTGTTGTAGGTGTGCCCCTGAGTCCCTGGCAAGTAATTGTGGCTGGCATACGTTCACCAGTGACAACCATGGTGACATATGCGAGTGATTTGTACAGGGACGCGTTGTACAGCAATGGACCGATCAGTGTGCACGCATTGGCCATTGCATATGATGTGGACGGATGCGTGTTGTCATCAGATGTACGCGTTGTACAGCAATGGACCGATCGGTGTGCACGCATTGGCCATTGCATATGATGTGGCGGGAAATACGCGTTGTACAGCAATGGACCGATCGGTGTGCACGCATTGGCCATTGCATATGATGTGGACGGATGCGTGTTGTCATCCGATGTACGCGTTGTACAGCAATGGACCGATCGGTGTGCACGCATTGGCCATTGCATATGATGTGGACGGATGCGTGTTGTCATCCGATGTACGCGTTGTACAGCAATGGACCGATCGGTGTGCACGCATTGACCATTGCATTTGATGTGGACGGATGCATGTTGTTTTTCGAAATACGCGTTGTACAGCAATGGACCGATCGGTGTGCACGCATTGGCCATTGCATATGATGTGGAGGGAAATACGCGTTGTACATCAATGGACCGATCGGTGTGCACGCATTGGCCATTGCATATGATGTGGACGGATGCGTGTTGTCATCCGATGTACGCGTTGTACAGCAATGGACCGATCGGTGCGCACGCATTGGCCATTGCATATGATGTGGACGGATGCGTGTTGTCATCCGATGTACGTGTTGTACAGCAATGGACCGATCGGTGCGCACGCATTGGCCATTGCATATGATGTGGACGGATGCGTGTTGTCATCCGATGTACGCGTTGTACAGCAATGGACCGATCGGTGTGCACGCATTGGCCATTGCATATGATGTGGAGGGAAATACGCGTTGTACAGCAATGGACCGATCGGTGTGCACGCATTGGCCATTGCATATGATGTGGACGGATGCGTGTTGTCATCCGATGTACGCGTTGTACAGCAATGGACCGATCGGTGTGCACGCATTGGCCATTGCATATGATGTGGAGGGAAATATGCGTTGTACAGCAATGGACCGATCGGTGTGCACGCACTGGCCATTGCATATGATGTGGACGGATGCGTGTTGTCATCCGATGTATGCGTTGTACAGCAATGGACCGATCGGTGTGCACGCATTGGCCATTGCATATGATGTGGACGGATGCGTGTTGTCATCCGATGTACGCGTTGTACAGCAATGGACCGATCGGTGTGCACGCATTGGCCATTGCATTTGATGTGGACGGATGCGTGTTGTTTTTCGAAATACGCGTTGTACGGCAATGGACCGATCGGTGTGCACGCATTGGCCATTGCATATGATGTGGAGGGAAATACGTGTTGTACAGCAATGGACCGATCGGTGTGCACGCATTGGCCATTGCATTTGATGTGGACGGATGCGTGTTGTTTTTCGAAATACGCGTTGCACAGCAATGGACAGATCGGTGCGCACGCATTGGCTATGGCCTGACATGGCAACGGACGCGTTTTCGAAGCTTTAACGAGTCTGATGCAGTGAATACAGTTGGCCACCCACAACAATGTTGCAAATTCATGGGTGTCATGAAGTTGAACTTTTGAAGGATGCTGTGGGCGTGTATAAGTGGTGCAATTCCATGGATTGGCCAGATTCAGAAGATGCAAACGACTTGGACCTATCACTTTGGACACATGGGACAGTATCTGCCTCTGCAGCACACATATAATGCTGGCTGTTCCCCTGAGAGCTCACTTGCCTGCACTACATGCTCCAGGACGACATCTGCCACCACCACTGCTGCTGTATCTGCATCCTCTGGCTACTGCAATGGCACGTACTGTGGAGAGAGCCCCAGCCTTCAGCGCTGAGGAGAACCAGGCCCTGCTGGACAGCCTCCTTCCACAGTACAGCAAGCTGTATGGGAAACCAGGGGAGCAGGTCAGTGTGCTGTCCACTGCCTTACTAAATGTGCATGTTGTCTGACTAGCAAGACTTACAGTGTGCACACCACTGGCTAGCATGCTCACTGAGTAGTTGTCACCCCCAAAGTGTGTAGTTACATGCACTGAACAGGTATAGTGCAGTAACAGTGCATTCCAACAAGGTTTTACTTCCCAGGCAATGATACCATTTGGTAACTGCTGGCAAACTGTTCATAGCCATAGTTGCACTGCCTGTGTACATCATATGCCCCTGTGATTGAGACATGTATATCCAACTGTGTGATGCACGGAAATGTTGCATGTGTAGTAATGGCCTTTTCACTTTGTCATCCTCACAGGTTGATGCCCACCAGAAGCAGGAAATCTGGCTGACCATCGCCCGGGCAGTAAGATCCGTGGGGGTCTACAAGCGCCGGATCCGCAACTGCCAGAAGAGGTGGCAGGACCTTCGGGGCTGGACCCGGAGGATCGCACGGGTCCAGCTGAAGCTGTCGCCTCCTCGCAGGAGGGGCGGACACCGGACCCTGACCCCCACATGCTCAGGATTCTGGCGGTGGTCTTCCCGGACCTGGATGGGCAGCTGAAGGCCAGACAGCAGCAAGGAGGGGGTGAGTCCATGACTGCACTGTGAACTTTGTCTGACATGCTATGTGCCCTCCTCTGGCCTGGTTAAACTTCCACAGTACATCAGTCTTGTGGTCCAGGACCCATGTCCCTCAATTGTGACATGGCCACTCCTCATCTGATACCCGGGTGTGGGCCTTACAGTCAGGAAATTGTGTCACTTGGGTACTGTGACTTGCATTTTGCTTAGCTCAAGGTGGGGGACAGCATTTGTTCCCGTAACTTTGTGGTGGGCTTCATGGGTGGGTCAATTGCTTACACAATGCCTGAGTTCTGACATGTAATCTGCGTGTAACTTTGATATGTGGTCCAATTGCTGATCTGACTCACCACATGTGCCTGGGGTATTTGGCACACACCCATGCTGCGGGTGGGAACAATGTTTGGGCCTCAGGAGTATGTATATCAAGTGTGTCACACATGCTTAGCCACCTGCCTACTGTCCAGGGCTCATCCCTCTTTCACGTGGAGCAGGACAGTCATGCCTACTCCAGGGCATACAATACACTCTGTACTCCCACTCCCGTGTATCAGCTGACACGGTGTGCTCAGTGAAATGTTCCCTCAGGTGTCTGCCTCTGTGTCATTGTGCTGTGGCTTCGTTGTCAGGACTACTGGGGTGTTTATCGGTTAGGGCTCAGCATGCCATCTGAGATGTGACCATAGGAGACGATACTTGTGTGACATATAGGTGTTTGATCACTTGATTGTGCAGACTGGTGTATGCGACTGTGAAGTTCAGGCAGCTGTTTTTCATTCACAGCAGACTGTGAGGTGCTCAGGTTCAGAGAGTTGTGTTTCATGTCTCCCATATGTCCAATTGGTATGACGTGGACACATAAGAGTTCAGATGATGTGGTTTGTGGGGGATAGACATGTGCACTTGTCAGCTACAGAACTTGTATTCCCCATGACCTAGGATTGTGACACAGTGCAGACTGTTGTTGGCTGGCTGCCCTGCCCATGTGACTGGAGACAGTGATGTATGACTTTGCAGGCATGCCTGTGCCATGGCATTAAACTTCCTAAGAGTGATCCTGCAGGGGAGTGACATGTGCTACATGCACCCCATTGTGGCATTGACTATCAGGACATGGGTGCATCATGGTGTCTGGTGCTGGTATGCATCACATGCATTTCAAATTGGACTCTGGCCATCCCTTTATCCGGACACCTGTACTGACTCAGTGGCAAGAGATGTGATGTGTGCATGTTCACATACTTCACCGTGTTCTCTGCAATGTCCAACAACTGTGTAGGTGGTGCATGTGTCCACACTGGGGTATTACCATCCGACAGGCACCAGACAGATGGGTGCAAGGCCAGGAGGGATGTGAGTGCCATGGTTGACCATCAGACTGACAATTGGCTTCTCCTAATCTGTGTGAGCACTTTTGGCAATGTTCAACTAAGGATGCCAGGGCTTGCTCTGTAATGTGCTGTACTTACTGTGGTGTGTGCGGTCAGTGCAGGTGACTGATGTTTGTCTGTTTCCCTAATTGTTTGCAGATACATCCACGGCCACAGGAGGGGACAGCTCCACCGACCAGGAGGAGCTGCAGAGCCAGACTGGGTCAGCAGCCGATGAGTGGTCGGAGGGACCCAGTGGCACGGAGGGCGAGGGGAGCCACACCGAGGAGTCCTCAGCACCATCCACCTCAGCTGAGGACCGCAGCAGCTCGGAGGATGACTCCCTTGTGGAGGCGGGTGTCAGCAGCCACCACACCCCAGCTAGTATGGCTGGCCCCGCCACCACCACCACCACCGCCCTCCCATCGGCTCCCATTCCAGAGGTCCGTGGAGGCTCCCGTGTTCGGGAGCGTGTCTCCTTCGTGCCAGGCACCGCACCCCCTGCCCCTGTGTCTCCTGCTGCCCTGAGTGAGGAGTCTGTGTACTTACTTCGCCAGCTCCATGTAGGGCAGACAACAATGCTGAGTGTCCTCCATGCACACACCACTCTGTTGACACAGCTGGTGTCGTTCATGGAGGGCATCTCATTGGGCATGTCTGCCCTACAGAGGAGCAATAAGTCCATGGCCTCCTCCCTGACGGCAGCAGTGTCCCTCCTCCAACAGTCCCTCACCCCTCCTACCTCTGCCCCATCCACACTTCCTAGCACCCTACCTGTCCCAAGCACATGCACACCTGCACAATCACCCAAACACACAGACACGAGCAGCACAGAAACACCCAAAACAAAGTCAAAACGTGCACGCAAGCATCCTCAGGGGACTGATACCACACCCACAGGGGATGGGGAACAGACACACACACAGGCATCCACAGTCACTCCGCAGTCCTCTGATACCTCTCCCTCCAAGACCCCTTCCCTTGCCTCACCTGCAACCCCACATACAAAGCAGCTCTTCCTCTGTGACCTTGGCCTCTTCCCCTCCGATCCAGCTGATCCAGCATACAGGGGGAAGAGGAAGTCCACCCACACAGAGGGGAGTGCCCCTCACCCCCGGACACCCTCCTCCAGGCACAGACAAACTGTGGCCCCCACCCGCAAGTCCCCCCGGACCCGGAAGAGCAAGACCCCACCATGGCCCTGCAGCTCAACAACACAGTCTCCTTCCTCCATCCCTCAGGCCCCCACTACACAGGTTCCCCCACCACACCCTGCCCCAGGTTCCCCCACCCACAGATACACCATCCCCAAAATGATCCGGCCTTCTCCCCCTACCACTTGCTCTTCCAGCCCCACCCCCCACTGCGCATGTTTGTGCCACTGGTGTGGAGACCGTGTCCTCCCCTCTGTCCTGCCCACCTTACCTGAACCCCATTCAACTCCCCTGGAGATAGGCACTGCAGTGGAGTCCACTACCACCCCGTCTGACTTGGGCACTGCAGTGGGGAACCTGTCCACTCCATCTGCCCAGCCCACTGCAGTCGTGCCGGCACCCACACCATCTGACTCATGCCCCCCAGTTGTGCCGGCACACACCATGTCAGACACCTCCACTGCAGTTGTCAGTGACTCTCCAGCACCCACCACCCCTTCCCTGCCTCCTTCTGGTGAGCCCTGATGCTGTCCCTGCGGTGCCTGGCCTGCCCCCCGTATGCCCCACTGAGTGGAATGTCCCTGGTCCGTAGCAGTGACAAAGGGTGACATCTGCCACTGTCACCCTGTTCGGACTTTACTGATGGACTGGCCATTGGCCTTTGTGTTTTTTCAGGACATTCAATTTTACACCCACATATGCTGAATAAAGCTACTTTCTGTTCTCTAGTGGTTTTGCTTCAGATGTACATGATGTTGATGATGCTAACCATGCCCTTGCTGCAGTGATGGTGATTTTTGATATCAGGTAAATGAAGTGTTACTGTGCAGGACCCCATGTGGTCCAGGGGGAATGTGTCCTATCCTGGTGTGTATCCATGTCATCCTTTGCAGCAATATGAGGGTGTCATGTTTTCAATATTTGCCAATGGGATTTCCTACTTTTGTTTGCAATATCACATCTGTGGCTTACACCCCTGCACATCTGTTGTGCTTGCCATTGTTCAATTTGTCTATTTCCCTGACCGTGTGACCATCTCCACTGGACATGCATGATTTGGGCATCAATGGGGAGGGACTCATCTGTGTTATCAGTGCAACTTGCTATACATGTGTGTTGGATCTGTGCAGATGATTTCGGTGACACTCCCATGACCAGGCTGATGTGACGAGAGCCTTCATTTTGTGCTAATTGTTGACTGAGTGACCAAGTGTTCTGCTGACATGATGGAGCCCTGCAGAGACAACGTATGGCACAGCTTTCCTTACACAGGTGTGCAGTCCCCTCATGGCAGTGTGTAATTCCATGACATTGCCTGAGCCCAAGGTGTGTGTTGTGTGAGCATGTCTGTGTGTGTTCACTTCCATTTTGCTACGCAGGCTGGGATCCCTAGTGATGTTCCTGTTTGTGATGCTTGCTGAGTTGACCTATGTTCCCCCAAAATCTTCGCCCTGGGTTCTCTGGAATGTGGGTGCATGGCACATTACTGGTCATCAGGGTGTCATCCATAGGTGTGCTTGCTGTCAGGGCTGAGTTTGTGGGCAAACGCAGATGAGACACAGTCAGGATTCCCCTTGGCACTTGTTGGTTACACAAGTCATGTAATTTACAGTTTGTGGTAGCTTTCAGTGATTGTGACACGTTGTGTGTGTGACTGCTGCCACTCCTCAGGGTCAGAGCTGCAATGTTGGAAGTTGTCTGTGTGTTCTTTGTGGGTGACCTTGGCTTCTTCATTGGTGTGTGACTGTGGCCGGGATCCCATTGGTTGGGGTGGATTTGACGTCATACCCATGTACGGCGTACTGTGCAGTGTGTCAGACATTCACGAGTCTTGTTGACTGGCCATGTGTGATGGGTTTCTGCACCTTAGTTCCCACCACCACCCCTGGGATTGTCATGGGTGCATGTGCAATGTCACCAGTCCATGTGAGCTTCACTGCTGCACATTGGTGGAGATCAAGGTGTGTGGTGTTGAGTGTGTGCAAATGTGAGTTGTTGCACGGCTAGACCCCTACCTCCATATTGGCCTTGGCTGATAGGCCGTGCTGATTGATTTGTGCTTGTGTAGGTGTGATGGTAGTTTGTTGCTCAGGACACATGGCTGTGGTTCACAGTGTGAGCGACATCTAGCTTTGTCATCACAGTGGGATTATCATGCAGGCCAGTGTCACCACAATGTGGGGTCCCTGGGGGTAGTGCTGTGGTGGGTCTGTCTCTTGCTGTGTTAGTTGCTGTTCCTACAAGCTTGTGTGACATGTGTAATTTGGGCTCCCTCTCATCTAACAATGCCTGATTGCCCACATAGGGGAATCCGATCCATGAGTTACTTTTGTGTGGCACTTTATACACATCTTTGTAATTGGGATTCAGGCCTCCTCATGTGTTGTGTGGTTGCCTGGGGACACTGGCACACCCCCCCCCCATCACCTGTTGTGTTTGATATGCAGTGTGAGGCTGCCTGTTTGTGTTTGTGCATCTGCACCACTGCATTGGCATATCTTTAGTGTGCCATTGGCTGTATGTTGTTTGGTGGGTTTCCCCTGCTGTCCCTGGGACTCCTAGGTCATCAGTCAGCACAATGATCATGGTTTGTATGTCCCATTGCTGCCATGGTATGGTATTTGTTCACCTCACATCTACAGTCTCCACAGGATATCTACATTTGTGTGTCCATTGGTGCAGATATGTGGGTCTGCATTATGATGGTCACTTCTGTCATTGTGTAATTGATGAATGTTGACAATGTCAGCACCCATGGGTGATGTTTGTCTGCACATGGCCAAAGGTATGTCTTATTTGCACTGCACTGTTTGCCTCACCCAATCTATGTTGCTATGGGACACAAGCACTACTATGCCACTGATGTGTTTGTTGTTCTGTGACCAGGAATCCTCCATGCTGTTTGGCATTTGCAGCTTTTCCCATGACAACACTTATATTTTGGTCACTGTGATGATGGGGCTTTAGACCCCATTGCCACAATGTTCAAAATGTGCTTCAGCTATGGACCCCACACTTACCTTTTGGTCACTGTGATGATGGGGGTTTGGACCCCATTGCCACAATGTTCCAAATGTGCTTCAGCTATGGACCCCACACTTACCTTTTGGTCACTGTGATGATGGGGTGTTAGACCCCATTGCCACAGTGGGCATGGTCTGCTTGCATTGTGGAGGCCAAACACATTTATGTGTGACACATGTGATAGGGGGTCACATTGTATGTTCAATGTCATGTTCAGTGTTGTAGGCATTTGACACAGACTACACACGCTTGTCATGGTGTTGGGGGATGTGTTTTTCTGACATTCCTTATGTTGGAGTATGCTGGTTGTGTCATGCATTACCCGTCCTATGAGTAGGGGTGGTGTTGGTGCTAGGCATCCATCCCCCTATGAGTGGGGATGGTAGCAGGGACAGGCATCCAGCCCCCCCCTGAGTAGGGGTGGTGGTAGTGGTAGGCATCCAGCCCCCCCGGAGTAGGGGTGGTGGTAGTGGTAGGCATCAATTCCCCTATGAGTGGGGATGGTAGTAGTGACAGGCATCCAGCCCCCCATGAGTAGGGGTGCTGGTAGTGGTAGGCATCCAGCCCCCCCCGGAGTAGGGGTGGTGGTAGTGGTAGGCACCCAGCCCCCCCTGAGTAGGGGTGCTGGTAGTGGTAGGCATCCAGCCCCCCCGGAGTAGGGGTGGTGTTGGTGGTAGGCATCCATCCCCCTATGAGTGGGGATGGTAGTAGTGACAGGCATCCAGCCCCCCCTGAGTAGGGGTGCTGGTAGTGGTAGGCATCCAGCCCCCCCCCCGGAGTAGGGGTGGTGGTAGTGGTAGGCATCAATTCCCCTATGTGTGGGGATGGTAGTAGTGACAGGCATCCAGCCCCCCATGAGTAGGGGAGGTGGTAGTGGTAGGCATCCAGCCCCCCCTGAGTAGGGGTGGTGGTAGTGGTAGGCATCCAGCCCCCCCTGAGTAGGGGTGGTGGTAGTGGTAGCCATCCAGGCCCCCATGAGTAGGGGTGGTGGTAGTGGTAGGCATCCAGGCCCCCATGAGTAGGGGTGGTGGTAGTGGTAGGCATCAATTCCCCTATGAGTGGGGATGGTAGTAGTGACAGGCATCCAGGCCCCCATGAGTAGGGGTGCTGGTAGTGGTAGGCATCCAGGCCCCCCTGAGTAGGGGTGGTGGTAGTGGTAGGCATCCAGCCCCCCCTGAGTAGGGGAGCTGCTAGTGACAGGCATCCAGCACCCCCTGAGTAGGGGTGGTGGTAGTGGTAGGCATCCAGCCCCCATGAGTAGGGGTGGTGGTAGTGGTAGGCATCCAGCCACCCTGAGTAGGGGTGGTGGTAGTGGTAGGCATCCAGCCCCCCCCAGAGTAGGGGTGGTGGTAGTGGTAGGCATCAATTCCCCTATGAGTGGGGATGGTAGTAGTGACAGGCATCCAGCCCCCCATGAGTAGGGGTGCTGGTAGTGGTAGGCATCCAGCCCCCCCGGAGTAGGGGTGGTGGTAGTGGTAGGCATCCAGCCCCCCTGAGTAGGGGTGCTGGTAGTGGTAGGCATCCAGCCCCCCGGAGTAGGGGTGGTGTTGGTGGTAGGCATCCATCCCCTATGAGTGGGGATGGTAGTAGTGACAGGCATCCAGCCCCCCTGAGTAGGGGTGCTGGTAGTGGTAGGCATCCAGCCCCCCCGGAGTAGGGGTGGTGGTAGTGGTAGGCATCAATTCCCCTATGTGTGGGGATGGTAGTAGTGACAGGCATCCAGCCCCCCCTGAGTAGGGGTGGTGGTAGTGGTAGGCATCCAGCCCCCCCTGAGTAGGGGTGGTGGTAGTGGTAGGCATCCAGCCCCCCTGAGTAGGGGTGGTGGTAGTGGTAGCCATCCAGGCCCCCATGAGTAGGGGTGGTGGTAGTGGTAGGCATCCAGGCCCCCATGAGTAGGGGTGGTGGTAGTGGTAGGCATCAATTCCCCTATGAGTGGGGATGGTAGTAGTGACAGGCATCCAGGCCCCCATGAGTAGGGGTGCTGGTAGTGGTAGGCATCCAGGCCCCCCTGAGTAGGGGTGGTGGTAGTGGTAGGCATCCAGCCCCCCCTGAGTAGGGGAGCTGGTAGTGACAGGCATCCAGCACCCCCTGAGTAGGGGTGGTGGTAGTGGTAGGCATCCAGCCCCCATGAGTAGGGGTGGTGGTAGTGGTAGGCATCCAGCCACCCTGAGTAGGGGTGGTGGTAGTGGTAGGCATCCAGCCCCCCCAGAGTAGGGGTGGTGGTAGTGGTAGGCATCAATTCCCCTATGAGTGGGGATGGTAGTAGTGACAGGCATCCAGGCCCCCATGAGTAGGGGTGCTGGTAGTGGTAGGCATCCAGGCCCCCCTGAGTAGGGGTGGTGGTAGTGGTAGGCATCCAGCCCCCCCTGAGTAGGGGTGCTGGTAGTGACAGGCATCCAGCACCCCCTGAGTAGGGGTAGGGGTGGTGGTAGTGGTAGGCATCCAGCCCCCATGAGTAGGGGTGGTGGTAGTGGTAGGCATCCAGCCCCCCCTGAGTAGGGGTGGTGGTAGTGGTAGGCATCCAGCCCCCCCGGAGTAGGGGTGGTGGTAGTGGTAGGCATCAATTCCCCTATGTGTGGAGATGGTAGTAGTGACAGGCAAAAACAACAATTGATGGACAGAATGCAGAACAATGTCATACATTCACCCCAGTACAAAGATCTGGTCCTAAATCCATCGTGTTTTTGCTCACCATGCCATTCCAGTTTGGACCCAGCCATATGCAAATCAGTCTTGACCCTGCACCCAATGGGAACAGTCCAGCCCGAACTGCCAGGCCAGGTCCTCCCTGGACTGGAAACAAGCATCCTAGGACCGGTTTCGGGCTTTCAGCCCTCATCAGCCAGGATAGCTTGACTCCAGTGGCATGGAGAGCACGGGAGAGCACGGGACCCACGTCTGGGCATACCCGTCCCACTCGGGGTGACAAATGCAAAAACAACAATTGATGGACAGAATGCAGAACAATGTCATACATTCACCCCAGTACAAAGATCTGGGCCTAAATCCATTGTTTTTTTTGCTCACCATGCCATTCCAGTTTGGACCCAGCCATATGCAAATCAGTCTTGACCCTGCACCCAATGGGAACAGTCCTGCCCGAACTGCCAGGCCAGGTCCTCCCTGGACTGGAAACAAGCATCCTAGGACCGGTTTCGGGCTTTCAGCCCTCATCAGCCAGGATAGCTTGACTCCAGTGGCATGGAGAGCACGGGACCCACGTCTGGGCATACCCGTCCCACTCGGGGTGACAAATGCAAAAACAACAATTGATGGACAGAATGCAGAACAATGTCATACATTCACCCCAGTACAAAGATCTGGGCCTAAATCCATAGTTTTTTGCTCACCATGCCATTCCAGTTTGGACCCAGCCATATGCAAATCAGTCTTGACCCTGCACCCAATGGGAACAGTCCAGCCCGAACTGCCAGGCCAGGTCCTCCCTGGACTGGAAACAAGCATCCTAGGACCGGTTTTGGGCTTTCAGCCAGGATAGCTTGACTCCAGTGGCATGGAGAGCACGGGACCCACGTCTGGGCATACCCGTCCCACTCGGGGTGACAAATGCAAAAACAACAATTGATGGACAGAATGCAGAACAATGTCATACATTCACCCCAGTACAAAGATCTGGGCCTAAATCCATCGTTTTTTTGCTCACCATGCCATTCCAGTTTGGACCTAGCCATATGCAAATCAGTCTTGACCCTGCACCCAATGGGAACAGTCCAGCCCGAACTGCCAGGCCAGGTCCTCCCTGGACTGGAAACAAGCATCCTAGGACCGGTTTCGGGCTTTCAGCCCTCATCAGCCAAGATAGCTTGACTCCAGTGGCATGGAGAGCACGGGACCCACGTCTGGGCATACCCGTCCCACTCGGGGTGACAAATGCAAAAACAACAATTGATGGACAGAATGCAGAACAATGTCATACATTCACCCCAGTACAAAGATCTGGGCCTAAATCCATCGTTTTTTGCTCACCATGCCATTCCAGTTTGCACCCAGCCATATGCAAATCAGTCTTGACCCTGCACCCAATGGGAACAGTCCAGCCCGAACTGCCAGGCCAGGTCCTCCCTGGACTGGAAACAAGCATCCTAGGACCGGTTTCGGGCTTTCAGCCCTCATCAGCCAGGATAGCTTGACTCCAGTGGCATGGAGAGCACGGGACCCACGTCTGGGCATACCCGTCCCACTCGGGGTGACAAATGCAAAAACAACAATTGATGGACAGAATGCAGAACAATGTCATACATTCACCCCAGTACAAAGATCTGGGCCTAAATCCATCGTTATTAAAAAATGATGGATTTAGGCCCAGATCTCTGTACTGGGGTGAATGTATGACATTGTTCTGCATTCTGTCCATCAACTGTTGTTTTTGCATTTGTCACCCGAGTGGGACGGTATGCCCAGACGTGGGTCCCGTGCTTCCATGCCACTGGAATCAAGCTATCCTGGCTGAAGAGGGTGAAACCCGAACCGGTCCTAGGATGCTTGTTTCCAGTCCAGGGAGGACCTGGCTTGGCAGTTCGAGCTGGACTGTTCCCATGAGGCACAGGGTCAGACTGATTTGCATATGGCCATGTCTGAACTGGGGTGGCGGAGTGAGCTAAAGAATGATGATGGATTAAACCCAGATCAGTTGACTGGGGGTGAGTGCTTGCAATGTCAACACTCCGTCCATCATCCCCTTTGGTTTTGCTTTGTTCGCCCTAAGTTGGCAGGGTATGCCCAGACGTGGGTCCCTTGCTCACTTTGCCACTGGATTCAAGATAGCCTGGCTGATGAGGGCTGTGAGCCCGAAACCGGTCCCAGGATGCTTGTTTCCGGTCCAGGGAAGACATGGCTTGGCAGTTCGGGCTGGACTGTTCCCATGAGGCACAGGGTCAGACTGATTTGCATATGGCCATGTCTGAACTGGGGTGGCGGAGTGAGCTAAAGAATGATGATGGATTAAACCCAGATCAGTTGACTGGGGGTGAGTGCTTGCAATGTCAACACTCCGTCCATCATCCCCTTTGGTTTTGCTTAGTAGTGACAGGCCTCCAGCCCCCCATGAGTAGGGGTGGTGGTAGTGGTAGGCATCCAGCCCCTCCTGAGTAGGGGTGGTGGTAGTGGTAGGCATCCAGCCCCCCCTGAGTAGGGGTGCTGGTAGTGACAGGCATCCAGCACCCCCTGAGTAGGGGTGGTGGTAGTGGTAGGCATCCAGCCCCCCTGAGTAGGGGTGCTGGTAATGACAGGCATCCAGCACCCCCTGAGTAGGGGTGGTGGTAGTGGTAGGCATCCAGCCCCCATGAGTAGGGGTGGTGGTAGTGGTAGGCATCCAGCCCCCGAGTAGGGGTGGTGGTAGTGGTAGGCATCAATTCCCCTATGTGTGGGGATGGTAGTAGTGACAGGCATCCAGCACCCCATGAGTAGGGGTGGTGGTAGTGGTAGGCATCCAGCCCCCTGAGTAGGGGTGCTGGTAGTGACAGGCATCCAGCATCCCCTGAGTAGGGGTGGTGGTAGTGGTAGGCATCCAGCCCCAATGAGTAGGGGTGGTGGTAATGGTAGGCATCCAGCCCCCCCTGAGTAGGGGTGGTGGTAGTGGTAGGCATCCAGCCCCCCCTGAGTAGGGGTGCTGGTAGTGACAGGCATCCAGCACCCCCTGAGTAGGGGTGGTGGTAGTGGTAGGCATCCAGCCCCCCCTGAGTAGGGGTGCTGGTAGTGACAGGCATCCAGCACCCCATGAGTAGGGGTGGTGGTAGTGGTAGGCATCCAGCCCCCCCTGAGTAGGGGTGCTGGTAGTGACAGGCATCCAGCACCCCCTGAGTAGGGGTGGTGGTAGTGGTAGGCATCCAGCCCCCATGAGTAGGGGTGGTGGTAGTGGTAGGCATCCAGCCCCCCCTGAGTAGGGGTGGTGGTAGTGGTAGGCATCAATTCCCCTATGTGTGGGGATGGTAGTAGTGACAGGCATCCAGCACCCCCTGAGTAGGGGTGGTGGTAGTGGTAGGCATCCAGCCCCCATGAGTAGGGGTGGTGGTAGTGGTAGGCATCCAGCCCCCTGAGTAGGGGTGGTGGTAGTGGTAGGCATCAATTCCCCTATGTGTGGGGATGGTAGTAGTGACAGGCATCCAGCACCCCTGAGTAGGGGTAGTGGTAGGCATCCAGCCCCCCTGAGTAGGGGTGCTGGTAGTGACAGGCATCCAGCACCCC
This sequence comes from Calotriton arnoldi, assembly GCA_963921515.1. Classification (NCBI taxonomy): domain Eukaryota; kingdom Metazoa; phylum Chordata; class Amphibia; order Caudata; family Salamandridae; genus Calotriton; species Calotriton arnoldi. The sequence continues at coordinate 356,722 of CAWUFW010000707.1, forward strand.
TGAGTAGGGGTGGTGGTAGTGGTAGGCATCCAGCCCCCATGAGTAGGGGTGGTGGTAGTGGTAGGCATCCAGCCCCCTGAGTAGGGGTGGTGGTAGTGGTAGGCATCAATTCCCCTATGTGTGGGGATGGTAGTAGTGACAGGCATCCAGCACCCCTGAGTAGGGGTGGTGGTAGTGGTAGGCATCCAGCCCCCATGAGTAGGGGTGGTGGTAGTGGTAGGCATCCAGCCCCCCTGAGTAGGGGTGGTGGTAGTGGTAGGCATCAATTCCCCTATGTGTGGGGATGGTAGTAGTGACAGGCATCCAGCACCCCCTGAGTAGGGGTGGTGGTAGTGGTAGGTATCCAGCCCCCCGGAGTAGGGGTGCTGGTAGTGACAGGCATCCAGCACCCCTGAGTAGGGGTGGTGGTAGTGGTAGGCATCCAGCCCCCATGAGTAGGGGTGGTGGTAGTGGTAGGCATCCAGCCCCCTGAGTAGGGGTGGTGGTAGTGGTAGGCATCAATTCCCCTATGTGTGGGGATGGTAGTAGTGACAGGCATCCAGCACCCCATGAGTAGGGGTGGTGGTAGTGGTAGGCATCCACCCCCCCCTGAGTAGGGGTGGTGGTAGTGGTAGGCATCCAGCCCCCCCCCCTGAGTAGGGGTGGTGGTAGTGGTAGGCATCCAGCCCCCCCTGAGTAGGGGTGCTGGTAGTGACAGGCATCCAGCACCCCCTGAGTATGGGTGGTGGTAGTGGTAGGCATCCAGGCCCCTATGGGTGGGGATGGTAGTAGTGACAGGCATCCAGCCCGCCCTGAGTAGGGGTGGTGGTAGTGGTAGGCATCAATTCCCCTATGTGTGGGGATGGTAGTAGTGACAGGCATCCAGCACCCCATGAGTAGGGGTGGTGGTAGTGGTAGGCATCCAGCCCCCATGAGTAGGGGTGGTGGTAGTGGTAGGCATCCAGCACCCCATGTGTAGGGGTGGTGGTAGTGGTAGGCATCCAGCCCCCCCTGAGTAGGGGTGCTGGTAGTGGTAGGCATCCAGCCCCCCCTGAGTAGGGGTGGTGGTAGGCATCAATTCCCCTATGTGTGGGGATGGTAGTAGTGACAGGCATCCAGCACCCCATGAGTAGGGGTGGTGGTAGTGGTAGGCATCCAGCCCCCCCTGAGTAGGGGTGGTGGTAGTGGTAGGCATCCAGCCCCCCCTGAGTAGGATTGGTGGTAGTGGTAGGCATCCAGCCCCCTGAGTAGGGGTGGTGGTAGTGGTAGGCATCCAGCCCCCTGAGTAGGGGTGGTGGTAGTGGTAGGCATCCAGGCCCCTATGGGTGTGTATGGCATTGGTGATAGCCATCCCGCCCCTATGGTTCTGCTGTTGCTAGTGTACGTCATTTCTGCATCCCTATGTGTGTGTGACATATGTCGGGTACGTGTCGTTTGTTTGTGTAGTGGGTGTTTGACTTAACGTCTGCGCCGTACGCGTCCATACCTGTTCCGGTAATAGATGTAGAGTATTGGTAGGACCTGCGCGATGGGATTCATGGTTGGTTCGTCTCGTTCGGGTTTCTCGTTGCTTCGACTCGTACTCGTCGCTGGCTTGTTCGTCTCGTGGCCGTGGATCGTCTTGTGGCGCGAATCGGAGCTTATGTGCGGCTCTCCCGGATGCTCTGACGTGCCGGACGTAGCGACGGGTTCGGCGCGTACGGAGTGCGCATCGTACTAGTCCGGCCGGAAGGTGCTGTATATTTGCTTCCGTGCGACTCGATTCTGCGTTTACGGATCCGGCTCGGGTGGGGAACAGGAGCTGGAATGGGTACGTACGGCTGGGTCGGGATCTGGGCAGTTATGCGCATCGTACTTGCTCGTTCGGACGAATGTTCGAATCGGTCGGGAAACACGCGTTCGGCTTGTTTTTTTTCCGGACGAATAGTGTTAGGTGCGCTTCCGGCCGGGATTGGAATCGACCCCTTAGTCGTTTTTTGGAAGAAAAAGCGTGCATTGAAATGAATAGGCTTTTTCAGTAAATTACAGGTAAGTTACTTTGTACGTTACTTTTCTTACTCAGTGCTGGATAACTGGATTCAGCACTGGGACATTTCCTGTACACAGTTAAGTAAATACGTTTTGGTTATTTGTGCGATTTTTAAAGAATATTTTTAGATTTCAAAACTCCACACTTGGAAACTTTATGGAAGAAAAGTGTCAATGTTATCCTATGGAGGAAAAACAGGTTATCGGCTCACATGTAAGTAATCGACTGTGGGAGTTAAGGTTCTGGGGTTAGACTCGGGTGTCCCCCAGGGTCAGTGATGCACTTTTGTTTCACCCTCAGCGGCACTAGGGCGGCCGGGTGCAGAGTGTTGAGGCCCAATGTTATCCTATGGAGGGTAGGGGGCCTCCGGTTGGCGGCTGCTGGCAAGCAGGCCACTGGGTTGTGGGAGCAACGCTACTAGGGTTCAGGTCAGGGCAAATAGGGAACCAAATTAGCACCAAAGGTGCACCCTCAGCGGCACTAGTGCGGCCGGGTGCAGGGTGCTGTTTTGATGTCGGGTGCCCTGTTGTTTTCAATGGAGAACCTCCAGTTAGAAGAAACACTGCAGGCTCGGGGACGAGGATCTTCTGGGTGCGACCACCACTTCGAGGGTAAGTTGGGATGTCTTGGGTTGGTTAGGCACCATTGGTTTGGGCACACAAGGCCGTGGGGCGTCTGGTGCAGGGGTGCCTTGGGACGTCGGAAAGTCTTACCCGCTCTGGTTGCGGTAGAGGGGATCCTCTGGATTGAGGCTGCAGGCGTCGTCTGGAGGCTTGAGGTAGGTCAGGAGTCGCTGGATCTCGGGTCAGGATCGCCGGGGTGACCTCCTCGTGGTGTTTTTCCACTCGAGCTCGGGCCGGGTTCGGCGGGTGCAGAGTGGGCTGGGTTCGCGGTATCTGGCCGGAGCCAGAAGCTGCAGTTTGAACAAGTCCAGTGTTCACGGGAGAAGCAGTCTTGGAAGTGAAGGCATGCAGGTCCTCCGGGGTTTTTGAGGTTGCTGGCTGCAGGACACACAGGGATTTCGCAGGAGCAGGTTCGAGGGGAGACAGGCCTGTAGGGCTGGGGCCAAGTCAGTGGGCGTCGTCCTCTTGTTAGCTCTGCACGGCTCTTCGTCCTTCTTCTTTTCTTCTTATTGTCAGGCTGGATCTGAGGAAGCAAGGTTCAGGGTGCCCCCTAAATACTAGATTTAGGGGCGTTACAGGTAGGTAGAGGGCAGGGACCAATGGGTCCCTTCCCTGGGGTGGGTACACCCCCTATCGTGCCACCCTCCAGTGGGAGGGGGGCAGGAGCCTGTCCCTGGTTGGTTAGGTCCCCCCATCCTCAAGATGGCGGGGACTCGGAGTTGTGCTTCACCTCGCCTCCCCCACCTGAGGGGTGGAGTTGGCAGAGGTGGGCGCACCTCTCTCCCTCACTTGTTTTTCCCGCCGGTTCTCCCGCCCAAAGTGGGGGGTAGAACCAGTGGGGACCAGTTGCTGAAAGCAGCAAATACTCTGGGGAGGCTCACAAAGGCGGCATGCCTTTGAAGCTTCCCCTTTCGTGAACCCTGCCCATCCTGGGGGAGGAGGCTTGGCACCTCGGCCCAGGATGTACATTGTTTCAGGCCCCCGAGAGCAGCAGGCTCTCGACCCAGGGGTCCAGAAACATGTCTGGTGGCGGCAGCTGAAAGTAGCCACTCAGCCTGGACACTAGAGGTGGGTTAGTTTTCAGGGGGCATCTCTGAGATGCCCTCTGTGTGCATCTTTCATTAAATCCCACACTGGCATCAGTGTGGGTTTAATGTGCTGAGAAGTTTGATAACAAACTTCTCAGTTTTCAGTGTAGCCATTATGGTGCTGTGGAGTTCGTAATGACAAGCTCCCAGCACCATATACTCTTAATGGCATCACTTCACTTACAATGTCTAAGAATGGACTTAGACACTGTAGGGGTACAGGGCTCATGCACCTGCACCCTCACCACTGGCATAGGGCACCCAGCTAGAGGGATGACTGATCTATGCCAGGGCAGTGGGTTGTAGGCATGGCGCACAGGGATGTGTGCCATGTCGACTCTTCACTTTGTTCTGCACCAAAACACGCAGCCTACAAAGGCAGTGTGTGTGTGTAAAGGTACAGGGCCTCTAAGGGTGGCACCATAAGTGCTGCAGCCCTTAGAGGTCTTCTCTGGTCACAGTACCCTGGGTACCTGTGGTACCATTTGCCATGGGCTGACCTGTGGCCAGAGATGCCAATTGGGTTAGTTTTGGGGAAAGAACACAGGCCCTGGGAACCTGATTGGCAGGGACCCAGGGCACACCAAGAAAAAGTGCATCAGTAGTCTGGCAAAAAGTGGGGGGGTTACTGCAACAGAAACCCACTTTCCTACAGAAGCTATAATGAATAAAAATTTACATATGGCCATGATGATTCATTTAGATGTTCTGAGTCCATTAAATGCATTTATCATCTATTTTAGTTGCACTTAAGTTGTATAATGAAGAGGATATATTCCAAATGATTACAAACTTAGTGACTATGACGGGAACCTCGCTAATACCTTTATTTAAGAATCATTTGTAAAATATAAAAAAAGATGTGATTATTCCTTCATGACAATCTGGCCCATTTCATACTAAATCACATATTGCCCCATAAGAAAAATAGGTCTTCCTCTAAACAGTTTTAATAATCATTCTCACTGTATATAATCAAAGCACAGACCAATAAGACATTTAATCCTTAAAGTCTTACAGAGAGACTCATGGTTTAGATAATGGTGAAACATATTGATACACCTAATGAAACACATTTTCTAACCTAAAAATATACACAATTTTTGATTTAAAAAAAAAGGAAGGTTTTTTTCTGCAAACAGTATTTATTTGGTGAATTTGAGGTCCAATTTAATCCAGTGATTTGAGTGTTGATTTTGTGGTTATCAAAGTATATAATAACTCATGTTAACTCATGCAACTTGCAACCCAGATCCACCCTTATTTTACACCAAAGTACTTCCTCGTGGTTTGGTAGGGTAGTTTGTTCCGGTAAATAACCTTGTGAAACTTTGAGGAAGCCCTTTGGTGTGGAGCGCATCATTTCCATATAAAAGCAAACTAGGCAAAAAACACCAGGCTACCTTTATAAAGGAGAAGAATGCCTATAATTGGAGCCTATATCCCATATACACAGCAGATCTAAATATAGATAGTTAATTGAATGAATGAGTGAAGTGGGAATCATAGGAAAATGATCCACTGTAAGAAATTCAGTTTTTGGTTGACGGGGTGTGAGCCATGTTCAAGCAGCAACCACAATTGTTGTCAGGATGAGGCACAAGCCAACCCTAAATTAACCTGCACTCAACCCTCTGGTAACTTGGCACAGAGCAGTCAGGCTTAACTTAGAGCCAATGTGTAAAGTATTTGTGTAAATCTTCAAACAGTAATAAAGTGAAAACACTACACAAAAAGGGTCTCACATCAAATTAGAAATATAGAGTAAAATGTAATAAATTAAACAAGAGCAGAAGAACAAAGATCCAATCAGTAGAACCGGAGTTATGAATTTTCAAAGATTTTAGTGAAAATAGCACCAAAAAGCACAAAGCGCCATCTGTGGATATCTGGTCGCGCCAGATCGGGACAAAGTCACAAGTTCAGGCCAACCACATGGAGTGCAAGCCGGCTACAGAGACCCAGTCAGGCCAGCTGAACAAAGTACCTTAAATCCTGGTTTGCGGAGCGTTGCGAGGATCCTCATCGATGGTGCGTCATGCAGCCGAAGCGATGCGTCGGTTCAGAGATGCAGTGAGGCTGCGATGTGTGGTCCTGTGTCATTCTTGAGGATCCCGTCGATGAGGGCTTGCAATGCAAACGTAGGCATCAAGGATAAGTCCCGCTGTTGAGGCGATGCGTCCGTTCCGAGGAGCTGCAACGCTACAATGTCCAGAGTCCGGTGTTGTCGTTGAGGCTGCCGTCAACAAGAGAGGAAAGGGGCTGCACCTAGGATGCGTTGTGCAGCAGCAGTTGTGATGTAGTCGCGGGTTGCGATACGGGTCCAATCCACGCAGCAGTGGTGAAGCGTTGGTTCTGCTCAGGGTTTTGCCGCGTAGCAGAGGAGATGCGTTGGTTCCACTGGATCCACAGAGGCTGGAGGAGTACCTTAAGCTCACTTCCAAGGGTCCAGGACTGGGTTGGCTGCACTTGGCAGGGTAGACTTACAGATGGCAGAGTCTAGGTGCAGGTGCAAGGTGGTTGGAAGACTGTTGTGTCCCTGAGGCTTCAGATCAGGAGGTCAGCCAACTAGCCCTTTGAGTCACTCTGGGGTTCTAGGTTCAAGAGATGCAGGTCCAGGCCCTCTTACCCAGGCAAGAGGGCAGCAGACCAACACAGCAAGACAGCAGTCCTTCAGAGCAGAAATCCAGCAGAGTGGCAGTCCTTTCAGCTGCACAGCAGTCCTTCTTCCTGGTAGAGTATCCACAGGTCCAGAACTGTGTACTGAAAAGTTGGTGTCTGAGGTCTAATATTTATACCCAGTTGGGACTTTGAAGGTGGGGTAGAAGCTTCTAGAGGTTGTTTCCCTTTGAAGTCCCCAGGCATCCTGCCTTCCTTGTCCGAACTCCAGACTAACTACAGGGGGTATCAGCCCTTTGTGTGCAGGCAGGACACAGCCTATTAGAGTGTAAGCGGGGCTGTGCACAGCTTCTCACTCCCATCCTGCCAGTGATGACCCATCCAGGCACACCTAAGCTTTCTATTGTGCATGGCTGTCAGCTACACCCAGTCATTTGACCCAGGCATGCTACAGGCACTAAATGGCTAATGCAGGAAAATGCCAACTTTCTAAAAGTGGCATTTTCAAAATTGTAATTTAAAATCTGACTTCACCATTAGTTAGGATTTTTCATTACAATTCCAAAGACACCAAACATGAACTGGTCACTTATTCCCATTTGAAAAGTACAGCTTATTAAATGTAATAAGGTAACTCCAATGTTATCCTCTGGGAGAGGTAGGCCTTTCAGTACTGAAAACGACTATAAGAGTTTTTCATTACCAAGACATGGAAAACTTAAAAGTACATGTCCAACCTTTTGAATACACTGCAGCTTGCCCTCTGGACTGTCCAGGGCCTACCCTAGTAGTGACTTGCATGTATTAAAAAGGAAGGTTTGAGCCTGGCAAATGGTTTATTTTGCCAGGTCGAAATGGCAGTTTAAAACTGCACACTCAGGCTGCAGTGGCAGGCCTGTGACGTGTTTAAAGGGCTGCTTAAGCAGGGGGCACAATCAGTGCTGCAAGCCCACTAGTAGCATTTCATTTACCGGCCCTGTGTAGCTATAGTATCACTTTACTAGGGACTTACAAGTACATAAATGCACCAATTGGGTGCAAGCAAATTTCACCAGGTTCCTCAAGTCACTTCAAGTCAACACTCCTACCAAGTTCAGCACTCCAAGCCGTAGCTCGGGCAAAATCACACAATCAGAAAGGAAATGGAGAGCCAGCCAGGACATCACAGACAGAACTACCTACAAAGCTGCACTCATATGCTACTACCAGCAAATTAGAGACACCAAGAATAAAGCACTATTGGACTGCATCAAAGGAAGCTCCAACAGCTGCAAGGAGATCTTCTTGATTATCAAGGATTTCACCTTGCCATCCGCCATTGTCGACAACATTGCTGCCTCCCAACAACTCCGTGACAACCTATCCAACTTCTTTCACAGCAAAATTGCAACCATCTACAGCAACTTCACACACCAACCCAACCCCAGAGAACTCTTTGCTAACCTACCCACCACCAACCAACACGGCCACCTGAACAAATGGACAACCCTCACCAGAAATGACACAGTGGCAATCATGCAGACCATACACTCAGGGGCCCCAATGGACCAATGCCCCCACCACATCTACAACCTGGGAACACCACCACTCAGCACCACCCTGACCCACATCATCAACACCTCCATCATGTCCACCACTTTCCCGGATGAATGGAAACTTGCAGAAATCACCGTCTTCAAGAAGCCCACAGCCGGCCAGAATAAACTGAGCAACTGCAGACCTATCTCCCTGCTCCCCTATCCTGCCAAAGTGATTGAGAAGGTCATTAACAAGGAACTCACAACCCATCAAAAACTTCAACATCTTCTACACAACACACAATCAGGATTCAGAAAGGACCACAGCTCCAATACAGCACTCGTTGCAGCCACTGACGACATTCAAAACATCCTGGACTGAGGAGAAACAGTGTGTTATATTTACATAGGCTATTACTGTGTGTGTATATGTTTGCATTCTAATGCAGTTCTTGTTCTTCTGTCACTAAGCATGTTCTAGAATCTATGCAAGGAATCAGTTTCTCGAGGACCTGCTAGCATGTAGTCCTGTGGTACTGTGCTGTGCTCAATAAAGAAAATATTTTTTATATAAAAAAAACCTGGATTTTGAATGAAATAAATGGCAAGGAAATTTGAAGACATATCTGCTACTATTCTTCAAGCAGCACGGGCGATTTTGTCTTCATTGAACTTACGAATTTTAACATTCAACATTATTGGATATTTGTTAAAAGGAAGGAATTTACAGTCTTCCAGCTGAGAGAAATTTACAGTGGACAGCGGTTCCACTAGCACATTGCCAATTTTGGAGTTTTTCCTGTTTGCTGCAATTTGCTGACCCTCAATGGCTGCCTGTGAAGCCGCTGCTGCCTCGAGGAAAAGGAATGAGCACCAGCGTATAACAAGCGATGTTAACTTGGAAACAATTATGGAGGATAACGCTCAATGTGTACTCGTCATCGGGTTGGTACAATACATTCTAGATTGGCATGGTAACCAATGAGCATTGCATGCAGGACCATGTGATTGTCTTAGATTCGACTTCAACGCAGGACGGTGGAGTCAGCATTGCCATGATAGCCTTCATTACGCGCAGCAGCTCAAGTGTCATGGGAGCTTCTCGAGGCATTTCTGGCAATTCCAATGACGTATATATATCAACACATTCTCTTTTATGAGTGCATAGTATTTATTGTAGTGCGTACTTCATGAAACGCCACTGCTCGTCAATCGGAGAGCGTTTCCAGTAGGAATACAAATCCTCCTATGACTTTGAACAGTATCGCAGTAAGAATCGACTGACACACTGAATGTTCTTTGGCTGGTGTCTTGAGGAGTACTTGAAGGATAAGGTATAAATACTGATATAAGAATAATTCAAAAAACATTAACTGGTATTGTAAAAGGTATTCACTCACAGATTGGTAATTTCTGGTGACCAATATGCAGTTTGATCCCCCTTCCAAGTTTCTCCATATCAAAGGTGGCCCTCCTGTTCTGTGGGTAAGGTGGAAGGAGGAGTTCATGGCATACCTCCCAGCTATAGATAGAGAACGATTGTCAGCTGAGAGGAAGAAAAATATTCTTCTACACTGTTTGGGGTCAGAAGGACAAGTAGTGTTCAGAACACTATCACAAGCAGAAGGTCAGGGTGACAGGGATGTTTTTGAGGAACCACCACTCTAGTCAGGGTAAGTAAGATACACACTAAAAGTTTACCTGTGCTCACCCTCTGGTAGCTTGGCACAGAGCAGTCAGACTAAACTAAAGAGGCGATGTGTAAAGTATTTGTGCATCACACACACACACACAGAAACCCAATGAATACACCACAAGAAGACTCCACACAGATTTGTAAAAATAGATTATTTTATTATCAACAAAACAAGACCCAAACGATAAAAATGTAAGTAATACTTTTCAGATTTTGATTTTCAGAGGTTGCAGGTAAAAATAGTGTTCAACACGCTCTTCGTGCTGCAATGAATACAGACAGTCTCACTGGACTGTTTGACAGCGCCCAAGATCCAATTTGAGGTCCTCCCGAAAGGTTGCCACCCCCTGGCTCTGTCTCAGTACCTTTGCGGGGATGTCGGCGGGTCTCAGAAGTGGGTCCCACGTTGTCTCTCCTTTTTAGATGGGGCATCACCAGCGTAGATCATGCAGCGTTGGCCGGAGACAGGCTGATGAGCCCCATGTCTCGGGCATGCCCCTGGTTTCTTGGTTAATGCACTGTGGAAGAGCCACACTGGGAGGTTCCGCAGCGGCTTCAGTGGAGATCGACACACACAGCCTTGAAGAGCTGCAGAGCAGTTCAAACTGGATGCACTGGTTTTTGAACGGAGCAGAGCGCTTGTTGATCAACAATACCGCTGGCGATCCAGCACGCTACGCTCCTGGTCACAGTTTAAAAAGTGCAGTGCTGATCCTGAGCAAGCAAAAGGACTCGGTCGTTAGGCAGGCAAGCTGGCGATCAGATTGCTCTGCTCGATGCCGGACTCATGGATTGCAGTGTCCCACAGCGAAGGTAGAGCAATGAAGTCTTTGGTGGCCCTGAGACTTCAGGAACAGGGGGCAAGCCCTTGGAGATCACTTGGAAGGAGACAGAATCCAGCTCTCCTTCAACAGAAGCAGGGAGCAGCAGGCAGCAGGTCACCAAGCAGAAAAGCAGTCCTTCCAGAAAAGCAGTCCAATGAGTCCTTTGGGCCGCATAGCAGTTCCTCTGATAGATCTTGGTTACAAGTGCAGTAGTGTCTGATTTTAGGGGTCAGAGACCCAGTACTTATACCCAAAAGTGCCTTTGAAATGGAGGTGACTTCAAAGCAAAGCCTTTGAAGTATACAGGTCCCTTTTCAGCCCAGTCCTGTCAGCCAGCCTACCTGTGAAGGGTTAATCAGTGCTTTGTGTGAGTACAGGACCTTACCTATTGAAGTGAAGCACCGCCCTTCCCTCTTGCCCAGGAAGACCCATCAATATGTAGATGAATGCAGATGCTCTGAAGTATTCTGTGTTTATAGCTGCTTAGAGGGAATGCACAAAGTGTGGCTGTCACCCTGACAGGATGTAAGGAACATAGAGAAGTAAGTAGAGAGAAATGTCCAGTTTCTAAAAGTGGCACTCCTAAACTAGTAATGTCAAATCCAACTTTACCAGTATAGAGGATTTGTCATCACCAGTACAAAGATATAAAACATAAAGCAGCTACTCCTCTGCAATCAGGAATTACAGATTAAAGGAATTTTAAGGAATCCCCAATGTTAATCTATGAGAGGAGCAGGCGTCACAGTAGTGAAAAACTAATTTGGGTGTTTGTCACTACTAGAACATGTAAAACAACGAGGTACATGTCCTACCTTTTACTTACATAGCACCCTGCCCTTAGGGGTGACTTACATGCAATAAAAGAAGAGTTTAAGGCTTGACAAGTAGTTTTAAATGCCAAGTCAAAGTGGCAGCGTAACAGCACACACAGGCACTGCCATGGCAGGCTTGAGACAGGTTTGAAAGGCTATTTCTGTGGGCGGCACAATCAGTGCTGCAGCCCACTAGTAGCATTTAAGTTACAGGCCCTGGGTGTAGGGTATACCACTTTACAAGGGACTTACAAGTAAATTAAATATGTCAATCATGTATATACAAATTACACACAGGTTTAGGGAAGAAGCACATGCACTTTAGTACTGATTAGCAGTGAGTGGTAAAGTGCTCAGACTCCTAAGGCCAAAAAAAGATACAGCAAATCATGGAGGTAAAAAGCAAAACGTTTGCGGGAGGACCACCCTAAGGATGCACGTTTGTTTTATTCTTTTTCTTTCTGAAATTGCTTCTATCAGTTGTGAAATATAAATTAATCTCCATAATCTCCACAAGAGCTGCGTATTAAATTTTGAGGCTGGCAGAGTAATAAGTATTAAAAATAAATACAGATTAAGTCCAACCTTTGGTGTGATAATAATGTCTTCTCCTTAGAGTCGTTAGATTTCCATTGATGTTGTCTTCAACAATCTCGCTCAGAGACATATACAATTGCGAGACTACATGTGGTGTTAATATATTGGGGCCAGTTAACAACACAAAATCTACAGGTGGAAATTTCCGCACACATTTACACCTATGTCTGGGCTTCAATGTCTTTTTAAATGCAATTTAACAACTCCCAGAGGTGGTTTACAGTAGTAGTATGTTGTAGTACTCCTAGAAGTAGTAAAACGTGTTCCCATCTCCTAACATGAGAGCAGAGGACACCGATCAAAATACACCTGTAACATTTCTAGGAGTAACTTTGTGGTTATGTTTGAGGCACAAACCCTCTTAATGTAGTTCTATATAGCATAGGTGAAGCTCGCTGTATTGAGAACAGTAGAGAAACAGGCATCACCAAATGAAAATAATACACACCTGACAAGCAACTTAAGTGTAGGAAGTAATTACAGGCAACACTTTGGGCTCTGCACTCTTCCAATTGTGTTATGAGATTTGTGGACAACAGCCATCAGCTACAGTGGTGTTGTACGTCATTGAGTGTGTGGTTGTGTGTGGGAAGGTGTGTGTGCTTCTTTGAAATATGCAATGTGTTATGATGGGACTTAGAGTGTTTTTAGAGTAGTGTTAGATGTGTGACAAGTGGTGTTTTTTTAGTACAATTTATTACAGATGTACATATTTGTAATTGCGTAATTTTGTGCATCAGTTATGCTTACATTTTTATAATGTGACTTCGAAATGTGCCTGCAATGTTTACAATTCTATGGCTATTTCATTCAATAATTGTATTTTTATTTCCTTTATTTTGTACATATTTTTACAATGTGATATATATCGATGAATGCAGTGACTATTTTTTACGTCTTATTTATTTTATAGTTTATATTTTTTAATATTTTTGCAATCTGATGTACAAGCTTGTACGCAATGTCCAAAGTTATAGGACTACTTTTGTACATTACTTGTATTTCTTTATTATGTTTTTTTCTTTATTTTCTGATAGCATTTTTTAAAAATATTTTTCAATGAGACGTATATGGATGGATGCAATTTCTAATGCTACATGACCTATTTTTTTATTTTTTAGGTGTTGTGCTTTGAGCTGGTATTGGTCTCTGACTCCATTAATTTCTATTTGATTCGTATGCACTACCTGTGAGTGGCCGTATGGGGCGTGTGATTTATGCCAGGGTTTGGATAGAGTATATCTTAGTCTGTTTGGACTGTAGTGATACTAGACTAGTCATGGTTGTAACTTTATTGCCAGACCCTCCCACTGCCCATCCTTAATGTCCCCTTCCCTTCTCTCGCTTTGTAGTATATCGTCTCTATTTTCCAGCCCCGACAACATTTAGACCTAAAATGCAAGACTACTCATGCAAAGTTCTAAGCAATCATGGTGAGAACTGCAGACATGAGAGATAGGACAGGAATAGGTATAAATCTGAGCTTGTATCTACGTGGACTGCATTTATGAGTATGTGAAGGTGTACTCCTTCACAAAATCATGAATGCTGAAAAGGACCCATTGTTATTGAGTAGGGCTTCAATCCAGTGAAGGTCAGTGAGGGTTGTATTTCTTAATTATGAGTGAAAAGTCATTTAACACCTAAAAGGATCTCGATTGAGGAACATTCTGACTTATTATCTTTTGCAAATCTAGTTTTTCAATCAGTGCCTTCACTGAGCCTGTGGTTGCCTGTACGGGCCACCAGCACTCATTTTTGGGGTCTGGCAGTTATTTGTTGGTGGCATGAGACATTTACTGGAGCAAGAGAGGAAAAAACTCACAAAACCAAAAGTGAGAGAAAAAACCGTCTCAAAGGGAGAAAGCAGGAACTGGCACAAGTGAAATAAAGGGGCAGGGAGTGTCTGGAAGTGAATTAAAGAGGCCTTAGGACCACACAACCACGGTATATAGGCTACGGCATTCGATTGCACAGGTCGTGGGCTTCTTAGCAGAGCCCTGGGCACTGGCACTAATTCTTTTACAAGTTAAGCACTGTCTATCATCCTGAAGAGAGGGTGAATGCTGGTGGAAAGTGTGTTCCAAATGGGTATGCTTGGTACGACCACCAGGGATTTCACAGGTTTTCTTCATTTTATGCCAGTTCTCACACAGTTGTGCAATCAGCTTCTGATGTACCTGCTTAACACATTTAGGAGATTCGAATTTTGGCAGATAAGCATCTATGGAATCCGGATGAAGCAAGCTTTGCACTGGGCTGAAGTTAGTACTGAGGCAATATTGTGGTAGAACCAGAAATTGGATTGTATGGAGTTTATTTGTCCAGTAATAAAGATTGAGTCTGGAATTGAGTCCCCCTTTTAGCAGCTGGTCTCAGGGTTCTTCCTAAATAGTTGGATACTTTTGTTGCACCAGGTAAAGCTGTTTAATCGTGCTTCTAATTTCTAACAAGCAATGACAATAGGTCTTGGTTATGAATGCATTGTCAAACCAAATTTAAAAATACATGAATGTTGATGACTGGCCTTCTCCCATCTGTGCTGCTGCCAATGAAGAATGCCATAAATTATCTAGTTAACCAAGACACTTTAATGGTGTTACAATGGCATGTGTGTGCCACTGAAATTTCAACCTCCGGTAACTGGATAAATAAACAAAATGATCACAGCTGTGTGGAGGGCAAGCACTTTTATATGCCCAAACAAAACATGTACTCCTGGCTAACCACATGTGGGTGGAGCCAAAGCCCCTCTTCTGGTGATTCTCACATAATTATCAGGCGACAGCTGTGCTGTCAAGCCAGACCATAAACATGAAATGTGGCACCTCTGGTGTTCACCCATCTCTGTGCCCTATAAGATAGAGGTCCTGACCAGTGACCTATGCTCTTTACCCTAGCTCCAGAACCACAGTGCTGTAACATAGTATAACTTTGTTATTATTTTCCAGGAGCAGACCTTTGCAGATTTGTAATGTTTTCATTCGTGTGTCGATTTATTGATGCTCATTAGTAAACATATTTCTAATCATTGCCCTTTTTTCATGTCTAATTTTCTTATGTAGGTTTCTGTGCATGTGTAATTCCCACAACTAGCACATCTTGAAAAGTACCAGCTGCCCTTTGACATGTTTTATTATTGTGTGAAAGTAGAAAAACCCCTTGTTTAGTCAGCTATAGACATAAGGAGATCAGTATTCCAGGGCACTCTGCAAAGGACAAATCAATACTACCCATGGAATCCTAAGAAAGTGTGGGCTGTAGTCTGAGCAGGTGTTCACCCTGAATATCTAACACTAAGGGCCTCATTACGATGGCGGTCGGACGAACATAGCAGGATGAAGACCGGCAGACAAGTAGTCGGTGGCTCCACCACCATATTATGATGCAACCGCTGTGCAGGTAGTCGGAAACATCCCTTTTTCTATTGCAGCTTGCATTGCAGCCTGGAAAAGGGCCGCAGCACAAGCCGCAATAGAAAAAGGGATGTTTTTAAACATCTATGCACAGTTTGCCAGGGACCATTTGGTGCCTGACGCACCATGCACGGATGTTTGGTTGGCACCACATTGTGGAGACCGAGGGGAGATGGGGGCCCTGCTAGGGGCCTACAAAGTTCCTTTCCGACAGCCTTTTCATGGCAGTGGAACCGCCATGAAAAGGCTTCGGAAATGGACATTGTAATCCCTACAGCGGTGCTTGTGCAGGCACCACCCCCATTGTAGAGATTACGGTATGACCAACACCCGGACGGGCTCCCTGAGCCCGTCGGAGGTATCGGACAGCCCCTCCGACCACTGCAGTCCGACCGACTGCATCCTAATGCGGCAGTGGGGCCGCTATCCTGGCTGTCAGGGAGACCACCACCGACGGCATGTTGGTGGCGGACCGCCCGACATCCTAACAAGGCCCTTAATATCGGTGAAACAGAATATCGGGTACAAAATATTGAAAAAAAATAACGACAGATAAGTAAGTCTAGGTTTTCTATACCTAATTCCACATTTATGTACATATGTGGCAACATATATCTTCACGGTACATAGATGTTAAGTTAGAAATAGTAAATCTAATAATAAGGTGATTTGTAAAGCGCCTGATTACTCCATCCAGAGTGTGTCTGCACTATGAATACAATCTCCAGTACTGACCCTTAACTAGTGCGCTAGACAGGCCCTAAGTTTGCCTAAAAAACAGGTCTTAAGTTTCTTACGAAAGGCTGGTTCAGAACTTTCTTGTCTCAGATATAAAGACATAGTGTTCCACAATTTAGGAGCCAAAAAGCCAAAGGATACCCTCCCATCCAGGCTTTTTTCTCCCTTGGAATAACAATGAGCGAGACCCCGGCAAACCTGAGGCTTCTGCTAGGTCGATATGACTTCAGCAGGAGATGTAAATATTGCGGTCCATTCCCATTCCAGATTTTGTGGCAGAGACACATAGCTTTAAAGTAAACTTTCTTCCTCACAGGAAGTCAATGTAGTTTAGTGAGAGCTGACCCCATGGAATACCGCCTCGGTATATTAAGCAGCAGCCATGCTAGCGTATTCTGCACTCTCTCGTGTTTCATCAATCTACCTTGTTAGGCTCCAAGGTATAACACATTACAATAGTCCATCCTGGACTTAACCAGTGCCTGGACTACTGATTTCTTGGCAGCCTCTGGGAGAAGGCCCAAGATTTGACTCAGAATTTTCAACATTCGAAACACTTTCCCACCAGGCAAGATATCTGGCTGTCAAATGATAGATAGGCATCAAACCAGATGCAGAGGTTCTTCACTTTCTGCTTGGGAACCGGTACTGGTCCAAGTGCCTCTGGCCACCAGGAAGAGGACAAAATGGATGGTTGTTTCCTTACTAAGAGAACCTCAGTTTTTCCGGCATTCAACCTGAGGCAACTATGGCTCAACCACTCTGCTAAATCGACCATGCAAGGTCTAATTTGAGCTGCAGAGGGTAATGTTAGGCTGCATGTCATCAGCGTACGACACAATGTTGAAGCTGTGACGCTCAATGACATCTGCAAGGGGGTGCATGTAAAGATTGAACAACGTAGGGCTCAGGGCAGAGGCCTGCGTCACCCCCTGCCACAATGAGACAACCTCAGAAAAAAACGGTTGTTGAACCACATCGAAGGTGCGATTCTGGGGGAAGGAAGCTAGCCAGCACAGAGCCGTATCACTGGCATCACAGTTACACAACCGTTCCAACAAAAGGACATGGGATACGGTATAAAAGGCTGCACTTAGATCTAGCATAATCAGTGCAGCGGTTTTCATTATGCACTTTCCTTTTGATATTTTGTCCCTTGATATTCTTGTACCATGATATTGTTGGTGTTGATATTCAGTAGTACAGCTGTCTGACCAGATATTGTGTGGAAAGGTATGGGTTTCTTAGGGATTAGGGATTTATTCCTCGCTGTGGCAGATTGCATTGGTAGGTTTGTGAGTTCAACATTTCACAATGTGAGAAATATATTTCTTGTTTAGTTTGTTTTATTTTCCTTTGCTAATATTCTTATAATTATTGCCATTATTTCTGTGCATTTGCTATGTTCTAGGATAACATACACTCAGGGCCATATTTCTGACTCGATTTGCATTGTTCTTGCACCACACAACGTGGTGCAAGAGCGACGCAACCCTTAAGTCATATTTTTTAATCCAAGCAAAGCCACTTTGCATGGCTTTGAGTGGTTCCAAAAATATGGAGTAGTGCAATGCAGCTCAAATCGCTATGTTGTATTACTCTGTGCTGGGTAGGCATTTCATGGGTGTTGTGTAGGTGTTCCCACGCACAGTGGCGGCTGCTTCCGGGAAGCAGCAGTAGGGTGAGGGGAAGTGGGAGGAGGGGGAGTTTAAAAATAAATAAATAACTTACCTGCCAGCCGGCCGCCGCCTCTCCTCCTTCCTGGCTTCTGTGCAAGCAGGAAACATCTGGGCTCCCAAGTTCCACATAGCCAATCTCAATGCTGCAATGCAGCGTTGTGATTGGTCTGAGCGCAATAGTTCGGCGCTCAGCCAGGGACTAGGGGCCCGGGCATGTTCTCCACCCAGGCTGCAATGCAGCCTGGGTGAAGAACATGCAAAGTGCACATGACTGTTTGGCCGGCCCCAAAGGGCCGGCCAAACAGTCATTGCGCACCTTACAGAGTGCCCACCACTCCTCCACCCTGCTCTAAGAGCAGAGCAGCCCAGCCCGCCCCTCCCGCAAAGCTGGCAAGCAGCAGGAACAAACATTAAGTTATTATCATTTTATTTTTCCTTCTTTGCACTTCTAAAAGTAGTGGGGCGACGCTTAGCGGAGGAGTCGCACTGCCCGCGCAACTCCCATCGTTTTTGACGCACTCCCAGATTTACCAGACCTTGCAAACCTGGGAATGCAAAAGATACGCCTCCCCAGGAGATGCGTAACGGGTAGAAATATCTTTCCTTCTCCTCGTTACTTCCTGTTTCTATGTGTGCAGCATTCTGCTGCACACAAAGAAGGAGGAAAAAGCCTTGTTTTTGTGCAGGAAGGTGCACCTTCCTGCACAAAAACAATCCTGCCTACAACACAGGCACCCTTGCACCATGGTGCAAAAATGCCTGCATTGGCGCTAGGCTGCCAAAACGGCACCAACGCAAGGTAAAAGTACAAGAATGCAGTGTATTGGATAAATAGGGCGCATTCCTGCCATTTCCCTGACTTGCTGTGCTGCCCTGTGCCACAAATCTCAAAAATATGCCCCTAAATATAAATATATATTTAGGGGCATATTGTGGCACAAGCAGTTGTGGGATTTCCGAGGTATCGGAAGACCCCTGGACCGCCGCTACCCAAGTGGTGATGGTAGCTGCTGACGAGTTCAGACCATGACTTCATGGGAAGCCGCGGTTTACTTAAACTGCGTCTTAAAGTTCCAAAAGCTATCGGGATTTGCGGAGGATGTAGGAGCCTGCAGGGATTTGCTCTAATATTCTTCAATACTGCTTTGGTGGTGAAAGATTCTACGTGTCCAGTGAGATGAATTCTGGGACATTGAGCCGCTTTCAAAGATCAGAAGGTTTCCTCCAATGGGAGCAGAGCAGCAGGCTCATTCTTAACTTACAGCGCGAGCACTTGAGAGACTGGCATTTGAGAAAGGCAATCCAGCTGAAACACGTTATGCCATAAAGAATAAAACAGTAAACCCTGCAGACCCGCTGTGTTCCTCGTTTGTTCTGGGAGGAGAACGGATGTCGGAGGTATATATATATATATATATATATATATATATATATATATATATATATATAGAGAGAGAGAGAGAGAGAGAGATACATATGATACCCTCAATATTAACCTGGTTGATAGCCCATGTGACGGCGGGGTATATGAGATGCCAGCTCATTTTCTCCACTCCCTGAGCCCGGATGGCATCCCTAGAGGTTTCAAAGCCAAAAGGAATCTACTGGATCGTAAATCTTTTGGCAGGCTACACGCCAATCCTCGTGTTACTGACAAACATAAGGCAGCTTCAGTAAGACAGCGTCTTTAATGTTGAGGATTTTTTCCCAATCAAATGGATTGGGAGATGTTGATTTAAATCCAGCAATCAGCCAATTTCTTTCTAGGCTGATGATTAAACTGATAAAATTTTGATAAATCCAAAGATATCTTGTTCCCTCTTTAACTGATTGATTTCTTTTGATATTGGGGTATCCTCTCTGTTTTGGAGGGGTTTATTTTCTATGTTAACATACTATTAATAGTTAATGGAACAATGGAGGTCTTATGCATACAATTTGACCTTATCAGTCATCTTATACATGCAAAAATGTGGAATGTCTCATGAAGCACTGAGCCTCATAGTCAGTGACTCAATATATGTATAACTCAAATAACACCGGCCACAGTAGGCATCTGTGGTGTGCTCCGCAAGTAATCTTAAATTTCTGTTGGTGGCTCATTTATTAACGTACAGTTGCCCACATTCAGGGTAATTGATACTATGCAATTCTGCAGCTATGGTGTTTTCCTATAATTATGGACTTGACGTATTTGCCACATAACTCACCCCCTGCTGTATAGTTTGTAGATTTCTACAAACAAATTGTTTGCATCTCAAGAGATCATAAATTATTAAAAACACTAGTGCCACATGTGGTCCCCTAAAGAGGTAGCCCATTTGCAGAGCTCAACTGGTCATCTCTTATTGGTGGGTTGCAGGATTCTGGGTTAAAGTGGCATTAACGAAGTGCAACTTCTGCCCAGACAGTTTCATATTTTTAAAAATTACAGAAATATTGAATTAATACTGAACCCGAATGTGGCACATTATACCACATAAGTTGCATTTTCTTGCTGAATCATTTACAACCCTGTTACACAGTTTTGCTTCCATTGAAACATAATTACAGTAGCCTTCCTCATATTTCAGTATATAATTCAATAAAGGATTTTATGATGCCTGGACCTACACTAAATCTACATTGTACATCTCAGCTATATTCCCCATTAAGCTAGACAAACGCTTTTCAGTATCAATGTTAATTATATTGCTGATTGTTAGCAGTCACACAGTAAATTGTGCAAATATATAAAAAAGATGTCAACCAATTTTCCCCAGTGGGAAAAAGCCCTTCTTATCACTATGTACCAAATTCATACCAGAGCATTGAGTCTCTTGGCTATAATGCTTGAATATATGTTTGAATTAGTACTTATCAGGCAAATAAGCCATAACGAGGCTCTGTCTAGTCTGTCTTTCTTCTTGCTGAAAACCAATAGGTCTACTTGTTTCCATCTTTGCAGGATGTTCACTGTTTATATAATTACCTGAAAAATGTGTACCAACAATTTTTCAAATGGAGTAAAATGAGTAAATGGTTCTGTGAGTGCTTGCACCATGCAACACAAAGGAAAACTCAACCTCAATTTAACAGTCCTTTTAAAGACCAATTGGAGCAGCGCTAAATTGTATTGTGACACACAAGTACTCACACTACCTTTAGTAAATGAGGGCAACAGTTTTCAAAGCTTTATAAAGTTCATGTGGAAGACCATCTTTTAATTCATTCAAAACTCCATAAATTCTTTTCATCTACTGTAGGATATTCCTACTTGGCCTAGTCACTTGCAGAAAGGGTCAGTATAGGGACACACATTCATTACTTCGTAATACCATCTTTCTCTGCAATGTTTTCCTCCTTGTAAAATAATATGTAAAGTTCCTCAAATATTGTCAACATGTCATTTTGATCTATGGCTTTAGCCATATTGACAGGCTCCCTTATTTGAGCACTACCTGGTTCCATCTCCTTTTGTTTTGAGATCATTGATAGGGTCTTGTCGGCTCTTTACCTTGTATCAGATTTAGTTACTCTGTCATTATATTTATGTCTATTGTGTATTATACAAAGAGCCTCTATCTTTCCATTTACATTGAGTCTGTTGCAAGCAGTTAATGTATGTCTGAACAACCTTAACATATCAGACTTTAATGCAAGAAATACAGATCATATCTACCACAACACCCCCACTCCACTGTACACAATTCCCACCTGCTACAACATAAGGCATAAAGGGAATGACCATTTTAGATGTGCCATAGAACACCAATACTAAGAAAAGATGCTTTTGTTCTTCAAGAAAAAATACCAAACTCTGCAATGCCACTATGAATATCTCAGAGTCATAATACGCCACCATGATCACTCCACTACTGAGGGCTTCCTGCAGTGTGCACAAGAGACCCCACTGTCTCTTCTGTTGTTTAATGGAAATTTGCTCCTATTAGCATGAAAACTGGAAAAGTATCCACTAAAATCCTGAAAACTAAACTCTTTTGACTCACATGCAAACTAACTGTATTTAAACAGGTGTTACAACTGAACAATATGGGCGTGCCCATTCTTCACTGATTGGACTCTTACTTCCCCTACATCACTGCACGTCTAACCTGATACATCTTCAGCACAAACTTATACAAAACTCATTTTGAGTATATATGACTCACAAATGGATGCTGATGACACCCAAATTGACATTCAACAGCAGAAAAGCCTGGGCTGTCAGAGCAGTTTCACCAGAAGTTTGAACCACATTGAGAAAGCTTCCTGAGCCTAAACAGGGCTACAAGAAACATAGGGGCATATTTACAATCCCCTTGCGCCACTTTTGCGCCGCCGTTGCGTCACGCATGTGACGCAGCGGCGACGCAAACCATGCGCCGTGTTGCGCTATATTTACAACGTGACGCATCTAGGGAGTTGCGTCACGTAGTAAACCCCTGCGCCACATGAAACCTGCGTCAGGTTTCATGTGGGCGTACCGGCGCAGGAACGCCTCGGAAAAGTGACGTAGTGAAATCTACAAGATTTCACGCAGTCACTTTTCCGACGCTGGTGCGTCAAATCCTTACGCCTGCTTCAAGCAGGCGTAAGGATTGACGCACCATGTTAGGGATAGGGAAGGTTGGAACAGTGCTGGAGCTGCGTCGCGCTTGCGACACAACTTCAGCACTGCGCCAACCTTCCGCCGGCAGATGCGTCACGCATCTGCTTATCCTTGCGCCACGATGCGCCGCATTGTAAATGCGGCGCATCGGACGTGGCGCAAGGGTAAACTTGCGTGACGCATTTTCCCTGGCGCATCCCTGCTGATATGCAGGGATGCGCCAGGGAACGTAAATATGCCCCATATTACCTACCCCAGCATCAATTCTTTAACTAGCTCCAACTACGCCATGCCCTCTCGATATACATTCACAATCTTACTGACATTCTAGATGTAGCCCGTTTGAGTCTAACTTCTTGGCAGGAGATTTGGAAAGACAGAAAACTTCCAACCTTTACAAGTCCTGAATACCCCGATTCTTTGGAGAGGCTCAAAGTGTGGTGAAATCCTCTGATTGACTGATCTGACGCTACACATGAAGACTTAAAAACGCATGCACTTTATTATATGATGGACGTATGTGATGCACTTCATGAAAAGTTCAATAAAATTGTGGTGTAAAAAATGCCACTTTCTATGCTTCATAGAGTTTGCACCAGAATATCTATTTTAAATATCGTAATACAAAAGGATCAAAGCCAAAATATCGACTACCAAAATATTGTGAGGGCAAGTATATGAATGTAAGTATAGATTACATACAGTTAACTAAACATATGTGCCTAGACGATATATATATCTTAAAGGTACGTAGATGTGAAGTTAAGAACAGCCAGTCTATGCTATGCTTTGTTATATATGCTTAACTTCCCAATATTCTGGAAGCTGATATTTGGGCTTAGATATTTTTACAGCACAGTCGTTCTGTGATCGATAGTTTGACATAAAACTGCTTTATAGAATTATCTTACTCCTTCACGCTGTACACCAAATGGAACTTACTACAAGCATGTACTAAGTACTCTGTGGGGGTCTCACTGAAGGAGGGTACTGAGTGCGACAATTAAAGTACATAAAAATATATCCATGTAATGTTTTGATTAATGATTGTAGCTCACTCTTTCTCTGAGGCATTGGGTTAGAAGCGATATAGGTATAACTGTGTACAATATAATGTTAGTACCAATGAAGCAAGAGCAGCGGACCATGAAGACTGCGCCTGACCCATTTTTCCAAAAGGTGTAGTTAAACACAAGTGTATACAAATGTGTGCACACACTACAAGCACCTGCGAGGTTACAAGTAACAATACAGAACATAGATATGCACCACAACATTAACCCAAAAAACAAGGTTGAGATTCTAGTCTTTATTTTCTTTTTTTCTTCTCTTTTTTTTAATAAAATTTCACATATTTGCAGTGAAGACAAACAACACATTTCGTCCATGAGATGGACTTCTTCAGGGCAAGTGTAAGCACATAAGAATTTCAGACTAGTTTAAGCATCATGATGTAATTTCAAATTGGACCCCCATGGTAGTATACTTCATCAGTATTCTGTATTAAAAATCGCAAACATTATCAACCCTTGTCATCCAGATAGAGAACAGGTGTATGCTGCAATTATAACAACCCAAGTGGGTTTGTGACAACAAAGGAAAGGAAAAGGAGCAAGTAAGCCCTGATAAGCACTCAGATTGATGCTGTTGCCGAAAAACATCCGTCTGCTGCACTCTGGTGTCGTGCACGAGGGTGGTGGAGTTAGTTGCCCTAAAGAAAACCATCTCATTGACGAAACATGTTGGCTGTCTTCTCTGTAAATATATTAAAAAAAAGAAAAGAAAGACAAGAATCACCTTGTTTTTTGGGGTTATTGTTGTGGTGCATCTCTATGTTCTGTATTGTTACAATCTAATGTTGACAACTACACTACAGTGTGATGATTTCTGGAGAAAGAAATTTGCTGCATCCTTTAGTAAACTTTGCATGTCCAGTACAGTATATTATTCAGTCTTTAAAACCCTGCATTGTTGAACAGCTGAGTTAAAATGTACCAATTGATACGAGTTGAATATTTTACAGTAAATAAAAAAGAACAGGCAATCATCTCTGTTATCTCAGAGGCATTGTTGTTCGTGATGGGGTGAACCAAGAGACCTTGGCATGACTGCCTCCACCTCAAGACTGGAGAAACCAGATTAGAGAAAGTTGCGCTGCACGAATAGAGAGGTCAGGGTATCCATCCATCCATCCACTCACCAAGGCGATAAACACAAGTGTCATGTGAATGTATACATCTAACATAAGGTCTTAGTAGACATGTATGCTGCAAAGTCTTGTTTTTCACTGAACTCACATCTGTTATGGCAATCCTTGCACCACATCTCAATTCCTTCAATACCTGTTTCAACTGTGCTATCCCCTCTCATACCCTCTCTACTGTCCTCTGCCTGTATCCCAACTTGTTAACCTGCAGCCTAGATATCCCATGCCACCACTATTGACTCTTCCAGCCCCTCCACCATGTTTCATTCCACAACAACTTTAAATGTCACCCTTTCCTGCTTGGCTACGTTTCCATTTGTGAACCCACCCTTCCAGATATGGAAGATTCATCGACACTATCGTGACTATATGAACCCATATAGCCCTAGTGGGAATAAAGCACGAGTTTCCCCATATAGCCCTGTAGAATAATACGCCACAGATATTTATTCTAGCCATGAGAAAAGCAAACCAAGCGGGAATATCCTGAAATACATATTTGTGTGCAATATGCAAGATGTGATCAAGACATTCTTCCTGTCAAAAATACTCACAGGTTTATAGAAGAGAAGCTTTGGACTTTGGAAACTATACTCCAGAAATAGGCAAACAACAAAAATACTGATTGATATATAGTGTTATTTACTACCCACATCTCAAAGGCGATCTGGACATCATTTGTGAGACCACCTGGTGTATCATTTGACAGAAGAAATTCTACCCATTAACAAATAGAAGAAAATTAAACATAAAAATAATGACATATTTGTCATCTAGATTAAAAAATCTTTCATCCCATTCTCTGCCCAATAGAAAACTCATTGTGTTCAAGCAGAACTTATAGGCTGATTCAAGCTAGGAAGAGTGACCTGCCTTTACCTCGCCTAGTTCCGTGGACCATAGGGCAATTACCTCTTCACACCTGAATGCCATCATTAATTGAAAGTCATGCAAATTCATGCAATGCCTTTCGATCTAAATATGCTTCTGAAAACCAAACATTGGCTCAAATCCCAGACTCTTCCTGATCAGTTACCTTGAATGGCAGCTAAAGCCTTTCAGCTAAGGGGATACACTCTTCAGGAGCTGCTCTGACTGCTCTGAATGGACTTTCGCTCTAACATTGCAGAGCATTAGAATGTTAGCATGGTTGGTCAATGCACTCAAAACATACCATATCGATATTGTATGCATACATAAAATCAAACATCACATTAGACATTAAAATGGTAGTAGCTTCATCATGCTAATTAAAATAAAGAGTGAGTTCTTAGAAGCCCCTTAAACAATTACACCCACATAGCATCTAGCTCCAGCCCATGCACTCAAGTCCCAGCCCCTCATCATCTCTGCAGGAATCACAGACACACCTGTGTCATGCATGGGAATGCACGTGAGCTTATATCTCCACCTCTGTTCTCTCCTCATTTTATAGGCTCCATTCATCATATCAGGTAAGAAGATCATCCTTTTTCTTTGGGTGAATTAACTGGTGCATGGTGAGGAATGATGCGCTGCTCATATGTCCACAGTGACTTTGTGCCATATTTCGAAAGATGGCCTGAAGACCACTTGAGCTGTGGAAGGGACAGTATCTGAGGAGGTTTATAACACACTGTGGGAAGAGGACTCTGAGATAAAGGATTGTCATAATGGTTTCCCCTTTAGCATAAATAAACATGCTGCATCGGCCATTGTCCCCTACCACACATTCATTATAATGCACATGTTTATTCTCAAGTTTAACCCATCAGGGGCGGCAGTGAATTAGTTTCTCACGTACACTCATCTCCACATTCGCAGTACACACCCTAGCACATCTCTGTTTACAATAGTGCAGTGCAGGACTGACCCCTCCCATCCACCATGCGTGCTGTACACACCCTAGCATATCTCTGTTTACAATAGTGCAGTGCAGGACTGACCCTCCGTCCAACATGCACGCTGTACACACCCTAGCATATCTCTGTTTACAATAGTGCAATGGAGGACTGACCCCTCCCGTTCCCCATGCACGCGGTACACACCCTAGCATATCTCTGTTAACAATAGTGCAGTGCAGGACTGACCACTCCCGTCCCCCATGCATGCGGTACACACCCTAGCATATCTCTGTTTACAATAGTGCAATGGAGGACTGACCCCTCCCGTTCCCCATGCACGCGGTACACACCCTAGCATATCTCTGTTAACAATAGTGCAGTGCAGGACTGACCACTCCCGTCCCCCATGCATGCGGTACACACCCTAGCATATCTCTGTTAACAATAGTGCAGTGCAGGACTGACCCCTCCCGTCCCCCATGCACGCGGTACACACCCTAGCATATCTCTGTTAAAAATAGTGCAGTGCAGGACTGAACCCTCCCGTCCCCCTTGCGCGTGGTACTCTCCCTAGCATCTCTCTGTTTACAACAGTGCAGCGTAGGACTGATCCCTCCCGTCCGCCATGCGTGCGGTACACACCCTAGCACATCTCTGTTTACAATAGTGCAGTGCAGGACTGACCCCTCCCATCCACCATGCACGCTGTACACACCCTAGCATATCTCTGTTTACAATAGTGAAGTGCAGGACTGACCCCCCCATCCCCCATGCGCCTGGTACTCTCCCTAGCATCTCTCTGTTTACAACAGTGCAGCGTAGGACTGATTTCTCCCGTCCACCATGCGTGCGGTACACACCCTAGCACATCTCTGTTTACAATAGTGCAGGACTGACCCCTCCCATCCACCATGCGCGCTGTACACACCCTAGCATATCTCTGCTTACAATAGTGAAGTGCAGGACTGACCCCCCATCCACCATGCGCGCTCTACACACCTTACCATATCTCTGTTTACAATAGTGCAGTGCAGGACTGACCCCTCCCATCCCCAATGCACGCGGTACACACCCTAGCATATCTCTGTTTACATTAGTGCAGTGCAGGACTGACCCCTCCCGTCCCCCATGCGCGTGGTACTCTCCCTAGCATCTCTCTGTTTACAACAGTGCAGCGTAGGACTGACCCCTCCCGTCCGTCAGGCGCGCGGTAAACACCCTAGCACATCTCTGTTTACAATAGTGCAGTGCAGGACTGACCCCTCCCATCCACAATGCGCTCGGTACACACCCTAGCACATCTCTGTTTACAATAGTGCAGTGCAGGACTGACCCCTCCCGTCCCCCATGCGCATGGTACTCTTCCTAGCATCTCTCTGTTTACAACAGTGCAGCGTAGGACTGATCCCTCCCATCCACCATGCGTGCGGTACACACCCTAGCACATCTCTGTTTACAATAGTGCAGTGCAGGACTGACCCCTCCCATCCACCATGCACGCTGTACACACCCTAGCATATCTCTGTTTACAATAGTGAAGTGCAGGACTGACCCCTCCCGTCCCCAATGCACGGGGTACACACCCTAGGATATCTCTGTTTACAATAGTGAAGTGCAGGACTGACCCCTCCCGTCCCCAATGCACGCGGTACACACCCTAGCATATCTCTGTTTACAATAGAGCAGTGCAGGACTGACCCCTCCCATCTACCATGCGCGCTGTACACACCCTAGCATATCTCTGTTTACAATAGCGCAGTGCAGGACTGACCCCTCCCATCTACCATGCGCGCTGTACACACCCTAGCATATCTCTGTTTACAATAGTGCAGTGCAGGACTGACCCCTCCCGTCCCCCATGCACACGGTACACACCCTAGCATATCTCTGTTTACATTAGTGCAGTGCAGGACTGACCCCTCCCGTCCCCCATGCGCGTGGTACTCTCCCTAGCATCTCTCTGT
Organism: Calotriton arnoldi; assembly: GCA_963921515.1. Taxonomy (NCBI): domain Eukaryota; kingdom Metazoa; phylum Chordata; class Amphibia; order Caudata; family Salamandridae; genus Calotriton; species Calotriton arnoldi. The sequence continues at coordinate 384,926 of CAWUFW010000707.1, forward strand.
TTACAACAGTGCAGCGTAGGACTGACCCCTCCCGTCCGTCAGGCGCGCGGTAAACACCCTAGCACATCTCTGTTTACAATAGTGCAGTGCAGGACTGACCCCTCCCGTCCACAATGCGCTCGGTACACACCCTAGCACATCTCTGTTTACAATAGTGCAGTGCAGGACTGACCCCTCCCGTCCCCCATGCGCATGGTACTCTTCCTAGCATCTCTCTGTTTACAACAGTGCAGCGTAGGACTGATCCCTCCCGTCCGCCATGCGTGCGGTACACACCCTAGCACATCTCTGTTTACAATAGTGCAGTGCAGGACTGACCCCTCCCATCCACCATGCGCGCTGTACACACCCTAGCATATCTCTGTTTACAATAGTGAAGTGCAGGACTGACCCCTCCCGTCCCCAATGCACGCGGTACACACCCTAGCATATCTCTGTTTACAATAGAGCAGTGCAGGACTGACACCTCCCAACTACCATGCGCGCTGTACACACCCTAGCATATCTCTGTTTACAAAAGCGCAGTGCAGGACTTACCCCTCCCATCTACCATCCACTCATACTCAACTAAAGCAATTCTCACCCAGTAGCTGTCAACAATGTCAACTCACCTCCCACTCCCATCACTTTGTATGGCCAATGCACATACACCTGGTCATCTCATAGGATGCTTTGGGGTACGCTAAAGAATCAAGTACTAACATGCCAAAGTATCACTTCCCTTTTGTTTGCGACAAACATTACAGACCATACGCATGCAGAGTATGTTTAACAGATTTGTTCAGCATAAAGGCACTTTAACTAAGAGTGCAAACCCTTTCACAAGAATTAGTGACTTAGTGATGCACAGGCGACTTTGGTTTGATTCTCTACCACGGTTTGTTAGTGTTAAAAACAATATGTAATGCCAGCCATTGTGGGTCTCTGAACATTACACAAAAAGCGGGACTGACAGAGGCTTAAATCGCTTTGTACTTGTCACTGATGTTTTGCCCATTTCCAAAATGGCGCTTTCTTTGCTGTAGGGTCAGCTTAGAATCGTAAACGTTCCTGAAGCCTTCTTGGTGGTGGCATTACTAATGTGAAGAGGATATCGAACACCAGGCTAGATTTTGAGGTTTAATGGTACAAAAGGTAGAAGTGACAAATCAATTACAAAGAGTTCCATAGTGAAGGGCCAATGAAGAAAAGGGTCACCCCCTGCCATGGTGGTCTGATCTCATCAGCATACTCCGAGAACACATGGTTCTAAAGGGAGTGTAAAGAATCAGAGCGGAGCTGCCAAAAACCCAGAAACAATATTAACAAGCATTGGCATACCCAATAGGTCTCGCCTTTGGGACCTTATGAGTGTTTAGCCATGCAGCACATTATCCTGGGTGCTGTGCCACCAGGGATTGAATAGCTATACAATTACTACACACTGGGTCATGCAGTTTGATTCTAGGTTTTCACTACAGAAATAGTGCATAGATACATTAATTTTGGGGTGTGTGGATCAGCCAAAACATTAGTTAGCAACTGCACCCATAGGCTCGCATGTGTGTGGTGGGGCAGCATAATTTGCAATAAGGCATGCATGTTTGTGAGTGAAAAGTAGGAGGGAGGGGTGAATGGAGAGATGGTGCGAGAGCTCAGCAGCATGTGACCCTGCAGTATAAAAGATGTCTTTTGTCCTAATGCAGAGATTGGAAGTAAAAGACTGTTGTAGGAGGAGTGGAACCCCACACAGGAGCACAATGAACCCCACACGTTAGTAGCTTGATGGGGAGAAGAGGTGTATCACTGGGAAGTGTGTGTAAAATACAACTTTCAAAATGCCCTTTGTCTCTCTTTTGATCAAGACACTGTTCTCTAAAAAGTAGGTCCTTATTAGCACTGCAAGGTAATTTTTATGATGAAGCGGTGGGTAGAGGAAAGAAATGAAACAATCTATCATGAAAGAAAAGAAGGATGGAGGGAAGGATGAATGTATGAACAGAAGGATGGAAGGATGACGGGTGAATCAATGGGTGTGTGTGGATCTATGGATGTATGGATTGTTGGTTGGACCGAGAGGAGTAAATTGATGAAGAGAAGGAACTATGGATACGGAAAGGAAGGAACAATAGATGTCTAAAATTGTTGAGGAAGGGCATCCTTTGTTGGATTGAGATCAGAGTGGGATGGAGAGACAGGGCAGAGGGACACCGTGAGATACTGGGTGAGACATGCACGACGAGGAGAGGGATAAATAAGGCAGTTAGCGGCACCTTCAAAGGTACAGAATCAGAGGCATAAAGCTTATGAGCAATCTACAGGTCAGAGGCTCAGACCAGTCCTTGCTCTCTCTCATCTCAGACGTCATGTGCCATTTGGTGTAGTTAATGACGTCACACTGACAGGGAAAATAGAGTCCAGAAGTGGCCAGAGCTAACCAGCAGCTCGCCCACCCGAGCCACAGTTTGTAAACCCCTCATTGAGAGTTTATGGCCTACAGCAAACTAGCATAAAGAGGGGCAGCAAAATAAAGTAGTCCACTTCAAACAAACATAACGCTGGAAGATGGACAGGCTCATGATGCTTAAAAACAAAGGAGACAAACCTAACTAAGACCATAGACTAGACTTCTTCTTGAACGCGCTTTAAACAAGAATGTCAAGAAAATACGTCTCTCTTAACATCAAAGGCAAGACTTTTTTGGTCTAATGCAAGGAGCAGATACACCAGCGCTCACCCTGAGATAGATTAGATATCCAAGTCTCATGTAATCTACAATGAAAGTTGTATGCCTCCACACAACACCTTGAGCACTTGAATCCTCCCACGCACTGCTCATGAACAGTTGAGGAAAAGAAACAACAAAATAAATGGAAAACAAAGGGAACAGTGACGTCAGATACTTTCAAGAAATGTTAGCTATGACAGAGCACAATGGGAGTGCCAACACAAGGAATTTAACTGTCTGGAAAACAAGAATGCCTAATCTCTGCATTCCAATTTAATATGTGTAGTCACATTTTCGGATCGAATTCTTAGTGTTTCCTTCCAGCGAAAAATCACTGAAACAAAGCATAAATACAATGGTATAGCAGGTCTTACCAACTATACCCACCGCTATTTAAATCCAGGGTGATGTTAAAAAAGTGAGGTAAAGAAAACACACCCACAGAACAAGAGCTTTGTTTTACAGACCACAAACATCAACCATTGGAAAGGGAGCAGCAAATTCACATTTCTGGGCCTTAAAGTGTTCATTTTCCCACAAAAGCGTGTGCCACTGAGCCATGAAAGGACTGCAGGAATTAAACTCGGTGTGTAAAAGAGAATGTGTATGAAAAATACAGAGCTGCTCTTGGGAGGTGGAGGAGAGAACACACTGCTGCTACAGCTCAGACCCAAAGGAAGAGAGCGAGATTTCCAAACAAGAGATGGACGGCCGCACAACGAAGGGAAGGGGGGGGCATACGCTGCTCACAGAAAGAACCAGGAGAGAATAAAAACAGCAGCCGGCGTAGATACCAGAGGATTTTTGGGGATGGGCGGGGAGGGAGATATCAAAACCACAAACCTATATTAAAGTACAAAATTAGAAAATGGGAGTATACTCCTGGGCCCAGTGCCTCCTCTGTGTAATCCTTCGTTACAGCGCCAGTATCAACATGGTGTCAATAGCAATGCCAGCTGTGATTCATTAAGTCGGCAAGCACAGTTGGGATGGTGATGAGGTGAATGCGATAGAGGTGATAGGGAGAAGAAATTTAAAATAAACCGCAACCTTTAGTCGGACATGGATGTACCCACCGGCATGTGCGGTGCGAGTAGCCCTGACCCTGCCAGTGACTGGATACAGCAGCCCTGAAAACAGTATGGGAGATGCCTGCCCGTCTGGTGCGCTTAGTAGAACAAGCCGAAAGGAAAAAAGAGTGTGCCGAAAAAGGCATAAATAAACAAAAGAGTAGGGGGACATGTAACAGGGGCAGTGTCCATGGGAGGGAACACCACACCAAAAGGAGGGACAAACAGCAACGTTTCACCATTGAAAAGCAAGGAATTGTGAAAGCCACATGAAGGAACGAATGAAAAGTGATGGGCGTGATGAAAGCCCACAGAGTAGATACAGCATGTCTCGAAGAGACAGCACATGTGCTGCCTAGACGAGACCGGGACACTGTAACATTAAATGATGCCTATTTTTTCCACTGCTCACATTACAGTATCTTTGGGACATGAGGGTACACCCTACAAAGAACATGCAGCACCATTGTCTCTTATTAGGATTAGACAGTTAATTCTGCTGTGACTGGCAATGCGAGTTACGGCAGTGTCATCCTAAGGATTTTTGGGTCCCAGGTGGTGAGTACCATTCTACCCAGAGATTTCACCTACTGGTAAATGTGTTCCCACGTTATTCCTTGAAAACCTATACTCACCGTAATTTTTCCTTTCCACCCAGGATCTCTGGTAATGGTAATTCAGATGAGTGGAAATTCTGAGGATCATGACTGGCCACTCGTAATGAGGGTCACTGTGCCAAATTGTCATCGAGAGATACAAACAGCCATATTGTACCAAGTAGAAACAAAGGCTGTACAGAGCACATCATTTTGTCCGACTGCATGACTATTGGCCTGAAAGGATTGTGCTCAGAAGAAATAGTATTAGTATGGAACATTCAGTAACAGAAACAGTACTTTAGAAAGGCAGAATGAATTCTAACCTTCGAGAAATAATGGCCATCAATGATAACTATGGCCCTGATTACGATGACAGTGGGACCGCCACCGACAGCCCATCAGTGGTGGACCCACCGCCATCGTAATGCTGTTTTCCGCCTGCCACATCAGGATGGTGGGCCGATGGGTGGTGGTCGGAGAGACCGACCGCCAGGGATCTCCGTCGGTCTGTCGGAGATGAAGGAATACCTACAATGGTGGCGGTGCCTGCCAGGCACCACCATAGGTATTACAATGTTCCTTCCGGCCGGCCCTTTCATGGCGGCAAACCCTCCATGTAAAGACAGGCGTAAAGGGACATTGGGGGCCCGTAGCGGGCCTCCCTTACCCCCTGGGCCTCTGACATGGATCCTGGGGGCACCTATGTTGCCCCCCTACATATCCCTGCACCATGTGGCAGGCACCACATGGTACCTGCCACGACGTGCAGGGATATGTGTAATGTCTATTTTGTGTACTGCGGCATGTGCTGCAGCCGGCACCATCCGCCGCAATACAAAATATAGACATTGCGACCGCCGTGTTGGCAGTCGCATCCTAATTCGGCAGGAGGGACTGCCGACTTGTAGTCGGGCAGTCCCTTTTCCGAATGGATGGTGGTCGGACGTAAGTCCGACCGCCATCCTAATGAGGCCCTATGTTATATGTCAGAGGCAAAAATGCCCTCTCTCCAAACTACATCACCAGGGAAAAATGTAAGAATATTGTGCAATAGAATATTTTCACAACACACTGTGACAGCTATTGATATTCCTTAACCCCTTCTGTGTGTCGGACGGCCGGGGGCCGTCCGACGCACCAGTGCTCATGTGCGTAGGACGGCCCCCGGCCATCCTCGCACATGGCACAGGGAATCCCTCTGGTGCGGGCACCAGAGGGATTCCCTTTACCCCCCCCAACAGCCTCGGGAGCTGGGGAAGAGCTTCCCCAGCTCCCGAGGCTGCCTGGATGGTTTCCCTGAAATGACGATCGGCGCGCACGTCTTGCTGACATCATTTCAGGGAAACTGAAACTGAAATGAGCCAAGAGGCTCATTTCAGTTTCGCTTTCTACGTGCTCAGGGGGCTATCTCAGCCCCCTGAGCATGTAGAAAGTCAGGAGAGGTATCGTTGGAAAGGGGAGAATCTCCCCTTTCCAATGGTACCCCTCCCTAGTGGATCCCTGCTTGGGGATAGCCCCAGGAGGGTGATCCCCAAGCAGGGATCCACCCACTAGGCACCAGGGAGGGGGGAGCGGCCCCTTGGGCAAGGGCCTTTGCTCCCCCATTTGTTTTGGGCCATAGTCAGTCTTTCTGCCCCCCCCCCGGGGGGGCAGAAAGCCCACTAGATACCAGGGATTTTTTTTACTATGTAATAGGGGTAGGGGCTGCCCAATATGGGCATGTCAATGCCCCTACCCCCCCTGCAGCAAAATTACAGTCTTTCTGCCCCCCACTGGGGGGCAGATGGGGGCAGTAGCCCCCAATCATCCCCCCCGGGGGGGCAGACAGACCACTAGATACCAGGGATTTTGTATTGTTTATTATAATTAGGGGTGGGGGCTGCCCAATATGGGCATGCCAATGCACCCACCCCCATGCCACAAAAGGACAGTATTTCTGCCCCCCCTGGGGGGCAGATTCGGGCAGTAGCCCCCAATCTACTCCCCCAGGGGGGCAGAAAGCCCACTAGAAACCAGGGATTTTGTTTTAAAAGCAAATTAGGGGTGGGGGCTGCCCAATATGGGCATGCCAATGCCCCCAACCCCCCCGCAAAATTACAGTCTTTCTGCCCCCCTGGGGGGCAGAAAGCCCACTAGACACCAGGTTTTTTTTTCCCCCGATGAATTTAGGGGTGGGGGTTACCCAAGATGGGCATGCCAATGCCCCCACCCCTCCCCCCCACGAAATTCCAGTCTTTCTGCCCCCCTGGGGGCATATGGAGGCAGTAGCCCCCAATCTGCCCCCCCGGGGGGACAGAAAGCACCCTAGATGCCAGGGATAATTTTTTTTATAGGCCCGGGGTGGGGGCTGCCCAGAATGGGCATGCAAATGCCCCTACCCTATCCCCCAGAGAAAACAAAAGACTTTCTGCCCCCCAGGAGGCAGATGGGGGCAATAGCAGAAAGCCCACTAAGCGCCAGGGATTTTGTTTTTTATATAGGTAGGGGTGGGGGCTGCCCAGAATGGGCATGTCAATGCCCCCACCCCAAAAAAAAAACTACAGTCTTTCTGCCCCCCCTGGGAGGCAGATGGGGCAATAGCACCTTATCTGCACCCCCCGAGGGGGCAGAAAGCCCACTAGCCACCAGGGATTTTTTTTCCCAAAGTTTGGGGTGGGGGCTGCCAAGAATGGGCATGCCAATGCCCCACCCACCCCAAAAAAGATGCCACAGTCTTTCTGCCCCTCCCATGAGGCAGATGGGGGCAGTAGCCCCAGATCTGCCCCCCGGGGGGGGCAGAAAGCCCACTATTCACAAGCGATTATGCTGGATTTTTTATACGCAGGGGTGGGGGCTAACCAGAATGGGCATCCCAATGCCCCCGACCCCCCAAAAGAATAGCCACAGTCTTTCTGCCCCCCTCGGGGGCATATCGGGGCAATAGCCCCCAATTTCCCCCCTCCCCAGGGCGGCAGAAAGCCCACTAGGCACTGACTTTTTTTCGGAATGTGCCTACCTGTGGATTTTGAACCCTAGCTCTGCCGGCACCTAGGGAAACCTAGCAAACCTATACATTTTTGAAAACTAGATAGCCAGGGAAATCCAGGATGGGGTGACTTGACTGGCTCTCATCAGGTTCTGTTACCCAGAATCCCTTGCAAACCTCAAAATTTGTATAAAAAAAACACATTTTCCTCACATTTCTGTGGTGGAAAGTTCTGGAATCTGCGTGGATCCACAAAATTCCACCCACCCCGCGTTCCCCAAAGTCTTCCGAGAAAAATGGTACCTCACTTGTGTGGATAGGCCTAGTGCCCGCAACAGGAAACGGCCCAAAACGCAACGTGGGCACCCCACATTTTCACAGTGAAAACGGACCCTTTTTTGGCAAAGTGCCTAGCTGTAGATTTTGAACCCTAGCTCTGCCCGCACCTAGGAAAACCTAGCAAACCTATACATTTTTGAAAGCTAGACACCCAAGGGAATCCAGGATGGGGTGACTTGACTGGCTCTCACCAGGTTCTGTTACCCAGAATCCCTTGCAAACCTAAACATTTGTCCAAAAAAACACGTTTTCCTCACATTTCTGTGGTGGAAAGTTCTGGAATCTGCGTGGATCCACAACATTCCACCCACCCTGCGTTCCCCAAAGTCTTCCGAGAAAAATGGTACCTCACTTGTGTGGGAAGGTCTAGTGCCCGCAACGGGAAACGGCCCAAAACGCAACGTGGACACACCACATTTTCACAGTGAAAACTGACCCTTTTTTTGCAAGGTTTCTAGCTGTAGATTTTGAACCCTAGCTCTGCCGGAACCTAGGGAAACCTTCAAACCTATACTTTTTGAAAACTAGACACCCAGGGGAATCCAGGATGGGGTGACTTGACTGGCTCCCACCAGGTTCTGTTACTCAGAATCCCTTGCAAACCTATACATTTGTCCAAAAAAACACATTTTCCTCACATTTCTGTAGTGGTAAGTTCTGGAATCTGCGTGGATCCACAAAATTCCACCCACCCCTCGTTCCCCAAAGTCTTCCGAGAATAATGGTACATCACTTGTGGGTAGGCCTAGTGCCCGCAACAGGAAACGGCCCAAAACGCAACGTGGCCACACCACATTTTCACAGTGAAAACTGACCCTTTTTTTGCAAAGTGCCTAGCTGTAGATTTTGAACCCTAGCTCTGCCGGCACCTAGGGAAACCTAGCAAACCTATACATTTTTGAAAACTTGACTCTCAGGGGAATCCAGGATGGGGTGACTTGACTGGCTCTCACCAGGTTCTGTTACCCAGAATCCCTTGCAAACCTAAACATTTGTCAAAAAAACCACGTTTTCCTCACATTTCTGTGGTGGAAAGTGCTGGAATCTGCTTGGATCCACAAAATTCAACCCACCCCGCAATCCCCAAAGTCTTCTGAGAAAAATGGTACCTCACTTGTGTGGGTGGGTCAAGTACCCGCGACAGGCAAGGGCCCAAAACCTATTGAGGCGACATCAAAATTACCTATCACAAACCAACCTGGTTTTGCAAGGGAGGTCCCATGAGTTTTTGGCCCCGGGCTCGGCGGCCATCTAGGGAAACCTACCAAACCCACACATTTCTGAAAACTAGACACCCGGGGGAGTCGAGCGAGGTGTGGCTTGCGTGGGTCCCCAACATTTTCCTACCCCGAAGCTGAAAAAATCACTTTTTTCTCAAATTTCTGTGTGGGAAAATTTGGGAATCTGCGTGGATCCACAAATTTCCTACCACCCAGCGTTCCCCCAGGTCTCCCGATAAAAATGGTACCTCACTTGTGTGGGTAGGCATAGTGGCTGCAACAGGAAATGGCCCAAATCGTACTGTGGAGACTTCAAAATTACCTATAACAAAACGACCTGGTTTTGGGGGGGCACCTGGTTTTTTGGCCCCGGGCTCACCGCCATCTAGGGAAACCTACCAAACCCACACATTCCTGAAAACTAGACACCCTGGGGAGTCCAATGAGGTATGGCTTGCGTGGATGCCCCAACGTTTCCCTACCCATAATCCCTTGCAAACCTCAAATTTAGCTGAAAAAAATACATTTTTCACATATTTGTGGGTGGAATCACCATGCCGGCACAAATGTCCTACTCCACAGCATTCTCCTTAGTGAGTGTTCTGAGTAAAATGATACCTCACTTGTATGGGTATCCAATGCAGAATTGGCTAAAAACGTATTTTTAAAGAAATGTAGCTCTTAGATTTCTCGGTGCTATACCCTAAATCCCTATGTTTTGGGCTCTTCCCAGTCACAGGCCCTTGCCCCACCCACACAAGTGAGGTATCATTTTACTCGGGAGACTGAGCGGAACGCTGTGGGGTAGGACATTTGTGCTGGCACCCTGATTCCACCCAAAAATATGTGGAAAATGTGGTTTTTTCAGCTAAATTTGCGGTTTGCAGGGCACTCTGGGTGGGGAAACGTTGGGGGATCCACGCAAGCCATACCTCGCTGGACTCCCCCGGGTGTCTAGTTTTCAGAAATGTGTGGGTTTGGTAGTTTCCCAAGATGTCCGCCGAGCCCGGGGCCAAAAGCCAAGGTGACCCTCCTTGCAAAACCAGGTTGTTTTGTGATAGGTAATTTTGATGTCTCCTCAATACGTTTTGGGCCCTTGCCTGTCACGGGTACTTGACCCACCCACACGTGTGAGGTATAATTTTTAACGGGAGACCTGGGGGAACGCTGGGTGGTAGGAAATTTGTGGATCCACGTAGATTCCAGAACTTTCCCACACAGAAATTTGAGAAAAAAGTGATTTGTTCAGCTAAATATGAGGTTTGCAGGGGGTTCTGGGTAGGAAAACTTTGGGGGACCCATGCAAGCCATACCTCGCTGGACTCCCCTGGGTGTCTAGTTTTCAGAAATGTGTGGGTTTGGTAGGTTTCCTAAGATGGCCGCCGAGCTCAGGGCCAAAAACCCAGGTGACTCCCTTTGCAAAACCAGGTTGTTTTGTGATAGGTCATTTTGATGTCTCCTCAATACGTTTTGGGCCCTTGCCTGTTGCGGGTACTTGACCCACCCACACGTGTGAGGTATCATTTTTATCGGGAGACCTGGGGGAACGCTGGGTGGTAGGAAATTTGTGGATCCACGTAGATTCCAGAACTTTCCCACACAGAAATTTGAGAAAAAAGTGATTTTTTCAGCTAAATTTGAGGTTTGCAGGGGATTCTGGGTAGGAAAACTTTGGGGGACCCACGCAAGCCATACCTCGCTGGACTCCCCCGGGTGTCTAGTTTTCAGAAATGTGTGGGTTTGGTAGGTTTCCCAAGATGGCCGCCGAGCTCGGGGCCAAAAACCCAGGTGACTCCCCTTGCAAAACCAGGTTGTTTTGTGATAGGTCATTTTGATGTCTCCTCAATACGTTTTGGGCTCTTGTCTGTCACGGGTAATTGACCCACCCACTCGAGTGAGGTACCATTTTTATCGGGAGACCTGGGGGAACGCTGGGTGGTAGAAAATTTGTGTCAGCCCGGTGAACCTACAACTTTCCCACACAGAAATCTGAGAAAAAAGTGATTTTTTCATCAAAATGTGAGGTTTGCAGGGGATTCTGGGTAGAGAAACGTTGGGGGATCCACGCAAGCCATACCTTCTTGGGCTCCCCCGGGTCTCTAGTTTTCAGAAATCTGTGGGTTTGGTAGGTATCCCTAGATGGCCGCCAAGCCTGGGACCAAAAACTCATGTGACCCACCTTGCAAAACCAGGTCATTTTCAGATACATAGGGGGCATCTGCGTTTTTGGTCCCGGGGTCGGCAGCCATCTAGGGAAACCTACCAAACCCATACATTTCTGAAAACTAGAGACCCAGGGGAGTCCAGGGAGGTATGGCTTGCTTCGATGACCCAACGTTTTCCTACACAGAATCCCCAGCAAACCTCATATTTTGATGAAATAATTAGATTTTTCTCAAATTTCTGTGTGGGAAAGTTCTAGAATCTACGTGGATCCACAAATTTCCTACCACCCAGCGTTCCCCCAGGTATCCCGATGAAAATGGTACCTCACTCGCATGGGTGGGTCAAGTACCCACGACAGGCAAGGGCCCAAAACGTATTGGAGACATCAAAATGACCTATCACAAAACAACCTGGTTTTGCAAGGGGAGTCACCTGGGTTTTTGGCCCCAAGCTCGGCGGCCAACTTGGGAAACCTACAAAACCCACACATTTCTGAAAACTAGACACCCGGGGGAGTCCAGCGAGGTATGGCTTGCGTGGGTCCCCCAATGTTTTCCTACCCAGAATACCCTGCAAACCTCAAATTCTGATGAAAAAATCACTTTTTTCGCAAATTTCTGTGTGGGAAAGTTCTGGAATCTATGTATATCCACAAATTTCCTACCACCCAGCGTTCCCCCAGGTCTCCCGATAAAAATGATACCTCACTCGCGTGGGTGGGTCAAGTACCCGGGACAGGCAAGGGCCCAAAACGTATTGAGGAGACAACAAAATGACCTATCACAAAACAACCTGGTTTTGCAAGGGGGGTCACCTGGGTTTTTGGCCCCGGGCTCGGCGGCCATCTTGGGAAACTACCAAACCCACACATGTATGAAAACTAGACACCCGGGGGAGTCCAGCGAGGTATGGCTTGCGTGGATCCCCCAACGTTTTCCTACCCAGAATGCCCTGTCAAGCCAGTCAAGTCACCCCATCCTGGATTCCCCTGGGAGTCTAATTTTCAAAAATGTATAGGTTTGCTAGGTTTCCCTAGGTGCCGGCAGAGCTAGGGTTCAAAATCTACAGCTAGGCACTTTGCAAAAAAAGGGTCCGTTTTCACTGTGAAAATGTGGTGTGTCCACGTTGCGTTTTGGGCCATTTCCTGTCGCGGGCACTAGGCCTACCCACACAAGTGAGGTACCATTTTTCTCGGAAGACTTTGGGGAACGCTGGGTGGGTGGAATTTTGTGGATCCACGCAGATTCCAGAACTTTCCACCACAGAAATGTGAGGAAAATGTGTTTTTTTGGACACGTTTTTAGGTTTGCAAGGGATTCTGGGTAACAGAACCTGGTGAGAGCCAGACAAGTCACCCCATCCTAGATTTCCCTGGGTGTATAGTTTTCAAAAATGTATAGGTTTGCTAGGTTTCCTAGGTGCCGGCAGATCTAGGGTTCAAAATCTACAGCTAGGCACTTTGCAAAAAAAGGGTCCTCTTTCACTGTAAAAATAAAGTGTGTCCACATTGCGTTTTGAGCCGTTTCCTGTCACGGGCACTAGGCCTACCCACACAAGTGAGGTACCATTTTTATTGGGAGACTTAGGGTAACACAGAATTGTAGAGCAACTGTTATTACCTATTGACTTTCGATGCATTTCTGCCTTCCAAATGAAAGACAATGTGTAAAAAAGAAGTCATTTATAATTCTCATGCTAGTATGGGTACTCACAATTTCGGAAATGTGGAAATATCTACTGTTTCTAAACTCTATATTTTGTTCCAATTTCAGAAATACATAGGTGTCTTCATACCGATTTTTCCATGTATATATTTTCCCAAATTAATTGCTATATACCCGGTACATAATAAAAAACCATTGCAAGACGCTGCTCAGTTATTGGCTCTGGGTTCGTCGGGTTCTTGGTGAACCTTCAAGTCCTATATATCCCCACAACGAGAAAGGTCCAGCGGATGTAACGGTATATTGCTTTTAAACAGCTGTCATAATTAGAAGAAGTTACAGGTGAAAACGTTGACACAAATGGCTGTTTTTTTCAACTAATTTTCAATTTTTCCTATATTCAACGGTTAGTTTCTATAAAGAAACCTTGAAGGATCTACACAAATGACCCCTTGCTGAATTCAGAATTTTGTCTACTTTTCTAAAATGTATAGCTTTCCAGGATCCATTATTGCTTTTATACCCATTTCTACCATTAACTGGAAGGAGGTTGAAAGCACAAAAAATAGCAAAAATAGGCTATGTCCCAGAAAAATGCCAAAACTGTGTAAATCTTTAAAGTTTTCTGACAAAAGTCTGCTTGTCCCTGAAAGCTGGGAAGGAGGTGGTGATTTCAGCACCACAACCCCTTTTTTGATACCATTTGCAGGGAAAAAAACAGACGCTTTCATCTGTAGCCCTTTTTTCCCATTTTTCCAAAAAATAACCAACATTTTGCTGTATTTTGGCTAATTTCTGGGTCCCCTCCAGGAGAATCCACAAACCCTGGGTACCTTTAGAATCCCCATGATGTTGGAAGAAAAGGAAGCAAATTTGGCGTGGATACCTTATGTGGTCAAAAAGTTACAGGGGCCTAAGCGCGAACTACCCCAAGAAGCCAAAAAAGGCTTAGCACAGAGGGGGGGGGGGGGGAGAGGCCTAGCAGCGAAGGGGTTAACATATGGTAGCAGAGAAAAAGAAAAAAAATATATATATATAGACATATAGATATATAGATATATATGTATATATATCTATATATATATATACATATCCATATATATATATGTCTGTCCATCTTACCTGATAATGCTCCAGGACAGAGTCACCCTTTCCAAGCCTCTGCATCACTCATGCCTCCCATGCAGTTGACCAATGTGTATTGCATGCAGCTAGGGTCAGACTGGGACAGAAAAGAGGCCGGGCACCAAAATAAAGGTGGCCCACATTATAGAATTACATAGCTAAAAAGTGGCCATGTTTACAAACTGGGACAGTTTTGAACTTTCAAGGACATGCTCTGTAAAAGTTTTGCAAGATATAGTTAACTGCATGGATTTGAGCTTGATCTTGCAATGTTTGTTTAATCAATATTAGGAAAAACAACGTTAAAAACAACCAAGCAGATCATAAAACATGCCCACAAACAGCCAAAAAACCAGCTCACACACTGACTCGTCAGACCAGCTCCCCAGGTACTGCCTGATTGCCCTATATGCCGGTCCGACCTTGCATGCAGCAGCCAAGGAGGTGCACACTGTGGAGTATTTTGGTGGAGGTAGATACGAGGATGTCTGGTGAGATGTAACATGGTAGTGTCAGGACTGGTGGAAAAGTGTGATCTGCTTCCTGAGATCCACCTAGTGTCTTTGCCATCAAATGTGGAGAAAGTGATTTCAAAGCATGTGCGCAGATTATTTCTGGAAACCCCCAAGCCAGCAACTTCTCCACCCACTGCGCTTTCTAGTGATGGACCCAAATTCCAAGTAACATCAGTTCACCACATCATAGGAGTAATGAAAGTGAAATCACTCTTCCTTTGACCTCCCAGTGCCAATACAGGAAGTTGCATCACACTACCTCTCAATCAATCAATCAATCACAGAATTTGTAAAGCGCACTACTTACCCGCGAGGGTCTCAAGGCGCTGGGGGGGGGGGAAAAAAAAAGGGGGGGGGTGCTGCTACTGGTCGAACAACCAGGTCTTGAGTAGCCTCCTGAAGGTCAGCAGGTCTTGGGTCTGTCGTAGGCTTAGTGGAAGGGTGTTCCAGGTCTTGGCGGCGAGGTGGGAGAAGGATCTGCCGCTGGTGGTGGTTCTTCGAATGCGAGGGACGGTGGCGAGGGAGAGGTCGGCGGAGCGGAGTTGGCGGTTGGGGACGTAGAAGAGGAGTCGTCTGTTGAGGTAGGCTGGGCCAGTCTTGTGGAGTGCCTTGTGTGCGTGGATGAGGAGTTTGAAGGAGATTCTCCTCTCGACGGGGAGCCAGTGCAGGTTCCTCAGGTGGGGGGTGATGTGGCTGTGGAGTGGTACATCGAGGATCAGGCGTGCGGAGGCGTTTTGTATGCGTTGCAGTCGCTTGATGAGCTTGGCAGGGGCTCCCGCGTAGAGGGCGTTCCCATAGTCAAGTCTGCTGCTGACGAGGGCCTGGGTGACTGTTCTTCTCGTGTCTGTCGGGATCCACCTGTAGATCTTGCGAAGCATGCGGAGGGTGTTGAAGCAGGAGGATGAGACTGCGTTGACTTGCTTGGCCATGGAGAGCGTTGAGTCGAGGATGACTCCCAGGTTGCGTGCGTGGTCGGTGGGTGTCGGGGCTGCTCCCAGCGTCGTTGGCCACCAGGAGTCGTCCCAGGCTGAGGGGTTGGAGCCGAGGATGAGGACCTCTGTCTTCTCCGTGTTCAGTTTTAGTCGGCTGATCTTCATCCAATCCAACCTCTGACTCCTTTCTGTGTTGTTAAACAACTGTAATCGAAATATGGGCATGTTCATAAATAGTGAGTGATAACACGCTCAAAAACAGTTTGTGAAGCTACCATAAGTTTTAATACGTAGGTTTAAGGGTTCGGTAACCACATTGTTATATTAGTTAGATCCCAAAAGTTCAACAGTCAGGTTGAAACACCAAGCACAAACTAGTTCAATCATACTAACTCTCAAACACATAATTTGGGGCAAACATCTGATAATTGGCCACAAATTAATCTTCAATTAACCCTGTAAGTGCTTTGTAATTGGCTTATGCATGTTTTTCTGTAGATATTGATGCCACCTTTATTGGCCAAACAAAATCAGAACAGAGATACCGTGGTTCATCAGGTTTCGAGATCATACTGGGCCTTTCAACCAAAGCAGGAACCTGTGTGGTCTTGAAAGCTACTACAATATGATTAAACTTATTAGAAATAAATGGTATCTACTCCTTTAGCAGACACATAATTATGTCATTTACTGACAACTGTAAACAGCCATTATGTCGCCAGTCCAATGCTACAACTTACTCAAAATATGTCTCCAGCTGTTGCACCTTACTACCTCAAGGTACAACTACATCAATAACCACTACAAAGTTTAATATACATTTTACCACAAACCTGACTCCACGTTCCTAGATTCTTCTAAGACCGTACTATTACCTCCTTATTTTTATTATTTTTAATTAAATATTGTTATCTTTGTTAACCAACTTTTGCTACATAAATGTAATTGTTTCTATTGCCAATTTTATTGAACTGCAATGTAATTTCAAATATTTTTATCTTTGTCTTAATACTAATACTAACCATAAAACAATA
Organism: Calotriton arnoldi; assembly: GCA_963921515.1. Taxonomy (NCBI): domain Eukaryota; kingdom Metazoa; phylum Chordata; class Amphibia; order Caudata; family Salamandridae; genus Calotriton; species Calotriton arnoldi. The sequence continues at coordinate 401,262 of CAWUFW010000707.1, forward strand.
GATTTTATATAGACTTTTCATTTAATTGCTTAAATGCTTTTATTATAATCCTAATTCTAAAACCAAAGTCCCGATTTATTAAAGAGAATTAAAAAAATCAATTATCCCTAACCCGCCCATAATGCTGGGTGGTTAATGGGCCGGTGATATCTAGTAGTCGGTCTTGGTAGGACTTTAGTCCTTTGTCCAGACCCTTCCTAGGGTCTTTCCCCCCTTTGGCGATGAATGCCACTACCTTAGCGTCTACGTCTGGTGTTGACGCAACTTTATCTGGTAGAGAAGTGCGTGGACATTCCGATCTCAGCCAGGTCTAACCTCTTTGGGTATTTCTTTTCTTAGCCAAAGTGATAGGTATTCTCCAATATGTTGAGAAGGGGTCCACTCTGGGGACTGGGGATGTTTGATAAGGAGTGGGTCGAACATATTTTCCCCAAATGGGTCCATGATGCCCATTTTAGACCCAGAGACCTTTGATGCCTCGTCACTTGTATTCAAATTTCTTGCCTCTATTTGTTCGACATCTGTGTCGAAGTCAGAGGAGTAAGAGAGGTTTATTTCGTCCTCTAGTTCATCCTCGCAGTCAATAAGCAATTCTGGGACTTCTTCTTGCCCACCTGTGGTGCCTGGGGCACCTTCCATGTCACCGCCAGAGCGTGAAGTCATTTCATTTAGCCCTTTAGCTTTTTGGCCCCTTTGGGCTCGTTATCTCCTGCACCCCGTTTCCTTTGGGTCTTAACTGCCCTATCTCCCCCATGGGGGTGTCTGGTGCCAGCAGCTGGCCAACCTTGCTTGGAGAATAACTCCAATATTTATTAATTGTGTCATCCATGACCCCATTACCTTATCCATGGCTTTGTTAATAAGGCTCTCCAGTTTATCTTCCATGGTATTTCCAGAGGTTTCAAGTGACATAATGGGAGGTAAATATCAAGGTTCGTTGGGGACTAAGCAGATGAGCAGTTGATCTCTCAGACAGTTAAAATACAACTGCCAGAATGCAGTAACAGCACTCAAAATGGCTGCTCTAGTGAGGGAATGTTGTTTCCCAAGGTAAGAAAATGGTTGCCTGGTTAGGGTCAATGTTATTTCCCATTCCTAAGGGTCTTTCCTCTAACATTGTTGTCCTTTGTTAGTTTTGCTGCCTCTCTAGGCTGTGTTTCCCCAGATCCTACCTGTCTCTCTTTTAAAAAAAAAAAATGTATGCTTAATTAAGCGCTCCGGCAGCCACTGAGGAGGTCGAGGGCTGCCGGAGTTCCTGAAATGAAGATTACTTCCCACCGGCGAGGTAGGTTGTGGGGCGGGGGGATCGGTGTTTGTCTTGCGAGCCGGTCTAATCAGGGCCGGCTCTCGAGGAATTGACGGGCCGCGCTGTTAAGTCAGCACAGCGTGGCTCCGTTTGCCTGGCTCCCGGCTTGCCATTGTTATGGAGTTGCCATGGGAGCCAGTTCACGGCGTTTAGTTTTTCTTTGAAAATATGCCGACGTCCGCTGGGAGGTGCGCGCGGGGGACGGTGTCTAAATTAGGATAATGGATAATAAAAGGTGACTACGTGACAAGGGATAAATCTCGGACTTAAAAAGCAGAGGGGGGCTCTACAATGTTTCGGGTGCGGAGAGATGAACCTCCGTTCCGACGGGACAATTAAAAGCGACTAAATTCACCACCCAGGCATAGTTCCCAATCCTCCTAGAAATGAGCATAGATTTACCAATCCTAATTCCAACCTTCAAAGAAATACTCACAGACCCAGAAGGACAACCACATCCTCTTGTAGAACAGGGCCTTCTACCACTGATGGCACAGAGGATTTCAGGCGACAATGGCATATTCCAGGCCTTTCGCCAGACGCTTTCAGACTCGTATCTGAGTCATGGGCACCTGGCACAAGGAAAGAATGTAGACTGGCTTGGGAGAAATGGGTTCGCTGGTGTTTTCAGTGGGATTATAATCCCGTTACAACTGATTTAGTTAATGTAATCAACTACCTATCAGAACTATTCTCCTCAGGACTGTCTTATAGGACTGTTAATGTTTACAGAGCAGCTATTGCAGCAGATCACAACCTCTTAGATGGAATATACGTATGACAAAGTTTACTGAATAAAAAAATCATGCGAAGCATGCAGGTAGCAGGTACTAAACCCACCTTCTGCAAAATATGCAGCCTTATGGGATGTTAGAGATGTCCTACAGGTCTTATTAAGTTGGGGAGAGAATGTCGGGTTATCCCTCAAACGCATCACCTTTAAACTAACTGTCCTACTTTGCCTAGTATCATTTAGAAGGACCTCAGATGTGAGAGCACTAGACATCACCAACAGGGCCTACCTTTGTAAATGAAGTAGGGTCCTTGTATGTAATTAGTCCAGTAGCCAGTAGTGTAGATTATGTAGGTTTATTCAGTTACAGGTAAGATGGTACAAGCCCCACCGGGAACAGCATCCTGCTGCTCAGCCCCACCCATTCCAACTGACCACTCATCCAAACCATGCACTCATGAACATTCTATTACATCACACTCACACAGGCTGAGCAGCAAGGAACTAGGAGACACAGGATATAACACATCTCCTTCCTTCAGGAAACAAAAGAAACAACAGGAAGCAAAGTGAAAGAACATAAGCATTCCACACCTCCTGTAAATGTAAGTACCCAATCCTAAACCACAAGGAAGGTTCACATTACATTACATAAATTACACGTAAATCACATTTCGAGAATAATTACAATACTAAAATTCAATGATAAGATCACATAAGATTATTTTGCATAAATCACTACATTCCTAGAATTGTAAAGAAAGATGACGTAAGATTACATCACACTGTAAACACCATTACATTCCTTGAATTGGTAAAGGAAGATCAACCTGAAGGGGTTTGTTTCAACCTTAAAAGACGAACAAAGACAATGTCAAGCTCCATTTTTTACCCTTTCTTTCCACAGAATGAAAGTCTGTGTGTAGTGAAATGCCTAATGGAGAATGAGAGGAGAACTGCAAACCTGAGAGGGAACACAGAACAAGTACTACTATCTCATAGAACATACCACAAAGCAGTTTCTTCTCCCACCTTAGCGAAATGGGTGAAAGAAGTGATGAAAGAAGCAAGTGTAGATACCTCTATCTTTGGAGCCCATTCCCTCAGGGGTGCTTCAGCCTCAAAAGCCTTTTTCCTGGGGGGAGGTTTACAGGACATCCTTAGGGCTGCAGACTGGTCTAATGAAAGTATGTTCAAAACTTGCTACTTTAGACCCATCACAAGTGCAATTGACAATGTATTAAATGCACTTTGAATTTGCATAATGTTAGCCTCCGTGTCATGCCATAAAATGTAGATTTTTCACAGCCTGGTGGGCAGAAAATCTGGATTTTATTAAAGACACGGAGGCTAGGATTATCCCTCCATAATATGACTCTCCCTAATGGAGATGAGGAAACTATGTATTAATTTATTTTTCTTTCTTTCAGATTAAAGAACCTCTTCCTTCATCGGTGGAAATAAAGTTATCCTGCACACATGTGTGTGTGGGAGAATTCTGTCATCCGCAGCCTGGTAGCTGTGCATAGGTAGCCTGGTGCAGAGTGGACTCTGCAGGATTGGATATTGACCTAGGGAGGGCATCATAATGTTAGTGTACACTCATAGGGAAAGTCAGTGTGGTTTACTGTCTTGTCTGCAGTGACTCTCCGTTATACGCCTATGGGGAAGACTGGCCTAGAGTGCAGGTTCGCTTCCCTTTGACCTACAAAAACCAGACACGTATCAAGCTAGGCTGGGATCTGCATGGGACCCCCCAATATGAGAGTTCCAAGAAGATATCTGTGCAGCTTAGGGGTCATCCAGGATTGTCATATTTCCCTGGCTCAATGCAGGATCAGAGCCCAGGCATTTTGTCACTCTGCTGTGCCAAATTAATTATATTTCTTCCCAGCAGCAGGAACAGAGGCCTCCCCATACAAAGGGAGCAATTAACAGTGCTTCACTCAGCTCCTGATTGATTGATTGATTGCATCAATCAATCAATCAGCTGTCACACTGTACCAGGTATGGGCCAGCCCGAGCCCACTGAACAAAGGAGGGAGCCCAGACCTCTTAAGACCACACAGGCGGAAGATCATCTTTGAAGATTTGATGGAAAAGACCCTGACAGTGATGTTAGTGAGGGGCGGAGGGTTGGGATAGGGTGAGGAGATGACGTGGCACCCTCGGATTGGCCAGGGGTCCCTGGCTTCTGGAACCTTCCACCCCCAAATAAAAGGTCTTGCGCAAGGGGAGAGCTCTCTCCTGGTTGTGTTTTTCTGTGGTACACTGGGACTGGAGGCAGCAGTCATGGACAACTGAAAGGAGGAACCCCCTGATATCCATATGGATTAAGGACTCTGACTACAGCTGCCCCCAAGACCAGTGGGGCTCTCCCCAGGACCAGGGAAGCTGGTCTCCTTACATCCCCTGAGGACTAGTTTGGGGAATCACTGGACTTTTGCACCAAGGAGGAGAGAAGCTCCATAGGAGAAAAAGGAGATAGGATGGCCAGTGGAACCAGTTCCCTGCAAAGTTTGCTGCCTTGGAGGCCAGAAGACCCCAGGAAAGGGCTCCAGGAGGCTAGGGCTCGCCACCAGGAGCAGAATGAGCCCAAGACGGAGTAAAACGGCCCAACGGGGCCCAAGAAATCCGCTGGAGAAGGATTTGACTATGACCCCCCCCAGCGAGGTTAGAGACCGTGGAGCTCTGCTGCCAGAGTGATTCATGCCCCAGGGTGGGCAAGGAGTTTTTTTAAGCCCTGGGATCCCCTTCCTGTGCTTTGGACCCCCTCCCCAGAGCTCCAAAAGCCTGGGATCCCAACCCCTAGGCCAGATTTTATCACAGGGCCTGGGGCCCCCAACACCACCCTCAAAGGAGAAGTGGTGCTGGGGGAGCACTGCAGGGCCCCCTCCCCCGAGTAGTGGTGAGCATTCTCCACTCCCCGTGTCTGCTAATAAGGTGGACAGAGGTTTTAACTCTACCTTAGGCTCCACAACTCACAAGAGAATCAAGTTCAGCTTCCAACACTTTATAACAAATACATGTTTTTCACTCCTTAGAAGGAGTATGTGGAATCCATGAAAGCATTTAAATTTGGTGGTATTGACTGCTCTTAGTCACAGACTAAATGGATTACTAAATATGTCACGTAGAGAGTCATTTATTATGATTGCTTAAGTACCACGTCTCACCTGGTCTAATCCATATCGCACAACTTTCAAAGTCATGTAGTACTTGAGGGTCTGCCTGGACTTTGTGAAAAATGTTTTTTGATCATCTAACTTATAGAATTTAAGGAAATGTTCAATGGAAATTTAGTCCGTGGAAAGTCCTCAAGAGCATTATTTAAAGTTTATGCATCAAAAGTCCTTTTTTATTTTAATACATTTTTATTGAGGAAGAGGGGATATAATAAAATTACATACAACAGAGTACGGCATGGAAAAGGACAAAGGAAAAAAAGAAAAATCCTTGCCACTTATGATCTATACTCCAACAATAGACCCCAAATCCTATTCAATTGGCTCTGCCCATTAGGGCCTGTAGCAGAATAATGATGATACATGGTCGGCCACCACGTCTCAATTTTAAGTGCTTCATTATTAATCTATTCTCTTGCAATGACTGGCTGTGCAACAACTATTTCTGTAAGCAACAAATGGCATGGGCTTCAAACATATCAAAAAAGGTAGATGCAGATATTAAAATGTCCTTGTGCAAGCGCTTTGATAGACATTGTGAGTAGTAGATTAAAAAATCCGTAGAACATGACAGTTGACAAACATTAAATCATCTGCACCATCCACATCACATCTGAGGAATTTGGGAACTTTCATAAATTATCTTACACTTATACATTTACAGGTCATATAATACAACAATAACTTTGAATATTGTAACTGATGCCGGACTGCAATAAAAGTATCCTGTGTAACATTAAAAGTTTGCTTAAGATCCTCAGAGAGAATTTGATAACCTAACTTATTAGACGATTTGTTTACTACATATCAATATCATCAGCTACTGTGGCCATAAAGACCTGGGGGTCGATTCCGATTCGGGCCGGAAAAAGCACCGACCGACTCGGAGCCGGAAAAATTACCGACCGACACGTACCAGTGGCGCCCGACACGCCAAGTACGATGCAAGCCGCGATAAATCCGACCGACACGTCAGGAAACCAAGCCGACCGACCGAGCCGCTCGGATAATAGCAATCCGGCCGGAAAAACACGCGAATTCAACCGACCGACACGCACCCGGAACAAATCCGACCGAATCGTACCCGCCAACTCCAACCCGCAAAGTACGATGCAAGGCGCGAAAACACGACCGAGTCGGACGGAGGACAAGCCATACGACCGACACGCATACAAAACCGAGCCGAAGCAACACAATACACCGCGACCGACGCGTACGCAGCATACAAAACTGCACAAACACAGCGTGAACGAAACGGAAAACACCGTACGAGACCAATGCACGGTCCGACTCGGTCACAAGAACGTTTCCAACATACACAAACAGCACAAAGGAAAAATCAACCAAAAAAAGGCCAAACAAGCAATTACCAAGCCAATAAATACTGGGGGGTGGGGACAGAGAACAAAGACACACCCACAACTCCACCTATATAAAGGACACAAATCACTACCATGAGCCTTTGCAAATGCCATTCCACTGCCAGCACCCAAGAGAAAGCAACCACACACCCACAGCTCATCCCTCACACAAGCCACACACCAGCAGCACACCAACAAATACCTACCTCACATACACCCAGCACAACACACACCCACACACCCTCACCTGCACACCAACACACACATCACCCACCATCACCACCCATCACCATGCCCCCCAAGAAGAATCACAAGTTCCTAGATTGTGAATTGGAAGTCCTGGTAGACGAGATCCTCAGGGTAGAGCCACAGCTGTTTGGCACATTGGTCCAACAGACCCCCATGTCGCAGAAAACCAAGATGTGGGAGAGGATCATCAACAGGGTGAACGCCCAATCACCATGTCGGCGCACAAAGACCGACATCCAGAACAGGTGGTATGACGTGCGCAGGAGGGTACGGAAACTGCTGAAGCAAGACTACATCAACAGCCAACACACCGGCAGTGGCCCTCCTGCCAAGCCAATATACCTCAGGCCCTGGGAGGAGAAGGTGCGGGCCATCCTACCGCCAGTGAGCATATATGGACTAGAGGACATCCCAGAGCCTGGTGAGTACACAACAAATGTACACAATATACTGCCACAAAACACACACACATCACTGTCAAGGGGAAAGTCAAACCATGCACTCATAGCAATCACACAGCAACCAGAACAGAATCATCCCAAAATGTGTATGTCAGTCAGAGAAACACAACACATGCCATCAAAAAAGTCACATCCAACTGTGCCAACACATGTACAAACACAACCACAACTACAGCTAGGCAGTGGCACAAATAGAACCAACAAACACATCCACACATGTAGCCACCACAACAACACCAACACACAGTGAAGACCACTCAAAGGAAGGAATTCTGTGTATGCTGGCCAAGTCAGTGTAGCCAATAGCATCATGGGAGTCGCAGTCACACATATTGCCCCCACAACTGTCCCATCAACACCACCATGAACCATGCGCACATCACAGGGAGTGGAGAAGGACTCACAAGATGGCTGACACTGGCTACTGCTGTGAGGAGCACAAGGCCCTGCTGGCAACTGTGCACCAACAAACAGCAGGACACCACTGACTGACATCCTGAGAGACAACTTACACTCCCTGCAATGCAAGCACGTTCCATGGTGGGATATCTGGCTGGCTGGGTGGGAAGGGGGACTTGCAGCACTGACCATAGTCACCAGCACCTCCCCTCACACCCCCCCCAACACAAACTCCACAGTACCCACCTGGTAGAATGCAATGCCCTCCATCCTAACACAAGATCCCACAAAGCACCACCACCCTGGGTTATGTTGTGTGAAGCACAGGGACACTCTTGGGACTCTTAGCCAAACAACTGCCAGGACAACACTCCCAGCCATCCTGTCAGCACAGCCAGCCCACCCCACAGGGAAGCAGAGTCAAAAGGAAGGAAGCATGGGCATGCTGGGAAGGGGGTGGAGGCAATAGCATGATGGGAGTCGTAGTCAGACATTGCTCAGCCTCACAACTGGCCCATCAACACCACCCTGAACCATGCTCACATCACAGGGAGTGGAGAAGGACTCACAAGATGGCTGACACTGGCTACTGCTGTGGGGAGCACAAGGCCCTGCTGCCAACTGTGCACCAACAAACAGCAGGACACCACTGACTGACATCCTGAGAGACAACTTACACTCCCTGCAATGCAAGCACGTTCCATGGTGGGATATCTGGCTGGCTGGGTGGGTGGGAAGGGGGACTTGCAGCACTGACCATAGTCACCAGCACCTCCCCTCACACCCCCCAACACAAACTCCACAGTACCCACCTGGTAGAATGCAATGCCCTCCATCCTAACACAAGATCCCACAAAGCACCACCACCCTGGGTTATGTTGTGTGAAGCACAGGGACACTCTTGGGACTCTTAGCCAAACAACTGCCAGGACAACACTCCCAGCCATCCTGTCAGCACAGCCAGCCCACCCCACAGGGAAGCAGAGTCAAAAGGAAGGAAGCATGGGCATGCTGGGAAGGGGGTGGAGGCAATAGCATGATGGGAGTCGTAGTCACAGACATTGCTCAGCCTCACAACTGGCCCATCAACACCACCCTGAACCATGCTCACATCACAGGGAGTGGAGAAGGACTCACAAGATGGCTGACACTGGCTACTGCTGTGGGGAGCACAAGGCCCTGCTGGCAACTGTGCACCAACAAACAGCAGGACACCACTGACTGACATCCTGAGAGACAACTTACACTCCCTGCAATGCAAGCACGTTCCATGGTGGGATATCTGGCTGGCTGGCTGGGTGGGAAGGGGGACTTGCAGCACTGACCATAGTCACCAGCACCTCCCCTCACACCCCCCCAACACAAACTCCACAGTACCCACCTGGTAGAATGCAATGCCCTCCATCCTAACACAAGATCCCACAAAGCACCACCACCCTGGGTTATGTTGTGTGAAGCACAGGGACACTCTTGGGACTCTTAGCCAAACAACTGCCAGGACAACACTCCCAGCCATCCTGTCAGCACAGCCAGCCCACCCCACAGGGAAGCAGAGTCAAAAGGAAGGAAGCATGGGCATGCTGGGAAGGGGGTGGAGGCAATAGCATGATGGGAGTCGTAGTCACAGACATTGCTCAGCCTCACAACTGGCCCATCAACACCACCCTGAACCATGCTCACATCACAGGGAGTGGAGAAGGACTCACAAGATGGCTGACACTGGCTACTGCTGTGGGGAGCACAAGGCCCTGCTGGCAACTGTGCACCAACAAACAGCAGGACACCACTGACTGACATCCTGAGAGACAACTTACACTCCCTGCAATGCAAGCACGTTCCATGGTGGGATAACTGACTGGGTGGGTGGGTGGGAAGGAGGTCTGGCTGTCAACCAAACACAATCAATGCAGACCATGTTCACACCCCAGAGAATACATAGAAATGCCCAAATAATGCAGGACAATGTGCCACACCAATATCAACCCCTGACTGTGACGACTTAGGACAATACAATGTACAGGCCCGCACCCCGAGGCACAGTCACAACTGTCAGGTGTGTCAACCACTGATGCCTGCAGAAACATGACATACATTGTTTGTGTCTCCCAAAAACAGGTGATGATAGGGACACAGCAGCAGACGCTGAGGAGTCCCAGTCCCAGGCTCAAGAGGATGCCGAGCTCACTGGCGTCGTACAGCCTCTGTCCTCCTCGGACGATGAAGAACAACCTGGCACATCCGGTGCAAGTCAACATGCTGCACCAGCAGGACCACCAGCTGCAGCACCAGCAGGTCCACCAGCTGCACCCCCTGCACCCACCCCTCCAACGACTGTCACCACGAATACCATCCCTGCCGACATGGACAGAATAAGGAACAACACCAGCGCAGTGACCCTGGACCAACCTGGGGCCATGGACACCACCACCACCACCAACCCCCAAGGTGGACCAGGGTTATCTGTGCGTGCAACTGCACACACTGCACATGTCAGCAGGGGTGGTGGGAGGGGTGGGAGACAGAGGTCGCTGCTTGCAGACGTTGCTGGTGTGCATGAAGACCCACAACTGGTACGCATAGCTGATGCGTACCAGTCCAGCACCGGAGAGCTCAGCCAGGTAGTGGGGCTCCTCAGAGACATCAAACAGCAGCAGGCTGCCCATCATGCCCGCTTGGACTCCCACATGTCCCACGTGGAGTCACACATGTCACGTGTGGACTCCCACATGTCACGTGTGGACTCCCACATGACCCGCGTGGAGTCCAAGTGGGATGTACTACATGAGATGACGGCGGTGCACAGGGACATTTTACAATGCCTCCGCCAGATGAACAGCAACCAGTCCACACCTCCCTGTGTGCCAACAACATCTGGCACCGAACAAACTGCAACTGCCACAGGGAGGGAGGAGGACTCTGGCGGAGAGTCCCCTGCACCGAAGCAGCCTGCACTTGAGGGCCCCCCCCAAGAAGAGGGGTCGTCCGAGGAGGGGAAAGTGAGAGGCTGATGGCCAAGCGCAACTCCCAGGAAGCCTGAACCTGTTCTGGATTTTCGCCTTTGTGCACAGACTGTTCACCCTGTTGATGGCAACACTACTCCCACACATTGCATGGGGAGTACAAGTTGGAACAATGTGTCAGACAACTGTGGCCCCGATACTGGGGATCCTGTCTACCTGGACTTTCTATTCATCTAGGAACTTGGGATTGCAAGATTCATGTACAGCACAATCCATCCTATGCACTATTATCACAATAAACACACTAATACACCATACTTGCCTCTGTCGTGATTCCAACGTGGGTGCTGTTATGGGGATGATGAACTGCAAAATTACACAGTGTATGCGAACTGCAACAGCAAGGACAACACAGGCATGTGAGTACAGGCAACGTGACACATATGAGGAGACACACCACCAGGGCTACACAACACATACACACCTAGGCCATCTGACTCATTGCCTACACTGATGTTGCCAGGGAAGACGGTGCAATGCACAGACACCACACCCATTCCCAGTTGTAGTCAAGTAGCCCACAGGTGCAGTAAGCAAATGGCAGTCAAATGTGTGACCACAGACAACGCACATCACTAAGTGAAGCACAGGTTTATTACACAGTAGCAACATGCCGTAACCACTACAGATGCAAGGTAACCCCACCTGGTAGCGGGCACACAGTCAACAACTGTAGACAGAAGGAAGTCCATGGGTGTGGCGCACATCACCTGTAGGGACACAACAGCTACCAGCCTGGATGTGCAATCACGTCGTCGGTGGACACAGTTGACCAAACGAATCTGAAAGTACCCTGTGAAGGACAGAAATGACACACAGTCAAAAGCAATGCAGTACAGGACAGAACAGCAAAACTCATGCACAATACATGTTACAAGATACCCACCCAGAACCAAGTTAGCATGTCAACACTGTTGGGGAGTACAGCCCACCTGTCACCACACATCGCAACACACATCCTGTCAAGTAGCCCATGGACACACTCCAACAGCACCAGAGCACCACCCACACATCATGCCAACTCACATCATTCACATGACACCTCAGGATACTCACATTCAGCTAAAGAAGTTGGTGATGAGCTGTGTGCGGACATCACCATCACCATCATCATCATCATCGTCACTGGCATCGTGGTCCAGGCCAGGATCCTCCACAGGTGGCGGATGTTGGTCATCGTCATCCTGGATGAGAGGCAACTCCTTCCGCACTGCCAGGTTGTGGAGCATGCAGCAGACGATGATAATCTTGCACACTTTCGCAGGGGCATATGGGAGGGACCCTCCGGTCTTGTCCAGGCAGCGGAAGCGGCTCTTCAGGAGACCAAAGGTCCGCTCAATCACTCTCCTGGTCCGACCATGTGCCTCATTGTAGCGCATCTGGGCAGGTGTCACAGGGTTCCTGAGGGGTGTCAGCAACCACGGCATGTTGGGGTATCCCGAGTCACCTACGGACAGACAAGTGCACATCAGCTGACTTGGAAAAGTGGGCGGAATACTACAGATCAGATCACACACAATGGCACAAAGTCAGTACACACCGACAAGCCAGGCACGCTGGTTCTGCATCTGTGCCATCAACCTGGGGATGCGACTACTCCTCATCACAAAGGCATCGTGTGCTGAACCAGGGAAACGGGCACACACGTGTGTGATGGTCATGTCTGCAAGACACACCACCAGTGCATTGACCGAGTGGTAGTGCTTGCGGTTCCTGTAGGCCTGCTCCTGGGCCTGTGGTGGTACCAAAGCCACATGTGTCCCATCAATGGAGCCAATGACATGCGGCATCCTCCCCAGGGCATAAAAGTCACTCTTCACGTCAGTGAGTCGTCGCAGTCTAGGGAAATAGATGTACCGGTTCAGGAAGAGCAACATTGCCGCCAAAACATCGCGGAGCACACGGCTGAACATGGTCTGTGACATCCCACCAGCAGACGCCACAGTATGTTGGAAGGTACCGGTGGCAAAGAAGTGTAGGGCTGCCATCACCTTCACCTTGGGGGTCAGCGCTGTAGGATACGGCCGGCCAGGCTGCAAATGTGGGGACAACTGCACTGCCAAATCCTCAATCAGCTGCCTGGTGAAGCGGTACCGTCGGATGCTGTCCCGTTCCACCATCGTTGCCAGGTCTGGGAATGGCCGATGGACAGCAGGAGCCCTGCAGTGCAGAGGAGAAGTAAGCAAGATCGTCAGTCACCCCACATATGCGGCATTGAACACACTCAAGATCCCAACATACATCATCATGAGGCACAACTACATGAAGTGTGCAGTACCGGAACGACATGTATGGTACATACATGGCCAACATCTGTCAACACGGTCCTAAAGGTGGCATCAATTTGTCCCAGGTTGGCCCATTGGATATCATGATGCTGTGTCACAGTCACCCCCCAGTGACATGTGAGGACAGATGTGCCCCAGGCACCACAGCTCAACGACAGGCACATTCCCAGGGACCCTGTAATGCCACATGGACACTGGCATCACCTGGAGTATCATGTGTACACCACAACAAAACAAACATGACCCCCACAGGTAGTGGCCACACTTGCCATGGCAGGAGAGCCATGGACGTCTGTGACACACACGCACAACATCAGAGTCCATGCACACACAACGTGGATGTGGAGACTGTCTCCCATTGTGCACATGAAATCAGAGACATTGTAAACACTACATGCACAAAGACTGTGGAGGGCCATCACTATTGTGCCACTGGGACACCCTGGCTCAAACATACCGTCCCACATGGGACTCACGGGGTATGTGACATGACATACACAAACACCACTGTGAAATGTGACCATGGCACATGCACAGATATGAACAGTTGCACATCACAGTGGTCACGTACACGTAACACCCAGGATCCTGTCCCCATGAACACGTGCACAGCCTGGGGGTGGCTGCCCACAGGTGACACCCACAGGACAACATGTACACCAACATACACACAATAGGAAATGCAGCCTTACATGCCTTATGATAAGGTTTGGACAGGCTGTCGTGATGTAGGTGTGCCCCTCACTCCCTGGGAGCTATCTGTGGCTGGCATATGTCCATCTGAGACAGGCATGCTGACATATGCCAGTCACATGTACAGTGATGCGTTGAACAGCAATGGACCGATCGGTGCCTCCGGCCGGCCCATTGCTTTCAATGTGTGCGGGTACGCGTTGTACCCCTGTGCGCGTTGTACTGCAATGGACCGATCGGTGCCTCCGGCCGGCCCATTGCATTCAATGTGTGCGGGTACGCGTTGTACCCCTGTGCGCGTTGTACTGCAATGGACCGATCGGTGCCTCCGGCCGGCCCATTGCATTCAATGTGTGCGGGTACGCGTTGTACCCCTGTGCGCGTTGTACCTCAATGGACCGATCGGTGCGCACCCATTGACAATGGGCTTGCCTGGCAACGGACGCGTTTTCGAATATTCGAACGAGTCGGTTGCTGGAAAATCAGTTGGTCACCCACAACAATGTTGCAAAATCATGTATGTCATGAAGTTGAAATTTTGAAGGATGCTGTGGGCGTGTTTTGGTGCTGCTATTCCATGGATTGGCCAGATTCAGAAGATGCAAACGACTTGGACCTATCACTTTGGACACAAGGGACAGTATCTGCCTCTCCAGCACATATATATTGCTGCATGTTCCCCTGAGAGCCCACTTGCCTGCACTACATGCTCCAGGACGACATCTGCCACTGCACTGCTGCTGTCTCTGCCCCTCTGGACCCTGCAATGGCACGTACTGTGGAGAGAGCCCCAGCCTTCAGCCTTGAAGACAACCAGGCCCTGCTGGACAGCCTACTTCCACAGTACAGCAAGCTGTATGGGACACCAGGGGAGCAGGTGAGTGTTCTGTGCACTGCCTTTCTGAATGTGCATTTTGTCTGACTAGCAAGGCTGAGAGTCAGCACACCACTGGCTAGCAGGCTCACTGAGTAGTTGTCATCCCCCATAGTGTGTAGTGACTTGCACTGGACAGGTATGGTGCAGTGACAGTGCTTCTGAACAGGGTTTTACTCCCCATGCAATGATACCATGTAGTGACTTCTGGAAAACTGTCCATGGGCAGCCGTGCACTGCCTGGGTACACCATGTGCCCCTGTGATTGCGACATGTATATGCAACTGTGTCATGCACGGATATGTTGCATGTGTAGTAATGGCCTTATCACTTTGTCATCCTGACAGGCTTCTGCCCATCGGAAGCATGAGATCTGGAAGGACATCGTCCGGGCTGTCCGGTCCGTGGGGGTCTACAAGCGCCGGATCCGCAACTGCCAAAAGAGGTGGCAGGACCTTCGGGGCTGGACCCGGAGGATTGCACGGGTCCAGCTGAAGCTGTCGCCTCCTCGCAGGAGGGGCGGAACACGGACCCTGACCCCCACATGCTCAGGATCCTGGCGGTGGTCTTTCCAGACCTGGATGGGCAGCTGAAGGCCAGAGAGCAGCAAGGAGGGGTGAGTCAAAGACTGCACTGTGTACTCTGTCTAACATGCTATGTGCCCTCCTCGGGCCAGGTTGAACTGCCACAGTACAGCAGTCATGTTGTCCAGGAGCCATGTCCCTCTATTGTGCACTGCCCACTCCTCATCTGATACCCAGGTGTGGCCCTTACATGCAGGGAATTCTGTCACTTAGGACTGTGTCCTTGCAGTTTGCTTGACTCAAGGTGGGAGACAGCATCTGTTTCCCTGACTCTGTGGTGGGCATCATGGGTGGGTCCATTGCTTACACGATGCCTGTATTCTGACATGTATTCAGCGTGTTACTTTGATCTGTGGTCCAATTGCTGAGCTGATCCACCACATGTGGCTGGGGTACCTGGCACACACCCATGCTGCGGGTGGGAACAATGTTTGGGCCCCAGGAGTATGTATATGACGTGTGTCACACATACTTAGCCAGCTGCCTACAGTCCAGGGCTCATCCCTCATTCATGTGGGGCTGGACAGTCATGCCTACTCCAGGCCATACAATACACTCTGTACTCCCACTCCCGTGTATCAGAGGACACATTGTGCACAGTGATTTGACCCCTCAGGTGTCTGCCTCTGTGTCAGTGTGCTGTGGATTAGTCGCCAGGACTGCTGTGGAGTTTCTTGGTAGGGGCTCAGCATGCCACTGGAGATGTGACCATAGGAGACGATACTTGTGTGACACATAGGTGTCTGATCAGCTGCCCATGCAGACTGGGGCATGTAAATGTGAAGTTCAGGCAGCTGTTCCCCATGCACAGCAGAGTGTGAGGGGCTCAGGTTCAGAGGGTAGTGTCACAGGTCTCCCATATGTCCAATAGGTATGACCTGGACAGATGAGGGTTAAGAGGATGTGTTGTGGGGGGGATGTACATGTGCACTTGTGCAGCTCCAGGACTTGCATTCCCCATGACCTACTATTGTGACACAGTGCAGAGTGTTGTTGTCTGGCTGCAAAGTCATACATCACTGAGACAGTGATGTATGACTTTGCAGTCATGCCTCCGCCATGGCATGTGTCTACTGATTGGTGATCCTGCAGGGGAGTGACATGTGCTACATGCACACCATAGTGGCGCTGGCTATCAGGACATGGGTGCATCATGGTGTCTGTCGCTGGTATGCATCACATGCATTTCCTATTTGACTCTGGGCATCCCTTACATCCGTAAACCTGTACTGACTCAGTGGCAAGAGCTGTGATGTGTCCACACCGTGTCCTCTGCACTGTCCAACTACTGTGTACTTGGTGCATGTGTCAACACTGGGGTGTTGCAATCCAACAGACACCAGACAGATGGGTGCAAGGCCATGTGGGATGTGAGTGCCATGCTTGGCATCAGACTGACAATTGACTTCTCCTGTTCAATTAGTGCACTTTTAGCAATGTACAACTAATGATGCCAGGGCTTGCTCTGTGATGTGCTGTGCTCACAGTGGTGTGTGCGTTATGTGCAGGTGACTGATGTCTGTCTGTTTCCCCATTGTTTGCAGATACATCCACGGCCACGGAAGGGGACAGCTCCACGGACCAGGAGGAGCCGGAGAGCCAGACTGGGTCAGCAGCCGAGGAGTGGTCGGAGGGACCCAGTGGCACGGAGGGCGAGGGGAGCCACACCGAGGAGTCCTCAGCAGCATCCACCTCAGCTGAGGACCAGAGCAACTCGGAGGATGACTCCCTTGTGGAGGCGGGTGTCAGCAGCCACCACACCCCAGCTAGTGTTGCTGTCCCCGCCACCACCAGCACCACCACCGCCCTCCCATCGGCTCCCATTCCCCAGGTCCGTGGAGGCTCCCATGTCCGGGAGCGTGTCTCCTTTGGGCCAGGCACCGCACCCCCTGCCCCTGTGTCCCCTGCTGCCCTGAGTGAGGAGTCTGTGTACCTCCTTCGCCAGCTCCATGTAGGGCAGACAGCCATGCTGAGTGTCCTCCATGCGCACACCGCGCTGTTGACTCAGCTGGTGTCGTTCATGGAGGGCATCTCATCGGGCATGTCTGACCTACAGAGGGGCAATAGGTCCATGGACTCCTCCCTGACGGCAGCAGTGTCCCTCCTCAAACGGTCCCTCACCCCTCCTGCCTCTGCTCCATCCACACTCCCCAGCACCTTACCCATCCCAGGCACACACACACTGGCACACACCAGCACACACACATCCAGCACACTGACACACACGCCAATGACAAAACGCACACGCAAGCACATTCAGGGGACTGAAGCCAGACTCACAGGGGATGGAGCCCTGGAACACACACACGCATCCACATGCACTGCGCAGTCCTCAGTTCCCTCTCCCTCCAAAGCACCCTCCCTTGCCTCACCTGCAACCCCAAAGTCACAGCAGCTCTTCCTCTGTGACCTCGGCCTCTTCCCCACCGATGAAGCTGCTCCAGCATCCCGGGGGAAGAGGAAGCCCACCCACACGGAGCAGAGTGCCCCTCGCCCCCGGACACCCTCCCCCAGGCGCAGACGGACTGAGGCCCCCACCCGCAAGTCCCCCGGAGTGCTAAGAGCAAGACCCCGCCACCGCCCTGCAGCTCAGGCACAAGGTCTCCGTCCTCCATCCCTCAGGCCCCCACTGCACAGGTGCCCCCACCACACCCTGCCCCAGGTTCCCCCACCCACAGATATACCATCCCCAAGATGCTCCGGCCTTCTCCCCCTGCCACTTGCTCTCCCAGCACCACACCCCCCGCTGCGCTTGTCTGTGCCACTGATGTGGTGAGGGTGTCCCCCCCTCTGTCCAACCCACCTTGCCTGTTCCCCATTCTCCTCCCCTGGAGGTAGGCACTGCAGTGGAGTCCACTACCGCCCTGTCTGACTTGGGCACTGCAGTGGCGGACCTGTCCACCCCATCTGCAGGGTCCACTGCAGTTGTGCCGGCACCCACGACATCTGTGTCATGCCCCCAGTTGTGCCGGCACACACCATGTCAGACACCTCCACTGCAGTTGTCAGTGGCTCTCCAGCACCCACCACCCCTTCCCTGACTCCCCCTGGTGAGCCCTGATCCTGTCCCTGCGGTGCCTGGCCTGCCCCCGGTTGCCCCTCCTAGTGGATTGTCCCTGGTATTGTGCAGGCATGCGTAGGGTGACATCTGCCAGTGTCACCCTGTTTGAACTTTGACAATGGACTGGCCATTGGCCTTTGCTCTTTTTCAGGACTTCGTTTGGCCTCAACACATATGCTGAATAAAGCAACTTTCTTTTCTCTAGTGCTCATGCTTCAGATGTACATGTTGTTGGTGCAGCTAACCATGCCCTTGCTGCAGTGATGGTGATATCTGGTCTCATGATTATGAAGTGTTACTGTGCAGGAACCCATGTGGTCCAGGGGGAATGTGTCCTATCATGTGGTGTATCCATGTCATCAATAGCAGCATCTGAGGGTGTCATGTGTTCAGTATTTTGCAATGGGTTTCCTACTTACATTGGCAATTTCATATCTGTGGCTTCCACCCCTGCACATCTGTTGTGCCTGCCATCGTTGCATTTGTCTACTTCCCTGACCGTGTTGCCATCTCCAGTGGACATGCAGGTTTGGGCATCAATGGGGAGGGACTCATCCGTGTAGTCAGTGCAACATTGCTATACAAGTGTGTTGGATCTGTGCTGATGATTCCGTTGGCACATCCATGACCAGGCTGATGTGATGGGAGCCCTCATTTGGTGCTAATTGTTGATTGTGTGACCAAGTGCTCAGCTGACATGATGGGGCCCTACTGAGGCAACATATGGCACAGCTTTCCTCACACAGGAGTGGAGTCCCCTCATGGCAGTGTGTACACGTGTGACATTGCCTGCGCCCAAGGTGTGTGTTGTATGTGCATGTCTGTGTGTTCACTTTCATTCATCTGCGCATGCTGTGATCCCTAGTGTTGTACCTGTTTGTGATGCTTGCTGACTTGAGCTATGTTCCCCCAAAGTCTTCTCCCTGTGTTCTCTGTGATGTGGGTGCATGGCACATTACTGGTCATCAGGGTGTCACCCATAGGTGTGTTTGCTGTCAGGGCAGAGTTTGTGTGCTGACGCAGATGGGTCACAGTCAGGTTTCCCTTTGGCACTTGTTGTTTGCCCCTGTCATGTGATTTCCAGTTTGTGTTATCTTTCAGTGATTGTGACACGTTGTGTGTGTGACTGCTGGCACTCCTTAGGGTCCGGGCTGCAATGTTGGTTGTTGTCTATGTGTGTTCTTTGTGGGTGACCTTGGCTTCTTCATTGGTGTGTGACTGTGGCTGGGATCCCATTGGTCGGTGTGGTATTGCCGTCATGTCCATGTACAGCGTAGTGTGCAGTGTGTCAGACATTCAGGAGTCTTGTTGAGTGTCCATGTGTGATGTGTTTCTACACCTTGGTTCCCACCCACCACCCTGGAATAGTCATGGGTGCATGTGCAATGTCACCAGTGCATGTGTACTTCACTGCTGCACATTGTTGGAGGTCGAGGGGTGTGGTCTTGAGTGTGTGCAGATGAGAGTTGTTGCCCGGCTAGTCCCCTGCCTCCATGTTGGCCTTGGCTTACTGGCCATGCTGATTGATTTGTGCTTGTGTAGGTGTGATGGTAGTTAGTTGCTCAGGACACCTGACTGTGGTTCACAGTGTGAACGACATTTAGCTTTGTCATCACAGTGGTATTTTTCTTCAGCCCAGGGTCACCACATTGTGGGGGCCCTGGGGGTGGTGCTGTGGTGTGTCTGTGACTTGCTGTGTCAGTTGTTGTTCCTACGTGCCTGTGTGACATGTGTGTTTTGTGCTCCCTCTCACCTGTCAATGCCTGCTTGCCCACATAGGGGATTTGGATCCATGAGTTACCTTAGTGTGGCAGTGTATGCACATCTGTATGATTGGTATTCAGCTCTCCTCATGTGTTGTGTTGTTGCCTGGGGACACTGGCACCCCCACCCCTCACCTGCTGTGTATGATGACAGTGTTGGTCTGCCTGTTTGTGTTTGTGCATCTGCACCACTGCATTGGCATATCTTGGGTGTGCCATTGGCTGTATGTTGTTTGGTGTGTTTCCGCTGCTGTCCCTGGGACTCCTAGGTCATCGGTCAGCACAGTGATCATGGTTTGTGTGTCCCATTGCTGCCATGGTATGGTATCTGTTCACCTCACATCTGCTGTCTCCACAGGGTATCTGCATTTGTGTGCCCATTGGTGCAAATATGTGGTTCTGCATTCTGATGGTCACTTCTGTCATTGTGTCATTGATGACTGTTGACGGTCTCAGCCCCCATGGGTGTTGTTTGTCTGCACATGGCCAAAGGAATGTTTCATTTGCACTGCAGTATTTGGCTCCCCCAATTTGTGTTGCAATGGGACACATACACTACTTTGCCACAGATGAGTTTTTGGTTCTGTGACCAGGAATGATCCATGCAGTTTGGCAGTTGCAGCTCTTTCTTTGTCAACAATTACCTTTTGGTCACTGTGATGATGAGGGTGTAGACCCCATTGCCACAATGGTCAAAATGTGCTTCAGCTATGGACCCCACACTTACCTTTTGGTCACTGTGATGATGGGGGTTTAGACCCCATTGCCACAATGGTCAAAATGTGCTTCAGCTATGGACCCCACACTTACCTTTTGGTCACTGTGATGATGGGGGTTTAGACCCCATTGCCACAATGGTCAAAATGTGCTTCAGCTATGGACCCCACACTTACCTTTTGGTCACTGTGATGATGGGGGTTTAGACCCCATTGCCACAATGGTCAAAATGTGCTTCAGCTATGGACCCCACACTTGCCTTTTGGTCACTGTGATGATGGGGGTTTAGGCCCCATTGCCACAATGGTCATGGGCTGCTTGCATTGTGGGTGCCACACACATATATGTGTGGCACATGTGCTAGGGGGTCACATTGTATGTTCAATGTCATGTTCGGTGTTGTAGGCATTTGACACAGCCTGCTCACACGCTTGTCATGGTGGTGGGGGGATGTCTTAATCTTGCATTCCCTAGGTTGTGGTGTGCTTGTTGTGTCATGCATTGTCCATCCTATGAGTGGGGGTGGTAGTAGTGGTAGGCATCCAGCCCCCTGGCTAAGGGTGGTAGTAGTGGTGGGCATCCTGCCCCCCTGGTTAAGGGTGGTAGTAGTGGTGGGCATCCTGCCCCCCCTGGGTGAGGGTGGTAGTAGTGGTGGGCATCCTGCCCCCCTGGCTAAGGGTGGTAGTAGTGGTGGGCATCCTGCCCCCCTGGCTAAGGGTGGTAGTAGTGGTGGGCATCCTGCCCCCCTGGGTGAGGGTGGTAGTAGTGGTGGGCATCCTGCCCCCTGGCTAAGGGTGGTAGTAGTGGTGGGCATCCTGCCCCCCTGGGTGAGGGTGGTAGTAGTGGTGGGCATCCTGCCCCCTGGGTGAGGGTGGTAGTAGTGGTGGGCATCCTGCCCCCTGGCTAAGGGTGGTAGTAGTGGTGGGCATCCTGCCCCCCTGGGTGAGGGTGGTAGTAGTGGTGGGCATCCTGCCCCCCTGGCTAAGGGTGGTAGTAGTGGTGGGCATCCTGCCCCCCTGGGTGAGGGTGGTAGTAGTGGTGGGCATCCTGCCCCCCTGGGTGAGGGTGGTAGTAGTGGTGGGCATCCTGCCCCCTGGCTAAGGGTGGTAGTAGTGGTGGGCATCCTGCCCCCCTGGGTGAGGGTGGTAGTAGTGGTGGGCATCCTGCCCCCTGGCTAAGGGTGGTAGTAGTGGTGGGCATCCTGCCCCCCTGGGTGAGGGTGGTAGTAGTGGTGGGCATCCTGCCCCCTGGCTAAGGGTGGTAGTAGTGGTAGGCATCCAGCCCCCTGGCTAAGGGTGGTAGTAGTGGTGGGCATCCTGCCCCCCTGGGTGAGGGTGGTAGTAGTGGTGGGCATCCTGCCCCCTGGCTAAGGGTGGTAGTAGTGGTAGGCATCCAGCCCCCTGGCTAAGGGTGGTAGTAGTGGTAGGCATCCTGCCCCCTGGCTAAGGGTGGTAGTAGTGGTGGGCATCCTGCCCCCCTGGGTGAGGGTGGTAGTAGTGGTGGGCATCCTGCCCCCCTGGGTGAGGGTGGTAGTAGTGGTGGGCATCCTGCCCCCCTGGGTGAGGGTGGTAGTAGTGGTGGGCATCCTGCCCCCTGGTTAAGGGTGGTAGTAGTGGTGGGCATCCTGCCCCCCTGGGTGAGGGTGGTAGTAGTGGTGGGCATCCTGCCCCCCTGGCTAAGGGTGGTAGTAGTGGTGGGCATCCTGCCCCCCTGGGTGAGGGTGGTAGTAGTGGTGGGCATCCTGCCCCCCTGGGTGAGGGTGGTAGTAGTGGTGGGCATCCTGCCCCCTGGCTAAGGGTGGTAGTAGTGGTGGGCATCCTGCCCCCCTGGGTGAGGGTGGTAGTAGTGGTGGGCATCCTGCCCCCCTGGGTGAGGGTGGTAGTAGTGGTGGGCATCCTGCCCCCTGGCTAAGGGTGGTAGTAGTGGTGGGCATCCTGCCCCCCTGGGTGAGGGTGGTAGTAGTGGTGGGCATCCTGCCCCCCTGGGTGAGGGTGGTAGTAGTGGTGGGCATCCTGCCCCCTGGCTAAGGGTGGTAGTAGTGGTGGGCATCCTGCCCCCCTGGGTGAGGGTGGTAGTAGTGGTGGGCATCCTGCCCCCTGGGTGAGGGTGGTAGTAGTGGTGGGCATCCTGCCCCCTGGGTGAGGGTGGTAGTAGTGGTGGGCATCCTGCCCCCTGGCTAAGGGTGGTAGTAGTGGTGGGCATCCTGCCCCCCTGGGTGAGGGTGGTAGTAGTGGTGGGCATCCTGCCCCCCTGGCTAAGGGTGGTAGTAGTGGTAGGCATCCTGCCCCCTGGCTAAGGGTGGTAGTAGTGGTAGGCATCCAGCCCCCCTGGGTTGGGGTGGTGGCGCGCATTCAGGCCCCTGTGTGCATATGTGGCATTGGTGATGGGCATCCCGCCCCTATGGTGCTGCTGTTGCAAGTATATTCAGATTCCCAGTGTATGTGTGTGATGTGTCGTGTACGTGTTGTATGTGTTTTGTGGTTGGTGTCTGACTTACCTTCTGCGCCGTACGCGTCCGTGCCTGTTCCGGTAGTAGATGTAGAATATTGGTATGATCGGGACGAAGGGATTCATGGTTGGTTCGTGTCGTTCGTCCTTCTCGTTGCTTCGCGTCGTCCTCGTCGCTTGGCTTCGTCCTCGTCGTTTCGCTTCGTCCTCGTCGCTTCGCGTCGTCCTCGTCTGTGCTGTGTTCGTCTCGTAGCCGTGGATCGTGTTGTGGCGCGATTCGGAGCTTATGTGCGCCTCTCCCGGATGCTTTGACGTGCCGTGCGTAGCGACGGGTTCGGCGCGTACGGAAAGCGCATCGTACTTGTCCGGCCGGACGGGGCTGCATTTTCCCTTCCGTGCGACTCGATTCGGCGTTTCCGGATTCGCCTCGGTCGGAGAACAGGACCTGGTTTGGGTGAGTACGGCTCGGCCGGAATTTTTGCTGTTGTGCGCATCGTACTTGCTCGTTCGGTGTGCTGTACGGATCGGTCGGGAAACTGGCTTTCGCATGGCTTTTTTCCCGACCGAATAGTATTGGGTGCGCCTCCGACCGAGATCGGAATCGGCCCCCTGGTGTAACTCAGATTTAATAATCTGATCTATTCTTCTTGGCATTTGATCCATATTATTCTCTTATCCTTAATCAGAGACACATCCATCTTGAAAATAAATTTAGAAATTTGCAAATATAAAAAAACCGCTTTGTGGCCAGGTTAAATTCTTTATGGAGATCATTAAATGAAAGAAAGTGCCCGGCTGTAAAAAGGTGACCCACCCTTTTACATGCATTCTTAAGTTATGCCTCATCCTTACTTTCACAAAATCAGACACGGATATGAGGCATATAATATTAATAATGTCTTAAGTTTGAAATCTAGATAGATGGTACTCACTAAAACAGGTACTTAAGTCAATGACAGTGAATGAAAATTTGCAAAAATTATGCCATGCATAACCCATGGCACAAATAATAATCATGAAGTTAAAGAGATAAGATAAAACTGGTAAACATTTTTCTCACACCTCAAAATATTTTTCTACAGCTTCTCTTTTCTTACCAAACCTGCAAAAAAGGGACTGGTTACAATTTGCACTTTAGCATAGGACTGGCCAAGTGGACCAGAAATGTTGGTGAAATTCCTTTAACTGAAGAGCTTTGGTTTGTGTCCTTGTATATAGACAACACCAACTTTCCCCACCCATGACGCAACCATAACCTATCCCTATACCTCTGATCAGTAGTGAGTGAGTGCATTCGAAGAGCTCTATTGCAACAGACCACCCCTACTATACTGCCTCATTCTGCCGACAAAGTGGTTGCCATAAAGCTTATCTGCATTTGTTATGCATGCTTGTGTAAATTAAGTGCCTATATTGGTATGTATTCTGCACACACGTATTTTACAATGCAGGCACTAGTGTTAGATGTTTTATTACATGGCATATGCTAACGTGTATATTTTAGGTAAGGAATTATAGTTTTGTGGTTTCTAGAGAAGGTACATGTACGCACATTGCTGTTTTGAGACAGATGTTTATACAGGACTGCTGTGTGTGCTGGTGCATATCTTTCCTTGTACTGGATCAACATGCATTCCTGAAAAGTTGATTTGGCATCTATGTTGGTATTAAGTGTGAATTTAACTGCTGGCACTGACAGTAACATTTCTTTGCCACAACCAGATGCATGTATGTTATTATTATTGTTGCTTTGTCCTGGGTGTTTTATAATTGATTCTATTGTGTTATATGGATTTACAAAAGCATAACGTATGCAAACATGTATAAGATATGGATTTTCATTGGAAATGTTTTAAGATGTACGAAACAATTGTACAACTCTTTGTGATTGCAATAAATAATAACAGGATGACATTAGGGGTTCTCATTTTAAAATCAGCTTCCAATTGTATATTATTGCTAGAGATTAAAGAAAAAGGCTATGAACCAATAAAGCCAATTTAAAACCTTTTTTTGAGAAATCTGCTAAGGAAGTGGTACCAGTGTATAACCCTACACTATGTCCAACATTAGAAATGTTTTTACCAACAATGGGATTGGAGCTGTCTCAAGAAGACTTGGATAAAGCAATAATTGTCAGGTATAAAAATGTTGGATCACCTACTCTGTAACAAAGACAATTTTAGCTATTTGTCTATATATCATAATATTGATAACCCACACCTCCTGCTGGTTAAGGCCAAAGTCTGGCAAGCAGATTTAGATGTATAGTCACTCGAGTCACAGGGCATCTCACAGGTAAGACAATGCCGCTGCATGGAACTTCATTTCCACTGTGTTTTACCAAAATATTGAATGAAATATATTGTTGGTCGCAAATATTGTGGCCAGAATCTTGTGATGTCAAAAATATCATGACACTTAATATCGAAGTTAAAAATATCATTTCTTTTAGGTATTTAATAGTGTTTTTGTATATATTGCTGTATATAATTTTATTTAATTTAATATAGTTGTAATTAGTTTAATAAATATTAGTTAGTTAAGTTATTAGTAATATAATAATATTTGTGTTTAATTTGTTTTAGTATAGTTTTAGGATTTTATATGATTTTTTAAAATTAATTTGAAATTGTTAATTTAGTAGCAAGTTGTTGAGTTTGTAGGGGATTACTGTGGGAAGTTTTTTTAATTTAAATTATTGCTTTTAATCTATAATTATTTTTAGATAAAGTACCTTCTAAATTGATAATTATGTAAATTAATTAATTGATTCATTGTTATTTTAATTATTTGTTGATTTTAAATTAACTGTTACTTAGTTTATAAGCTTAATTATTAAAGTGTGCTATTTAATTTAATTTTTGTTAATATTATTAATTGTATTTGTTTTATTTGATAATTAATTTTAATGTTTTTTAATAATATTTATTCTTGATTAACTTTCATTGCTTTTTTATGTTTGCTTTTAACAGTATTAGGAAGGAAAGTGTTTTAATTTTAAATATTTTTCATTGTTTTTAAATGTTTATTTTCTTATAAAATGTGTACTTTTGTTTGTTTTATACTTAACAAATAGATGTATTATTTTAAATTTGTTTTTAATATTTTGGTCCATAGTTAAATGATTTGTTTAAAAACATGTAGGTTTGGGAACAGTCAATCTGACACCTCAAAGTCCAACACTTTCCATACTTTTGCTTAGATTGGAGTGGGAATAGTATATCTGAGTCATCCAAATTGCAACGCTTTCCCTAATTTTCCTTACATTGGAGTGAAAACAGTAAATCGGACCCCTCCAAAGTCCAACATTTTTCCTACTAATGCTTACGTTAGAGTGGGAATAGTAAATCTGATGCCTCCAGAGTCCAACAATTTCCCTACTGTTTCTTAGATTTGCGTGTGAATAGTAATTCTAACCCTCCAAATCCAACACTTGCCCTACTTTTGTTTATGTTAAAGTGGAATAGTAAATTTGACCCCCCCTCAAATTCGAACACTTTTCCTACTGCTGCTCAGATTGAAGTGACAATAGAAAATCAGACCCCCCAAAGCCCAACACATTTCCTACTTGTGCTAAGATTGGAGTGGGAATATTAATCTGACTCCTTCAAAGTATGACACTTTCCCTATAATTGCTTAGTTAGGATTATTATCATTTTTTTTAATTTTTTTTACTTTGTTTATTATTATTTATAAAATTAAACTATTTGTATTTTTCTATTTTCTATTTACATTTTTGGGGCATATTTATTGTTTGCTTTTTACATAATTTGATATATTTTTTTGCTATATATTTTTATTTTTTTCTCAATGGTATTAATAATTTAAATAATATTTATTTGTATTATTTGTTTAAATATTTAAGTATTGACTTTTATTTTTAAGTTAGTTCATAATAATTCTTTTAAATGTTACTTTTATTTTTAATTATATTAACATTTTAAACATTAATATAATAATGTTACATAAAATAAATCCAATAGACTTGCCTGTTTTCAGAAATTATTCTAGTACATGATGCATTTGTTTCAATATATATTTGTAGTTTACATGTAAAGTGTGTAGACGCAATATTTTGGTTCCAGATATTTATTTTTACAATATTTATGTATTGCAAAATTTTTCTTCCCAATATTTTATCATCCAACCATTTCCGCAGCAGACTCCTTTGTCCTCTGTCCGATGGACAGCTACCTCTTGCAATAATCACCTCTTGAACATCAATTGATTGCTGGGGTTTCAGAAACATGTTGCTTATTGGTAGGTTATAATACCTCACTTTGAGTCTGGAAGTACATCTGAGGGATTGCATCTCAAACATAGTTACTCATTACTTCACAATATATTAATAGACACACATATCCATAACAGTGACTGAATGATACACCACATTTAGAAGAGTTCCACAATGTATCTAATATCACATGTCTTAGTTATAGGTGATGTTGTGTATGCCCTCTTTCCCCATCTTGTCACTCCCTTTGATGTCCAACCACATAGCCTTAACAAGGTACAATAGGGCACACATGCATAGCCAGACCATCATTAAACACCCTTTTGAAATCCTTAAGATGCACTTCAGATATCTTTACTGGAGATATATTGCAATACACTGCAGTGTAATGCGTTTCCACACCTGCAGGAAGAAGGGGGGCCACTGGTGCTTAAAGGACCTCACTGTGCTGGGAACCTTCTGACATCACAGGATGTGCTGGGGGTTTCCTCCTAGCCACATTTGCAACACTTCAGATTGCCACCACTGCACAGCAGGGTCCTTAGAACAGCCAGGCTGACCCTCCACAATAAGCACTGAGCAGCAGAAAGCATTTAAGGATCCAATTTAGAGTCTGGAGTACCCTTTTTGCCAAACTCTCAATCCACCAGCCCAATTTAAGGCTGGGTGGACCAACAGTGCTGCATTGCCGACATACTGCACCGACAGCCCGGAAGGGTATGGGCTGTCAGAGGTAAGTCAACTTAAAATAAGTTTATCATTTTTTTCTAATATAATATTAGGATCTGGGTACTTCAAGGTATGATATAAGCAGATATTACACAGCCTACTGCACAACTCTCTGCCCTATTGACATAGCATGATATACAAGATTGTCACCTTGGATATTATAAATATACCATCAGTAATCACAAGTTCAAAATCTTCTCAAATACAATTTCTTTTTTGCCAACATAGGTTTAAGTAAGGCTGACAATGTATACATCATTCTCCCTATAACACATGCAATGTCATTATTTTGCCATATTTTAAATATATGTTAAACAATTTTTGCGGGAACTATAGGTTGTCCTTAGGATGTAAATTCATTTTTCATATAAAATCTTAAACTGCATAGCTAATGTTTCCACCCTAACATTACCATGGTAGGAAGCATGGTACAAGCACTGTTGTCTGAGGTAGGGAGGCTACCAAGACCCATTCATATCTACGTGCCTCTGTTCTAAAAGAGAAGCATTGTATTGAAGGTCTAGTTTGATAAAATGTGTTTTCAACTATTGGACAACACATAAGCAATGTGAAAACATGATGTTTTATATCACAACAATATGGCAAATGGTATTTGAATGGTTAGCAATGTCAGTCTTTGCCTTATTTAAAGTTGATATCTTCTTGTAACCGTATTGTATATGCAATATATATTTTGGACTTGTGCACTCAATATTTCTTTATTTTGTCTGCATTTCTTTTCAGTACGCAGAGCTGGCCAAACATCACAAGAACAGGACTGGGGAGAAGAATGGCAAGATCTTTACTTGCTAGACAGGCCCTTCAACTTTCAACCACCAGAGTAAAACTTTTTACAGTGGCAGTGGAAGTGCACCTGCCTGGGTGAAACACAATCAGTAACACAATGAGTCCAAGCAGAGACTGTAAAGCTGAATAAAGAGGTGGAAGAAATCGACACCACATGGACACCACATGCCAGGAGGAGGTGGACAATTGTGCTCCTCCTGGCCAAGAAGAAGAACAAACTGTGGAGTCCCAGGACTACGCCCCACTGTTATCTGGGCCTTCTGGTACCTCCTCCACCATGCCAGAGAACCACATACCTGCTCTATTGTAACCCTGGGCGGTAAAATCTGCTCCGCTCGCGGAGTTTGCGGATTTTTGGCAACTCCGCGTAGAACGCGGAGTTACCGAAAACTCCGCGATCCACGGCATAGCAGAGTTTTTTCCTTGTTCGCGCTTTCAAAATCCGTTTTCGCGCGCGCGGTAGCGACTTACCGGGATCCCTGCGTTCGCCGACGAGTTTTCCTATCCGTTCGCGTGCGCCACGAGATTTTGGTAGCCAGCCGCGCGATCCCGCGAGAGTGTGCGATCGCGAACACGTCATTCGGACGCGCCATCGGACATCCGGCGGAAGTTTGGTGAAGCTCGCGATGCCGAACACGCAAAATTTGCAATCTGGAGAATAATATCTCTCGAGCAGCATAAAACCGTCTCGAAAATGATGATTTGGATGAAAAAAACTCCTCAGATTGACATTTGGCTGTACTTTTTTGTGCAAGGAGTCCTTTTTCTTTTTTTACTTTTTTTTTGGGAGAGGAAGGAAGTGCCCCAGAGTCTACAACTTCCTGTTCCTGTCCAGCAGGCTCCTCCCAGTGCTTTGTCCATGTCCTGTTCACTTTTCATTTGGATTTGGAGCTGGAAGGATCACTCTTTGTGTCTGCTGCATCATATATCATTGGATTTGAGGACTTTTGGATTTGAGGACTTTTGGATTTGAGATTTTACAAGTAAGTTTTTTTTTAAATATCATTTTTATTGGCATTTAAGAAGAAACGTCCAAAGCAATAGTCGACAATCTTTACAGGTCTATGCACTGCATGCTCTCGTACGTATTATAGCTCTAAATTCCGCAACCCTATCCCAAATAAGGACGGTGGTGCTTCAATTCTCAACAACTTGAGTCACATGTGAGGGTGAGCAGCCATAATCCCAAAATACATTATACAAATATCCGTTACAGAAGAAAGCAACATCCACAATTTGAACAAATACAGACGAAGAGGGAGAGAAAAAAAAAACATTTCATAAACAGAGACCACAACATCTGGAGCTTTTGAGATGTAAAAGAAACCCAGTGAGTGTCATGAAGGAAAGGGCCAGCCCCGCCAGGGGGCAAGCCTTACAGTTTAGGCTCCCTCCCGTCCCTGTAAAATAATTGCCATATATAATCTGATGCATTTCAGAGTCATGTAACATACTATAGAAGTGCAGCTAATAACGGATGCCCAAAAATGATCATATTATCAATAATGGAACAAAATAGTCCCCAATACGTGACTCATCGTATATGTAACAGAAAAACACTAAACTTAAAAACCATCTACCAGGGGACAAATGCTGCAGGCAGTTTGTGAACTAAAGACCAGGATCAGTAAGTGTGTGTTGGAGCATGGGCGGGGCAGGCTAGATAGCGGGCAGGTCCCCCCCCACTCCCTCTGTTGCTGTATCTCAAAGTACCCCTGTGTATCCTAAGAGGTCTGGTTGGCGCAGGACTCCGAAATAATGACGTCCGATACCCATGACCAGGTGGGTAGCTATCTAACTGTGGGCCTCCGGGTCACTAACCTCTGACTCCGAGGGCGGCGGCGGCGCATTACGGGCTTCCCATGCTTTAACTATATCTGCCCAGTGCTCCGCTAGCGGTTTACGCCGTTTGGTCACCCTGTCTTCTTTGATCAAGGCTCGCTCCTCGGCCCTAGCCCAGGAGGATACATCAGCTTCCCATTTAGTCACCAATGAGGCCTGCTGGTTTTTCCATCTAAGGGCTATCTGCAGGGCCAAGTCGACAAATCGATGCCGCAGCCGTTTGGCCTTAGGTCGCGGAAAAAGACCCAGCAGACAAGCCGCTGGTGAGCACCCCAACCCCAGGGACACTACCTTGTTAATCAGGTCCACCACTTTCGTCCAGTACTCCTGGACCCGCCGGCAGGCCCAGATCATGTGAGTCCAGTCAGCGTCAGTCTGAGCACACCGAGGACAAGCCCGCTCCCCCCCCGAAAGCTATCCGTAACCTGTGCGGCGTGAGGCATGTTCTATGAAGCCAGTTGAATTGTAAATACTTAAAGGCCGCATTCCGGGACACCTTCTTGGGGCTTCCCAACGCTCTGTCCCAGTCTTTATCAGAGAGCTGGGTAGTAAGCATATCCTCCCATCTCTCTCTCAATCGGGTCAAGGGGTGGCTTGATATTTCCAGAAATGCCTGATAAAGCCATTTCACTAAGTGTCCAGCGGAGCCCAATGTCACCAACGCATGTAAGACCGGATGTGTGGCGGGTTCCAGATTTTACAAGTAAGTTGGTGTTGTGTGTTTGATGGGGGCATTGCAGTTGCTGCAACTACATTTTTTGTACTTTTCATCATTTAAAAAAAAAAAATATTGTGGGTAGCCAGTAGGCCCAGAGCTATTCATGGTGCATGAAACAACTGTTTCTGTGGTGTCTGTTGAATTTAAACATCATTTAGGGCATGGATGGCATTGGATTGAATTGCAAAATGTGTATTTTTTGGGGTATTTCACTTTTTTGGTGTGTGTTAAATAAATGCCTTTGTTGTGTGTGTGTGTGTGTGTGTGTGCGTGTGCGTGTGTGTGTGTGTGTGTGGTGTGGTTGTTGTGTAACTTGCACACCTTGTTTAGCCCTGTGAATTTTCGTTTTTGCATTTTATTGCATTAAAGCTGTGTTGTTTAGCATGCCTCCTTTGCCTGGCCATTATAGGCCTGTTTCAGTTCATTGTTTTCCAGGCCTCCTGCTTGTTGTGACTGTGAGTGACAATGTGGCTGGTGGCCACCCATTTTGTGGTGGTAGTTTAGTAGTGTGATGCTTTTGCCATATAGGGCTAGGCCTGCATGTCTTTCCTTTGTTCCTCTTGGACTAGGCTTCTTGTTGTGGGCCTGGCCATGTGGCTGGCGGCCATTTTAAAGCCAGGCAGTGTGCTTTTGCCATAGGCCTGCATTGTCTGTCTTCCCTTTCTTGTTGTTGTGGGCCTGGCCATGTGGCTGGCGGCCATTTTGAAGCCAGGCAGTGTGCTTTTGCCATAGGCCTGCATTGTCTGTCTTCCCTTTCTTGTTGCTGTGGGTGGGCTGGCCATGTGGCTGGCAGCCATTTTGTGGAGCCAGCCAGTGTGCTTTTGCCATAGGCCTGCAAGCGTGTGGCCTAGTCTGCCAATAGGCCTTTCAGCCAGTAGGCCCAGAGCAACTCATGGGTGCATGTAACAACTGTTTCTGTGGTGTCTGTTGAATTTAAACATCATTTAGGGCATGGATGGCATTGGATTGAATTGCAAATTTGTTTTTTGGGGGTATTTCACTTTTTTGGTGTGTGTTAAATAAATGCCTTTGTTGGATGTGTGTGTGTGGTGTGGTTGTTGTGTAACTTGCAAACCTTGTTTAGCCCTGTGGATTTTCGTTTTTGCATTTTTGCATTAAAGCTGTGTTTAGCATGCCTCCTTTGCCTGGCCACTATAGGCCTGCTTGAGTTCATTGTTTTCCAGGCCTCCTGCTTGTTGTGACTGTGAGTGACCATGTGGCTGGTGGCCACCCATTTTGTGGTGGTAGTTTAGTAGTGTGCTGCTTTTGCCACATAGGCCTGCATGTCTTTCCTTTGTTCCTCTTGGCTTACTGCTTCCATCCCCTTTGCCAGCTGCAGCTTCCTGAATGACGTGATGCGCAAATTAATGCCAAATAGGTTCCACTTCCATTACATTTGTATTTTGGTTTTTGTTCTTCTTCTTTCCTATCCTTCCTGAGTGTACACAGTATACCATGAAAGCCCTTGTTGTCAAAGTCTCACAAATGGCTACACTGTTATGTTTTTTTATAACTTAAACTGAGTTAATAAAATGTAATAATATAACACTAACAAGTGTGACCACCACACACTAAGTTATATATTATATTTGTTTGTTTGTACTAGTAGTAATTGAACCACAACAACAAATGCAACATTTCACTGATGTTATTCTGGCTTCTTTGCTTATAGGTGCACAAAAAGACTGAGGAGGTGTCATCATCACCCGTTGTACTGCCAGACAGAATTCCTGCTGCGCACGATGTCACGTGACGTGTGACCACAGACATCTCTGCAACTTGTGCACCTGCATCCTGCTGACATCGGAAGAAGATGGCCCCAAAGAAAGTTACCATGTCCTCCAGTACCAAGAAAGTTGCCAGTAAGAAGAAGGAACAGAAGAAGGAAGTGGCACTGCCACTTACCAAGACTGGTGTGCCGCCCCAGATGTTTTTTGGGAAACAAAAAATTATGCCTGCATCAGCGGTGTCCGGGGACCAAGCTGGGAGCAGCACCTCCACATCAGCGGGCCCACCCCACCAACCTAGGCCCAAGCCCATGAGTGTCGCAGAGGTAGCCAGTCTACTTGCGCAAACGAGCAGCCGGAACAACATCCGGAACAGCAGCCGGAACAGCAGCCGCAACAGCAGCTGCAACAGCAGCCGCAACAACAGCCCACAATAGTAGTTGTTCCTCCCGAAGTAGGGGCAGTTCAGGAAATCGAGCTTCCTACAGAGGAAGAAGAGCAAGCCACTCTTTCAGAAGATCCATTGTCTTCCAGATCCCCAGCAAGGAAAAGGAGGGTTAGTCCATCAACTTCTTCTTCAAGCCCCCCTTCTGATGATCTAGATACCACTTGGAACCCACCAGCTCAGTCTGAGAGTGAGGCACGCCACGCGACAAGGCTAAAAAAAGGAAGGTTCCAGAAAGCCTTAGAGTTATGGAGGAAGATGTAGAAGAGGAGGATGATGACGAGCCAGTCATCATGAAGATCACTCCCGCCCCAGTGGAGATGGAGACCGACATTATTATTACCCCATCCCAAATTGCTGTGAGGGATGTGGCACGGATACCACCGACACAGGTAACACCAACACCACCTCCAGCTTCCATATTTGCATTTGCAAAGGCCCGGCAGGGACCTACATCCAACACAACCACCACCTCAGTAGGTAGTGGTACTGCACAGAGTCAAATTGCAGGCATACCCTCCAGTTCATCCGGCATTGCAAGTGGCACCTCCAGCAGTGCAAGAAAGTACACCTCCCCAGTTTGGGACTTCTTTTCAGTTAGCAGTAAGGAGGAGAACGTTGCTATATGCTCAATTTGTCGACAAAGTGTTAGTCGGGGTAAGCTTGGTACAAACTATGGTACCGGAGGCCAAACAACCCATCTGAAAAAACACCACATGATCCAGTGGGAGGCGCACCTACTTAGCACACAAAAAGGTAAAACTGCACCCATTGCTGTTGGTGGGGATGAAGAAGTAGAAGAAGATATGATCGCGGTGGAAGGTGAACAAGAGGGAGACATTTTCTCAGGTACACAAAGTAGCCCTGTCCCCAGCAGTGTAGTGGTACCTCCCACATCCTCAGCAACATCTCAGTGGCACCGTAGTAAGAGTCAGGCTGAGAGTGAGACACCAAGGCAACAGAGTACCGCAATGAAAAAAAGTGCATCGTTGAGCCTAACTGGGTTCAAGAAGTCACCTGCATCAGCTGCACCAGAAAGAAAAAAAATCCAGCCTACCATTGTCAGCATGCTTAGGTCGGAGGGGCAGTACGAACACAACCACCCAACGGCACGTTTGTACAATGCGAAGCTGGCTAAAATGTTGGCGCTGGTCCTTCTCCCTTTTTCTTTTGTGGAAGGGGTGGGTTTCCTTGAATTTGTGACAGCCATCTGCCCAAAATGGAAGGTTCCCAGCCGGTCCGATTTCGCTAGAGTTGCTGTTCCAGCACTACATCACGATGTGCTGGAATTGCTTGGACAAGCTTTGCAGCAGAGTGCTGTTCACAATATCCACCTGACAACAGACATGTGGACCAGTTGCCAAGCCACTGATTACATGTGCATCACTGCACACTGGATCTCTTTTGTGGGGGTTAGAGAAAAGATACCTGAAGCAGGTGTTGTTGACACTCCTGAGATTTTTAATGCTACTCGTAAACATGCAACTGTAGCCATGTTCGCCATTGAGAAATCTCATACTGCTGCAAACATTTTGGAAGAGTTTAACAGCAAGGTCTTTGAATGGCTGCACCCAAGAGGGCTTAACATTGGTTTTGTTGCCACGGATAATGGCAGTAATATAGTTAAGGCCATGCAGGATGGTGGCTATTTCAGGGTCCTGTGTTTGGCGCACTGCATTAACATTATTGTTCAAGACTTTCTGAAAAAAGAAGCCCGAGTCAGCAACTTACTGACCACCTGCAGAAGAATATGCACACATTTAAGCCATTCTTTTAAAGCCCGGAAGCAGCTGAGGATCATTCAACATGAGCATAGAATGCCAGTCAAAGTACTCATCAAGGAGGTGCCAACACGTTGGAACTCAACCTATTACATGCTTGATCGCCTGTTTGATCAGTACAGACCAATCAATGAGTATGTCATGCAAAGAATAAGGGATGCGACTGTGAAAGGCATGACCCTACAGATGGACCAATGGGGCCTAGTTAAATGCCTGACAGAGAAGTCAGCAAGGAGGACTGTACTATGGGCCAAGCTATCCCATTGTTGCACATGCTAGAGCAACAGCTGAAGGAGGTGTCTGAAACGTACACAGGTGTGGAGGAAAAAAATGAAGCATATGAGTTGGTGAAGAGCTTATCCAGTCGCTTAGCTGAAAATACAAGGGTGCAAACTCGCATTGTTTCAGAAAAACATTACATTT
The DNA here is from genome assembly GCA_963921515.1 of Calotriton arnoldi. Classification (NCBI taxonomy): domain Eukaryota; kingdom Metazoa; phylum Chordata; class Amphibia; order Caudata; family Salamandridae; genus Calotriton; species Calotriton arnoldi. The sequence goes on from CAWUFW010000707.1 coordinate 437,113, forward strand.
GTGCCACAATTCTGGATCCACGGTACAAATCGGCACTGAACACTAAGACATTAATTCCTTTTTCAGAAGAGGATGTTGCCCAGTACAAAACTTGGATAGCTGAGGCAGCCAGTGACTTGGAAAATGAACGGCTGGTAATTAAAGGCCCGCTACTCAAACCCACAACAAGTACTGCAGGAGGGCATCCGGCATCAACTTCAACTTCAGAGCCTGAGGGCAGTGCGTTTGGCTCCGAGCGGTCACCAACACTATCGACAACAGCAAGAACCGGATCATCAGCCCCAGTAAAATTGGCACAGGATTGGTATTTACAGCAAGGGCTTGCTAGGTTCAGTGCTAATGCAAAGACAAAAGAGGACCAGCAAAGTGGAGCACCCCTGAACATTGAGCGGATGGTCCAGGCCTATCTGGATGACCCAACAGAGGTCTACATTGATCAAAGCCCATTGCTGTATTGGTATGGGAAAAGGGGCCAATGGCCAGTGCTCAGCAGGCTGGCGATAAACTATCTGGCTTGCCCTGTCGCAAGTGTCTCTTCTGAGCGTGTTTTCAGTGCTGCTGGTGCCATTGTAACAGTGAAAAGGACCAGTCTCTCGCCCAAAAACGTGGAGAGGTTAACCATGATCAAAATGAATCAGCACTTTATACCACCGAATTACAAAATACGTGAATCAACGCAGGAAGATGAGGACAGCGATTTAGGTGACGGAAGTAGTGTGTTAGATGATTACCTACTTCTGGTTGAACCACCAGAGTTTGAGGACGAGCTATACTTCCCTGACAACTAGGCTTTGAACTTCTTACTTTCTTTCTTCCTTATTTACTTTTATTTGTGTGTGTCTCTGTCTTTCTGGTTCGAAACTTCGAATCACAACAAATCCATCACCACCGTCTTCTACTCTTTCTTTTTATAGCCATATTGGAGTTGCAGCTGTGTGCATTTAACTTAAGTCCACTCCTCCGAGTCCTGCTCCTCCATCCTCCTGACTCGCCCTAAATCCATTTCCCTCAAGCCAGATGATGATTGGATGGAGAATAGTACAAGAAAATTTTGCCTCGTTGAGTCCCTCCAAAAGAAGTGGAACATGATGACTACTATAGCTATCCTCCTTTCCGAGCCAAGAGAGACTGCCCCTTAACTTAAGATGAGAAGGAACAGGTAATGATGGCATTCATTGGACGCTCACTCTGAGTGATTGGTGTTTGTGTTGTTGTTGTTTGTTGTGCATGAAGTGAATTCATTGTGTACTATTATTTAATCTACACACTAAAAGTGACTCAAGTAAATGTTTCCCTTCTTGTTGTTTAATAACAAAATTGTACTTCTACTGCAGGCCGATCCATTGCATTTTTGAATATGGAATCTGGACTCACTCGGTACACTGCAGACTGAGTTGGACAACACCATGATGATGACCACAGTGACATAATATCTTCGCAGTCAGTCAGTAGGATTGGAGATGATTGATGGAATAACTCAGGGCATTTCATGAGTGGCATAAAAGGTAAACAAGTCAACAACAACCACAGCAGACCTACATGTCTGTGTAGTGGTGGAGTTGAGTCACGAGTGTAGTAGTGGTGGTATGACTGACAGCTGTGCATGCCATTGATTTAGTTACTTACTTTGGAAAATGCTAAAAATGCTATGTTGCTGTATATGTGACATGTGTGCTCTGTCTGGCTCAGTCAAAATCTAAGCTAAGTGGAGGTTGGGTGGGCGCCGTGGGCCTGCTCTGTCCTGTTGCTGTTGTAGGTTAATGCTGGAAACAGACAACAGAGTAGACATGATTTAGCCATGCCGCTCTGAAAGTGTTTGCACTCCTCCGTAATTTATGCTTTTTTTTTCTCCTTGATTTTTAAATATCCCTTTTGTTTTTCCATCTACACTTACAGGCCGGCCTTTACCCTGTGCTAAACAGAGAAAAACAACTCACACTCACCTACCAATCTGCATCCGCCAGGCAGGCAGTGGCACCCAAGATTGACGGATGCAGCGTCCATGGAAGGGAGGACCAAGAGGAATGCCGAGATGCAACTCCCCAATTTGACCAGGATAACATACAGTAACACTTTAGTATCAACATTCATCATCTTTTAAATAATTTGATTCATTTTTTCTCTTCAATCATTACGACTGTGTGTTGTTGTTTGCTCTCTGCTTATAATTGATCCCTACAGCAATTTTTTAATTTTCTTTGCTAGCTTTAAAAAGTAAGCCGCCTCCTCCTCCTCCTCCGCTAGAACCACCAGCCGCCAGTATTCGTTTTGTATGGCCTCCAGCTTCCGGCGCCGGGCCATGGCTGCCAACTCCTTCCTGTCAGGTTTAGATTTTCCTTTGGAAGGAGTAGCTATATCAAGAAGAAAAAAAAGACTATCGTAACAGTATACTCTTAGCAAAACAGTAAGTCAAATTAATTCTACACATAGTGGCACAGTAGCACTAGCAAGCACAGTACATAACATTTGTGGTATGTATCTATCCTCCCACTTCCTCGGCCTCTAACATTTGTGGGAGTTTCAGGCATTATACTAGCACTATGGACTCGAGTACACAGTACACCAGTCTTCTTCTTCTCTCTTGTTTAGCGAAATTACGTAACCTTGTTGTAACCGGCATGCCAGCTCAGTCAGCTTGCGCCCAAGACAAACATACTCGTGAGGCAGACTCACGTTAGTTTTATTTACTACTGTCTGCAGGTGGGAAAGCTGAGTGACTAAACAATCATCTGATTTTTCTATTACGGGTGGCACTGGCCATACTCTGTTACATCAAGGGCAACTGCTCAATTTCACTTTCACCCTGCCCACTACAAAAAGACAGATGATATCTGATCCAAATGATCATTGCTTATATATGGGATGACATGAGGTACTTTTTTTTGATTGATTGTGTAAACAATAAACATGCAGCCGATAGGCCACCCATGGCAGGCTGACACAGTCGAAAATAAATTAACATAGGTAGGGAGTGGGCGTCGGAGGGAGGCGCTTGATAACAACATACATACACAATATATATGCTGTGCTTGCAAACTACTGTGAGTCAAGGGTGTATTCTGAAAATACAACTTCTATTCTCCTTGGCTTTGCTACTCTGGCACGGTTTCTTTTACATTCTCTTCAAACTAAAACTCTTCATCCAGTGACAGTCTCCACCTATGCTATCTATGATGAATACCATCCAGGCATCCATCCATTCAAAGTAAACATGTCTATCATTCTTCTTAATCTCTCAACAAACCTTAGTTTGTTTCACCAACAACAAACATTTAGGGGCCGATTCCGATCTCGGCCGGTAGGGCTCCGAATCGGATTCGGCTTTACCGGATCCGATTCGGAGCCCTGTTTCCTGACCGAACTGTACGCGGGTCCGGCCGAGCGAGTACGATGCGAAATCGCCGACCGACTCGTCTGGGCGTCCCGACCGCTCCGACCGACTCGCTCCCGGCTCGAACCGCTCCGACCGACTCGCTCGGACTCGACTCGCACCGCGCAATGGAGATGTTTCCCGGCCGGGTAAGTACGATGCGCGCCGCGAGCAGTCCGACCGAGCCGCGCACTCCGGCTCGTAAGAGCTGTCGGAGCCGTACTTTGGGGGTCCGTGTCGGACCCCCTGTGCGCGTAGCCGCGCGAGTCGCACACAGGGGGGACCCATGGGTCCCCCTACCTGTGCATGTACGGCGCGAATCGCTTCGCCGCGTACCCGCTGTAGGGGCGCCCTTGTCCGACTCGCACCCATTGAGTCAATGGGAGCCCGCGTACGCGTTGTACGACCGGCTCCCATTGACTTCAATGGGAGTCCGACCGACTCGAGTCCGATAACATACGGACGCATCGTACTCGTTCGGTCGGACTGCACGGCTCCGATTCGGTCGGAAATCTCTCCGGGTCCGGCTCGGTCGGAGAAATTTCCGGCCCGAATCGGAATCGACCCTAATTCTTTTTTTAACCCACCACCCATGCGTCCTTCCTTCCTTGCTTGCCTTGGCTTTGAGTTTGACCCATGAAACACCCCAGAGGATTCTTGCTATCCACCCATACCGTTTCACCCACCCAGCCAAGCATCTTTTCTTTCACCTTCCACCCATCCTTCAACCACCCATGCATCTGATTCCTATCAGCCACCTATGCATGCATCCCGCGTATCCTTCTCTGCCAGTCATAAATATTACATCTCGTCCGTCCTTCCTCCTTGGCTTCCACCCTTCTTTCACTTTTCGTTCAACCCATCCATCAAGGTCATCTGATCTGACTCTTAGTCTTCCCCATAAAACTTTCACAGCTGAGTTGAAGTCAGATAGAAGAGGCCATTAGTTACTCAACTCCCGCCGCTAATGCTATTGCTAATGCTAAGTAAAGGGTGTCTTCTTCAACCATTGTTCACAACAACTACGGGGCATATTAACAACGGCCAGCGATAATTATCGCTGGCCGTGCTTAGCGTGAGGAATCCTATCGCCGGCTATCGCTGGAAATTATCGCCATGCTAGCGCTGTATTAACAACGCTTAGCGCAAAGGCGATAATTTTCCAGTGCTAGCGATGTTTTCCATGGAACATCGCTGGTTTTCCAGCGATGTCCCATGGAAAACGGCGATATACTTGGCGATAGGGCCTGTGGTCTTAGCCACACAATCCACCCCATGTTAGGTATGCCTTAGTCAGGAATTTAGCAGACGTTAAATTCCTGCGTTAAGGCATACTTAACGCAATTTAAAATATCGCTAACCCACGTTGCTAATATGGCGATACCTGGGTTAGCAATATTTCCCCCTGTTGTTTTCACAGGCACGCCCCCTTTGCATCTCATTAGCGATGCGATGGGAGGCGTGCAGAAAACGGACGCTAAGTCAGGAATCACGCGCTAGCGTGTCCTTGTTAATTCGGCGATAAAATTATCGCCGCTTTTCGTCCGAAAACGGACGCTAAAGCGGCGATAATTCATTAACGCCGCCTTGTTAATATGTCCCTTAGTCTCTCTCAACAGTACATTGTACACCCTTGCAGCGAGTGTAATGTCAATAAGTAAGGAATATAACTTACCACCGCCCGCCACTGCTGCTGGCTCACCCCCTGCAGCTGCCGCATCTTCTGCTCCCTCCTTACTGGCCACGTCGCCTTCGCCGCTGGCCCCGGCACTGGTGGTCGGTACGCCTAGAAAAAACATTACACATTTTTTAGATGCCATATACACCTCCCCTATTTATTCTTTTTCACTAGCAAGATTGAAAAAAAGTTAATACATACATATACAACATACATCACTAGTACAAATCGGGTACTAGAGTAGACTAGTAGTAGTATGTCCTATCCTATCAAAAATAGTAAAATATCTGGTTGGGCATTTTGTTGGTGGGAATTGTCGAAAAGCCTCAAGAAAGATTAAGAAGACTAGAAGAGGACAACCCAAAGGACTGGACTCAGTGGCTACAGCTATTGGTGAATCTGAGTTTTAAAACCTTTTAAATAAACAGTGGCCAACTGGGCAAGCTTAGCTACAGACAGACTAATAGTAGTAGTACAGAGAGTCATAGCAGAGGCAGTTAGAGGCAGGGATAACAAGAATTTAGAAACAGATAGTCTAGATCGAAGAAGAATTGGTCAAAAATAGAATTAGGAAACGGAAATAATAGTTCGGAAAAAATAAGGTGCAGTAAAAGTTAGGGAAGTATAATTATTAATATTAACAACAGGAGGACTTACTGGGGCCAGCAGCAGAGCCCTCGGTAGAGGAGCGGTCCTGGATGGCATCTTCTGAAGCTACTCCTGCCGACTCCAACAACCCCGTCTTCTTGCTCCTGGGTGCTGCTGATCATGAAAGATATAAGAAAGAAAGCGACAAACATTGATGATTGGTGTGAAACAAATAAAAAAAATAAAAAACGGTCAAAATAACATTTATGGAAACAACAATTGCAATAAAATTGACCTATCTTATCTGGTCGACTAGTAGTATCGCTGGATTCGCGGACCGTCTAGTTATTATTTATGAACACTAATCCAGTGTTCCATTCTGATTCCAGAATACTAACTAAGCCTAAGTACCACCTGACCTAGCCCACCTATTCCAGATGGGCCAATTGTTCACTAAGTCTGCATTTCCATTTATTTTAGTCCTCAAAAATGCATAGATGGAGGACACATGCATACATTTTTGCATACACCAAATTGTTGGTTGGTTGCTGCTGATGTTCTGCTAGTGCTAAGCCTATTACCACTCACTAAACAAACTACAAAAGGTTCTGCTAAGGACTGGGGTAAGCAGCACTCAGCAGCACGTGACGTAACAGAGGATGCGTCACGCAGACCACTAAAAAATTACCTACTGATAAGTAACTAAACCTATCAATCCACCACTATCTCTTAGTGACAGGAGGACAAAGGAAGGACTAGAGTCTCTCTAGCATTACCTAACTTAAGTTCTCTAAAGTAAACTCTTACATAATCAGCCCAAGCGAGCGCAAAGTTGCAAACAAGTAAGATTAGTAGCGCCGAGCACCTGTGGCATAACAATCACAGAAGATTTTTAAACGTAATTTACCTGCAATGTAAGCAGCAGCATTTTTGCTATTCGGAAAAAAATTATATTCGCAATATATAACACAGAGCAGAAGAACACAAAGTAGTAATATTAAATAGCTACTCACCAAGCCCCGGGACCTCAACTCCTAGCAGGTCCAGCAGGTCCTGCTCCCGGTCCAGGATATTGGACCACCGGTGCGTAAGCTGGTTAGGGGTGCGCCGGACCCCAGAGCAGCGAAACACTGCCCGGCGCACCCTTCCCCACCTCTGGTGACGCTCCCGGAGCCCGTACCCGGACCCAGGCCTGCCGCCTGCTGCCAGGGTTAAGGGGAGGTGGCGCTGCACAAAAATAACAAGTGCGGCCACCTCCGCCTCTCGAAATAAGGCCCTTACCTGCACCCCTTTTGGGCGCCGCCTTCCGCAAGGAAGGCGGGCTCGGCTCTGGCTGCGCCTACGAGCCTTGCCCTTGGCCTTTGCCATGGTTCTGGTACTCGGGGGGGGCGGAAAAGAAAAGGTAGGAATTTAAAAAGTAAGTAAAAGAAATGAAAAAAGCAAGTAATAGAAAAAGAGTGAAAAAGTAGTGAAAAACACACAAAAAGTAGAAAAAAACTCAAAATATAGAATCAGGAAAATAGAGAGATAGATAATAAATAAAAAAGATCAAAAAAAAGTTTCCAGAAACAAAGGATTGAAAAGATAGAGGGAGGATAGAAAAGCAGGCCCAGAACCATAGCAAAAAAGTGAAAAACAAGATGGCCGCGCCCATTGCGACCGCATGGGCAGGTTCGCGCGATATTTCCCCCTAGAGCACGCAAAAAGCGTCGCGAACACGCAATATGCGTTCCCGAACTGGAAATACGCATCGCGAACGGGCGGGAAGCACGCAATACGCATTTCGGAACAGGAAATACGCATCGCGAACGGGCGGGACAAGTGAAAAACAAGATGGCCGCGCCCATTGGCAACCGCATGGGCAAGTTCGCAAGATATTTCCCCCGAGCACGCAAACAGCGTCCCGAACACGCAATACGCGTTCCCGAACAGGAAAAACGCATCGCGAACGGGCAGAACAAGCAACTCCGCGTGCCCGCGGAATTCTGCGTAGCTCGTGGAGTTTTTTTACCACTTCGCGGAACTCAGCATAGCGCGACTACGCGAACTCCGCCCAGGGTTACTCCATTGCCTCGTCATCTTCCAAGTGCACACAAGGAACACCAGCAGCCAAAAGAGGCTTTTGCCCCAAGCACCATAAATGCCTCATGTGGTCAACTCACCCAATTCTGTCAAGGAGGTCATCAGTGACATACTTGAAGGTCAGATAGCACTCTCTTGTGATGTGCATCAGATGAGTGGGAAAAGACACTGTCTGAAAAACAGAGAACTATGTTTACTCTTGATGTTCTTGATTGCAGGTATTACGTCTCGTCTTCCTCCAAATGCTACCCACCACTGTTGTCCCATCTTTGGGCCCGATTCCGATCTCGCTCGGAAAACCCTCCGTACGACTCGGATCCGGAGGGCTTTCCGAGCAAGACGTGCTCCGGGAGTCCGAACGAGCGAGTACGATGCAGCCTTATGCTTACGGACTCGGTTCGCTCGGACTCCCATTGAACTCTATGGGAGCCTGTGTACAGACTTGTACACAGGCTCCCATAGCAGAAAAGGGGTGGGTGGGGAAAAGCGTACACCCTGTGGCGGGCACCCCTTGGTGCCCGCCACACTGTGCATGCTTGGATCGGGGGGACCCATGGGGACCCCGTGATAGATTCGGAGGGCCCCGGGTGAAGGGGGGGCTTGGTACGGCCCCCCAAAGTACGCTTCCGACAGCCGTTTCGTCTCGCTGAGACCGAGGCGAAGCGGCTGTCCGAATCGTGCATCGTACTCGCTCGGTCGGAAATCGGCTCCATTGCGCGGCACGATTCGTCGACAAACGAGATGTACAGAGTGGTTCGGGTCTGGAAACGATTCGGTCGGCGCTTATGCGATCTTCGCATCGTACTTGGTCGTTCGGACTTGTGTGAGATTCAGTCGTGAAAAAGGGCTACGAATCGGATCCGGTAAAGCCAAATCCGATTTGGAGGCCTTCTGAGCGAGATCGGAATCGGGCCCTTAATGTTTGTATATCCATATTGTATCGCCACAACCTATGTGTTGAATTTTTCATGGGTTCACCCGCTTTGGTCAGCCACATGTCTGCGACAGTGGTGCACATCAATATTGTTGGGATGAAGAAGGAACCCAAGGATGAACAGGAACTTCTGCCCTAACTCTGACACTCAATATGGCCCAGGGGACTGGCGTTCTTTACTTTTAGATAGTTGACTTTGCTTTATTGATTTTACTTTGCTTTAGGACTTTCTCACTATGTGTTAGGACTGTTTAGGTTGGACTTCATTTTATAAGAAGGTTTTGAGTCTCTTTAACCCTTGCAGATAGACTTATTTCCCAATGTTTCCAACATGTTTTTATGATTTTCCAAGCCACTTAAAATTCTGAGCATCCTTCTTGACAACGATTTTATTTCAGCTCATTTTTACCCAATTCCAAGGATTGTCTCCAAAATGTATACTTTAACAATGAATGTTATCTGTTTTCAAAATTCTAATACAGAACACGTCTTGGATTTCTGTTATTTAAACATTTATATAGTACACATGGACCGCCATCTGTATTAGGGTACTTTACAGTGAAACATTCTGACATAGCAGAGTATGGCTGGATGTATGTATTGAACCTTTATGACAGAGCATATAAAAATAGAATTCATCTGATTTGTGCTACATTATTAAAGTAAGTATTGTCTAAGGAGGTGAGCATTCAGTTGTTCTGGAAGATAGTGATTGATGTCAGATCTGAGACAGTCCCAGACTGCCAGGGCCGCTCCGAAGAAGGATTGCCTTTGAGCATTAGTGGTTCTACACTTTGGAGTTTCAAAGAGACACAAATTATGATTTTGAACGGTGGGCCAGGTAAGGTGGATTGCCTCTATGGATGGCCTTGTAGACAATGCAACAGACTGAATTTGATTCTATTCAAAATGGGCAGCCAGTGAAACTTCCGAAGTATAGGTGGAATGTGATTGAATTTACTGGCAGAGTGGACTAACCTAGCTGATGAATGAAGCACTGCTTTGAGAGGAGCCAGAGAACACAGAGGCACTCCTTGACTGTAATGCATTCATGAGTCAAGTCTTATAATGCTGTTTTTAGCAGATCAAGAAGAATATGTGGGCGTTTTTTTCAATGCTGATATGTGGGGTAAACCTGAAGGCAGAGTCTGGTAAGAAACAGAGGTTTGACTGTCAAAGTTAGGGTGGGTACATAGCCTTTGAGCTACTGATAGTCAAGCAGCTTAGGATCAAATCTGTTTTGGTAGAAGAGAAAAGGAGCAATTCAATTTTGAGGGATTGAGAAGAAGGAAGTTCTGGTGCATCCATGATTTAATCTGAGAAGGACAGTTTCAGTTTCTGAGGAGGAGCATGTCATCTATTGCTAAAGTCTTTAGATAGAGGTGAGAGTCATCGGCATAGTGGTAAAGCCCGATACCGCCATAGAGGACAATCAGGCTAAGTAGCTCCAAGTAGAGATGACATAAAGCAGGTGCCAGAATGGAGCCCTGAGGAACAGGAGACTTTAGCTGACAAGATGAGGAGCTTGTATTGTTTTCTTAACTGTCTGGGGTTGGCGCTGTTTGTTTTTCCTCCATTTATTGGCTAAATGCCTGCAGAGGTTTCTTGCCAGGGCGATCAGTTCTGAGAGCCATCGGTTTAGTCCAACAATGCCTACGGTCTTAAGAAATGATTTATTTATTTATGTTTAATTAAACATTCAGCATCTTCACTGGACTAAATTTGCTACAAACCAAGAAAGGATTAGTATTTCAGCTTATCACCATGTACTTGTACTTTACAGAAACATTTTTGATATTTAGCTGCAAGAGAAGGCGCCATATTTTTTGTTTATGCGTAGGCGGCATAAATTTAGTGTTGTACTGTCAAGTACAAAACTGTATCACAGCATGAGGTAAAATAAAATTTGAAGTGTCACAAAGAGCACTTCACAAGTACAGAATACCACAGAAATAGCAAGAAAACGCATGGCAGGCTGTTCCTTCGGCTTACAAACTAGTACAATTATTTTTGATAAAGGTTGGAGCTGGATTTTAACTTTTTAATGGTGTGTCTATTTTTTATGTGATGCCGCCATGTAGCAAAGGTTTTTGTTGAATGATTAAATAGCTCAGTTTTACCAAGAATATTATCTATTTGAATGTATATATTTTATTTATTTCAAGTCGAATATAATAGCTGGCACACTTTTTATAGACATTAAGCCCCCAATTAAGAATTCAGGTATTATTGGGTATGGTAATTCTGCGCTCAATAATGCTGATAACATAGGACAAATCAAAAGGTATTAGATCCCGCACTCCGGAGTTCAAGAAAGTGAAAACCAAACCTCTGCAATATGAAGGTAGTTTTAAGGGCGTGCACCGAGGTATCATCCCCTAGACCTGGGCGTATTCTAAATAGCTCGGTTGCACCTCCCCAATGGGAAAACAACCCCTGATGAAGGGCGGGGACACGCCCGAAATGCATTGGGGCCAATACATATGTTTGGTTTATTGATCATGGAAGTATACAGATTTGAAGAATGGCATATCGCATGAATTTGATGTGACTACAAAAACACAGCTTACAATAAATGATGTGCTGAAACATCTATCGAAAATTTGAATATCATTTCACAGATTTGACAAATCCGGATTGGACTCTGGCAGTGCATCCCGAGGGACACTTCCCATTGGGGAGGTGCAACCGAACCATGGGACAAATATCATATGTGATTGTGCATATATGTGCATATACGTATATGTGTTTCAGTATGTTGGGGTGTGGTAACACCACAATTGGGTTTGCACACATTATTACTGTGATCAGTACTACCGTACCCGGTAACAACGTGCATGTGTGAGGCGGCACATGGTATGCCAGAAAAAGAGGAAACGTATCATAAAGAAGTGACAAAACGGGAAGAGAAATTCAGGAGGGACACATCACGGCCTACTAGAGAAGCACTACTTTATAGCACTCTTCTCGAGTCGTTCCTTGTTACTTCGATGATACAGCCATTACAAGATAGCCGTGTTATTTGTTCTAAACGCTACCTAAGGACTCTATTTTAATCCAAGCACATCATCTGCTTACAGCTGACATCCAGAATCCAAAACCATCTGACCTGGATGACATTGCCTCAACCGAGGAAACTGAAGTTTCTCCAAGAATGGGCTGCAAGTTCTACTAGAGGTGGTCGTACGGATGGAGGACAGGTTGATGGGCTACCTCATGGTGAAGACTCCACCAAAGGAGCATTTGCCCATCAGGCAGTCTGTCATTGACAAGGTGAATGCTGTTTTGTACCAACCCAGAGAAGATGAAGATTATAAAAAATTCATATCAATGGCTTCATGAGAAAGGTGAAGGAACTACTCTTCAGACACTGCTAGGTGAGTTTGACCACTGCCGGAACAGGCTTCACTCAAATTTCAGGGTCTTCCTTGAAGGTATACTCGGAGGAGTGGAGTCAGAGGTATTCAATGAGCCGATGTTTCCCCATGAATTTATATAGAAGCAGTGACAACAACAGAAATGATGTGACATTTTTAAGTGCTGTAAAAATGTATCTCACATAACTGAGATTGGCTTAGCCTAATATGGAAGTGTCCACACCATCCAAATAACGCATATCAAGTTGGAAGGCTTCATCATGCACAACAGCGGAATTCAAACATGCCCCACACACCATAATGTCACATCTCAGAAGGCCTGGGAGAAAATGATATTATAAATGCATAGAATTGCTTTTGTGGACTGGTCCCAGCAGTTGGAGGTCATACAGTGTTACAACAACAATATCATTGTGTCCAGGCAATATGAGCCACATGTCTGTGGTGTAAAATGCCCTAAAACAATACAGGATTACAAAATGGGTTGGGACGTTTCCTGTAATTGATGGTGGTACGTAAGCACACCAGGCCACGTGAAAAGATCACATTAAACCACAATTTTCATTTAGCTGTGGCTCATGGTTACACAGTAGCATTTTACTGAACCACAACTGCCCTCGCAGGTGGCAATGTGATGGAGGAGGTTGCAGATGCCCAGTAGCCATCCACCAGCCATTTCTTGCCATCCTCTTGAGGATCCAGGAAGACTGCAGTTTTTGCTCTGATCTCAGAGTTCCCCATCCTGCACCTGTTGAGGCAACCAACACCCCTGCATCTCAACCTGCTATGACCACCAACAGCACCTGAACCCGCTAAAAGCACCAGTACCCATCTGCCTGTTTCCACTACTTCGACTACCCCTGCTTCCACCACCCCTGACACCTGGCACTACTACAGCCTCTGTAGCCTCTAGTGGAACATCCGCTGAACCAGGATGGATCTGAGCATGATCTCCAAGTCCGCCTCCTAGAAGGCTCAGCTGAGTGTGAGACATGGGAGATGGGCACAGATCCAGAGGCAATATAGCAGCTTAACTTACTCCTGCAGCTGCCCTTCTTTTGGTAAACATGGACATGGCACACCCAAATGGGGAAAAAGCTGGCTGCCATTGGAGGCAAGACAACACACTCACACATTTGTTGTAGAGTGAAACCTCAATGCCAAGAAATAAGGAGTCCCTAAGAGAGCTGGTAGCTGTGCCAAATCAGCATTGCACCACCAGAAACATCAAAAGTGGACACAAGGATAGCCCTGTGCCATCTAGTTTCAAGTCTGAAGTGGGAACATGCAGCTGGTGGATGTTCTTGCCCATAACCTTTGGCAATGCAACAACTAGCTCAAATCAGGGACAGAACCGCATCCTGATGTGATAGGAGTTTCAGAGGCCCACCAGCCAGTCAGCAGCCCAGGGATAGCAGCACCATGAGGTACTCACCATGCCCATCCACTTCATTTTACTCACGCCTCTCCCAGCAAGTTTACCCTGTGAGACCTCGAGGAAGACTGACTCTGCTGCGCAGATATCAGAGGCCTGTTAAGAAAAAGTCACAGGACAGTTGCGCTGTACATGTTTGTATATAGCTGGGTTGCAATGTAGGTATGGGTTATTACTTACTTGGGAGTCTTGGACAGTGCAGCGCTACACTGTGCGGGTTGACCTGGCCAGGTCCAAACCACTGTGTGGTCAGCCTCCCCTGTGCATGCTCTTTGTCTGTTAGCAGTGGAGGGTGGCCATTTTTATTTATTTTATTTTATTTTTTATTTATCGAGTTTTATATAGCGCGAACTAGACCCGAAGGTATCAGAGCGCTTTACAGAGATATCACAGCAGCAATAACATGAGATACATGTGGTGTAAATAAAAATATATAGTGACACTATATAAAACTAGAATACAGTATATGGTAGAATATGTGGACTAATAGTTCTGAGGTAGTTAAGGTAGGGTGTTACATAATTGGGGAGAAGTGGACACACAGAGCTGGCACAGCAGCAATTGCATGAGTTACATATGGAGTAAACGAAAATACAGAGGGGCAGATTAACAAGGAAGTGCCGCAGCGCAGCAACGTAAGCCCATTGGCTACGCCACACTGTGGCACTTCCAAAGCACAGGAATGCGACATATTTACAATAATATGTCGCATTCCTCTGCTCTCCCCTGCGCTGGCGCACAAACAGCTGCCATGCACCGGCGTAGGCACCCTTGCACCATGGTGCAAGGATGCCTGCGTCATGGGGAGATTGGTTTTGTGTAGGAAGGGGCACCTTCCTGCACAAAAACAATCACTACAGGAATTTTCCTCTTTCAATGCGTGCTGTAGAATGCAGCACGCATTGAAAGAGGAAAAAACGAGGAGAAATGAAAACATTTCTCCTCGTTGCGCCTTGCTACGCCTCCCCTGGGGAGGCGTAGCATTCTAACACATTTCCAGATTTACGATTCCTTGTAAATCTGGAAATGTGTCTTGTTCCATGGGTGTTGCGTGGGAACACCCACAGCAACACCCATGGAACGCCCCTTTCACGCAAAGTGCTGCGTGTAAAGGGGCCATATTTACAAGGACAGGAAAAGTCACGCACAGTGGCTTTTCCTGTCCTTGTAAATATGGGGCAGAGAAATACGCCACCAGTTCGTCACAAAAAGTGACGTACTGGTGGCGCAGGGGGCTTGTAAATCTGCCCCAAAGTATTTGCACAAACTTCCAGGTGACCAACTTCTTGCAGCTCATGAAGTTCTGGTAACTCAAATATCATGCAGCTCCATCAAACTGCACCTAGCAAATGAGCACTGAGCAAATGAAAGCTTTTTCTGCAGCCCCACCTTTAACTTTGCTCCCTGTTGGAAGATGTCTACTAAGCTTGGGAGATCCCTGAGCTAACTGCTAACTGCCTGCCAAATTTAATACCGACTTATCAAAAGGGCTCCGGAGTTATTAGCAAGTTAATCCTCCGCCATGCCGAATCTGCTTCACATACCAACAGGAACCTGAACGTGCGAAAGATCTACTAGATTTTCAGCAGGTTTATCAAATCTCACCAAAGTCGTAGGCAAATAAAAGAACACCTTTTCCATAGAAAATGTAACTTTATCACATCATTTGCGTATTTAAAATGGTCGCCCGATTTCCTACAGGTGCAGGAATTCAGGACTCCATCATGTAACAATACTTTTTTTCTCACAACAAAAGGATTTTCCACTTCCTTGGGGCCTGCCCTCTCTCCTTCTGTGTTCCAACAATGCTCAAAATGCTTCTGCCTTTTCAAAGAAAGACATTTCCATGATGAGGAATTGCAGATTCGCGAATTTAAAGTTGGAAGAAAATAATTTTAGCTTTTCATCAGCCAATCATGTCTTTAAACATTGAAATGTGCTTTACCGAATTCGTAAATTCCACACTCAATCAATCAATCAATCAATCAGGTCACTTATAAAGCGCACTACATACCCGCGAGGGTCTCAAGGCGCTGGGGGAAGCGGGGGGGGTGCTGCTACTGATCGAAGAGCCAGGTCTTGAGGAGTCTTCTGAAGGCCAGTAGGTCTTGGGTATGCCGAAGGTTGGTGGGGAGGGTGTTCCAGGTCTTGGCGGCGAGGTGGGAGAAGGATCTGCCGCCGGCGGTTGTTTTCCGGATGCGGGGGACTGTGGCGAGGGCGAGGCTGGTGGAGCGGAGCTGGCGGGTGGGGGTGTAGAAGCTGAGTTGTCTGTTGAGGTAGGCTGGTCCGGAGTTGTGGAGTGCTTTGTGTGCGTGGGTGAGGAGCTTGAAGGTTATCCTCTTGTTGACAGGGAGCCAGTGCAGGTCTCTCAGGTGGGGTGTGATGTGGCTGCGGCGGGGGATGTCGAGGATAAGACGTGCAGAGGCGTTCTGGATGCGTTGCAGCCGTCTCAGGAGCTTAGCCGTCGTTCCTGCATAGAGGGCGTTTCCGTAGTCCAGCCTGCTGGTGACGAGGGCCTGGGTGACTGTTTTTCTTGTTTCGGTGGGGATCCACTTGAAGATCCTGCCGAGCATTCGGAGGGTGTTGAAGCAGGATGAGGAAACGGCGTTGACCTGCTTAGTCATGGAGAGGGTGGGGTCGAGGATGACCCCTAGGTTGCGTGCGTGGTCGGTGGGTGTCGGGGCTGTTCCCAGTGATGTCGGCCACCAGGAGTCGTCCCAGGCTGAAGGGTTGGAGCCAAGGATGAGGACCTCCGTCTTGTCCGAGTTCAGCTTCAGGCGGCTGGTCCTCATCCATTCGGCGACGGCCTTCATTCCTTCGTGGAGGTGGGCTTTGGCGGTGTGAGGGTCTTTGGTGAGGGAGAGGATCAGCTGGGTGTCGTCGGCGTAGGAGATGATGTTGAGGTTGTGCTGTTGGGCGACGTGGGCGAGGGGTGCCATGTAGATGTTGAACAGCGTCGGGCTGAGGGAGGAGCCTTGGGGTACGCCGCAGATGATCTTGGTGGCTTTGGATCGGAAGGGGACGAGGCGGACGCTTTGAGTTCTGCCGGAAAGGAAGGATGTGGTCCAGTCCAGGGCCTTCTCTTGGATCCCGGCGTCGTGAAGGCGAGTTCGTAGTGTGTGGTGGCAGACCGTGTCGAAGGCGGCTGATAGGTCCAGGAGGATGAGGGCTGCTGTTTCTCCGTTGTCTAGCAGGGTCCTGATGTCATCGGTGGCGGTGATGAGGGTGGTTTCGGTGCTGTGGTTGCTGCGGAAGCCGGACTGGGAAGGGTCCAGGATGTTGTTCTCCTCGAGGTAGCGGGTCAGTTGTTTGTTGACGATTTTCTCGGGGACCTTCGCGGGGAACGGGAGCAGAGAGATGGGTCGGAAGTTCTTGAGGTCCTTGGGGTCTGCCTTGGGTTTCTTGAGTAAGGCGGTGATCTCGGCGTGCTTCCAGCTTTCCGGGAAGGTTGCTGTCTCGAAGGAGATGTTGATTATTTTCCGGAGATGGGGCGCGATGGCTGTACTGGCTTTGTTGAAGACGTGGTGAGGGCACGGGTCTAGCGGTGAGCCGGAGTGGATGGTGTTCATGATCTCGCTGGTGTCCTCGTCGTTGATGTTGGTCCAGGAGAGCAGGCGGTTGGTGGTCGTGGGGGCAGTGGTCTCGGTGGTTGCCGGGACGTTCGTGGTGTTGAAGCTGTCGTGGATGTCGGCGATTTTGCGGTGGAAGAAGGTGGCCAGTGAGTCGCACAGGTCTCGCGACGGCGGGATGTCGTTGGTGTTGGAGCTGGGGTTGGAGAGTTCCTTCACGATGTTGAAGAGCTCTTTGCTGTTGTGTGCGTTGTTGTCTAGGCGGTCTTTGAGTGCAAATACAGCCCACACTATATCCATGAAAGGTAATCCCTTCGAAGCACGGCCAACACCTTTGTTGTTGCACTGCTAATATCCCAAATCCCACTGAACGATTTCACACTAACTGACTAAAAGCTCATATTGGGATAAAGTTCTACTTTCATGCCAATTGTGGTGTAATTCCATTAAGCAGTTTTTGTTCATGCAGAGAGCAAACAATCCTTTGGGAACTGTAAAGTAAAGCACTTCTATTTTTTGGACCTCTTCTTAACTGTCTTGCCCCTTCATGGATCTGTGTGAAACTTGATTTGCTGAAAAATAGCAGGATGAACAAAGGAAGAACCACATTTCATGCAGATTCCTCAAATAGCGCCACAGCTATTAGCAAAGCAAACAAGCATCAGCAAAGTCATTGGGTCTGGCATTGGCTACCAGCCGTTTGGCTTTGCCAATGCCTGTTTTGCTTTGTCATGATTCTGCAAAACATTATTGTTGGGGAAGCTGTCGAACTCTTATCAATCTAAAGAAAAGCATTGGCTAAAAGAGAAAATATTTGTTTGGCCTCAAAAGGTACACATTGCCATAGTAGTTAGTAGATCTGAAGGGAACTACTTTTGTGTGGATATGATCCTTATGAAAGGGTAGAACGTCGTCACTCACAGTGAAGTTAGCCAATGGCTGAAGTGGACTGACCTTTGTTCCATGCTGTATGCAGTAGTTGCCAGAAAAAAACTGTGAATGACACAATAGCATACCAATTGAGTAAGAGGCTGGTGAAAAAATCCGTATAGACATGCATTAATAAAATTATAGGTAAAACACCAGGATTAAAACTCTTTTCGAAATAAAGTGCATCTAAACCTATCTACATAGTCACTATTGCCAACTGTGTTATACTATAGGAACAACTATCCATGCTCTACATTGTAAACATTGTGGAAAAGATTGACAAACAAGCGGCTACCTAAAAAGCATGCATCAGCATGCAACTATCGCCGCCCATCTGTCTGCATCTGTGCATCACTAAGGGGCTATTGTATGTTGTGTATCCTTTTTTGCATTCTTCTGTTGTTAACTTGACAGGGGAGGGCATTCACTGCCAGGGTGTGACTGCCAGTACCAGTCGGTTTACAGCAGAATCCCGACAGCCTGAATTTGCTCAGCTGCCCCCTACCTCCCGCTGCCACACTACAAAAAACGATGGATTTAGGCCCAGATCTCTGTACTGGGGTGAATGTATGACATTGTTCTGCATTCTGTCCATCAATTGTTGTTTTTGCATTTGTCACCCGAGTGGGACGGGTATGCCCATACGTGGGTCCCGTGCTCTCCATGCCACTGGAATCAAGCTATCCTGGCTGAAGAGGGTGAAACCCCGAAACCGGTCCTAGGATGCTTGTTTCCAGTCCAGGGAGGACCTGGCTTGGCAGTTCGGGCTGGACTGTTCCCATGAGGCACAGGGTCAAGACTGATTTGCATATGGCTGGGTTCAAACTGGAATGGCATGGTGAGCAAAGAAACGATGGATTTAGGCCCAGATCTCTGTACTGGGGTGAATGTATGACATTGTTCTGCATTCTGTCCATCAATTGTTGTTTTTGCATTTGTCACCCCGAGTGGGACGGGTATGCCCAGACGTGGGTCCCGTGCTCTCCATGCCACTGGAATCAAGCTATCCTGGCTGAAGAGGGGTGAAACCCCGAAACCGGTCCTAGGATGCTTGTTTCCAGTCCAGGGAGGACCTGGCTTGGCAGTTCGGGCTGGACTGTTCCCATGAGGCACAGGGTCAAGACTGATTTGCATATGGCTGGGTTCAAACTGGAATGGCATGGTGAGCAAAAAACGATGGATTTAGGCCCAGATCTCTGTATTGGGGTGAATGTATGACATTGTTCTGCATTCTGTCCATCAATTGTTGTTTTTGCATTTGTCACCCCGAGTGGGACGGGTATGCCGAGACGTGGGTCCCGTGCTCTCCATGCCACTGGAATCAAGCTATCCTGGCTGAAGAGGGGTGAAACCCCGAAACCGGTCCTAGGATGCTTGTTTCCAGTCCAGGGAGGACCTGGCTTGGCAGTTCGGGCTGGACTGTTCCCATGAGGCACAGGGTCAAGACTGATTTGCATATGGCTGGGTTCAAACTGGAATGGCATGGTGAGCAAAAAAACGATGGTTTAGGCCCAGATCTCTGTACTTGGGTGAATGTATGACATTGTTCTGCATTCTGTCCATCAATTGTTGTTTTTGCATTTGTCACCCCGAGTGGGACGGGTATGCCCAGACGTGGGTCCCGTGCTCTCCATGCCACTGGAATCAAGCTATCCTGGCTGAAGAGGGTGAAACCCCGAAACCAGTCCTAGGATGCTTGTTTCCAGTCCAGGGAGGACCTGGCTTGGCAGTTCGGGCTGGACTGTTCCCATGAGGCACAGGGTCAAGACTGATTTGCATATGGCTGGGTTCAAACTGGAATGGCATGGTGAGCAAAAAAACTATGGATTTAGGCCCAGATCTCTGTACTGGGGTGAATGTATGACATTGTTCTGCATTCTGTCCATCAATTGTTGTTTTTGCATTTGTCACCCCGAGTGTGACGTGTATGCCCAGACGTGGGTCCCGTGCTCTCCATGCCACTGGAATCAAGCTATCCTGGATTGTTGTATTCCTCTTAGGGTGTCCATAACGGGCTTTCCAGTATCATGTCCTTATATAGGCACAATTCGCC
Source organism: Calotriton arnoldi (assembly GCA_963921515.1). NCBI lineage: Eukaryota > Metazoa > Chordata > Amphibia > Caudata > Salamandridae > Calotriton > Calotriton arnoldi. The sequence continues at coordinate 457,129 of CAWUFW010000707.1, forward strand.
CTGCCCTTATATAGGCATAAATTCCCAGGCCTTATTTAGGCATTAAACCGTGCACTCCAAATACAGGCCTGGTCTCCGACATCCGTCCGCCCTAACGTCACAACGAGTTTGTGAAGAACAGACCCTTAGGCTGCGGGAGTTTCCCTAGCCCAGGACTATTGATTTCTTCAAGGACTCATATATTATGCATGAACCATTATTCCTTAGGGGTTCATTCATGATGTCTTCCGCTGTCCGATTCACGTCAATGCTAACATTATGAGGTACCTCTCAGGTATAAATATACCTTCCCTAGCCCTTGTAAACTAGAGGAGACCTCGACTTCAGAAGAGCCCGTTTCCCGGCCTGATGCACTGAGAAGACGCTGTCATCCCTGCACGCAGAGAGCCCAGCTTCCAGTGATCTGACTTCCCTTGCGGGGTGTTGGAGTTCGAGTCTGGCAAAGAGATTCCTACCTCTCTCATTCTTCAGGTATGGAGCTGACAAGAACCTAGAGGGACTCTTGGCATACTAGGTATACTGGGCTTAACATACTCTTAGTATACCATAGTAAAGAATACTTCACCTACTTCATACCTCTCCCTACACCTAGGTTAGGTTAGGTACATTGGGGTAGAACTAGATTAGAAACGCATCGTATGAGTACTCGCATTTTTAGTCTGTGTTATTTATGTAAAGGCATATGTACTAAAAGATAATGCTATCACAGTATTATTTATTTCTACTGCTCACACTGTACATTATTTATCTCGCATACTGTCTTGTGATCGTAACAGCACATTTTACTTACATCAGAAACAAGACTGTTCAATAAATCTTTTGTTGAAACGCCCGTCTGTTCTTTCTGTGTAACTTGGAGAAAACTAAGCATGCACGATTGAGCTGAGTGAAATAGTTATCTATTGTTTCCACGACTCTGGGACACGTTCTGATTCTAAAGGGAAACACAGTGGTCATGTTTTGCGGCTGCCAGAAACTACTCCCTTCTTGTTTGTCAAGGAGTTTCTAGTGGCCTCTGAGCTAGCTGGCACAAGTAATTAAGTTTAATATACTCGATAGGGACATACTGACCTTAGTCCTATGTCAAACCTATAGGATATATTATTCCAATGCGCAGAGCCTATTAGGGAAATAGGAGCTACACTACATGGCACCCAACGGTTTGGTAAGGCGGTAATTCAACGTTAGATACTGAGTAACTCAGCCGTGCTTTTTTATCTCAGAGACCCCTACCCATATACTCCAAAAGACATCTGGAGTGGGCAGGGTTAAGTATCCACCACGGCTACATAGGGAAACACCCTATATATTAGCTGTTTGGTTTGCTCAACGTTGAAGGATACAGTGTTCCAAAATATTGTGCACCTTATCTTTGTTTCCTTGAAACTTGTTCTACATTTTTTCAAAATAACAAAATGCCTGACTCCGACGATGCCACCGGAAACGGTGGAGCTGTGGCTGATCCAGCCCAAGCAGCAGCTTATAATATCACAGGTTTTATTGAAACCGAGGAGGGTGTTATAGACATCCCTCAAAACTTAAGAAGAGCCATCACTCTAAAACTCATAAAACATGGCCTACCACCAAGAGGCGGTAGAGCAGTTTTCGTGATAGAGGCACATGAATCCTTTCAGACGGAGGTATTCTATTCATGGGTAATATTTCCTGAATCAAATTCAGTAACACACACGTTTCACTTCTACAAAGAAGACGATCCACCAGAGGAATACATTCCTTTCGAGGATATTGAAATTCCATTAACATACCAGGAGCATCAGCTCTGGTTTAAAGGTGCCCTAAAACATCATAGAAAAATTACCAGGCTCAGTCCACTAGGTAGACCAGGAGCAACATGGCCGATTTTAGCCGGCTACACTCCTCATCCTGACATTGAAGAGATGTCAGACGAGGAATTACTTACTCAACTCACAGAGTTAATAAAAATCTACAGCCAATTGGTCCAATATGTCATGCGGACTTTTACAGTCCAGCAACCATTAACACTTCCAAATCAAACTCCTCAACAGGGGAATACACTAAAAATTACACCACAGACTCTATACGCAGTCATGGGTAAAATGCCCACAAAACGTGAGCAAATTCCGTTCTGGATAGCTCAAAAAATTACTCAAATCGAAGCAGTATTTCCAAATACTAGCCCGTATGAGAAACACAGAATACTAACAATCAGTTTACCAATGGGGATCACACCACAACTGGAAGACTGCACCACTTGGGGCTCAGTCTTTGCTGCCATCTATACTAAAACACATGGCATTCCGTCAATTGCGGTAATACCTGATGTCCTGAAACAAATTCAAAATGAATACGAGGCAGAGCCTGCTCTAAATTTAGGTATGAAGTTACTCAAAAATTTCGACCAGGTCTCAACAATAATATTATCTAATATTAAAGGGGAGGCAGCAGCAGTGGCGATCCGCCAAAAATTAAGGGAATTTGATGTTACAGAACATCAAACTGAGCTACCCAGAATAATTGAACAATCTTATGCAGAATTAGGCAGAGATAGTTTGGGTAGAAGACCATTGAAGCCGAAACTATCTGAAAGTCCTGAGAAGGACTCTATTAAACAAACTCCTACATCTTCTAAAAAGTAGTGGGAAACTAATAAACAAAATTCAAACGAGAAACGTTCTCAATCCCGAGGTAGGTCTCCTCAAAAGGAGCCCTCTGAAAGGAGGTATAACCTCAGGAATAGGGATAATTTGAGAAAACCTGACAGGTATCAAGATACTGATACACGTTCCTCTCGTCCCTTTCAGATCTCATCACAGACTTCGGAAAGAAGAGGACGGACAGAACATAGAGAAGAACGCGTGAAATCGAAAGACGACAAACACGCTCCAAAAACTAAAGCAAAACCTCAATTCTCCAAAAAGAAAGTAGCAGGTCTAAAGGTTAGGCATGCCGAGAATACTGAGAACACAACTCAAGAACGGAGAATGGGCTCAGACAATGCTGGACAGTGCAGCAGAAGTCACAATAGTTCGCCAGAACCTGAAGGAACTTCTGGAGATAGTGGACTTGAATGAGTACATTAAAGTAGAGACTGTAGACACCAGGGTTAGTACTCCACAAAAGTTATATGAAATAACACTCCGGATGGAGGGAGACAAACCTAGACAGGTAAAAGCACTTTTTTGGGAAAGTCTATCAAAGGGCTATGACATACTTCTAGCAGAAAAAGACTGGCCACCACAATTTGTCAGGGAGTGCCCACATGGCGAGGACATTATTATGCCTGCCTTCTCCAACCATATTCCAATTCATCTAAAATATACATATGCCAGGAAATGGGCAGTAGCCCAGGCCCCAGCATTATATAAAAATCATGTAGGATGGGATGAGGACTCACCTCACCATAAAATACATCTGAAACATGAACCAACTGCACAACAGCAGTACCCAATAAAGCAAGAAGCTAAAAAACAGGTCAGGGAGATTATAGATCAACTTGAATATCAAGGGGTGATTGAAACATGCACCTCCTCAATGAACAATCCTTTGTTTCCTGTCTCCAAACCAGACAATACATATCGTCTAGTTTTGGACTACAGACACCTAAACACTTGTTCTAAAACTTTTGCAGTGCAAAATGCACATAGCACAGCATTAATGAATAACATTGTGCGTAAAAAATATAAAACAACATTAGACATCTCAAATGGTTTCTTTTGTCAAAACATGGCACCTGAAAGCAGGTACTTAACAGCATTCTCCATAATGGGGACCCAGCGTCACTTTTGTCGACTCCCACAAGGGTTCAAGAACAGCCCAGGTTTATTCTCAGCGAGGGTAACGGAGTTACTACAAATTTATGACAATGAGGCATTGTCCTATGTCGATGACATTTATCTGACAGACGATGACCTGGACAAACACTTGAACAGGGTGAACACCATTATACTGGGCTTCGCCTCTGAGGGCTACAAATTCAACTTTAAAAAGTCCAGAATTGCCCATCTCAATGTCCTATTTCTAGGATATGAGCTTTCAAGTGAAGGCAAGAGCTTGGCAGCTAACTTTTTAGAAAAATGTGCGCTGCTCCAACCTCCAAAAACGCTAAAAAATTTACAATCCATCCTGGGTTTCCTAAATTTTGGAAGAACATACATTCTAAATTACGCGGAAAGGGTTAAACCTCTCTACGCATTAATCAAACCTGATTTTTCGATAAGAAACTGGACACAAGAACACACAGAAATCTTGCGTTCACTACAAGCTACCATGTTAGCAACAAATCACTTACAAACACGCGTAAGTCAACGCAATTTGGTGATCCGAATAATTTCGGGTCAATGTGGATTGACATACTTAACCTTCAATGAGGGTGAGAAAATACCAATCGCATACAAATCTCATTTGTACACACAAGCGGAAATGCGCTTCAGTTCAACTGAAAAAATTCTAACAGCAGTTCAAACCGCTGTAGCAAAAGAAAGAGCCTTAGCCCAAGGGAAATGCATTATTGTCGTAACCCCGGTACCAGCTTTAGAAGCGGTCACAAAAGCAAGCATTCCAAATGCTAAAGCATTACATCCAAGATGGATACAATGGGTTAATTCTCTTGCTGCAACAGATGTTGAATATGTTTTTGATCCAGATTTAAAAACACAAGCATTTCTGCAATATGAACAAGAATGTCCTCTGCCTACTGAAATTCTGCCTCTCGATCAGTACGAATTCATAATTTACACTGACGGATCGGCTCAACCAGCAACAGGGAGTAAGCAAGCTTACAGTGCGGCGTGTGCAATCGTTAAAGGTCGCATGCGAAATGGCATCTTCAGACCTATGGTCACAAAAACCCAGTCTCTAGGAGATTGTACAGCTCAGCGAGCTGAACTACAAGCATTCAAACTGGCACTTGAAAGTACAGATCGAGAATTCCCCACACTAATAGTGTGTGATTCCTTTTACTGTGTTCAGTCGTATAATGAATATATACAAAACTGGCTTGAAAATGGTTTCAAAGATGCGAAAGGTGGCACAATAAAGCACAAAACGCTTTGGGAACAAGTAGTTCAGTTGAAAAACGAACTACCAAAGGCTCACGTGATCCACACACTGAGTCATCAACGTGATGGCGTTCACGTTGCAGGGAATTCATTGGCTGACGAAGCCGCGAAGGGGGCTGTGCAGACGGCTTCCGTAGCTGCGATCACTCGTTCAAAAACAAAAATAGACGGTGAGATAATGTTGGCTGTCAATGCTTCAAGCAAAGGCAGCAGTGCAGCGTTACCTAAAAAGTTTCCACTCAAGTACTCTTATGTAATTGATGCGAACAACGTTCCTTTTGCTCGAATCCCTGGAGTGGGGGATAGGGTAATCCCAAACATGGAACGTAGAGCAGCCTTGATTTATGAAACACATTTAGGGGAGGGTCTGTCACATCAAGGGATCTCTAAAACAATTTTGACGTTAAAAGAGATGTACTGGTAGCCTGGAATGAATACAGAAATTCACATATTCATCAACAACTGCTTAGACTGTAAATTACAGCGAGAGAGCCACCAGACACCATGCTGCGAATGCGGTAACCCAGTACAGACACCATTGTTAAACAGCATTAGACTATCTATGCACCTGCGTCCTACTGGACAAAGGCATTCCCACAAATAATGAATCTAGGTTCCTATGGATATGGCCTCAGCGCTCGGCTGACGCTCGAACTGTTATAAAAGATTTGCGAGTCTTTATCGGCACCTACGCAATAGGCACGCTACATTCTGATCAGGGTCCTGTGTTTAGCTCTCAGGCTTACAAAGAAGCCATGGCCAGTCTGGGCGTTGCATTGCGGTACTCCTCTCCATTCCATCCTGAGGGAAATTCGGTTGTGGAAAGGAAAAACCGGGACATAAAGCAGTCTATAACAGCTAGGGTATTAGGTTCGGGTGATGGGTGGGTCAAACACCTTAATGGGGTCCAACGCTCATTGAACAATCTGCCAAGAAGTTCTCTAGGGGGGTCACTCCATATGAGGTCCTATTTGGGACAAGAATGTGGGTACCAGACCTTGAACACGTAGGCACAGTGGTGGAAAATAAACCGTTTGATATCAAAGATCGTTTGGCTGTTTTACAGGAACTAAATGAGTTAAGAACGAAACAAAAGACACACAATTGAAGGACGGAATGCAGAACAAATCAAAACATTCACCCCCAGTCAAGAGATCTGGGTTAAATCCATCATTCTTTTGCTCACCATGCCACCCCAGTTTAGACCTGGCCATATGCAAATCAGTCTTGACCCTGTGCCTCATGGGAACAGTCCAGCCCGAACTGCCAAGCCAGGTCCTCCCTGGACCGGAAACAAGCATCCTAGGACCGGTTTCGGGGTGTCACCCCTCTTCAGCCAGGATAGCTTGATTCCAGTGGCACAGTGAGCCCAGGACCCACGTCTGGGCATACCTGGCGCACATAGGGCGAGAAAGCAAAGGACACACAATTGATGGACGGAATGCAGAACAATCAAAACATTCACCCCCAGTCAAGAGATCTGGGTTAAATCCATCATTCTTTTGCTCACCATGCCACCCCAGTTTAGACCTGGCCATATGCAAATCAGTCTTGACCCTGTGCCTCATGGGAACAGTCCAGCCCGAACTTCCAAGCCAGGTCCTCCCTGGACCGGAAACAAGCATCCTAGGACCGGTTTCGGGGTTTCACCCCTCTTCAGCCAGGATAGCTTGATTCCAGTGGCACAGTGAGCCCAGGACCCACGTCTGGGCATACCTGGCGCACATAGGGCGAGAAAGCAAAAGACACACAATTGATGGACGGAATGCAGAACAAATCAAAACATTCACCCCCAGTCAAGAGATCTGGGTTAAATCCATCATTCTTTTGCCCACCATGCCACCCCAGTTTAGACCTGGCCATATGCAAATCAGTCTTGACCCTGTGCCTCATGGGAACAGTCCAGCCCGAACTGCCAAGCCAGGTCCTCACTGGACCGGAAACAAGCATCCTCGGACCGGTTTCGGGGTTTCACCCCTCTTCAGCCAGGATAGCTTGATTCCAGTGGCACAGTGAGCCCAGGACCCACGTCTGGGCATACCTGGCGCACATAGGGCGAGAAAGCAAAAGACACACAATTGATGGACGGAATGCAGAACAAATCAAAACATTCACCCCGAGTCAAGAGATCTGGGTTAAATCCATCATTCTTTTGCTCACCATGCCACCCCAGTTTAGACCTGGCCATATGCAAATCAGTCTTGACCCTGTGCCTCATGGGAACAGTCCAGCCCGAACTGCCAAGCCAGGTCCTCCCTGGACCGGAAACAAGCATCCTAGGACCGGTTTTGGAGTTTCATCCCTCTTCAGCCAGGATAGCTTGATTCCAGTGGCACAGTGAGCCCAGGACCCACGTCTGGGCATACCTGGCGCACATAGGGCGAGAAAGCAAAAGACACACAATTGATGGACGATGGATTTAGGCCCAGATCTCTGTACTGGGGTGAATGTATGACATTGTTCTGCATTCTGTCCATCAACTGTTGTTTTTGCATTTGTCACCCCGAGTGGGACGGGTATGCCCAGACGTGGGTCCCGTGCTCTCCATGCCACTGGAATCAAGCTATCCTGGCTGAAGAGGGGTGAAACCCGAAACCGGTCCTAGGACGCTTGTTTCCAGTCCAGGGAGGACCTGGCTTGGCAGTTCGGGCTGGACTGTTCCCATGAGGCACAGGGTCAAGACTGATTTGCATATGGCTGGGTTCAAACTGGAATGGCATGGTGAGCAAAAAAAAAAAAACGATGGATTTAGGCCCAGATCTCTGACCTGGGGTGAATGTATGACATTGTTCTGCATTCTGTCCATCAACTGTTGTTTTTGCATTTGTCACCCCGAGTGGGACGGGTATGCCCAGACGTGGGTCCTGTGCTCTCCATGCCACTGGAATCAAGCTATCCTGGCTGAAGAGGGGTGAAACCCCGAAACCGGTCCTAGGATGCTTGTTTCCAGTCCAGGGAGGACCTGGCTTGGCAGTTCGGGCTGGACTGTTCCCATGAGGCACAGGGTCAAGACTGATTTGCATATGGCTGGGTTCAAACTGGAATGGCATGGTGAGCAAAAAAACGATGGATTTAGGCCCAGATCTCTGTACTGGGGTGAATGTATGACATTGTTCTGCATTCTGTCCATCAACTGTTGTTTTTGCAAGAACGAAACAAAGCAACGTATTCCTACAGCCAACCACCACTGGGGAAAATTCGGCGGTCCCTGCAAGGCCTGTCTGGATTCCAAAAGTTGGGGATCTAGTCAGAGAAAAGATTGCGGACAAGAAGGAATTTGGACCTTCTTACAGACAACAAGTACCTGTCCTAACAGTTCATGGAACAAGAACAGTACTTCTGCCGCCCCTTGCTGGAAGCAAGGAGAAAAGATTTGTGTCCATCGACCTCATCAAACCACAGTATGTGGCCAATACTAAATAGTAGGCCTCATGGACTCCGACCTAGTAGCAGATGCACTCCTCTCGCTACTATCCAAGAGGTTCAGACTGAAAGACTGATAACAATCGAGAATTCAGCAGTAACAGATGAAGGACTAAGCAACAATGCTATGGAACTCATCCCTCTTGAAAACCAAGTAACAGTTCGTCCAAATACACCTGTCTACACCAACGTAGCAAGTGATCGACTGGTTCCAGTGATTTCTACAAATCCTGATGCAATTCCAACAATTGATAGAACTGCTTCTGGCTATTTCATTAACTTTGATACGTTCTCAGAGGATCTGAGTGAACCTGAAACAACGCCAGCATCATTCAAATTCAAGCAGCAAGTACAAGACTTTCTTCACTTTCTGAAAAAGACTTATTTGGTTTCTCCATGGATTGATCTGGATTATATCTGGACTTTTTGTTTTCCTGCTCTGGCTAGCCTTGGTTACAACTGTGAGCGTGCTTATAAGTGGCAGATACATCCATGTGAACACTGAAGGAAAAGACGTGAACGTACTTTTGAAACCTCATAAATCTTCCCATCGTGAAGCAAGAGACTTGTCATCAGTGAACATCACAGCTGTTCCTATACAGGATGGTATAGTGTGGGACAAAACAGATTTTGATATCTTCGGTCCGACGGAACAATTGAACATTCCACATTTGTTTAAAATTTCACTAAGTGATCTAATTTCGTCCAGTACCTATTCTGATGATTGGGACTTTGAAACTGTTAACGATATAATGTTTGACCTAGAAAAATCTGCTACATTTTCTAAAAATGAATATTTAGAGGGTTCATCAGACTATGAACAAATGTATTGTTATAACCACTATGGTCATCATTATTTGCATAAATCTGCATATCCAAGAAATGTGTTTATGTTTAACCAATGGGAACATTGTCCTACACCACCTAAAGGTAGTTCAAAAACATTTGCTAGTAAATTTCCATATTTTTCAGGTTATAATACATCTGACCCAGAAACATTTTACTTTAGAAATGTAAACAATACAGGACTGAAAATTAAGTTAACTAATACAAAACAGATTTACTCTGCAGCCTTTACTGCCCAACTGTCTAGACAGGGTTTCGACTTATGGAAAGATACAATAGAAACAAAAACTGTCTGGGGTACTAAAGATTGGCAAGTGCAGGGGATAGAAGCTTTATTTAGAGCCTGTATCATCCCTGAACAAATAATGTTTTTGAATGAAACCATCCAACAAACGTCTTGTCTTGGATTAGCCAAGATCAAAGAGATGAAAAATCCTTCTGTACCAACCCCTACAAGTGATAACAATACACAGGCAGCGGTTACAGTTGACAATATACTACAACTAAACAGATCTAATCCTGATTGGAAAAAATGGTTGATCTGGCCCACAGACACGAATAACTGTCAGGAAAAATTCCTGAATAAAACTCAGGGCTTTACTATTAATAGGCCAGACCCAAGATATGTCCAAAGACAACATCCGGGGGTAGTAACAACATACAGTGTAGGAAAATTATGCCTCGATTGGCTGCATAAGTCTACACTACAGGATGTGAAACAACACTTAGACTTACTTAAAAAGGACGCAGACCTTAGGGAATTCTTGCTTGGACCAAGAAAACCGCATCAAAAACGTTTCATATATGCCGGCATTTATGCTGCCTATAATGAAGCATGGAAAGTATCACAGATGGAGGCCGCAGAACGAATACGTGAACTTGATCGTATTAATTTAGAGAAAACACTCTCTGTGGTCGACAATGGGTTAACAACTTTGTCCTCCAGAATATATTCATTGGATGGCATTGTATCCTCTGCTATCGACATACTAGAACAAGATTTGGCGATGTTACAACAAGGCCAATCTCAATTACGTTCTATTGTGTTATTAAGCTGGACGCTGCAATCTTTGCGAGCGGGCTATGTGCCTTGGCGTTTTATCAACACAACGGCTCTGTTTGCAGAATACAATCTCACTGATAAACAGATCGAACTGGCACAAAGAGGAGCAAGGTATACAGTGCTGAGCATTGAAAAACTGGAAAAGTTACCATTCACGGTGGCAGAAAAACCAGCTACAGAATGGCTTATTCATGGCAAAATCATACTACCTGTGACTACTTTTCACTTTCAGTATTGCCTCAAACAAATGCAAGCAGGCAAATATGAAAGGTTGGGTAAGGAATACATTAAGACATCTTGGGATTTACCGTATACATATAGATGTTGGAGTGGGGATCGTGAAGTGTTTTTGAGCGGTACAAACTGTAAACGTGCACTAAGCTGTTCGCTTATATGTCAGGACATTTCCGTACACGGGGCTTGTAATGGTTATGTGGCAAATTTGTCTTGCCATCAGCAGGGTACACCAGCTGCTGTGATTAATCCAACGTTTGGACAACTTTATAATGGGAGTTACCTCATGTTGAATGATCAAAGTTGCTGTGGCATGTTGCCAGGCATCCCATATCTAGTAACGGTCAACTCCAGGGTCACTTGCTGTATGCAAGTATTGTTTGCCCCAATAGACACAGTCAGGGAGTCGCCTCTATGGCCTTCGCTGAACGTCTCTTTTATAAGAATTGATACTTTGAGCAGCTTGAAAGCCATGCTTTTACAGCAAACAGTGCCTTTGACCTCTGCCAAAGAAACCTATGATCTACAAGTAGCAAGGACTTCGGCTGAGATACAGACTTTAATACGTACAAACTGCCCTATACATTTCTTAGAAATGATAGGACGTATCTTCAATATGTCTGATACAACCGGATTGTACATGTATTTAAGAGCATCTGCTCCGGTCTGTTAGCACCTTTCCAGGCAATACTCGGAATCATCCCGAACTTTGCACATTCGGTGTTTGGTGGCATCCCATTAATTCTAGCCCTTGTTGCCGGAATTCTATTTCTCTTCCTGCTATTGCGCTATGGCCAGCCTATTCGCTGACATCACTCCGAGCGAAATGGAGAAAGCTCTCCTTGAACGAAAGTGCCGTGAGCAAATAGTACAGCTTTTGGGCATAAATCGTCTACGGGACCTTAATACTACGTGGTTCCTGTCATTCAGACCAATCTGGCAAGATTGCATCTTACCTGTTCTACGATGCCTGCTATGCGGTGTAGAATGCGTGTTGGACACGTCTAACATATCCATCGGATACGCCAACGGATATCGATACTCTGCTGGACCCGATAACGGCCCATGCTCTGTGTTGTCCCCAGAGGCTACCAATCCTGATGTCAGCATTCATTGAGATCTCACAGACGCTTCCGGCTGCTGCTGAGGTACGAGAAAGATCTACAGGCACACAGGTAACAACGGACGCGAACATTGCTGCGGCGACCATTGCTGAAAGCGATGCTTCACATCTCTGTGCGATTAATCTACTTCACGAGGTGTTCCAACTGACACCAACTTCTGTGGATGATGTTTTGTCTATAGAAATAAATGATCTCATGTTTACACCAGACCCGTAAACTGACTCTGATTCAGCATACAGTGTACCAGAGATGCAGTAACAATTTGGCCTTCATTCTACAAAAACTTGGAACTCTACCAAAATTGAACTTTTTCCCATTTTTTCGAACGAAAATGGCACTTCAATCTGCTTAAAGTAGAACTAGCCTTATAGTACAGACCTCACGGTACTTCCAAGGACACTTAGTCATCTTATGTGTCTAAAACAGTTCATTAATTTTCATGACATGAAATGACTTTGATTTTTGAAGAACTTATCGATCATTTTCTGTCACATGTAAATACTACTGCTTATTTCATTCCAATTGCATTTATTTTCGAACTTTATGCCTGAAATGATAAGCATTTGCTTCAAATGTACAGTACCTTTTGCATTTTTATATTATGTTTTTTAATGATTTTAAGAAATATTATTAAATGTGCGGTATTCCATTTAATGTTTAGCATTTTAAATGTTTAGCATATTAGTATTATCGTACACACGAAAGTGGAGTGGGTGTTGTATTCCTCTTAGGGTGTCCATAACGGGCTTTCCAGTATCATGTCCTTATATAGGCACAATTCGCACTGCCCTTATATAGGCATAAATTCCCAGGCCTTATTTAGGCATTAAACCGTGCACTCCAAATACAGGCATGGTCTCCGACATCCGTCCGCCCTAACGTCACAACGAGTTCGTGAAGAACAGACCCTTAGGCTGCGGGAGTTTCCCTAGCCCAGGACTATTGATTTCTTCAAGGACTCATATATTATGCATGAACCATTATTCCTTAGGGGTTCATTCATGATGTCTTCCGCTGTCCGATTCACGTCAATGCTAACATTATGAGGTACCTCTCAGGTATAAATATACCTTCCCTAGCCCTTGTAAACTAGAGGAGACCTCGACTTCAGAGGAGCCCGTTTCCCGGCCTGACGCACTGAGAAGACGCTGTCATCCCTGCACGCAGAGAGTCCAGCTTCCAGTGATCTGACTTCCCTTGCGGGGTGTTGGAGTTCATGTCTGGCAAAGAGATTCCTACCTCTCTCATTCTTCAGGTATGGAGCTGACAAGAACCTAGAGGGACTCTTGGCATACTAGGTATACTGGGCTTAACATACTCTTAGTATACCATAGTAAGGAATACTTCACCTACTTCATACCTCTCCCTACACCTAGGTTAGGTTAGGTACATTGGGGTAGAACTAGATTAGAAACGCATCGTATGAGTACTCGTATTTTTAGTCTGTGTTATTTATGTAAAGGCATATGTACTAAAAGATAATGCTATCGCAGTATTATTTATTTCTACTGCTCACACTGTACATTATTTATCTCGCATACTGTCTTGTGATCATAACAGCACATTTTACTTACATCAGAAACAAGACTGTTCAATAAATCTTTTATTGAAACGCCCGTCTGTTCTTTCTGTGTAACTTGGAGAAAACTAAGCATGCACGATTGAGCTGAGTGAAATAGTTATCTATTGTTTCCACGACTCTGGGACACGTTCTGATTCTAAAGGGAAACACAGTGGTCATGTTTTGCGGCTGCCAGAAACTACTCCCTTCTTGTTTGTCAAGGAGTTTCTAGTGGCCTCTGAGCTAGCTGGCACAAGTAATTAAGTTTAATATACTCGAAAGGGACATACTGACCTTAGTCCTATGTCAAACCTATAGGATATATTATTCCAATGCGCAGAGCCTATTAGGGAAATAGGAGCTACACTACAGGCTGAAGAGGGGTGAAACCCCGAAACCGGTCCTAGGATGCTTGTTTCCAGTCCAGGGAGGACCTGGCTTGGTAGTTCGGGCTGGACTGTTCCCATGAGGCACAGGGTCAAGACTGATTTGCATATGGCTGGGTTCAAACTGGAATGGCATGGTGAGCAAAAAACGATGGATTTAGGCCCAGATCTCTGTACTGGGGTGAATGTATGACATTGTTCTGCATTCTGTCCATCATTTGTTGTTTTTGCATTTGTCACCCCGAGTGGGACGGGTATGTCCAGACGTGGGTCCCGTGCTCTCCATGCCACTGGAATCAAGCTATCCTGGCTGAAGAGGGTGAAACCCCGAAACCGGTCCTAGGATGCTTGTTTCCAGTCCAGGGAGGAACTGGCTTGGCAGTTCGGGCTGGACTGTTCCCATGAGGCACAGGGTCAAGACTGATTTGCATATGGCTGGGTTCAAACTGGAATGGCATGGTGAGCAAAAAAACGATGGATTTAGGCCCAGATCTCTGTACTGGGGTGAATGTATAACATTGTTCTGCATTCTGTCCATCAATTGTTGTTTTTACACTGCGTTTCCCAGCACCATTTGTGTTCTAGGGGAGGCAGAACGGGGACAAAAATAAGAGCGGGCTGAATGCCAACATCTGGTCTTTTGTTATAATAGATGTTATATTTATTGACAGTAACAGAAACACGTTTCTTCCAAAAATATTCATATTTAAGGTCCTACTGATACCTTCCATCATCACTGAACGCCTGATAATGTTTTTGTTAACTTATATAGTATTATAGTATATATCCTATTGTTATTTTGCTACTCTTTGTTTTACACTATTGCACACCTGAAATAATAATTGTAAAATCTTATTTCTATCATTTGTGTCTTCTGTAATTTGGTCCTTAGTAAAGCACTCTATTACTACTTGAGTCTGGTCCACACTACATAAAACCACAAATAAATACAAAAGACCAGATGTTGGCATTCAGCCCGCACTTTTTCTTTAGTGACTGAGCAGTTAGCATGTTTGTTATGTTATGTTATCTGGTATTTATAAAGCGCGCGGCTACTCCCAAGAGTGTCCCGGCGCTAGGAGAAAAAGACCACATAACAGCATACAGAACATCACCCTACAGCAGAAATCGGACAGATCCTAATGTTGGAAAAGCCATGTTTTCAGATTCCTCCTAAAAGTAAGGAGGTCCGGTACCTGTCTAAGCGAGAGAGGTAGGCCATTCCATAGCCGAGAGGCCACCGCTTGAAAGGATCTTACCCCTACCCGGGAGAGCAGGACCTTCGGAGTCGAGATCAGAAGCTGAGCCGAGGACCTCAAGGTACGCTGCGGTATATAGGGTTGAAATCTTTCCCTAAGGTAGGGGGCTCCAATCTAATGAAAAGCTTTGAAAACCAAGACTAGCGCTTTAAAATGGATTCTTTTCTGCATCGGAAGCCAATGTAGGGAAGACAGAAGGTGAGTCGTGTGAGTCCTAGGTCCTGTCAAAAAGATGGCCCTGGCCGCCACATTCTGGATCACCTGCAGTCGGCCAAGTAAGTACTCCAGGAGGCCCAAATACAGGGAGTTAACATAGTCCAGTCTCGATACCACCAGGGCCTGGACCACTGTTTTCCTGTAAGAGACTGGGAGCAGGGGGAGAAAGTTCCTCAGCATTCTCATCACCCCAAAACAGGCCCCTGCCACCGTTTGGACTTGAGCTTTCATAGAAAGGGCAGCATCTAATTTGACCCCCAGATTTTTCACGATGGTAACTGAAGACGAGGAGGGAGACATGTCCTGCGGCCACCAGGTATGCCATGCTTCATACGGACGTGAGCCGAAGAAGATAATCTCTTACTTTTCAGAGTTACACTTCAATTGGTTTTGTCTGAGCCAGGAAAATACCTCAGAGAGGCAGGAGTTAATCATATTACCATTGAACTTGGCTGGTTCCTCAGCTCAGTAGGATTCTTTGCTGAGGGTGAAAGCTGGCTGAAAAGTCACAATTTGTTACAGACTGCACGTGCTATCATTCTGCTAAACCCAATCTCTTTGGCCGTGCACGCAAGGGGGTGCTGCCTAGAGAGTTAGGTGTAGCTACATCCAGAACTGAAAACCAACCTTCACCCAAAGAATCTCAGAATGGGTTTCTTATAAGCAGCAGTGGTAATTAAGTCATTGTCCTCTAAATCTTCCATAAATAGTTTTCTTAGATGTGACTATAGGCTATAATCAAAAACAAAAACTCTAGGTGTATATTTCTTAAGTGTCACAGTGGTATGTAATGCACCCCAAAATACTCTATGTTTGGATTTCTAAGACATCGCAATAGTATATAACAAATATACCTCTAACAATTTAGGAGCGGATTTCTTAAATGTGGCAGTGACATATAATTAGTTATCAGGCCCTATTCCTAGGAATAGATTTCTTATTCATGGCAGTGCTATACAACTAATTTATCTCTAAATATTCTCTTAGTGGATTTCTTAAGTATGGCAGTGGTAAAACACTATTTTACCTCTAAATATTCTAGGAGTGCATTTCTAAAACATGAAAATGGTAAGTAACTTAATTACTTCCAAATACTCTAACAGTAGATTTCTTAAACATGACCGTTGGTTATACCTAATTTACTTCCAAATATTCTATGAGTGGATTTCTTAAGAATAGCAGTGGATATCACTATGACATTCCTCAATGTTCCAGTAGCTGATTTTTTTTACAATTTGGCAGAGGTGAATAATTTACCTTTAAATAATCTATGAGTAGATATTTTATACACTTGGGACTAGTGTAATTAGATAAATTAGTCGCTATCTAAATTACCTCTAAATATTATAGTACTGGATTTCCTAAACGTGGGGGTGACATATGTTTTATATGATATTGTAGAGGTGCATTAGTTTCTTCATATAAAAGTGGGAATGAGCTCTGTTTTACGTTCAGTTGAAGATGTTCTTTAGTGTGCTTTATATTTAAATGCTAAATTTTATGTGTCTTATTGTTTTTATGCGGGGATATGCGTGTTTGATAGACTTTATTTAATAAACCTTTATTTCGTACCCATATGTATGGCCATGCAATCGATTTTAAAACTGCTGATAAATGTAATAATTTATTTGTTTCGAGGTGTGTTAGTGTATTTGTTGAATATCCTGCTGACATCAACGAAGTGTATAGTGTGCAGTGTATAGTATGTATTGTATTTGAATCCTGCAAGCAACCAGAAAGATATAGTTTGTTGTAAAAGACATATAGTTTGTTGTAAAAGACAACTAGCTTGGACAGCCCTTAGAGTGCAAGACTTGCCAATTTGCTTACATAAAACAATGTCCACCATTTGGCTTTGTGTTTGTAAAATTACTCCCTAATAAATGTTGGTGTTTGATACAGTTAGGAATTGCCCATATCTCTTCACTCTTTCTCATAATTTTGTTTATCAACTTGAAGGTGCAAATGTCAGGCTTTCTCCCCAATCCTTGGAAGGACAACCGAGAAATATCAGGTGAGGCAACAGCTATTCCCCACTAAGAGGGACACTGAGTAGTAGTTCTGAGAAAATATTCTGCCTTAAAGGACATCTGAATTGCAAACAATACTGTTCACTCAGTGACCGTCAATACTAGGGTAACCCTGAAAAGGACATAAAGACAACTAAATGCAATTATTTATTGTTCAAAAACGTATTTTTCACAATCAGTAAATGGCCACGGACACTGTGCTGTTTGCAAAACCGAGGTTCACAATCTTCCCACCAAATCCTAATTACTTTGTTTCTATTGTTTGCAACTGTATATCATCCTTAACTGATTGTGAATACTACAAAACTACAATTAACAAAAAAAACAGAAAACCAGGGTCTTGTTAGCAAAAATTCAGTTTATGGGGAAAACCTGGGTTTATCCCTGGTAGTAATGGTATAAAGAATAAGCTCTTCACCAAGAAGTGCATGGTTAGTATTTAAGCATCACCAAAACAACATTAAAGTCAGAAAACCATAAAGTAAAATACACAGATCAATTTAATAAAGGAGAGAAAAAAATGTAACGAGTAAAAGAAAATCAAATTGGAAATAATGGACAAGGAGAAGTGGAGGTATGAATTTGTACTTATTTTAGGTTAAATAGCACCAGGACACAGCATCCATGGGTTTGGTTGATCATGCCTACTACAATGGCATGCATGTTGGGTAAACCCTAGTGGTTCATTGTAGTTAGTCTGTCTTCAGTGCATGGTCATCCTGAATTTGTTTCCTTTATATGGGTACTATGGGGCTAATTTACAAGCCCCTTGCGCCACTGGTGCGTCACTTTTTGCGACGCACCAGCGGCGCAACCTGCTGCCCCATATTTACAAGGACACGTAAAGCCACCCTGCATGTATATATGGCCCCTTTACATGCAACACTTTGGGCCCAATTCCGATCTCGCAAAAAAGCCTTCCCAATGCTATTTGTAGGCTTACCTCACGACCGACTCGTATCCGGAGCTTTTTTCTACAAACGAGCAAGTACGATGCGTATTACAGGCAAATTTCTGACCCAATCGTCCGCTCCGATTCGTGCCCTATTTCACGACCGAACAGGCTCAGGAAAAACGGAAAGCGAGTCGTACGGAGGAGTTTCCCAACCAGTTTCCGGACACGCAAGTACGATGCGTTTTTTCTACGCATCGTACAGGGCACCGCTTCCAGCGCGTCACAGCATTCGGACAAGGCTTATTGAAGCTCCGATTCGCGCCAGAACACGATCAACGGGCACGAGACGGAGCAGCCATTTATCCAATCGCGCATGTCTTCCCTATACTGTACGCCTACCGTTACCGACGCGCACAACGCAGAAGGTGAGTCAGACACTTACCACACACCAAAATGTCACGAGCACACGAAAGGAAACCCCACCATAGGGGGGTGGATGCCCATCACTCCCAGCATTGTCCACCCCATAGGGGGGTGGATGCCTACCACTCCCAGCATTGTCCACCCCATAGGGGGGTGGATGCCTACCACTACTAGCATATCCTAACTATAGGGGGGTGGATGTCTATCACTACCAGCATTCTCTGACTATAGGGTGTGGAGTCAGAACACTCCCCCTCTGCTGTAATGTCAAAATTGTGCATCTGTGTGTAAACAGGCAGCAAAATTGACACAGAAAGAAAATTATTTGTCAAAGCACCATCACTGTAATGACAAAGATGTGAGTGTGTGGTTCAATCCCCCAGCATTGTCAAGCACATAGGTGTCATGGGGTATAACCCCCATCACAGTAGTGACAAAAAGTTGATTGTGGGGTTCAATACCCCAGCATTGTCAAGCACATAGCAAATGGTGTTGGGAAGTTTTTGCTCCCTTAATATAGGTTGAGTTGTGGGTGTGTCTTAATATTTAAATTTAGGTTTTTTGGGAGGTGACAATGCATTTTTTGGTAGTCTTTTTTCTGTTTCTATTGTATTATTTTTTTCAAATTATGTAAGTCGTTTTGACGGTACATGATGCTTGTTCTTGTGTTATTTGTTTTGTCCTGTCTGTTCCATTCATACTAGGCTATGTGGCATCGTTCGCATACGAGTCTGTCGCGTCGTGTATGTGCTTGGCTGTGTAGAATCGTTCGCGTACGTGTCTATCGGGTTGTGTTAATGCTTGGCTACATGGAGTCGTTCGCGTACGTGTCTGTTGCGTCGGGTTGACGCTTGGCTATCTCGAATATTGCGTGTACGGGTCTATCGCGTGAGGCTCCTTTCCGGCCGACTCGGCCGTAAAAAAAAAATTCCGGCCGAGTCGGTTGTAAATTTCAAGCATCGCATCGTACTCAGCCATTTGGAAGGCGTGTGTACGGTTCGGTCGGAAAATATGACGGGTCCGTGTCGGGAACAACGTTTTCCAGCCGAAATCGGAATCGACCCCTTTGTGTGAAAGGGGCGTTCCATGGGTGTTGCTGTGGGTGTTCCCACGCAACACCCATTGCTTCTGCCACATTTCCAGATTTACGAGAAATTGTAAACCTGGAAATGCGTCAGAAAGCTACGCCTCCCCAGGGGAGGTGTAGGGAGGCGCAATGAGGAGAAATGTTTTCATTTCTCCTCGTTTTTCTACCTCTTTCTTTGCGTGTTGCATTCTGCAGCACACATAGAATGAGGAAATCACCTCTTGTGTGATTGTTTATGTGCAGGATGGTGTCCCTTCCTTCGCAAAAACAATCATTGAAAAAAATGAAGTTTTTCTACTTCTATGTGCGCTGCATTATGCAGCACAAATAGAAGTTTCAAAACGCCATTTCAGATTGTTTAAGTGCAGGAAGGCACACCTTCCTGCACATAAACAATCATTCTACTCAATGCAGGCACCCTTGCACTATGGTGCAAGGCTGCCTGCGTCGGCGCATGGCAGCAAATTGTGCGCCAGCACAGGGGAGAGCAAAGGGATCCATCATATCGTTGTAGATATGACCCATCCCTGTGCTTCAGAATTTACGCAGTGCAGTGCAGCCAAATGGCTTGTGGCACTGCGCTGCATTAATTCCTTGTAAATGAGGCCCTACATTTGCTAAGATTAGAAGTCTGATGCTGTGATACTGCTATTCAGTGCCACAGTACTTGTGCTCTGTCCCTGCACTGTTAAACTGGCATCATCCAATTGGTGCATTTACGTTATTCGAAAGGCTATTGTAAGTAGGTGTTAGACCTGTCAGTCTTAGGGATGTCTTCCCTAAACATTTTGCCTTACTCCTCCATTTTTGCTGATCTTGTTTTGTTGGCCTTAGGACTCTTAGCACTTTACCAGTGCTAAGCAGTACTGAAGTATGTGTGCTAACTCCCTAAAATATGGAAACATTGGCTTACACCCAATTGGCACATTTAATGTACTTATAAGTTCCAAGTAAAGTGATACTGCCTGTACCCAGGGCCTTTATATTAAATGCTAGTAGTGGGCCTGCAGCACTGATTGTGACACCCTCTTAAGTAGCCATTGCAGCCTGTGAGTGCAGTTTTAAACTGCCGTTTTGACCTGCCAAATACAGCTCTTGCCAGGCCTAAACCTTCCTTTTTAATACATATAAGTCACCATTAGGGTAGGCTCTAAATAGCCAATACAGCAGGGTGCAGTTTATTTAAAACGTTGAACATTTTCGTTAAACTTTTACATGTCTTGGTAATGAAAAACTCTTACATCCAATTTTCACTACTGCAAGGCCTACCTCTCCCCCAAGATAACATTGGGTTACCTTATTACATTTAATAAGTGCTAATTTTCAACTGTGAGCAGGTAGGAATGTCGAGTTTGTTGTCAAAAGAATTGTAATTTAAAACCCCCTTTAATGGTAAAGTCGTATATGCCCAGACGTGGATCCCTTGCTCACTTTGCCACTGGCTTCAAGCTAGCCTGGCTGATGAGGGGTGTTACCCCGAAACCGGTCCCAGGATGCTTGTTTCCGGTCCATGGAAGACATGGCTTGGCAGTTCGGTCTGGACTGTTCCCATGAGGCACAGGGTCAAGACTGATTGGCATATAGCTGTTTCTGAACTGGGGTGGCGAATCTGTGACTGGGGGTGAGTGTCTGAAAAGTTTCAGCGCTCCGTCCATCATCTCCTTGTGTTTGCAAAGTCCGATTTTAAGGCACAATTCTGAAAATGGCACTTTTAGAAAGGCATTTTCTTCTCCTAACTATTTGGTGCCTGAAGCCTGTATCCTGGGTCACATGACTAGGTATAGCTGGCAGTTGGTCTTTGTGTATTGCTATCAGACAGTGAGACAAAGGGGGACTCGGTGTTGGGTGGATGGGCCATCTCTGACTTGATGAGAGGGAAGAGCTGTCACTTACCACACTTGCAGATCACAATGGATCTGCATCAGCACATCCACAGAGGGTTTTACACCAGCCTATCGTGCACCCAGATAAGCTGGGGCCAGGAGAGGAAGGCAGGAAATTCCAAACGCCTCTGGGGGTGAAAACCTCCAGAACCTTCTCCTACTTCAAAGCTGGCATGAAGCATAAATAATCATAATCATATCAAATCATTAGCAATAATCAAGCAAAAAAGAAATATTTCAATCTGCAAAAAATCATTATTGATTTTTAACGTGCTAAGATTTTGACAATTCTAAAAGTGTACTATGTACATCAATACAAGGGTGGAGTTATCAAAAGAAATCTACACTTAGAATAGAATATGCCACAAATGCAGAATTTGCATTTGAAGTTGAAAAAAAAGTAATCACATTAGCCTACACCCAGTCACAGAAATAACCATACACAACAACATGAACTTCTATTCTACTAAAGAAAGAAAACAAACTCTCACCACTAGCATACATTTTTGAAGACACTTGGGTTGGCCAACTGCACCGATTAGGAAGCGTGTGCCGTCCCAAATGTAACATGCCATGGTGGAATACGTTTGATAGTGCTAACTTTCAAGAAGCAAAAACTAACAATGCTGTGGAAGGATGGCACCCTTCTTTACAAGGAACACTTGAAAAGGCCACCCTACACTCTACCAATTTCTAGGCATGCTCAAAACAGAAGAAAGCTACCAAGAGCTAAGACTAGAACAATCCCTAACAACTAAAACAAATATATCCAAACAAACTAAACAAATGCACAGAATGCTAGCAAGAAAGTTTTTTTAACTAATAAATAAGGCTTATCCTTCCTTGAACCACTACTCTAAAAATATTGACAGAAAATAACTCAATTTTATAAATAATAAAATATTACTTTATGTTTATCACTGTTACATTTTTTTTAAAAACATTAGAAACTATTAATTCAGGATTATAAAAAAATTATATTGATTATTTTTAAAAAATAATTTCTCAAAATAACACAATAAACATACAATAATTTGCAACTGACATAGACATGGAATCCTTTTTCTCTGCCGTGCGGAGTCCCACAGGGCTCCTCAGTGAGTCCTACTCTTTTTAATATTTATGTTACCCTGCTGGCCACCCTGGCAAAATCATTCAGTCTAGCTATTGTCACGTACGCGGATGACACACAAATTGTTGTCTCCCTTTCTAGGAAGGGTCCAAATGTAAATGAGTCATTCCAGAACTGCATACGGGAGGTTGGTGCGTGGATGGATGCAAACTGTCTTAGACTGAACTCTGCAAAAACAGAGGTCATCTTATTTGGGAAAAATACCTCCTTTTGGAATCTCACATGGTGGCCGGACAAATTGGGTTCGCTCCTGGTTCCAGTGAAAAAGGTAAAAAAACTGGGTATCCTGATTGACGATAAATTAACATATAAAGAACAGGTCAAAAAAGTAACCTCTACAACCTTTTTTATGCTGCGGAGTATCAGAAAAGGTGCACTGTTTCTTCCCCCCAACCCTACTGAAAACAGTGGTCCTTTGCCTTGTAATGTGCAAATTGGTCTATTGCAATGGACTATCTGTTAATTTACCCAAAGCTCCCTTGAAAAAGCTGCAGACTTTTAAAAATACAGCTACAAAGCTGCTACTGAAATTCCCGAGGTCCCAGTCAGCCTCACACGCTTTGGTGAACCTTCATTGGCTACCTGCGCATCAAAGGATTCAGTTTAAAACGCTTTGCATTGTTTATAAGCCGCTACTGGGACAAGGTCCTACCTTCTTCAAAGAAAAACTCAGAAGGTATGTCCCTAACAGAACTATTAGGTCCTGCTCAGCTTGGAATTTGATTGTGCCATCCTACAAGCAGTGGCGGCTCCTCCGCTATGGTGGAGTAGCGTCGCCACACTGCTTTTAAGCAGTGCGAAGCAGAAACATAAAATGATAATAACTTTGCGTTATTATCATTTTATGCTGCTTCCTGCTGCTTTGCGGGCGAGTGGGTGGGCGGGGCTTCTCTGCTCTTTGAGCAGGGGAGGAGTGGTTTGCCCACTCCTAAGTGCGCAGTGACGGTTTGGTAGGCCCTCTCGGGCCGCCCAAACCAGTCATGCGTACTTTCCATGTTCTCCATGCAGGCTGCATTACAGCCTGCATGGAGAACATGCCCAGGCCACCATTCCCTGAGTGAGCGTCAAACCAGGACGCTCAAAACCAATCACAACGCTGCATTGCAGCATTGTGATCGGTCAGGGGAGCCTGGGTGCTTACCAATCACAACACTGCATTGCAGTGTTGTGATTGGTCAGTGGGGCTTGCTTCCTGTTCCTCAGTGTGCACGAGGAGAGCAGGAGCAGAGACGTGGGACCCAACGGGCGGCAAGGTAAGTTTATTTTTTAATTATGTTTTTATATATTTGCACCATGCGCAACCCCCGCAACCTTCTTTCCCTGCGCAACCACCCCAGCGCGAACCGCCCTGCGCCCGCCCCGCCACCCGCGAGACATGCCGGCCGCCACTGCCTACAAGTTCTTTTTTGGGGAGGTAGGAGCTTTAGGCACTGCATGACCAAAAACTGGAATTGCCTTTCCTTATCGATAAAATCTGCTCCCTCAATTTGGAGCTTCCGTAAGTTACTAAAAACCTGGCTCTTTTCTAAACCCTAACTGATTTCATTTCCCTCGTTCTTTTTAGCGCTGAGACGCCTTAGGGTAATTGTTTGCGCTTTA
Source organism: Calotriton arnoldi (assembly GCA_963921515.1). Lineage (NCBI taxonomy): Eukaryota > Metazoa > Chordata > Amphibia > Caudata > Salamandridae > Calotriton > Calotriton arnoldi. Next base: position 481,329 of record CAWUFW010000707.1, read on the forward strand.
TAAACTCAAATCAAATCAAATAGATCATAAAAACTACATAATATAACAAAATGTACAGCCATAATCACAGAATAGCAAATATACATAAAAACAATACAATAAATCAATTCAATCCAACAAAGAAACGATATAAAAAATGCACTTACGATTTTGTAGCTGAAGTCCTCCACACGCAATATGACATCCAAAAATACTTTGGTTGATACCTCATTTCATAGATCACTACCTCTCCTCTTTAAAACCCTATCCCTGTGAACTAATATTACCTAATCTCCACCAGCCTATCTGTCTCACCAAACATGCACCTGACACCACATAGCCCTCATTAATGATCACACCTAACTGGTATTACTATAATATATCACAAAGTAACTGGAGTAAATGCAAGCTATTTTTTTCTTAAGAGCACATGACTAATTGCAATAACCAACAATAGCCACTAGATTAACCACGAACAGTGGTTTCCAGAGTAGCACTATATAAATACCATTACAATTACGCAATACAATTAGAATCATTCTTGTGAAGTTATGCCCAGCTACAGATTTCAGCCTTAACCCACTGGTGGATTCTGAGAACCCAAAAAGTTACTAAGGGCCTCATTTAGACATTGTCAGATGGAGTAAAGGCAGTCAGGATAGTGCATGACTGTGTCTGCCACCCTGGTTTTACTCCTCCCCCCAAATTCAGAGATCACTGACCCTCCACTCCCAACCACCCCACTCTCCCCCCAGTGGTGAACTCTCAGTTTGTATGAACTGCTGTCATGGAGGTCCATGCAAAGCCATTTAAAAGTTTGGTGTCTGTCTTTTGTTGGTGGCGTATGCTTACATCAAAGATTTAAAAGTTTATACCTTTCCAAAAACAACTGCCAAAGCGGAAGTTTGTTTTTGGGAAAGTAAAAACTAACGGCTCCAAAACCATGGGAGTTTTCTTCCATTTTCTCCCACGGTGTTTGGGTCCTTTTTTTATGTTTACTGTCCCTTTCCACATTCCTGGTGGGGAGGGACAGTAAACAAAAAAAGACATCCGACTGCCCACTCTCAACAAGGCAGATGGTGGACTGACCGACTCCCTGGCTGCACAGCACATCTTCCACTGTCATCAGGATATCTGGCTCCTGTTTCCTTCTCTACCACACCTGCTAAAAGTGCGGGTATGAACCGTCAAATTTGGGCTTCCCACTTTCTACGGACACGGGTGCAAGGAGCGGAGGAGGCACACGTTGATGCTCTCAGAACACTGGCCTTCCTAGGGTCCACAAACTTTGACGACAATGCACTCAATTAAAGGGATCCCCAGGGGAGCTGCTCTTCCAAGAGGCATTGGTTTGATAATAGGAGGAAACGCCACACTTTAGGGCTACTGCATCCAGGGTCACTGGCCCACCTAATGGTATTTGTTAAAGGGAATTGAGAGGTGCTCAGAGTGGTTGGTCCTTCATGGCACTGGACTTTCCTGCCGTAAGTAATTAATAAACTGCCAATGTGGTATTGCTTTTCTCAGTACTGATACTATTATTTTATACTAAGTCCCTGAGTTGTACTTTCCCTGAGGTTGATGTGTGTTTTAGTGGAGGGCTCATGTTAGTAACTACAGTCAACATTTGAAAATTGTGAAATGTGCCTGGTTATGTATGAATGTATTCAAACAAAGAGGCCATCCACAATGAGAAAACAAGTGCATCAAGCAGAAGTCCTCAGAGAAGTGGTCAACATGTTTCAGCCATTCAAAGTTCTAGAGTGCTTTCATCAGGACAATTTGCATACCTCAGAAGATCTTGTTGACTCAGATGAACAGACTTTTCTGCAGGTCCTTATGTGTGGAGAATACTTCTCTCAGAGTATCCCACTGAGCTGTTTTTTGATTGGCCGCAAACAAATTGGTTTAAGTGACAATACAGATGTCAAAGTGATAAAGAAAATGGATAGAATCCCTTGGATTATAGTTCCAGGGAGCTCTATACTCACCTTCATAAGAAATTATGGCATCTCAGGATATAAACATGTCAAAAGGGTTGGCCACAGCCTGGTCCTTTGTGATAACATCTGTTCCTATTCACTACCCTCCTTCAAAGATAAACACGGAGGGCCATATTTATGACCTGGTTTGTGTAGCCCGTCCACCATTGAACGTGGTACATGCACGACACAAACCTTAAATCATATTTTTGAAGCCACTCAAAGCCCTTTTGCTTGGCTTTGAACGGCTTCAAAACTCTGGAGTAATGTAACGCAGTGCAAATCGCTGTGTTGCTTTACTCTGCCCATAGGATGCATTCCATGGCGTTGTGCTGGTGTTCCCACGCAACCCCCATGGTTTTTGACACATTTCCAGATTTACCAAATCTGGTAAACCTGGGATTACGCCAAAGAGATGTGCCTCCCCAGGAGAGGTGTAACGAGGAGAAATATCTTAATTTCTCCACGTTTTTTCCTCTTTCTATGTGTGCTGAAAGAGGAAAAAGCCTTCCTGCACAAAAACAATCCTGCCTACAACACAGACACTCTTGCACCATGGTGCATTGGCGATAGGCTGCCAAAACGGTGCCAGCGCAAGGAGAAAGTACAGGAATGAGTCATATTGGATAAATACGCCGCACTCCTGCCCTTTCTCTGTGACACAGGGCAGTGCAGTATGGGCCCTGCACCACTAGGCTCGTAAAAATGGTCCTGAGTGACTACTCCACACAGCCAAGTGTACGGTCCTCTCAGTTAAGTCTTTTTCACTCTTAAGCAGTATGCTAATTACTTCCACTGGAGAGAAGAGAAGAGAAGCCAGTGCCACTGGTTTACAAGTCCCAGATTTCTCAGGTAGGAACAAACAAGTTTTTTTTTATAAAAGTATCTTTGCAATATATATACCAAATATAAATACTGAATTACATTAAAATTATCACAGTGTATGAAAGATCACTGTAGTATTATTATCCTAGCTTGACTTGTAGAAAAATAGACTTTTATTCATACACTGATTTTTACAGTCGTAGTTATGTTAGTATACACGGTGAAAGAGGATGTGGTTCTATCACTGCAGGGACACAGAGAACAAAATATTAAGCATATCCCACTTTTTCACCTTATGCACCCTGATCCTCCTTGGCTTCAAGGCGCTACTTGGGAGTGACTTTGTTAATGTCAAACGTAGGTTTCTAAGCATGTTAAGAAGAGTGCCTTTTGGGACGTGGCTGGTTCAACCTTGCTGACAGCAGCTCACAGCTGACAGATCTGAAGCTATGCTTTTATAGTCTCTTATGTAGGTGGTGTAACCCAAGCCAAGAAGTGACATTCAACATTTACGCCACTGGTCGACTCTCTTGCGGCATATTACTGCGTCCTTACTCAAAACGTAAGCCAACTGGAGTTTGCCAGTCCTTTCACCGCTTTTAAGAAGTTGAAATGCACCTGGAGGCTGACTAGCACTCTCCCTATGCTCATAGTCAAATGACACCAGGAAATGCAGTAAAAAAAAATACAAAAATCTGATGAGGCCTCCAACACAGATGCCCTTTCTCACACTCACCTATAACGAGTGACGCTCACTGTGTGCGCAGATGGAGTGGGACATTTTATGAGTTCAGTAACAGGATGCTGCTGATCCGACTGGAGTTAAAACCCCACCCTGGCCTGTGCTACAAATGCCAAATTCAATGTACCGCTGTAGCCCAACAAATGTCAGACTCGCTGCTACCACTGAGGAACAAACTGACATTAATAGGGTTTGATAACATATTGCCTTGACAATATTTGCTGATAGATTTATGTGCTTGTGTGTGGGTTGATGGTGGGCAACAGAAAGTAAAATGTCATAGAAAATGCCTTTGAAACTAGTTTGCTGCACTCCTCCCCCCCACCTCACTGGGCATGTCATTTTTGCATGTTCAAAACACTTAGGACTCAAAGCAGAAAACTTCAGACTTATGCACGGAAAAGGCTCAAACTCTGTACGCAAAGCTGACAAGAAAGTCACAGATCAAGTTAAGCACATGGATGCGTCCTTTTCTCGTGCTTAAATTCTGCTGCATCCACGGATTTTCTGAATTCATAAGCGCCACATGCCGGCGTAATTATAGCCATCGTGACAGGAGATTGGGGGGTCGTCAGAGAAATGCAATTCAAGTGAAACCGTCACTCACGCTGCTGAGACTTCCTACGGATTCACTCACATTTGCAATGCCTGTGCCATATTTCTAAACGTACTCAAGGATGCTCTGTGTAAATAGTGTAGTAAGTGTGGGGGAAGGTGTCAGTTCTTCCCATTTTCACAAAGAATGTAGAAAGAAGGAAAGTCTTTTCATAACAATATTTCCATGAAAAGGAAAAAAAGGAAATATTTTTTCACTGTATCTAATTTATTAACCCTATGCATGCCCATTCTCTATAATACAGAAAAACTGCAGGAGCAAAGTTAACGTTAAGAAATGTTCTACCCTTTCCATAACACACCCTAGGCTGCTCTAAGCGCCATAAGGGGTGGCTCCTCCCCTAGGGCGGAGGAGCGTCGCCCCACTGCTTTCTCGCAGTGCGAGAAAGCCAAAACATAAAATGGTAATACATTTTGGATATTACCATTTTATGTTTCTTTCCACATGGCGGGTGGGTGGGCGGAGCTATCCGGGCAGGGCAGGAGTGGTTTGCCCGCTCCTGTGTGCGCAAAGACTGTTTGGTCGGCCCTCTCAGGCCGCCCAAACCAATCATGCACACTCTGCACTTCTCCATTGCAGCCTACATAGAGAACAGGCCATCCCCTGCAGCCCCTGGCTGGGCGGCGTCCCAACCAATCACAATGCTCCACTGGAGCGTTGTGATTGGCTTAGAGGAGTGGAGGGAGGCTGCCTGCTTCCTGTTCCTGTCAGAGGCAGGAGAGCAGGAGCAGTGAAGACGCAGGACCCGGGCCAGCAGAAAGGTAGGTTTTAATTTTTTAATATTGACTCTACCCCCCCCCCTCCCTGCGCAACCCCGTGCCCGCCCACCCACCCACCCGCGAGCCATGCCAGCTGTGACTGGTGCCATTGCACCTATAGGCAGGGACACTGGAATTATGCGGCAGGAGAGGGCCAAATTATGCGGCATGGTTGAGTAAATTATGCAGCAAGAAAAGCCAAATTATGAGGCAAAATGCAGCACATTTAAAAAAAAGTAGTACTTCATTATTTTGTACTTTTCACACTTGTTAACACTGTCTGGGCATTAGTATCGATTGAATACCCAAATATAGCAATATGCAACCGGAAGATGGCCAGTCAACCTTTGCAAAAGGCCTTACACTGTGTGGTAACACGTGGTACTGCGTTTTAGTAACTTTTGAACCGTTTCAGCTAGAAACAATTATTTTTTAAATCTGCAGATTGTGCAGCAGATGATGGATTAAGTGGCAAATGCGGCAAATCTATAATTATGCGAAAATCGGCAAGGCCGCATAGTTGAATATTTCCAGTGACCCTGCTATAGGGCTCTGCCCTAGCCAGAGTCCTCGGTGGGAGATAGCTATGTACTCGGGAATCATTGGCGCCGCTGGTCAACATACTCCGGAAGCAAGGTTTGCTGTTCCTCAAAACAGGAAAATGTGGAGTGAATCCGCTGTTTGAGAGAGACCCAGGGGGAAAGGTCCACCGGTTTGCTACGGTAAGGAAATGAGTTAAAATTTTGATTTTGCCATACAGATCGTATTCTCCAGTTAAAGGGTACCCGCGTGCGGCTGTAAGGCCATCCGGACTGCCTCTAATGATCTCTAGGTCTGGTGATAGCGATGTGTTTGCTGTAAGCTAATCAAGATCGTTTGTGTTTATGTCAGGGAAATTCCCTCGATTGAAGATTGCTTTTTAAAATATGCATTAAACTGCTTACTGCTGCTTAGGAGAACATCGCCAATATTTTGGCTTTTCAACTGAGGCACCAACATTGTAGGACCTCCTTGACCTACAATGGGCATCCCCTGCCACACAGAGAGCCAGGAAGGAAGAGCATAGCGATGTGAGACAAAGTCCTGCACAAACCCCACACAGTGTATTAACCCCTTGAAGGGGTCAGTGGTTCAATGTTCCACCTGGAGGGACAATCACAATAGATTGATGCCCTGCTCTTGATGTCATTTTAAAATTCACCCCTTTTACTGTGTGTCATTTGTTAGTCTAACCCCACCTCGTTTTTTCCAATTACACAGAATGAAACAGAATTGTCCAATAGTTAAGTAATGAAATTGAATGAAGAGGAAACGCTCATATTAAGGTAAAAATTGTAAATACTAATTTTGGTTTTAGATCAATTTAGATAAAATTAATAATATTAGTATTACTAGTAGTGTAACATATAGATACATGAAGAAATTTAATACAATGAATTTGAATAGTGTAATTATTAAGTGATGAAAATAACACCAGAGCTCAAAATTAGTTTTTGAGGGTGGGGTTATTTTGAAACGAGTTCTTTTTAAGGGAGTGCTTTCGAGGGTGTCCTCACCGCCTTAGCTCCGAGTTATCTTGCTTTGATCTGTCAGGTGCAAGAAGATATTGACTAGCCCAGCAGAATTCATGAAGGGTACATTGTTAAAAAGTAAACTGGATACACATGCACACCTGTTTTGATGATTAAAATATATTCTGAACAGTGCTTTAAATGGATAAATAGTGCAGGTTCCCTATACCAGAGTGCCTATTTGCTTCTAGGAAGTACTGGTACTCTCCAATTAAAAGTATTGAACCTTTGCTGAGAAGTGAACATACTCTCCCTCTCGAAATAAAGAGTTGCAGGTACTCAGTACCTGACAGACCCAGCCCATTTAAAGCACTGTTCTGAAGGGATTGTGTTGACATAAGCTTACATCAAGCCAGAGACAGGGCCAGCTCTTGTATCTGAAGTAAGGACTCCCTTGTGCGCGTGAAAATGCCAGAAACATGCCACTTTTCTGAGACTGGGGGAGCACTCCAATGCCAAAATGATATTTTTGCCTGGATCAATGAATATCCGAGCACTGTTCCTTCCCAACGGGAAAAGAGCTTTAAGACAGGTTGAGGGGAGAGGCTTGAGAAGGTCTATGGATCAGGGAACAGCCTAGGGCGCTCTGCTGTCTCCTCTCTAAAATGTATAGCCAGGCAGTCACACAGCGACGGTCCCTAGATGGCCCCTTTGAGGACACCGATTCCTCTATTTACAATTCTAATGCGATTCCAAACGCGGCTCTAACTGGCCTCGAGCAGAAGAAGAGCACGAGCTCTCGGAGCAGGGATCTGAGCACGTGACAGGCCTGTAGGGTGCGGAAGATAAATCTTTTTCAAATCGTTTCGGCAAGAGATAAAGGTTAAAGCAATTAGGGTTTTCGTAGTAAAACATCTCCAAGAGGGAGGGAAACGAGAGAGGGTGAAATGAGGGGATTTCGAGTTGTGAGTGGGATCCGCATATTTAATGGTATTCACTTGGAACGTCAACCATTTTGCAGAAATGAGCTTTGTATGGAAATATTTCCGACAGACAATTTACTATGAGAGGCGATAATGGTTTATTTAAATTGAGGCGATGCCACTATCAGTACAATACGAATTATATTTTGAAAGTAGCATCTAATAGCCTCTGTTTTGTGGAAGTGTGTAGGCCTCGCCTGTCTCATTTCTTAACGTGTGTTTATATCTTTCAACCTAGCGTGTTCGCCCTTCCCCCAACCCGCAGGCCGGCAGCCGGTCTTAGCTCAAAAAATCCTCAAAATAAATATAAATGGGTACATTAATATAACAAGCATCTGCAATGCAATAGGTCTCGCATTTACGCGAGTTTGAGCCATTGGCATTGTAAATGACAATGCCTTTTATTTATGTTTTGGTTTTTAAAACATAAATAATATGCATTGTCATTTACAATGCCAATGGCTCAAACTCTTGCAAATGCGAGACCTATTGCATTGCAGATGCTTGAAGGCATCGCTAAGTTGCCCCCTTCTGTCTCCCATGGCCCCTGAAGAGCTCTCTGTTTGCTACGAGTGCAATAAACAAGCCGGTGGTCACAACTGCGCAGGAGAGACCCTCCTGCCCTCCTGCAGTAAGAGAAGCTCATTAAAGAAAATAGTGCTTACAGACTAAATAAGACGTACCGTGTAACAACCGAAGTAAAAGGGCCAGTCCTCATGGGAGGTTACAAAGGAAGACAAGGCGGTACTAAGGAGGGCCTAATAACGAATCAGAAGCCAGCATTTACGAAGGACAATGACACAAGCCAATGATAAATATGGGCAGAGAGTGGGCGGGGCTTCAAGTACATACTCTACTACAGCGTGGCTCGCAGAGCAGCGCATGCGCTGCCCAAGCGTGACCTAAAAAATCTATAAAGCGTGTCAGCAATGTAGGAATCATAGTTTTACGCCTACAATTTGAACAGGTTTTAGTGGTTTTACAGAAGTTCCCACTAGTACACACAGGAAATATGCACACTCTAAAATTTTACACGTGTTAACTTTCCATTGAACTTCCTCATAAATAAGTGTGCTACATTGTTGCAGTTGCACAAGGTTCTTTCTCTATTCTTCTCCTCAGAGAAAAATGTTTGTCTGTACAGGCACGTATTCACCACCCTAGAAGAGCACTAATTTGTTCTGGGCCCAATTCAAAAAGGGCCTCCGCACTCGTGGCGGGGGCCCCACAGTCGTGGCAGGGGCTCCACTCACATGGCGGGACCTCCTCAATGAGAAACTGCAGAGCGGTGTTTCTGCCACGAGTGGAGGGCCCCTTCAACGATTGCTGGGCCGCCGCCATGAGTGCAGAGGCCCTTTATGAATCGGTCCCTCTGTTTGCAGAATACATTTTTAGGTCGAGCCTACTGAAACAGCCCCCGTAACTAGCGAAGGGGTGACTTTAGTCGATCCGAGGGGGCTAGTGGTATTTAGGGCCAGATGTACGACCCTTTTTAGCAGTCACAAACGGAGAATCGGGCCGCTTGCGACTGCTAAAGAGTCTTTTCACATGTACTAACCCCATTTTGTGAGTCAGTAACCTATTACAAACTCGAAATATACGATTTGCAAGTCGGTATTAGGAAGGGCAGTTTCAGGGTCGTCCCTTCCTAATAGCGAGTTGCAGGGGCATGTATGAATGTTTTGTGACTGAAATGCGGTCGCAAAACATTCATACTTTACCGATTTTGTTAAGTAGGTGGTAACCCATTCTCAAAACACAAAGTGATCCCCAAGGGACCCCTTCCCCCTTGTGAATGTGGGCACCAACATTTTTTAAGAGCAGGCTGTGGTCCCACGGACCACTGCCTACTCTTCAAAAATGAAAAGGAAACATTTAATTTTTCTTTTTTAAATGCAGCCCATTTTCCTCGTAGGGTGGGCAGTCTCCCTTCACCCTCTTTGTCCCAGGAAACATCTTTGCTAAAGGCACAGCTCTTAGCAGGGTGGTCGACTTGAGTGACATCAGCCAATGGGAAGGCATCAGTTAAGGGGCTTATCAGCCTGAGTTGCAGAGTTATTGCCCTCTTTCGTCCTCACCACCCTGGGAAACGGACCACGCTGAGATGCAAAATTTAGATAAGCTGCAAAGCAAGGGAGCATCGGACTAGCATCAGCCTCGTGAGGAGCTGGTTCATCTTGGCCACACCTTACGAGGTGGTTGTGATAATATTGTCGAAAGGTTTGGAAGACTGGGCCGGGGAGGGCGTGTTCACCAGTAACTGCCAAGCCCTGTAGTGGAATTAAATAGAAAAAAAGTTATCATTATCAACTGAAGGCACAATATATTTATTGACTTTTGCTCTTGCTATGAGAGTTGTTGGTGGGTGAGGGGCTGGCTGGAGGGGGGACTGGCCTGCTGGTGGTCCACACCTTCTGGCCCTACCTAGGGGTTGACCACGGATGGAAAGTGCATTGGAGTATGGCTGGGTCTGTCACGGGTGCCCCTAGCAGGGATGGTGCCTGTTAAAAGAATGTCAAATGCGGCAACAGACTCTGGTTGGCCATCGTAACCTGCCCTGAGTGGCTGTAAATATTAATCTGATGATGCATAGCAATGTTATGTCAGAAAGAATTCTGGAAAAAAAAGACCTGTAATCTATAACTTGCTTGATGTTTAATTTTAACACCTTCGCCGCGATCGGAATTCCGCTCCGGTGCTGGACATTCCGATCGCGGGCGTGGTCGTGACGAGCTCAGCTCGTCATGCGCACACGCCCACCGCGCAGCATGACGAGCTGAGCTCGTCATGAGCGTCGAAGGGGTTAAGTAAAGAAAGCCATATTCTACTATGAATGCCAACAAACTGTGGTCTGTCTTATGTATGGTATGTGTTTGGGTTTTTAAGGCGGCTGATATCAACTGGGTAAACAAGTGTACGCACTATAGACAGCGCGTGCGCTCTCTGTTGTGAGAACAAGCATTGATAAAGCCAATAAGTGGGGCCTTTAATGACTGCCCATAAACATTTGGCAGAGCTATTGATTTTGCCAGTGATTACATGAAAACATAGGGTTTTAGTAATTCCAAGCCCTCTGATTTGCGTTCACTAATAGCCTTTTTTAAATGTAATAAATGCATTTAATGGCTCGGAAAAGGTTTTCTGAATCTTCGACTGAGTTTAAATAACCATTAGGAATTTCAATTTGAAAGAGGCGTGTTAAAGGTGTCCCTTTCAAATACTGATTCCTTATGGTATGTATTGTTGTTTGTGACCAAATTTTCCCTGCCACTACGAATCAGAATTTTGTGAACCAACCTATTTGTCCATAGGCTTGTTCGGAAAATACAAATGCGTTCCGTAAATGTCAGTGTGCAATTGCAACCCCTTGCGCCAAATGCATTTTGGGCACATGAGGCCTGGCAGTCTTAAAAAAATCAATCCTCAGAAATTGCTATTTAACACTGAACTCATGGTACATAACATTTTGCGATTTCTAAACAAACCAGTATTATTCACTATTTAGAAATCAGAAAATGTAGGTTTTGTGCAGCAGCAGCACAACCATGGTGTTGTCTCCTATGAGACCAGTCCAGTAAGATACGGGTGCAAGTAGTTTTCAACAGACCCACAGACTTAAAGAGAGGTGGAGGTATTTGCAATTCCGTGTGATGTTGTCTTCAAAGTTATGCCATCTAGGTAGTAATTTAGATTTTCCACAGCAGGGGTGGGTAGAAAACCATGATTTTACTAAAGGGACGGAGGCTAATATTATGCATATCCTCTTTATTGCCAACTCACAGCGGCAACTCGAACTAACACTTAGAATTTAGAATAATAATCTTAAGAACATTCCAATCCACTATATAATCCCTGTCAGGCAGCCATCTTCCTTCTTTTTTTCTGCGACTCGAAAGAATACAGTTCCATTGCAAACTTGAATCATCCCGAAACGGAAAGTAACTTTCTTCCAAAATCCACGATCTTCTTATCTACTTCCTGTAGTCACCTCCTCCTAGAACATTAAGAACAAATTATAGGGTGGGCAACGCACAGGGAGGGATAATATTAGTCTCCGTGTCTTTAATAAAATCATGATTTTCTACTCATCCCTGCTGTGGAAAACCTGAATTTCATGGCAAGGTGTGGAGACCAATATTATGCATGTTTAAAGCCTTGCAATAATATTCCTCACAGCACATTCTACTGGTTTAAAATAACATTTCTTAAATTCAGAATCTGATGACCAATCCGCTGCTAAGATACTATTCAAACCGCCACCTGTCACCAAAGCCTTAGAAGCAATAGCCCCACTTGCTGAATGCGCTTCAAATCTCGTAACACCTATTCCTGCTTTTTTCATGACCTCTTTCACCAACCTAGCCAACGTAGGGCTAGAGATACGTTTTTAGGGGTACCTGAATGAAATCAACAACTGTGTTTCTCCTTCACCTCTCAAACTCTCTGTTCTTCTCTCGTACTCACGCAAACACCTCACCACACATAACTTCCTGTTCTCATCCAGAGGAGGATACAAAATAGTTTGAGACATAGGTTTAGTCCTGTTACTGGCATTGAAACAAACTCCTTCTGGTAAATAGCTTTATGATGTTACCTCCAAAGTCTTAACATCCGACACCCTCCGAAAAGAAATGAAACAATTAGCATGACCAACTTGAATGACAAACTCTTTAAATCCAAAAATTAATTTTCCATCCAACCAATCAACTCCCTTAAAACCAGATGAACAACCCACAAAGACGAATACTTTGGACCCGAGGGTATCCTCAACCGTACACTTCTCAACAACCTTTAAAATACACCATGCTGTCCCATGGGCAAGCTATTCATCAACTCATGATCGGCAGAAATTTACGACCTACTGAGATTCACTAAACTGAACAATTTTCCTTTCAAATAAACCTGTCAAGAAGTTTACCACCTCTAACACAGGAGCTGATGCAGGATCCAAACTCCGTGAAACACACCAACAAAATCATCTCTTCCATGCCAACCTGTATGCCTTTGATGCCCCTGGATCCCAGGACTCCTTGATGAGCTTAGAAGTCTCCGACGATAAGCCTGACACTTTCCAAGCTCTGCCGAAATCAACCATCCCATCAATTTCAACTGTCCCTGCAGAACTCGTGTCTCTCTCCCATCACATTCACTAACAAATCCAAATCCTCTGGCAGAAGAAATGGACCATTTATTAAAAACGCCATGACATCCAGATACCATACTTGGGATGGCCAAAAGGGAGCTACTAGCACAACTTCTGCACGCTCTCTCCTCACTTTCAACATTAAGCCCTGAATGAACACAAACGGCGGCAATGCATAACTGCAGGCACCTTCCCAATGCTGCAGAATGCAACCATTGCTTCCGCCTTCGGTCTCCAACTGTAAAACCTGTTCACCTAAGCATTCACCCTGTTCGCAAACAAATTCACCATAATTGGACCCCACCTGTTGTCCACCACTCTGAACACTTCCCTGTTCAGCATCTAATCGCTGAAATCCTTCAATCTTCTGGAATTCCAATCTGCCACCGTGTTGCTCATCCCCGGTATGTACTCAGCTGAATCATAATCTCCTTGCTTAAACAAAAACGCCAAAAACTCCTTTGCTAAATCCGCTAAAGCCTTCAATCGAGGTCCTCCCAGCTTGTTGACATACCTCACGGCAGAAACATTGTCCATATCTAATAAAACACAACACTTCACCTGATTACTGACAAATCTCTTAACTGCAAAAGATCCTGCCAACAACTCCAGGTAGTTGAAATGCATCTCCTTCTTTTGCACTGTCCACATTTCCCCAGTAGCTAGGGAACTACACCTTGCTCCCCAACCCTGAAGCCTGGCATCTGATTCTATCACCATATCTGGAATGTCGCCAAAAATGGACGTTTTATTCTAGGCCTCCAAATTTCCCAGCCACCACTCCAGCTCCCCTGTCATCTCTGCATCCACCTGCAACTTCTTGGAATATCTTACACCTTTGCGTAGATACCTGGCCATCAACCTCTGCAATGCTCAATAATACAACGGAGCTGGAAACACTGTCTGAGTTGATGCTGATAACAAACCCAATATCCTTGCTATTTGGCGTAAAGTTACCCATTCGCTTAATAATGAAATGAAATGAAATACCAGCATTTGTAAAGCGCACAGCTACCTCCGGAAAGGTGTCCCGGCGCTGGGGGCCGTCGGGAAGATTAAGCAAGCTATTGCCCAGAGTCACATGGTGCTGTGCTAACCTGCCGCCGGCCCCGGGATCGAACCGTGAACCCCGTGGTCCAGAGCCAGGAACCCTGGCCGCTGCGCCACACCTCTTCCAACATCCTCTTTATCTCTCTGTGAATCTTCTTCACTTTCTCCTCAACATACATTCCAATGTCCAAATATGAAAGCCTAGAAACACCATCTCCTGAGCTGGTTCCAGACATGACTTCTTCCTGTACACTAAAAACCCAAGATCCTCTAACACTTGCACTGCTAACTCCGTATGCTCCTGAGCTAACTCCTTGCTCATTGACATAATCAAAATGTCGTCCAAGTGCACAATTAACTGGACACCTCTTGTCCGAAGCCAAGTCACCATTGGCCTCATCACCTTGGTAAAACACCAGGTAGCCGACGTGCAACCAAATGGAAGACTTCTGAACCTCCACATTACCCCTTGCCACAGAAATCTCAGAAAATCTCTCTGTTTCCTGCAAACCGGGACTGTCAGGTACGCATCCTTCAATTCTAGAAGTGTTAACAATCTCTCTTCCTTAACAGATATGAATACCTTCCATCTTGAAGTGATTTACTGAATCCATAAGTCGAAGAAATGTGCAGTTCCTGAGGAGAGGGTCAAGGAGTGAACAGGTCTCTTACGGATTGCCCTCACACACCCCGAAGGATGTCATGCTTCATCATTTGGGCTGTGCTCCTCGTCGGGCCGGCGCTGCAATGCCCGACGGGCTCCCGCGAAGGGGCTCTTTGTCGGAGATCTTTTTAGAGACAGCCGTAAGGTGAGTGAGGGTAAGTGGTCAAGGTGGTGGTATGAGTGTGAGTTGTGAATTAAAATAGGTTAAGTACTGCCCTCTAGAAACAATTTTTATTCATGGGGTGCACTGACCTAGTTAAAATGAGTGGGCCCTGTCTAGATGTAATGATCTTACATGGTCTGTAGTGATTATGTGGTCAACATGTTTCTTGCCTACAGCCCCTAGCGGGTCAACCGGCAATTCTTCAGGACCAGTGTCTACAGGAGTAGATTCTCCTAACTCTAATACTACCACAACGCAGGTGCTGAAGACTGTTTATATCACCAGCGTAGTGTGCCAAGTTCCAGGCAAGTTGTCCTGGATACGAGAGACCTGAAAGAGATATAAATACATCAATTCCAGACCTTAGTCTGGAAGGCTGTAGTCACCACCTATAGTGCAGTGATTTACATGCGAGCGCTTGTGTTTCCCAATTGGGATCATAATAGTGGTGAAGATAAAAACATATCTGACTCCGTGTACATCAAGTGAAAGTAATAAGGAACACCACATCAGGACTGGATGTGTACATTAAAGTGGTTTGGTATGCTCATCTTTTGAAGTTCCATGGCGCCGTTAAAACATAGCTATTGCATTGTATCACAGTGATATCGTTGTATGTTTTAATCTGCTATGAGCATGCAGCAGACTAGACGTGCGATGCCTGTTTTTTTATGCTAATAAACCCCTCGTGCGTATAGCGAAGTGGTGACTTAATCCCAGTGGTGTGTTGTTGTCTAGGTATCAAGTACCGAAATATGCCCAAGTTTATTAATTCTGTTGAGAGAATGCACTCCTTCCCTTAAATCATATATCCATTAATCCAACTCGATATGTGAAATGCGTGCGAACAGAAGCCGTGAAAACGCCCCTAATCACAGCTGAATTTTGAAAAATATCTCCCAAAGGGCACTTTCCACCTGCACCCAACTGTCGCACTGCTGAAAGGGAAATTTTTCCTGGGTGAACCACTTCCTCCAAAGTTGCGTCATTTTTCATAGTTTGTCAATCATAATCCAAAACCTTGTGTCATACATCTTCCTGTATACTTCACCACCAAGGAGACAGCATGTTTGCGCTATGATTCTTTATTCAACAGTTTCAAATGCCTAACGAAGAATTGTAAGATTCGAAATGCATTGGGAGCAATAAATGTAATAAGCCCACTTTGAAACATGTTTGACCTCACGTGCCTTTGTTGAAGCCAGGATTGGCAACATTAGGCATTTGAAACTGTTGAATAAAGAATCATAGCGCAAACATGCTGTCTCCTTGGTGGTGAAGTATACAGGAAGATGTATGACACAAGGTTTTGGATTATGATTGACAAACTATGAAAAATGACGCAACTTTGGAGGAAGTGGTTCACCCAGGAAAAATTTCCCTTTCAGCAGTGCGACAGTTGGGTGCAGGTGGAAAGTGCCCTTTGGGAGATATTTTTCAAGTTTATTAATTCGGCATTACAACTCACCCCTGGCTATTAGGTCACCTGCGGACGGGACTGCCTATGAGCACTTCGTTGCTCGGCTCTGGAAGAAACAAGCAAAAGGAACCGGCGGGCGTCCGCAAGCGTTAAAACATGCGCGTGGCTTACCGGTCTCTTACAGTTGTTCAAGTAGTACTGGAGAATAACTCACAGGAGAGAACGCGCAACTAGCGAGGCTCCTACCCCTGTTCTGGCTCCCGTAGCTCTGCCCTTCAGCGCGTGGTGTAAAGTAGTGTGTCAACGCGCAATGGTTAAACGACTAGACTGCCCAGGACGGCGGCCTTTTTGGGAGTAGTATTATTGCCGTTTCAAATTCAATAAAGCTTTATTCTAGCCTTGTGTGTTTTTCTCGAGTTTATTCGCCCTACTCTATCATCGTATTTGTATGTGGTCTCAGTGGCATGTTATGTCTTAGTCAGTGGTTGCATCATTTGCAGAGCTGTTGTTATAGGCAGCCACGAGTTATTCACTAAAAAAACGAGTTATTTACTAAAAGTCTTCTATTTGGCAAAATCTATATGGTTGCTTGTGCTAGTGGCTACAAGTCACTAAATGGGTGAGGATGTATAAGGCAAGGTTTTTAAATTGACTACTGTCTTGTGGTATGTTTTAGAGCTGATAGAAGCTTGATGCATTTGTGCATTTTAACTAGGTCAGTGCACCCCATGAATAAAAATTGTTTCTAGAGGGCAGTACTTAACCTATTTTAATTCACAACTCACACTCATACCACCACCTTGACCACTTACCCTCACTCACCTTACGGCTGTCTCTAAAAAGATCTCCGACAAAGAGCCCCTTCGCGGGAGCCCGTCGGGCATTGCAGCGCCGGCCTGACGAGGAGCACAGCCCAAATGATGAAGCATGACATCCTTCAGGGTGTGTGAGGGCAATCCGTAAGAGACATGTTCACTCCTTGACCCTCTCCTCAGGAACTGCACATTTCTTCGACTTACGCATTTATTAGGAGCGTAGTGCAGGACCTCATCAAAAGCTCCTGGTTCCTCTTTTGTTTAAAGTACTTGCACGGCGGCTCAGCCGTGGAACCTTTAAAAAAAAAAACATTGGGACTAGCGGAAACCTTGCCGCAATCATCACTTTCTGACTCTTCTACATCACTCCTGTAATACGTATACCAGCATGGAACATAACCAAGGTCTGTCGTTTGATGATGACCTGGTGACCGAAATTTTGAGAACACCTTCTCTATTAGACCCAGATGGAGCTGCGGCTTCCACAAGCCAGGGTGGCGATTGGAATTCGATCACCAATATGAAACGCCAACTGATGAAACTAATAATGCACGGCGCAATAATGACTGAATACTTACGTGCGAATATAGCACCAAATGGCCTTATTGTGTCCAACATGCCAAGAATCTTCCTGGAGGATAAGCAATTCAAGGAAGAATGGTCCCTAGTTCCCTGGAAGTGCACTAGGGACTGGCTGATTTTAATAATCAAAACAGCCAAACGCCTGGCGGACGAATTAATCATCAAAATTTCAATAGAAGAAGGAGCGCTAAAAGCAAGCATCACCATAACCGCATTCAAAACTAAACTGGCGGCAGTAAATAGCGAAATTGCAGACAACAAGGACTTCCTAATGAAGCAGAAGATCTCAAAACTTCAAAAGGATATCAGCCGGTTCAGCAAAGAAAAAACCTACTCGTACCTGAGAGAGGATTTCCAGCAACCACAAGATGACAACTCCTCAGATGACAACATATCAACACGCAGAAGGACATCCTCCTACAGCAGCAACTCCAGCACGGAGAGCTGGAACGGACAACAACAGCATTACCAATGAGGTCCCCCCAACCAAGTATTTGGCTATGGCATGCCACCTTTCCAAGGACCCCCACTTTGGCAATTTCCAGGATATCAACAGGGCCCACAACCCCCATTCATACCTTTCCATCTGCAACCTTTTTTAGGCAGAGGCTGGGGCAGGGGAAGAGGAAAAAGAGGAGGAGGCAACAACTCGCGCAAGCAGGTGCAATGGCAGGACCAACCGCACCTACTGCAGATGGAACTCAGGAGCCAAGCGGGCAAGAAAAACTAATCGTGAACCTCTCTTACCGGATACTGAATCCTACAGAAGAAAAGATCCTACAGAAGGGACTGGGGTTTGTACCCACACCGGCCATAGATGACTTCAGAACCCACTGTGAGATCCATGACTTCTTTAGAAAGGTCCGTCTGAGGAGTTTCTTTACTGAACAAACAGACTCTACACCTAAGGATTCTGGATTACGTAAACCATCAACCTTTACACCAACTGCTGCGATGATGCCACCAGAGGTTCTGACCTTTGAAAAGGCAGTCCTCAGGATGTTGAAGACCAAGGGAACTTTCCACAACGTCTCAAGACTAGAAAACGATGCCATCAAAAATCTGTCAGACGATAAATCCATCACCATAAAGGAGGCAGACAAAGGGGGTGCTATCGTCATTATGTCCACATCGGACTATAGAACAGAGTGTCTCCGACAGCTAAACGATAGAAGATACTACACCCCCCTCAGAGACGACCCTACTGCTAGACTTACTATCAGAATCAGGTCCCTGGTGATGGAAGCCCTCACACAGGGATGGATAACCAAAAACGAATCAGAATTCCTAATGAATGACAACCCCCGTATCCCGTACTTCTACACCTTGCCAAAAATTCACAAAGGCACCCTACCACCTCCAGGAAGACCCATTGTGTCAGGGATCGGTTCGGTGTTGGAACCCCTATCGCGCTTCTGCGACCATTTCCTCAGGCCCCTAGTAAAAGAGACGCCAACATTCTTACAAGACACAAGAGACGTTCTAAACATCATAGAACTCCAAAACAAAGAGGGCCCCCATCTGGATGCTTTAATTACTCTGGATGTGGAGGCACTCTACACCAACATTCCACAACTGGCCACATTAGAGGTAGTAGAAGAAATACTACGCTCTACCGTATGCAAGGCCCCAACACCAATCTCCTTTGTTATGGAGTGTGCACACGTTGCACTTACTGAGAACTACTTTCAATTTGAGGAATCAATATACCATCAAACCCAAGGGACTTCCATGGGGAGCACTCTTGCCCCTAGTCTGGCGTGTCTCTATATGTCAGACTTTGAGGCCAAACACATCTTGCCTGCAACCAATAGGTACAAGGACCATGTTGTCCTCTGGCGGCGCTATATTGACGACGTCTTGGTCTTCTGGAGAGGAGACCTAAATTTAATACCCCTGTTCGTTGCATGGGTCAACAGCTTGAACCCCTTCTTACGCTTCACTGCCAACAACTCAGAACAAGAAATACCCTTTCTGGATCTCTTAATAAGTCGCACCACAACAGGGTTGGAAACAAAGACTTATAAAAAACCTACTGACAGTCATAGTCCGCTACTCTTTAGTAGCTTCCATCCCAAAGCACTACGCGACAATCTGCCCTATGGGCAGTATTTGAGACTCAGACGTAACTGTAGTAAACTGGAAGATTTTAAAACACAGGCCTCTGAGCTCACAACACACCTGGCAAGACGAGAGTACCCAAGTAACACCATAAAAACTGCATGTAAGAGGGCTCGCAACACAAACAGAGAAACACTTTTACAGACAAAAGACAAAACTGACACTAAACAAGTAACATGTGTCACGACATACACTCCTGAATCTAATATGATCAAGAAGATCATAAATAAGCACTGGAAAATCCTCAATATAGGCGACTCCACAGTAGAACCCCCCAGATTTGCCTTCAAGAGAACTGACAATCTAAAAAACCTCCTAATTAGAACCAGACCAAGAAAAGAGCCCCCTGTAAAAAACCAACTCTGGGACCTTCCACCGGTTACAGGCCACTATCCATGCGGTCAGTGTATAGCGTGCGCATTTACAAAAACAAGTAAAACGGTCATTTTGACTGACACACTCACCTGGTCTCAAAGGACACACACTAATTGCAACACCCGCAATTGTGTATATTTAATCACCTGTCCTTGCAACCTCATGTATGTGGGCATGACCACGCGAGCCGTTAAAATCAGAATTTTGGAGCATCGCAGCAACATTAGGTGCAGAAAACAAAACACAAAGATGTGCACCCTCTACACAGAGGCTAACCACACTGCCAACGATATCTGTTGGACTATTCTCGAATCACACCCCTTGATCAGCAAGGAAGCGCTGTTCAGGAAGGAGGAAAAATGGATTTTTAGAATCTCCAGCAACACCCGGGGCCTCAACGACGACATCCCTTGGGTCGTATTGAATAACTCCTAATAACTATGAATAACTCCTGACTACTCAAACCCAACCCCCCCAAGACCTGGTGGGCCTACATTTCACCATAAGAAGGGTTAAAATGTGCTTATTTTAGCACAAAGGCATCAAGCTTCTATCAGCTCTAAAACATACCACAAGACAGTAGTCAATTAAAAAACCTTGCCTTATACATCCTCACCCATTTAGTGACTTGTAGCCACTAGCACAAGCAACCATATAGATTTTGCCAAATAGAAGACTTAATAGTAAATAACTCGTTTTTTTAGTGAATAATTCGTGGCTGCCTATAACAACAGCTCTGCAAATGATGCAACCACTGACTAAGACATAACATGCCACTGAGACCACATACAAATACGATGATAGAGTAGGGCGAATAAACTCGAGAAAAACACACAAGGCTAGAATAAAGCTTTATTGAATTTGAAACGGCAATAATACTACTCCCAAAATGGCCGCCGTCCTGGGCAGTCTAGTCGTTTAACCATTGCGCGTTGACACACTACTTTACACCACGCGCTGAAGGGCAGAGCTACGGGAGCCAGAGCAGGGGTAGGAGCCTCGCAAGTTGTGCGTTCTCTCCTGTGAGTAATTCTCCAGTACTACTTGAACAACCGTAAGAGACCGGTAAGCCACGCGCATGTTTTAACGCTTGCGGCCGCCCGCCGGTACCTTGTGCTTGTTTCTTCCAGAGCCGAGCAACGAAGTGCTCATAGGCAGTCCCGTCCGCAGGTGACCTAATAGCCAGGGGTGAGTTGTAACGCCGAATTAATAAACTTGGGCATATTTCGGTACTTGATACCTAGACAACAACACACCACTGGGATTAAGTCACCACTTCGCTATACGCACGAGGGGTTTATTAGCATAAAAAAACAGGCATCGCACGTCTAGTCTGCTGCATGCTCATAGCAGATTAAAACATACAACGATATCACTGTGATACAATGCAATAGCTATATTTTAACGGCGCCATGGAACTTCAAAAGATGAGCATACCAAACCACTTTAATGTACACATCCAGTCCTGATGTGGTGTTCCTTATTACTTTCACTTGATGTACACGGAGTCAGATATGTTTTTATCTTCACCACTATTATGATCCCAATTGGGAAACACAAGCGCTCACATGTAAATCACTGCACTATAGCTGGTGACTACAGCCTTCCAGACTAAGGTCTGGAATTGATGTATTTATATCTCTTTCAGGTCTCTCGTATCCAGGACAACTTACCTGGAACTTGGCACACTACGCTGGTGATATAAACAGTCTTCAGCACCTGCGTTGTGGTAGTATTAGAGTTAGGAGAATCTACTCCTGTAGACACTGGTTCTGAAGAATTGCCGGTTGACACGCTAGGGGCTGTAGGCAAGAAACATGTTGACCACATAATCACTACACACCCTGTAAGATCATTACATCTAGACAGGGCCCACTCATTTTAACTAGGTCAGTGCACCCCATGAATAAAAATTGTTTCTAGAGGGCAGTACTTAACCTATTTTAATTCACAACTCACACTCATACCACCACCTTGACCACTTACCCTCACTCACCTTACGGCTGTCTCTAAAAAGATCTCCGACAAAGAGCCCCTTCGCGGGAGCCCGTCGGGCATTGCAGCGCCGGACCGACAAGGAGCACAGCCCAAATTATGAAGCATGACATCCTTCGGGGTGTGTGAGGGAAATCCGTAAGAGACCTGTTCACTCCTTGACCCTCTCCTCAGGAACTGCACATTTCTTCGACTTACGCATTTATTAGGAGCGTAGTGCAGGACCTCATCAAAAGCTCCTGGTTCCTCTTTTGTTTAAAGTACTTGCACGGCGGCTCAGCCGTGGAACCTTTAAAAAAAAAAACATTGGGACTAGCGGAAACCTTGCCGCAATCATCACTTTCTGACTCTTCTACATCACTCCTGTAATACGTATACCAGCATGGAACATAACCAAGGTCTGTCGTTTGATGATGACCTGGTAACCGAAATTTTGAGAACACCTTCTCTATTAGACCCAGATGGAGCTGCGGCTTCCACAAGCCAGGGTGGCGATTGGAATTCAATCACCAATATGAAACGCCAACTGATGAAAATAATAATGCACGGCGCAATAATGACTGAATACTTACGTGCGAATATAGCACCAAATGGCCTTATTGTGTCCAACATGCCAAGAATCTTCCTGGAGGATAAGCAATTCGAGGAAGAATGGTCCCTAGTTGCCTGGAAGTGCACTAGGGACTGGCTGATTTTAATAATCAAAACAGCCAAACGCCTGGCGGACGAATTAATCATCAAAATTTCAATAGCAGAAGGAGCGCTAAAAGCAAGCATCACCATAACCGCATTCAAAACTAAACTGGCATTAGTAAATAGCGAAATAGCAGACAAGGACTTCCTAATGAAGCAGAAGATCTCAAAACTTCAAAAGGATATCAGCCGGTTCAGCAAAGAAAAAACCTACCCGTACCTGAGAGAGGATTTCCAGCAACCACAAGATGACAACTCCTCAGATGACAACACATCAACACGCAGAAGGACATCCTCCTACAGCAGCAACTCCAGCACGGAGAGCTGGAACGGACAACAACAGCATTACCAACGAGGTCCCCCCAACCAAGTATTTGGCTATGGCATGCCACCTTTCCAAGGACCCCCACTTTGGCAATTTCCAGGATATCAACAGGGCCCACAACCCCCATTCATACCTTTCCATCAGCAACCTTTTTTAGGCAGAGGCTGGGGCAGGGAAAGAGGAAAAAGAAGAGGAGGCAACAACTTGCGCAAGCAGGTGCAATGGCAGGACCAACCGCACCAACTGCAGATGGAACTCAGGAGCCAAGCGGGCAAGAAAAACTAATCGTGAACCTCTCTTACCCGATACTGAATCCTACAGAAGAAAAGATCCTACAGAAGGGACTGGGGTTTGTACCCACACCGACCATAGATGACTTCAGAACCCACTGTGAGATCCATGACTTCTTTAGAAAGGTCCGTCTGAGGAGTTTCTTTACTGAACAAACAGACTCTACACCTAAGGATACTGGATTACGTAAACCATCAACCTTTACACCAACTGCTGCGATGATGCCACCAGAGGGTCTGACCTTTGAAAAGGCAGTCCTCAAAGACATCAGGATGTTGAAGACCAAGGGAACTTTCCACAACGTCTCAAGACTAGAAAATGATGCCATCAAAAATCTGTCAGACGATAAATCCATCACCATAAAGGAGGCAGACAAATGTAAATGTAAATCCAGTACTTGTATAGCATACGAATCACCCCCGAAGGGGTATCTCGGCGCTGGGGGCCATGTTGTCCTCTGGCGGCGCTATATTGACGACGTCTTGGTCTTCTGGAGAGGAGACCTAAATGTAATACCCCTGTTCGTTGCATGGGTCAACAGCTTGAACCCCTTCTTACGCTTCACTGCCAACACCTCAGAACAAGAAATACCCTTTCTGGATCTCTTAATAAGTCGCACCACAACAGGGTTGGAAACAAAGACTTATAAAAAACCTACTGACAGTCATAGTCCGCTACTCTTTAGTAGCTTCCATCCCAAAGCACTACGCGACAATCTGCCCTATGGGCAGTATTTGAGACTCAGACGTAACTGTAGTAAACTGGAAGATTTTAAAACACAGGCCTCTGAGCTCACAACACACCTGGCAAGACGAGAGTACCCAAGTAACACCATAAAAACTGCATGTAAGAGGGCTCGCAACACAAACAGAGAAACACTATTACAGACAAAAGACAAAACTGACACTAAACAAGTAACAAGTGTCACGACATACACTCCTGAATCTAATATGATCAAGAAGATCATAAATAAGCCCTGGAAAATCCTCAATATAGGCGACTCCACAGTAGAACCCCCCAGATTTGCCTTCAAGAGAACTGACAATCTAAAAAACCTCCTAATTAGAACCAGACCAAGAAAAGAGCCCCCTGTAAAAAACCAACTCTGGGACCTTCCACCGGTTACAGGCCACTATCCATGCGGTCAGTGTATAGCGTGCGCATTTACAAAAACAAGTAAAACGGTCATTTTGACTGACACACTCACCTGGTCTCAAAGGACACACACTAATTGCAACACCCGCAATTGTGTATATTTAATCACCTGTCCTTGCAACCTCATGTACGTGGGCATGACCACGCGACCCGTTAAAATCAGAATTTTGGAGCATCGCAGCAACATTAGGTGCAGAAAACAAAACACAAAGATGTGCACCCACTACACAGAGGCTACCCACACTGCCAACGATATCTGTTGGACTATTCTCGAATCACACCCCTTGATCAGCAAGGAAGCGCTGTTCAGGAAGGAGCAAAAATAGATTTTTAGAATCTCCAGCAACACCCGGGGCCTCAACGACGACATCCCTTGGGTCGTATTGAATAACTCCTAATAACTATGAATAACTCCTGACTACTCAAACCCAACCCCCCCTCCCCCCAAGACCTGGTGGGCCTACATTTCACCATAAGAAGGGTTAAAATGTGCTTATTTTAGCACGAATGCATCAAGCTTCTATCAGCTCTAAAACATACCACAAGACAGTAGTCAATTTAAAAACCTTGCCTTATACATCCTCACCCATTTAGTGACTTGTAGCCACTAGCACAAGCAACCATATAGATGTTGCCAAATAGAAGACTTTTTAGTAAATAACTCGTTTTTAGTGAATAACTCGTGGCTGCCTATAACAACAGCTCTGCAAATGATGCAACCACTGACTAAGACATAACATGCCACTGAGACCACATACAAATACGATGATAGAGTAGGGCGAATAAACTCGAGAAAAACACACAAGGCTAGAATAAAGCTTTATTGAATTTGAAACGGCAATAATACTACTCCCAAAATGGCCGCCGTCCTGGGCAGTCTAGTCATTTAACCATTGCGCGTTGACACACTACTTTACACCACGCGCTGAAGGGCAGAGCTACGGGAGCCAGAGCAGGGGTAGGAGCCTCGCTAGTTGCGCGTTCTCTCCTGTGAGTAATTCTCCAGTACTACTTGAACAACCGTAAGAGACTGGTAAGCCACGCGCATGTTTTAACGCTTGCGGCCGCCCGCCGGTACCTTGTGCTTGTTTCTTCCAGAGCCAAGCAACGAAGTGCTCATAGGCAGTCCCGTCCGCAGGTGACCTAATAGCCAGGGGTGAGTTGTAACGCCGAATTAATAAACTTGGGCATATTTCGATACTTGATACCTAGACAACAACACACCACTGGGATTAAGTCACCACTTCGCTATACGTACAAGGGGTTTATTAGCATAAAAAAACAGGCATCGCACGTCTAGTCTGCTGCATGCTCATAGCAGATTAAAACATACAACGATATCACTGTGATACAATGCAATAGCTATGTTTTAACGGCGCCATGGAACTTCAAAGATGAGCATACCAAACCACTTTAATGTACACATCCAGTCCTGATGTGGTGTTCCTTATTACTTTCACTTGATGTACACGGAGTCAGATATGTTTTTATCTTCACCACTATTATGATCCCAATTGGGAAACACAAGCGCTCACATGTAAATCACTGCACTATAGGTGGTGACTACAGCCTTCCAGACTAAGGTCTGGAATTGATGTATTTATATCTCTTTCAGGTCTCTCGTATCCAGGACAACTTGCCTGGAACTTGGCACACTACGCTGGTGATATAAACAGTCTTCAGCACCTGCGTTGTGGTAGTATTAGAGTTAGGAGAATCTACTCCTGTAGACACTGGTCCTGAAGAATTGCCGGTTGACCCGCTAGGGGCTGTAGGCAAGAAACATGTTGACCACATAATCACTCTAGACCCTGTAAGATCATTACATCTAGACAGGGCCCACTCATTTTAACTAGGTCAGTGCACCCCATGAATAAAAATTGTTTCTAGAGGGCAGTACTTAACCTATTTTAATTCACAACTCACACTCATATCACCACCTTGACCACTTACCCTCACTCACCTTACGGCTGTCTCTAAAAAGATCTCCGACAAAGAGCCCCTTCGCGGGAGCCCATCGGGCATTGCAGCGCCGGCCCGACGAGGAGCACAGCCCAAATGATGAAGCATGACATCCTTCGGGGTGTGTGAGGGCAATCCGTAAGAGACCTGTTCACTCCTTGACCCTCTCCTCAGGAACTGCACATTTCTTCGACTTACGCATTTATTAGGAGCGTAGTGCAGGACCTCATCAAAAGCTCCTGGTTCCTCTTTTGTTTAAATTTACTGAATCCACTCATTCAACTCCCTCAAGTTTATTACAGGTCTCATCCGTTTGTCCTTCTTCTCCACCAAAAATATGTTGCTTACAAACCCTAGATTTGCATTTTATACCTTCTCTATAGCCCCTTTGATCTCCAGCTCTTTTACTTCCTGATCCACCATCTTCTCTTTTCCTTTGAGAATCTTAGAGCCCTTGGCCAACTCTCCTGCACCGGAACCACAACAAAATCTATCCAGTACCCTTGCACTGTCTGTAAAACCCAAGGATCGGCTGTAATCTCTTTCCATCTCTCTAAAAAATGGGTGAGTCTGCCACACAGTTTTATAAGGATACACAAAGGTTCTCTTACCAAACATACGTTGTTGTCCTCTTGCTCCTCTGTCTCCTTTAGATCATTCTCTTCCCCTTTGTCTTTGGGGATAGAAACCAGTTGTCTGATATCCAGAGGGCCTGAATCCAACGAGAATGATGTCCGCGTGATTCCAAAACCAGGGCCAGGAAATCAAACCCTGCATTCACCCAGCCCCACTGAAAACCTTACGGATATCCTTCTGCACTTTTTGGATGGAAGTAAATGACCCGGCATACTTTGCCATCTCCTTCACAAACTCATCTCCAAATAGCAGGCTCTTTGCCTCTTGGGCTGTCTCCTTATTGACAAGTTGTGCTAGCTTTGGATCTATCTTCATTAAGAGACTTTTTCTACGCTCAGCGCACAAAGCTGAGTTTGTGTTTCCCAACAAACACACAGCCTGCTGCATTCATTGCTGCAGCTCCAATACATCCACAGCAGTATCCCGGTAGATACACCTCCTCACACATCTCGAACATCTTTGTTATGGGTCCAAAAACATCTAACAAGAGACCCTAACAACCTTTGAAACCCTTGTCGAGACCCCTTCTGGGATCTCTTCCTGACTTATTCAGGAATGTCAACATCCTGGAGTCTAGCTCAGGTGTAAAAGTCGCCTTATTGGCCAAAGATGGCATTGGGCATTCTAACCAAAGTCTGGTTCTCACTTCTTTCGGCATCTCTCGCCTAATCCAGAACTCCACATATTCCGCCACATGCCATGCCGGAACCCACTGAGGTGATAGAGGGTATTGAATGGAATGTGGGTCAAACATAAAGTCCCCCAAGGGATCCTCCACCTGATCAACCTGATCTTTACCCTCACTTTCTTTCTTTATTCTTTTGCTTCCTATCTCCTCATCCTCCGTGTCTCCCAAATCTGAAGAACAAGATATCACTATGTCTCCAATACTGGAAAACCTATCACAGACCACTGCTCTGTGATCCCTCTTTCCAGCCTTTATAGCCTTTTCATTCAACTCCATCCGAGTTGCCCTTTGTTTTTATTTTGGACCGTACCGTCCTTTTGCCTTATAGACCTTCTCTTTTTGGAGATGCTTCCTTTTCTGAGTCATCTTACGACCCCCATTGGACCCTCCAGCCATAACAGCCACCTCCTCCACAGACCAAAACTGTTCATCTTCCACTTTATTTCCACTATATTTCCCTCTTAATCTCCATACAGTTGTCTAACTTTTTCCCCAACTGGGTTGTCAAAGAAGAAACCGCTTTATTCACACATTCCTGTTCCTTCTCATTTAAACTCATCTCTGAAACACTACTGCTCTCCATACTCTTTATAAATACCAACCTATCCAATCCTAACAAAATCTTTTCCAACTAATTTCCCAAAAAACTTATCTTAATTTCTGTCACTTCACCACAGTGCATCAAAGCCCAGCATTGCCAGTGTCAAATGTCTCGCAATGCGTGATCACAAAACTGACTAGAAAACGATTGTTCGTTCTAGCCCTAAATATGGCCACTGTCTGTGCCTTGAACAAAAGCTTACACCTCCGAATCTAAAATGGCGAACCGCTCCTCGTTGCGTGTGGCAGCCACACATGTACAAACCTAATTCGGACTCTTATAACAGTCAAGCTCAACAACGCTCCAGTCCTTGTGGTACTCGTACCACAAGACGAGCGTACGCCTAAGCCTGCAGATACCTCTAAACTGAAAGCTCTGCCCTGAAAAACATACTGCAGGTAGAGTTGCTTCCTCGAATGCGCCCACACACGGCCGATCTGCAAAACATTTCTTTGGCTGTTAAGCCACGCGGCTAAATGCCTCTTTCTCGCATGCCCCTAACATGCGCCCGACACACTCCGAACTTTCAAACCGCACTAGCCATAACCGCCCAAGTCGTACGACGCCTGTGATGAAACCGCCTCAGTCCTTAAAACGTCTATGACCCTTGCCGGTTACAGTTATTTCTCACCACATAACGTCCCAAACTCAAACCATTTGAACCCTGCCAGCTTGAACAGCCCAAAGACTCCTTCATTCAGATGCTCCCGCTCACTATATTGAAAAACATTTCTTCATATTCTCGCACGGTCGACATTCTCTCAGCTGACCCGTTTTCACACAAAAACACATATTACTCAAACAAATGCTACACCATGCTTTCATTAGATCAAAAATCACTGTACTTATCTTATAAGTGAGCAGCAACAAAGAAGGAAGATGGCTGCCTGACGGGATTATATGGTAGAGTAGATTGTTCTTAAGATTCTTATTCTACGTTCTAAGTGTTTGTTCAAGTTGCAGCTGTGAGTTGGCAATAAAGAGGATATGCATAATATTGGCCTCTGTGCCTTGCCATTAAATTGGAAACAAGCACTTCTACGTAATTTCCATAAATGTTGCTAAATACAAGTGGATGCCAGAGAAGGGGCTATGTGATTGTGTTACTGTATTTTATGAACTAAGCAGTGTCTGCATACACGCAACAGATGGAGGACTTTGCACACAGAATATTAAGAAACAAACTAGCACCCGTTTAGGAAAGTTTCAGAGGGTTGGGAGGTGTCCAGAATTTGTCAAAAAAACAGAAATCCAAAGTTTATCTGCAAATCTGCAGCAAAATAATAAAAAAGCGCAGGCTCCCACGCTCCCCCCCAAAAAAAAGGTGGAGGCACAATTGAAAATTTAGGGGAGATGGCGCATGTCCCTTCCCTGAACCTCTGGGAGGCCCTGAAGCCCCACCCTGGAGCGGATATAATTAGAAAAGGGAGGGAGGCATGCACCCCCCTCCCTGAGTGTGAAAATGCCCCAGGCACCCCATCCCCCCGGGGTCAAATAGAAAAAAAGGTGAGGGGGCGCTCAGCCCCACTTGTCAAGCCTGAAACGGCCCCTGGGACTCCATCATCTGAGGCCAACATTAACAGAAAGAGGAGGATGTGAGCGCCCCTCCTTCCCGAGCCTGTGAAGGCTCTGAGGACCCCAGGGCCATAAATTAAATGTAAAGGGGCGGGGCCACGCAGCCAGAGAACGGTAGTTTCCCTGCCTGCAGGAGCACTGGCAGGAAAAGCATTTTTGCTCCCACCCGGCGGGAGATTTAAAAATGCTCCAGACAGGTAATAGCAGACCTGTTTCCCTGCAAGCTCATGAGGGCAGGGAAACTCAGAGTGCTTCCACCCAGCGGGAGCATACAAAAACAGCTGCTTCTGCTGGGCTGGATCAATGCCAGCCCCGATGCACCCGAGATGGGTGCATGCCAGGAGCCGGTGGGCCGCGGGGGCCCTGGGGCTCCTTGCTTGGCCCCAGTGTTGTGTGCTCTGGGCGCTCCAGGTAGGAACTGGGGCACCCACGTAAGGCCCCTGGTTGATGGGTTCCCTATTCCACTATTGGCTCAGGGAGGAGGGCTACTCATCCCCTCCTTAATGAGGGGATTCGGGGATGGGGGCCTCGCGCCCTTTGTCCTTAAAAGAGAAAAGCCCTGAGAGATGTGGTCCTAGGGCCCATTGTGGCACGGGGAAGGGGTCACGTGCCCCCTCCCATTAATAATAAAAGGCCCAGGGAATGGGGTCGCCCGGGTACCCGAGAGGCTCAGGGAGGGGGCCATGCCACCTCACCTTAAAAAAGAAAAGACCCCGTAGGGTGGGGTTCCTGGGTCCTGTCACGGCTCATTGAGGGGGCCCGATCACTCCCCTCCCCTTAATGAAAAAAACAGCCCCACGGGATGGGGTCTCCGGGGCCCTAAAGTCTCAGGGAGACTGGTCAATATTTAAAAAAAACAGAATTACCAGCTCCCTGTGGCTGCGGGGGCCCTGGGGCTCCCCCGTACTTGCCAACAAAAAAGTTTCTGGGTGTCCCTGGTGGGCACTGGGGACACCCAAAAGAATTTTCTTTTTAAATGAAGGCAAGAGCCGCTCAGCTAGGTAGAAGCGTCCCATAATGCCCTAAGGCATTTTGAAATAGCATAGTTTTGGATGCTTCTGGTGCCTTTAGAAAAGACAGGAGCACCACCAAGCATTTTTTTTATGTTGTGGGGTGCTGAATGGAGTGCAGCAGACCCCTAACAGCGTAAAAAAAACAGTAAGTCTACTGGGATATTAAATCCATGCCCGCTGGAGCTCTATGCTCTTCAGCTGGAGTATAAAGCCCTTTTGTGGTCATTTTTATAACTGCATGTTGTGGGCTAAAAAATGTTAAAAGAAATACTCAGAGACGCGTTGGTTTTATTTAAAACAAAAAGAAAAATATGTCTGAGTCTTTCTTTTAACATGTTTCAGCTGACAAAATACAAAAATACAATCATAGCACAATGTAAAAGAAAGACTCACAGGCATATTAATTTCTTTTTCTTTAAAACTTTATTACATTTTTTTTTATAGTATAACAGATAAAGTACCCCCGGCTGTACAATATTGCAAGTCACCAAGGAGTTCCATAACCATATAGAGGAACAAGGCTGAAGACTGAATTCCTTTATAAGGTTATGGAACTCCAAGGTAAAACTTTGGTGCGTCTCTCATATGAAAAAGTGAGCATGTTTACACACAAGAAGAATAAAAATAAAACCTCTAGTGCAAAAATTAAACACATCAAAAACCTGCTAGTTATTTATTGCAAACAGATATTCAAAACATTTCAATGCAAGTCAGTTTTTAAAAAAAAAGCTGCACTAGCTCGAAAGTGTAGAAACATGCAGGAAGTTTCTAACATTTCTCTAACTATCTAAGGAGCGGAAAAAATAAACATGTTCTCTTTGCTTTTTATTTTAAGCTAAAAAATAGAGCAGAAGAAAGAAAAGCAACTTTTGTTTTCATTGCTTTAAACAGCTGCTCCAATTATGCTCTGTGACCTGACCTGCCTTTCACCTCTGCTGTTAGTTCTGGCAGCTTGCATTGTTATGTCAGAACTCAGTGGCAGCTCCTCCGCTTTTGCGGAGGAGCGTCGCCCCACTGCTTTTAAGCAGCGCAACTAAAGGAAAAATAAAATGATAATAACTGAACGCTATTATCATTTTATTTGTTCCTGCAGCCGGGGCAGGCGAGGCTGCTCTGCTCCCGGAGCAGGGCAGGGGAGGAGTGGGTTGCCCACTCCTAAGTGCACATGACTGTTTCGCTGGCCCTGTCGGGCAGGCCAAACAGTCAGGCGCACTTTCCCTGTTCTCCACGCAGGCTGCATTACAGCCTGTGTGGAGAACATGCCCAGGCTCCCTGTTCCTACCTGAGCGTCGGACCACGACACTCAGACCAATCACAACGCTGCATTGCAGCATTGTGATTGGTCAGGGGAGCCAGGGTGCTTACCAATCACAATGCTGCCTTGTGTCAGAGGAGCCTGGCTGCTTCCTGGTTCCTGAGTCCTGAAGCGGAGGAGCGACACGGCGGCGATAAGGTGAGTTTGTTAGGTTTTTTTTACATTCCCTCCCTCCTCCCCCCCCCCCAACTCCCTGAACCGCCCCACCCACTCCCCCTGCCCCCCGCCCACGTTCCGTGCCGGCCGCCACTGTCAGAACTTGACTGTAATACTTATAATAATCAAGTTTTGACATCTTTTCTTTATAATCGGCGAGTGAGTGCATCTCCAGTCCCCGATTATAAAGAAATTAGAGACTGGCAGTTATACAGGGGTTACAGAATGCCATGTATTATAAGCACTATTATTACGCATTGCGTTTTGTGAATTACCAAAACATCCATTTGATAAAAAATATTGGTGATTTTTGGAGAAAGATGATATATCTGCTTTATACATATTGATATGCTCACCCCTTGATAAAGCCAGCAGGCCCACTTTTTATGTTTTGTAACACTTTGAGAAAGTTAGTAAATCTGCCTGAATGTGGCCAGGACTTGGCCAACTCATACCCAGTGTGTCCTCAGGGGCGGCTCCTCCACTAGGGTGTAGGAGCGTCACCCGACTGCTTTCTCGCAGTGCGAGAAGCAGAAACATAAAATGGTAAAAACTTCCATTTTATGTTTCTGCTTCTCGCACTGTGAGAAAGCAGAAGGGTTTGCTTGCGGGCGGGCGGGTGGGCGGGGCTGCTTTTCTAGCAGGGCTGGGCAGGGGAGGAGTGGTGTGCCCACTCCTGAGTGCGCATAACTGGGTTGGTCGGCCCTCTGTCCGACCAACCCAGTCATGCGCACTCTGCCCTTCTCCAATGCAGGCTGCAATGCAGCCTACATGGAGAACATGGCCGGGCCATTAGCCCCTGGCTAGGCGGCGTACCGACCAATCACAACGCTGCTCGCAGCGTTGTGATTGGCTTAGGGATGGGAGCCTGGCTGCCTGTTTCCTGGAGAGCAGGAGCAGAAGCAGAGACAACGCAGGACCTGGCCGGCTGGAAAGTAAGTTTAATATTATTTTTTATTATTAAATTAACCTCCCCCCCCCGTCCGCGTGCCCCCTCTCTCCGCGCGACCCCCTACTCCCCAACTGCGAGTCATGCCGGCCGCGACTGTCTGTCTTGGGAATGCTGTTCCAAAGGTACCTTTTCAAAAAGGATTCTGTGAAGCTGTCTCACTAAGCGCACTACCTGTTTCTTCAAAAGTTATTTCTGTCATTCATAAATAAGACAACCGTGTTATCACATTACCACTGCGTATTCCACCTTGACATTACAGTTTTATTCTCAATGTGTTTGATTGCTCTCACGTTCTTAGATTTACCTGCTTATTTTTCAACCTGCATTTTTTTATTGAGGGTGCACTTTGTTATAAAATGCTTTCACAGGGTTTTTCTCTTTTTCAGAAAGTTATTATTGGATGATTCAAGACGTCCCCGGTCCATGTAAGTAGTGTCTTTATAATATTTTTGCAAGACAGTCGTTTCTTAATGCTCACAAAAATAAGTGTTCTTTCATCTTGAAACCAATTCTGTTTATTGTACTGTCTCTTCTTTAATAATAAGAATTTCCTTTTTTCCTTATCGGTAATTTCTTTTGCAAACCAACAAGGTGTGCGACAGCACCCTTACCTAACCTTTGCATCTTCTTCTTCATGGACTCTTTTAAAATCTTACCGCTTCTCGAGTTGAACACCAGAAGGGAATCGCGAAGGTTCGACTTTTCTATAAGAGATCCTCTCACTCTTGCGCTGGAAAGTCACAGAATAACAAGCATGTGTGCCAGGGCGCGTCCCCCTTTTATAGTGGGAGCCGCCCAAGATGGCTGCTGCTTGGAATTGCGGGATTTGAAGTCCTAAAGTCTATTCACTCTACTTTCAAGTGGTATTAAATATGGGGTTTTGCACATTAAGGGGTTCTAGTAAAACGGCCAAAACTCCAATGTGTGCCTCATTAATATGTATTTTTTTTTGTAAGAGACAGAGGTATGCACTTTTCAGAGTTGGATGCAGGTTTTTTTTTAGTTTGTCAGTTTGACTGGTCGTGATCATGACATTCTTTTTTTTTTTTTTTAAAGTTTTTATTAGATAATTTAGTACAAAGCAAGCGGTTGGTATATATACATGGGCTAAATAAATTGTCAGCAGCACTATTGTATGGTTATTACATACTGGTAATATGAAGGCTGGTTAACATTTATCAAAGAGCCCGCTAAGGTATATATATCTACAATGATCTACCACGTGGTGGGAAAGTAAAAGAGAAGAAAGTGATAAAAGAAAAGAAACAAAAAAGCTAAGGGGTAGAAGAAGGTTGCCAATGGTAGCAGACGGAGAGTATATAGCACCTGTCTAATCTAAGTAGGATATGTCAGCACAATGGGATGTCAGTATTGATGGTGTAAAAAGAGTGCAGATTAGCGTCTCGGTGGGTTGATCAGTTTAAGGTAACAGTCCAGAGTGTTCCATAAAGCTTTATTAGCTGCGATCCAGGAATATTCGGTAGACAATATTGAATTTACACCCCTAGTGTATCTCATCCATTCCCACCATCTATTATTGGAGGCATTCCCCAGTGATTTCCAGGAAGACAAGATAGTTTTATGGCCTAAAGTAAACATTATGTCTTTTAGAAGTAAGTCATCCCATTGTAGTACAGTTGTGTGTGAGTGAATAAAAGAACCACAAATGGAAAACGAAAACGTCCTAGGAAGTTTAGTATGAAAGATGTCATCCAGGGTATTGTGAATTTGAGTCCAGAAATTGTATAACTAGGGACATCCATACATCATGTGACGAAGGTCGGTATTCTCAGAGTCGCAACTCCAACAAGTATTTTTGTCCATGAGACCCAGTGTGGCCAAACGGTATGGGGTCCAAAAGGTTCTGTGAAGCATATGTAGTTTGGTCTGGGCAAGATTTGGTGTTATTTTCTTCGTGAATGAGGAAGCCCATAGTTTTGCCAGTCAATGTCTGACGGGTTAGATAGTCCGTCTTGGGACCAGTCAGAGCACCACTTCTGTTGGATAGTGTTACATAACGAGGTGATTAGAGGTCTGAGCTTGGCATATATCTTAGAGGCCACCTGTCCGCTCTTCTTAAATAATGCTAGGAGGGGCAGAAGCGAGGCTTCTATAAATTGGAAAACTTTGTGTTTGCAAATGGCTACTTTTAGTTTAAGGAAGTCATAAAAGTTGGGCGGAGCAATGTTGTATTTTTGTTTAATGTTGTAGAACGGTAGGGGATTTTGTTTGGAGCCGAGGTTGCTAACCATAGAAATTGCCTTCGTCCTCCATGAGCTTCCTATGTAGATGTTGGTATCACATTAAGGGCCTCATCTACAAGAAAATGACGCAGTGCAGCGCCGCAAGCAATTTAGCTACGCCGTGCTGCGTCATTTTCAAAGCATAGGGATGTGTCGTATTAACATAATTAACACCGAAGACCTGATCTGAACGGGCCAACGAATCCTGTTCACTTCATGAGTGGGAATGGAAGTTTCTTTTCTTCCTCAATAACAACCCTTCCTATTTTATAGGTATTGTCCCAACACAGAATCGCCCTATATTTAGTTATAAAAGAACCGACCAATGAGTCAGCAGTCACCGTGTTCACATAACATACCCTGTACTATAACAGATATACATCACACATAAATGTGAAAAAATTGTGAAAACACGAGGTAGCACCTCACGTGCGCACCACCAAGGGAGCTTACTGGTTAGTTATCACCAGTCATGCCCACGTTTCTCATCATTGGTTGCTACCTCGCAAACAAAAATAAACAAAATCGGTGTCCAGAAACCCAGTGAAAACCAGTGAATATGTGTATATAGTAACACACATTGACCCCATGTGAGTAAAATTGAGATAAGCCAACTCAGTTACCAACGAACCACCTTTAATCTCAACTCGAGGCTTATTCAAATTAAAAACATACTGCATGTTTGCAGACCATATAAAGTTGGGCCGACATGTTTCATTGCCTGTAAATTGTAATGGCAATTTCTTCAGGGCACGAGGGCCTTATCCACCTTTTCTGGACCCTTATTGTGAACACGCAGTGACTGTTTAAACAAAGAGAAGGTTCATTAAAAGCAGTTCCAGCCAAAGCAGATTTCTCTGCCTATAATTATCCTGTATACAATTGCACCCCCAAATGTATATTTACCCGGTAGCAGCCAAGGCCTCTCGTACCAGCTAACCACCGTGTCACTGAGGGACTAAATACTATTTATAGCCCTCTTTCA
Organism: Calotriton arnoldi; assembly: GCA_963921515.1. NCBI lineage: Eukaryota > Metazoa > Chordata > Amphibia > Caudata > Salamandridae > Calotriton > Calotriton arnoldi. Next base: position 517,643 of record CAWUFW010000707.1, read on the forward strand.
TGTAAGCGGACACATTCGTTGTCCGTGTGCTGTGAAAACAAACACACGTTAGTATTTTAATATACAACACGTTGCCAATAATCATAATTTTTATGGCACTCGTTATCACTTAGTTTAAGCAATCATGCATACATGGGACTTTACCAAAGTTTCACTGATGACTCACCCACAGACTAATTTATTCACACTAAAGATTTTTCTTTTTTCTTTCTGTCATTAATCGAACGAATGTCACGAGACACCAACCACCATAGCCTAAAAAAACGCCCATCCCATTCTATTACTGAATGCGGGTTCAGGCCCCCCAATTCATTACCATTTTGTGCCATTACAATCGCAAATCATGTAAGTGGTCCTCTGAGAATAATCATAGAGGCTCTATGCCCACTCGGCTCTATTTGACTCGCTGAGTGAAACTGACATCTGCCCGATAAATCAATTACCCTCCATCTTCTTCACAGCATGCACTCAGTGCCTCCCGTACTGCATTTACAAGTACAGGGACCATTGAATCTCGGTGCCCCTTATGTATTGCCCGATACTCTTACCGCATTCGTCACCCGACGAGCCTCGTCTCATTCAGATTCAGCGCCCGGAACCCGCAGCCATATTTAAAGCGGAGAATCAACAACGGACATCCGCCTACTTAGCAGGTCACGTGCTCAGATACTGCAAAAAATGCGCCATCTTTAAATGGCAAAAATATTCGTTGCGCCATTATTTGCCAAACATAGCATATTAAAAGTCAAAAAAATAAATACTCATATAGAGCGGGTCAATCTCTACAACCCATTCATATGTCAGTGCAAAAACGGTTTTATTTATACCAGCCCGACTGACCAGAAACAGGGTGCCATATTCACCCTTAACCTAGAATGACAACACTTCATGTCACCAGCTTCAAGAGGGATACTATATCCTTTTCGAGAATTGTTAGAGGAGTATAAGAGAAATATCTCTGACACGCGCCCGTCACTGACAGGCAAGGAGCAGTTATTCTTCATCAAAATCAGCGCACTGATTTCCTTAATCACAGACTCACCCTGTTCCATTCTATATAATCGTTCAGCCCCATTTGGTCTGCTTTCTCCAAAAAAATCCAACGTGCCTCTCTTTTAGATAGTAATTTCTCCATATTATATGTGTCCCCCACCACTTTCTCCAATACAACCCAGTTCAATGATCTGGCGTCGTGATTCTCAATTTTAAAATGTTGTACAAGCCTTGTTGTGAGTTTCCCTGCTCTGATCGTACTGAGATGTTCCTGAATGCGAATCTTAATCTTTCTGGATGTAAGTCCTATATAATGTAAACCGCATACACACGTTAGCCGGTAAATCACATTGACTGTGTTACAATTGGTAAATTTTGTCAAATGCCAAACCCTGCCATCAAGCAACTTCACATTATTTGTCCTCACCGTAAGATCACACACAGAACAGGACCCACATGGGTAATGTCCGGCAGGGAGTGTGGATTCTTTGAGGCATGGTTTTGGACGGGAATGCACCAACTTGTCTTTCAAATTACATGCCCTTCTAAAGGCAAATCTAGGTTGAGGCATCTTAAAATCTGTGGTGGACAGTAAGGCCCAATGTTTTCGAATGGCCTGGCGGATCTTACTCGCCAACGGATCAAAAGTCATAACCACCGGAAGACAATCAGTTTTAGATCTTACATTGGTCTCCAACAACGCACTCCGTGGAGTATTTAAGGCTCTTTTTCTAGCACGCTTCACAATTTGCCTTGGGTACTGTCTCTTCACCAATTTGTCGCACAGCACCTCTGACTGCTGCACAAAGTCATTCGTAGAAGAGCAGTTTCTGCGGTACCTCAAAAACTGCCCTACCGGCAAATTATCTCTAAGTGCCCGAGGATGGAATGATTGATAATGCAGAAATGAATTTCTGTCAGTCGCCTTTTGATGTACCATAGTACAAAGTTTATCATTGCTCACTGCTATGTCCAAGTCCAAGAATACTGCCTTTTTATTACTGAATGCCCAAGTAAACCTGAGACTGCTATCTAATGTATTCAGCCAGTTCAAAAATTCTACCAGCACTATCTCAGTGCCAGTCCAAATACATAAGACATCGTCTATATATCGCCTCCAGAGGCGAAGGTTCCTCTGGAAGGGATTAGACGGATGAAATATACAATGTTCCTCAAACTGGCCCACATAAATGCAGGCCAGACTGGGCGCGAAAGTCGCGCCCATAGAAGTCCCCGAGACTTGCAAGAATAAATCATTCTTGTAGCTGAAATAATTTCTAGTAAGGGCAATCTCAATACATTGTAAAACAAAAGATTGTGGAGTATCATAAAACCACTCTTGCTCCCCAAGAGCACGCGCTGCTGCCACCAATGTGTCGTATTAACAACAATACAACGCATCCCAGTGCCTTCCCCTGTGCTGGCACACAATTGGCTGCCATGCACCAGCGCAAGTACCCTTGCGTCATTATGTAAGGGTGCCTGTGCTGCAGGGATGATTATTTATGTGCAGCAAGGTGACACCTTTCTGCACAAAAAAAATCATTAATGGATTTTCCTCATTCTATGCGTGCTGCAGAATGCAACACGCATAGAAAGTTAAAAAATGAGGCGAAATAAAAGTATTTATCCTCGTTGTGCCATTCCTAAGATTCTGACGCATTCAAGGCTAAGACTTTGCCAGCAGTGTTCCCAGCACATAGTTTTATTGAGTTAAATTTGGTCACCCATTGTGCAGCCCTGGTGCTCAGGAGTTTATTAAATTCATATTTTTTTCTGAATTAGGATATCCAAAAGGAGGGTGCCTTTCTCAGAATAATGTCTGAATTCTAATTGTTTCATTTCAGTTTCCAAATTTTCCTTCTGCATTTTTCCAGATTTATTGATGTGGGAGCTGATACCGATTATCACCCCCCCTAATAGTGGCCTTGAAGTCATTCCTGCGCACCTGGGGAGAGCAGTCATTGGGGGGATTTTCATGAAAAAAGTTTATAGCTAGACGGATTGTCTCAATATGGGCTTTGTCTTGTAATATGACAGGATTAAGTCTCCAGGATTTGTCATTTAGGGTGATTGTGGCCCAGTCTAGCGAGGCCGAAATGGCCGAATGATCTGAGATCAGTCTGGGTTTGATGGAGGAATCAGAGATCATTCTTACCAGATTATTAGATACAAATATTTGGTCAATTCTGGAAAAAGATTGGTGGGGAGTAGAAAGTATAATCTCTGGTGTCCACTAGGGAGTAGCTAGAGCATATCTTGTGGAGTAGCTTACGGGATGAGGATGACCTAAATTTGGCTCTCGAACCATGGTCTATGGTGGGGTCAAGTGGAAGGTTGAAGTCGCCCCCCCCTATCAGTCAAGAGTCGTTGGGGAGTTCGTTAATCAGTTCGTCAATGTGTTTCCAGAAATTTATATTGTTAGTATTGGGCACATAGATGAACAACAAATAAAATTCTTACCATATTTCGACAATTTATTGAATATCCACCTCCCGTTTTGATCGGAGAGTGTGCCTAATACAGTAATTTTCGCTTGTTTGGTTATGCCAGTAAGTACTCCATTCTTCTTCTTGTTTGCAGGCGAGCCTATGACCTCCGAGATCCAGGGGGTACTGAAGGTGGAGATGTCTGTGAGAGAAAGTTTAGACTCCTGTAGCAGAAGTATGTTGCATTTGAATTTGTTTGTGTACTCGATAATTTTCCTCGTCTTAACCAGATTGTTCAACCCCTTTGTGTAAAGTAATAGTAGCTGTAGTGAGTCAGTCTTCAACATAGGGAGACGACAGAGGGGCGCGTGTTAATCAAGATCATCCCAATGTGTGGTGTGAGAGGACTATTCATGGTAAGAGTGTCTTGCATTATACATAGTTAGGATAATGCAAATCAGATCCGTCCTGAACATGATATGGGAAGGAGGGCAACCATAAGGAAGGCAAAAGTAAAATAAGGAAAAGCAAACAAATAGAGTCCACCAACTCCATAACCCATCCCCATCCACCCCACCCCACCCAACCTGAAAGTGGAATAGCATGGGACCCACAGGAGGAGACCAAACATCTCCTGGGTGCCATAAAACAACTTCACAGATAAGTAAATGAGCCTAAGTGCAGCCGCATTGGTGCTAATGTGTCTCACAGTGTGAGCTTAACTAGAGCAAAGAAAGTGGGTACACAACTGTGACATACTGAGTATATAAGGGAAATACTGAGTTTCAAAACAGGTAATCCGGTATCCGGCAAAGGAAAAATTAGTGAAGCATTACAACGTACCTGGGGCGAGAGAGGGAGATTCCATCTCCACCTCTTGAATGTTATCATGGAAGAAAAAGATGGCATAATCGCAGCTTATAGCGTAACATTACTTGTAAAGCAGATAGTTGTACCGTTCGGCTTAACGTTTAGGAAATGTGACATTATCAACAGTTATGAGCTGTAATATTATGAGATCAACCTAAACACATGTAAATTAGCAAAGCGTTCTGTGACAGAGACATATAAAAATAATAGAACATTGTAGGTTAGTGGTTGCAAACACAGTCAATCTGGGTCCTTATTGCAAATACCACAGACAACCAGAGGGTATACGTAAATGCCTATCCAGAATGTAAGGTATATGATGTAATATAGAAGTGATAATACGTTACAACGTCCCTGCGATGGAAGAGGATGTATCCATCTCTGCCTCTTGAATGTTATCTAGGAAGCAAGCAAGGTCTCGTAGTCGAACAGGTGCATTGAGCCTTTGTAGGTGATACGGAACCTGGTGGGCCCTGTAAAGGTCCATGGTCAAGGTCTGAGAGGGATAAAGCCTTTCCTTGTTTGGACAGTGGTCTTAGAGTAGTCCTGCGAGATGTGGTCCACTGTCCTTCCCAGGCGATAAATCTGTTCTTATGTATAAATTCCAGGACTAGTTCCACATGTTGGTAGTGCAGGGTTTTGCAGATGATTGGTCTAGGTTGGCCCGCTGAGGCAGCACTGTCGTTTTGTCGTGTAGGGATACAGTGCGCTCTTTCAAGTTCAAAATGTTTATCATAGGAGATGTTAGTGTTGCAAGGAAGCCAGTCTTCCAAATAGGCAATGCATGAGCCATATTTTCCTTCGCTGTCTTCAGGAAAGCCAAAATATCTAATGTTGCCCCTCCTGTTTCTGTCCTCAAGTTCGGTGATATCGCGTTGCATCGATGCTGACATTTTATGCAGTGAACTGAGGTCTTTTTTTCAGAGAGAGGTTTGTCTTCAAGATTGCTGATGCATTGTTCTGCTACTGATAGCTTGTCCATTATTTGCTTTATATCAGACCTCAAACCCGGCACATCTTGTTGCATGATGTCCATGCTGACTTTTGTTGTTTGAACAAGTTGTAAGACTTCGGAAAGCTTTTTAAGAATGGTGTCCATTGTTTCTTTTAATTCAGTTTTGTTTTTAATGGGAAATTCTGGTACAGGAGGCTCTGGCTTTGTCCTTTTCATACCTGCTTTGAACTTTTTTTCTGCCATTGTGACGCTTTAGCTGCTTAAAAGTAAGAAAAGGGGGAAACAACACGTAGGAAGACCAGTTGTGTCTTCATAACGTTATGAACAATGCACTGGGGCCACGTGAGTGGGGCGAATAGGCAACTGCATATGAGGAGTCACCACCACATCTGTCAGATCGGAGTTAGAACAGCAACATAAATTGTTGTATGACTGTGTAAGTAAACACTGATAAAGAGAGTCACTGTGCTTCGAAGCTCAGTTGGTGGTAAGTGAGCAGAGCCCTTTGTTCTTGAAGTTATATATGTACACCCGCTCTGTCGCCGACTGGTGTTGGGGGGCAATTCTCAGTTGAGCCACAGCCTTTGAGTTCTCAATGTTGAAGCACAGTGGAGGTATTTGCAGTTATGAGGACTAGGACCAAGGACTTAAGAGTGAGCCCAACTGAGAGGGAGGCAAGCAACTGGATGTGGTCACAGAGTCACGAAAGTATAAGCATCACAAATGTCTTCACAGACGCATTATCAGGAGTGCGATGCCTCATATGGGTTAATAAGCGCAGATCAAGAAGGGTAGTGGGGGCACCTTGTGTCTCTTCACTCTGCTCGATGGGGTACGGGCTGCCATTTATTTCAGGTGCAAAGGGTCACAGGCGTCTTTGGTAGTAATCATGGGCACAGATGCAGTGTTTGCAGTGTCGTATTTAATTACAGAGTAGCAGCCTTGTAAAGTTGAGAGGCAGACAATTGAAGTAGTTTTCTCTTGTAGTTTATTGTAGAAACAGCACACAGGTCCAACGGGCCCAGAGGATCAGTACAAACTGCACATCAGAGTTCTAATCCCCTGTCCCTAACATTCTAATACAGAATAACATATAATTGAAGCACCAACAGAGTACATACATTCTAAACCAGAAAATGATGAATAGAGGAGCCCACAAATAGTAAGTAGAGAATAATAATGCGAAGTGAAAGAACACCACATATCTCCCCCCTTTAAAAAAAAATTAAAATAAATAATAAAAAAAAAAAAATAAGCATAACAAACTAGTCACAAAGTTTCTTGGTAATTCTTCTTATTCTGCAACTCCTCCGTACATTTTCAACATCAGAATTAGTAAACTCTAACTTCGATTCCTCAATGCAATTACTGATTTTAGCTAGACGAGACACATTGCACCACTGTCCATTTTCAAGTTTGACAGCATGGCCTTTAATATCAACAATGCAACTGGGTTCTCTGAATTTAGACTTGCCTTTTTGTAAAAGCAGAGGATCTTTTACTCGAACATACTCACCCACCACGAATTTGGACTCTTTTCTTTTCCTTAAAGAGTTGTTCTTTACATATTTCTCACGACTGACAAGATCACTAGTATGTTTAGCCTTTCTAGAACGAGAAGAAACATCACAATCACCACCAAGTGCTTTTATTTTCCAAAATGGATTGAGAGAAGAAGAAGCCTTTCTTCCTCTCATTAACTCAAAAGGGACTGCTCCAGAAACTGAATGGGGAGTGGTTCTATATGCCCAAACCACATCTCTCACAGCTGTTTCACAATCTCCTCTCACTTTGACAGTACTTTGTATGCATTCAACCAAAACCCTGTTGAACCTTTCAACTTTGCCATTGGATTGTGGATGGTAAAGGGGAGTGCGTAGATGTTTCACCCCTAACTTTGTTAAAAATTCTTGCATGCACGACGAAGTAAACTGTACACTATTGTCTGTCAACAATTCCTCCGGCACCCCTTCTCTGCTAAACACATCTTGTAGAAAACGAATGACAGATTTGGTGTTGGGTTCAGAAATGCCTCTCACTTCCACCCATCTGGATAAGTGATGAATAAGTACAATAAAATACTTTATACAATTGGGTAAAATGTGAAAAGGACCAAGAAAGTCCACAGCAACTCTTTGCCACACTCTGTCAGGACAAAGAGTAGGTTTGGGAACAGGAGTAGATGTCGTCAAATGCTTATCACTGTAAGAGCATTGTACACAATCTCTTACCATGGATTCAATATCACGATCCATACTGGGCCACCAAAAATCATTCCTAATCCTACATTTGGTGGCAGTCGTGCCCAAATGACCAGAATGAGCCGTTTCCATAATTCTAACTTTGAAGTTGTTGGGAGGTATAAGTTTATCTCCCCGCACTAGTAAGTTATCTTCAATTGAAAGTTCATCAGCCACTTTCCAATAGGGTTGTAAATCAGCCATTAAGGATTTTTCTTTGGGCCAACCTTTGACAACATAAACCATAACTTGTTTCAGGATAACATCATTAGATAAGACATCTTGCCAAATCTCCATGTTGGGACATATCACAGTGTCATCTACATTTGCAATGATACATTCTTCAATATCCTCTACACCTTCAGCATTCAACTCAACATTTTCAACGGGAAGTCTGGATAGAAAGTCAGCTTTAACATTTTTGCCACCAGCAATATGAAGCATGGAAAAGTTAAATTCTAACAATTTGGTGGCCAACCTAGCAAGTCTAGCTGTGGACTTCTTTATTTTAATACCTGAAAGAATGTCAACTAAAGGTGTATGGTCAGTTCTCAACCAAAATTTCCTTCCCCACACATATGATTTAAATTTATCAACACCCCAAACACAAGCTAGCATTTCCTTTCCAATAACCGAATAACTCAATTCAACATCTTTCATTCTCCTTGAAGCAAAACCTATTGTCACTTCCTTGTTTCCAATCATTTGAGATAAAACAGCGCCCATACCTTAGGAACTGGAATCTACTGTAATAAAGGTATCCCTGCCTTCAACATACGCCTGAAGAGCTGGAGCAGATAAAATGCACTCCTTGATAAGAACAAAATGTTCTTGACATGTAGCCGTCCAAACGGAATCAGATCCCTTTTTTAGTACATTCCTGAAACACTCAGTAAGCGCAGAGAAATTCTTTATGAACTTTGCGTAAAATTCACACAATCCGAGGAAAGATCGTAACTGATCTTTATCCACAGGACGTGGTGCATTAACAATGCCTTCAACAATGCTGGGTTTTTGTTTTACACCATCCTTGGTGAGAACATGGCCTAAATATTCAATTTCATTGACAGCGAAAATACATTTGTCTTCCCTCAACGTTACACCATTGTTTTGGATCGTTTGTAAAACTAACTCTAGTACTTGGTTGTGTTCAATTTCTGTATCAGTATGAACAAGAATATCATCTTGAAAAACTACAACGTTAGGAACATTTTGAAACATCTTGATCATAACTTTCTGAAACACAGAAGCAACAGAAGCCAGTCCAAATGGCATTCGACAAAATTGAAATGTACCATCAGGTGTTACAAAAGCTGTCAGATGGCGAGATTGTTTATCCAAAACAACCTAATGGTACGCTGACCGCAAATCCAATTGAGAAAACCATTTGGACTGACCTACAGCTGTAATCAAATCATCAATGTGTGGTAATGGAAAATGTTCCACCCAAATGGCCTTGTTAAGAGATCTTAAGTCCACGCATAAACGAAGTTCACCAGTCTTCTTTTTGGCCAAAACAATGGGTGATAGCCACAGGGTAGCATCAACTTTTTCTATAATGCCATCAGTCTGCATTTTATTTAACATGGTAGTAAGTTCACTTCTTATGCTGTGTGGAACATTTCTAAGTTTGTGTTTCATAGGAATTGCACCATCTTTAACCTTAATGGTATGTACAAAATCTTTTACCTCGTCAATTTTATCATGAAACACATTCTCAAACTTTTGAATCCATTGACAACATTCAGAAACAGAATTCACTAAAGAAACAGGATTTTTCTGCCCTGGTCTAATAATCATGCCAAACTCCGCTTGGTGCCACCACCCTAACACATTAGTGCCTTTGTAAGCTACATAGACTTTTCCATGACTGGTTTTGTTATCAAAAGTGATATCTGCCCAAAAATAGCCAGCTAAATCAATTCTGCTGCCTTCAAATGCAGTAGTGATAACATCAGGAGGAAGTAGTACCATATGTGACCAAGATTGATTGTACCTGTCAATGGAAATAATAGTGAGCCTGGCTCCAGAGTCAATTAGTAAAGAAATGTCGGAGTTTTGAATTTTGACATTTACTAACGGGGCACCATATCTTTTTTCAGTGCATACATTGTTAATTTCTAAATACTCAACAGAAACCACAGACAAAGATAATTCTTCCACTCTTTTCTTAACAAACTCTTGGTTGTCCGAAATTGAGTGCTCTTGAATACTTCTGATGGGAAAACGTTTGCCACCCCTGCAAAGCTTTCCAAAGTGACCCATTTTCTTACATCTCCAACATTCTTGAGCAATAGCTGGACAATTTTTATAGTTAGATAGATGAGATAAGGAACCACATCTAAAACACTGGAAACCAGAAAAAGTTCGACCTGGTACTGCAGTTTTTCCCCCTCTGGCGTTGCTATCAATAGACTCTTTACCCTTCTTTTGCTTAACATCATTGGAATTAAAAGTCTGTGGAATGTTACTTGAAATATTAACTTTAGCTACAGAGGTATTGTTGGTATTAAATTCTAATTGCTTGGAATCTAACTCTGAACGCTCAATACTCTTGGCTATATCGATGGTTTCATCTAGGGATGGATTTTTACATGAAAGTAATTTTTGCTGAATTTTCTTTGAAAAACATCTACAAACTATTTGATCTCTGATAAGTTGAGACGTAAAGTCTTCAAAATCACAGTAACTGGCTAATACTTTTAAGGCAGTAACAAATGTATCAATAGATTCATTCGAACCCTGAACACGAGTAAAAAATGTATGTCTATGCACCACCAAATTGACTCTACCCTCAAAATATGTACTCAATTGTTTGAGAGCCATTTGATATTCATCCATATCACCACTGTCATGACTGGTATATACAGGTAAGTGGTCAAAGACATTCTGACCTTCTACACCTAAATAGTAGTACAGAAGACTACGTTTTCTGTCTGATTTGAATTTCAACCCATCGATTGCTCCCAAATACGCATTGAACGATCTGAACCATAACCGCCATTTGAGAGGTGGTTCACCAGGTTCTTGTAAAAAATGACTGGGAGGTGTAACAGCTTGCATGGTGATATAAATGCTTTTGAAAGATAAACAACAACAACAAAATTAGAGTGAATGGAAATATAAAAACAAACAATGAAGCAAATAAATGAGTAATGGTTTCATAAGAATATAACTAATAAAACTAATAGAATGATTGAATGACTGAAACCACAAAAGTTGCAGAAAAAAAATGTCATAAAGTTTGTGTGTGGATCACCGAATCCACATGGACTGTAAAAGGAATAATCAGCTCAGATGTACCAAAAACTGCCAATGAAGGTGTGTGGATCACCGACTCCACATAAAACATAGCAGGCAAGCAAGCACGAAGAAAAGAGTTCGTGGTAGAAACAGAGCGTAGTTGATGCGCATGGGTGAGGACGTCACAACAGAGCAAGAAACGCAGCATTGGAGAGAGGAAGCTGAGCACGACCGGAGCGATCTCCCGCGGCCGAGGATGCATTGGAGATAGGAAGCTGAACACGACCGGAGCGATCCCCCATGGCCGAGGATGTGAAGAGCCAGAAGTGACCGGAGCGATTTCCCACGGTCAAATGAAGACGGAGGCGTCCCACGGAACAGGTAAGCTTGGAGTTTAGAAATGAATTGCAGTGTTGCGTAGCTGCCAGCAGAGAAGCGTTGCTGTGGAAACACAGACGCACAGGAGGAATCCAAATGACGTATGAAAATCAGGTCAATGAAGCAGGAATCCAAGCGATGCGTGGAATGCTGGACACTGGGAGCTCGTGAGGAGAGCTTGCACAGCTGCGATGTGAGTAGGATGGCTCGTGCGAGCACGGACATTCAAAAAGCAACAGTAACAGCCGATGCCAAAAATTCAATAATAAATCCAGAAGAACATCAGCAAGGACGTATAACCAGCATAAATAAAGTCAGGAGGCCGGAAAGGAAATAAAAACGAAGATCCCAGGGCCCGTAACCAGAGAAAACGATAGCGGAAAGGCTAACAGTAATTAGAAAAAAAAAATTACAAACAGAATGAAAGTGAAAGATAAAACTTGCCGAGTTGGAATAGTCCATATCCCAAGATTGTCGCCAAATGTAAAGTTGAGAGGCAGACAATTGAAGTAGTTTTCTCTTGTAGTTTATTGTAGAAACAGCATACAGGTCCAAGGGGCCCAGAGGATCAGTACAAACTGCACATCAGAGTTCTAATCCCCTGTCCCTAACATTCTAATACAGAATAACATATAATAGAAGCGCCAACAGATTACATACATTCTAAACCAGAAAATGATGAATAGAGGAGCCCACAAATAGTAAGTAGAGAATAATAATGCGAAGTGAAAGAACACCACAAGCCTCTTTAGTTAATTTTGCATAATCGTATACAAAGCTGATGACTTTGCTCTTTAGGGACCCATCGGGAGTAGGCCCAGAGGAGGAGGTGCCTTGAGGTTAGGCTGTAGGGCTTCTAACAGGGGCAGGAATCCCCCAACAGTAAAAAAAAAATAAAGTAACTCAATTCATTTGGCTCACAGGGAGGGAGGCTACAGCCTCCCTGCATTGTGAGGACGGGAGCGGCCGCATTGTAGGCCACAGACAGCCTGTTTCCAATTGCAGCTCTCCAGTGGAATGGAGGAGTCAGGGAGCGATTTGAAGCCTGTACCTCAGTCCCCTGCATGCTCCGGAGCTTTTTTCCTTGTGATCGGAGTGCGATTACTGCGTTGGACTCATTTTTGAGTTGATGATGTGGCGCCAAGGAGATGGAGCTTAGGCTCAGGCGGTCATTTTCCTCAGCATCAGGCCACTCCCCCCACTCCCCACCCGAGATCATGATATTCAAAGAACAATTCTCGCAAACATATTAGGAGTCTGCGTAACCGGCCTCTTGTAAACAATCCTGACTTACTTCATTGGGCTCAGCCCAGTGTTCCGTTGCTCCCCAGTAAGATTTGTGCTGTACAAAGGCCAATACAAAGCTATATATGTTTCTATTTATATTTGCTTCAATACATAGGAGCCTCTGTACTCCTTAACATGTTGCCTTTTGGCCACTTTGATGCAGTATCCATCCTCTGAGTTACTTTGGTGCTCTGTGGCTCCATCTCTCAGATACTGTGCCATCAGTCTCGGTGGCAGATGGCGTGTCCTTACGTTTCCTGGGTTCATATTAGTACTGTAAATAGAGGAGCCAGATTGTTTAAGCAGAGGCACTGGATGGTGTGGGTTGTAGTCAAGACTCTTATTTGGAGACTTGGTCACTATTCCACTGGGCTTTTGCTGAATCCTGAGAAGAGGGGTTGGGATGGTCTGTCTGTCAAGATTGCCTGGTTGAAGGCTTGTCTGGAAGGCACACATTTCAGTTGTTTCTTGAATCTTTGGAAGTTTGGCTGATCCACAAGAGACTTTGGGACTTGTCCCTGGTGCTGCAGAGATATCTTTTTACTCCATTCTTCTCTCTCCTCACCTTCTGTTGATAAATCTGTGTTAAGGGTCTGCATCTGAGAATGCTTAAAGATGTATATTGGGCTCTAGTTTTTACAAGTAATGTGGACCTTTACCTCAGAAAAACTGATCACCCATGGCTCTTCTTGATTCTGGATTCCACAGAACATATTTGACCTTGTTGGCTGTAGTTAGTGTGAGAGGAAGCCTTCCATCCATTCAAGTCTGTTCCCAAATCCCAGCCATTCTCGTTGCCCGATTAGTAGTACTTGGTGATCGGCTGCCTCATACCTCGCATCTCATCTCTTCCTGTTTCCCCCATATTCATTCTCCGTCCTCTTTCTCCATCAAGCACTCTTTTCCTCTCTGTACCATTTTCGCTGTCGCCATCTCTCAATTCTTTTAACAGCCCTCCATCTTTTCTCCCTGCCTTCTCTCTTCCTCTCCCACAGGTGAGGGTTAATGGGTTAGTATTTCACATATTCTGCTGTCCTATATATATGTATTTTTGGAAGCGGCTGTAGCTGTTTATGTTGAGTTGTGCTACAAAATGGTGTCTGTGCCAGGCAGTTTATCATAATTTCTTGCTAACCAGATAAGTAGTTGAACTACTGTTGGTATTTTGTTCCTTAATGGCATTCCTTAGACAGATCCATCCTTTTGTTCTTGCCAGTTTTTCGATGCAAATGGTTGCAGTAATTAAGTTTAACTCTCCCCTGACAATTGTTGGTTGCAATGTTCAGCTAAATTCATTGCTTCCCTTGTGTAAATAGCAAAGTACTTTGATTTTGGAGCTCAAGGCAGATTTCATTAATGAGTCTGCGTTCAGCCAAACGGAAAAATACACATAATATATTATTTTAGATGCAAATAGCGCACTTGCAGATGGCAAAATCAATTTTATTTGAATTGTTATTGTAATTTTATAAACATGGGACCGAGCTTAAACTCTCATTACTATTGCAATCACAGGACTGGAAGTGTGTTCAAGATACATTTGTTTTATTTTTGGAAACGTTGTACTTACATTAAAAAGTTGATAAAAAATTATGCACTTCATCCAAGATATAAGTCACTAAATAAACCCAAACAAACCCAGTATTTGTACAGCGCGAACTAATCACCCCTAAGCGTCTCAAGGCACTGGGGGCCGTTGGGAAGATTAAGCGAGCTATTGCCCAGAGTCACAGGGTGCTGGGCTGAGCTGCTGCCGGCGCCGGGGATTGAGCCATGAGCCCTGTGCCCCGCAATCAGCCGCCCTAGCCGCTGTGCCACCCCTCTCCCCTTAAAAATGTATACCCATATGAACCAGGTTTAATTCAAATTTTTTTTTTTAAATAAAGCTCCCATCAGTAGGGAAAATACTCCCAACTCGTTACACTGCTGAAATGGAAATTTACGATTTTGAAGGCATTGATATCATCGGAGAACCCCTGTTCGCCCTACTTAGATCTATATCCACACCCTGTCGGTCTATACCATCCCCTCTGCATGGACTTCATTTTGGGGTCTCTAGGGGTCGCAGCTGCGACCACTGGCTTGACCCTTTTGACCCCTGGCATTGCCTTTGTGACCCCTGGCTCAGAGGTGGCAAAATCAGTGCCAAGAACACATTGGCAACATGTCCTTATGGATGTTGGCTGGGGCTCCACCTTCCTTGTTTTCTGTCAATTTTTTATTACACTTATAAAAAATAATTTATATTATTCACTATTAGTCTAATAAAATATGGAGTACAATTAGCTGGAATATGAACCTCCCTGTCAGCTAGCTGAGGTAAGTCAAAAATAATGCATTTACATGTATGTTGTGTGCATGCTTGCGGGTGACAGTGTGTTTATGTGAGGGACAGGATGTGTATGTTTAAGTATGAGAATGACAGTAAATTTCATATGGTGTGTGATGTCACTTTCGCTACCCCAGGCATTTTGGTGGATTGAAGTCCATGCTCCCCTGTTACTGCTGTTGCTCTTTTCCGGAATGCGTCTCTATCGTGTAGGTGTTTTCATATAGAATAAGATTATTCAGCCAAAAGAGTTTCTTGGTTGCAGAATCATGGACCTAGAATGGTCTAACAGAGGAGCTAGTCACAAGAAGGGAACAAGATTTGGCAGTGCTTAATTTGTAAAAGAATGTGCTCCTGTGCCCAAAGCTCAGCTCAGAAGCCCACAGCCGGTGCTATTAAATGTTGGCGCGTCCAAGGCGTAGTTTTAATTCCACCCCACACTTCTTTAATTCACTACCAGACACAACCTGCTGCTTTATCTCCCTCTTGCAGGTTTCTCTCTGCCTTTCCCCTGTGTTTGTTTTTTGCTCTCTCTCTCTGATGAAGAAAACAAAGGGGAAGATTTACTACGATTTTACTCCATGTTTGCGTCACAAAAGTGATGCAAATGTGCACAAAATCTTTTTGTCTGATTTTCTTTCCAGCTCTAAACTTGTTTAGTGCTGGAAATAAGATTTGCATTACTTAGCGCCAAGGGGTGTACCATGGGTGATGCATGGGCGTTCCCAAGCAACCACACAAGGTTTCTTTATATCAGTGGCGGTTCCTCCGCTAAGACGGAGGAGCGTCGCCCCACTGCTTTTAAGCAGTGTGACGAAAGGAAAAATAAAATGATAATAACTTGTTATTATCATTTTATTGTTTCTTGCTGCTCTGCGGGAGGGTGGGCTGCTCTGCTCTCAGAGAAGGGCTGGGGAGGAGTGATTTGCCCACTCCAAGTGCGCATGAATGCTTAGCTGACCCTCTGGGGCCGGCCAAACGTTCATACGCACTTTGCATGTTCTCCACACAGGCTGCATTACAGCCTGCGTGGAGAACATTCCCAGGCCCCCATTCTCTGTCTGAGCGCCGAACCATTGCATTGCAGCGTCGTGATTGGTCAGGGGAGCCTGGGTGTGCTTCCTGGTTGCTGTTCCGGCCCGAGTCCGACGGAGGAGAGACAGAGCAGAGACGCAGGACATGGCAGTAAGTGGTTTTTTTTTTACACTCCCCTTACTTCCTCCCCTCCTTCCCCCACCCCACGCCGGGCGCCATATATATATAGTTATAGTTAGGACCTAGTTTTCATAGGAAAAGAGTTTATTGACTTGCCTATATCTTTGGCGCTGGTTGACGAATCTTCATAAACTTTTCCTAAAAAAAGTGTTTTAGTAGTCTTGTTGTGCATGGGAAGTTTCAGGGTGATCCGTTAAGCAGGGGCTGAGAAAAAGGGGGCTTAAAAAAAGTGTGTTTTCCCATCTTAATTCCCACAGGATACATTGCGAACCTACAGCCCGAACGGCTGGACGGAATTACACCAAATTTGGCAGAAAGGTAGATGTTCTTACACAGATTGTACTTTTTGTTATTTGGTGCTAATCTGTTCAGTAGTTTTTGAGAAATTTAAGAAGAAAATGTTAGTGATATCTTTGGCCGCGAAGCCTTCCCGAAAAAAGACGAGCTTGTGCAGGGAAATGCACAGCTCTGATTGGCTGCTAACACTTCAACCAGGAAGTACTGGCAGCCATCTTGGGACTCGGCTTGACCAAGTCCCCCCCCAAAAAAGTGAAAATATAGAAAAGGGGGCAGGGTATAAATACCCTGACCCCCAAGCCATGGTTTTGGGGCCCCCTGGAACCCCACCACGCAAAAAAAGCATTTTTCTTTTATTTGTACCGCCAGGTCGCGATGAACTTTCAAATTCACAGTAAAACATTTTTTTATAAGAAGTCCGGACTCCCGCCCTTTGTTTATTTACAGTCTCCGGGTCAGCCAGTTCCTGGAGCCTGTTTTTGTAATGGAGGAGGGGGCGCACTGCCCCCCTCCTTCCTGGACCTGAATATTGCCCCGGGGACAACCACCTCCCCAGGGCTTCTTTAACAATGAATGCGGGAAGGCCTGTAAGGCCTCCCCCGCTGCCCCAGAGACCACCATCACCCTAGGGCTTATTTTTTTTTTAAGATGGGGGTCCTCTTGCACCCCCTAGCCCCGGGGACCACCATCTCCCTAGGGCTTATTTATTTTTTTAAGATGGGGGGTCCTCTTAGACCCCCAGGGACCACCACCTCCCTGGGGCTTAATCTGAAAATATTGCAGTGGGCTGTGTGGACTCCCACGCAGCCACAGGGGCCGCCACCTCCCTGAGGCTTTAACTTTAATGAATGGGGGGGTGCATGGACCCCTCAGGCCCGAAGATCACCACCTTCCTGGGGCTTTTGCAAATTTGAATGAAGGTCTTTGTGGCTCCACCCCCTTGCTCCATCACTCTGTTAACATGCCTCCTGGTGCACTACTAGTTGTGGGAAGAAGTCCCTTTGGCTGCTGAGGGTCCTTGGGGCCGAACAACCCCTCCTGTTACCTCCAGTAAGTCCCACATAGCGGGATTGCTACGATGTCTTGAGAGGCCACACCCCCTTCTCCACCACTATGCATACGCACCTCCTGGCGCACCACAAGTTAGGGATTGAAGTCCTCTTGGATGCTGAGGGACCTTGGAGACCAAGAAGTCTTCCTGGTACCTCCTGTAAATCCTACACAGCGGGATTCCTGAGAGCTGGTTAGAGGCCCAGCCCCCTTTCTCCACCACTCTGCAAATATGATTACTACTTGAAAAAATAGAAATTCACTGAAAAAAACGAAGGTTATACAGACATTATAGTTTGGAATAAGCATTTAAAAAACCTTAGGAATTCACTGAAAAAAGCAAAGGTTACATGGACATTATAGTAAGGAAATAGATTTTTTTTTTAACTTGGAAATTCACTGAAAAACCAAAGGTTACAGGGACATTATAGTTAGACTCAGATTTCACTGGTACAAAGCCATAGAAATTCAGCAGTTATAGTTACCTGAGCTAATTATAACTTACGCACTGCTTATGACCTCACATATTACATCACTCATGACATGGTCAGTGACATTACTGATGACATCATGCACAGAACCACTCACACACTCATACCTTACAATCTACCATACACTCACAGAACCATTCACATACCTATTCACCTATCCATACAACTTGTCACACACCTCCTCACTCATCCATGATATCACTCACATACCCACTCACTCACCCATACAGATACTCACACAACCACTCACTCACTCATATAGCTACTCATACAACCACTTATCTCACCCATACAACAACTTACACAGCCATACAATCACTCATACAGCTACTCATACACCCACTTAATCAATCATACAGTCACTCAGGCAGCCAGTAACTCACCCATACAGCATCTCAACGGACCTATTGACACACCCATAGAACTACTCACACACCCTCACAATCACTTATATATCCATTCACTCATCCCTACAAGCACTCAGACGACCATTCACTTACTCATACAGCCACTCACCCAGACACTCACTCTCCAATACAGCCACTCACACACCCACTCAGTTAACCACACACCCACTCAAACAGCCACTCACTAACCCATACAGCTACATACACATCCACTCACTCACCCATACAGCCACTCACACAGCCACCCAGTCACCCACAGCAACTCACACACACACTCACCCACCCATAGGGCCACTCGCACAACCACACACACACCTGTTCAGCCCTTCACTCACATACCCAGTCACCCGCCAATACAGCCACTCACTCACCCATACAGCTACTCACACACCCATTTATTCACCCATACAGCTTCTTACACCCCCTCTTATTCACCCACACATCCACTCACACACTGAAACAGACAGTCACAAAGCCACTCAGATGACATATGTTACAAACAGTATCATTCATTAGTAGTAGTGAAAAAATTGTAATTTAACTTATGGTATAGCTTAGTATATATCTGTAAGCCTCAGGAATATTTATGAAACACTTACAACTACTGGATGATGATGACATCAGTGATGTCATTTGAAATGTCATCATTGATGTCACTGACCATGTAATGAGTGATGTAATATGTGAGGTCATAAGCACTGCATTGCAGGGGCATAAGTTATAGTTAGCACAGGCAACTATAACTGCTGCATTTCACTGGGTTTGTTCAAGTGAAATCTGAGCCTAACTATAACGGCCCTGTAACCTTTGTTTTTTTCAGTGAATTTCTACAGTTTTTTAAATTCTATTTCCCAATTATAACTCCCCTGTAACCTTTGTTATTTTCAGGGAATTTCAATGGTTTTAACATTTTTATTTCCTAACTGTAACCTGTAAACTTTGAAAGTAGGTGTGTGAGTGGCTGTATAGGTCGGTGAGTGGGTGTATGAGTGGCTGTGTGGGTCTGTGTGTGGATGTGTGAGTGGCTGTATGGTTCTGTGAGTGGGTGTGTGAGTGATTCTGTGATACCTTTGTGGGTCTGTGACTGGGTCTGTGAGTGGCACTATGGGTCTATGAATGGCTGGGTGAGTGGCTGTGTGGGTATGTGAGTGCCTGTGTGTGAGTGCCTGTGTGTGTCTGTGAGTGAACGCTGCATCAGCAAAGTTGGGACTGCGTTGTAAGTCAAGATCGTTGCGTCGCGCTGTCGGCCAGCGGTGTCCACAGCTTTGGTGCAGTCAGCGGTGATGCGGCGATATTGCGGGGAATGTGCTGGTTCCTAACGACTTTTCAATGTCGATACGTTGGCTTCTTGGGTTACAGCACCAAACACTCACTCCCACGGGTCCAGGACTGGTTTTGGCATCACTTGGCAGAGCAGGACTCAAAGCAGAGAATCCCAGGTGCTGGAAGAAAGATGCAGACGAAGTCTTTGATATCCCTGAGACTTCACCTTTAGAGATACAGGCTTTAGAAAGTCAAGTCTAGTCCTCTCACTCCCAGGCAAGAAGCAGCAGGCAGCAGGACAATACAGCAAAGCAAGCAGAAAAGTGGTAGTCTCTCCTGGCAGCACAACAGCTCTTCTTCCTGGTAGAATGTCCTCAGTTCCAGAAATGTTCTGAGTATATGGTGTCAAAGGTCATGTACTTATACCCATTTTAGCTTTTAAAGTAGGGAGACTTCAATGAAAGGTCTTTGTAGCACACAAGATCCTTCACTGGCTCCAGACACACTACATGGGGTTATGCAACTCTTTGTGTGAAGACAGGCACAGCCCTATTCAGGTGCAAGTGTCAGCTCCTCCCTCCCACTCTAGCTCAGGAAGACCCATCAGCCTGGTGATGGGTCATCAGGATATGCAGGGTACACCTCAGTTCTCTTTGGGTCTGACTGTCTAGAGGGAATGCACAAAGCCCAGCTGTCATGCAACCCGGATGTGTATTGCAAAGGCAGAGGCACAGAATAGGTAAAGTAAGAAAATGCCAACTTTATTAAAGTGGCATTTTCAGACCTGCAATTTAAAAACCAACTTCACTAAAAGATGTGTTTTTAAATTGTGAGTCCGGAGACACCAAACTTACTCTTCCTATATTTTCCCAATTGGAAATTACACTTGTAAAGTGTTACAAGGCAGCTCCAATGCTAACCAATGGGAGAGATAGGCCTTGCTGTAGTGAAATACGAATTTGAGGGCATTTCACTACCAGGACAAGTTAAAACTGAAAAGTACATGTCCAACCTTTTAAATACATTGCACCCTGCCCATGGGGCTACCTAGAGCCTACCTTATGGGTGACTTATATGTAACAAAAGGGAAGGTTTGGGCCTGGGAAGTAGATGTATTTGCCAGGTCAATATGGAAGCTTAAAACTGCATGTAGAGGCCCTGCAGTGGCAGGCCTGCAACATGTTTGAAGGGCTACGTATGTGGGTGGCACAATATGTGCTGCAGGCCCACTAATAGTATTGATTTACAGGCCCTGGACACATGGAGTACACTGTACTAGGGACTTATAAGTAAATCAAATATGCCAATCACGGAGAAACCAAATGTATTTAAATTTTAGACACAGAGCACAGGCACTTTGACACTGATCATCAGTGAAAAAATGCACAGAGTCCAAAAGTCAGCAAAAACAAAGTTCAACACAAAGTCAAAAACAGGATGTTGGAAGGCAAAAAGTCAGGGGAAACCATGCCAAAAGATGCCAGGTCTAACGCTTTCTAATTTGTGCTATATTACATTATTAAACAACAGCATAAATACAGAGGAGTGGTGTTGATGCCCACTAAAAGCACAGCACCCATCTGAGAAGAGATAGAATTGTCTTATTGAAAGAGTAACAGCCTTGGTCTAAGGTGCTGAGACTCTCCCATTTAACATGTCATGCTGAAAAGTTCATATATGGTTCAAATAAAATTATAATCAAGAAGTGTTTTATTAAATATATTAAAATATAGCAGCAATTTTGAGACATGCGTGCACCATCCCAATAACCTATTTGAAGTATAGCTGCTTCGTAGAAGTGTTGGCTCTGTCCTATAAGAAGTACCAGCACAGTACCAGTGCTCTCTCATTTAACGTTTTTAATCTGCTTGGAAGAGATTGTATTATTCAAACTATAGTAAAGCACTTTGCCAGCAAGTGCCAGTACTACCCCTGACCCAACAATGTCCTTTTTAGATTTCTCGTGCACAGCGCTAGCGCTGTGCTTGCAAACTCTCTTGTATTTAAAAAAGAAAAGGGACTTAGAGCCAGCCCATTACTTACCTTTACTTACCATTGGCTAGCTCCCACGTCACTCTCCTTTCCCTGCTTCCTATTGGTCAGCGCCTCCTCCTCGGCATCATCTTCCTCCTGGGCTTCATGTCTTCGTCCTGCCGTGGAGCCTGGACCAAGTACTGCTTCCGGTGGCCAGTGTCCTTCTACAGCAGGCTCCTGCAGATCCTCTTTTTTAAAGAAACATTTTTGAGCCCTCTGCTTTACCCACGCCCTCCCCGTCCCCATTGTTTTTAAAACCCACCCGCTCTCCGTTGCTCCTTTACAACCCCCTCCCCCTTCTCCCATTCTCCTTAACCCACCCTCCTATGTTCCCTGTTAAAAGAACCATTGTGTTTCCTCCACCAAGGTAAACAGAGTGAGGAACTGTTATTTATTATTTTTAAACACAAAACTCCTTTAAATTTTTCTTGTGGTGTATTGTAAAATTTAACTCAGTCAAGTGTTTCGGAACACACATTCTCAATTCTGGAATAAAGTTCCGTTTTAATTGATCAAATACGGCGCTGTGCTACAATTTCTCTGAGTATACTTTACATAGTTGAATGAATGAATGAATGAATATTAGCTTTATAAAGCGCGAACTTTGCCCAGAGGCGTCAAGGCGCTGCGGAAAGGGCCATCAGACGAGAATGCATTAAAGGCTCACAGTGATAAGCTGGTGAATAGCCAAGTCTTCAGGGCCTTACGGAAGAGAGAATGAGACTCCAGTCCAGAGATTGCAGAAGGGAGGGAATTCCAGAGCCTAGCCGCAACAAAGGAGAAGGCTCTACCCCCCCATCTTGCTCTCTTAAACCTGGGAACTACCAGCAAATCTTTACTGGCAGTACTTTACTGCTTGGTAGGGGCGTATCTTTGAAAGAGCCTTTTAATGCCTTCCGAACCTAGGTTGTGATAAAGCCTAGTTCAGAGAAGTACACCAAAGGTAAAGTGTATATTGCACAGAATTCACAAAATGCATACTCCTGTCAAATAGCAGAAATGTGGTTTTGTGTGTATCTGCAATAAAATTGATTTGCATATTCTTCTGCCCGCACACCTTTGTTCCATCCCCTTTGTTTTTAGAGATGAAGTTATCCGCGCCTCCAGTAAAATCCTGCCCATTAGCTGCCCCCAGATGAATCTGTTACAAAGGAAAGCTGATACGGATCCCTTTAAGCAGATACCTGAGCAGATCTTCTAGGGATGTGTTCTGCTCTTCTAGCTTTGTGCTTCCCTATTAACTTTTCTGTCCTGCAGCAAGCCTGACTGCGTTGTGGTATTTCGTTAGCTGCATGAAGTGTAACAGCCCTTTTCTTAATTTATAAAGATTTCTATAGCGCAGACCACGCTAAGTTGATGTCAAAGCACTTTTCATTTAGCACTCTCCGGCTTTGCTTTGTTCCTATCCTGCCGCCTACCACTTTCCTGGTGTTTCTAACCCCCCACCCTGTTTTTCACCCCCCTCTCCCGCTCTCTGTGTTTCTCACCCTCCTCCCACGGGGTCCCAACCTACTGCACTGGTTTTTGCATTGTGCACTGCAGCGTGGGTTGCTGTGCAACATGGCTTACAGTAAAAAAAACAACAACAAAAAAAACGATATAACGGGATCAGTGCTGGCCACGTCATAGTGCTTTTATTTTTATTTTTACTTTAAGCCATGATGCGCTGCAGCTCGTCCTGCTATACAACATGTAAAAAACATTGATAAAGCCAATAGATTTTGCAAAGGCTAAACCTATTTGCTTTGCCACTGCTTGTTTATTAGGTCTTAGTTTGGCTGTGCAGATGTCTAACCAGGCCCTTTGGTTGTAATATGCACGGAGAAGCCTTTCAGTCCACCCATCTCAACCTTTGGCTTTTTTGGACTACTGTCTTTCAGGCACTGGCTTGAGGCTTCTTTAATCATATCTTCTTTCCGCCCAGAGAAGTACTGATCTCACCTCATGCACCTGGCTATAAGCCTTCAATGGATGGATAAGAAGCAATTTTCCCACTGTAAAGTACATAGATCATCATCCTTTTTCATCACATTCCCTCCTTTCACACATGCATTAAAAAGACAAACTATCTCTTGCCCCTGTATTTCCAGCTTCCATCGCTCAGGCACCTCCCTCTTCCCCCATTTCTACACAGCTGCCCGGTGGCCCATCCTCCTATACCCCCCATGAATCCCATTTCTCTCAGCCTGCCCTCTTTCCACCAGTGTATCTCACTACTCCTGCCCCACCCCATTCCCTGGTCTCTTTCCACTGCACCTGCCACTCCCAGCCCTTCATCTTTCCCCGGTCTCCCCCTCTATACACATACACATAGCAGACTCTGCAGAACCTGTGTGAGGGCAGTCCGCACACCAACCACACATCACTCTATATCTCCATGCAGAACATCGCCCTCTATGATGACCTCTGCAATTAACCTCTACTCTATCAATAAATTATGGTGCAGAAGGGCCTGACAGTTGTTGTTTAACATTCATGAAAACCAACTCAGGTGAGGCAGTTCTACAACACTGGACCTATCTAGCTGCAGGGCAGAAAGTGCAGTAGCATCACTACAGAAGACTTCTGTGCTTTTACTTTCCTCTTCCCTTTTTAGGTTTCGCCTGCACAGCACTTGCACCCTGCTTGGGAAATCTCTTGTGAAGAAAACAAATCTTAATAGGGGCTTAAAGCCCGCCCTTTACTTACCTCTGCTTACCTCCTGGGCTTCACTCTTCATCCAAGCCACAGAGCTTGGACCAAGTATTGCTTTCTGCAGCCAGTGTCCTTCCACTGGCCGCAGGCTCCTTCAGGTACTCATTTGTTGTACTGAAATGCAGTCCTTCTCTTTCACTTTTAGATACACTCTAGAAGAGTGCATGTGTCTGCTGTCTCCCTCCCCCGTGTTGTTTGTCACCCCGCCCTCTTCCCATTGCCCGCTGTTAGTGCCTCCTCCCTTGCAATGTCTGTCTCCCCCCCACCCCCCACCCATCGGTTGCCCTCCAGTGCGATGTCTCAGCGTGTGTCTTCTGAGGATGCAGGAGACTACTTGTCCAAATATGCTCAATTACGGACATCAGAAGCTCTGCATCAGAAAGGGCAAGGACGCACAACTGTGTCCAAACATGGCTGCATATAACATTCCATGATGCCCTACCCCTATTCTCCCCACTCCCCCACATGCACTCTCTCACACACCCCACCAGGCTTGTGCTTACCCTCAGGTCTCATTGTTTACCCTAAGTCTGAGTCCTGCCTAAGTCCCCACTTGTTACTTTCAGTGCCCGCTTAACGTGTCTGCAGGAGGCCCTGTCATGGTGGATGTGTTCTCACATGGCATGCCTCCTGGGGCTGCTTAGCCAGTCTGAGACATTCTTGGCATGCTTGACGCGGACTCTCGAGCTGTGACAGAGTTGTGAGGAGTGCTGTGAGGAGGGTCTCAGAGCGTCTGTTAGGTCGCTCACTCTCCCTCCTTCCTGTGCAGACCTCTTCCGAGCTGAGGGAGCCTGCTCCATGCCCTTACCCGTGCTTTAGACACCAGGTCAGCACAGCGCCACCAGGACCTCTATAGCAGGGCAGAGAGCTTTGAGCACAGCACAAACACTGATCTGCAAATGCAGGCTGTTGTACTATAAGACACTGCAGTAATGTATGAAGTGCACGGTACCTTTAAGAACTTGTTATGAGTGAGCGAGCTCCTGCTTTGCGGAGCGAGCTCACTTGTCAAAAGTAAATGCATTACGGTTGCTATATTTCCTTTTAAGTTACTGTTTTATTACCCGTGCTGCTGTCCCGCATCGGTTGCTCAGTCTTCATTGGGCGTCTGATGCATGAGGACAGGCTGCGTGTGGGCTCCTAATTTATTACCTTGTAGTTCACAAAATAAACGTTATTCTTATCTCCGCTTGGCTCCTGAAGTCTCTATGTAACATTTGGAGACAATTTATCAAGAAATTTGAGAATTTGGAGCGTACAGTGAACTCCGGATAACCCACGCTATCATCAATATAATTTCACTCGTGGAAGCCATCACCCGGTGAGTGCTTCTCCAGTACTTCCTGGAGCCTCCACAGCCCAAGGCTACTTTTTGGCTATTTCGAGCACAGCTCCATGCACTTCCTCATTTCGGCTCCATGTGCTCTGCTTCTTCCTCAACACGGGTGAACCACCGAGCCAGCGCGATCGGGTATGCACTTGATATAATTTCTTCAGTTTACATGCCTGTCCTACAAGTAAATATTTAGCTGCCCTATGCGCATATGTCCTCCTGGCTCTAATTTTACATTTCTGATCTGTTTCTGCTTTAATTATCAACATTGTGCCAATACGCTCATATTTCAATGCCAGTGCTAGATTGCTTTGGATATTTCAAATTTACAGCAACGTTTCTTTAAAACTTGACAGCTTTTGTTTGAATTGGCTCAAGTGAACTTGGAAATGCTTATTGACTTTTCAGAACTGTGTAATTACCTGTATCAAATCTTCATTGGTTGGTGGCATCTTAAACGATTGTTTTCAATAGCTTCTAACAATTTAGCTCAGATCTCATAATTTCTTCAACTTTCTGGCAAGCCTTTGATTAAGTGGAATGCTGGGTTAAGTTCTTTTGAGAATTATTTATTTGCAGTTGGAGCACATAGCTTTGAACCGAAAAGAAAGGCTGATATTTTGTTTAGTCATTTGGGAAATGAAAGACAGCAAGTTTTTGATCATTTGCCTCCAGCTGCTGCCACATCTTGACAATCCGGAGATTCTAATGAGTACTCAGAAGCAATTACAAGAGTTAGGGCCCCATGTATGTACCTTTTTTAAGGTTGCAATGGCCCGATTTGCAGAATCGGGCCTTTTGCAACAGGAAAAAAAGGCTTTCCCAATGTACAAAACCCTATTTTGTGATTCAGTAACCTATTACCGAAGCGCAAAATGGGTTAGCGATTCGCTATTAGGAAGGGGCGTGTTTAGGGCACCCCTTCCTAATACCGAATCGCATCAGTATGTAAGAATGTTTTGTTACCGAAATGCGGTCGCAAAACATTCGCATTTTACCACCTACTTCAAGTAGGTGGTAACCCATTCACAAATGGGAAGGGCTAACCAATGGACCCCTTCCCCTTTGTGAATGTATGCAAAACTTTTTTTAAGAGCAGGCAGTGGTCCCATGGACCACTGCCTACTCTTAAGGAAACTTTTAATTGTTTTTCTAAATGCAACTTGTTTTCCTTTAAGAAAATGGGCTGTATTTAAAAAAAATGATTGCTTTATTTAAAAGCAATCACTGACATGGTGGTCTGCTGACCCCAGCAGGCCACCATCCCCATGATTTTACAGATTCCTAGGGGGTCGCAAATTGCGACCTACCTCATTAACATTAATGAGGTAGGTGAATTTGTGACCCCCTACGAATCGCTATATGAAACTCTTGGAGTTTCATACATTTGTGATAGCGATTACCTAATTGCGATTCGCAGAAAATCACAATTAGGTAATCGCTATTACAAATGCTGATACATGTGGCGCTTAGAGTCAAATTCTCAGAACAGCCTAGCTTTCTATTGGAGAGATTTAATTTTTTCAAGAAGAAACAAACGTGATGAAACTGTTGAAGGATTCATATAAGCATTAAGGGCATTAGCTGCTACATGCAATTTTGGATCGTCCATTAACATATACATTCAAGATCAGTTTGTGTATAGCTGCTTTTCAAAAAAGACACAAGAAAGGCTACTCAATTGCAGAGAACCTTCAAGGTCAGATGTTGTTGATCTGGTCAAAAGCATTGAACGTTCAATAATCTCCAGTCACATGATGTCTCAAGAATCCACTCAGACATCTTTTCCAATTGTTAACGCTGTGGGGTATTCTGAACATGGTGATGCTGTACAAATTATGGGCAAAGTCATTAAGAATGTTCAACATAATACTAACACTTTTTATTTCAGGTGTGGATCTAAATCCCATTTAAGCCATTATATACAATTTTCAGCAGTAGGTAAACGATGCAATAAGTGCAAGAAATTAGATCACTTCCACAGTGTTTGCAGATCTGGAAAACACCAAGTTAATGTACACAGTGTTGACTTAAATGAAGGGCACTGTCCTGTGGATCTATCAAATATGGTCCTGAATCTGTAGATTGACTCCTTATCTACTAACAAAATTAAGGACCCTTCACGTTAGGTAACTCTAGGTTCCAAAATAACTCTTAACATGATGAATGACTCAGGTTATCGTATCTGATACTTTATTTTACCAACAGAGGGGGTCTAATGTTATCCTGAGCACACCTGACATACATCCTAAAGCTTATGGTGATCAGGATATCAATACGGTTGGGTTCTTCATAGACACTGTGTCTTGTCTTGGCAGGTCAATGTCAAATAAAATCTACCTTGCAGTCAAGGGTAGAAATATGGTTGGCTGGCAGGAGCTTGCAAAACTTGGTCTTATGCTTGTGCCTGGTGCTGATCCACCATTCAGGGTAGCAAATGTATCTTTACTCACTACTGATGATTTTAATCCCACTGAAGATATTGTTAAAAGGTTTCCTGAAATGTTTTCTGGTAAGATTGGGCTCATTCAGAAATATATGCACACAATTAAGTTAAAGAGGCATGCTATACCTGTTACACACAAGGTCAGACCTGTCTCTTTAAGTGTTAGAGCTGAATTGAAAAAGCTATTAGAGAAGTTAGTTGGAGATGGCATTATCAAACCCACTGACTCCTCTGAATGGGTAAGTCCCATTGTAATTGTGCGTAGAAAGGATGGTGAGATTATCTTGTGCGCCGATCTGCGCAGTCTCAACAGGAACATTGTGGTTGATTGCCATCCTCTGCCCAAGGTTCGAGACTTACTTGCCAACATTGGAGACTCTACATTTTTCACACTTTTGGATCTCAAATCAGCTTACCACCAGATTCCATTAGATGAAAGGTCCCAAGAGTTAACCACCTTTGTAACTCCTTTTGGAGCATTTAAGTTTTGCTGACTCCCTTTTGGATTGGCTTTAGCAGCTAGTGTTTATTATCAGCTTGTGTCTATCAGTGCCTCATGGATAACATATTGGAGGGTGAGTGGGGTATAAGCGTTTCAAGATGACGTGCTGATTTCTGCAAAATCTTTACCTGAACATAATCACACTCTTGAAACAGTTTTCACTAAGTTTAAAGAATTTGGTTTCACTCTTCGCACAGATAAATGCACATTTTTAGCAGAAAACATTGAATGCTTAGGACATTCTATCACTCTCAACGGTATTTCTCCAAAATATTCACTGATTAAAGCTATTGAAGATGCGCATCCACCCAGTGACAAAGATACACTTCGCTCCTTTCTCGGGCTAAGTGAATACTATTTAAGGTTTGTGCAAGTTTATGCTTTTATAGAGCAGGCTGTGAGGAATTTACTCAAGAAAGGAGTGAAGTATATCTGGTCTGGTGATGAGCAAAAAGCTTTTCAGGAAGTAAAGAATCTCAT
Organism: Calotriton arnoldi; assembly: GCA_963921515.1. NCBI lineage: Eukaryota > Metazoa > Chordata > Amphibia > Caudata > Salamandridae > Calotriton > Calotriton arnoldi. Next base: position 546,579 of record CAWUFW010000707.1, read on the forward strand.
TATTTCAGCCCCAGCTTTAACTCCATTTGTAGCAGCCAGAAAGTGTATCATAATTCTCGATGCCAGTCAAGTTGGATTGGGGGCTGTGTTTTCACAGTTATGTCAGGTCAAAGAAAACACCATTGCCTTTGCCTCTCTTTCTCTCTCTCAGTAAATCGGAAGTCGATTACAGCACCATTGAGCGAGAGGCATTGGCATGCTGTTGGGAGGTGTAAAGGTTCAAGACTTTCATTTGGGGGTTCCCATTTTGATCTATTCACAGACCACAAACCATTGCTCCACCTTTTGAATGGTAATGGTTCAGGGAAAGCATATCACGATTGGTCAGATTGTTATCAGAGCTGAAAGAATTTAATTTTACAGTGAAATACATACCTGGTGGGAAAAACATAAGAGCAGACTGTCTCTCCAGATTACCCATCAGAGGTGAAGAATCCAGCACACTTCAAGATAATGAGAATGTGATTGCTTTTGTGGAGGATATACTGCAGAACGAAGGAGTGATCACACATAAACAGTGGTTAGAACTTAGATGCTTCCAAACAGGATGCCATGTTACAGTCTGTTTTCAAATTCATGAAAGAAATGTTGAATTCTCTTTGATACCTTTTGTACAAATTTCAGAGGGCCTATCAGTTGTTGAAGGGGTATTAGTACATGATGTGTGTATGCCTCCTGTGTCTATCAGAGGTGATATTATTAAGGAGGCACACAAGGGCCATTTAGGTGTCAGTAGCAGATGCAAATATATGAAACAATTTTACTGGTGGCCTGCATTTGAAGCTCACGTTTCTATGTTTATTAACAATTAGAAAGCTCACGTTTCTAAGTTTATTGACAATTCCAAATCTATCTAATAAGTACTGGAAGGTACATGAGTCACCTATTCATATGGTGCCTCTACCGGAGAAAGCTTGGCAAAAAGTGGCACTTGATTTTGCAGGTCCATTTGAGTTATTGTCTATTAACAATAGATACATGATGGTTTTGATTGATTATTTTTCAGAATGGGTGTATTTTTGTTTTACCTCTGTTCCCAACACTAATGATATAATAAAATTTTAAAAAAGAATATTTGATGTAGAAGGAGCACTCAAAGAAATTGTTACAGACAATGGTACCCACTTCACATCAGCACGCATGCAGCAGCGGCTCCTCCGCTAAGGCGGAGGAGCGCCGCCCCACTGCTCTTTGAGCAGTGGCAAAAGGAAAAATAAAATGAAAATAACATTATGTTATCATTTTATTTTTCTACTGTCAGGCAGGCTTACGGGGCGGGGTGGGGCTTGGCTGTCGTCAGAGCCAGCAGGGGAGGAGTGGTTGGGGCACTTAAGTGCGCATGGCAGTTTGACAGGCTGTCTTGGGCCAGCCAAACAGTCATGCGCACTTTGCATGTTCCCCACCAGGCTGTAATACACAGCCTTGTGAGGAACATGCACAGGCTCATAGTCCCCATCTGATCGCTGAACCATGGTGCTCATACCAATCACAACGCTGAATTGCAGCGTTGTGATTGGCTTAGGAGAGCCTGTGTGTGTTTCCTGGTTCAAGCAGGAACAGAAGAGGACGGAGGCAAAGCGGCTGCCGGCAGAAGGTAAGTTACTTTTTATTTATATTTCTATCACTCCCGCCCCACCCGTGGTCCATGATCTAATATGGAGCACATTGCGATGTAGAGTGGTGCTCACAAAGTTATATTTACCATCAGACAAGGGGGGCAGCGGTACCTAACCTAGAGCAATATTTCTTAGCAGCTCAGCTACAGTGGGTGGCCCGTTGGGTGGTGGGCCGACACCTGTTGGATACAGTGGGTGATGACGTCCCGCACACAGTTTGCGCTATCCTCTCTCTGTTTCATCCCTGTGACAAGAAGACTGGCCCTCTCCCTCTGTTGCTGCAAGTGACTTACCGTTGCTTTCAAAGATCATTGTTCCTTACCAGGAACGTTAGACAATATGCCCCAGCGATTCCACTACTTGGGACACCCAGAGGTGACGGGACAACCTCATTGACTGATCTTACTGTTTGGCAAGCAACAGGTTTACATTCACTGGGCGATCTCTATCTAGATGGAGCGCACACGCCGTACAATGATCTTACACAAGAGGAAGGATTGCCTCCAGGACATTTCCTCATGCATGCCTCGTGGATCAGTTTGCTACACCAAAGATGGGGAGACATAATGCAAGAATTGCAGACAAACCTGGTACTTTAGCATATTCATGTTATGGGAGAGGGTAAACATCTAACTCGCTGGTTTGCGGATGCATTCCGCCTACACACAGCAACGGACCTGACCCTGCTACGCTCAAAATGGGAATCTGACCTAGGCCACCCATGCACAGACACAGAATGGAACACAACTCTGGCGAGCCCCAGACATGTCCATCGCAATGTCCGGTTCAGATTAATTCAGCACTACATAATACACAAAGCATACCTCACCCCGGAGAAACGTAACCGCTACTTTCATAGACATGATATGAAATGTCCCCGGTGTTCTTGCCTAGATGCTGATTTCCTACATACGTCATGGTTGTGTCCTAAAATACAACAGTTTTGGGAGGGGGTGACACAACACCTATCCAACTGCACAGATAGGCAACTATTGAACACATGGGAGGTATGCATACTAGGGTTGTTCACAAGAGATAAAAAACACAGAGCCATGAATCGTTTTCTAGATCTGGGCCTTGTGGTGGCCAAACGGCTAATAACGAGACGCTGGAAATCTAATGATCCACCGCCCTTGCAGGCCTGGTCTTACTCTGTCCTCAATTGGGCCAAAGCAGAGGGTGTGTCCCTTCGTAGGGAGGATACCGTGGGGCTGCGAAAATTTCCTATCTCAGATAATTGGAATGCGATTCTCATGGCTCTTCAAGTGGCTATGCTCTCTGACCCAGCAGCAGATATCCATAGAATAGGGGACGAGCACTCAGTTGGGGGGTGAGGTCGAGTAGCCACCCTTATGGGATAAATATAGTGACATAATCCAGGAGTTACTTGAACTGGAGTTTGTATTATTTGGAACTGTTTGTCTTATAGCCGATTAGATGTATTCACCACTTGTCTTGGGAAGGGTGCTCTGAGTATTGGTTGCCTGAGGTTAGTTTGGTTTATAGGTTAAAAACTCATTGATCTCTTGAAAGTTGTATGCTGTCAGCAATACGTATATTCTGATATCGTATGATTATCTGTTATACAATGGGGCATGGGTTTCATCTGTACCTTATTCCACATGCTATCTGCTGTGATGTTTTCTTTAATCACCCCAGTGTACATCCGTTTATAGTGCATGTGCTGTACTCATGCATTTTTTTTTAATGCAAAAATCAATAAACAGATCAAACAAAAAAAATGAAGTGTGTGTTTCTCAAAGTGTCTGCAACAAGTGTTTGCATGTTGTTTAAGTGCTAATGTATGTGTCTGTTTGTGCAGGACATGTGTATGCAAGGATTTATGTTTGTTTATGTCCCATATATATGTTTCAATTTTTTTGTATGCCTATCTGCACATCTGTGTAATTATTGTATATCTGGATTACCATAGGGTGTGTGCAATTAAACAAAGGGGAGTCTCTTGTATGCGTGTGCATTCTTCTTGATGTAATTATGCATGCGTGTAGTTGTGTGGTTATGTTTAGGTGTGTTGCAGTGTGTTTGCATGTCATGTCTTCCATCTTTAAGCGTGCATCTGTGTCTGCGTTTATGTAAATCGGTCTGTGTATGTGTGTGAGACATGCGTTTAGATGTAGAAAGTACTGTGAGTTCTGTGAGTGCCTGTAGTTAGGAAATGCTGAAAACAAGTCTGATTGGTTTGTCAGTTTAGTCTGATATGTAGCGCTTGAAGCTTTTTTTAAGTCCATGGTGCTACATCTGCTTCCAGCTGATGGAGATGTGTGTACTCCATTCCTGCCTGTTTGAAATTCTGCATGTATCAGTGCAAAAGACCAGGCCTGTGTATATGGCTGTACACCTTTATCTAGGTGCATACCTCAGGGTGAGATTGTTGAAGTTGTTGACGTCCACTGCAGTTTAATGTGTAGCAAACACACACACATAATGTATAACGCTGTAAAGTCCAAGCTGAACCTCTCCTTCTTCGAGGGAGACTGCATTGCCGCAGATGGGTGCATGAATCACACATACACTGAGTGAGGGTGGGATTTATAAACGCTCACTGAAGTTAGTTCTCGATGCTTGAAATTGGCACATTTGCTGGAAAAACACATGGGATATTTGCCCTTTGAAGCATGTTCACTGCAGCACCATGTCTTCCTCTACCGTCTGTTGTTGCTGCTCCCTCCCCTTCACCTCCCTCGTAGTGCCCCCTCCACCAGCTGTCTGTTGTTGCTGCTCTCTCCCACCTCCCTCGTGAGGCTTTCCTCCCATCACACTTTTTTGACACAGTGCACAGCAGCGTGGACTGCAGTGCACCACGACTTAAAGATTAAACAAGCATTGGCATAGCCAATAGGTCTCGCCTTTGGGACCTTATAAGTATTTAGTTATGCAGCACAATATCCTTACTGCAACAACATTAACTGTTGCATGGCTAAACACTTATAAGGTCCCAAAGGCGAGACCTATTGGCTATGCCAATGCTTGTTTTTATAATTGACCATGACAATATAGTGTCTATTCAAAGTGACAAAGTAGCGCCACCCATACCATATAATTATGGTATTATGCGAAAGGAACAAATGGATTCCATACAAACAACTAGAACCATTATATTCCTGGTTGTTACTTGCTCTGTATCGCATGGCCCACCATTTTAATTTAAAGAATGACTCTGGTCAGCTTAATTTTGCAAAACCAAGAGAGTGAGACCGGGTTTGTGTTTTATCACAACAAAGTCATTTGTAGACTAAAAGAGGAATCTATTATTTTGTTTGTTACCTCTGAGCACCGATATCGCTAACATCTTAGGTTAGTGAAACAAAGCACTGCAAAGAGATGCCAACCTGGATCAAGGGAGGTGACAGGAGGAGCAATGCTACACAGGCACAACCAATAGTGAGAAAACATAGGCACGAGGTGTGGACACAGGTGAGAGCACAAAGTAAATACAGTGAAAGCACACAGAAGGTGGACACAAAGAGATGCAGACAAGAGGGAATACATACAGAATTGAAACGTGGGTGTAAAGGACACACACTATTTCTAAACATCAAGCACTGAGCACACAAAATCAGTTACCTAGCAGTGTCCGCAACTAGGAGCATGTCCCAGGATTCGACTGAGGTAAGCAATATTGGCGCAAAGAAAGAAATGTGGTCGAAAAGAACCCAGGATGAAAAGAGCTTTAAGGACAGACACGAGGGTATGAGGGAAGGTGAGCTAAAAGCAGAAAGAGGAAGGCAATGGCGGAAGTGCATCCCATGGGGGTGTGGGGGGGGGAGGCAAAGAAGGTACAATGGAGAAGATGGAAATGGGGTGAGGGAAGGGGAAAGAAAATGGCGGGGTAATGGAAAAGGGTCAAAAAGATCGAAGGAGACAAAATGGGAGAAAGGACAGAAAGTTTGAGCAAGGTAAGTAACGAGAAATGGAGAGAAAAGCAAAGCCAAGAGAAGACGCAAAAGCAAGTCAACGAAGGTAAGAAGGGAAAGAGGCAGAAGGATAAGGGGTGATGTAGAATGACAAGGCGAGGGAGAGAGGTACTGGGTGAGTGGCGAGGATAAGGAGAGAAAGGGGCAGGGAGGGAACGGAACGGGTCATTAAAGAGGAAGACCCATGAGGGAAGACGGTACGAACAAGAAATAATTGAAGCAGCAGGAAGAGATGAAAGATTGAAGAAAAAAAGTGGAAGAGCAGGGTTAATACCATAGCATGCAAAGAGACATAATGCAGTAGCAGCCAGTCCTCGATGGCAACAAGCATCGAGACGCGCTCTGTGGTGGGGGAGGGGGGAGGAGCGGGAGAGCAAGTGACGCGCGGCCGTGGAAGTGACACGGCCGCGCGGCCCGAGAAGCGCTCTGTGGTGGGGAAGGGGAGGAGCAAGTGACATCAAAGGCAGATGGCCTGGAGCATGCGATTAATGCGCGTTACTGCGCGCGTACTCGCATGCTCTAGGCCAGCCAAAAGTTGTGGTCGCATTTCTGCAAGCCCACTACAAAATGTCTCGCCCAGAGCCAGCGCTGAAGCGCTGGCTTTCAGGGCGAGACCTAAAAAACACTATGAAGCGCCAGTGCTGGGCGCATCATGACACTTTTTTCTTTACTTTAAGCCATGCTGCTGTGCAAAATGTCTATAAAACATTGACAAAGCCAACATATCTCGCATAGGCGAAACCTATTGGCTTTGCCAATGCTTGTTCTCTTTGCTCTTGTAACTCTCGTCTTCCTACTCAATTTTTTCGCTCTATTCTCTCACCTTATTATGTCTCCTGATAATTGCCTTTCTAAATACTCCTGTAATCTTTCCCTCCATTCCACTGGTCAGCGCTCTGTCACTGTCCTTGTATATGCTTTATCTTATAAAAAATAAATAAACATTTAGTGCATTACATGTTGATGTTTTTATGCTTGTGATTCCCTGTGAAAAACAAAGGGGGAGATTTACCATTTTTTCACGTAGCTCACTGCAGCAGCCGCAAATGCGGCGCTGCGTGAAAAGGAGTGAGGAGGAGAGCGCCAAATTTACTAAAATAAGGCACTCTCCTCCCCTCTCCCTTGTGCCGGCGCTGAAATCAGCTGCCGTGTGCCACGCAGACACCTTTGTGCCATGGTGCAATGGTGTCTCCGTGAGTCAAGCATAGGTTTTGTACTGGAAGGGTGACCTTCCAGTACAAAATACTGAGGCATATTAGCAAGACCGGCGATAAAATTATCGCCGTTTTAGCGACGAGGAAACTGCCGCTAAAGCGGCGATAATGGGCTTGCTAATATGCGTTATAGAATTCCAATAGAAGCCCAGGTTAGACGTCCTGCACATCTAACCTGGGCTTCTATTGGAATTCTATAACGCATATTAGCAAGCCCATTATCGCCGTTTAGCGGCAGTTTCCTGCCGCTAAAACGGCGATAATTTTATCGTGGGTCTTGCTAATATGCCCCACTATGCTTAGACTAACTTGAAGCCTTTTCCCTCTTTGTAGGCGTGCTGTACAGTGCAGCACACGTGCAAAGTCGGAAAAGGAAGGAGAAATGAAAGCATTTCTCCTTCCTTGCGCCAACTTTAGAAGGGCGCAGTTTTCACACGCTAAACCCTGTTTAGTTAGTTTAGTAAATTGGGTTCAGTGTGAGAAACCTTGGGTGGTTGCATGGGAACGCCCATGCTCCACCCATGGTACGCCCCCTTGGCGCTAAGTAATGCAAAGCAGCTCAATGCGCTGCGTTGCATTACGTTACCTCTATTTGCAGCGCTAAACAAGTTTAGCACTAGAAAGTAAATCAGGAAAAAAAGATTTTGCGCCGATTTGCGTCATATTTGTGACACAAAAACGGTGGAAAATCTTCGTAAATCTCCCCAAAGTTTTTTAAAAGTCACTTTGGCACATTCTGTAGATGTAGCTAAAATAATTTACTCCTACAGCTCTGTAGGTGTAGCTACAATAAAAATCTTACCAGTGTTTATCTTATAACATCACCTGGCTGCATATTGGTTGACTTTCCATGCCATCTTTGGCGCAGCCACACTTTGAAATTGGTTCCAGGAATTTACCACACAAGTTATGCGAGTATAGCTTTGTGACATCGATTTTTGCAGAGAAGGTATTTTGAATCTCATTGTTGTGCTCTTGCCGCGTCACTTTACACGTTCCCATAAAAAGGCAGTAAGATCTTGGTCAGAATGTTCTGCCAACATATTTACCATCTCCATGCTCCATCCCATTGTTTCAGTGCACTGTTAGAACCAATGCACAAACGTCTTGCATCCTGTGCCCTAAGTCATAGAAACAGACCTCAGAGTTCCTACCAGACTGCCCTGGAGTCATAGTAGTAGAAGACGGGCTAAAATGACAGGCTCATAGTAGGGTAAAGAACAGGATAAATGTGAAAATATAAACACAGAGAGATGTTGCCTTGTGGCAGTCCTACTAATTTCCTCAGATCCATGCTTGACTAGCTGCTACAGTCCAGATCTTTTATTTTTACTGTGTATTTGTGTCCTTGTTTTTCCAGCATAAACCAGGACCACAGGTCACAGAATGCAAAGCAAAAACATGGACTGGAGCAGTTAGTCACGCATGGACCTGTGAAACTTGGCAGCTTTGTTGTGGTCAAGCAGATGCGGGTTACTTGCACACAGGCCCGGTTCTAGAGGGTGGGCCAGGTGGGCCAGGCCCACCTAAACATGAGCCTGGCCTACCCAAACATGAGTCTTGGCCCTCGCAGTGACTGCATGAAGGCCAATAGAAAAGGGCCACTTTAATTTAAAACGTTCCTCCGAACGTTGTTTTTGTTCCTGTTTTAGGAGGTGCGTGACTGGGTCTGGGCTCTCTCTCACAGCTCCCGCAATCACGCATCTCCTTTTGGGAAGTTGGGCTGTGTCCCCCCCCTCCCTCCCCACTCGTGCAGGCACAATAGGGGTATGGCGAAGGGGACAAATCCTTTCTTTGGCACCAGGTAACCTTTGCCTTCTGTCCTGCTTCATGGATATTTCCTTTTCTACTCAGTGCTGGAGAAAAGAAGTTTGTTTATCCTGATTCACCTTTCCTGGTCCCTGCAGCTGCTTATCAGATCGGGCTGTGAGGAGAAACCAAGCAGGTAAGAGAATGTGTGGCTATTTGTTTCATGGCGGACTCTGCCACGGATGCAAGACAACAATAAAAAATGTCCAGATAACTCTGGTGATTTATGATCTTGCTGGAGAGCAATCATTTGTCTTTTGGTAGTTTTGAAATGCAGATAAACTGTATTTTATGTGGATAGCTCAGTGGGTTACTGCCTTTGTCACAGTGATCCTTGTGTTACTTGCAGTTCAGAAGTTACAACCCTAACATATGACAGTGACCTATGAACTGTCATCAAAGAGCTGCATACAAACCTGAATGGTAGTTAGAACTTTGCTTTTTTGTGTTGTGATATAGTTAGAACTTACCCAGTTTTTCATTATTCTAATGTTGATACAAAAGAGTTTGTTTGGGCAGATATACATTTTTATCAGTAAAGCTAACCCCCAACCAATGGAGTACTCTTTAAATCCTGAGTTTGTGTTTCCCCAGACCAAACTCTCTTAAAGTATATTGCCCACCAGTACGGACCACATGTGATCCCTACACCTTGTAATCCTTGTAATCCTCATTGGCTTATGTGACATTCCCTGTAGACAGATTTACTGATTCATTGCCACTGTATAATGTGTGCGTGATGTAAAGTACTGTGACAACCTACACTGATATGAGTAGCGCTATACAACAAATGAAATGCATATGAGAGGGGGCTACAGAGAGATGAGTGGCCCTGGTGGAGGGTGGTAGTGAGGGAGTCTGAGGAAAAGGTCATGATGGGGAGAGGCTACGGAGAGATGAGGGACACTGTTGGAGGGTGGTAGTAAAGGTATCTACGGAGAAAGAGGTCATTGGTGGGGCACTAAAAAAGACTTTCACACCAGTGCTAAAGCCGGCCCTGTCTTGGCCTTTCTATTTTATTTAATTAGCAATCGGGTCATTAGGGCAACTGTGGAACATATTTTAAAGTGCGTGCTAATAGATTTACTGCTATATGCAATGTTTTAAGTTTGAAGGTGATTTTATTAATGTTTTGTTACCGGGAATAATGAAAGTGGAACTGGATGGTGGCGGATATGGGGCTGGGGCCCAAGGTCAGCTGTGAGATAAGGTGCACTGGAAAGGGGTGGTAGAAAAGTGGATAATCAAGCGGTTGAAGGGAGTGTGCTGCAGAGTCAGGGGTGAGGTGGAGGTAGTAATGAAGAGGGATTCTCCCTGAAGGCTCGCACAGAGGGAGCGCGAGTAGTGTCACTTGCCGTATACTCCCACCTCAGAAACCTCCTCTTCCCACAATTACATGGAAAAAACACTCTGTGAGAGTGATAACATTTAGAAAGAGATTTGGAAAAGAGTGCGTTTTACTGGGCCCTTGTAAGACTAGGAGAGATAAAGGAGGGCCCTAGAGCATGCCTGGCTAGATATATAAGCGACAAATCGGGCCTACAGTGGCCCACCCGATTTCACCCTTGGCCCACCCAAATAAACAAGCATTGGCATAGCCAATAGGTCTCGCCTTTGGAACCTTATAAGTATTTAATTCTGCAGCACAATATTCTTGGTGCAACATCAACTGTTGCATGGCTAAACACTTATAATGTCCCAAGAGCGAGACCTATTGGCTATGCCAATGTTTGTTTACTATTGTAGAGCAGAGCTGTGAACAGGTAATGTGAACAGGCAAACACTCACTACCTATCGGCTTCCATGTTCACTTGTCCACATTCTGACCTTGGAACCTGCTGCTCTGGTCTTTAATCCCCCCCCGCCCAATCACACACACACACACACACACAATCCTGTTCTATGTATAGCATTTCAAGTTTGAGAAACTCCTGCTGGCATTAAAATGTTTTCTGTAAATCATCCTGCTGCTCCTGGGAATTAGCTTCATGCTAATATCAACTATGTAACATAAAACCAAATAACTCTTAGGACACAAACATACAGGCAAATCCACAAGACAGGTGCATTAAACCACTGAGCTATCTCACTGGCAATGGCACCTGTGAGCTTCGGGTTGCACCCACACATCACTGCAGCAGGCGCTCAACCTCCTGAGCTATCCTTTTGGAATTAGAGGCGGTGCTGGGTGACATTCCCCGGAGAGGTGACCGCTGCCCGCTATACCCGGCTGGAACCTCTGATGTGGGTTGGTAAAAAGCCAAAAGTTGTACTTTAATGTGATACAATGAAAAACAATTTTTAATATAGAAACGACCATCTTTTTTTTGATAGTGTACCATCGACTTTTTTAATGTGCTCGCCTACTTTAAAAGGTATTATCAGCACAACACCGTTTGTCGCCTTTATTCTCGTTTCTTTTAAACTGTTCTTTTTACCCTGGTGCAATAATTTAAGCCACTCGCGCTATGTATACTTGTAAAGACTGTAGCTAGGGTTTGAAATTATGGTATGGTGAGAAAAGTGAATGCAACAAGTGTGAAATGATTGCTTACTTTTTAGAACACTACCGCAAAGTTGTGTGCTTCTTTTTTTGTAATCGTAGGGTGTGATGTTCTTTATTTAGACCCCCACTAATCAAATTATTACACGTGATTTGCATTTCCTGTGTAACTCCCGAGCGTGCCACAGTAAGATTTCCTTTAATACTATGTGCAGTTATTAATGTATTGCTTTCAGATGCCATTTCATTGTACGCAACCGAAATTAATACGTCCGTAGGAGTTAGATATTTTTCCTCGTGGCAGCGATATGCATCGGCGCTTTTGGACCTCGATTTCACAATTTCCCCTCGCTTGCAGCAGACGTTCAATGTTTTTGGTTATTGTCTCGTGAGGTAACTTCTAACTCGTTCCCTTTAGTGTAATACGGTCCTGCGGGATATGTGTTCCACATCGCGGCTCACATCTTTAGCCTCCCGAGTACAGCTGGGTGTTCCCCAAGAGTCTGCGTGTTCCTGGAGACCACAGCCCGGCTGGTTTGTACGTCAAGCAGGCTCCCAGGCTTTTCGCTAATTAGAGACTGGCAAGCCTCCCGTGAAATCTGAAGAAACACGCAACGAGTGCTATATATTTTTTTACTCACCTGTAAAGAGAAACAGCCCCCCCGCTCCTTCAGGCTGCAGTGCTTGAGAGCGAGGCCTTCTGTGTGTCTCTTAGAGAAAGAGACTGGACTTCAGGCCTGTTCTATGTGTGAAGCATATGAGCTGCTCAGCTAAAACGAAACATTCTTTGCTCCGATTTCATGCCAAGAATTAATGTTAAAGTATTAACCTTTGATGCGACAGCCAGCAGCTTGTCCCACAGAGATATAAAAACACGACGGCAGCGTCAGAGAGGAGCGGGGGCGAGCGAGCGCGGCAGCGTGCTGAGCTGACCACACGCTCGTGCACCATGGCCTATTGCATGCAGTTACCCGCACGGGCGCCCTGTGTTTTCAATTATCGCGCCCGCGTCTGGGCACGATAATTGGAAATAGATGGCTGCCGTGCGGGTAACTGCACGGAAAAGGCCATGACGCAAGAGCGTCTGGTCAGCTTTTTAAAACCACCTACATGAAGTCTTCGCCAGAGCAGCGCTTGCGCGCTACTCTAGGCTCGACCTAAAAATCCTGGAGCCGGGCCTGCTTGCACATGCTTGTTTATTCTGCTTGAGTTTAATCACACTAAAGATACACATAGCTAAGTTTTCAGTTGGTCTGTGTGTGACATTCCATGTTTTCAGGGGGCTTATCTGGGACATTACAATTCCTTATGTGTGACACACTGAGTGACATTTTATAGCAAGTACAAATGACACTTGTGAGCCACCAGGCGAAGGAGGCCCTCCCTGTGAAACCCAGGTCTCAAACTGACCCCAACACACAACATTTAAAGCCTCACCACATTTAGTCAAGTCCACCTGCATCCTATGAACCTACAACCCAACCAACATGCTACAAAAGACGACCATCCACTGCTCAAGAATAAATCGTAATCACTTCCCCATCCCATCTACATGTCTTGGCGCAACCCACTCCCCCTTCGACTACTCTCTCCCAACCACCTGTATACAGCGGCGGCTCCTCCGCTATGGTGGAAGAGAGTCGCCCAACATGCCAGCAGCCTAAAAACTAGAAAACTAAAACAATAATAAAACGTGTTTATTATTGTTTTATTCTTCTTTCCTGGGCCAAGTCTTTGGGCATTTTGGTTTGGCCGGCCGTCTTAGGACATGTGCAGCTGTTTCCAAACCAAGCTGCATTGACTGGTTGGAAACAGCAGACACATGCTCCCAGTCTCTCTGGGAGCGCAAATCCATGGCGCTCAGGCCAATCCTGACGCTGCTCTCATGCTGCCAGCAGCATGAGAGCAGCATCTGGATTGGCAATGGGGGAGTCTGGGAGCCTGTGCCTGCAGTGAAGAGGAGAAGAAGAGCCCAATGTGGCAGGCAGCAGGTAAGTTCTTTTTTATGTTCTTTTTGTATTTTCATCTGTTGCCATCCCGCACCCCCCGATCCCTGCTGCCCTGCAACTCTTCCCTGACACCAGCCGCTCCTGCCTGTATACCTCTCCAATGTTTATTTTCTCCCCTCCTTAAGAAAATGTCTCCAATCATATCTCTACCGATTGCCTATTGTCAATCAATCAATCAGGGATTTGTAAAGCGTGGCTACTCACCCGTGAGGGTCTCAAGGCCCTGGCCTGCTGATCCACTTGGCTGTGGAGGTTCAGTCAAAGAGCCAGGTCTGGAGGTCCTTCCTGAATTGGGTCAATGATGCGGATTGCCTGAGACAAAGGGGCAGGGTGTTCCAGGTCTTGCCGGCGAGGTAGGACTAGGATCTTCCTCCAGTTCTGGTCTTGTGGATTCATGGGACGGAGGCCAGGGCGAGTTGGGCAGAGCAGAGTTGTCTGGCTGGTGTGTGGAAAGCGAGGCGGTGGTTCAGATATTCTGGTCCTACGTCGTGGAGAGCCTTGTATGCATGTGTGAGGAGCTTGAAGGTGATTCTTTTGTTGATTGGGAGCCAGTAAAGTTGTCGGAGGTGTTGTGTCATGTGGCTGTGGCGGGGGATGTCGAGGACCAGTCTGGCTGCAGCGTTTTGGATGTTATGTACTTTCCGGAGCTGTTTCTGGATGACGCCGGCGTAGAGTGCATTGCCATAATCAAATCTGCTGGTGATGAGTACGTGGGTGACCGTCTTTCTGGATTCTGTGAGAAGCCATCTAAATGTCTTTCGAAGCAGGTGGAGCGTGTGGAAATAGGATGAGGATACTGCGTTGATTTGGCGGTTCATTGAGAGCGAGGAGTCCAGTATGATGCCGAGGTTGCGTGCGTGGTCCATAGGGGTGGGATGGCTTTCTAGTGTGGCGGGCCACCAGGAGTCATCCCAGACTGAGGGGGTGGGTCCCAGGATGAGTACTTCGGTCTTGTCCGAGTTGTCAAGGTTTATCTTGCAGCCATAAAAGACTAAAACTGTGACCTGTTCCTAGAAACTGAATCTGTGGCATTTGTCATGCACTAAAAATGTTAATAAATAAATAAGTAAATAAATAAGTAAATTGTAGAGCCAAGAAGGGAGTTGCACAGCCCAGTAAATTGGACATGGGTAAAGCACAGGATATTTCCATGGAAAGTGTTTTACTATATTCAAACAATATGTGAAAACAGGAAATATTGGTGGACTTTCTGTAGCACTTACACCTCTATCATTCAGATGTAAGTTAGATGTACAGATGCAAATTGTTTGTGAATACTAACAAGTTACAACAGAGCGTAAGGTCACTTTAGTCGCATTCCATATCCCTGATCACTTCTACAAATCACACCTGGGAATAAAAACGAATTCACAACTAGACAAATTTAGAAGTGCAAAATGTTTGCATAATTTCTGTCCACCTAGATGACACCTCCCCAGGAAACATTTAATTTATGCATGGAAGAAATGAAGTCTTTTTTAGGCCTAAATCATGCTTATGTCTTGAAAACAGTTCTGCGAATCGGTTCCTTCCAGTATATCGACACTTTCTTCTTATTTCCTTTAATTTATGACAATCTATTTTAGGCAGAGAGCTCGAAACAAAGCACAGTGATTTAAAAAAAAAACACTGCTTGAAGGGGGAGGGAAGTAAATAAACCGACGCGCCTTCTTGCAATTTATAGCAATTGCCATAGCAATAGTTCCCATGTCAACTTTGGGAAGATAAATGCTGTTTCTGGACAGGAAAGCATCATTCTGTTGGATGAATTCCTTATAAATGTATATGTTTTTGAGGGGAACGACTTCCCTGTTTCCAGCATTAGATGAGGGACCTCATACTCATGGCGAGGAAATGAAAAAGCCCTCCCCGGGCCACACTGAACCTGCTCCGATCACCTATAGAGGTCATAGGGCACTTTATTCACAACATTACTCCAGCCCAGGATGGGAGCTCCTCTCTGATGTCTTAAGAAGTGAATTCCAAATTGTGAGGGTAATTAATAACAGGTATCCATCATTGAGAAACCCATGGCTCTGGGGCAAGCTGTCTGGCCGCCCCAGGGTGCTCACCACTGACCCAAAGCACTGACAGCCTGGCAGGCCTCACTTGTTCTTCATTCATATAATCATTTAACAACTCATAGGAGATTGATGAACGTATTCCCAAAACAATCACATTATTATGAACAAGAATAACTCTCAGTCAATGAAAATCAACAAATAAAGCACTTCCTGCAGTATTTTTCAGGAAGATTTATGAGTCAGTGCATACAGGATGTACATGGTGCTCCAAGTAGGAAAACAGTGGCGTGCACGTGAGTTGTGACTGAATGAATAGAAAACATAAACAATACATTCTTGAAATATAATTTCGGCTGGTTTAGCAAATGTTATAAAAGTCAGGTTTCTGATTAATCATAATGCCCATCATGCATAAAATATTAAATGACTCCAAAATCTAAATGTAACAAGCATTTGCAATGCAATCGGTCTCCCATTTGTGAAAGTTAGAGCTATTGGCGATGCAAATGGTAAAGTTTTTTTGTTTGCAGTGGAGTGGATGTACGTTTTTAAGCACACTTTAGTTCATGCTGTTATGAGTGCCACACTATTATTAAAATGCAATTACAGTAGATACGGAAACTAAAGCACAAGAGGTTTGCCCAGAATGGCACAGTGTGTGCCAGTGGAGCAAGCGTTACATGGTTTCCTTTATGAACAGGGAAAATCAGGGAAGAGCACCATAATAAAAACAGTTCTTCACTTTGTTGCTGTTATAATCGTATCCAACATTACATTATCTCGTTGGATTATGGGAAGTGAGCTGGATGCCAAATGATGATCCTTGCAAGAAAGTGGGCACACGGATTCTGCGCTGCTAAAATAAAAGCCCTGTGAACTCAGCAAACATATAAATAAAGATTCTGCTTCCAAACTTAAGGTTCTAATTGAGAAATAGACAGCATACACTGTATATGTTAGGCTCACAACTTGCCTGTATAGACACAAATCTGTCTTTTATCAGTCTGAAGAGTCGATTAAAACATAATTTGCAGGTATGAAGAGCTGAATCAGTATGGGGAAGATCTCACACTTTCTCTGCAGCCTGTTACACAAATCTCAATGCACCTCGCAGGTGATAGTTGTATTTTGCAGCAGGGTCCACAGAGGAATTCACCCTTCAGAGGGCAATACAGTAGATACTATTGTGTTGAGCAGTTATAAAGTTCCTGGAGTACCACACTGTTAGAAATGGGGGTCTCTAGTTGGCAATGGTTTGCACCTTTGTCCAAGTAGGGACCCTTCCTTCTAATCAGGATAAGGGAGTTACACTCCTAAAATAACCCCTGCTCACCCTCTTGGTAGCTTGGCATGAGCAGTCAGGCTTATCTTAGAGGCAGTGTGTTAAGCATTTGCTCATAACCAACAGTAATACATTGAAGACACTACAAAAGGCCACCACACCAGTTTAGAAAATATCCAATATTTTTATAGATCCAAAACAAGACCAAAAATAATAAAATACCACCATACAGTTCTCAGGAATCTTCAGTAATCAAAATAGACTTGAAATATAGTTCCTTGAAGTCGATAGCTCCGTCTGGGGCTATCACGGCGTCGTGAACAACAAATCCAAACAGTTCTGGCTGACCGCGGCGTTGCGGGCCAGCTACGGTGACGGGAAGACCCGCAAAACAGTACCTTTAGAAATGTAGGGCATCGGCGGCCTCTCGATGAACCTCGAAGGGCCGGCGTCCGCAGGCGTCGGTTCCGGAGGTCGGTGCAGGAGTCGTCGGGCCCTTGAAGTCACATGAGTTGCAGATCGGACTCCTCGCGGTTGAAGTCGGGAGCGCCGGCGTCGGCAGGCGTCGGGGCTGCGGTGCGAAGTGCAGCGGTGCGGCGTGCAGTGCCCTCAGGTGGCAGTGCAGGCAACGGCTCGGTGACAGTCGTCCAGCGGTGTCGGTGAGACCAGGGCTGCGGTGCGAAGTGATGCGGTGCTCGTCGCGGTGCTGGCAGGTCGCTGTGCAAACCCAATACTTATACTCCAAATTCCTTTGTCCTCTCAGGCAGAGTGTCTGTGCTTAGTCCAAACCAGTTTGGTCCTCTCTGGCCCAGCTTTCCAGCAGGAGGTGGAGACAGCATTGTCTACAGCAGACCAGGCCCATTCAGGTGAAAGGAAATCTCCTCGCACTACTCTAAATGCAGACTGGGCCTATTCAGGTGCTAGTGAAAACTCCTCCCACTACTCTGAATGCAGCCCTGGTCTATTCAGCCCAGCCCTGACTCATCAGACTCTCTAGAGCCACTGCACATCCCCAGCCTCTGTCACTCCAAAGCCAGACAGTCAATACACATCCTTGCAGAGGCACACAGGATGGCTAAGCAAGAAAATACCTACTTTCTAAAAGTGGTCTTTTCAAACACAGAATGTAAAAATCACCTTTACTAAAAGATGCATCTTTAGATTCTGAGTTCAGGCATACTAAACTCTATTTTCCTATCTGGTCCCAATGGGAAGTTATATTTATAAGATGTTATAAATTATCTCCCATGCATTCCTATGGGCCAGATAGCCTTTCAATAGTCAAAAACAAAATTGGCAGTATTTCACTATCAGGCCACGCACATAAGGGCATGTCCTACCTTTCACATACACTGCACCCTGCCCACAGGGGTACCTTGGGCCTACCTTAGGGGTGACTAATATGTAAGAAAAGGGAAGGATAGGACCTGGCAGGTGGGGGCACTTGCCAAGTCGACATGGTAGTTATAAACTGCGCGCAGACCCTGCAGTGGTAGGTCTGAGTTACCTTTTAAGGGCTGTTTGTGTGGGTGGCACAACCAGTGCTGCAAGCCCACTAGCAGCATTTGATTTACCGGCCCTGGGCACACACAGTGCACTGTACTAGGGGCTGACTAGTAAATCAAATGACCAATCATGGAATCACCAATTCATAACAACAATTTCCAACAGGAGCACTTGCACTTTAACACTGAACAGCAGTGAGAAAGTGCGCAGAGGCACTAAACTAGCAGAAACAGAGTCAGAAAGCAAAAAAACAGGGGAAACACGCCAAAAGATGCCAAGTCTAACACACACACATTATGATGAAGGCGGTGACCCACAAAGGAAAGCACGGTGCCTGCCAAGCAGTGTACCATAGGCAGAAGAATAGGTGCTTTCCAGAGCTGGTAAATATAAAGAAAAAACTCTCTTGGACATGCACAGAAATCCACCTTAAACCAAATATACAATCAACCAAATTCACAACCAAGTATACACTATTGTATCACACATACAAATACTTCCATATGGATAAAGACACAAAGCTGAACCCAAAAAGCAACCGTATATCACACAAAGATAAAACACTCAAATTTATAACACAATCGGGGTTTATTAAAAATAAATTAAAATCACATTAAAAAAATGACAATAGTAAAATACATGAATTCACACAAAAAAACATATAAAACATCATGAGAGACAAAGAAATATATGTGAAACACTTAATTTTATCAAGAAAAGGTTATTCCTAACAGGAATCAAATACATGGACACCATTAGTCTATTCATTTATCATTTCTAACCCTGGGCGTAGTTCGCGAAGTAGCGCTACGCGAAGCTACGCAAAGTGCACTTCGCACTACGCGAGCTACGCGTAGCACTACGCGAACTGCGTAGTGCGCTGTTCGCGATGATTGCACAGTGCTTGTCCGCACTGTGCAATCATTGAAAACGGCATCTTGCACAGTGCGAGCTGTCTTTTACTGCCGCTCGTAGATTTTTACTCGAGCTGCAGCTTTTTCAACGCGGACTGGTAGTTTCTCATCGCAAGCGGTCGCGAGCATACGCGACCACTCGCAATGAGAAACCTGACCTCCCCGCGTTGAGAATCTCGCCGGGAGGTTTATTTTCCACGCTCGCGATCGGCAACTTGATGTTGCTGATCGCGAACGAGAAAAAGTCTCGCCGGGATGTCATTTGCTTGCTCGCGGTCGCCAACTTGACGTTGAGGACCGCGAGCAAGCAAATGACCGCTGCACTACGCTACGCGTGTTTGCACTGTGCTACGTGCAATTCGCGAAGTAGCGCAAACTTCGCAAACTACGCAAGTGTAGCGTAGTGCTTTGCCCAGGGTTAATCATTTCATTAGACATGAGGCTGTTCCTGGATATAACCCAATGTAAAAGTGCAGGCGTCGATGCGTTTCGGTGGTAGAGAATTATTGAAGTACCACCTTCATCAGGACATATACAATGCTTGTCTCTCTCTCAACAAGTTTAAAATCTGATACACCTAATTAAAACAAAAAACATACAATGAACACAACCTACTATCTATATTACAAAATCATACTTGTTATTTCATTAATCGAAACACTTCCCATATTCTAAAACCATTTATATCCGCAATGTACAATCTAAATATATAAATGACACAAATATGTGAAAAAACAAACTACCTTCATTGCCACTCTCTCAGGGTCTGTTATCAATATGTCCACACAGTTGTTTAGCGGGTTCAACGTTACCACACAGTCATTTATAGCCCTATTTATCACATAGCAATACGTACATCACTCGATAAACGAATGTTTCATACTTTAACCATTCACCACCCCTGGAATTATAATGCTACAACATACACATATCCTCACTCATTCATTCACTCATAAAGATGATAGATCTTTCACACAGAATACATACCGCTAGTCGTGTGTGAGAAAAGGAGGGTGATATTCACATAACCGATCCTTCAAAATAGCATTAAAAAAAATGTTGTTGTCACGTGGTCTGTGAAGATCCACCGTTACTTCCCCTTATCGGCAAATCTGGTCCTAATTGGGAAAACAGTAGGATTACATTCCGATATTGACCCTGTCTGCTCTATAGTCAATTAATATAGAAAGAGTTCAGGCACCAGGGTCAACCACTCACCTCAGTTAATTCGTATGTATACACACATATCACTGTAGGTCAAACTTGTAGCTGAAGTTCAAAACGGAACTTAATTTGTAGTTTCCGTTATTAGATTCCAAAAGTGGCACACGGGCTTCACACCTAGAATAACGACATTTTTATTGTCCTGTTTGGTGGACTAACCACTCTTGTATAAACAAATTTTATTCTATTGTAACTGCAAAGTTTATATCAACTATATCAATGACTAATCTACACTGTGTCTATTACTTATTACACTCTTCTCTCAAAATGCTGTCATCGTTTTTACATAAAAAATATTTCACCGTATTTCGAATCTCACAGGATTTTTAATATTACCCCGTATTTTAAACTCATAGTAACATATTATAATCCTTCTCAACCCTCTTATTATATCCTCTCTAAACTATTTACAAGATATTAAACCATCTATATAAAATGCCTCAACGACATCCACGCTTACCTTACGATTTGGTGGAGACAGATAACCTTGTGTCGATCGGTCGGCTTATTACGTCTCGTCTGCGGAGTTTAGACCAACTAACGGACCATTCTGCTGTGTGCGTTTTATACACAAAGTAAGGCTCAATTAATTTCACCTGTGACTATTACGTCACTTAGATGCGCCCCTTGTTTCCTGATTTCCTTAAGGTGGCCCTGACCTACAATAGGCACTGGTGGGTCCCACCCAAATACTTTCAACACATTGTGATAAAATCGGCAATACTATAGTGAGTGAAACAATAAGGCTCATACTCAGTATTTACAACCAAGAAATTATATTTCACATAACGCTCATTGCTGTAGCTAACAGTAAGCTCACTAATGTTAACAAGCAAGGGTCACACAAGGACCCAATATCAACCCCGTGTGACAACTGAATGCTGTCATTCCCAATAGCTACCATGGGTCAACATACAGACCCATGGATCATATTGCAAAGCCAAAATGCGACCACCGTTTATAACAAAAGCGGTTGCCGGTACACCGCTAATATCAACAAACAGGGGCCACACAAAGACCCAACAATCACCTAACCACAAACCTAATCTAAACCAAAAACACCGCTCTTTACTCAATTAGTCTCATCCTGTCCTCCTTTGTATTCAAGCCTGTGCGAATGGTATCTAAAATTGAAATATACCATTGTTCAGGGTTCTTACGTTTAAGTGTTAAATCCCCTGATCTTTTATTGCCTTCTATTTTTTCAATAATAAACCACCTAAAATCCGTAAGAGTGTGACCTTCCTTCATAAATGACTCACAAGTGGGGCATTCTCTTTTGATTTTTGATGGCAGATTTGTGTTCCCCCAACCGAGTGCGAAGTTCTATGGACGTCTCACCGACGTATCCCTGATTGCACGGACATAGGAGCAGGTATACTACATTCCTACTCCTACAATTGTTTAATGTTTTCGAGGACAAGGTATGTTTATTATAAACCACCTATTTACCCTCTATACATTGTCCGCACATATTACAATGACTACACTTGTAATTACCGATGGCCTGGGTGCCCATCAAAGTTTGTTGATGCATTGTAGGACCTTCCCTATACGTATGTACTAATTCCCTCTTCAGATTATTATTGCGCTTAAACGCAAATAAGGGTCTCTCTAACTTTGAGGATTCAGTTTCGTTCAGAATGCTCCAATTTGAGTTTATTATATTTTTAATTTTATTACTCAAACAGGAGTATTGACTTACAAACACTAATTTCTGCTTTTCATCCTGCCTTTGTTTACTAATACCTCTGTCTGTTAACATACTTTCCCGATTATAAAACCGGGCGCGTTTAAAAGAATGTGAGACAAGTTTCCTGGGATAACCTCTATCCTTAAGTTTTGCCTTTAAAAACTCAGAGTGTTTGTAAAAATCATTGAGAGAGGAACAGTTCCTCCTCAACCGGAGGAACTGCCCAAAGGGGATATTATCTTTTTGTGCCTTGGGTTGAAAACTTGAATAATGCAACAGAGTGTTCTTATCTGTCGGTTTGGAGAATAATTCAACCTCCAATTTACCACCAATCTCTTTGATTTTTAAATTGAGAAAATTCACACTCTGATTGCTATACTCTGATGTAAACTTGAGGTTGACATCCCCCAAATTTAACCACTCTAAAAATTCCTCCAAGCGATCAGCAGTACCTTCCCAGATGAATAGGATATCATCAATGAATCTGCTCCACTTCACTATGGTCTCAAAAAATGGAGCAGATTCATTAAAAACATGGGTCTCCTCAAATTGTCCCACATAGAGGCATGCCAGACTGGGGGCACACGTGGCACCCATGTTGGTCCCCTTACATTGAAGATAGAGATCCTCCTTAAAAAGAACCAGATTATGTTTCAGTACCAACTTGGTGCATGCCAGAATAAATTCGGCATGGGCACCTCTGCATGCTGCAGGACCCAGGATGCCACTGATGACTCTAAGGGTGGCATCCTGGGGTATGTTGGTGTATAGTGCCTCTATATCTAATGTAACCAAAAGTTGGGTATTGCTGTTAAACTCACATCCTTCAATGGTAGTAATCATATGGGCAGAGTCCTTAATATAAGACTTTTGTTTCTGAACTAATGGTTTTAAAAAACTATCCACATACTTGCTTAGTGGTTCAAGTGGAGAATTGATGCAACTCACAATAGGTCTGAGGGGGGATTTCTAATATCCTTGTGAATTTTCGGTAGGCCATATATCGCAGGGATAATGGCTCTGTCACTACACAGAAACTTAAACTCTTTATCTGATATCCAATCATTTTCTTTTGCTGATGAGAGGAGTGTCTTAATCTCTTTATTCAGTAGATGCCATTTATTCATTGGAACCTTTTGATAATGAGCTTCCACAGTAAGAAGTTCCATAACCCTGCTCTCATAATCCGTGGTATTAAATACACAACCCCGCCCCCCTTATCAGCGGGCTTGATCGTTATATTCAAATCATTTTTAAGATTGGAAATAGCATCTCTATGTTGTTTACTAATGTTGTGAGTAATGGGAGGCTGATGTTCCCAAATGTTATGTATTTTTGTCTCTACAACTTGTTCAAATATCTCAATTTTCCTATCTACCTGACTAATATGTGGAGTAAAGGTAGATTTTGGTTTAATTCCTGAAACATTTATTTCTTCACTATACTCCCTGTTCTCGAAGAATCTAGTGAGTCTAATCTTACGAAAAAAAGACTTAAGGTCTTTCTCCAATAGAAATTTATTGGCTTGTGTGGAGGGTGCGAAGGTAAAACCTTTTGCTAATACTTCTAATTCTGTCTGAGTCAGAAGACGTGTGGATAAATTAATGATGGGAAATCTATCTGTAATTACCTCCAATATCTTCGATTCCTTGTTTCGATATATTCCTCCTGAGGTTGATGCCTCACATATTGACCTCTCCCAAATCCCCGATTGGTTCTCTGTCCTCTCCTCGGGCGCTGATCTAAAAAAGAAGAGGAGGAGGAAGAGGAAGGACCAGAGGAAGAAGAAGACATACTGGACATTGATGCGCCTCCTCCATATTCTCCATTGGAGAAATGGCCACCAGGGCCACCCCTATTATTGGTATCTTCATCAGTTCCTGATCCTGAGGATTCAGAAAAAGTGATACGGTTTGTACCCCCCCTCTGGTATATGGGTCTCTGTTGGTAAGATCTATCCCAACTCTGCTCTCTTCTTTGTTGGTAGTAATCCTTTTCTAGATATGGATAATTGACCTCTACACTATATTTTTCAATGTCCTTCCTTAATTTTTTTGTCTTTTTGTTAATCAGGTAATCTCTATAGCCATTAATTTCAGTATCTAATTCTTCTAATTTTTCTTAGCCTCATCGACAGCAGAATTATTTTGAAGTTCTACTAGCAATTGTTCTATTTCTTGCTTCTCTAAGATGATTACTTCTTGGGCTGTCTCAATAATAAGAAGTTACCAATCCCTACTACATCTATTAGCAATATAAGCCCAAGTTTCTTTTGTGAATACCGAAAGTCGTAAAGTTAGGATTTTTCTCAGTTTAGGAGTAGTAAAGTTAGGAATCCTAACTTTAGTACTCCTAAATGCCTTCTGTGAATACCGAAAGTCGTAAAGTTAGGATATTTCTCAGTTTAGGAGTAGTAAAGTTAGGAATCCTAACTGTAGTACTCCTAAATGCCTTCTGTGAATACCGAAAGTCGTAAAGTTAGGATTTTGTCTCAGATTACTTTTGTGAATCGGCCCCCAGTTTCTACTTCTTGCAGCAAGCCAAGAGTACAGGGTACAGTGAAATGTACCTGGGACAGTGAATAAGTACAGTAAAAATCAGGGTCAAACGGGACAGTGATAATTATAAGGGGTAGTGAAAAAGACAGCATAAGGGTTAAGTTGTTTACAGTTTGGAACTGGGAATAACGTGAGCAATGGGAGTACCTGACGCTGACACAAGCACGAAAGGCATTGGTAACAGAGAATAAAAAAGCTTTTATGCATCCCTCATACATAGTTCACAAACTGTGCTACTAGCAGCTGCACAACCATCAATCTGCTTGCAGTTCATCCATAGTTTTACTCACACATTCATTCATGCGCTCATCTATTTATACTTCCATCCACAGACATTTATCTAATATCAACCCACACTAATGCATCCATCCACCTATCCCATGTATCCTTCATCCACCCATCCAAATACATGCCTATTACCGCACACAAGCATTCATCAATCATCCCAAATGCATGTATTCATGCATCAACACTTGCATCCATTCAGCTATGCAACCCATCCATCTGGCCACCCACCATTGTATGTACTTACAACCACCCATCCACCTCTTCGCCTTTGTATACACCCACTCAGTGCTTAATTTGCAAAGAATAACTACTGGGGCACAAAGCTGTGCTCAGAAGCCCTCAGCTGGCGCTATTTAATGTTGGTGTGGTGAATACTAAGGGTGATCGACTTGATCCCACTTCAAACCTCTTTAATCCTCCGCCAGACACTCCCTGCCCTACAGGTGGGCGACACGCTGAAAGCTCCACCAGGCTCGAGCACGAAGCCTGGCTCCGGCTCAGCGCGAGGTCTCGTTGGAAGCTCGAGCCCATAACAAGGCCAGCTTTCATGTGCCTTCTGCCTGCCACCCTCGCTCTACCCTCATGCACAAAGAGGCAAAAACAAAGAATTAACATTTTAGTTAAAAAGGAGAGACACATAGATACCCATTTTGTGTCCTATTTGCACAAAATGGAACCAGAAAACTTGGATTAATCACGGATTCCCCTGTGTGATTTCAGGCAAATATTTTATTTTACTGATCTTTCCCTATCGCATACGAAAGCACCCTCAAACACGTGAGTTCAGAATACCAGTAGGACAAAAAAGTATTCTGTTTGATTTAATAGACTATAATGTTGCTCTGCCTATAATAATCTGGGCCACATACTGGGCTCACATGACTCCTGTCTTGCCTTTTAGTTCACTAATGGCATTGTCACCAGGTGGGGCAGAGGGCAAGACTGGTTCTAAGTTCATGTATAAAAACTATCACTTTTAATAAGCACTTCTCAGTGCAGTGCTATAATGTGAAGTATTAATGTCAAAGCTTCCACATGTTGAAGAAATATCCTTTTTTGAATTTTGAAGAGACTAATATCTTACTTGATGTTTGATGTACGATTTACATGGCAAACATTTTCAGGTCTCGGCTCGTACGTGGGCTCTAAGAGCAGCCAGATCCTTGACTTGGCTTGCCCTGTTAATTTGTTTGCTCGCCCACCTCTACCCTGTCCCTTTATCTTACTCCCTTTGTAACAGTTTTTCCGTCTTTCTCCTCCTCCTTCTTTCCCCCTTGTGTGTGTTTTATTCTCTTGCTCTGGGTCAAAGCCTGATGAGGACAAATAAGTGCTGGTCCCCAAACATGAGTGATGGTGGGCCCCACATGCACCCAAGACCTCAAATTAAGCACTGCACCCACACAGTCATCAATCTATCCAGGCATCCAACCAACATCCATGTCTGCCATTACTAAAAGCCAGACCTACTGATTTTCCAGTCCTTGTTTTATATGTTAACACGTTTCAAGTTGATTACAAAACAAAGAACAGCTGTTGATAACACCCCTTCTTTGTAATAGGCCATGAAAAAAGAAAAACTGTGACTATGAAAAAGGCTTATCCACTACAAAGAAATACAAAATAGAAGTACATTATCTTCTGTGAATGAAAGGAATGTGCCTTGACTAGTTCATTACATGTAAACCAATAGAAAAAGAGAAAACGTATATGAAGCATGCATAAAGCAGTTCAATTGAAACCCATCATGACTCCAACATCAAACATGGAGTAGTTGGCACATCATAATTGTTTTTGCATAAAATGTCCCAACGGCAGATACATTTCATTTTTTTTAGGTTTGAAAATGCTTTATTTGAATAAAATCAACAAACGTACATAATAAACAAGTCCATATATTTAGACAATAGTGTAAACAGTAACAAGGCAATATTTTAAAATACAATAAAGAGCACTAATGAGAAGAGAAGAATGCACTATATAGCCACGGGTAAAATTAAAAATATGCAAAATAGTACCTTAAAGATGTAACAATATATATCTTATGTTTTATAGGAAAGGGAGAAAAATAAAGGAAAGGGAGAAAAAGAAAAGAAAGGCGAGTGAAAGAGGAAGAAAGAGAGAAAGGAGATAGAAAGAGACATAAAATCATATCCCTTACTTGTAATTAGTTATTAATGTGGATGTCTGATGATTAATACAGATATACAGAGTAGCAATACTAAAAATATTAAAGAGAAATTCTTGGAGGTTGGAATGTGACAATTCTGTCCATGGTCCGAATGGACATATAGTTTAAATATGTAGTAAGAAGTAACTAAAAGTGATCCTTTACAGTAAGATGCTGCGTAGATGTAGCTTACGCTCTATTGAGTTTGTGATGATGACAGACTAAGTTCCACCATCCGGTAAAATAAACCATAGTAGCATTCTTCCAGTTCGATGTGATTATTTGGAAGGCAATGGTGATGAGCAAGTCAACAAATGTACACAATTTATGACTGCTGATCAAAATGTGAGAGGAGCTTCCCAAAAAATAAATGGAATTTCAAAAGGAAAAGTAATAGAACACATTTTTGAAATTGTATTCCACACTTCCAGCCAAAATGTTTCGATGGATGGGCAGTGATAAAACATATGCATATATGTGCCAAGTGTTGTTTTACAGGTCCAGCATGTATTCTCTATGTTGGAATTGTTTTTGTGAAGAGACGTTGGGGTTAAAAACAACCTATTACAGAAGTAATATATGGTTTGAGTGGTATTGGCAGAGCAAGTGGTGTGATGAAGTTTGGACCAAAGTAAATTACAGGTTTGCAATGAAAAGGAGCATTGTAATTCCGATTCCCATAGTAACTCAATTTTAGATTTAGGACGAGTGGGAAGTGTGTAATGAAGATGGTTGTATATGTAAGATGCTTTGACAGCTAGGGAAAGATTAAGCTGTTTGAGTAGTTGATTAGAAGAGGGAGAATGTGCCTGTGTGAGAGTAGATATGTATTTTACAAGAACATTTTTCAGAAGTTCACATTTAAGAACGGAAGCAGAAGAGAGACTATATTTACTTTGAAGCTCAATGAGAAGAGTACAGAGCCCCGTAATTTCTGGGCCGCCGCACAAGCCGCCGTGAAAAGGAGCACTTTGCGTCTGCCAGCCAGGCGGTCACATCGTAATATGGCAGTCGGACCGCCTCCTGCTTGTCGGGCAGTCTCCCGACTGCCGTGATAGCGTGCAGCCAACCGACCGCAAAACATCGTAATAAGGCCCTGAGTTAGGTGTGAGAAAAATATAATCAATCCCACATTTAGACTGGTGAGCAGGAGAGTAAAAGGTATATTCCAGAGTGTCCGGGTTGTAAACCCTCTAGGCTTCTACTAACCCCCTTGAATGAATTGAATTTTTAAATGTTTTTGCATTTTGCTGGGGACATATTTAACTGAGTATTTTCTGTCAATAAAGTGATCCATAAGTTGGTTACAGTCCCCACCGACTATAACATTTGTGTTTGAACAGGACCTTATGGTGGTTGACATTCGCTCCCAAAATTGTACATCAATACCA
Organism: Calotriton arnoldi; assembly: GCA_963921515.1. Lineage (NCBI taxonomy): Eukaryota > Metazoa > Chordata > Amphibia > Caudata > Salamandridae > Calotriton > Calotriton arnoldi. The sequence goes on from CAWUFW010000707.1 coordinate 574,712, forward strand.
GTAGGGCTGTACTGGTATTGAAGAAGGGATATTGGAGTGTGATGTAAAGTGAGATGAAGAAGAAGCCATCTGCCCTCTTCATCTTTTTCTTCCTTCTCAACAACCAAAGGAAGTGATTTGTGAAACAATATGACAACCCCTTTCTTGTTTTGTTTAGCAGGAGATCCGAATATTTGACCCGCCAAATTCTTTCATAGAGAAATTAATGTCCTTGTTTGACAGATGCGTTTCTTGTAACAGAGCAATTTTTTACATTGCAATCTAGATAAATGAGTAAGCACCCTCAGCCTCTAGATAGGATTACGCAGACCTTCGACATTCCTGGACACAATACGAAGATTTTGTGTGGGCAGAGAAATAAAACGTAATAAACATTTGCGGTTAACTTATATAAACAAACCAAGAATAACCAGCAGTACATCCAATAAGGCAATGGCCAAGTAAGGCTTAATTGAAGAAGTAAATAGAGAAAAAGTGGTAAGGAGTATGAAGAGGTACAGATGGGGGAAGGGAAAAGGAAAGGACAGAACTTAATAAAGGAAAAGAAGGCTGTAAGAAGCCAAAAAGGCTTTAACCATAATGAACAGTAAGACATATAATACAATATCAATGTAATGATCGGGTGTTGAAATGCAAAAAGACAGACAGCCGACAAAGAGTCAACCAGAAGCCGACAAGGAGGCCCCCAGAGACACATATGGAACAACTGAGATTCATAAAGCAATAAAAGAGAACAAATACTAACACAACATTATAGGAAAGCTAGAAACACTTACTAACATGTGAGGAACAATGTGTAAACACTAGGGGCCTCATTTACGAGGTTTTGGCACAGGGCAGAGCCGCTAGGAAACATGCTGCGCTGCCCTGCATCAAAAGAAAAGGGCAGGAATGTGCTGTATCTATGAGATATGGTGCATTGATGTCGTTTTCCCCTGTGCTGGTGCACAATGGGCTGGTGCACAATGGGCTGCCATGCGCCAATGTAGGCACACTTGCGCCATGGTTCACGGGTGTCTGCATTGTAGGGGTGATTGTTTTTGTGCAGGAAGGTGCACCGTCCTGCACAAAAACAATAACAACAGGTGTTTTCCTCTTTCTAGAGTAAAAAACGAGGCGAAATAAGGATATTTCTCCTCGTTGCGCCTACCTACTGCCACCCCTGTGGTGGCGTTAGAATCTGACACTTTCCCAGGTTTACGATTCCTCGCAGTGTTCAACGTGAAAGGGGCACATATTTACAAGGCCATGAAAAGCCACGCAAAGTGGTTTTGCGTGGCCTTGTAAATATGCAAAGGCACATTGCGTCAACGGAACATCAAAAAGTGATGCTCTGGCAGCGCAAAAGTGCTACTATGGGCCTCGTAAATGAGGCCATAGGTCAGGGGGAAGGTACATTTGGAGGAGCAACGTCTGGGACAGGGATCCAGGAAAGACAAATAATGCCTGTAAAAAATGAGAATATAAGATGAAACTAATGCATTGGAAGAATCTCAACAAAACAATAGCCACTAACAGGTATAACAGAACAGATTACTGCAGAAAAATCAAGACTTTCCAAGGTCCATTTTCTCTCCCTTGTGTTGAAAAATTTATTTTTTTAACTCATCTGGGGAGTCAAAAGACAAAGTTCTCTTCTTATAGGTGACCCTGAACAGGTATGTGTGCACCAGGCAGTGGCGGGCATCCATAGACCGTAGAGCAGGATGAAGCGATAGAAACTCTTTTCGTCGGTTAGCATTTGCTCGAGCCACATCCTGTGCAAAGAAGATTTTCTGATCCGACCGTAGCATTTGTTTTCGCTGTTTTGCCACCGGCAGAACCCTCATCAAATCAGAGTACTGTAGAAATAGAACAATAATTCCTCTTGGTCAAGCCGATGAAGATGCCACCGAAGGATTAGAGCTGACATTGTGAGCTCCTTGCAGATTAAGATCAGTACCTTCCTTGAGACCGACGATTTTTGGAATATGTATTTTAAGAACGACAATCATGTCGGAGCCCCCTCCGCACCCTCAGGAATTCCATAGATATGTAATTTGCTGTGTCTGTTGTGGTTTTTCCAAGTCTTGTTTGTTGTTTTAGAAGAGAGATTTCTTTGGACATCATTTCGACTTTAGTTGCCATATCTTGGACGTCACTGATGCGTTGTTCTACCTTGTTTACCCAGGACTCAAGACTTGATCATTTCTTTTTAATCCTCTGAAGCCTGGTGTTGGTTTCCATCATGAAGGGCTTTAAATGCCTTATCTCAGCCATTTAGTCCTCGTGTGTCAGAGGTAAGGGAGACTTCGATTGAGAAGTAGGGTCTTTCGTCTTTGTTTAGGACTACTAATTGAGTCTTTACGGGGAAGAGGCATTGTTGTAACTGAGGATGCAGGCTTTGTGGTGAAAGAGGCAGCAGAGTACATTCCTAAAGATATATCTGTGGAACAATGAAGAGAATAACATTATTCCTCCTCTCCGCAGATAAATCACATAAAACTATGCGCGTCGTACCAACAACATTTATGAGTAGGGGTGAGGGTAAGAAGTACAAATGCTGTGGTAAAAGGGCACTCGTAGTTCAAACATATACTCTGTCAGGCTCCTCCATATGGGCAGGCAAGCGCGAGAGTCAGAAGCGCTTTGCCAGTTGTTCACACAAAAGAATAAAAATGATTCTCAAAGGGACTTAGATTCACCAGTCGTGATGAAACATGCACAATAAAGAGAGCGCCTTTAGCCATCTGCTTGTCAGATAATCACAGAGAGCTAAGCAAGTCTCAAAGTCACCATTTAACCTGAAGGTGACATAGTCCGACAAAAATGTTCTGAAGATGGATTTCCCAGCAGCTAATCGCACAGAAGAAGAAAGATGAGACAAAGAGTCCCCAGCTGTGAAGAAACATACAGTAAGATGAGAATGTCTCCAACCCTCCTCTCCACAGATAAATCTCATAATGCTGTGAAAGTCTGACGCGCACCTTTCAAAAGTATGGGGGAGGACCAAAATAGCATAGACCATAATATAGGTGTGTGTAGAGAACAGAGTTATCCTCCGACAGGCTCCTCCATTTAGTTGGGCAAGCATGAGTGTCAGAAGCGCTCTGCCGATTTGTGTAAGCCCAAATGCAGTGGTCCGATGTGAGGGGGAAACTGCAGGAATAAAAACCAGAGTGTAAAGACCATAACTTGGTCTGAAATTACACCTACCCGCTCCAGTGTTGCAACGGCACGCCTCGTTGTTGTTGGGGTACTTATGGTGGTAAGGCTCCGTCCGCGGTCTCCGTGACTCCGAGAGACTTAGGGAGCCGGCGGCCATCTTGGGGGAGGTTCAGCCACACCCCTCCGGCAGATACATTTTGGCGCTAAAGTAACCATGTACAATCAGTGATGGGCTTCTGTAACAGTTGTGAACAATACTATGTCATTTGGCAAGCAGGGGGCTCCTCCCATTTACTGGAATGAAGCTGCTTTGTTGTTGTTGCTATTACTGGCAGGCAGTAGCCCTTTGGCTGCCATCTTCTTTAAAGCCAGCAGCACATGCATGCTTCTGCTGCATCTCACATTTGTCCATTCACATGGCATCTTTTAGAGATTTACGTGTGTCGTCTTGATGTTTAGTCTAACTAGTGCTTATGTGCCAGTCTGCTGATTAAGGTAGCAGGGAGTAACTCCTACGGCAGAATAGGATGCTATGGGATGGGCCACTTGAGTCCTTTAGAGGTGCGGTTGGTATGGCATTAACAAGGTGAGTGGGTGATCACATCCTGCCTAGAGGATAACCAGCCACCTAGTGAATAACTAGTGACAATGTGCTTCTTGTGAGGATTACAGTCAGACAGTAAGGAAACTCACTAAATGTCTCTATCTTTATCTTCTTTTCTTTCTGGGCCTCCCCCTATTTCTCTCTCACTCTCTGGCTTTTTCTGCCTCTCAGGCTTTCTATGTATGTCCAAACTCTCTCTCTCTCTCTCTCTTTCCATGTCTCCCCTTCTCTCTTCTGTCTTTCTCTGTCCCTCCATGTCTCTCTCACAGTCTCTTCCTTCTTTCACTTTCTCTCTCTTTCTTTCTTTTGCTGTTTCTCTCCCTCCCAGCCTTTCTCGCTGTCTCCTTTGCACTCACTCCCCAACTCTGCCTGTCTCCCTGCCCAAGCCCACACTACAGGTGCAATTCACAAAGGTAAAGTGAGACGAAAGTCTAACTTTACGACTTTCGGTATTCACAAAGAGCTTTATTTTTGTGCTCTATTACAACAGAAAAGCTCCCTGAGCTGGCACTGGAACTAGGCGTGTGGGGGTACTGCAGCGCTCCCAGACAACCTTGAAGGACTTTCGATGGAGAATAAACCATAACAAGGCACATGACGTGCTTTTATTCTGGCAGTCTGAGCTGTGTTTTCAAAGAGACTAAAATATCAGACAACTTCTGATAAACTGCTGCCAGTTATTTTAGCAAGCAGCACTATCTCCATGTGAAAGGAGTCTACAACATGACAGATGTTTTAACTCAGACGTACATAAAACATCTGTAACCAAACTAAACTTTAAAAGTATTTTCAAATATCCCAGCAGAACGGTAAAGTTTTTAGAAAGGATTTAAGTAGGTTCAAAATGAACCAGAACACATTTGGTTTAAATTTATGTGATTCATACAAGGTTATTAGGTCTCTGTTGTTTTAGGCCTTCAAGGATTGCACTATTTGTTAAGTGTTGTTTCACCCCTGAGGTGAGCCACAATAGGCAAATAAAGTTTGGCCAAATATGTGAAGTTGAACACACATAATATAATTAGTTCCCTCAATACAAAAGATTGGTGAAACCCCACTTTCTCACAGTCTTTGCTTCAGATCAAATATTTCGTCACCTGACTGATACAAGAAGTAAAAGGAGATGGGATGGTGCAGACTGTGTAAATACTGATCTCCAAAAGTTAGGAAAGTACCAGAAACCACACATAATAATCACTCTCAGACGGACAAAATATTTGAACACAACACACATAACCCATTAAGGTGGTCCTGGAGGCTAGACAAAAACTTTCAGAAAAAATAATATTTGGAATAAGATGTGGAATCCACACACTATCTTATGGTTCGGGATGATTTGGACTCACCCAAAATGTCCCAGGTTCCAGTTTTTATCATGTGGAGGTTCTCGTGTACGGTTCTATAAATATCACCAAATAAATATCGAAAACATAAATATTGGCATGCTATACCTAAATAGTAAATGTAAGAAATTGCGTTATTGGTTGGAGGGGTGGAAGTCCCGCTCAGGCAACAACAACCACAGTCCTTGTCAGGGTCACTAAATTAACCTGTGCTTAACACTCTGGTAGTTTGATACAAAGCAGGCCGGCTTAACTCCGAGGCAATGTGTAGAGTATGTATGCAGCACTCAAATAGTAAAAACGTGGAAATATAACACAAGTAAGATCCCAAATCAGTTTAGAAAAATAGAGTACATTTTACAAATAAAATGACATTAGATCAACAAAAATCCAATCAGTAGAACCGGAGAAATGCAATTTCAATTTTTTAGGAAAGTATAGCGCCTAAAAGCACAAAGCACCACTCATGGTCATCTGTACATGATAGACCAGGGCAAAGTCACAAGTTCAGGCTGACCATGATGGAACATGGGCCAGATGAGTCCCTCTGAAAAAGTTACCTCATCAAACTCTGGCGTGAAGTATGCCGTTCGCGGTGGAGGACGCCACGAGGAGCAGGGAGAGAGTCACGGAGGGACGTTGCTGTTGAACGAAGAGCAGGCAGGTTGCCTCAGGCTGTCATCGCTGTAGCTCAAAGAGTCGTTCGGGCGTCATGGACAGTCGTTGCTGGAGCTTCGCATTGGGAGTCACCACAGGTTGTCATTTTTGTAGCATGAAGTGCAGATCTTATGTTGTCAGTCGTTGCTGATGGTCGATGTAGCGCAAAGAATCAGGTTCACCAGAGCTTCAGATTGGCGGTCATCACGGGTGGCAGAATCTTAGCACAAGGGGGGCATGTGCGGTCAGGAAGAGCCCAAAACTTCAGGATTTCTCCTTTCTTCTCAGGAGGAGGCAGACTGATCCCAGCCAAGGGTCCAGGACATTGGGAGGCAGCTCTTGGGGATCAGCAACTCACTCCAGCAGAGCCCAGCAGGGCTCAAGCAGGCCTAGCTGCAGGTCCAGGTAGGTCCAGTGCAGCAGGTCAGCTGGGCAGCTACAGGGAGACTTCTGGAGCTTGCTGTGTCCCTGTAGCTCAGACAGAAGGTCAGTCAACTACCCTTGAGGTCACTCAGGAAGGTCTGTGATGACAGGAGCAGATCAAGTCTTCCTTCTCAGAGAGCAAGACAGTTCTCAAGCAGCAGGGCAGTCCTCTGGTAGCAGCAGCACTGCAATCTTCTGGTGGCAGGGAAGTCCTTATTTTGTAATGTCTACAGGTCCAGAAGTGTAGTGATGAGTGGCGCAGGAGATCCAATATGTATATGTGGTGCCATCCTTTAAAGTGGGGGGTCAAGAGGATTCCAATACTAGCTCCACATCTGGTTCTGGAAAGTTCTTCCCTTTCCCTGCCAAGGCTCCAGGAAGTCAGGAGTGACAAAAGGCTAGTGTCAGGGTGCTTTGTGTATGCCTGAGGCAAGCCTTTTGAAGTGTAAGTGGGGCGGGGAATAGCTCCACCCTCAGCCATCCTGCCCACACCTACTACCTTTGTTGTCACCGTCTGGGTGGAATACACATAGCCCAACATCAAAGTCATTCACAGTCGTGACCCAGGACACTGGCAGCAGACACCAAATGGTTAGGACAAGAAAATGCCAACTTTTTAAAAGTGCAAAAAGAACAGATGATGGAAGGAATGCTGACCCAATCAAACATTCACCCCAAGTCACAGATCTGGGTTAAATCCATCGTTTTTTTGCACGCCACGCCATTCCAGTTTAGACCTAGCCATATGCAACTCAGTCTTGCCCCTGCTCCCCATGGGAACAGTCTAGCCCGAATGCCCAGGTCCTCCCTGGACCAGAAACAAGCATCCTGAGACCGGTTTCGGGGTTTCACCCCTCATCAGCCAGGCTAGCTTGAATCTGGTGGCGTATCGAGCACGGGACCCATGTCTGGGCATTCCGTTCCCATTTAGGGGGACAAATGCAAAAACAACAGATGATGGACGGAATGCTGAACCAATAAAACATTCACTCCCAGGAAGTCTGGAGTGACAAAGGCTAGTGTCAGGGTGCTTTGTGTGTGCATGAGGCAAGCCTTTTGAAGTTTAAGTCCGGCAGGGAATAGCTATGCCCTCAGTCATCCTGCCCACACCTACTCCCTTTTGTTGTCATTGTCTGGGTGGAATACACAAAGCCCAACATCAAAGTCATTCACAGTCATGTGACCCAGGACACTGCCAGCAGACACCAAATAGTGAGGACAAGAAAATGCCAACTTTCTAAAAGTAGCATTTTCAGAATTGTGACTTAAAATCTGACTTTACCATTAAAGAGGATAGGAAATGAAATTAATTTGCATCTAAACATGATAACCCTATTTGCACGTAATCCAATGCTAGCACTTATTTAATGGAATAAGGTAACCCAATGTTATCCAATGAGAGATATAGGCCTTACAATAGTGAAAAACATATTTAGGAGTTTTTCACTACCAGGACATGTAAAACCTAAACAATATGTCCTAGTTTTTTCAATACAATGCACCCGGCCTTATGGGCCTTTAGGGGCTACCTTAGGGGTGGCATATATGCATTAAAAATAAAGGTTTAATTCTGGAAAAAGGTTTATTTTGCCAGGACGAAATGGAAGTTTAAAACTGCACTGCAGGCTGTAGTGGCAGGCCTATGACATGTTTTAAAGTGCTACTGTAGTGGGTGGCACAGTGAGTGCTGCTAACCACTAGTAGCATTTAATTTACAGGCCTTGGGTATATGTACTACCATTTACTAGGGACTTACAAGTAAATTAAATGTGGCAATCAGGTGTAGGCCAATTGTACTAGGTTTTAGGGAATGAGCACAAGCACTTTAGCCCTGGCTAGCAGTGGTAAAGCGCACATAGTCCTAATGCCAACAAAAACAAATTCAGAAAAACAGGAGGGGTGAAGGCAGAAGGTTTGGGGGTGACCCTGCAGAGAGTGCCACGTCCAACAGAAAGCACAACAATATCTGGCTTGTGTGTAGGTGTGCTCTTGTGTGAGTGTGTTGCTTTTGATGAGTGTTGTTGTGGTGATTTGTGTGGTGGTTGTGGGTGTGTGGTGCTTGTGGGTGTGCAGGTTGTTGTGGATGTGGTGGTGGGTTTGGTGCTTGTGGGTGGGCTGGTGGTTATGGGTGTGGTAGTGGTTGTGATGGTTGTGGGTGTGGTGGTGGTTGTGGGTGTGGTGGTGAATGTGGATGTTGCGAGTGCTTTGATTGTGGTGCCTGTAGATGTAGTTTGAATAGTGTGTTTGTGTTTATGTGTACGTGTGATTGTGCTGCTTGTGTGTTGTTGTAGCCTGGGATTGGGGTGGGAGCTTGGATTGGGGCTGAGGAAGAGACCTGAATTAGGGCAGAAGGTTGGGCTGGTTGGGAGGGTGCGGTGAGTGGGAGGCTGCTATTTTGGTACGCAGTCTTTGCATGCCAGACATTGAACTGCGAATGGTATCCAGAAATGCAACCAATTGTTGCATTTGGCAGGTAAGGCCCTGGATGCCATTCACTATGGCAGTCTGGCCTTAATAGATGCTCCGTAAGAGGTCAGTAGCTTCCTTACTCAGCGCAGCTGGGTTGACAGGGGCAGGGGGAGAGGTGCCTCTGTCAAAGGAGACCCCAACACTTTTAAGGGGTCAGGTTTGGCCAACTGCGGGGGGAGCAAGAGGGAGGGTGGAGATGTGTCTCTGGGTGGTGGACAAGGATGATGTTGGTACAGTTCTGGTAGGGTCTACCACCACTAGGGGCTGGTCACTAGTGAAGGCCTCCGAAGAAGATGACGAGGTGGTGGCCCCAATTCCAACTCCTCACCCTCCGTGCCACTGTGTCCATTAGAGTCAGATGTTTCACCACCCAAAACACAATGACCAGCCGCTTCCCCGCCTTCTTGGTCAATGTCTCCTTCACATGCTCCTGAAGATGCTGTAAAGACATATACAATAGTTTGATTCTATCTGTGTAAACGTAACTGATCATGAAGCTTTTTTCTCAAAAACCTGCTTTAAGGCTTTTAATCTTTAGTTTATTTTTATATTTATCTCCTGCATGTAGCGAACATCTTCAGAAACTATTTGGTCACAGTCTTGTAGTTTTCGAATATTGCTCCTATCTTATTTTTGATCATTTTTCTTAACTATTTTCAATTCTCTACAGGAACTGTTTTATATCTCTGAATGATTCTAATTTTTGTTTTGAATAGTGAACTTTTTTCAAAAAAATTAATATAAAACAAAAGATCCCTTTGTACATTGTGTGTACAAGGAATAAAGAGTGGATTTATTTTTATTGTTAAAAATAAGAATCAATTTGTGTTAATATTTACTGTAATGTTGTACAGATATTTGTATAAACTAAAAGCCTGTTTCTTTTTTTTCGGCATTCCACAATGGTAAAACATACTTCAAGTAACTTAAGCATTTTTTCAATGTTAAAATAAATGTTATGGATTTAGTACTTAAATTGCTTATTAATGTATCATGCCATATATATTTACCTATGCTGATGGAGAAATTCACAAATAATATTTTTGGTAGTTTCAAATTACTTCTACAGCATAAGTAAATACATAGGGCCCGATAAATGTTTAATCCACTGTAATACATTTAGTCTGTTTTACCATTGTAAAAAAAAAAAAAATATTCTGGCTTTCAGTTTAGTCAGTTTTGTCAAAAATTGGTACAATATTACAGTAAACACTGAGTCATATATATTTTTAGAAATCAAAATCTAAATGCAATTTACAAAAAGAAATAATTATATATAAATGGTTACACAACTTACAGTGCTGAAGCAATAGAGCCTAAAAAATCAGGTAGAGCTAGCAGGGGGCAGGTAATTTTTGTGAAGAACTCTTTAGCGTGTAAATACAAACAGTTACCAATTAACTCAGCCGATATATTGGGGATCCAGCTCACCTTTCCCACAGGATTAATCCTGACTGTGCTTAACGTTTATGCCAGGTCAGAATCCCATTGTAATGAGTCCTTGGTGATATCCATGCTAGATGATCTAGTTGGAGTAAACCAAACCAACTCTAAAGTTTTAGTGGCTGGGCGTCACCTCTGCTATGGCGGAGGAGCGTCGCCCCACTGCTTTTAAGCAGTGGGAAACATAAAATGATAATAACATAGAGTTATTATCATTTTATGCTTCGTGTCCTGCTGCTTTGCAGCGGGCAGGTGGGCGGGGCTGCTCTGCTCTTGGAGCAGGGGAGGAGTGGTTTGCCCACTCCTAGGTGCGCATTGACTGTTTGGTCGGCCCTCTCAGGCCGCCCAAACCATTCATGCGCACGTCTCCGTTCTCCATGCAGGCTACATTACAGCCTGCATGTCGAACATGCCCACCCCTCCAGTCCCTGGCTGAGCGCTGTGTCACAGCGCTCAGACCAATCACAACCTTGCATTGCAGCGTTGTGATTGGCTTAGGGGAGGGAGCCTGCCCCCCGCGCGACATCCCCCCCCCCACACCCGCCCCGCGAGCCATGCCGGCTGCCACTGGATTTCAATACTTCTTTTGAACCTTCCCTTTTATTAAACACTTTACTCGAGGAAGAGGATGAGATTTGGGGCATGCTAAACTTGGTATCGACCACTGGTAACTATCGCTCCACAGCTGTATCCCTCCAGCTTGCATCTTTGGTTATGGGAAGGAGCCTGAGGGCTTGCAATGGGAGGACCCCCTCAGATACGAATAGGCAACCTACTTTTAAACGGGGCCCCAGCTTTAGTGTCATTGATTACATCTCAGTAGACATCAGTATTTGGTCACTATTTGAGAATATGGTGATTGTCCAGAGGTCTGATAGCGATCATAATTCCCTGTTTTTAAATATGGAGGGTGCCACTCTCAAAAGGATACCACCTAACCATATTTTAATGGAACAGGAGCCTCTTATAGTTAACAATCGTAGAGGAGTAACCTGGCCTAGGGTTCTCACTAATAGGGATTTACACTCAAAGATTCACAAGCTATTTGTGTATTTTCTGTCTGGTCTGGTTAGTGTTCATTTTTTAGGGGCAACATCATTACTATCAATTCAGAGGGATTTTTGCGAGGCCCTGCAAGTGGTTTTTTCCAAACATGTGGCTCGTAAGAAGCCTATTAGTGAAATGAATAATAAATGGTACAACTCAGAGTGTAAATCAGCAAAAGTGGCCCTAAAGTTAGCAGCTACTGAGCGCGACCAACTTGGGATAGCTCTGGCACGACGCAGATATAAGGCTACGCTTGCTAGTGCCAAGCGAGATTTTGCCCGTAAAAACTGGCAAGATTTACTATCAGCAGCAAGGTGCAATGATAGCCACTCATTTTGACACATCATTGCACATGGAAGCTTGGAAAGTATTACGACCCTTAGCTACCACATCCCGCCGGAGGTATGGGTTGGCCACTTCTCTATGCTATACTCCAGGGATGAGGATATTAGCTGCGTAGCGACCACTAGTGCTAACTTTAATACTCCAGACATTCCTTCTCCTCAGAACACCATTAGCACTGAGTTGGTCTTTAGCCTGGATGACTCTGAATCAGCAATCAACAGACTGAAAGCAGGAAAAGCCCCTGGGCCTGACCGGATACCATGCAATTTATATAAATCTGAACCTATGGTATGGGCTCCTTAAAAAAATCTTTTGTCAAATTGTATATTAGCTGGAGGGGCTATTCCAACAACCTGGAAAGGGGCCGAGATAATTGCTATATATAAAAAGGGAGATGCCTCAATCCCCTCCAACTATAGACCGATCAGCTTGATTTTTCCGAGGCAAGTCCTAGATAAACTCCAAGCTTGGATAGATGACAATGCAATCTTGTCTTCCTATCGAGCGGGCTTTCGATCCAAGATAAGTACATGTGACCAGGCCTTCAGATTCACTTTACTCACGTGGAAGTACGTGTTGTTAAAGAAACAAAAATTATATGTAGCATTTGTTGATCTGATGGCTGCATTTGATCTTGTGCCCCGCGAAATGCTATGGAAAGTTATGCTAGATTTAGGTGCTCCAACTAATCTGGTAAACCTGATAGCAAGTTTGCACGAAGACAATTATGCCCAGGTACGATGGGGGAAAAATGGCTAACTAACAGACAAGATTTCAACACAACGTTGGGTGCATCAGGGGTGCGTACTCTCTCCCACTTTGTTTTCCCTGTTCATTAATGAAGTGGCCAATAGGCTTATGGACTGCATGAATGATTCTCCCATCTTGAATGGTAAGAAAGTGCCGAACCTGCTCTTTGCAGATTATTCCCTACTCATATCCACAACACCAATGGGCCTACAAAATTTAGTAGATACATTTTTGGTTTTCTGCAAGGAAAGGGGTTTGGAACTCAATGTTGCGAAAACAAAATTTATGGTCTTTGGGAAGGGGAAGGGAAAAACACGAACGGTCAGGATCGCAGCCGAACCACTTGAGAGGGTAAAAAGCTTTGACTACCTGGGGATAAGATTAACTGAGTAACTTGGATGTGAGCAACAATTAGACAAAAGTTACCTTACCCTATGTCATAGTCAATATTGAGAGGTTCTTCAGACAGGCACGAATTCGGCTACTGACCCCAGCATTACACGTCTGCCGTGGCGCATTGTATGGAGCTGAGATATGGGGTTACACGAACACCCATAAATTGATGGTATGTGAAAACATCTTTGTCAGGTCACTTGGTTCAGTACCTGTTACCATCCCTCTGACCCCATTATTCCTCGATTTAAGGATGAAAAGAATTGGGGATGTGACCTCGCTTAAACTCTTAATGTACTGGCTGCGCTTGTGGACAACACCCCAGCTAATTGATTACTGCAAATCACTACAGGAGATCCTGACGATTAGTGGTGCAAAACAATTACTGTGGTTCAAACACATTGCAAATTGGTGTAGATTATTGGAAATGCCGAACTTGTGGGATCATCAAGAGGGGGTGAGCAAAGATGAATTACCTAGAGGAAAGGCGAAGTACTGGGCGTACGTACCAGACACTATGCAGGGAGAACTACCAATGGTCACTTAACAGCACAGTTCTTAAGCTTTAAGCCCTACCCTAGGTTTGAATCCTATTTGGATTTGATTTCTTCACCACTCGCCAAAAGATTATTTGTTAGGTTTCGGATGGGTAGCTTATATTTTAAAGATTCTTAACAACCAGGTTGTTGACCTAACATCAGAATTACGTTCTGCATGAAGTCGAGCACAAAAATCCGAGGAACACATTTTGTTTCTCTGTAGGCGGTGGATACGACCAATTTGCTTAAATCTTGGAGTTAGACAATATTGGGCTGCTTATAGCATTCTGAAGAGTGATACATCTGATCCATTAGTTTTTGCACTAAGTCAATTTTTTTTTAACTTCTAGATCAGGCTACAGAAGTTTGTAACCCAGGTCGTTTAGGCCGGCCATGTGCTTGATGTACTAAACCCGGCTATCATAATTATGGAATCAAAGGATACTGAGGAAGTTATGTCCAGGAAAAAAAGGTGAATTGTGTTTTGTATTTTAGATAGCATTTCTTTATATTTTAACATGATGTGAACTTTTTAATCGGAGGTTTGATTGTTTTATTGTTTCTATTCTTTGATTTCATGTATATTTATTATGCTAATTACATGGATTTTATCTTTTTTTGGTACATTTTTTAAAACTGCGCAAAGGATGGATTTTGTATACTTTGATGGTTAGTTCATTATTGATTTATCATCTGGACATAACATTAATATTTTTGGGTATGTGATACTCTGTCACCAATGTGTTCACATTCCAGTCTGTTTAACCCGTTCGATGCGTCGGACGGCCTCCGGCCGTCCCACGTCACGGTGGGCGTGTGTGGAGGACGGCCGGGGGCCGTCCGAGACATGCCCACTCATTATTTTACCCGCACCGCAGCGGAATTCGTGCCGCGGTCAACGGGTTAAAAAAAAAATGTATGCCTATCAAAATCATTTTTCAATAAACAGACTGGCTTACATGCACATTTGTGAATGAGTAAGTCAGCATGCAAATCTGTCATTTTTAACATATGTTAAATTGTATTTATTATTAAAAACATATTTGTAATATGTTTTAAATCAAAAATGTAGCCATTTAATCTTATGTTTCTAGTCATTTTGGCTCACATATTTACTATTGTTTGATTATAATACTATCTTACAAATGTGGCGTTTGGTACAGCCACTGTATCATTAGCGCATTTTATGCTATGTCACTTGTAATAGGGGGAACGTAACATCCTTCACAATTGTGACGGAGCATCACTCCGGACACAAGTAAAATGTTTGGCATGTTTGGTACAACTGTCCCTTATAACATCAAACAAACTCAGGTAACTTTTTTTAGGCAGGCATTTGTTTGCTCAGAGCAGTCCTTTGAAAGTGTTAAAAAATATATTGGTATCATTTTCAACATTTTCATATAAAAAACACATAATTTTTTTATTATTTGTCTTTAGAGTTCTATATAACGCAAACTAGACCAGAGACATCGGGTATCAGAGCGCATTACATGAGCACCAGTTTCGTTACAGAAGTACACATTCATTTTTGTTAGGCACGGAAAGATTAAGTGATTTGCCCAGAATCACAGGATGTTGAGCGTCGCTGCCGAGACTCGAACCCGGTTCCCCAGCTTTGCTCTAACCATAAGGCTACATCCTCTCCCTAGATCATTGTTGGGATCACTGGATCTCGTGCCACATCCTTGCATTCCTTTCTTGTGTTCCCTGCGTGGAACATGGAATGCTGTGGCACTGGCAGTTGCTGCCGGGATGCTGTGTGATCGGACGTATTAAAGAAGACTAGAAACCTTACCCCGTGTCGTCTTCCTTTCATTGGCGACGAGTTGTCCGGTCCACAGTTTTCCCCACCGTCTTTTCCTCGACATCGTGTTGTTCCGTCGTCTTCCTCTGATCCAAGTCTCCTGAGCCTTGTGAGGAAAATCGCTCGAGCGCCATTGAAGTGCCCTCGGTGAACACCCGGATGTTGGGAGTTGGTTGCCCTGCAAGTCGCATCTCCACTGAAGGTTCCGGTGAGATTTGGGAGAATTTGGGGGTATTTTTGCAGAGTGGAGGAGTGTGCATGGTGACGGCCAGCGCGTGTTCCGGCACGCGTCACCCTGACGCACATCTCTCTGTCCTACGGAGAGCTACTGTTCCCAGGGCAATCAGCGCATGTGTCAGCACGCATCACGTGAGACGTCACGCGTTGCTAGGGAGCTTTCGTTGTTGTGGCAACCGGCGCGCATACCGGCGCGCGCCACATTGTTGGATTAAGCTCCGACGCGCATACAGGCGCGTGACACATCGGCAAATTGAAGCTTCGGTAATGGCAATCTGCGCATAAATCAAGCGCGTGTCATTTTCCTCTTGTTGAAACTTCAGTTCCCTTGCCCGGTGCAAGTTTAAAGTGCTTTCCTTATTGTGGGCCAAGCTGCATTTGACGAATCAAATGGTTTAGGGACAACCAGTGACACAAAGCTGTAAGCTTTAAAGGAACATTGGAAGAAGGATGGTGTACTTTTAATTTACAATATATACAGTGGCTCTTGCAGTTTGTAAAACAGCAAACTCAACGGTGACACGCCCTCCTTGTGATCATCCTGGTGCATACATTCATCGTAAAAGTGACAGACATACTCAGTCAGCGTGTCATGTATTGTGGCAACACTCTCTCCATGGGCATGTCGGTGATGTGCACACCTGGTTCTCTTTAAAATACATTGGGACATTACATTTTTGTGGCGTTTTCATTTATCTATTCAGTTCTATCCTGCAACATAAATTCTTGTTGTGGTGACTTGTGGCAGCAACTCACCCACGCAAGGTTACTCTATGGATCGTGTAATTGCACCACCTCCCTTTTTACAGTCACCCGGTACTCCTCCTGTTATTTGGCAACAGTGGAAAGAAACATTTGATGCCTATCTTGAGGCGATTGATGGAGATACCTTCACGTCAAAGAAAAAAAAAGCTTTACTAGTATACAATTTGGGTGCTGTGGGAAGAAGTATTTTGAAGACCTTACCCCTAGAACTCGTAAGAACATGTGTCAGTAGTGGTGAAGAAGGTGATTCTTTAATTGTTGATGATTATGCCTCTCTTATTAAAACTTTGGATAAGAGATTCAATCCCAAGAGAAATATTGTGCTGGAGCGTCACAAGTTTTTGCAACGCGCTCAAATCCCTGGCGAATCCATTGATGATTTTGTAGCTGCCCTCAGAACCCTAGCTGTCACTTGTAATTATAGGGAGTTCAGAGACGAAATTATCCGGGATCAGTTAATTGAGCGCACTTGCAATAAAAAGATTCAGGAGAAACTTTTAACTTCCGAAGACCCTGATCTAGAAACTGCTCTCATTTTGGCTAGAAGCATTGAGCATTCCCAACTATGCATGAAAGAAATGAGTGGGGCATCCAACGAAGTCAAATTAGTCAGCACCAAACCTACAAGTAGACCCACTAAAGGGAGCAACACAAACATACCTAGCACTTCTTCATCTGCATCCTCTTTGCCTAAACCTAAATTTGAAAGATCTGAAAAATCTGACCTCTCCTGTTACCGATGTGGTAGCAGATCTCATCTGGGCAATTTTAAGTTTTGTTTTGCTATTAATCAAACTTGCTTCAAATGTGGTAAGAAGGGACATTTGGCACGCATGTGCAAGGCTACTGTTGCACATAAGGGACAAACAAGAACTGTGAACGCTTTTGAAGAAGATAATGTTAACTATGGGAATGATAATGGAAGTTATGAATTGTTGATGTTGTCTTCTTCCTCTACTCAACTGGATGGTGTGGTGGAAATTGCCTCCATTGTTGAACCGCACAAAAGAAAATCCCCTGCGTGTGTCATAAGTTTAAACGGAAGTAGTATAAAGTTTTTGGCTGACTCTGGTTCTCCTTTTACCCTCATCAATGCCAAAGACTTTGAGAGATTGGGCAACATTCCTGTTGTTCAGTCTAATATAAAGATCTTTGCTTATGGTGGTAAAAGAGTAGAGGTGCTTGGCAAGTTTGAGGGCAAGTTGGAATTCAAAGGGGATTCAACACTAAGTATTGTTTACATTGTAAACGAAGGTGCGAATTTATTGGAATGGGAGGAACAGGGTGAGCTGGGGATCATCCTAGATCCCAACCATCCGGACATGGTTTTATCGAAATACGAAGCCAAACAATTTTACTCCAATCTTCCTGAGGTTACCCCTGTGCATAAGGTTACTGCAGAATTGTTATCCAAGTGTGAGTGGATTCAAAGGTACCCAGAGATTTTCAACAGTGAATTGGGTAAACTCAAAGGTTTTCAGCACCGCATTGTTTTAAAGGAGGGTGCAAAAGCTGTTGCACATAAAGTGCGCAAAGTACCTCTGAGTATGCGTGGTGAGCTCAAACAGGAACTTGAGCGTTTGTGTTCCGTGGGTGTAATTGAGCCCATTGAGGGGTCTGAATGGTTGTCCCCCATCATTTTGGCGCGCAAGGCTGACAAGTCTCTCAGAATGTGTGTGGACTTGCGCGACCTAAATTCTTGCATATGGGTGGACCGCCAACCCCTGCCTAACATAAATGAAATGTTGTCTACACTAGAGGGTGCAAAGTATTTTTCTTCTCTGGATATTTCCTCTGCTTACCATCAAATAGAATTGTGCATGGACTCGAGACATCTCACGTCCTTTGTGACACCGGAAGGTGCATTTCGTTACGTACGCATGCCATTTGGTTTGGCATCGGCTTCTGCAGTGTTCCAGCGTCTCATGGGAAGCTTGTTTAAGAACACTGCAGGAGTCGTGTTTTTCCAAGACGATATTTTGATTCATGGTAAAACAGAATTAGAGCACAATTCCAGAGTCAAGGAGGTTTTGGACATAGTCAAATCTAGTGGTTTAACACTAAGGAAAGACAAGTGTAAATTTTTGCAAGATGGTGTGGACTACCTTGGACACCACATTTCTGAGAAAGGAGTTGAACCCAAAGTTAAACTTCTTGATGCCATTCAAAATGCACCTGAACTACAAAATAAAGACCAGCTTCGTTCCTTTCTTGGCTTAGTGGAGTACTATGCTAAATTTGTGGCTAACTTCTCTGATAGGACAGTGTGTTTGCGTGAACTCCTAAGGAAGAATGTGAAGTATGTATGGTCAGACCAATGTGCTTGTGACTTCAAGTTGTTGAAAGAAGCAATTGTGCAGGCACGCCCACTCAAGTTATTTAATATCAATGATCGCTGCATTGTTACCACCGATGCGAGCAATGTGGGTCTTGGCGTTGTTCTTATGCAGAAAAGATCTAACAATAGGGAGGAGACCATTGCCTTTGCTTCTAGAGCACTTCGTGGAGCGGAGAGCACTTATTCCACTATTGAGAAGGAAGCCCTGGCTCTGTGGTGGGGTGTACAGTATTTTCGCAATTTTTTATGGGGGAATGAGTTTGTTCTGAGGACTGACCATAAACCACTGGTAGATCTTTTCACCACCAGGGGTGGTGGCAGAGCCACTCCACGCATAGCTAAGTGGCAGTATAGGTTGAATGAATTTAATTATCGTTTGGAGTACGTGCCAGGAGTGAAGAACCACGTTGCTGATTGCCTATCTAGGCTACCACTGTCTGAATCTGTTTTTGACTTTGTGGATGAGGATTTGGAAATGGTGTGTGCTGTTAGTGGGGTAGCTGACACAGGAGCTGCTCTGTCGGAAATTGATTGGAAATTGGCTTTGTCTGAAGATAGCGAGATTAGGAAGGTAATGGATTTTGTGGTTCATGGCTGGCCTAACAACTCGGATTTGATTCCTGAACTGATTCCCTTCAAGAGAATATGTGACGAGTTGTCCCTTGTTGATGGGATTCTGCGTAGAGGTGGTTTGTTGGTTGTGCCTGTGACTATGCGCAAGAAGGTTTTGGATCTGGCCCATGAAGGTCATTTGGGCATTCGTGCCATGAAGCGGAGGGTTCGGGAAGATTTCTGGTGGCCGGGAGTTGATAGGTCCATTGAACACTGTGTTCGTGATTGTGGTGCGTGTGTCTTGAGTGACAAAACTCAAGTAACCTATCCCTCTCCTATCAAACCCATAGTTGTGGAAAACTCACCCTGGTGTAAGTTGGCCTTCGATATCGCTGGTCCTTTTGGGGGTATGGGTAGTTCTCCCAAATACGCTTTGGTGCTGATCGACTATATGTCTAAGTGGCCAGAAGTCAGGTTTGTAGACGGTATAAATTCTGCAACGGTCATTAATTTCTTCAAGGATGTTTTTCTTCGGGAGGGTTTTCCAGAGGAGTTAGTGACTGATAACGGGACTCAGTTGGTATCAGTAGAAATGCAGGAATTTCTGAAAGTGCATGGCATCAAGCATATCCTCACCTCTCTCTATCATCCTTGCAGTAACGGTTTAGTTGAATGCTTTAACCGTGTGATCAAGGATCAGTTACAGTTAGCTTTCGTCAACGGTTTGCACTGGAAGGAGGCGGTTTCCAACATGTTGTGGGCAATGAGAATCACCCCACATTCAAGTACTGGCGTGTCTCCTTTCACCTTGCTAAGGGGTAGGATTGCAGGTTCTAAGCTTAACAAAGATTGGATGTCAAGGAAGGAAGTGGATCTGCAGAGGCTGGGCATGGTAGCTGATGTCAGGGCTGCCGCCCAAGCCAGGTATGCCTCAAATTGTGCCAGGGCATCTCCAGTACGTCAGGGAGACTGGGTGAGAATCAAGAAACCTGTTCTCGTTCAGCAAGGGATTCTCTCGGTTTTCCGATCCAGTCAGAGTGAGAGAAGTAAGAGAGCATGTTGTAGTGTTGGAGAATGGGAAGATCTGGAACAAGTGTGCTGTCTCAGTGGTGCCGGAGTCAAAAGCTGAGTTTGTGAAAGGAAAACTTGGGGTTTACACTCCTTGCACGACTCCGCCTCTCATGGGGGAAAGTCCAAAGGTTTCTGTTCCTGTCAGGAGGTTGTTCCCCGAGCAAGCTCTTCTAGGTCAAGGGTTGTTCCCTCTAGATTCCGGGACTATGTTAGGTATTGAACATTCTCGATTTATTTTTACCTGTCACCTGTATATCTAATTTGTTTTGTTTTTATGTTGATAAAAATGTTCTCATCATTCTCTTGTTTTGTATGTGAAGGAAGGGGGGTGTGTTGGGATCACTGGATCTCGTGCCACATCCTTGCATTCCTTTCTTGCGTTCCCTGCGTGGAACATGGAATGCTGTGGCACTGGCAGTTGCTGCCGGGATGCTGTGTGATCGGACGTATTAAAGAAGACTAGAAACCTTACCCCGTGTCGTCTTCCTTTCAATCATGATACACCTTGCGCAAAACTTACACCTTCAAGAACTCTTCTTGTGCGTTTGTCATGTGTCAACCTTTATGTTGATGCCATAATTTACTACTGTAACAAAAAGTTATTTTAAACGACAAAACTCAAAATAAAGTACCCCATTCATGTTGCTGTCTTGCTCTCAACTTCCCATCAAGCTGGAGATAGGACACCACATGTAAGTGGGCCATTAGGGGGATCAGGGTGCAGTGCACACGCTTCGAATGTTGGGAGGACTGGCCAAGCTGGAATGCTGCTGACTTCTTGGTCCAGCATCGTACTTCCTCTCATCTCTTTTAGCAGTGGGTGCTGCGCCGCTTTTAGACCCCCAGGGTTCGCACCTTCTTGCCAATGGCCATCCATATCTCCTTCTTCTGATGGGAGTTGACCTGCATTGAAAAACATGAAAAAGCATATTGTGACTTTTTGTTTGTTTGTATTGATGTAACACAATTGTGAGAAATCAATCACAAGCATTTTTTAAAAACAACAACTTTGTATAGCCTGTTGAGTAACCTTATCCCTTGATATGTCCTTATTTTACTAATCCAGGCCAGAGACATCATCTTGGTTGAGTTATTTGTGGGATTATAAAAATTGCAAAAAGCATTTTTTAGGTATGTTAATATATATTAGCAATGTCAATTTTGTAAATTTCACATGATTTTTATATATATATATATATATATATGTATATATATACGTATGTAAATATGTATGTATGTGTATATATATATATATGTATCTTTATATATATATGTATCTATTTATATATATGTATGTGTGTGTCTGTGTGTATATATATACACGCACACACATATATATACACATATATTTATATATATATATATAAATGTGTATATAGGCGTTCAACACTCTACCCATTTCACATCTACCAGCTCTCACTATGGGAACCGAGCCCTGATGGGATACTCACCTTGGAAGCCATTGAAGTGCTTGCTGGGAACTGTGGTTTGCCGACGCCGACTGCAGTGAAGCCCCACCTACTAATACGGCTCAGCTGAAGAGTCACAACTGACGTGAGAGTGTTTGAGCATTCAAAAAGCCGCTGGAGGAAGACGTTGGTGTTTTATGGCATTTGATAAAGGCATACACGCCGAAACGCATCATGCCATTGTTATTAATAAAGTGCTCTTCCTGGTAACTCCGCTGTGTCCCTCCGATTGCTTCAGCAGAAGGATATCGTACTCGTCATATATATATAAATATATATATATATATATATATATATATATATATATATATATCAGCGCTCACAGGTCCCCTTTGCTTCCGCACTCTCGAGCGGGTGCTGTGATGTGCACAGGTATATGCATATATATATATATATATATATATATATATATAACTCGCTCACGGCTCCTTCCGTCTTCCCCGCCCTCTGCAGTAGAT
Source organism: Calotriton arnoldi (assembly GCA_963921515.1). Lineage (NCBI taxonomy): Eukaryota > Metazoa > Chordata > Amphibia > Caudata > Salamandridae > Calotriton > Calotriton arnoldi. The sequence goes on from CAWUFW010000707.1 coordinate 596,569, forward strand.
CGCTAGCTGCCGGCGGAGCAGGCCGGACATTCAATTTCACTAAAAGTCAATAAGCGATCACTGAAGATGACAGTTCTCAAGGTGGTTTAATTCAGGTGAATTAAACCACCTTGAGAACTGTCATCTTCGAGTGATCGCTTTATTGACTTTTGTGAAATATATATATATATATATATATATATATATATATGATATAATATATATATATGTGTATATATGTATATACACATATATATACCCAAAAAAGAAAAGACCGTCAAATATGCAACACGTACAAATGTGTTTAAAAAGACACACCATAATTGTTCTATGTAATTAAAAAAACTGAAACTTCACTTCAATCACTACACTTCAATCAGGAACTAAAACGGACATTCCAGCCCGTGTTTAAATAAAAAAAAGTTAGTCAATATTATATTTTCATTTTAAACATGTACCTGTTCCTCTGGTAAGCCATACAGCTTGCTGTACAGGGACAGGACCTCATCAGCCAGCATCTCCAGCTCCTCTGGCGAGACGTTTAAGGCCCTGTCTCCTGCTTTGCCTGGCATCGTGGCTCCCAGAGGTAGGAAACAGAAGCGAAAGTTGCCAAAGTGCTCTTTGTATCACTGTTAGGAGGTAAGTGAGCTTTTCTTTAACACCACGTACATCTACACGACATGCAAGATTGGAAACAAACACATTCATTAGCTTTGGTACGTTGCTTTCACACACGTTAGCCTATGGCTGTGTCCGTCATGGAGGTTCACACCCACTACCTGGTCAACTTCCGCTGACTTCTGACTAATTGCAAATGTCCTGAAGGCGAGGTCAGGCTTCCGCCATTTTAGATTGTTAATTGATGCGTTTGTGAATGTTAAGTGAAGTGTGTCACCGCCACTAAATGGAGGGTACTTTGATTACATATACAAAATGCTAATGTTATTTATTTGTTTTGCCAAAAAAGTATTATGTAGTGCGTTAATGTGATCACATGCGATAGTTGGATGGTTTTGTTTACACTTCCGTTGACAGAATTTTTGATGAAATTGTTTTTTTTTTAATGTGTAAATAATACAGTTAAAATGTATTTTTTACACATTTCTTTAAAAAAATTAATAGACATGTCAAATAGATAATTTTTTTTAAATCACAAGAAAATGTTGTTTAAAATTATGTAAAAAAACAAAATATATTTTTAAACAATAAATGAAATGTGTGTTTTATTTCAAAAATATGTTCGCAAAATTTATATAAATTGTTTTAATTTTAAATGCAGACATATGAACCCAGGTAGAACGAGAAGATGGCAGCCTCAAGTAACAAGACCACAGCCAGACTTTGCCACCATGGAAGAATGGGATAGAATCAAAAATTTCGATTAAGTAGGCAAACTATTATTGATTTATGTCATCAGCTGCAGCTAGATCTCCTGCCTCACAATAGGAATTCCACAGCAATAACACCAATAGTTAAATTAATGGCAGTACTCCATTTTGTGGCAACAGGATAATTCCAATACACTGTTGCAGAATCTGGTGGAATGCCACAACCAATTTTCAGCAGTGTGCTACAAGACGTTCTTTCTTGAGTGTTGAGACACATCAACAGCTTCATACAGTTCCACAAAATGAGGATTTTGCCAATGTGAGGAGAGATTTTTATGCTTTAGGATCGCCTACCACATATGGTTGGAGCAATTGATGAAACACATATTGCCTTGGTGCCACCAGACAACAGAGAACAAGTGTACCGCAATCGAAAAAGTTTAAGTTGTGTGCTTATCAGATTTGTACATTGCATGTGTGTGTGCACATTTTCCAGAATCACCACATGATTCCTTTGTACTATAAAACAGCACCATACCCCTGCAAATGTCACAACTTGGACCTGAGAGGGCCTGGCTTGTTGGTAAGTACAATCTGTCAATATATTTTTTGGTTAATTTCAAGTTTAATGAGCATAAATAGTATGTCATTTGTTTCTTCATATTGGAGACTCAGCTTATCCTAATCGACCATGGTTGCTAATACCGCTGAGGAATGAAACAACGCCAGGGGAAGTCCACTTCAATGAGGCCCATGGAAGAACACAGAGGCCAGTGGAGAGGGCTTTTGGGCTCGTAAAGGACAGATTTTGATTACTGGATAAGACTGGTGGAGCCCTCCTCTACTCAGCCAATAAGGTGTGCAAAATCACCATGGCATGCTGCATGTTACATAACATATATCCCTGCGATGGAACATCCCGTACATTGCAGAGGAAAGAGGCCATGATGAGCCCCTGGGTGAGGATGTTGAAATGCCAAATGAATATGATAGTGGCGAAAAGGAAGGAATAGACTCACGTCAAGATGTTATTGATGTCTTCAATTGAGTGTAAGTATATATTCACATATAATTACATTGCATTTAAAACCATCTTTAAATATAATGAGAATAAAAGTCTGTGCTAGACATGGTTTAGAAAGGCCAAGTTAAGGCATATCCACCGCAAAGATGTTTGTTGACACAATGACTACTTTGTTTATTTACATTGTTTATCTTTGATTGTTTTTAGAAAATGTGTCCTCACAATTTGTCAGCTGTAATGTGTCTATTTTCTAATGTCGTACAAATATATTTTTTTGTTTTATTCTGTTTTAGGTTCCTTCACCATGTATTCTTCCTTTGGCCATTTCAAAGTTGTGACATTTGTAATTATATGCTGCTGTTGCGAAGTACATAGGGAACATGTGTTGATCCTGCGAAAGACACACGCACACACTTTGGATGTACATATCTTGTACGAAGACAACTTGCACAGGGATTGAATTGAAGTTTTTCAGATTGCATTAGACTTGTTTTCTGTTGAATGTTGACATCAAGCCAATATGTGTGGCTTAAATTGCTCTAACCACATGTGATAGTCGACCAGAAGCATACTGATCTCCCTTCACATTGGCAAAACCCTCATTTTGTGGTAAGTGTATGAAGCTGTTGCTGTATCTCATCACTGAAAAAAGAACTTCTTGTAGCGCACCACTGTAAGTTGGTTGTGACATTTCACCAGCTAATGCAACAGTGAACTGGAATGAGCCTGTGGCCACAAAATGGGATACTGCCATGATTTTCACTATTGTTGTTATTGATGTGGGATTCCTATTGTAAGGCAGAAGATCTGGCGCCAGCTGATGACATGAATCTATAATAGTTTGCCTATTTAATATGAATTTTAGGATTATATCCTGTTCTTCCATGTTAGGATACAGCTGAGAACATTAAGGGCCCGATTACGACTTTTGGCGGTGCGGGGGCAGGTGGCACGCTACCACTGCACCCCTGCACATCCAAGATCCGGCACCGCCTGCCTGCCAGATTACAACTTAAAAGAGGTCTGGTGGGTGAGCGGCGTGGTGGTTACCGCTGCGGTGCCTCTTTCAAAGGTGATGGTGCCTTTGAAAAAGGCACCGCAATGGGAACACTACACAAAGTTCCTGCACGGCATGGACTGTAATGTCCATGCCATGCAGGAACTGGTGTGTATGCACACAGGGTGGCACATGTTGTGCCCCCCTTTGTGCATTTACAGGGCATGAGGCTCCAGGGGACCCTGTGGGGCCTCCTTTGTTTCCTCTCCGCCACGGTTTTAATGGCGGTGGAACAGTGGCAGAGAGGAAACTCGTAATATGCTTGGCGGGACCACATCGGTCCCGCCAAGCATTATGCAGCCTCTGGACCGCCGCGCCACTTCCAGGGAATGCGGTTCACTGACGGCGGCAGTCCTATGATGGTCCGACCGCCAAAGTCATAATAGGGCGGTCAGACCCCCCGCCACCATGAGTCTGGCAACCGCCAGACTCAAAATTGGGCCCCAAGTCTAAGTTCTAGTCTTTGACACATATGCCAAGTACTTTTGATAAAGCTCATGTATAGTGACATCACTAAATTACTGACAGAAAGCATACTGCTAATTGTTTTACAATCATTCCACCAATAGTCAAGCAAACTCAATGCAGACCTCTCTAAAACCAGTACCTGTGCAACTCTCCAGAGTATCCACCAGTAAATTGCTAGCACCTCAGCAGATTACATGATGATACAACCTACTAAGGAATAAGAAGATATATTATTAAATGTGCACATTTGGTGTTTTAAAACATATTTTTATAAGCCCACATCACCTACTTTTAAACATAACTTGTCATCATGCATGGTCAACATTCAAACACATCATTAAACTCAATAGCACAAACCACAATCTGATTATTGATTAGCATGCACAGTTGTAAAACAGGATCTGTCAACAGGGCAGACAAACAAATGACATTTTCTTTAGTCTCTTACCATAAAGAAAATATGTTTTCCATGAGTTAATGCCTGAGGTCAGAGCCTTCATCCTCATCACTGTCAACTTGCTAATGCATGTTATCAACAGAACCCTGGGTTCTCACTAACAATTGTCATAGGGATGTAAGGCATGTTTCCCCACAGGGCAATGTTGTGAAGCATACATCATATCACAACTATACTGGAGCCCTTAGCAATAGAGAAGAAGAGGTCCCCGGGTCTTGTCCAGGCACCTTAATCGGTCCTTCAGGAGCCCAAACACCCGCTCCATAAGAACCCTCCTTTGCACAGGGGCCTGACTGAAGTAGTCTTCCCCTGGCATTTTCGCGTTCCTCAGAGGTGTTAAAAGCCAGGTATGACTTGAAAACCCTGAATCCCCTGCAATACATAATCGCAAAAGTAAACAGAAGTGAACTGGTATATGAATGAGCACAGAATAGCATAAATTGTGTAAACATGATGCTTGAAACTAACCAAATAACCTGGCCCTTCTCATTGGAAGGCCTGCCATTTGTTATGGTATGCAGCTATTGCGTAACACCAGAGAGTCATGGGTGGAACCTGGAAATATTGCGTAGACACTGGAGATGTAGAGGTTTGCAATGCAAACCACCTGCACATTGATGGAGTGGAAATGTTTCCTATTGTGGTACATTTGCTCCCTGTCATTAGGTGGCACCAACGCAATGTGGGCTCCATCTATGACACCAACCAAACGTTGTATAAATCCTAATCCATAGAACTCGGCCTTGATATTGTTCAGTGTAGTATTATCAGTTGAAAATTTGATGTCCTGTGGATTAGGTTGTATACCACATATGGTATACATCCTAATCCATAGAACTCGGTCTTGAAATTGTTCAGTGTAACATTATCCATTGAAAATTAAATGTAGGGATTCATGTATCTGATTTTAAGATCCAGGACCTGGTTGAGGACAGTTGAAAAAGGTGGCTGAGACATGCCATTTGAGTCACTAACTGTGCCAGTAGCACAGAAATGTATCACTGCTGTAATCTTCACAAAAGGTAAGACCGCTGTCTGAATTCTGATGGCCGGCAAGAGTTCAGACTGGAATTGGTGTTCCCAAACCTCTAAGGCGATACAGTTCAGTCTGTGCTTGTTAATGATGTGTCTTTCCTACATGGTATCTAGATCTGGACGTGGTGTGAGCACACGGTTATATTGCTGTATTCTTCATCTTACCTGGAGCTGATAATGGGCATATCTGCAAAATATGAGTACAATGTGGAAATGACACACACTTTTAATGGGCTCATCAATTACATTTAATTTAACCATGTTTGTAAATATAGACACATATAACATGGCAATGACCTGATTAAGTTTGATGATGTTTGTTACATTGTCTAAAATATAATATGCCACATACATAAATACATTAGACTAAAATAATGATCTCCAACCTCACCCACACCGACTCACAAACACACTGAAGCCATTTCCAGAATGTATTTTTTTATTAGTAAAGTATAAAATTTAAACAATTAAATACATAAATGTTTCTTTTTAAAAGCAAACATGTTTTAGTGACATACTTCATTTCAACATTTTATTTTTGTTTATTTTTTGAGAAATCCGTCAAAGTTGACAGATATTACACAGCGGACAATGTAAATGTATTGATTGTAATGTGGATGTTCTAGTTGTTATTGATGAAAGCGACATCATGGATGATGGATGCTTCCGTCAATGACCCATTACCGGTCTGCAATATTGTCCGACATACCCTATGCTGACGACAATGCTTTTTGATGGTGGACATAATATGGTGGATGCCTGACGTATCTGTTGATAAAGATATTTTCTTATTCACAAAATAACAAATAATGGGCCAGATGTATCATTGTAGCAGTTTGCGAGTCCCTAATAGCAATTTTTAGCGAATCGCTATTAAGGACTCGCAAAATGCTATGTAGGTAGAAATCGCAATAATAATTGCGATTCCTACATATTCCTTAATTGCGAATCGCAGATAGCGTTTCGCAATTAAGGAATCCCTTCCCATTAATTTCTATGGGCCAAGAGGCCCCGATTGGGAATTGCATGCGCAATTTGCGAGTACCCAATAGGTACTCGCAAATTGCGCATGCAATTTCAAGGGTGCAAGGGTTCCAAAAGGACACCCTGTTGCACCCCTGAAATGTGCATGTGTGCACATGTGGCGCACCCACATGCCCTAAGGGCATGTATGTGTGCCACATGGCACTTTGAAAAAGCAAAAAGTGCTTTTTTCGAGAAATCGAAATTACCACCAACTAGAAGTTGGTGGTGATTTGCGATTCCTTACAGCAATTTCGCAATTTGCGATGGCTACTAGCATAGCATTTAGGACTCGCAAATTGCGAGTCTCTAAATGCATGCGCAAATAGGAATCGCAAATTTTGCGATTCCTTATTTTGCAAGTAGGTTTTTCTTTCCTACATTGCACACAGCTAAATTGTGATCGCAATTTAGCTTGATATATCTGGCCCAATGTTTGTTAGTGTCTGTCCTGTACATTTTGCATTTTAAAGAATTTCACTCCACTTTACAAAATTGCATTTCACTGTGCTTGGCCAAACTACGCCCAGACTGGGCCTGACTCCAACTTGAATGCAACATGACCTGCCTGTTGTGTTTGCATTTCTCCCCACATCACAGGTAGTAAAATGTGCACTAATTAGTTGCTGTGTGTTGACATGCGTTTCTCAAAGAACTCTGGAGGAAACCTTTCCTACTAAGGACCCGATTATGATGCGGGCTGGAACGGCCCCGATCGTCAGTTGGAGCCCTACAGCCAGCATCGTAATCAGCTGGTTGAATTCCTCTCCGACCGACCCATTTCTATGGGGTCGGTCAGAAGGGAATCCGAATCGGTTTTTCCGAATGGCCTCGGAGCCCGTCCGCTATTTGGAAACCCTGCAGTAATCCCTTGGCCGGATCTTTCCCGCCAAGGGATTACGATGGCAGATTCCCACTGCCTTTCTGTGCTGGCCTTTCTGACACAGAAAGGCATTGGGAATCTGTCTTTGGGGGCCCCCAGCAGGGCCTCCATGGGTGCAAGGCAGCCGAATGGCGGCCTAGGGGGCACACATGGTGGCCCCCTGTTTATCCCTGCCACCGGGTGCAGGGATGAACTGCACCTCTGCTCTTTGCAAAGAGAGCATGCATTCCGTTCGAAATGCATGCTCCCATTGTAAAGTATAGGATTGCGACCGAACAGGGGTCGGTCGCATCCTACTTCCTGGGCTGGAACCGATGACAGGAGGTCGTTTGTTCCAGTTCCAAACGGATGTCGGACGGACTCCGGTCCGTCCGACATCGGAATCAGTCCCCTAGTGTAACTGTTCAAGGTGTTTCCTGTCTGTTCTCTGTGGGTCTATTCATTCACTAAGAATGCAATTGTTTTGTGTGGACCTAGATTTGTACTGTCACATCTGATGACATTTGGTCAAGAGGGATTATTTTTATATTAATTTGAGGGATGATGCTGAAGTGGTGCTATGTACTGTTGCTTTTCATTCTGTATTATGATTGGATGAGCCTTTAGTCCATTTTATGTTGGCTATTTGACTTTTGCTGTGTGGTTTCTTATAAAAGAACCCAAATTTGGAGGTGAGCCAGTCTGGTTTGCCCGCATCCTTGAGAGCAGAACTTTGTCAGTCTGTCACTTGCTTAGGAATTCGACTATTTTCTTACTAAGCTTGACTTTCTGTAAGTCCTCCTGCTGCATTTCACTGATGCTAATTCCCTATGTATTTGACTAATCATTATGCTTGCCTTCTGTAATGCAATTTACATGTTTAATACACCTTTGGTTTCTCGGTTTTGCAATGCAATTTACATGTTAATACACCTTTGGTTTCTCGGTTTTACTTGACTTGAAACAGCTTATTTCATTGACTATGTTAGTTGCTTTATTGTCTATTTTGACCTTGTTAGGTGCACATTACCTCATACATTCTTGAGGCTAACATCGCCTGATCCTGCGAAGACGCTTTATCTCATATCTTATCAGATAATCAAGGATAACGTTAACACCTTCATGGACGAGGAACTAGTATGAGAAGGCTGTACCTAGCTTTTCCAGCAGCCAAGGTCCTACATTAGTAAAAATGGATTGTGGTTAATGGAATCAGTCCCCCATAGTGTAAGCGTCCGTTGACAAACAAATCAGTTACATTGGCTTATATGTTTTTTAAGCCCATGAGGCCACGTGCCTCCTAACCACCATCTGTAGCAGCCCATCTCCATGGTTGTTGCTCTGTACCTACTGCTGGGACCCACCATGGCTGAAGTTGGAGGTGACAGGGCCCCCAAGTTCACTCCAGAGTAGATGGACCGTCCTATTGGCCCTTTCAACAGTTCTATTAGCCTGTGGGTATAAAGCGCTGTGTGACTATGTTTATTCCCACAAGTACTCAAACAAATCATTTCCTCCGAGGTTAGTTGCGTGCCTTTATCTGTAATCGTCATTAAGGGAAAACTTTCTTCCCTAAAATCCCCTTTAAAACTTCAATGGTGGCCCTAGTGTTTATCTTCTTCATAAATGTCACTACTAACCATTTAGAGTGCACATCTGCCATCACCAGAGCGAATCTCAACTATCCTGTAATTTCCACTACTGGCCCAATGGAATCCAAGCACACACTCCTCCACTCCTTACTAGGATGGATCATGGTTATGCCATCCTTCTGATTGTGCACATACCTTCAATCTCTTCTCTCCTTCTTTACAATCTACATACTGTTCCCCCTATGCACTTACCTGATTATCGACTCCTGGGGAGCAAACATTCACTCTGACTCTCCTCTTGGTCAAGATTTGACTCAGTTATCTTTCATGCACTAAGTTAATTATTATCTTCCTTGAGCTTTCTTGTGGCACAAATGTAACACCTTGCAAGATGAACTTATCATCAATTCATCTAAAATTTTAACAAAAGGTCTCATTGACGGAGCATCCGTACTCTCCCTACGCCCAACCTCTACTACCAAGGAGACCACCTCCTTTAATCTCCCAATCACTCAATATGATGGTGGCACTATCCCATCCCATAATATTCTCCACCCTTGCTACAGCACCTTCTATTTGTTTAGCAGGAACTGCATCTCTACCCATCACACACCAGTCCCCTGGAATACGGGAAAGAAAATCAGGCTGAGCATTTCACTAACTATTTCATAATGGTATTCTTGCAGGTGTGAGGCTACTTGCAGAACCTTTAACTGCTCCCCTAGACAACAAAACTTTAACCAAACGCTTAAGGTCTGTTTGAATCTTAAATCTTAAACCCTACAAATATGTCCTGAAATATTTAGCGCCTCAAGCTGCAGTCGATGCCTCACACTCTGATACATTTTCTAGATTGTTCTAGTATGGCAGAGTTAAGTTTACTAGACTCACTGGCACTATGTACTCAATCAATGTGCCGGCTCGAGACACAAAATCAGTTGGACTGCAACCACCCCACAACCCGCTGAGCAATATTTGAGTGAGATATCTTTCTGGTAAAAATCAATCCCATGAGACATTACAGGGATAGCTAGTGGAAACCGAAATCCTCTATTATTAATGAATAATGCACTCAAGAAAACTAGAAATCCATTTTAAAGATGTATTTTAAAATCAAAATCCTAATTTAATGCACACAATATGAACCGTAACCACAATAAAGACAAATAAAATTGCAGCAGTTTTTACTAAAAGTGTCAATAAAAGGAAGTACTCCAACATGATTGCAATTATACCTGTGAAGCAATTGTACCCCCATTCTGCTACTTCTAAACACTGTGCTAGTTCTGCCACACCAGAAAATAAAAAACTTATTTCGAGTTTCAGAGATGGTTCATACCCGATTACCTGTTGGAACAATAGAGCTTATAATTGAATATAATGGCAAGGCCTACAATTCTTGTCGTAGGAGGCCAGCTGCACTGATAAATTCAGTAAGTGAGTGGACACAGCAGCAATTTCGTCGGTCATCTAAAGCGAAGGTCCTGGTGCCGTAGCCTCGCTTGTGCGAACATCCTGATGGCCCGTGTCTTTTAGCCCCAGCAGTTGGGGATAAAGACCCCCCTACTTTGTATGCTGAAAGCGAGCGATCGGTGGCCTGCCGAGACCCACCAAGATGTTTGAGGAAGCCGTGGTGGGTTTGTGCACACAGCAGTAATGGCAGCCGCTGAAGAAGCGTGAGCCGTGTGGAGGAGGCCTCAAGGCCACGAAGGAAGCCTGATTGGAGACGAGCAGCAGAGAGGAGGAAGCTGTGTCCGAGCTGTCAGCTCTCACGGCCACATGGGGGCCCCACTCACTACTGGGAGCCCTGGGTCTGAAAAACAGCCCAACTATACCAGTTGTAGGTACTGACCAGTAAGAGCCCGGCGGTGAATGCCGGGCCTGGGTGGCGCATCAGCGTATTCTCTTGGTCTGGGCACTTGGCAGAGCGCCTCCTAAGATTCAGAAGTCAGGGACACTTGAGGACTTGGCCCTTGTGGCATAGGGGACCACCAGGGGAACAGAGTGTGCAGGCCCCAGACACTTGAGGACTTGGCCCTCGCGGCATAGGGGACCACCAGGGGAACAGAGTGCGCTGGCCCCAGACACTTGAGGACGTGGCCCTCGCGGCATAGGGGACCACCAGGGGAACAGAGTGCGCCGGCCCCAGACACTTGAGGACTTGGCCCTCGCGGCATAGGGGACCACCAGGGGAACAGAGTGCGCCGGCCCCAATGTTGTAAACCAGGAGACGTCTTCCGGGGGCGTACTTCACCATGCTTCGGCGAGTACCTGCTGTGAGGTCAAAGATAAAGTGTACTCCTGCTGTGTCTGGCCCCTCCGTGACTAGCGGCATGACTGGGAGGCCTCTGTCTTCGCATGGTAGTCCATAGCAACTGATTGGAGGTGCCCCCAGAACCCTCATTGTTAAGAGACTTTGTGAACGGCTGTGCACACAGAAGACTAGGGACTCACACAGGTGGAAGCACCTTCCCCATTTAACAAATGGTCCGCACTAAGCAAGGGGGCCCCGGCTGAGCTGGGGAGGGGCTCAGACAGGCGGCTGAGTGATGAGAGGCACCGATTTGGGACTGGCAGCCCACATTGCCACCAAACTGGCAGCCATTCTAGACACCAAAGACACCCTGGAGCAGAAGATGGAAGCAGTGGTGGTGAAAATGTGGTTCTATTGCGCGGACCACAAAAATCTGGCAGACAGAATGGCCACAGCAGAATCCACATTGGTGCAACTATGACCGACGGTTACGGATCACGGCACACAAACTGCAAAAAGACATGGACTTCCTCGCAGCTAGGCTTGAAGAAGCTGAGGGGAGACCTCAGTGCAATAACATTCGCTTGGTGGGGGTGCCCAAGCAAGAGGAGAGGCCCTATGCCAAATTATTTGTGGAGCAGTGGTTAGCATCTACAGTGCTGGAGGGGAAGGTTTCACCCCTCTTTACAGGAGAACGGGTGCACCGGGTACCCGGTAAACCTCCAGCGCCAGGGCACACCCCAGACAGAGAGTGGCACATCTACTGTATTTCAGAAACAGAAAAAATATCCTTTAGCGTGCACGCTCTTATAGGCCTTGGCCAAGGGAGGGTCACCACAGTGGTGCAGCGCCAGAGAGAATCCTATCAAGCGGGGAAACAGCACCCACGCCAGCTCAAATGAAATATGCCCTGCTTTTCCCGACACGCCTCCAAATCACTACGGAGCCCAGAACCCACTTCTTCGACCCAGGAGGGGACTGGCTGGTACATCAGGGTCACTCACTGCCCGAGGTATGGGGCGGAGAACCCTATCCCGGATTGTGAACACAGAAACAGAGGCGCCATCCACGCCAATTCACCAAGGCGATACCCATCAAAGTCGAAGTACAGATGGAAAGGGACAAATTCGTAACAGCGCTGCAGGAAGGAGGCTCTATGCTCTCACAAAACCGCTTTGGAGGTGTTGGGCAGAGACTCTGGACAATCAGACGATGGCATGGTGGTCTCTGGAGATGACACCAAGGAGCCGTCTCGACCGATGGTCACCCTGATGACCCCAGATGAGGTCATATGATGGCAGAAACACATGGATGGTGTTGCGGGGGGCCTAAGTCGAAATGGAGAGGGCTGTGCAACTTGAAGCTGACTGCTATCAAGAGGCCGCGGATTGTGCCAGAGGTGCCTAACCCTCCTGGACAACATTTTTTTGGACAATGTAGGCAGTTGGTATTGTATGCCACAGGTTGGGATGGGCAACAGGCAACTCGTGCATTGGGGAGGTGGTTGGTTGTAAACTCACTGCACAAGGTGGCAAAGAGGAGGGGGTGGAATGGCGAGCTGGGGATCCGTGGACGGGTGTGCCAACAACAACTTATCAAAGGGCGAGATGTGTGGTAGGGGGCATTTAAACTACTCCCTAAGATGTCGCAGACTGAGCTTCCGGCCTAGAGAGGGGGCACCTCCTTAAAACGCTATTGTGGAATTTTAACGATCTAGGCAACAAACTGGAAAGAGGGGTAGTAATTAAGTATTTGACACAACACTCCCTGGACTTCATCCTGTTGCAGGTGACACACCTAATCTGCAACAGCTGTAGATTCCTGGGCAGAGGTTGTTACCAAACCCAGGTCCATGCAGGATGCTCAATGGGATCTAGGGGAACATGTATCCTTGTAGGCAGGTCCCTCCTGTTTCGGGTGGTTAAAACATAGGTTGACCTCCGGGGGTGATGGGCGGCAGTGGAGGGTGTATGGAATGGGGAAACGTTGATAGTGGCATCTTGGAACCTGTCTCTGGGCCTCCAGGGGGGAGTCCGAAGTGGATGGGGAACTGGCAGGCTGAGGTTCCTGATGTGCTGCTGCTGGTGGGTGGGGTCCTCAACCTTACTTTACAGTGGGACATGGAAAGGGTGCTTCACACAGGAGGGGCACCTAGAGTCACACGCCTCCGTAGGTTTACAGAGGCCTCAGGACTGGCTGACCTCTGGCAGGTCACCTACCCGCGAGTCAGGCAAGACTTGCACTTGTCTAATGCTGCCCGCTCCTTGGCCTGATTGGGCTACTTTTTAGTGCCACTGCCCCATCAGTGTAGATTCTGAAACACGTCCTTTCTCCCGAGGGGTATTTCAGATACTAAACTTTGGCACCCGGGCCGGAGCGCCCGGGCCTGCATGCTCGTGCCAGCTGGTGGTTGGACGCATGGGAATGGACAGACTGGGCCACCAGGAGGCATATGCAGGACTGAATGACCAATTACTTTCGTTTTAACATGGGTTCTGAGCCTCAGAGACAGTACTTTGGGAAGCTTATGAAAATGTATTGAGGGGCTGTATAATCTCCCACGTTGTGAGGAAGAGGCGTGATGGGTTGATAACACTACTAGAATTCGAGAAGGAGATACAAAAGGGGGAGGTGACTTATGCAGAGACACCCGATCCGGACTTGGCAGATCACCTATCCCAGCTTAGAGAAGGCTAAAGACAGACATTCCACCAGGAAGCCAGAACACTTTGCAGGGCGAAACAGAGTAAGATTTATGAACAGGGGGATAAGGCAGTGAAACTATTGGCCTGGTTAGCCAAAAAAGATGAAGGCCAGAGATATATTTCTTTGATCCAGTCACCCACACTGATTGACATGGACGAGGGTATAGCCCAAAAATTCGCACAAGACCGATATGTCCCCGCCTCTCCGCCGAGAAGGCCATGCGTAAATTTGTTTCCGAAATTCCAGTCCCGCTGTTGAAGGGGTATAAAAGGGAATCTCTAGAGCAGGACATCACAGAAAGGTAGACTGCGGAGGCCCTGTTCCAATTGAAATGCAAGAAATCGCCTGGGCCAAATGGATTTCCTGTGGAGTTCTTCAAAAGTGTTCAGAAAGAGATGATCTACCACTGAAGTACCTGTTCTGTGCCTCCAGGTTACAGGGTGAACTGATCCAAGCCCTACGACAGGCTTACATAGACTTATCCTTAAACCTGGCAAGGTGCCGGAAGACTTCACCTCGTACTAGCCCATATCCTTTCTCAACGTAGAAACCAAAATACCAGCGCAGACTCCTTCGCTATGGCGGAGGAGCGTGGCACCCCCTGCCAGCAGCCGCAGAACTTTGAAAAATAAAACTATAATAAAACTGGGTTTATTATCATTTTATTTTTCTTTCTCGAGTCGAGTCTTGGGGGCAGGGCCTAATCAGTGACAGGCTGCAGGAAGAGTGGTGTGCACTGCTATCAGTGCACATGTCAGTTTGGCCGGCCATCTTAGGACGGCCAAACCAACATGCGCACTGGGATGTCTCCAAGCTGCGTTGCCGGGTTGGAGACTGCAGGCACTGGCTCCCAGTCTCTCTGGGAGCGCCAATCCAGGTTGCTCAGGCCAATCCTGATGCTGCTCCCATGCTGCCAGTTGCATGAGAGCAGCATCTGGATTGGCCACAGGGGAGTCTAGGAGCCTGCGCTTCAGTGGACTGGAGCCAGAGAGGAGCAGAAGAGCAATGATGCGGCGGGCAGCAGATAAGCTCTTTTTTTTTTTTTTTTTGTATTTTCATCGTCATCCATCATCCCTCTCCCCCCGCCACTCTGCCCTGACACTACTGTAAAATACTGGCTAAAGTTCTGGCGAACCGTCTATTGCAGATCATAGACAGCATTGTGGCTACATACCAGTCCGGCTTCAGGCCTTATAGGTGCACGAGACATAACATTTGATGGCTGTTTGGCTGCCTGACCCTTAGACATAGTGTTCAGGAACTGGCTGTGATCTTGGCACTTGACACTGAGAAAGCCTTTAATTCCCTGGAAGGGCCCCATCTTGAGAGCCTTCTGGCATGGCTGGGTTTCGGGCCCTTATCCCTGTTAAGGGTGCACGTCCTTTACTGTAAGCAAACAGCAAGAATTAGAGTCAATGGGACGTTATCTGGGGAGTTTGAATTAGGCAGAGGCAACAGTCAAGGTTGGCTCCTTTCGCCCCTGCTTTTTGCATTGGTCATGGAACCATCGGCAAAGTGGATCAGGGGGAATGTATTACTGCAGGGGCTGCACTGGGGCGGTGACTTGAAAGACGCCATAGCCCTTTACACAGATGATGTTTTGCTGTACCTTGCAGATCCGGATGATTCCCTTCTGAGGATCTTAGACATTCTTGGAGTCTTTGGCTCCTTTTCAGGCATCAACATTAATTGGGGAAAATAAATTGTATTTCCCCTTACAGCTTGTCAGTCATGGATGGGGAGACCTGGCCCACTGATATGGGATGAGATGGGATTTACTTACTTGGGTATTTACGTGACTAATGACCGGAACTATTCTATGAAAGAAATCTGGGCCGGATCCTGACAGACTTCCATAAGGAAATGGAGCACTGGGGCCAACTCCCCCTCTCACTGTTTGGCAGAGCAGCACTATTTAAAATTATCTATCTGCCTAAGTTCCCCTACGTCCTATAAAAAGTGTTATTTGATGTCCCCAACCACTTCTTCAAATCATTGGAGGCCGAGGCGAGAAATCTGTTCTGGAATGGAGGGCAACCCTTGTATGGCATTGTCTACCCTAACCAGGTGACCGATGGAAGGGGGAATTGCACTCCCTAATCTGAGCTTCTACTACTGGGAGGCCCAATTGTTAGTGGTCAATGGCTAGTCCTTTGCAGATCAGAGGCAACCTTCCCTAATGACAGACAGGAGGGTAATGGGCCCCTGGGGTTATGTGGGGCATCTATATGAGCCAGACAGGGTTGTATGACTACAGTGGCCCACTGCGGTGGTGGTCCAGACTTCGAAATGGGCACTGCGCAAGATGGGTTGAGCGAATAGGCTGATTTTGGAGACACCATTGTGGAAATCCAGTGCCCTGGCAGAATTACCTGGGGTGGCGGGCACCGGCAGTGGGACATACAGGCCATTCCAAAGCTTGGGGACCAGAAAAGGGAATGGGGATGGTTGACCTTTGAAGAACTACAAAGACAATACAATGTAATGAGGGGCCAATTCTTATGCTTTGTGCAAATAAGCGCAATCATGCACCATCGGATTTACTGTGCTCAGGATATAGAGGAGGAGAACCCTTTGGAATATAAGGTTCTGGCCGCCCCTCTGCACAGATAAGCCAGTTCATGGATATACTCCACACCCCTGGTACATTGTCAACCCTAACACACACAAAACAAAGGGGTAAGAGGAACCTCTCCTAATCCACTCTCATGGATCACTAACCTTACACACACAAAAAAGATAAGAAGGACAAAAATATCTAGTGCCAGTGTCGCACAGGCAAAACATGACGCTTGTTAAAATTGCCCTCATCCACTTGTGGTGGCATGCTTCATCATAGGGCTTGCTGACAACATTCCTGTGCAGACCAATGCCTGGGATGGAGCAAAGGGATAGGGAAGACAATACATACACATATATTAAGGGATCTTTCTGTGCAGAACTACAACAAAACAGTGATTAAAACTAGCTCAGGAAAGTCCTTAAGTACCTTTATACTTGGACTTCCTAGCTAGGATTAAAAGATTAAAGACGGTGATAATAAGGGGGGATTATTACCCCTTCATCCCTCCAGTCTGTAGATTGTAGACATGTTTCAGCTGTCTCAAATCACCTCGCCGGGTCAATCGGCCTTATTTAGGCCCACATATCCTACAATGATACTATCACTTTACCTGGAACTTCCAGTCAGGAAGAGACAACCAATTATGGACTTTATCAGTAACCACACTGCGGATACTCCTGCAATAACACATAACACAGAAATAGACAAACAATGTGTTTTTCCCCACTTAGCATGACACTCACCCTCATTTAAAACCAGGAGAACCCATTCATTCTTGGTTCCATATTCGATGATCATAGCCCTTTAATTCCAAGGCGAGACCGTGTTGCTAAATATCTCACTCCATGCAACAATAATCGTGAATATAAATATTCCAACACCACAATCAAGCCCCACCCTTGGGTGGCAGGGAAAAGTATAGATATAGGGACAAATCCAATGTTAAAATACACTTACCAAGTTTCACTTTTCCATCCTCTGAAACTGGTGTGCAGTCAGGAGTGTCTCCCTGTAGTCACACACTATATTCAAAGTGCAGAGACTTAGGCTACCATAAAAGAATGTTATCCAAGTAGTTCAAATTACTTATATACATAAATATATCAGGGCAAAAGGACAAATCTTTACAGCGTGTATGGTCGGAAAGAATTTATTGGGGATAAACATTCAATAATCAATGTATCAAAAATCTGTAAAAAACTTTATACCACAAAGAAAAACGTATCTATAACTTTTGCTCTTTAAAGTCTTAGGGGCCGATTCCGATCTGGGCCGGAAAATTCACCGACCGAGCCGGATCCGGTGAGTTTTCCGACCGAGCCGGACTCCAGCAGTCCGACCGAGCGAGTACGATGCGGCCGCATGCTGCCGGACTCGACTCGGTCGGGCTCCCATTGAAGTCAATGGGAGCCGGTCGTACAACGCTTACACAGGCTCCCATTGACTGAATGGGCACGTCGCGAACAGGGGGGCCCCCTACAGTGGGTACGCGTTGGTGCGACTCGCACCGCACATGCATGTGTAGGGGGGACCCTTGGGTCCCCCCTGTGTGTGACTCGTGCAGCTACGCGTGCAGGGGGGTCCGACACGGACCCCCCAAGTCCGGCTCCGACAGCTCTTCTGAGCCGGACGCTACGAGTCGGTCGGGCTGTTCGAGGCGCGCATCGTACTGGCTCGGGCGGGTAACGTCTCCATTGCGTAGTGCGAGCCGTGTCCGTACGAGTCGGTCGGAGCGGTTCGCACCCGGGAACGAGTCGGTCGGCGATTTCGCGTGCGCTCGCATCGTACTTGCTCGCGCGGACGCCCGTACGAATCGGTCGGGAACTAGGCCTCCGAATCGGATCCGGTAAAGCCGAATCCGATTCGGTGCCCTACCGGCCGAGATCGGAATCGGCCCCTTAATGTTCAAACATACACCTTTTGCATCAACATTCATTCTAGAACCATATACACTAAGAAACACAGAGCAGACTATATCTGTTAAAAACGTTTTAACAATGGCATATTATACAACAAATGCTATATGGGAAAAAGACTCCAGTCTTTTTTTAAAATGTATTAAACTATTGTATTTGTCTGATGCGTCTTCAGGTGGCTTATAATACAATACACTCAAAAAAGGGATATCTGCAAAAACAATACAAAATGAATAAAGCCCTAGATATAATTGGATGTCTTCGATCTACTCACTCTTGGTGTCCCCAACCGGTACAGGGCTTGAGGTGGTACTACTGTTACTAAGTTTCTTACTACATGTTTTTTTTCATCACTTAGGGTGTCTTTTTGGTATCTGCAATATAGGTTTATGTTTGGCCACGCATTCTATGTCTGAAGTTTAGGGGAAGGTAATGGATTCGGTTAATGGTTACAAACCATAATATATTGTTTTTAAATCCTGAGTCATAAGTATGTGTTCATATCTAGGGCTATATTAATTTTGCATTGTTTTTTGCAGATATCCCTTTTTTGAATGTAATGCATAGCTTTCCTGAAGAAGGCGCTATGCTGAAATGCACGTAGATGATTTTGTATTACAAGTCACGCAAAGACGCAAAGACGCATCAGAATATGTGTCAAGAAGAAAAAAAACACCGCCATCTTAGGAGTGGGTCCTGTAAACACTATTCTAATAAAACAATCGGGGGAACTACTTGCCTTTGAATTAGGTAGTGTATTCGAAGAAAGAGATGTTGTTCATCTGTATCCTCTGTGAAAACCAAGAGGATTGGAGATGCTGATACTCCCAATCTTCCACTATTATCCAATTACTCTGGGGGACAGCAGTATCTCCATATTGGGAGGAGGCCCTGTAGACACTCTTCTGATGAGACGATCGGGAGGGGGTCTATTTGCCTATAGACTAGGTAGTGTACTATTACCCAGCCTAATTAAACTCATAGAGATGTACTTCATCTGTCCTGTCTGCAAAAAACCCAGAGGATTTAAAATAATGATACAACCACTATCCCACTGTTCTTCAATTGCTCTGGGGGAAGCAGTATCTCCCTCCCTCCAAACCACTTCACGTGCAGCTACACCCAACAATTAAAGTCTATTAAGTAGGTGCAAAGGATTGCCATCATTGAGACCAATCTCATGACTGCAGACCCGATAGATCCAATTCTGATCCTGTACCAATAGAAAGTTTTTTACACCCTTAATAGTACCAGAAATATTGGGCTTATCCAATACTGTCCAATAAATATCATCGACAGTGTGTTTCTTTTCTAGGAAGTGTGTTGTGAATTTAGCCATAGCTTTCTGACACCTAATGTTACTTCTATGCTACATAATTCTGATCTTTATCTCACTGGTCCTCGTGCCTATGTAGAGGAGGTTGCATGGGCACCGGATCAAGTAAATAACATTATCTCAGTTGCAATTTGTATGTTTTGACTGAATCCAAGGGTACCTCAAGCCCAAATCTACTGACTTTGTTGTGGTTGTCAGTGAGCACACCCCACAGGAGCCACACATCATGTGACCAGTCACTGGCAGGAGATCCCATAGTCTGAGTTCCTGACTAGGACCCTGATGTTGTGGCCTCCTGTGCACCAGTAAGTTTCTGATGCTGGCACTCTTCTTAAAGGAGAAAATAGGCTTCTGTACATCCAAGCCATTGGAGTTCAAGATACGCCAATTTCTTGTAATGATACGTTTCACCCAGTACAATGCAATATTGAAAGTTGTAACACAAATAACACTATCCACATTGGGCCTCTCTCTGGTTTCCAAAAGGGCTTCCCTGTTGAAATTCAGTGCTCTTTTTTGTGCCCTATTTATCACTCTCGTAAGGTAGTGCCTCTCTTGATGTTCCGATAATCTGTAGTCTGTGAGGTTCATAATTAAACTCAGTCCTTGCTTGTCCCGAGGAGAAACTCCAGAGTCATGCTCCGTGTTACTCGTTGGTTCAAGTCCTCCCAATGGACCCGCTGCCCTCCTCTTTGCTTTCCTCTCCCTCTGCCTCTCCCTACAAAAGGGGGGGGAATGGATTGGTATTGGAAAGGTCGCATTGATTGTATAGACTGCATTGGTGGGAACACTGGGGGCCAGCCATATCCTTGGCCCGGATGTCCTGGGAAGGGTGGATTAAACATAGGTCGTAGTCACTGAGTAAAACCTCTCCCTCTTCTCCTAGGCTTGTAATCATAATCACTGCTGTCGCTTGTGAGCTAGATGTATCACCATCTCTCTTTCCTCCCTGATTACCTTTCTTCATCTCAAGTTCTTTATGTTGCACATACTCTTCACTGTTTCCTTAGAGAACCGTTTCAGGTCTTTCTGGAGCTTGTTAACTTCTGATTGCATAAGGTATTCCTTATACTCCGCTACTTCGTTATTGGTTTCCTCAAGTTTCTTTTTGTACACTCTAATTAATAAATTGGTTTTCAGAGATTGCTAACTAGACTTAATCTGTATTATCAGCGCATCTGAGATCTTCTTTGCAGTGTTGATGATTACAATGAGCTAATCTCTTGTGCAGTTTCGAAGGATGGAAAAGCGAAACTTGATAAGCGGATTTTAACATTGGATTTGTATCTATATATATACTTTTCTTTGCCACCCAAGGGTGCGGCTAGCATGTGGTGTTGGAATATTTATATTCACATTTATTGTGGCATGGAATGAGAGATTTAGCAACACGGTTACGCCTTTGAATTAAAGTGCTATGGCTATCGCATATGGAACCAAGATTGAATGGGTTCTCCTGGTTTTAAATGAGGGTGAGTGTTGTGCTAAGTGAGGGAAAACACAATGTTTGTCTATTTCTGTGTTATGTGTCATTGCAGGAGTATCCGCAGTGTGGCTACTGATAAAGACCAGAATTGTTTATCTCTCCCTGACTGGAATTTCCAAGTAGGTTGATAGTATCATTGTGAGATCTTTGGTCCTGAGGTAGGCCGATTGACCCAGTGGGACGATTTGAGGCGACTGAAACATGTCAACAATTTGCAGACAGGAGGAATGAAGGGGTAATAATCTCCTCTTATCATCACTGTCCTTAATCTTTTAATCCTAGCTAGGAAGTCCAAGAAAAAAAGGTACTTAAGGACTTTCCCAAGCTAGTTTTAATCACTGTTTTGTTGTAGTTCTGCACAGAATGATCCCTTAATATATGTGTATCTATTGTCTTCCTTATCCCTTTTCGCCATCCCAGTGGTTGGTCTACGCAGAGATGTTGCCAGCAAGCCCTATGATGAAGCATGCCACTACAAGGCAATTTTAACAAGCTTTGTGTTTTACCTGTGTGACACTCGCACTAGATATTCTTATGTCCTCCTTTTCCTTTTTGTATGTGTAACATTGTCAACCCTCCCTACTGACGTTGAGAGAGAAATGGGAACTGGACGAGGGCAGATTGAGGATGATGAACAGATTGCCACATGTCAATATCCTGGGGAGGTGGCTATGCAGTCAGGTTTCCGATTAGTCCAGCTTAAGATGCTAGACAAGGTCTATTACACACACACACACATCTGTATACAATGGTAGCAACCGATTTGCACTGCTGTCGAAGGAGGTGTGGTCAGCGGGTTACCCGCTTGCATATGATGTGGGAAAGCCCAAAACTGCTTTGATTTTGGACAGGCATACGGAGACAAGTCTCCCAGTAGTTGGAGGATGATCTGGCACTCACCTCTAAATTGATATCACTGAGGATCTGGGGGAAGGTGACGCTTGACAGATATACACTGTCTCATTGCATTACAGCCTTAGCAGTAGCAAGGTGGTACATAGTGAGACATTGGGTGAGGGCAGACACCCCCCAACTGTACGGGAGTAGAGATCTAATGTGTAGTGGTTTAGGCAGGCAGAGGAACCCTTCTACTGGGCTAGGGGATGGCCACAAAAACATGTTAAAATATGGAGACAGTGGCAGGAACTTTCAGAGGCGTGAATGGGGGACATTCACGGCCCCAAAATGCATTTCTATCTGATGGACCACACCTTGTGGATGAATAGAAGGGTTTTCGGAAGCCAATGGGGAGGGGGCCCAACTGCGCTGATGGGAGAGACATGATCCACTTGGCAATATGCAACCTGCCATCTCGTACCCAAGACTGTAATTCTGTATTTTTGCGATTTAACATTCAACGCGGCACCCAGGGGGGTGCAAATGTTTCTTTTGTTTTGTTGCATAGGTTTAAATATGCTCAATAAAAATATTTTTTTTAATTTAGAGAGCGAAGGCTAAGTGCCTCCCTTCCTGAAGCCTTTATTTAGAATTGGTGATATGATTGTGCACGGCTTGTCCCGTTGTCGCCTGGCGTGAAGGTTCCCTCTAATCGCTCACCCTTTGTGTTCAGTTTTTATAACATCATTTCACTGTTGTTGAAACGCTCAGAATAAACAATTAACTGAGAGTGGAGTGATGCCCTTTCACCTTATTTTTATTCTGCAAGACTTTTTTGTTTACAACAATAAACAAGACTCACAGATATCACCCTTCTAGAAACTCATCAGAAATCAATTACAAGTTACGTAAAACACAACAGTCAGCACTTTGATTATCATGTTGCAAAACATAATAATATAAACTAAATGTGAATTCTATTAATCATGTGTATTTACTCTGGATTGATTGATTAGCACACGTAATTCAAGAAGGGGAAAAACCCAGGAGAGAAAAGACATAATATTCATAATAGCTCTATGACGGAATAGTTCCATTCAGGGTTCGTCAAAGAGCGTGAAGCAAAGGCCAGAGTCTTTTCAACCATGCCATGCAATTGGGATAGAATGACTCCTACCCCAGTGATACTTGCATCCATTGTCAAAATAGACTCAAGACGTGTATCAAGAGAGACTAGCAATCCGGCATTGCAAATATCCTCTTTGATCCTTTCAAAGTATTTATGTTGAGCCACATCTCATCTAAATCTGATCCCTTTTCCCAACATGACCCTTACTTATTTAGTTTTGTCAGCAAAATACTCTTCAAATTTGGAGCAATATTCAACGAGGCCATTAAATTACCTCAACTGATCTGTATCTTGTGGAGGAGGAGACAGTTTAATGACTTTCAACAGGTCCTCTCTGGGTCTTTCTCCTGCATCTGATATAGTATATCCAAGGTATTCAATTCCTTTAACCAAGAATCTATACTTTTTTTAAGGTGGGAACAGCTCCAGAATGGCTATCTAAAGCCTGTTTAAGGGCCAGGTTATGTTCTTCTTCAGTTTCTCCAAACAGAAAAATGTAATCTTAGATATAGATAATGTTACTCAGCCCTTTGAATACCACTTCCATCATTCTCTGGAAGATGCTGGCTGCTGATGATAATAAACTGAAGGGCAGCCTTGAAAGCTGATACGCGCCCTCCATTGTGATAAATGCAGTCAGTGGTTTACAATCATGGGGCAACTGGGTTTGGTGATACACATTTTTGTGATCAAGTTTAGAAAAAAACATACCCCCTTTCAGCAAAAGTATGACTTTGTTGACATTTGGTCAAGGGAAATTATCTGTTGCAATATTTTGGGTTAAACCTCTCATGTCCACACAGAATCTCAAATTGCCATCACCTTTCTCTGTAATAACTACTGGAGAAATTTGACTAGAAACCTATGTGGGTTGAATTATTCCTTCCTTCAAGCATTCTTTTATCTCTTCTGTCTATCACGAGTACTATCATTATCGAGTGCTGCACTGGAATGACTGTGGGCTTAATTACTATTCTGTGAACACACCCTTTCAGTTGACCTAACGCATTTTTTAACACACCTTTTGCCCCTCTGAAAATATCCTCTTTGTCCACCACCATCACTTGATTGGGTGCACGTGGATTAATAACGATATGTAGATCATACTGGTGCATCTAACCAAGAATTGGAAGCCCATCTTAAGCTACATATATTACCCTCTTTCATCCCATTTCTCATCTACACCAATAGATGAAGAATTGTTGCTCAAATTCATATATGTCTTTTCCATCTCTTTCATGCAAAATTCAGACTCTTCAATCATCTTGGCTATATCTATAGCATCCTACAGAGACAGAGTTCTGGCCGCCCATAGTCTCCCCTGCATCTCCTTACTTTTGCACTGGACAATAAATTGAGCTTGAACTAGTTTGTCATGCCTTGCCCAGCTGAAGGATTTTGATGTACAAAAAAATGACTTAGTTCATGTATTACTTGTACAAGAAAAATAATAAAATGACACATTTGTAGGTATGCCCAAGAACTACATTTGAAAGTACATATATGTAACATATATGCTTACATTGGAAATTTAATATCATTCGACTAGCATTAGAATGATACATACATGAGAATTACTAGAAACTAGTAACAACATCTCTACGAATTACACAGTCACATTAGCACAAGGTTCAAAATAATGGCTTCTGTTTCAGAAATAACAAGAAGAGGATGATTTGGAATAAAATACACATTACTAATATTCATTCTTGCAGTATAATATACGTTAGAAAATAAAATTTTAGTTGCAATAAAGCTCATGCATTTGTTATTACATGTTAACCACTTGTTACTTCATCTAAATTCATTATCTCTAATTCACTCATATTGATACATTTCTTTAATTGAGGATGGTTATATGAACTAAACATTTAAAAGCATTTTCTCTCTCCTTTAGTAAGCATTTTATGCGAGAAACTCTAAGTTCTGCAACAAAGACACTCTATCTCTTTCAGTGTCAAATGCAAACAGTTCATAGACCATAGTGTCATGTAAGAATCATCTGTCTGGGATGTAGGTACAACATTGTTGGACCATTAACATCCAGCAGACTCCGCCCTCTTTGCAAAAAGGACGTCTAAAGCAAGTCGGTTTTGCAGGCCCACCGATATGATTGCAACCATTTCTGTGTCTACAACTAGGAATCCTCCAGCTTTACTAGTAGCCAATTTGTCAACTACAGAAGAAAGCATTCTAATGTTGTGTGAGTTGAGTATCACTCCCACAGTTGGTATCAATGCATCATAAATATCACCCACTATTTCACGGGCACTAGCTCTCCTCTTTGTCCTCGCATGTTTCTTCCTGGTTGAGTCATAAATTTGGTTTACATGGTAAATCTTTGGGAAAACTACTACCAGGTAACATGTTCAGTACCATCTCTTGGGTAACCTATAAAATGCACTCTTCCCACAAATGTAATAAGCTCCAGGGAACCAGGATCTCCTCTATCCAGATATAAACCCCAATTTCCTCTAACTTCAAATGTGTGGTCACATTCACTCGTTCCTACGAAATTTGTGTCATTCTTAGATTTTCAAAAGGAAATACATAATTTCCCTTTATGTTGCCAATCTAGAGCTAATGCAGCCATGTTTTCCCACTATTCTGTGTTCACTTTCGTCTTTAGCCCAGGTTGGTACTTTCAAATGATTTGCAGTTTTAGCAAAAAGATCTCTTCTCTTATCCTCCACAGAATCAATGAATGTCTTCTCTACACAAGTTGTATTGGTGTGCATAAGCACTGTCCAGCGTCATAATGAGTCTAAAGAACTGTCCCATTATTTCAGCATTTTTTTGCATCCTGCTGCCTATTCATGTGCTTCAAAACAGGAACTTCTAAAAGAACGAAATCTTGGTTTGAGTAATAATACTGGAACTGACCTTTCCCATAAAACAGACTCACCAATAAACTACAGGAAATTCCAAATGTCAAAGGAATATGATGGTATGTGATTTCCTCGGCAACAGATGCAGGTATTTGCATGCATATGCAGCAATCCCTAGCATCCATAGTGTCTACATACTCATACAGCAGCTTTGTGTTCACATTCAATGAGTAATCTCCTCTGGAAGCATCTATGTAATTCTTTCGCATCTATAGTGGGTAAACTATTACTAGTAGGGTTTGGCTTCTGGGGTGTGTGAGTAGACTTAGGCTCTTCATCATGTATATGGCCCGGCAAACTTAATATTGTAAGCAAAATAACTAGCACTGTAGTGGCAACAGGAAATACTCCTGCACATACGCGTTTGCATCCAAGGGATTTCACAGCAGCTTCCATGAGTTCTCTAAGAGCAGACCGTTACCGTTAGAAGCTAGCAGCGCAATTACTTTTGCAGTTAGTTCCCACTTGCATAGAGGCAAAGCACAGTTCAAAGGCTTCTCTCAAGGTTTCGAGTGCACTTCAGTAAATGCGCAGTTCAAATTCACTTATGATTACTTCCAGAACAAGCTGAGTCAGTCTATCTAGTGGTATTGCAATTTCAAATCTCAGTTCAGCCACAAAGTTCACTTCAAGGAGGTTCAGGTGAAAGTGAATTGTTATAGCAAAAGGTGTGAAACACTCTCCCAATCATTGCCTGCCAAGTAAGTCCATTCAGGTGAGGAGTATCTGTGGCAGGGTACTCTTGCTCTTTTCTATTTTCTCACAGTTGGCCCTTCGTCTTCACTGTCACTTTGGCCAGATTTGTCAGCCCCCTAAGGGATGGTGTGGGGCACATGCACTTCAGTCAAGCAGCGTCTTCCTCTCTCCTGTCTTCTGGGCCATCGGTCTCCAGGTACAACTTGTGTTACTGTTGCACTAGGCCCTTTGCCGGTGTCTAAACCTCACGTAGTCAACTCTCCTGTACTCGACCCTTCTGTACCAACAACAGTTTGACTCTCTCGGACCCCCCTCAGGCCAAACGAGTGCTGTCCCAGCAGCTTGCTGCTTCCCAACAGCTTGACTAACCTGTTCCCTCTGTCTCACTGTACCCACCGGCACATCAGGAACGGGTGCTGTTATATCATCAAAGGGACACCGGACTCTGCGAGTATGGGCTTGTGTTCCCAATTTGGGAGACCTCCACTTCACAACAGTAGTAGTTACCAGAATCACCTGGTACAGCCCACGCCAACGAGGCTCCAAGCACGACTTGCGCATATGCTTCTTCACCATGACCCAGTTGCCGGGACTGAGGTCATGGCACTGCTCCTGATGAGATGGGGCAGTAGCCTCTCCAACCTGGCAAGATACTGAATGTACCACATCAGCCAGTCCTTTACAGGAATCAGGAATCATGTAATCTGTAATGTTCACAAGTGCATTTGCAGGCACTGCTGGCTGTCTCATAGCCCTCCCCATGATGATCTCATGGGGCAATGATCCTGTTCTCCTGTTTGCAGTACTTCGCAGACTCATCAACACAAGAGGCAATGCATGAGGCCACTTCAAAGATGTTGAAGCACACACTTTCGCTAGTCTGGATTTCAATGTTCCAATGACTTGCTCCACAATTCCGGAAGACTCCGGACGATAACTGTAATGTAGTCTCTGCTCAACTTGTAATGCTACACACAGCATCATCAGGACCTCATTATTAAAATGAGTTCCTCTGTATAACTGCTGAGATGTCGGGAAGCTGAACCGTCATATAATTTCCCTCAATAATAGCTTAGCTACTGGGAGACTGTCATTTCTTCTAGTCGGGTAAGCTTCTACCTACTGTGAAAAGATGCACACTATCACTAGAACATATCTCAATCCATTTCAAACAGGCATCTTAATAAAGTCCATTTGCATTCTGTTAAAGGGACCTCCTGATCTACCAATGTGACGCATCGTAACTGGTATTTTCCTGCCTGCATTCTGTTGTTGACAAACCACACATCTGTGATACAAACTGTCTGCCATCAATCTAAATCTCAGTTTAAACTAGGTTTGTCTGAAGAGACACACCATAGCATCCCTCCCTATGTGTGGGGGACCATGGTAATTAATGCCGTGTCTTAGGTGGTAACAAGCTGTCTGACAACACCCAAACCCAAACCCAAACCTCATCTTCATCTCTTTTGACACAACCTGCTCTAATCCAACCCTGCTGTTCTGCCTCTGGCAGTTCTTCCCTGCAATCCCTTGACTTCTTCCCAAGTATCAACAGCAGACAACAACAAATTGCAATTTGTGACATCTGCACTTTCATTGATGTACTCCCAATTAAAGGTGCATGAATTTAGAGCACAGTAGCAAGCATATTTGTTGTCCACTGTCACATAGTCTCTGCCTGTTCTATGGGCAGCGCATTTTACCACTGCAATTTAGGCAGGCAATTGTAAGGACTAAAGAAAGTTTTGTACACTTTCTCCATTTTGAATTGGTGACCCAAGGAGGTCATGAATCCATGTTGGGACCACAACTGCCCAAAATCATGAACGACACCAAAGCCATACTACTAGTGAAAATCGTCACTCTCAGCTGGTTTGAAACACAGCATGCTCTAGTAAGAGCAACTAATTTGACCACTTGTGCTGACAACACTCCTTGAAGGCAGGAGGCTTTGACTACACCTGAGACTGTACAAACAGCATAGACAGCTTTTAAATTTCCATCATGGTCACATAAACAGGAGCTATCAAAAAACAGCATATGATCTGAATCAGGTAGTGGGACACCTTGTATGTCAGGTATTGGCTTTGTGCATAGCTCAGTAACATCTAGGCAGTCATGTACAGCTTCATAAACCATGGTCTCATTTTCAGGTGGAGACAACAATGTGGAGGGGTTCAGAATTGTACACCTCCTTAGGGTGACATTATCAGCACCCAGGTTGATTTTCTCGTACCTGGTAAGCCTCCTGTAGGTCAGGTGCTCTGTCCGGGTATGGGTTAACAACACCTCAACTGAGTGGGGAACAAAAACTATCAATGGGTGGCCCATAACTATGCTCTTGCACTGTTGGAGACTTACGCATGAGGAGGTAACAGATTTTGAGCAACTAGGCAATGCTGCGGCTACGGGATCAAGTATGACACAAAAATAAGCCACCGACCTGTGTGCATTAACATGAATTTGAGCAGGAATCTGAAAGAGCGCAGCCCTCTCTGTCACTGCAAAATAGAGCAAAACACTTGTTATAATCATGCATTAACAGAGCCGTGGCGCAACAGAGACATTCTCGCAGCTCTGTGAAGGCACGCATTCAGCTGTCATCCCATGGTGCCGGATATGACACGTCTTTGTGTGTCAGCTTCTGAAGAGGTTTGACTACCAAGGAAAAGTTGGGGATCCACTGTCAACAGTAGCCCACCATTCCCAAAATAATTTGGACGTCCTTTTGTGTGGTTGGCAGATTCATTTTCAGAATAGCCAAGATCCTCTCTTGGCACACCTTCCTTGCTCCTTTTTCAATGTGATGTCCTAGGTACTGGACTTCTTTCTCGCAGAACTGCAACTTGGTCGGGGACACTTTGTGTCCATTCTCAGCTAAGTGATTCAACAAAGCAATAGTGTCATGTTTGCCAGCCTCTTGTGTATTCGACACCACAAGCAGGTCGTCGATGTACTCAACTAGAACTGAGTGGTGAGGCATCACCAAGGACTCTAGATTCTTCTTGAGAATTAGATTGAAAATTGAGGGGCTCTCCGTATACCCTTGTAGGACTCACACCATGCCAAGACACGGCTGCCAAAACAGAAAGTGAAGAGGAACTGACTATCCTCATGCAATGGTATAGAAAAGAAGGCTTGACACAAATCAATGACAGAGAACCACTCAGCCTCACATGGAATCTGGAATAATATCACAGCTGGATACGGTACCACAAGACATCAAGAGACCGCAATTGAGTTGACCTTTCGCAGGTCTTGAACGATGCAGTACTTGCCGGTGGGTTTCTGCAAACTCATAATGGGTGAGTTACATGGACTCCCCATAATCTCTTTCAGAATGCCTTGCTCAACCATCGAGTCAATCACAGGAGTAATCCCAGCAATAGTTTCAGGGTTCATATTATATTGCGGGATTCTCAGGAACTCAGCATTTGGTTTCACAGTGTTGTGGACTTGTCCGACACCTTTGATAAGTCCAATATCTTTACCTGAGAAGTCCTAGACTCCAGGTAACACCGTGTCTCTCAACTCTGGTGGAAAATCATCTTTAGTCAGCAAAGGGTACATTGTAATGTTTGATCTCTGTCGAGCAAGCTAGAAGACAATGTCCTCATAATGAATGTAAAATTCAATACCTCTGGGGTTGCAATAAATGGAACAATTTAATTTACATTACAGGGCTTGTCAAAGTAGATTCACAGGACTTGAACCACACACCACAAATTGATGCTGATCCTCAAAAGACCCTATTTTGACAGGTACCGCTTCTGAAACTGGACTGGTCATCTATTGTTATGTGCCTGGGTAAGGCCCATGTAGCAAAGCTGCTCATTTCTTACACTGTCCTTTTTTGCACAATAACATTACTGCTGTGACCGTTTGCACATATCCGCATGCATGACAATGTTGGATTAGTTTCTCTGAAACTACTTCTGTTTACACATCTGGCTTCGCATAACATTATCACGATGCCTCAAACACCAAGTACAAGGCCTTTATGCACGAATGTACAAATATTGTTCTATCTTCATCCACAGGGCGACAGGGCTATCTACATATCCATAACATTGCTAATCTATACGTACATCGCAAAGATGCTTTTTATTATAAATAATCAGCATCTCATAGGATTAGCAGAGGAGGCACTTCAGCTGGCACTGAGGCTCCCTGAATGCTGAGACTTCACCACGCAGCGGTCTGACATCTCCATGAAGGGTGTCCAGTTTGTGACCAAGGCGGGGTCCTACATTCTCTCCCGCTAGGTAATGGGGTAGGATTGTCTCTTGGGGGGATTTTAGGCTTTGCACCTACACACACTCTAGCCACACATACAGTAGGGTTCGCAAAGTAGGAGTAGGCCTGATTACTACCTTGTTTATATGCCTGCATATATACACTGTTTTAGCACCATGGTAGACCTATACTACTATTTACTCTTTTGGTGCTCGTAATCACTTTCACCTGCTTCTGTCTACTGATTATCACAGCACATGTACTTTATACAAGAATAATGTCGGTTCAATAAATATATTGAAAATGTCCCAGTGTGTATTCTCTGTATATTTTCTCCGAGAACGAAAGAGCACAAGTGACTGAGCGAGAGGTTCTGATCTGTTACCACGATCCCTGAGGGGTCAGGGTTGTCATGTTCAGAGGTTGCCAGAAACCATTCGCTCCCTGGTCAAGTTAGGGGGGCTAATGGTGGCACTGTGAGCTAGCTGGTTTCTAGGCCAACATATTCTGCAGGGGTGCTTGGAATCAGTCTAGGCACCTCAGCCAGAGTTTATGCTGTCCAACAAACGGATTAGTAGGAAGTACACAACACTGTTTATTTGCAACTCCTACAAATTGGCCTCTTTCTCCCGAGAAGGGTCAGTTAAGAACCTCTGCTGTTCTCACAGCAGAGCGGGTAGCATCAGTGTCAACAAGGAATGAGAAAGGATTCCCATTCACCTCGTAATCCACATATAGACCACTCTGGTCT
This sequence comes from Calotriton arnoldi, assembly GCA_963921515.1. Lineage (NCBI taxonomy): Eukaryota > Metazoa > Chordata > Amphibia > Caudata > Salamandridae > Calotriton > Calotriton arnoldi. The sequence goes on from CAWUFW010000707.1 coordinate 628,195, forward strand.
ACCTCTAAGGTTGCGCCAAGCACGCAATCCTCCTCCTCTCTCAGGCCCCGTCATTGTGACAGGTCTGAATTGAAATCCTCTGTCTGAAGCATGGAATATTGTTGGGACACATTCTGATTTACAAAAGGATTTGTATTTGCATTGGGAGCCTGGTTCCCATTGTATCTCAGACCATTCGTATTTTGTTGTGGCATCGGAGCTTGTGGAACTTGCATTGCTCTGGCTTGGGGATTCTGAACTCTTTGCCTTTGTGCCTGTTGTGGTTGGACCATGTTATTTCCCTGTGACTACACAAACCCACCATTCTGAACCTGATTTCCATTTACCACATTTCCGGTATTAAATCAACATTCGCGCTTCCAATGCCCCAACTTGCCGCATACGTGGCAAGGGTTAGTTTTCTTCAAAGTCGGCACATCAACGCCTGTTCTCGGATCAATTGGAACACTGCGTCCTCTGCCTTGTTGCGGAAACCCTTGCAGTTGGAAACATTAACATACTGCATCATAGGAACCTGTTGAAATCCTCCCTGCAGGGGACCCACATTGTCGGCAAATGGCTGATTCTGACATCTCTGTGATGCTTTCATTTGCGTAATCATTAACTTCTCCTTCAACCTTTTGTGTTTCATTTTCATCTTGTTGCTGCAATATTTTATATATTACAGGATCTCTTCAATGGGCTTACTCTGCCAACAAATCAAATCCTGCTGAATTATGGAACTAACTTCAGGTCTTAACCCATTCACAAATCTGTAAACAAAATGTCCCATCTCTTTGCTAAGATAGTCTTGGTTCCACTAAGCTGCTTAAATGCTTGCAACAATCTCTCATAGTAAGCATGAATCAATTCTTTAGACTCTTGGGTCGTCCTGTCAATTTTGATCCAATCAATCTCTTTAGGAGGGATTTTCAATTTTAAATGGGAAATCGCCTGATGATATTTCTTCATTACTAGTGGTGACGGAGCATGTGATTCAGAATGCCTCATCGGCTCCACATCAGGCCAATCAACAGCAACGTTGCATTCAGCCCACGTCACTTGGAACCACAATTTCAAATAAGGTATCCAAATCCTTCCACAAAACTTTAGAAATGTTCACAAACCACTCATCTTGCCTGTACCATTACCCTGGATTTTCTCTCAATTTTGGGAAATCATTTGCGAAGGAAGTAAGATCAGCCTGACTCCATGGCACATGCACATATCCTCCACCAGGCACTTCCCTCATGGGAAGCATGTGTACATTTTCGTCATCCTCTTCTGTTCCAGATGGAAGTATTTGTATCCTGACTTTCTTCGTCTCCTTTTTCTTTGACCATCTGCCTTCTCACTTATCCAGCTCACTCCATTTTCGCACAATTCTCTAATCTGTAATTTCATTCCAGGTGGGGAGCACTTTAGACCTTCGAATATCAATCCCATGTTTCTGTGCTAATTCTAAATGTCTGTCATGAGCCTGACCTGTACGTCTGGCAATGTCTTTACATAGGAACAGGAGCTTGTCTTCCTTATAGACCTCCAGTCAAGTTGGACTGAGAGTTCCAATAATCATTTCTTCTATGTCTATCTTCAGTTTAGTCACATTCATTACTCTTTCTCTCCGGAGTCTGAGCTGTAGCTCCTCCATTCTATCCAGGACTTCCATTATTTATAGGGGTATCCAAGCCTCTAAGCCAATCATCGAATTCTTGAGCAAAAAGGCCTGGCTGTTCTGCTGGAGTATTTAGAATTATCTCTCCATGTAGGTACCACTGCTTAAAGCAGGTGGTGGAAAAGAGATATGTTAGAAGCTGACATTCCTGTAGGCGCTTCCGTCCTAGGGGGATTATGATTAGGGCTCCCGGTTTTATGGTATTTATTTTTTAAACATTTCCGTCTGTATTTATCCATATTTATTTTTGGTCATTGTTTCAGTATTTATCCATATTTATTTTGTCGCAAGCAAAAAAAGACGCTGTAGCTAGTATTTATTCACATTTATTTAAAAAGGCAATGTACGCTTGGTTGTTATAGGTTCAGATAGATTTATGCAGATGGGTAAATGGGTTACTGCTTTTAACAAAGAGATCCTTTAGTTACTTGCTGTTAATAAATTGCAAACCTTCTAATATAAGACAGTGAGCTATGAAGGGCCTTGTAAGCCTCGCTGTCTTATGTAACGCATCCTATGCATTGATTTACACATGATTTATTGTATTGTATTGTAATTGCATTTATATAGCGCTTACTACCCTTGACGAGGCATTGAAGCGCTTTCTTATCCAGTAGCACGCGACTCCGGAACTAACTCACAAAATCAGGGATTGTGAATAGCATGACTTTCTGTGGTGGTCACATATTAGTCAGGAAAACAATATTATTTGACTAGAGGTGAAAGAATTATGTTTTAGACTGGATAAAATCATTCTTTGCCATTGGTACCCATGCATATTGTCTTGTCACTGACCTAGCAGTACTAAAAAAAATGCAGTCTTCATCATAAAAACATATTAGAAATGTCAACATAAAGGCTCATTTTGAACCATCGGACTGATGATTCACATTTGCCGATTTCACTGCATCCTAAGATTGAGTAACAGTGAAGAAACTGTTTCTGGGCGCAAAGATAGGCAAGTGACCTCTCAGTAACCAGAAATCTAAACTCTCTCAGATGAGAACGTTATTTCAGTGCAGGCGCGCAACGCCCATTGGGCTCAAAGGGCTTCAGCCCCCCCAGTCGTGTGTGTCAGCCCGGGCTGAGACAGCTTCCCGGGCACACGCACAGCCGCACCCGAGTACTTCACAGGTCTTTAAAAGACCATTTACTTGTTAACGAGGCTTTGTTGTTCTTTCACCCCTTCTTAGAGCCCCTGCATCTTCACTCTGCCGATTGCTGGAAGAATTTGTCGTCCCCCCGAAATTTTTATTAGCCCCCGAAATTTCACTCTAGTTGCGCCTCTGTTTCAGTGTACATCATTCTGACAGTTACTCAAAACACATTGTAAGCCACACTGTGTCGAAACCCTACCCTGACCTTATGCCGTATAACCCCGCAGGACGGGCACAGGCATTGACCAGTAAAGGTTAACGCCGTCCTCACTTGTTCTGTCCCCACCGCTTCTTGCTCTGGGAGGAGCCTCCCCAGACTGAAAATGCTGCGGTACTCTGCAGTAAATACAGTGCTGTGCAGAGCTCCTTGTGAAAGTCGCACTGGTCCTGCAATCACCCACCACAGTCTTAAAGAGGACCTTAACAACGTGGCCAAATTATGAAAATATCACACATAACAATGTGAAAGCTTGGCAGCTATGTGTGCGCATTAACGTAACAAAAAACTGTCCACAAAGAAAAAAACACGGGAAAGAAACAAGGGGGCACACTCAACTCTCCCTCTCCCCCTCCCCTCCGTATGTTGTAAAATTTGTAAGGCACGGCAAACACGCTCTATTGACTCCCTCCAACACTTACTACAGAGGCCATTAGACCGATATCGTGCACACTCAGAGGCACGAAGCAGGAAAAAGCAGCTGCACTACAGGTCCAGCAAGCAGCTGGCTCCGAAGATCATTTCACACTAAAGTATAATGTGTGATGTAAAGCGCATGCATATCTCATGAATCTAGGGGCTGAACAAAGTCAAAAGCATGCCTCTCAAGTATCTGTGAAGTGATTAGCTTTGTGCATTTGTTTTCTCTCCATTTCTTTTAGGTGTGCATCCCGCCGCACCTCTGCTCCCGCCAGGATAGCTCCAAGCCAGGATACTTAAACAAAAGGAGGCCTAATGGCCCCTTAACATCGACCTTTGTATTGACTCAGCTGAAATCCGATAAGCCCTCTCCCCGCTTGCGCTCGGACAGACTTGTCTTCTCCTCGAAGACCACAACAAAGTTAAACCTATTTATTGGCATTTTCCCGTTTTTATATATAAATGCAGACAAAGGAAAAATATTTTTCCGTCTGTATTTATATGTAAAAATCCGTTTAAACGGAAAACCGGGAGCCTTAATTATGATTCATCATGGGTGGGTCACCTGAGTTGAGCATGAAAAAGGGTGATGGTCTCTGAGGAAACCGCCTGGACCAGTCGATCCCAGTCTGATTTGCAGTAGAGGTCGCACCTGGAACACGTTAAGTGTTTGAGTTTGAACCATAGGAGTGTGAGGGACTTCTCGTCATAGCACTTGCTGAATTGTCAGCTCTGATGGTTATCCCTCTAGGAACAGCCAAAGTATGTGTAGAATTCCCTACAGATCCAGGCTTATACATTGGAACCACAGGACCAATAGTAAACCGGAACTGTCAATGCATCTGGGGCATTTAAAGTGTGTGCTGTAGAAAGGGCTGTAGTTACTGAATTATCTCCGGCTAAACTTTGATTTGAATTAAATGGTCCTGAAGGGGCATGAAAGGTTCCATCCCTAGGCGCACTACTTAGTCAAGTAATTGGTATTTCATTATATGGAGGTGGATGGTTCAATAATAATTTAGCCACAAAATCCTCATCTAAGTCACCTCGCTATCTTCAGGGTTGTTCCCTGTCTCTTCTGTCTCCTTATGTTTCTTTTTCTCCTTGTGCTTACTCTTCTCCTTCCGTGGTCAGTACAGGATAAAATCTGGTTCCCTCAATTATGTCAGTTCTCCATGCTTTCTGTTGTGCATCCCATCTAGCATTCGCACAAGTGCGTATGGCTCTTTAAACTCTTCCCTGATATTTCTCCCTCTCCTTGAGATGCTCAATATGTTCCCAAGCATTAAGTGCTTCATATTGGGTAGATCTAGGAGGTGATTTCATTTCATACAATTTACTTCTCAAATCCTCAATAATTCTCAAATTAAATGTTTGGTAATGTGAAAATTGCAATGCATCATCATTCTCAGTAATCTTACGCCACTGTGTGAGACAAAGACGTGTGGAAACTCTCATCTGCCACCATAATGCGATCTGGTATGCCTTCAGGTGGTGTTTCTTCTCTTTCCCTAACAGTCACATCTCCCTTTACCATATTTCTCAAAGCTTTTAAGAATTTCATTTTTGTTAAATTTATCAAAATCGTTCACAAACGATTCTCGTTAGAAACCAGGAAATTAATTTTCACCCACAATCCTCTCGTTCCGTGATCACAGCCAATAGTAGCGCAGCTTTCTATGATGTCTGCAACTAATTCCAGCGCATCATTACAACAACCGACCTAAACCAGCGTGGCACACTGCGATGTCAATCCAGCTTCTCGCAGCAGCTCACCCTCCTTTACAATTTTCTTTCTAAGCACGTTTTCTAAGCAATTCACACAACAAATGCAGGCGATATCAACAGCTAAGTCTGTCTGCTCCACTAGAGAGGTAAAGAATTTTCATACACACAAGAGGCAACTCGGAAAACACCTTCCAATCTATTCTAACATTCACTTCAAGTAAAACCTCGACCAGCAGGATCTCACTCCCATTGATACAGTTATTCCCTGTGCATTGACATCAACTATACAAATCACGTCTCACTATCACACAAGGTAAAGTCCCTATCTTAAAGATGCTGTCGACGAGGTCTCACAACAAACACCAAAACACAGCAGACAACTACACCCTGTGTCTTCTACAATGAGACCACCACATAGGTGTGTACCCCAGGATCTTAGGCCACGACGGACCCAATAACCTCTTCAACTTCTCTGCATTCAGCACCACATTTGCACATAAACTCAAATCAACTCCGCCTGATAACACACGGCCATTACAAAACAATCCAATCTAAGAAAAAGCAGTTTCAGTGCGTAACCCTTTTAATATTGACACTCCTCCGCCGCTACAAGTTGTCGCCGCATCAGCGATACTCCATCACTCCTCCGACCGAACCATGGGCATTTGGGTTTGGACTGGACTTGGGCAATTTTTAGATCGGACACCCTAACTCTCTCACGTCAGGTGACAAAACCATCTGATGTGCTACCAGATTTGATCCAGCAGATTTAATCATGCGTTCTGGACCCACTGGATGCTGAGGATTTACCTCCTTTACTGGATCATTTTCTCACAGTTACTTACTTTCTGACCTGGTCCTCTGGTTAATCTTTCTTTGTCTCATTGAGGGGAAAGAAAGTTAGCATTCCTTGCCCACTCAAATTTAATTTACATAAACAGTGCAACCATCTGGTTACACAATGAGGACAAGGAATTGGTAGCCACATTTTAAAGGTGTTTATTACAAGTTAACAATCAAGTTAAGGTAAATTACTCTTACGACCAGACTATATAAGTATAAGATAGCAACTGGAAGGCCAAGCCTTCTGAAAAAGGTAAGGTGAGCAAGAACTAAACAAACCAACAACTCCGTTGCTGCTATACAGAAGAGTAACATTAATATCTGGTGTTTGGAGAATACTTTAATTTGATCCTTTCTATACATTAGTATTCTAAGTGGTCCAATTACAAACCCATGCACAAGAATGTTCAGAATTTAGAAAGTAGCAAACCTACAGAGAACAATTGGGATAAGGCATAAAAGTACGAGTAATACCCACAGAAGCATTTTAGACGCTCGGTCAGGAGTCTTCAATGTCTAAGAAATAAGTATGAAACCATAGAGTCCATCTGGGAAATAATGAGGAATAAGGGAATGTCCTCAAAAGTCCATTCTAAGGGCAAAGGGGCTTAAGGAAATGGTTCGGGTCAGAGTCCAAGGAAGGTTCTGCATTCCATTCGCAAGGAAGTCCGAAGTCATCTCTACCTCTCAGGCAGGGGAACGATAAGTTATAATAGATAAAGTTCATTGGTAACTTCCCTTTGGTCGCGTCCTCAATAGAAGCCCATTGTATTTGTTTCAATCTTTGTATAGATTCTTTGTATAGATCTGCAACATGAAGAAAAGTTCCCATACTTGTCATGGGAACACCGTCTTGGTCACATACTCAAAAGAGAGCACAACTTGTCCACAAGTTTCCCATGTGCTCGTCGTCGGCATTCCAATCCCAGGCAATGTATCTAACTCTGTTACGACAAAAGTATAATTTCTAACTCTAACATGTGTGAGACTACCTATAAAGAATAAAGTCAGCAGAAATAGCAAGACACCGAAATAAATGAATAGGCAGCATTGGGAATATAGGCCTTTCAGAGCAACGACTAACTTAAGATTTTAAACTCAATAAAGCACATTTAGTATGCATGTGCACATTTAAACAAATACAAATGTAATATCCTTTAGCACTTTTAGTTCATGTATTACTTGTACAAGAAAAATATAAAATGGCATATTTGTAGGTATGCCCGAGAACTAGATTTGAAAGTGCATGCATGTAACATGTATGCATACATTGGAAATGTAATATCGTTCGACTTGCATTAGAATGATACATACATGAGAATTACTAGGAACTAGTAATGACATCTCTATGAGTTACACAGTCAAATTAGTACACAGTTCAAAATAATGATTCAGGTTTCAGAAATGACAAGAGGATGAATTTGGAATAAACTACACATTACTAATATTCCTCGTGCAGTATAATATACATTTGAATATAAATCTCCTAGTTGCAATAAACTTCATGCATTTACTATTACATGTTAACCACTTCTAACTTCATAGAAATTCATTGTCTCTTATTCACTCCTGTTAACACATTTATTTAATCGAGGAGGGTTATATGAACTAAACATTTAAAAGCATTTTCTCTCTCTTTTAGTAAGCATTTGACCTGAGAAACCCTAAGTTCTACAACAAAGACACCCTATCACTTTCAGTGTCAAATGCAACCTGTGCATAGATCATAGTGTCATGTAAGAATCATGTTCAAGGTGAACGTGCACAACGTGTAAAGAAAGGGCATCTTTGCGCTGCACCAGCATTGTTAAAACATTTTGATCTGTGATCACTTCTAAGGCATTGTCACTCATGCTAAGCATTAGGGAAACTTTTCCTTCTGCTTTTGGTTTGAGGCTAGGGCAGGAGCAGTGCCAGGGGGCATAAAGGGAAGCCAGGGATAACAGCCATCTCTGGCAACCCCTTTATGATGTCCATACATACTTATGTCTTAGCACATTCAATTACCCTCAATTTATTAACACAGTGGTTTTGGTGTGTGTTGCACCTGGCCCTTTTTGCAGGGTTATCCCCAAACTTTTTGCCTTCTTCCTCCTATATTTTCTGACCTGATTTTGTTGCTTTTAGGACTCTGGGCACTTTACCACTGCTAACAAGTGCTAAAGTGCATATCGTCTCTGTCTAAAATGTATTGGTGATTGGTTTATCTATGACTGGCATATTTGATTTACTAGTAAGTCCCTAGTAAAGTGCACCGGGTGTTCCCAGGGCCTGTAAATCAAATGCTACTAGCGGGCCTGGAGCAATGATTGTGTCACCCACATGAGTAGCCCTGCAAACAGGGGAGAGGATGTAACCTTACGGCTAGAGCGGTCGACCTCGAAGCTGGGGGCCCAGGTTCGAGTCTCGGCAACGACGCTCAACATCCTGTGATTCTGGGCAAATCACTTAATCTCCCCATGCCTAACAAAAATGAATGTGTCCATCTGTAACTAAACTGGTACTAATGTAAAGCGCTCTGATACCTGATATCTTTGGGTCTAGTTCGCGCTATATAAAACTCTAAAAAAAAATAAAACATGGCTCAGACCTGCCACTGCAGTGTCTGTGTGTACAGTTTTAAACTGTCATTTCGACCTGGCAAGTGCACCCACTTGCCAGGCCCAAACGTTCCCTTTTACTACATGTAAGTCACTCATAAGGTAGGCCCAAAGCAGCCCCATGGGCAGGGTGAAGTGTATTTAAAATGTAGGACATGTACTGGGGTGTTTTACATGTCCTAATAGTGAAATACTGCTTATTTCGTTTTTCACTATTGCAAGGACTATCTCTCCCTTAGGGTAACATGGGGATTGCCTTGAAGTATCTTTTAAGTGTAATATCCCTTTGAGAACAGATAGAGATTTGGAGTTTGGGATCTCTGAACTCACAATTTAAAAGCACGTCATGCCACTTTTAGAAAGTGGACATTTTCTTGCTTAACCATTCTGTGCTTCTGCCTGCCTGTAGAATCCACGTCTGGGTTAGGATGGCAGTTGGGCTCTTGTGGATTCACTCTAGACAGTCATACAAAGGGAGGAGAGGTGTGCCTTGCATATCCTGATGGGCCATCACCAGGCTGATGGGCCTTCCTGAGCTAAAGGGGTGGGAGGAGTTGTCACTGACACCTGAATAGGGCTGTGCCTGTCCTCACACAAAGCGGTCTCCGCCCCTCTGTAGTGTGTCTGGAGCCAGGTCAGGAAAGGGCAGGGTCTTGTGAACTACAAAGACTGTTCTTTGAAGTTTACCTACTTCAAAGGCAGAAAGGGGTAAAAGTATTGGGCCCCTGACACTCTCAAATCAGAACACTTCTGGACTGAGGACATTCTGTCAGGAAGAAGAGCTGGATGCTGTAGGAGGGACTGCCACTCTGCGAGGGACTGCCACTCTGCCTGTTGCTTTGTTTTGCTGGCCTGCTGCTTGCTGATTCTGTACTGGGAGTGAAAGGACTGCACTTTGCTTTCTGTATCCTGCTTCCAAGGTTCTCCAAGGGCTTGTTTGTTCTTGCCTACTGTTAAGAAGTCTCAGTGCCATCAAAGACTTCACCTACCAGTGCTTGGGCTCTTCTGCTGAGAGTCCTGACTTGCCAAGTGGTGCCAAATCTAGTCCCGTAGCCCTTGGAAGTGGAATCTGGTGAACTGAAGGAGAAAATCCCAGCGTCTGTTTTTATTGACGCATCGCTACAAACTTCGACACATCACCACTGCCAACACCAGAGCGTGTTTCCTGATCGGCGTATTGACCACGGCTTTCACCGCAGGCCACAGCTTTCCTTCGCAGCACATCAAGAGAACTGCTGCACCATGAGTTTCAAGCACCGCATCACCGAAGTTCGTGACGCACCTCTCCAACTCCGATGCAGAGCCTGTTTCATCGCTGTGAAATTGACGCAGCGCATCTGGATTTTCGATGCATCGTAACTGGGCGCCGATTTCTTCATCAACGTTGCCCAGCAGTAAGTAACTGAGGCTGTGTGTCTGGAGATCGACGTATCACCTCCCCTTCCGGTAAGGAACCGATGCATCACCTCCCCAGGCAGTAAGAAATTGACGCATCACCTCCCCTGGCAGTAAGGAACCAATGCATCACCTCCCCTGCGAGTAAGGAACGGACGCATCGCTTTGCTTTTCCAGGGCCTCACCTCCCCTGCGCCTGTGTCATCTTTGAATTTTGACACATCCAAGGTACTTTGTGCTAAAAGTGACGCATGCATAGATTTCTATGGACTGAACTGATTTAATCTTTGACATGTGATATCTTTACTTGTGTATTTTGGATTTTTGTTGTTTTGGTCTGTTTTATTCCGATAAATATTGGCTATTTTCTAACTTGGTGTGGACTCATTCTGTAGTACAAATGCTTTACGCATTGCCTCTGAGATAAACCTGACTGCTCGTGCCAAGTTACCAAGGGGGTGAGCAGGGGGTTATCTTAGCTGTGTAAAGCCCTTACCCTGACTAGAGTGAGGGTCCCTACTTGGACAGGGGTTCAAACCACTGCCAACTGGCATGGGAGGGCTGTTGGGTTTTTATCTTTGTCCTAGCGCGGGGACACTCCGTTCGGAGTAACCATAGCGCTTTACAAGCTTCCTAATAATAATAATAATAACTAGAGACCCCATTTCTAACAGTGTGCTATGTGGGTACCACTATTCATGTTAATGGTTTAGATTGAAATTCAGATAGGTTTGGGTGCGCACATTCATCGTTTCTTGCTTCATAGCACAAATGTTAAGCCATTTCACAGTATGATAGATTTTTATACTACCGTTAAAGTGGGAGCCTCACTGACAGGAACTTCGGGACCAGGTCCTTCCAAGGAGTTTCCATCTTTTGAATCATTGGACTTCCTTGACTCCTTGGTATCACATAACTCTATGCCCCAGACACATCACTGGACATTTTAAATAGATCTATAAAAGGGAGTCACTCCCTAGAAGAACCATTAGCCAATGCGGTTGTTTGAAGAAGCCAGCAGCAGTCCTCAGCAAGAAGTCGGGGGGCCTGTGCAGAACTACACCCAACCTTAAGGTCTGCCTTTCAAGACAGGAGAGGGCTGGAGAAAAGATACCCAGGTATTAATCTTGGATCTATTGGGATTTTTTTTGGTAAGCTGTGAATCTTTTTATGCGTGCATCCAAGAACCTTTTTAAAGATCATGGTGAAGCTAGACTAAAAAGAGAAAATAGATCAAGGTCTTGGCCATGGAAAACTGCTGGCACCGTCATAGAGAGTGAAATATGGCTTTAGAGGTATTTTTGACTTGCTCTAAAAAACAACATCAAAACAGCAGCCTTTTGATTTCTAACTACAGGTTACTTGTTGGAAGTCTGACATAAGGCTTCCAAGTTAGCCCCAAGATCTGTAATAGGGAGATTGAGAACCTCGAATAGAAGTATTGGGCACACACATGGAAAAATCCTCAAGGGAAGTAGTTAACCTATGAGTCAAAGAAGTCATTCAGAGTGGTAAAAATGCTGGAGTGTTTTTTGTCATTGGTTGTGTGATGCTTTCCTAGGTTACACACCGTGTGATTCCATTGAGAATATACTACTGTTCCTTTCCTTCTCACAAACACACTCCAAGACCCTCGGAAGACTAATCCTCAGCTGTAGATCAATGCACATCGTCTCTCAGGTAGGAAGGTTTACCAACTTTCATAATAAGAACCGAGCTTTCAATTTGGACAAGTCTAGTGATAGCATCTTTCTCTCAAAAGGATCTACTCCATGGTATTCCCTTCCTAAGCACCTCACCCTTATTTTGTCTCACTTTGCCATTTAGTTAACTTCAATGGCTGCTGTACCAAGGTAAGGGCGGTGAGTGGTTGCATTCTGTTCCCGCTTAAGTATCTGCAGTGGCGGCTCGCATAGGGCGTGCTGTGGGGTGGCGGGGCGGGGGAGGGGCAGGGTGGGGGGGTAGTAAACTCTGACATACAACGGAACAGAGGAACTTTCCTCCGTTCTGTCGTATGTCCGAGTTTACTACCCCCCACCCTGCCCCTCCCCGCCCGCAGCACGCCCTATGCGAGCCGCCACTGAGTATCTGGGTCTTGACACTTAATTTGGTAGTCATTGCATCACGTTTAACACAGGTAAATTCTACTACCTTTGACTCTGCAGTACATTACTTCGCATATAAATTAATATTAAAATATTAAACTGCATGGAATCCTGGTGTCATCATAAACTATGAGGCTGAGTTGTTTATAAATATCACCAGAACCCCAAGCTGGCAATATAGGATCATATTACACATGCTACCACTTGTGTATTTTTAATATTACATGTATATTTTGGGTAGTTAGCTTCAAAGAAGCTGTGCTCTTCGAAGTGCAACTAATAATGGCACAGAATTCTTTCATAAAAGGATTTATGCAATTCCATGGCTGCAGCATTTATCACGTAATTATGGATTTTCCTCATATTCACATATTTTGTAACATAATTTTCAAATTTTGCAGATTTCACAAAAAACTGATATAAATAACACTTCTGGAGAATGTGTAGCATAATTTGCTTTCTTGCCACATACTTTATAAAACATTGCATAATTTAGTCCTCCCTGCCGCATAATCCTTTTAGCCCCGACAATGGTATGTATGTAAATATGCTTAAGGGCCACCACTTCTCCGTAGTGAAATGCAACAGGCAACAGAGTGTTCTGACTGACTACAGAGAATTTGCGGTCCTTTGTATGTGCAGCAGGCAAATTGAACCTGCTCTCACAGTCTGCTGTGAGAAAGCCATTTATGCCGAAACATGTCGATATGGTAGTCGTGTTTGGTGAGTGCAACACTATGGTAAGCAGGCCACTTGTGTGAAAGCCTCCTTACAAAAAAATTGTTGCTGTATGTATGTCGAGCCCCAGCGGCTGCTGATTAATATTATTTTGCACCCACCTGCCCCTCAAGAAGCACATATTCCTTCAGTTGGTACTGGATTTGTATGTGTGCCTACAAATCACAATACAAACCAAAGCAAGAAAATATATTGGGGCCTACTCATGAAGAGATTTTGGAGTAGGTAAAGTAGTAGTCATACATGGGCATATTTATAAGAAAGTCACGCAGCGCAGTTCAACAAGGCACATTGCTGCACTGCCTGACAGGGAAAGGGCAGGAACGCACCGTATTTAAAAGAATACAGCCCATTCCTGCCTTTGTCCCTGCACTGGCACAGTTTTAGCTGCCTGGTGCCAACGCAGGTACCCTTGCACAGTGGTTTAAGGGGGACTGCGTTGTACGGAGGATTGCTGTTGTGCAGGAGGGACACCTTCCTGTACAAAAACAATCCTGAGAGGTATATTCCTTTCACACATAGAAAGAGGAAGTAACGAGGATATTTCTCCTCGAGGTGAATCTTTTTGGCACATTCCCAGGTCTACCAGTGATGGTAAATATGATAACGCATCAAAGTCCATGGGAGCTTCGTGGTAACACCCACGGAACACCTATGGAACGCCTTCCCAGGGCAGAGTAACGCAACGCAGCGATGTGAGCTGCGTTACTCCTGATTTATGAACCCACTCATGGCAACGCAAGGTGGCCTTGCATGGCTTCATAACTCACACTTTAGACTTGCGTCGCTCTTGCACCACGTTGCGCAGTACAAGAGCGACGCAACTCCTTTGTAAACATGCCCCCTAGTGCTTACTCTTACATACTTTCACATGCCATTGTGAATTGACCCCGAACTTTCTAAAATGGATATAAAATGGGAATTTACAGGGAATATTTTCACAAATAACAAGGATCATAGAGTACGTAGAAGAGTACTTCCGGCCTGTTGTATTTACCTTTCCTTCTACCCTTCAGCGCCGTCAGGATCCGCTTCCGCTCTTGTGGTAATGTTTCTTTTCTTCTGGTTTGGATTCTTTCAGTGAGAAAAGATGGCAGTTTCTCTCTCTCCTGAACCTCGAGGGATTTGAAATCAGTAAATTGTGAACTTTCACAGGACGCGGATGAACGACTTCATGGAAACGAGACTGCTCGGAGGCTTCAAGGTTAGGTTATTTCTAAAATTAGACCTCAGGGACGCGCTTCCCTCGAGAGAAATGTTTTCATTTAGATAAAAATAATTCTTAAAGACAAAATGAATTTATGACTTCATGCCGCAATCTTGTGCTGCGCCAGGATTGCCTTAATTGACTTGCAAAGTAGCCGAGGGCTCTATTATACGTTTAGGCCCGATTAAAAAACATATAAGTAAAAAGTAACACGAAGCACAATCTACCTAAATGGCTCAATGAGTTTATGGCTCACTGATGATATCTGTTGTTGAGACCGAAGGTCACAGGTTCGAGATCTGCTTCTTTCTTTCTCTAATGTTTACTCTCCTTGTTTTAGCTTCTGTCTCGCTAGTCCCAACACAGTGCTGTAAAAGCGATTAGGGGCTTCTGTTCCCTTCATTGTGCCCCTAAACCGATCACTAAACACTATTTATGTCAGCTCAGAGCGGTTCGAATCATTAAAATATGGTTCGCTTTAGGCGGAACCAGTCCTTCTTGCCATGAATACCAGGGCAAACTGCAGAACCGCAGTAGTCACTATTAACAGTAATTATCTTTTTTAATCCACTGCATAAATGAGGCACAGAAGCACACTAACTTATATCTATCAGTGTTTTTGCAAAAATGACCTGTAACATGTACAGCAACGGGGGCAGCATGGCGGCAAATTTTGCAGCGCCATTTCCAAAAGGCAGGGATGCACCGTATTTACAAGAGTACTGCGCACCCCTGTGTTTTCCCTAGCGCTAAAAATAGCCGCCTAGCGCCAGCGCAGACACCCATGTGCCATAGTGCAAGGGTGCGTGTGTTGCAGAGATGATTGTTTATGTGCAGGAAGGGACACCTTCCTGCACATAAACAATCAATAATGGTGATTTGTTACTTGTATGTATGCTGCATTGCAGCACACAAAGTAGCAGCAAATTGTCATTATTTAATGATTGTTTTTGTGCAGGAAGGGACACCTTCATGCACATAAACAATCATTAATGGCGTTTTGCTCTTTCTATGTGTGCTGAAAAATGCAGCACACAAAAAAAGCAAAAACAAAGAGAAATAAACGTATTTCTCCTCGTTGCGCCAATCTAACGCCGCTTTTGCATGGCATTAGTTTATGGCGCTGCCTCACATTTACAAATCCTTGTAAATCTGGGGCAACGTCAAAAAGCAATGGGTGTTGCGGTGGCACGCCCACACCAACACCCATTGCATGCCCCTTTCACGCAGATATCTGTGTGAAAGGGTACCATATTTACAAAGCGCCGTTAAGCCACAAAAAGTGGCTTAGCGCTACTTTGTAAATATGGAGCAGGGCATTGCACCACCGGAACGTCAGTAAAAGTGACGTTCCGGTGGCGCAATCCACTTGTACATATGCTCCACTGTCTCCACCTTTACCCTACGTATTTGAGGGCTATAACTCAAAAACTGTCATAGACAGGGCCACTGGAAGTATGTAATTCTTAGGCCAATGTGTTTTCCGCATAATTATGGATTTATCGCATTTAACACATAATGCAGCATCTGCTGCTATAATTCTAAGGTTTCTGGCAAGACCGGAGACGTCTACTTAGTGGGACCTGTGGACACGCCCGATGACCTCACTTTGGGAGCTGGAATCCCAGGAGGAGCAGCGATCTCTGGGTGATGGTCGGGAGCAGGTCTACTCTCCAGGGTACATCCTTTCACAACACACACCACAAAGAAGAAACTTGTACTTTTTTCAAGATTTACCACCTCCACTAAGAAAATTCATAAAGTAAAACTGATTTAGAGGAGAAGGAAATAATCGGGGAAAGGGGGGCTTTGGTGTCCTCCCTAAAGTAGTTTAATGAAAAAAAGGAACAACATAGAAACAGTTGCCACAACAGAGACTAATCTGTAGAGAAAGCAATGACTAGGGAAAAAGTGGGATGAAATGACCGCCCTGGAGACGTCAACGGAGGTCCATGTAATCTAGAAACATTTCTCGGCCCTCTAGAAATGTGTAGCTAATTATTATGATGATGACGATGATGATTACTATTAGTAGTAGTAGTAAAATTAGTATTAGTAATATAGTATATTGTGTCTGTATTGCTCCCTGCATATTCCTTATTGCAATTTCTCTTGTATGTATGACTTGACTGATTTATGTACAGCGCTCTGATACCCCGACGGGTCATGTTCGCGCTATATAAAACTCCAGAAATAAATACATTATTCAGTATTGGTTAAATGCTGATTACCAGCAGGTGTCCTAAAGTTGAGATCTTTCCAAGAATGCCAGTGATAGCTTAAAAAGCGAGGCTTTTTGTTTTTTCCCCAAACTCTCTATGGTCTGTGTATGTCTCTACTCCCCCCAAAGAGACAGCTTCAGGCTTGGGCTGCCTGAGAGGCGAATGTCCCCACTGCCACCATCACTGGTCCTCCCTGTCTTTGGTGCCTTTAAAATGAAGGCCGTGGAGTAGCGCAGGGTCCGTGCTTGTGCATACTAGGAAAACAAGCACCGAATAAAGAGGAGCCTTTACTATGGTGGACCAGTGGTTAACTTGTAAAAACATAAGTGCCAGGGTCCTTTCAAAGAGGCCACTGCATCTTGCACCTCCCATTGCCCCTACAAGTGCTGCCAATGACGGCTCAGTCTTTTTGCTGCGGGAATACTCCACTCTAAAAGAACACCGGAACTTAACTCAAGGCTCCTGGACTAACAGTGATGAAGGGTCCCTAATCCCACACATTACAAGGATTGAACCATCACGCAGGACCCAATGACCTGACCTGACCTGAACATGGAACAAGAAAGCAGCTAGATACACCGAACAAGGCGGTGACCTCTTATCTAGCAAAACGTGTCCATAAAACTACCTGCCCTGAGGAAGACCTTCACCGAAAATCACACACGGGCCCACTTTCGAAGGTCGAAACGCGTCAGAGCAAAAACAAACGGGGCCAACGGCGACCATATATTGACGCATTGAGTGCAAAATAGTAGTGCACCCCGAGAAATGGAATCTGGGATCCCATCCCAGTATAGATTCGTGCTCTGACCCCAACCATTATAGGGCCTAGCAGTAGTGTTTTTCACTACACAAAAAGAGGACACAAGTGGTACAGGTCCCTACGATAACACATCGCAGGACACTAGACAAGCAACTGCATATATTCTGTTGCATGCTTATGAATTTATTCATAAACTGTATTTAAGATGTGATAATATCTTTGTTGTTTAGTAATTATCCTTTGGATTAATCCTCTACATGCACCTAAGAAATGTTGTCATGTCAGTCATGTTTCTTACTAGTTTTGTCTCTTGTCATTATGTCCATAAATGTATGGTATGTTTTCCTTAAAAAAGTTTCACAAAAACAAGCATAAAGAAAAAATTGCTATGATTCATGAAAATATTCAGTGATTCATTTCAGAATAATGACGTAAAATGTACACATAGAGGCGTGATATATAGGAGTGTACAGCCTGGATGAAAGATTGAAACAATAGTAGGTGAAACTTATGACAGCAGAAGGAACAATGTTTTGGTTTCTTCCACTTTAAGTAGAATTTTGATTTGCCAATGACAGTACTAACACGACTACTAACATGACACTCCTACAAGTGTGACAATTCAGACCATTCTAGGCCACCCATAGCTATAAGAATGGTTGGGTGGCAGGTATTAGTCATTTTTAATGTATATTGAATTACTAATCAACTGTTATTTGCTCATCTCTAAATTGGACATCAGCGCCACCATGTGGTAGACTGTAAAAAGTGCTGTGTTGACAATGAAGTGACGCTGCTGAGTACCAGAAACCACCGGCTCAAATTAAGCATTGTGGTGGACCCTGAAGCAGATGCGAAGGCTGCTCAATATTACCCGTTTGTTCACGGGTAACCAGTGGGCAGACTGCAGGTGTCCAGAATCAGAAGGATTGCGAGGCAATTTAAGCAGCGCAGCCACACTCTGCACCAATTGAAGCTGGTAAGCGATGCATGAAGAAGTCCTAAATAAAGTGTAAAACATCTTCAGTTCTCGAGCCTCATGACCAGTTGAGTATCATCGGCACACTACCTACTTGTTTCGTGATATGAGCTACTAAGGCTTGTGAGTAGGCTTGTGAGGAGAGCGTCAGAGAGAATAAAAAGCATAGTGCTCAGAGAAGAGCCCTCAGGAACTCCACAAGAAACAGAGCTAGCAGATAGCCGAATGGAGGGCTTTAGGAACATCTGGCTGTGACCCAGTAACAAAGAATGAATCCTGCCCAGGGTCTTTCCACTGATTCCCACCTCTGTAATGTCCTGAAGTCAGAAACAGAGCCTTGGAGGAGATGCCAAAGGCCTGGCCTTCTGCCTCAAGGGAGCCGCCCAAAGCTAACACAATTTGAAGAATTATGAATCTATGAGTGGAAGCAGGAATGGGGGACCTCACAGGGTTTTTTGAATACCTCCTGTCACTTAGCATGTGGCCGGAGAGCCACATTAGCAGAAAAGTATTTTGTTTTCAAAAGGGCCGCCAACCCCTTTAAGGTACATGGGCTGCTCTTAATAACATGTTTCCCTGCTAGGAATGTGAAGGCAGTAACAGAGGTCTGATGGCCCATGCAGGCCTCCATTCCTTTTCGAGAGCATTCAAAAGAGGTCATAGAATGCCTCCTGCCTAGTAAGAGTCATTAGGTAGCAGGTTTTGCACCCTCCTGACAATCCGTATCTTGTGATGCAACTGATTTGTTCATCACAGAATCGTTTTACGGCTTGGGCAGAATGGACAACTTTCCATGTCCCCTACCTTTCAAGAGACCCCCGGTAAAGCAATCTTTCTCTCTTTCGTACGACTGCCTCTCTACTTTGTCTCTTTTCTCTCTACAAATCATCTTTTTTTACCTATCGTTGCTCTACCTTTCTCTGTGCCTCACTACTCTCTCAACCTGAACTTTTTGTTTAGACCTAACTTTATATTTGCCGCTTTTTCAAACTCACCACTCTGTATGTCTCATCCCTCTATGCCTTCCTCACTACCTCACCTCTTTATCCATCTATCTTTAGTTGTCTCTCTGCCTTTAGCTCTCCTTAATATGCTCTTTTTCCACCTTACCGCTCTCTACCTAACCCTTTTATGACCCGGAACCCTTCTTTAGAACACTCTGTGCAACTGATAATGGTGTCAACATATTTAAAGCCATAAATCTGGTATTAGGATGAATTTGCTTCCTATGTCCTTTTCTTTACAGCAGGGATTGTTTTTCCCATGCCAATTTGATTTAGGTTTGATGCTTTTGGTGTAAGATTGTTTGCTGCACCATTAGGTAACGGTGAGTGATACTCTATTAATTTATTGGTTTCAGTGGAGTTAGAGAACGAGTTGCAATTTTGAGGGATATGTTGTAAATCTGAAGGACATTTAATCATGGCAGATTGTTACCTGTGGGACTCATTACGGATTCTACTTTGTCATTGGCTTCAGTGGTGTAGCATCTATTTATTTATTGCCTATGCGTGTATTCATGCATATATTCATGTATTCATGCATTTTGTTATTCAAATATTTATTTATGCATGTATGTGTGAAATTATGAACTTATTTTATGTGTATTTATCTATGTATTTTTAAGTATTTTTCTATGTATTTATGCATGTATGTACAAATTTAGTTATTTATGTACATTTGGTGTTTTACACGTCCCCAGAGGCTGTTTGGTACTCAGATGAAATGCGTGACCTACAAGGCACGTAGAGAAAGCAGCTATTCAGCAGACAAACACCATATCCTCCTGGTTGAGGTCACTGTGCGGAGGATGGGAGTTCATATATTGACTAATTAGTGCCGATTAATTAGGGGTTTCGGGGTTAAGTTTTAGAACTCCTCCTCTTAGCTCACCTTGGCTACTGTTGGAGGAAGACACGTGTGACAGGTATGGCACAGGCACCAAACCATTTTATAGGACTTCATTTAGAGTTTGGCTGAGTGAGTGAATCCCAAAAGGTGTCTCGCAAAATTCACGTTTAGAAACACGTATATCTTTATAAATGTTAAAAAGAAAAATATAAACATCTGCAGCGAAGGGTCCATGGACCATGAACCAGCATGGGGCAGCGCTAAACCACTGCTCGACAGTCTTTAAATTAGCCACAGTGAGACAAAATAACCTGCAACCCCTTGACTGGAGCAATAAGAAGTTTGACCAATTTTACTACAAGAGGTAAGTACCACTTTGTAACTAGGAATCTTTGAGATCTTATTGTTCATGGCTCTAGGACATGATGGAAGTTTGATACTTCTAAATGTATCCATAATGTAAGCAAAGACAGCCCCTGACGGACGAGATCGCGCACATTCAGGGTGGTATGGTATGATCATAGGCACAAAGACAGCCCTTGGCGGATGAGATCCCGCACATTCAGGGTGGATTAGCCATAGGCATTAAGACAGCCACTGTCGGACGAGATAGCACACATTCAGGGTGGTATGGTATGACAATAGGCACAAAGACAGCCCTTGACGGACGAGATCGCGCACATTCAGGGTGGTATGGTATGGTCATAGGCACAAAGACAGCCCTTGACGGACGAGATCACGCACATTCGGGTGGTATGGCCATAGGCACCAAGTCAGCATTTGATGGACGAGATCACGCACATTTGTGTGGTATGGCCATAGGCTCAAAGACAGCCCTTGACGGATGAGATCGCACACATTCAGGGTGGAATGACCATAGGCACAAAGACAGCCCTTGACAGACGAGACCGCGCACATTCAGGGTGGAATGACCATAGGCACAAAGACAGCCCTTGACGGATGAGATCACGCACATTCAGGGTGGAATGACCATAGGCACAAAGACAGCCCTTGACGGATGAGATCGCACAAATTCGGGTGGTGTGACCATAGGCCCAAAGACAGCCCTTGATGGATGGGATAGCGCACATTCAGGGTGGTATGGCCATAGGCCCAAAGACAGCATTTGAGACTAAAGAGCGTCTTATAGTGTTGCAATAGCAGGCGTTCACTATCTCCCAATAATCCCCCATTTAGCCATAGAATATGATGAAATCATAATCATGTATGAGTGAAAATGTGCTGGTGGGCTGACCTTCGGATATGTCCTTGGGATTTATTTTCTATACTGAATCTGCTTCCATATTCTCACATAATTACATCTTAGAGGACAGAGGAAAGTTTCTCAAGGTCAATAGCTGTCCAAGTATACCACATTTTGGTGAGTAGGCTATGAGACTAGGCACTGACTCCCCGGGTAATATCTAATAAGGCTCCAGTCCAGTCTACTGGTAGTCAATACTCTGGAGCTGATGTTATTGCAGCATCGATATTGTAAGATGCACCTGTCTTCAGTCAGTGGATGGGTGGGTGTTGCTTCAGTAGTGGCTTCTGGCCAGTATGTACTAGTAGGTGAGCTGACGGAGATCTTCTGAGGTGGGGTTCGTGTGCTACTCCTTTTTCATGTGAAGGCCTGTTCTGACAACCTAATTTTGTAACCTTTGGTCAGTGTCATCGAAGATATTGGTGTATACTCCTGTTAGAAATAGGGGTCTGTAGTTGGCAGAGGTAGGTACCTTTGTCAAAATAGGGACCCTTCCTTCTAGTCAGGGTAAGGGGATACACACTTTAGATAACCCCTGCTCACCCCCTCGGTAGCTTGGCACGAGCAGACAGGCTAATCTCAAAGGCAATGTGTAAAGTATTTGTGCTCAAAACACACAGTAATACAGTGATAACACCACAATTGGACACCACACCAGTTTAGAAAAATAAAGTATCTTTATCTAAACTCAACAAGACCAAAACGACAAAAAATCCAACATAAACAGTTAAAAATATGACTTTCAAAAGGTTTCAAGAACTTGTACCATAGAAAACTATGGATGCGTGACTTTTACACACAGTACCTTAAGTTGCGTCAAAATTCACGAAGCCAAACAGCCGCAGAGATGGGAAGCGTCGGAAACACAAAGCGATGCGTCAGTTCCTGAGACCTTGAGGAGGCGATGCGACAGTTCTGCTGCACGCAGGAGAAGTGATTCATCGAATCCGGTCGGTAGGGGGAAGTGATGCGTCGATTCCGAGACGTTTCTGGTCCGCGGGTGATGCGTCGAGAAGACTTGCCGCACAGGTACGATGCGTGAAAATCCGGGATGCGGCGGCGGTCGATGTAGCGGCGTTGAGCTGCGCTGCGTCGGTTTTCTTCAGCCGCGATCCCTCAATGCATCAATTCCTACAGCGGCGACAGGCGCTGCATCAGTTTTTGCAGCGGCACAGCGATGCGTGGAAGTTCTTCTCATGCCGTGAAAATGCGTCGGAAAAACAGCTGTAAGAAGAGCGATGCATCGATTTTTGCAGATCTTCAAGTTTCTTTTTTCTTCCAGCTCCCAAACAGCAGCAACAACCTCCAGAGGTCCAAAACTGGCACAGGCACCTCCTGGCAGGTCAGAACTCACAGCAGCAGAGTTCAGGGGAGCTGGCAGCCCTGCCAAGTATCACGCATCAGGCGTTAGACTAACGCATTTCAGTGTGGGGATCCGCATCACCGCACTGAAATGCATTGTCACGCATTTATAGAGCCCCAGCTGTCCGCAGGAGCGCTGCTATTTAGCAGCTCGTCTGACTACCAAAGCTCTTAGCTTGGGGGTTGCTGGCTCAACTCATGGCAGGCTACAATGTTTTACCCGCCACTGGCAATCACTAACGTCAGGTCGCGAGTCTGTCCCATGATTTACTTTGCCCAATCACTATAGGCGCCGTGGGTGGGCGCGGGTTCGCGGCATAGTTTCAGTTCTTTGGCAGCTGCACACTTGTAGCCAATGTTGCAGCTCGCAACATGCGGCCCGGTCAGCGTAATGATTCGGCCGTTGTTGGAGAGTGGTGGAGGTCCATGACTGCCTCAGCAGCCACCCTGCAGTCAAGTGCAGCCAATGCTAGGCGAGTCGGCCGTCGGAGTGTCCGATTATCTGGATTTCGGTCGCGGCTCTACCCGGAACTGTGCCAGTGCAGTCATCAGCTGGCCCAAACCGTCAATGGAGTACTCAGCCGTAACAGAGTAAGTGAAGTGTCGTGCATTGTTTCTTCTCCCTGGCTTCCAACAGCATCTCCGTGAATGAACTCTGTAGGCATCGCGGCAGGCCTAGCCCTCAATGCTTAACTATTACACATATTAAGCCGACTGCCTATCTCAGTGAGTGTACCTTTAAGGTCTTTTAACATTCTGGACCAGCAGGCAGTTTGGCCAGGGGGCCGGTGCCTTTATTTGTCTGGCCTCGGGTTGATATCCTGCTGCGCAGTGTTGGCGCATTATGTCTTGAGCAGTTTTATAGATAGCGCGAACTCGACCGGGAGGTGTTTTTGCAGCGCTACTTTGTGATGAGGTACGGCACCTGTATTGTGCACTCACTGACAATTCCATTGCAGCTCATTTAAATGTTTGAGCTGCTTTGCTGGACTGATAACAAAGAAGCCGCTCCTGTTCCCCAGCTTTATATCATAAGCAGGAGTCCTCGTAGCTTTCTTCAATCTGTCACACTGCTCTCCTTCCCGTGCCCTCAAACTCGAAGCCAGTAAACAGTTTGGTACGTAATTACTGTGAGGAGTGCTGCATATTTTGCTTGCTCGCCCCCTTCCAAAACAGGACGTACTAGATGGAGCAACACATCTTTGACTGAACAATAAGCACGTCAAAACAAGCCTCGAGAAGGAGGATAAAGCTGATTTACAAAATGACAATTAAAATAATGCAAGCACTAGCAATGACCATAGGTCTGCTTTTTTAATCAACACTGTTTTCATTGATTGGCGAGTTTGTCCATGTGATTGTCTTTGGGGGTATGTGTGAATGTTTGTGCATCTGCATAGATGTATGTATATATGAGCACGCCATTCATGGATGGTTGAATGGATAGTTGAATGCAAGAGTACATGAGGTATTGGTGTGTGGGTGCATAAATAAATGAATGAAAGGGTGCGGCTGAGTGCATGGATAAGTGCGTGAATATAAATAAGTGCTACTTGGATAGATTAGTGGATATATAGAAGAATGAATGGAGTGATAACTATGCATGAGCAGTTTAATGGGTGAATAAGATAAGAGTGCATGGATGGAAAAATGAGTGAGCAAGTAGATGAGAGAATGGATGCCTATAAATAAGTTAGTGAGTGCATAGGAAGATACGCAAGTGCATTTAACTCACTCGCACCTGCACTCCTAAAACCACTACTATACTTACGCCAGCAACCTTATTCACACCTCATTGCCACATGCACCAGTAACCTTCCTCGCACCTGCAATGGAAGTTGCAAAGTATTCTCATTTGCACCTCACTCACGCAATTGGAACTTCCACGAGTAAGCTCACACTCACCTTGCTCACATCTTTACTGTCACTTGTACCAGCACCTGTACTGGCACTTTAACTCTCATATGCACTCACACTTGGACTGGCATCATTAATCTCTCTTGCAGCAGCGCTGACCTCTGCTCTGGCACTAGTGTTCACCCCTGATCTCCTACTTGCAGTCGCAGCTATTCTGACACTTGCACCAGTAACATCTGGTCACTGCTAGATGAATTGAATAAAATTCATTGGTGGCTTCATGCAGCGTCTCAGTCTCTTGCAGCCACACTCACTGCAGAGTGATGGAGGACGGTGATTCCTAATCCTCAAAGAGCAGAAATATCTCTAGGGAGACTCCTGGTAACTTTGATTCCACCGACTACCAATGTTTCGCAATTTAATTTCAGAATTGCATGGTCTGAGTAAACCAGCCCTGCCAAGTACCACGCGTCAGGTGTTACAGTGACTGAGCTAAGCTCTGCATTGAAGTCACTGTCTGCAGTCTGCACAAAGTTGAGTTCAGCAGTGAGTCTGGCTCAGGCTCCACGCTGAGGCCTTTCTCACATCCTAGTGCCCTTCGTTTCTGGTGCTTTGCAGCATTTTTTAGATTTTCTCAGTATTTCTTGTTGCTCAAATGGGTGTAATTTCTGATATTTATATATCTATATATATATATATATCTATATATCTTTATATATATATATCTATACTATATTTATATATATGTAACCAGGCGATCTACAAATGGCAAAATAAATAAATAAATAAAATATTTCCCTTGTCTTCATTGCTTGATTTTGCTCGCGAGAAAGTGTCACTCATAGTTGTTAAATGTCACACATAAGCAATCTGAAACCTTGGCAGCTATGAGCTGGGGGTGAAGTCTTTGTGTCCCTGAGACTTGAGAACAGGAGGCCAGCACACAGGCCCTTGGAGATTTCCTTCAAGCAGGGGACACAGTACACCGCAAAGTCCTTCTCCTTTCCTTGGCAGAAACAGCAACTGCGGGCCAACCCCACACAGCACACAGCACAGGGGCAGTACTCCTCCTCAGTTCTTCAGCTCTTCTCCTTGGCAAAGGGGTCCTCTTGAATTCCAGGAATGATCTAAAGTTCTGGGGTTACAGGTCTCATACTTATACCCCAAAATGTCTTTGATGTCTTTGTTTAGAGGGGCTCTGAGCCCAGTCCAATCCAGTTCTGTCCTTGCTGGTGTGTGTAGCTTCCTGGCAGGGGGTGGAGACAGCATTGTGCAAGGGAGACAGGCCCTATTCACATGTAAGGCAAATTCCCTCCCACCACTCTATAGGCAGCCAAGGTCTATTCAGCTCAGGGCTGAGTCATCTAGGGAGAGCTAGGCACACCTCAACCCCCCCAGTGGCTGTCTATAGTGAATGCACATCCTCTGTCTCTGCCACTCCAAACCCAGACAGTCAATCCACAAACAGGCAAAGGCACACAGAATGGTTAAACAAGAAAATGCCTACTTTCTAAAAGTGGCATTTTCAAACACACAATTTAAAAAATATCTTTACTAAAAGATGTGTTATTAAATTCAGAGTTCAGAGAGCCTAAACTTTATTTCTTTATCTTGTTCTAATGGGAAGTTATATTTATAAGATGTTATAAATAAACTCACATTCTATCCTATTAGGCAAGATAGCCTTTCAATAGTGAAAAACGAAATTGGCAGTATTTCACTATCAGGACATGTCACACACCAGTACATGGCCTACCTTTCACCTCCACTGCACCCTGCCCAGGGTGGTACCTTGGGTCTGCCAGAAGGGTGGCTTACATGTAGAAAAAGGGAAGGTTAGGGCCTGGCAAGTGGGTGCACTTGCCAAGTCGACATGGCAGTTAACAACTGCTCACAAACACTGCAGTGGCAGGCCTGAGTTACCTTTTCAGAGCTACTCATGTGGGTGGCACAATCAGTGCTGCAGGCCGACTAGTAGCATTCGATTTACAGGCCCTGGCACACTTCAGTGCCCTTTACTAGTGGCTTACCAGTAAATCAAATATGCCAATCAGGGAGAACCAATTGTAACAACAATTTACACAGGGAGCACTTGTACTTTGACACTGATCAGCAGTGGCAAAGTGTCCAAAGCATCTATGCCAGCAAAAACAAAATCCAGCCCAGCATCAAAAATACAGGAGGTAGAGGCAAAAATGTCAGGGGAAACCACGCCAAGGATGCTAGGTCTAACACGTGTCCCCTCCAGCTGAAAAGTGGGGAGAACTACCCACCCTCTTGGGAGTTCTCCTCACTAAGGCGGAAGAATCTGGACAGACCATCAGCATTGGTGTGTTCCTTACGAGGGTGGTGTTCCACCGTAAAGTCCATTCCCTGTAGCTAGATGGACCACCTCAACAGTTTTGGATTCTCACCCCTCATCTGCATCAACCATCTGAGGAGCCTGTGGTCTGTCTGAACCGGGAAGTGAGTCTTAGATTTTTCAGCGCCCAGACCACAGCAAAAGCTTCCCTTTCAATTGCAGTCCACCTCTGTTCCCTGGGAAGTAGCCTCCTGCTGATGAAAGCTACGGGTTGGTCCAAGCCCTCGTTGTTCAATTGTGAGAGTACTGCTCCCACACCATGCTCTGAAGCATCTGTCTGCACAACAAATTCTCTGGAGAAGTCAGGTGTCTTAAGTACGGGCGCCTTGCACATGGCAGATTTCAGGGCATCAAAAGCGGTCTGGCACGCATCAGTCCAAGTCACCTTCCTGCGCTGCTTCCTTGAAGTCAGCTCTGCCAAGGGGGCAAAAATGGTGCCATACCCCTTGACAAACCGGCTGTAGTACCCGGTGAGACCTAAAAAGGCTCTCACCTCTGTCTGTGTCTTGGGGGGCTCCCAAGCCAGAATGGTGTCAATCTTTGTTTGCAGGGGTGCCACCTGGCTGCTCCCTACCTGGTGCCCTAAGTACACCACAGACCCCTGCCCTATCTGGCACTTACTGGCCTTGATAGTGAGGCCTGCCTTGTGCAGAGCCTTCAACACTTCGCAGAGGTGTTGCAAATGTTCCTCCTAACTGGAACTGAAAACAGCAATGTCATCCAGATAAGCAGCGCTGAGTTCCTCCAGCCTGGACAGTACCCGGTTGACCAGTCTCTGAAATGTGGCAGGGGCGTTATTCAACCCAAAGGGCATACCCCGGAACTGGTAGTGCCCCTCTGGCATTGAGAACGCCGACCTTTCTTTTGCTCCATCAGTTAGGGCAATCTGCCAGTACCCAGACGTTAAATCAAATGTACTGCGGTACCGGGCAGCTCCCAACCGATCAATGAGCTCATCAACTCTGGGGATGGGGTGCGCTTCTGTCTTGGTGACCGCATTGAGCCCTCGGTAGTCCACACAGAACCGGAGTTCTGGAGTGGCATCAGGTGCAGCAGCTTTTGGTACTAAAACCACTGGGCTAGCCCGGGGGCTGCTGGAGGGCTCTATCACCCCTAATGCCAACATCTTGGAAACTTCTTCCTTGATGCTTGCCCTGACTTTGTCAGCCACTCTGTAAAATATTTGATTTACAGGTAGACTGTCCCCAGTGTCCACATCATGGATATACCAAGTGGTGATTCCTGGAGTCAGGTAGAACAGGGAGGCGAACTGTCCTAGCACTTGGCGACAGTCCATCTGCTGCTCTGGGGTCAGGGTAGGAGAGAGATTTACCCCATCCACTGACCCATCATGTTCCTTTGCTGACAGGAGGTCAGGAAGAGGCTCACTCTGCTCTTCCATCCCAACATCTGTAGCAAGGAGCATAGTCACTTCAGACCTCTCGAAGTGAGGTTTGAGGCGGTTCACATGCAGGATCCTCAAAGGGTTCCTATGAGTCTGAAGTCAACCAAGTAAGTCACCTCACTCTTGCGCTCCACCACCTAATATGGACCAGTCCACTTATCTTGAAGCGCACAAGGCTCCACTGGTGCCATCACCCACACTTATTGGCCAGGCTGAAACTCGACAAGAGTGGCATTCTGGTTGTACCACCGCTTCATCTCCTCCTGGCTAGCTTTCAGGTTTGGCTGAGAGAGTTTCCTGAAGCGTTGAGTCTGGTTTCTGAGGACCAGCACATAGCTGAACAGATCTTGGGAGGTCTTACCAGGAGTTTTCTCCCAGCCCTCCTTCACCAGACTCAGAGGTCCTCTCACACGGTGCCCATACAGCAGTTTAAAGGGACTAAACCCTAAGGACTTCTGCGGTACCTCCCTGTAGGCAAACAACAGGCATGGTAGAAAGACGTCCCACTTCCGTCTCATGGGTTCTGCAAGACCCTTTATCATGCCCTTCAGGGTTCGGTTGAATTGCAGAAACAGCACCTGCAGGCCAACCCCACACAGCACACAGCAAAGGGGTAGTACTTCTCCTCAGTTATTCAGCTCTACTCCTTGGCAAAGGGGTCCTCTTGAATTCCAGGAATGATCTAAAGTTCTGGGGTTTTAGGTCTCATACTTATACACCTTACACCCCCTTTGATGTCTTTGTGTAGAGGGGCTCTGAGCCCAGTCCAAACCAGTTCTGTCCTTGCTGGTGTAGCTTGCTGGCAGGGGGTGGAGACAGCATTGTGCAAGAGAGACAGGTCTTATTCAGGTGTAAGGCAAATCCCCTCCCACCACTCTATATGCAGCCAAGGTCTATTTAGCTCAGGGCTGAGTCCTCTAGGGAAAGCCAGGCACACCTCAACCCCCCAGGGACTGTCTATAGTGAATGCACAACCTCTGTCCCTGCCACTCCAAACCCAGACAGTCAATCCACAAATAGGCAGAGGCACACAGAATGGTTAAACAAGAAAATAGCTACTTTCTAAAAGTATCCAATATGCCAACAGGGAGAACCAATTGTAACAACAATTTACACAGGGAGCACTTGTACTTTGACACTGATCCGCAGTGGCAAAGTGCCCAAAGCATCTATGCCAGCAAAAACTAAATCCAGCACAGCATCAAAAATTCAGGAGGCAGAGGCAAAAACGTCAGGGGAAACAATGCCAAAGATATCAGGTCTAACAACTCCATTCAAAGTTGGAATGGCCATTCTACCACTCCGTCCTTTCCCTTGTGCATCGTAGACTAGGGGACTGCTTTTGGAGCTGGATGGGCTCCCAAGCCCAACCACGGCCTCATGGCCCACCCTAGTATCGGCTTTCGACAGAGCCTGTCTGGTATGAACATTGTCTACAGGGCTAATTTTGGTTTCCAATCCGACCTTGGCTCAACCCCAGTAGTCCAGACATGACTAGGACTACAGTCCGTTCCTTATGGTGGCAGGCATTTAAACTTGATAAAATATGCAAAAGCTTTGATAAGTGAATGTTGGAGCAACAGAATATTCTGTCTCATTCAAAGATTCTGTCCATGTTCTTTGGGGTCTGCCTACTATTGAAGGCTATGAGAATGGAACCACGTGGTCTTATTTGCAACCCATTTTGGCATCATCAGTGTAAAGATAGTTTTCCTCTAATAGCATCCAGACAATGTTTTATGGTGTTACCCTGAGAGGATCTGGATATTGTCTGAAATTGTACATGATGCTTTTCAATTATCCATGCAACTGAACACATTGTATTAAAAGGTCATTGTCAATGATAATGAATACTGGCACATGAAATCCTCTATTTAGACAATTAGTCTAAACCACTGTTGATCTGCTCACTGTGGCCTGCAGGAAGATTGTTTGAGTGCAGTAAGTTGTACATACTGCCGCTTAGACCATGGCTGTGACTGGAGGTTTCTTCAAGAAGAAAAGATGAT
Organism: Calotriton arnoldi; assembly: GCA_963921515.1. NCBI lineage: Eukaryota > Metazoa > Chordata > Amphibia > Caudata > Salamandridae > Calotriton > Calotriton arnoldi. The sequence goes on from CAWUFW010000707.1 coordinate 658,333, forward strand.
GCTTGCTTCAGAGGGCCAGGGACCGTGGCCATGAGGAGGGATACTTTCGCATCTTCTGTAGCGTCAGTGTGGAGTGCCAGGGACAATTATTTGATGCATGATCTAAAGCATGGCTAAAGAGGTACAATGGAGCGATAGATCATGACTTGCAGAGGGAGGATACATTTAGTACAAGGGACTGTGGCCCACATTAAAACAACTGTTTTCATTGTCACTTCCAGTATTACTTATATATGGAATGACTGTATGATTGCAAGAAATTTCATACAGTTCTCCCACATAGTACTTCTATCGAGTTGAATGAAATGGAAATCGGTAAGTCGGTGTTACTGCACTGATTTCCTTTTACCAATTGTCACACAATATTTCTGAATGTCAGGCATTTTATTAGGGGACAAATTTCATCAAGTTTGACCTGGTGGATTTGTACCTGTGAATCCATCACAGTAACACAGAATGAGATAATACCGCATGTGATAATACCAAGCATCTTGTAATTCTAATTTGGGAGGAAACTCCTATTTCCATCCAAATCAGTATTGGGAACCCACTTGTAATGTGGGCCCTTCATATAATCTTATTAATGAGCAGTCTTTTTATAATGTTTGTTCCACAAAGGCTATGGAAAATACATTTTCTTGTAGAGTGGCGATTGTAAACTATGGGCTCAGGTTTGGATTACTTAAGGTTATACTCAGTATGTCTAGTATTTGGTTCCTCTGCATATTCTTAACCACAAGAGGCTTTCTGCCTCTCCCCCAACCGGCAGAAGCCCCCAGCTTCTGCCTAGATGTCATTCTTCTATATCTACTTTTTTCCCAGGGCACTGGCTCCCCCCCTTGTATATCCTACAAATGGGATGTGAGCCTTAATCATATCCTGATATACCAAGACATCTTGCCACAACCTCCCAGGGTGGGCAGGCCACATTGTATGAATATAAATAGAGACAGAAAAAATGGGATCATGAAAATTACCCTATGTAATCCAAACATTGCAGCCACATCATGGTTCCTAATTACACAGACAATCACTTGACCAAACACCAAAGTAGAACAAACAGTGGTTGAGGAATGAAATTTCACACAAGATACACCAAGAATCTGGAAATGCATAAAAAACACACTTTGCGTCAATACCAAATAAAAAACAAATATCACAAACTCAGTGGCGTAACGAAACTTGAGGGGCCCTACTGAGAAGTACATGGAGCCACAGCCCCCCACCCCTGGCCCATCACCTATCACTTTGCCCCACCGCCAAACAATCTGGTATATTTTAAATTGAAATCTCCAACATCTAATGAAATGTCTATATATTGTCTTGCTCAAAGTTCTAATAAGAAAGTGAGAAACACACTTAACATATAAAGCTACGCAATTTGTAACATTATTGTCAAGAGCAGATTATTTAACTGAGACAGCAATCAGAACAATGCCAAGGAGCGGTCCTATTGTCTCAGGAATTGCCTATCGCTTAAGAACAAAGAACAACTACATAGCGTCTGAATTAGAATTGACAGTGATGGAAAATAATTTGCAAATTTGAAAGACAAACCCAAACCTGCAATTTTACAGACTCGACTGACAATATACACAAGAAGTACACAAGATATAACTCAGTATCCTGCCAGCTCCAAGAGAAATAAACTGGTGTGAATTATCTGCATGCCACACACTTGCGTCTGTCAGGGGTTGTCTATGATAATAACCACTCTATAGTATTTAAAATGAACTGAGGAACAAATTCAACCATCATGGCTTTCTTAGTAAGCAGGTCAGAAACAGGCAGGCAAACGAGGTTGAGGATGAAAATTGCTTGGATGCTTCAGAATATTGATGCAGATGTTTGTCTGTTTGTATTTATCATGTCTGTAGTGTAAATAATGCTAATTACAAGATTTAAGGCACACACGTTACAGACAAGTGCAAACAACACCGTAAATAACACATCATGTAGAATAAAAACAAATCATATTAGCAAGTACCCAAAGACAGAATCTATACTAATTGTAGTTGGTGAAGCAACGGAAAAATTGCAAATACTTTCAAAGTGCATACTAAAACAATCACCTGTCCAGCAATGTACAAATATCAAGTGTATTTTGTAAAACAATCCCCTTTTCTTCTTGCATCAAGGTGAAAATACTTTCAAAGTGCATGATAAAAATAAGTCCAGCAGTATGCAGAAATGATGCAAGGTTAGTCAAACAATTCCCCCTTTGGTTTGTGCATGAAGGCGCAAATATTTCAAAGTGACTTATCAAATTAGATAGGGGTGCTGACATGATAGGAATATTACACTTTTTTTTTTTTATTGTGTGCAAAATTATGTGTTTTTAGAAGAAGAAAATAAAGTACCACAAAAACACCTAGAAACCAACTTATTTATAACACTGTCATGATTTAATGATTTTCCTAGTGCATACCTAAATCATAAAATGTACTGGTAAATTACAGAAAGACAAACAAAAGTTTTAAAAAAAACAGTAGCCGTTTTGTCCACCTGTATTACTTGATGTAGACCCTATACTGAGTTTAAACTATGTTATTGACTTAAATTATTCCTTAGCATTGTTTACCACTCATTCAAAGCACAGAGGTGAGTTTTTTATTCAAACACATAGGGGTTGATTAGGATGGTGGGCGGATCGCCATCGCCGGCCCGGCGGTGGTGATCCGCCCGCCATCGCAACCCAATTTACCCCCGCCATATTATAATGGCAGGGGGTATCGCAGCGGACGCAAAGTGCGTCCGCAGCTTTTCCGCCGGTCGGCAATCGTTCTGATTGCCGGCCGGGCGGACTTGGCCACTAATATGGTGGCGGTTCCTATCAGGCACCGCCATCCATATTAGGATGGGATGTGTGCGGAAACTGGCCTTTCCATGGCGGCGATGCCGCCATGGAAAGGCTGGCGGGGAGTTGCTTTGGGGGCCCGTTGCGGGCCCCCGGGGGGGTAGGGGGTGAGGGGTGCATTTCCATGCACAAGGTGGCAGGCACCGCGCGGTGCCTGCCACGTTGTGCATGGAAATGCACACCATGGCACTTTGGCATTGCGGCGGGTGCTGCTGTAAGCAGCACCCGCCGCAATGTCAAAATTGCGGAATGCGACCGCCAGGGTGGCAGTCGCATCCTAATTAGCGGTGCAGGACTGCCACACGTCTGGCGGCCGGTCCCAACACTGCGAGGATGGCGGGCGGACTCAGGTCCGCCCGCCATCCTAATAGGCCCCATAGCTTTCCATGTGTCCACAATAATAAAATGTTTTCATTTTATTTAGGAGAGTATGCATTCACTGCTGCAGTTATTTGTTTTCCAGGGTTCACTGACAAAATATTGAGTACAAAATATCGGGTTACAAAAATATTGAGTCAAAATTATAGATGTTAAAAATACCGACTCCCTATCCTTATAATTAAAAGTACGAAAATATTGAACAAAAAAATATCGATTGCTCTAATATAGTTGTCCAAAATATCGATTTTTAAATATACATACATTTAAATCATGAACATTAATTACATTAAAAATATTAAAATTATTATGATAAGCATAAAATATATTTATCATTATTTTTAATATAACAGTTATGAATATTTAAAAAAATTAAACATATATATTAATATATATTTTTATATACATATATCTAATTTAAACACTATATTAAATTAATACTTTAAAAGATACATTTTAAAACTTCACTATGGGGCTCATTACGATGGCGGGCGGAAGCACAACCGCCGTGCTGGCGGATGCAAAAACCACCAGTTACCGCCGGCACGCAGCAGTCCACACGCCCGCCCAATTACGATGCGAAAAGTAGGCCAAACACCGCCGGCAAGCCAGCAACACCGTCCGCCATCAAAGTGCGTCCGCACACGTAGCGGCGCAGCCCAACTGACACACACCGTCCGACGAAACACGTCCCGCCCGGCGTATAAATTACGATGCCGCAAACAAACGGCTCCCACGGCCAAGAGATACCGTACGACAAACCGAAGCGGTAACACGGACGCCGAGCACGGACAACGAAGAAGCGGCTCCCCCGAGCATGAATCCAGCACTGCAGGCCCTCCCCATGCTCCTGCTGATGCACCACCAAGGACGCAACGTACCGCGGAGACGCAGGTAGGCACACACACAACAAGTGCACGCAAACAGCGCACACAGTGCAAGGGCGGAAAAAGCGGACAACCCCCCACCAGCGCGTGTACACTACACATCCACCATTGCATCCACATATGACACACAGGCCAAATCGTAACATCGCGTAACACATGTGTACACACCACCTGGGACTAGGAACCAACAACCCTGTCACGGCCCCAAAGCGGCGATGACGCCGCCACACATGCGCACAACGCAGAGGCCAACCGCAGCGCCATGCATGCGTCGCACACAGACACAGGGACACAACCAAGCAGCACACACATCAGCCCCACCCCGAACGCACATGACACGTGACAGGCCTGCCACAGACATGTCCCCAACGCCCAATTCACGGACAACACTCAACGCCACACAACCGACGCACACATGTCAGTGAAGTCACGCAACAGCAGGACACACCCCAGTGTAACAAACATGGCGTAGCACACAGCGGCGGCAACACCAACTAGGAGAAGCAGGGCCCCTTCGGGAAGAGGAACGCCAGTACCACACTGAAACACCCATACCACCCTGCACATATGAACAAGACATATAAAACGGAACACCAAAGAGCCCGGGGACCGACAACAGGTGGCCCAAGAATAACATTCACACACAAGGCCCAACGCAGAGCGGAAAGGCAGCCTGCCGCCCACACAAGGGAGAGCAGACAGCACTGAATGACCTTCCATTCCAACTCCGAAACCACAGCCCTACGACAGAAGCCGGTGAATACAGCCATTGTCCAAGAATAGACCAACACAGGCATGCCGAGGAGACCGACCACAGGGCAGATAGCGCATATCACAGAAGCACACAACGGACGGGGAAGAAAGAAGAAAACACTCCCCCATGTCGGCCACATGCAAGTTAATTGGAAGGAGTCACACATCACTGACCTTGAACTGTCTGAGAAGCATGTGGGATGAGGGCCCGTGTCCTCCAAACAAGCCAACAGAACACAAGTCCTGTCTCCCTACGACTACACAGAGCTCACAGCAACCTCGGAGCGTGCACATTGCAGACTGCACACACAGCCGGAGCACGCCACCACAACGCACCGCTGCGAAATGGCAACCGCAACACACCTACCCAACTACGCCGAACAGCTCAAGCTGTACAAAACCAACCTGTTTCATATATTGGGATGCGATCTCCTGTCCCTGCTGAACGTAAGTTACCGACTGACTTACCGCATCACATTGTTCAGCTGCGTCATGCCCGTCTTCTACTGTCGGAGGTGTCCCTACCAGCATCCCGTGGAGATATGCCTCTCCAACCCGGCATGTCTGAAGGCGGACCTGCTACCACTACTCCTCCCTCTGGACGCACACGACAGGGCCTGCTCTGCCTATGGGGGCATGGCGTATGTGGCCAACATCGCACCCGCACTGAAATGGGACCACTGTGCCTCCACACGACGGATCATCGAGAACAGCTACATCGAATGTCACCCAGCATGCCCCATCATGGTCCTCCAAGGGACAACTTACGAACAACACCTTGACAGCCACCATCCGCTACATTGGCTGGCAAACATGTACACCACCAATGACATGGAAGCCCTGCTGGACGGCATCGCATACCTGACAACCTGTAAATTCGTCGGACCACAACGCAGGTTCCCCGATTGACCTATGATGTCCAACCCCGCACCCATGCTTAGCTTCCGCACGGACTGGCCAGTCACCACCACAACAGCCATACCAAACGACCGGCAACTGTAACCACACCATCAACGACATCGCCATGACATCGGATATGACCGGGACATGCACACTGTTCCCCATCACATCCAGGAACACCGCATGCATCGTGGGAGGCAGTGGCATGGGCTCTGTGTATCGCACCCACATGGACGGAACTGCACGAACAACCAGGACACGACATGGATCCAGCGCACATGGACACACACACCGCTCAGTGGACATGAATAGGTCGCCTGGAGTCTGTGGGTGCTGCACCCCTCCCACCCCTGCCCCGGGAATCCCATACCAGGACCTTTGCATGGACGACAAGTGCATACAACAACAACACGACCCCAGTGACTATGACATGTCCAGTAACCACCACAGTGCAACAACAAGTGGCACGCCGCTGCATGCACGCAAGCACATGCCCTGATGTCATCTCACATGCACGCGTGCATGAGGAACAACCGCAGCAAACCTGTCACATGGAACTGAGATGGACTGTGCCCATGATGCCAAGCGGTCTGGTAGGCTACATGTATACCGTCTGTGTCAAAGTCCGCAGCTCCGCAGCTATACGTAAATGTACATTAGCACAGCCTTGGCCAAGCAGATGTCACTCTGAAGCCCACATCCCACATGCAACAGCCAATCACATGTAACCCCACACCCTATCCCATTTGCAATCATGCTCAGTATATCCTCAACATGTATTCCGCTGCCAGTAGTGTCCACTATACTGCATCACAGAGGACAGAAGACTCAATATAATGTTTGAAACCAAAACTGTCTCCGCTGACTCATTTCACAAGTACGAATGAGAGAGGATGAGAGTATGTGAAGTACACGGCAGTCGTGACATGACCATGTAGTCCACTGGTATTGGATGTCAACGCAAATGAGTAGCACAACTGTGGAAGACACACATGTGTCGTGTGAAGTCGTATGGACGCAGTGCTCAGGTGGGTGGGTGTGACGGGTAGATGCGCACATGCCAAGTTGGAGCACGCCGTGTTGGGAGGGGTCATGAACAGTACACCACCGCTTCCCTGGGCATTGTGAGAGGACACCTGTCGGGGGGAGTGAACACGTGTGTGCACAGCAGCCGGGCACACGTACAAAGCGGTACCAGGCGCACCTCAGCCCACCCTCTGTGGACAAGCTGGATCCTGTTGTGCGCCCGCCATGCCCCTTGACAAGGCACACACAGCCCCAGTCGACCAGGTGTAACCCCAACATAGTCAATCCGCACAGGCGATACAGGGCACGGGATGGCAGTGGAGCATGGTGTGTGAGAGGTCTCCTCGCGCTCCTCCTGGTCATATCACGCAGGCAATAGAACCTCAACGTCTAGCATGGCACAAGTCAAATGGAAGTGTAGGGGGACGCACCACAGCACGAGCAGCACTGACGTCACGGGAGGTGGCTCACACCATCCCATCCATTGCCCATTATACCAACCACGCCACATGCCATTGCGACTAAGTGCAAGCGCGTGCGCCACCACCCCCGAGCCCTCCCCAGAGAGGCCAAAGAGTGAATGTGTGGGCCATCAGTCACAGACGGACGCGGCCTGGCCGCAAGGGCAGCCACAGCCACTGGGTGTCGCAGGTGGCGGATCCGGAAGGCGAAGACTGTGATGCATAGTCCATGCAGGCCGGGTCTCCATTTGGGGCACCACGCAGGTGGACGGCGTCCCGCCACACATCATACCCTGAGACAGCCCACTCGTGCAACTGGACCCACACATACACTCCTTGCCCTCTCTGGTGCGAGCTTGGGGCTGCCTGTGCAAGCGCTAGCCTCGCAGGTGAGCATGCATATTGGGGGAGCGAGGGGAGGACATGAGGGCTGGGGCGAAGATGACTGTATCACTGTCAGTTAGTACAAGGGATGACCCAGATGTGGAAAGGAAGAGACGTGTCCCGTGTGTACTGCAACTAGTCGCCAATCCAACTACCCCCCATGTCCGGAATGTAAGCCCGCACCTAGGCCCGCCCATCCGCCACATCGAACATACCACCAGCACGACAACCTTCCCATTCGAAACACTGACTGGGGGTGGCGACCAGTGAACAATCATGTGTAGCCTACCCACGCGTACATGTGGGCCCTCCATGATCCATGTCACCTGCGGCAAAGTCATGACATGCGCAATGAGGGAAGTGAGGAGAGCTGTCCGCCCCACGCACAGAAGGTGCATCAGCTCCACAGACCCAGCAGCGAGTCCAGCAGGGGTCACATGTGCAGGGGCAGCTGTGCCTGGTGTGAAGGCACATGCATATAGACAGCACATCGACCAATGTGTAGTCTGCCCACATCTACAGTCCATCATCATGCGGACATAGGAATTGAACACAGGGCAACACATCTTAGTTGGTGCACCCACCGTGACCAACAATGCGCAATCATCGACGTACCCGCCCTGTGCATGGCCCCCACCCAACGGAGGCACATCCAGTGCCACCATCCCACACACACAAGCCTTCCACGGAACATGCTGTGTCCAATGGTCAGTACAGAGTCAGCGCCCATCTGGTGGATCCTGAACAGGAGACACATGCACACACATGCCAGCTCCCACTATGTACGTCTGCCACCTGGCACGTGCAATGTAACCTCTCACCTGTGACGTGTGACTGCAAGCACACAGCCGTCTTGGCATGGGGCTGTCAATGTGGACACCTGTCAATGTTTCGGGAGGTGTGATCCGTACAGTGCTGTACATAGGGTGCAGTGCTGACACCTACTACTGTCTCATATCCCCTCGTGCCACAGGTCCCACTTGTTTTGGCCGCTCAGCCTGTGCCCACATCGTCGTCGTCGTGTGCCATACTCACCCAGCCGCAGAAGCAGTTCCATGCTCAGCAGACATTCATGTTGCCGTGGCGTTGCCGCTTGACGGATATGCAGTCAGTCCCCATCAGCACGCCCCGCAAGTCATTGGGGCCTAGATCCCCATGTGCATGCACATGGCAGTGGTTTGTATCACTAGCCATTGCCATTGTTGGGAGACCTGTGTAAGTGTATTGTGGCCGTGCCGTCCCAGCTTGACAGCTGGGCTGTGGCTCATGTGCTTGCTCAGTCATGTCAGTGATGTGTATGCGAAATTGCTATGTGTTGTGTTGCTTTGACATGTGTCCTCTGCCATTGTCCCTAGGCGGAGACCGAACATTGACCGCCCATACCAATTGCTGGCGGACATGGACGATACAGAGGTTATTAGGAAGTTTCGGCTGGACAGGCCAACCCTGCATCGACTGTGTGCCATGTTAGAACCCCATCTCCGTCCCCGCAGGGTGTATCCGACTGCTGTCACCCCCACGGCTAAGGTGATGGCCGCCATGCATTTCTTCGCCACTGGGTCATTCCAGCACACAGTGGGCATTGGAGGAGGGATGTCCCAGCCCATGTTCAGCAAGGTGCTGAGGGATGTACTGGCAGCCATGTTGCTGTACCGAAACAGGTACATCCGCTTCCCTAGGGCTCGTGAATTGGCGGCAGTGAAGGGTGCATTCTATGCCCTTGGCAGAATCCCACACGCCGTTGGAGCCATTGACTGCACACATGTCGGCCTTGTTCCACCACAGGCCACTGAGCACCTGTACCGCAACAGGAAGCACACGCACTCCCTGAATGTGCAAGTGGTGTGCCTTGCGGACATGGTGATCACCCACGTGTGTGCAAAGTTCCCAGGCTCGGCCCATGACGCACACATAATGCGCAACAGCATCTTGCCACGACTGATGTCCAATATGCAACAGGATCGTGGCTGTATTGTCGGTGAGTATGTGGAGTGGTGTAGCGTGCTGGTTGTGCGATGCTGTCCCCTGTCCAGTTGGAATAGCAACGGTTCTCTGTGTCCCTCACACCCAGGTGACTCTGCGTACCCGAATGGGGCATGGCTGCTCAGTCCATTGAGGAATCCTCGCACCCCAGCAGACGATCGCTACAATGAGGCACATGGGAGGACCAGACGTGTGGTCGAGCGTACCTTTGGCCTCCTCAAGTCCAGGTTCAGGTGCCTGGACCGCACCGGGGGTGCGCTGGCGTACTCCCCACAGAAGGTGTGCCAGATAGTGGTGGCGTGCTGCATGCTGCACAATCTGGCCATTCGGAAGCAGATCCCCCTCATCGTGGATGACGGAGATCAACCAGGGCCCCAGCCCGCAGACCAGGACAGCTCGAGTGAGGAGGACAGCGGAGAGGAGGAAGCTGGTAATGTGCGGCAGCAGCTCATCGCCCGCTACTTCACTTGACGGTGAGTGTCCATGTACGACGGCTGATGTGGCTGTATCTGTGCAGGTGTGTGTGTGCTGTGTCAGGGTGGCCGTTTGTTCACTGCGTGCTGTGTGTCAACGCTCCATGGCCAGGGTAGTATGCCACTGTTGGTGGCTGTGGCATTGTGCCCTATTGCTCTGTGCGATGTGTGTACATTGCTTGTAGTTGTTGACATGTACTGTGTGATGGGTGTGTGACACACTCATTGAATGTGCTCCTGTTCTGTCTCCCACCCCTAGGTCCCTACAGGCCCTCCGGATTCCATTGCCATGCCACGCATCAGGTGCCTTTCCGCCCAAGGTGGCCGTTGTATTCCGTACAAATAAAACACAGGGCACAAACAGCAGTTAGTGTAAGAGGTGCATTTATTTCAAACTGTGACATGTGATTGTGTGTAAGGTGATGACAAAAGTGGTGCGTGCAGTGACAATGAGCTGTCGGTCATGGCTGCGTGATGCTCAGGGTGTACCCACTGGTTCTATGTCCATAGTCCAACACACACATGCCATCCAGATGGCTGTGTGGAGTGGGATCGTAGTCCAAGTCAATGCAGTGGGTGGTCAAGGAAGGCTGGCTGGCTGCCTCACTTGCGTTTGGAGCGTGCGAAGTCCTCCCGGGAGATCTGTTTCCACTTCGGACGGCCCCTTCCACGTTTGCGAGGGGGTGCCTGCTTGCGACATGCTGGTGGTTGAGGTGTGCTCACTGGCTGTGGACGCAGGGGAACTGGACACTGCTGCTCGACCCTGCGCCCCGGCAGGTGGTGGCGGAGGGGGAGCTGCTGTCCCTGGCTGTGACCTCACCGCCACCACCAGCTGGCCCATGAGGTCCACGAGTTGGCCCATACGGGCGTCCATGGACCTCAGCACCCCCAGCACCTCACGCGTGTCTGTAGCTGACCTGGCCCATTGTCCTTGGGCCTCTTCATAGGCCCCAAGGACTCTGGCCATTTGAGGCAGGGCATGGCTCCCAGGGGAGGCTGGCGTTTCCCTGACCCTGCTCCTCCTACCAGTCCTGCTGCCACCGGCCTGCCCACTAGCCACATTGCTCACCACGGTCCTCGCTGTGGCTCCCAGGGTGGATCCAGTCGGCCGGGCCACCACCTGCGCTGGGGCTGGTGCCAGCGAAGACGTGGTGGTGGTGGCGGCGGTGGTGGTCGGTGCGGCATTGGTGGCGGTTGCGGCAGTGGTAGTGGCCGCAATGACCGTGGGTGTGGCCGCAACGACAGTGGCAGCAGGGGGCTGGGAATGTTCAGCAGCCCTGGATGATGGGTTGGTGGGTAGGAGGGGTCCTGGGGAGCGGCTGGGCCCTGCCACACCAGATGGGCCTGCTTGGTGGTCCGTGTCCGAAGAGGAGGACAGATCCTCCACATCCGTGTGTCCTCGTTGGGGGCTTGTAGGCTGGCTGTGCTGGCTGCTGGCTCCATCCCCAGCATCCAGCAGTTCGTCACCTGTGGAGAGAATGAGATTTGTTATTGTGTTGCACCTGGCGAAGTATGTATTTGTCGTCTGACATTAACAGTTCGTGCAATCTCGTACATGGGTTTCCCGGAGGCGTGTGTGTGGCTGTAGCATTTGTAGTTGTGTGTGCTTGGCAATGGGACTGTGTGCTGTGCACATGTGGCATGGGACGGATTGGCCATGCCGATGGGTGTGTTGCTGTGCCCCTACTTATTGTGACTCTGGTGTATGCGGGCTCCTGGCCCATCCTGGGTCTGGTTTGTACTTTGCTTTTGGGGTTCAAATGGAACGCTTAGGAACGCATATGGCAACATGGGGGCCATGCCCCAGATTCGCATTTGGGTGGGAATATGCTTTTGGGGTTCAAATGGAACGCTTAGGAACGCATATGGCAAAATGGGGGCCATGCCCCAGATTCGCATTTGGGTGGGAATATGCTTTTGGGGTTCAAATGGAACGCTTAGGAACGCATATGGCAACATGGGGGCCATGCCCCAGATTCGCATTTGGGAGGGAATATGCTTTTGGGGTTCAAATGGAACGCTTAGGAACGCATATGGCAACATGGGGGCCATGCCCCAGATTCGCATTTGGGAGGGAATATGCTTTTGGGGTTCAAATGGAACGCTTAGGAACGCATATGGCAACATGGGGGCCATGCCCCAGATTCGCATTTGGGAGGGAATATGCTTTTGGGGTTCAAATGGAACGCTTAGGAACGCATATGGCAACATGGGGGCCATGCCCCAGATTCGCATTTGGGAGGGAATATGCTTTTGGGGTACATGCTGTGAGCCATGGGTGCCGAACGTGACATGTGTTGTGGCAGCATGACAGTGCATGGTTTGAGGTGTGTGCATGCTTGACATGGCCTGCATATTTGCTGTCTGTTGTGATTACTGGACATGGCATTGGACGCATCGTTATGAGTGAGTGATGGTTGTGTGCCAGCCAACGTATTGCAGTTGTCCCATCTCCTTGGTGTGCGTGCTGCCCTGTGCCATGTGCATCACTGCAGTGCTCGGGGGGTGTGGCCCATGTTGTGTGTTGTTGCTCACAGTGTGTCGTGCGCTTCATTGACTTCTGGCACATGGTTGGTCATGGGCATGTATCTTAGCGTGACTGCTGTATGTGTGGCAGCTGTGCGGATGACATGCCTTTCATGAGACTGGAGCTGACGGATGGGATGGATGGTATGTTGTATGTGCATGGTGTGTCTGTGTGTTTGATGGGTTCAGTGATGTTCGTGTGCATTTATGTTGTTCCGCTCTGTTGCGTCTAGTGTTGTTTGTCTTACATAGGCGTAGTTGTGGGGTGTGTGGTTGACAGGCAGTAGGGGCTACATGGACAGGACTTCAATGGTGTTTCGGTTGTGTGTGATGAGTTGCACAGTGGCTGCCGTGTGGTACTATATTCAGTGTGGCTTGTGCATGCAGACGTGGCTCCTTGGGTGTTGCTATGTCTGTGATGGGTCATGTGGGGTGTGAGTCTGTTGTTCATGTCCGTGTGCACATTGTTCACTTGTTCGTGACGGTGGGCGGTGCTGCGTGTTCGTCTGCTACGTGACATGTCCCATGTGTTGGTCGTGTTCCGGTCCTCATGCCTCCAGTAATCCAGCCCTGTCCAGTTTCCCACCTGCAGGTTGTTCGTGCGTGCACTGTACTGGATGCCACATGGCTCTAAGCGGGGGTGCTCCATGTTGCAGGTCTGTGGGGGTGGGGGGGTGTTGTGGGTCGTGGGGGTGGCTGGACACCCACTGACACCGATTGCTGTGGACCGTGATGTCTGCCTTTCGGCTGTCGTTGTGCACTGCGGTGGCTGACACGTGGCTGTGGGGTGTGGGGGATGCTCCTCCTTGCTGTGCTGTGGGACTAGGGGCCTGGTGTGTGTTGTACTTGGGCTGTCCACCGTCCCACCCACTGCACTTTGTGTTCCTGCCACTTACCTGTTACTTGTCGGTTAGTGCAGCTGTGGCGGACACATGGGTGTGGTGGGTGCTCGTTGTGGCGCTTCTGGCATATTTGGGGACCTGTTGGTGGTTACGTGGCTGGCTGAGTGTACACATGTCCCCACGCATCTTACAGTTGTTCTGTTTGGGCTGTGTGTGGTGGTGTCTGTTGCATGTGTGTGTTGTGTATTGTGTGCTGGACATGGGGGTGTTTGTCCCTGGGAGCTGTGGCATGGTGGTAGTGCATGTGAGTACATAGCGGTGTGCTGGTATACATTAGTTTGTACTTACCAGCCTCCACTCCCCCTGCTAATCCGGCGAGGATCTCCGGATGTATTATGACTCGCACCTTCTCCTCCCACGCTTTGAAGGTCTTGAAGAGCGCGGGATTCCCTCCGCCAGTGACGGCAGCCAGCTCTCTGTTTTTGCCCTCCTTCTTCTTGACCAGGCTCTTGACGTCATTCCAACGTTTGTTTATTTCTCCTCTGTTCCTGGGCAGGGTCCCGACTGCATTGACCTGGTCTACGATCCGGTTCCACATTCTGTTTCTGGTGGCTAGTGGTGTGTGCTGGACCATGTTCCCATAGATTTGTGGGTGCACCTTGATGATCTCGTCGACCATGACCGTCAGCTCAATGGGCGTGAACTTGGGCATTCTTTGTGGTGCCATGGTGTTTGTGGTGCTGGTGCGGTGTGTGTTGTGTAATGTGCAGGGGGTTTGTGGTGCAGGTGTTTGGTGGTGGTGGTGGTGGTTGTGATGTGTGCGTTTCTGTGGTGTGCTGCTGTCCTTGCTGTGTCACTGTGTCCTCTCCTCTCCTCTCTGGTTTGCAATGTTGCAAGGGGTTGTGGTCTGTGGGAGTGCTGCTTTTGTACTTACCTATGTGGGTGTGTCCTCATGGTCTGTTGTTTTCAGGTGTGTTGTGTCTGGGGTTCTGGCCTTTGTAGTTTTTGTTTGTCCGGGGGGGTGTTTTCGGGATGTGTACTGTGCTTGTGTATTTGTGCGTGCCTTGCTGTGTGGACTTGTTGGCCATGTTGTGTGCTATTGGTTTTGTGAGCGGATGGTTTCTGTGCAGGGACGTGGGCGCCATGGCTTCTGCCGTGTCGATTCTCATCGGCGTTGTTTGCGCTGGCGGGCGGTATATTTGTAGTTTTCCCGCGCTCATGGCGGTGCGATCGTAATTTCACGTGCGGTGTGTCGGCCGTGAGGGCGGGCGGTTTTGTGTTGTCGTGCGTGTTTCCGTCCGTGGCGGGCGGTTTGACTCCGACTCGGACGATGGCGGGCGGTATCTTGTGTGATTTTTCCGCCGATGGCGGTTTTCGGTTTGTGTAATCGTAATGGCGTGGTCGGTGTTCAGACGGTGTGTGCGGGCGGATTTTTGCCGCTTCCATGCCTGGCGGATTTTTTTACGCCGGGTATCGTAATGGGCCCCTAAATGTATTATAAAAAATAAATATATACACATATATCTAATACCATAAAATATTTAATAAACCATTTTAATTTAAAAAAAACAAACAAAATAAAAATTTTGAATTTACCAAAAGTAAATAAAATATTAAAAACATTAATAATTATAAATATAATTTTAAACAATCAAAAACATATTAATTTAAATTTAAACATTATAAACTAAACTACAAAAATTTAAGATTAATACATGTACTATTCCCACTACAACTTATAAAAAATAGACAAAGTGTCGAACTCAGGAGGTGTAAAATGTACAATTCCCACTATAATCAATGCAACAGTAGGGAAAGTGTTGGATTGCGGAGGGGTAAAATTTACTATTCCCACTCCAATGAGTGCAACAGTAAGGAAAGTGCTGGATTGCGAAGGGGGAAATTTACTATTCCCACTCCAATGAGTGCAACAGTCGGGAAAATGTTGGATTGCGCAGGGCTAATATTTACTAATCCCACTCCAATCAGTGAAACAGTAGGGAAAGTGTTGCATTGCCGAGGGGTAGAATTTACTATTCCCACTCCAGTCAGTGCAACAGTAGGGGAAGCGTTGGATTGCAGAGGGAAAAAGGTAATATTCCCACTGCAGTTAGTACTACATTAGAAACAAACAAATTCTCTGCAACACAATAAAATAATTGCAAAAACTAAATAAGAATTTTAAATATAAATATTTAATAAAAAATATATATTTCATATGAAAATATTTAAAATAAAAACATATTATAATGTTAAATACATATCATAAATATTTATAAACATTCAAAAAATCTTTAAAAATTCTTTATTACCCAAAAAATAATTTATTAAATAATTTTCATTTTAGTTACCTCCCACCATATACCCCTACAAAACGTACAAGCAACACCTAAAACCTAACTTTTAAAAACTAATTATTTACACTATTAACAAATATTTACATTCCACTATATAGCTCAGAAAATAAACAATACTCTCCAAAAATTTAATAAAAAGTTTGTTACACAATTAACATAATACATTTTAAATTAATAATTATCAACAAAAAAATTAATTAAAACCTAATTAAAAATAAATTGGCTTTCAACCATATACCCCAACAAACCCCAAGCCCACACAATACATTTTAGTTAAAAAAATGTAATTACATAATTAACATAATTAATTATAAATAAAATAACTATTATTAAATAAAAAGATAAATGTTAATTACTTAGAATTAATTAACTTCCCACCCTGTACCCCTATAAACCTCACAACACACACATAAAATGTAAATCTAAAAACATTATTTACACTATTAACATAACTAATTATCAATTAATTAATATCAATAAACAATTATTAATTAATTAAATTACTCCCCACCCTCTTCCCCCATAAACCCCACAACTCACACATAAAATTTAAATTAAAAAAATGTATTTACACTATTAACATAATTAATTATCGATTCATTAATGAACATCAATTAACTATTAATTATGAATTAATTAAAATTAAGGGACCGATTAGGATGGCGGTCGTACTTTGTCCGACCGCCATCCTTTCGTTAATGGGACCTCCCAACTACAAGTCGGAGGTTCCGCCGGGCACATTAGGATGCGACCGCAACCACGGCGGTCACAATGTCCATATTTTGTATTGCCGTGGGTGCAGTACACGCTGCAGTACAAAATATGGACATAACAGATATCCCAGCACTACGTGGTGGATATGTAGGGGGGCATTATAGGTGCTGCGCAAAACCTAAAGGTGAGGCCCAAGGGGGAAGAGGGGCCCACTACGGGCTTCAATGTCCCTTTCCGCCTGCCGTTTCATGGCGGGTTCACCGCCATGAATGGGCCGGCGGAAAGGAACATTGTAATACCTACGGCGGTGCCTGGCAGGCACCGCCACCATTGTAGGTATTGCTGCTCCTCCAACGAACCGACGGGCTCCTTGACGGTCGGTCTCTCTTACCACCACCCGTCCACCCGCCATCCTAATGTTGCGGGCGGAAAACCCAATTACGATGACAGTGGGATTGTCACCGACGTGCTTTCGGTGGCGGTCCCACCGTCATCATAATCAGGACCTAAATTACTTCCCACCCTATACCCCTATAAACCCCACAACTCGAACATAAAATGTAAATAAAAAAATGGATTTCACTATTAACATAATTAGTAATTAAATAAATAATATTAATTAAAATGTATCATTTATTTATTTTAATTAAATGACTTCCCACCATGTATCCCTAAAACCCACAACCCGCTACGGTACCAAACAGAACAAAAATTACTTTAATTAAATTTAATAGCTACTAAAAATCTTACAAATACATTAAAAAACAAACAATAATTACACAAAAATATTACATCCTATACATTTAAAATATTTACCAAAATACAGAACAATAATTAGAAAACAAAATTAAAACCAACTATATTTTTGTAAACTATATTAATAACTTCGATATTTTAAAAATCGATATTACACACCTTAAAATTGATATTCTTAACAACTATATTCTTGCTGACAATATTTCCATGCCACGATATTTTTGACTATATTTTTGCAAGTCTATATTTTTTCTAAGCACCGTTTTCCAGAAGAAAGAGTTTAAATCAGGGGTTTCCAATGAGTAGCTCAGGAGCTACGGGTAGCTTGCCAGTAGCTTGGAGGTGCTTCCCTGTAGTGCAGCCCAGCTCAGTAAGTAATTCAGAGAGTCCAGCCGTTTTAAAGAGAGCGGTGCCACACATGTCCTTGTCCTCAAAAAGGGAGGTTTATATTAGAAAGAGGCACGATTTTCTTTGAGTTTGTTAACCCAATATGGAACGTGCATATTTGATAGAAAAACATTTTGGGAAACTGATTTGCTGATGTTTGAAATCAAGAGGATTAAACATCCAAAGCACATTTAAAGCTGTTTTTTGAATGATAGTTCAGACCGAGTCGAGAAGCTTTAGCTGTTGGTATATCCTTTGTGCTAGTTGGCATTTTCTACTGTGGCTATTATTTTATTAGTAATTAGTCATGTGGAATTTATATTGATAAAGCTTTTCCTGACATTGCTGTTAGTAACCCCATCTTATGCATTGGGGTGGTGGGTGTTCCATTACAATATTGAGTTTTAAATATCTTCCAGCCAAAACATTGTATCCATATTATAGACTACCACAATGTCATGGAGGTAAGTATTTCTAAGTAAGTTTAATTTTATTTACATTCTTAACTCCCCTTATGTTTATCTTGAAGATAATTATATCTGCAAAGTACGTAGAGGTGGCATTCCAATAGTAAATCTGTACTTATTTATACATACTTACTTTCATGATTGTATTAGTCAATATTATGGATATGACATTTTGGTATTAAGCAACATTTTGTCACTCGATTTTCATGTATCTGGATGGTCACTACTAGTAATCCTGCAAGGTGTGGTCACTATAGAGATTGTATTTTATGTTATAACTACTGCAACGATGGTCAAAGTCGCTAATGGCTTGGCACTATATTCACTGATCTGAAGTAGTTCTCGTTGTCGAATTTGTTGGAGACCGCTGGTTTAAAGCATCAGGTCACAATCGGAGCTGCAGAAAGTAAACAGCGCACAGCACAGCACTGTTAACCTTCTGTCCTGCCATTGCCTTTGCCACCACTTATGCCAGGGTTCGCAATGGTAGTGCGGGGTCACAAGGGAAAACTGCGACCCCTGGTGACCCCTAAATGATGTACATGTCCAAGCAAACACAAGGGGACAAAAAGATGTCTCTGCTGCCCATAGAACCCTAAGTGCAGCAGCAGATCTCCCCTTATGAAAAACCTTGCAGCAGGATATCCTAAATATATGCAGATGGGAATAACGATGACTAAAGCCTTTAAACCAAATACCAAGATTCAACAGATACCCAGTGATGAGCGTATACCCTTCTGGTAGATAAACGACTAGACATTCAACAGCCATTGGCACCTCATCTAAAAGCCACAACTGGGCCAGAACTAGCCTTGCAGCTTCCAAAACTCTACCTGGAGACCCGTGGAAGACCTGGGAAATGGTACTTGACTGGATATGGTATGTTTGTTAAAAAAAAAAAACCTTGCAGGCTTGCCAATGCATGGTACTTTTCTTTCCCAGCCTACTTCTACCTGCTTTATTCTGTCTTACTGATCCTTTAATATCAGTTTTTGTTCAAATTTTTGATTTTTTGTGTCTAATCTTTGAATATTTTAAGTAATAATTTAGAAGTAATATACTGGCATGAAAACAAAATTTATAAAGCGCGACAATCACCTGGGGGTATCTAGGCGCTAAGCAGAACCTGACAGCCTAGGAAGATCCATGAGATGGCAGAATTATTTGGGAAAAAGCCAAGTTTTCAGACTTTTCCTGAACTCCAGTAAATTTGTCTTAAGTTTTAGTTCTGCCGGAAGTGAACTCCACAGTCTCGATGAGCATAAAATGAAGCCTCTTCCACCCCAGTTAGCTTTCTTAAATCTGGGGATTACCAGGTTTCCACTTGTGGATGAGTGCAGTGAGCGCTCTGGGCTATATCGTTGAAAATGCTGTATAAAGTAGTCGTGCCGACAGCATGTTGTGCCCTGAAGGCGATGCAGAGTGCCTTAAACTGTATGCGTTTATCTATGGAGAGCCAGTGTAGTTGAATGAGTGCTTGAGAGGCAGATTTATGTTTTGGTAAACTAGCTGAGGCATTCTAAGGCGTTTGTAACTTATGTAAAAAACTTTTTGAATGTTGATTAAAAGCGCATTGCCATAATCTACTTTCTGACTAGACAAGAATCGTAACTACCCTCTTTTGCAGGCTTGATGGAATGAAAGTTAGTACTTTCCTTAAGGTTTTCAGAATGAGGAAACACGAAGAAGTGATGTGATTTATTTGTCCTTCAAAAGATAACTTAGCGGCTCATTACGAAGGCGGGCGGACATCAGTCCGCCCGCCATCTTTGCGGTGCTGAGACCGCCCGCCAGACGTGCGGCGGTCCCACCACTGCAATTAGGATGCGCCCGCCATACTGGCGGGCGCATCCAGGGCATTTAACATTACGGACGGTGCTGCTGGCTGCAAAACCGTACACAATGCTAAAATGCCATGTTGTGCATTCCCCTGCACTACATGGCAGGCACCACGCGGTGCCTGCCACGCAGTGCAGGGAAATGCAGGGGGGTACCATGGGTACCCCCAGTGCACCCCCCCAACACAGAGGGGGCCCGCAACGGGTCCCTGAATCCAGCCTCCACCTGTGTTTTCGCGGTGGGATGATCGCCGCGAAAAGACAGGCGGAAAGGGATATCCTAATCCCTACGGCGGTGCCTGCAAGGCACCGCTGCAATGCTGGCCTGTGTTTTGGTTCCGCAAGGCGGGCGGAAAAGGACCGCCTTGCGGAACCTTGGTTGACGGACTTTCCGTCCGCCGGGGACAGATTGGGATTCCCACCGCCATCCTAATTTGGCGGTGGGAATATCCTGTGTGATGGCGGAAGGACCGCCACTGCCGGGCCGGCGGTGGCAGTCCTTCCGCCATCCTAATGACCCCCTAAGTATCAATAATCACTCCAAGGTTTTTTGCTTTTTCCCTGGGGGTAGGCAAACTCCCCAGTTCCTGGGGCCACCAGTTGTTTGACCAGAAAGAAGGGTTGTTGCCAATCAGCAGAACCTCAGTTTTTGAGGAGTTTAATTTCAAGCAGTTGCTGCACTTCCAGTTCCCGATATGAAGCATACAGTTGTGAAACTGGGCTGCCGTGGATCCGGGATTGTTGGTGATAGATACAACAATCTGCGTGTCATCCACATATGAAACCAAGGAAAAGCCAAATGATTTGATTAAAGCTGCAAGTGGGGTAACATAAAGATTGAACAAAGTGGGGCTCAAAGATGAGCCCTGAGGGTCTCCACAGGACAATGAAAAGGCTGGTGAGGTGCAATCACCTAGAGAGACCGTTTGAATGCAGTCAGCCAAAAAAGAATTCAAAAACTTGAGTGCGTTATCCTTGATCCAAATTGATTCAAGGCGATCAATAAGAAGAGCATGGTTGACCGTATCAAATGTGGCAGAAAGATCTAGAAGGATCAAGGCCGCATTTCCCCCACTGTCTATCGTTTGCCTAATTTCTTCTGTGGCTGTAATCAGTGCCAATTCGGTACTATGGTAACTTCGAAAACCGAACTGTGTAGAATCCAGACTCTTGGATTTTTCTAGAAAGATGGTGAGTTTCTTATTGACGATTTTCTCAACCAGTTTGCCAGGAAATGGTAATCGAGTTATTGGTCGATGGTTGTTGAGAAATAAATTGAAGTGTTGAGGTAGCAATGTGATGAGAAGAGATGTGCACTGTGATTTATGATCGTCTGTTTTTTGCAGTGATCCCTCACATGTAGTAGGTTTTGATGTTGAGTGGGTTGATAGGCGGTGCCATTGGAGCCGTCTTTAGAGTGTTTTTTATTCTATTTCTTTCAATCAGATACTGGCGTTCAGATGAAGTCATGGTGATAGGCCTGGGATCATCCTTTAGGCCCCAGC
This sequence comes from Calotriton arnoldi, assembly GCA_963921515.1. Lineage (NCBI taxonomy): Eukaryota > Metazoa > Chordata > Amphibia > Caudata > Salamandridae > Calotriton > Calotriton arnoldi. The sequence goes on from CAWUFW010000707.1 coordinate 679,827, forward strand.
AGGAACGTCTCTAGCTGCTTCATTGTCAGCATTATTCAAAGGGTACTTATTGTCATAAGGTTGGGTAGTTGTAGTTCTTTTGATTGGTGATGAAGCTGGCAGCTTTGTGCAGAACAGCTTTCCATGTAGACAGGGTGGTGTCTGATAAATCAGGGAGCAAGGAATTGCATCCTATCAATGCGGGTCAAAGCAAGGACATGGATATTGTAACAAAAGTTGTCAAGGGTAGGAAAGGTTGCAATTTGTAGAGGAGGTGCAGTTGGTAGCATATTATCTGGGTGTTTTATTGCATGTGGTCTTTGAAGGAACAGGCTGTGCCTATGTGAGCGCAAAGGAATTTTACACGTGTTATGATCTAGGGAGAGAGCCTGATTGTTGTCTAACAAAAGGTCCTCAGGGTTTTTCGATGCGTGGCAATCATTCCTTATAGTTTAGGTTATGTAATACCCATTTGTGTTGTAGTTCCTTCTGGACTGCCATGCTTATATATTGCAATAGAGGAAGCAGTTGTTAATGAGCATGAAGGTTGTTATGGTCTTATTGGGCTTAAGAAATATGCCACCTGTCCTGGTTGAAATGGTGCCTGATCGATAATTGAGGTGCAAACTATCATTGGCAGAAGACACTTTGAGGTATAATTCCGTGTAGCTGTAGGGAGCTGAATGACTTCAAGCAGTTCCATATATAATTTCAACTTGAACTGTCGGGCTACTGAGCCTCGAAAGGCCGACTGAGAGGGGAGGAAATCAGCAGATCTCAAAGATTTTTTTTGATATGGGAGGTAGTGGATGGGTAATAATTGTTCATTGTGTCTCAGTCAGATGCAGATTCTTAATCATGGGCTATGTAGCTTTTTTATTAAGGTGTTGAATGTGCTCTTTAAAAGAGAGGTTCTGTCAATGGGATCGGATAGAAAGAGCCAGAAAGGTTGTTGCTGATATGGATGTTGGGTTGTTTTCATGTTTGCATTGATGTTTTTAGAGAGTTGAAACTTTTAAGGTTTTAATGGCCAGGACCTGGAAGCTTTGCCATTTGGTGATATATATAGAGGACGTATGCGTGGTTTCTCTTTGCTAGTGTTTCTGGTTTGAATATTGTGCATGATTGGGTTGAATTTATGAACAAAGTATTCTGATATATTTGAGGATTTTTGTACTGAGTGAGGTATTCTGAGAAGCAGGAGTGAAGTGGGGCAATATTTGGTAGCTGGTGACAGTTAAAATACTGTAGCAGAATAAATGAAAGAAGGAGGGGACTAAGAGGGAAGGAGGTGCCAGGAAAGAGGGAGGGAGGGTGAAAGGGAAAAACGAGAAGGTTACCTTATATCCTGTCATATGGTTTGTTAGAACATTAGTTACACCACCTGTAAACTACTTTAACACTTTTGCAGAATATTATGAAGAAGGGGAAAAAAGAGAAGGAAAGAGGGATCAATAAAGATGAAAAAAGGGTAAATACTAACAGAAATCCTGACTCTCCTCTTGGACCCACCACTCTTTGTAACATACTACAATGGTCATCTTTCAAAGCTCTATCTCATCTACATACTCAACTCCCTCAAAGTCCGCTTTCTCACTGTGCCACTTTAACAAAGCTGCACACAACTGAAGAGGCCCAATCAGTCTGAAAGTTATGCTGGGTTGCTTGTGGTCCAGGTAGAGAGTACCTGGCATGGCAGTTCAGGCTGGACTGTTCTTATTGAGCAGGACCGAGATTGATTTGCACATGGATAGATCTCATCTGAGGTGGCATAGTCGGCACAAAAATGATGGGTTGTAATGCCAACCCAAGCAATTTCCATTGGTTAGTCTATTTGGAAGCATTCCTCCTGTCACCATTGGTATGTGTTTGTTACCCTCGTCCTTCATCAAAGTCTTCTCCGGAGGAGTTCTCTCACCCCTTATCACCATTGTCAACACATTTCTCACTCAAAGCATCTTCCTCTAAGCTCTTAAGGCATGTCGGATACCCCCACTCCCAAAACAACCTACACCGAACTCTGATTTCCACAGAAATTATAGATGCAATGTAATTCAGCACAACAGCATGAGAGACAGTCCATGATTAGGGATTTCTTTCCACAATTTGCAGCTCCCTCGGGTACCACAAGGACAGCATGCTTAGTGCAGTTCTTGAGGAAGACTAGAATGAACCATGTGTGGAAGGTACAGTTAATGGTTATCCCATATCCTTTCTAGTTGATACTGGTGATACCTGTTCCACAGTTAGAACAGTGGAAATTCCTAACCTACCCCTCTTGTAAAAAGAAGTACTAGCTGTAGGCATTGCAAATAAGCAAGTGATTGATAAAATTCAACTTCTGTTCCAGTGAAGATAGGTTTAGTTACGGATAAACACAAGTGTATGAATAGTGGAACAAGTCCTGAAAACCTGCTGGGTAGAGATTTAGGGGTCGATTCCGATCCCGGTCGGAGGCGCACCTAATACCATTCGGCCGGGAAAAAAGCCAGGCGAATGCCTGTTTCCCGACCGATTCGCACATACGTCCGAACGAGCAAGTACGATGCGCACAACTGCCCAAATCCCGACCCAGTCGTACTCACCCAATACAGGTCCAGTTCTCCGACCGAGGCGGATCCGGAAACGCAAAATCGAGTCGCACGGAAGCCGAAATGCAGCCCCGTCCGGCCGGACAAGTACGATGCGCTTTCCGTACGCGCCGAACCCGTCGCTACGCACGGCACGTCAAAGCATCCGGGAGAGGCGCACATAAGCTCCGATTCGCGCCACAACACGATCCACAGCTACGAGACGAACACGCCAGTGACGAGGACGAGGCGAAGCAAAGAGAAAGACGAACGAGACGAACCAACCATGAATCCCATCGTGCCGATCCTACCAATATTCTACATCTATTACCGGAACAGGCACGGACGCGTACGGCGCAGAAGGTAAGTCAGACACCAACCACAAAAACAAACCACACGTACCCGACATATCACACACACACAGAGGGATGCAGAAATTACTTACACCAGCAACAGCAGCACCATAGGGGCGGGATGGCCATCAGCAATGCCACATATACACATAGGGGCCTGGATGCCCACCACCACTACCACCCCTACTCAGGGGGTGCCAGATGCCTACCACTACTACCACCTCTACCCATGGGGGGCTGGATGCCTGTCACTACTACCACCTCTACCCAGGGGGTGCCAGATGCCTACCACTACTACCACCTCTACCCATGAGGGGCTGGATGCCTGTCACTACTACCACCCCTACCCAGGGGGTGCCAGATGCCTACCACTACTACCACCTCTACCCATGGTAGGGCTGGATGCCTGTCACTACTACCACCTCTACCCAGGGTGTGCCAGATGCCTACCACTACTACCACCCCTACCCAGGGGGTGCCGGATGCCTACCACTACTACCACCTCTACCCATGGGGGCTGGATGCCCACCACCACTACCACCCCTACTCAGGGGTGCCAGATGCCTACCACTACTACCACCCCTACCCAGGGGGTGCCAGATGCCTACCACTGCTACCACCTCTACCCATGGGGGGCTGGATGCCCACCACCACTACCACCCCTACTCAGGGGGTGCCAGATGCCTACCACTACTACCACCCCTACCCAGGGGGTGCCAGATGCCTACCACTACTCCCACCTCTACCCATGGGGGGCTGGATGCCCACCACCACTACCACCCCTACTCAGGGGGTGCCAGATGCCTACCACTACTACCACCCCTACCCAGGGGGTGCCAGATGCCTACTACTACTACCACCTCTACCCATGGGGGGCTGGATGCCCACCACCACTACCACCCCTACTCAGGGGGTGCCAGATGCCTACCACTACTACCACCCCTACTCAGGGGGTGCCAGATGCCTACCACTACTACCACCTCTACCCATGGGGGGCTGGATGCCTGTCACTACTACCACCTCTACCCAGGGGGTGCCAGATGCCTACCACTACTACCACCTCTACCCATGGGGGGCTGGATGCCTACCACCAACAACACCCCCACTCACAGGATGGCTAATACATGACACAACAAGCACACACCAACATAAAGAATGCAACATAAAGACATCCCCCCCCAACACCATGACAAGCGTGTGTAGACTGTGTCAAATGCCTACAACACTGAACATGACTTTGAACATACAATGTGACCCCTATCACATGTGTCACACATAAATGTGTGTGGCCCCCACAATGCAAACAGACCATGACCACTGTGGCAATGGGGTCCAACCCCCATCATCACAGTGACCAAAATGTAAGTGTGGGGTCCATAGCTGAAGCACATCTTGAACATTGTGGCAATGGGGTCCAAACCCCCATCATCACAGTGACCAGAAGGTAAGTGTGGGGTCCATAGCTGAAGCACATCTTGAACATTGTGGCAATGGGGTCTAAACCCCCATCATCACAGTGACCAAAATGTAAGTGTGGGGTCCATAGCTGAAGCACATCTTGAACATTGTGGCAATGGGGTCCAAACCCCCATCATCACAGTGACCAGAAGGTAAGTGTGGGGTCCATAGCTGAAGCACATCTTGAACATTGTGGCAATGGGGTCTAAACCCCCCATCATCACAGTGACCAAAATGTAAGTGTGGGGCCCATAGCTGAAGCACATCTTGAACATTGTGGCAATGGGGTCCAAACCCCCATCATCACAGTGACCAAAAGGTAAGTGTGGGGTCCATAGCTGAAGCACATCTTGAACATTGTGGCAATGGGGTCTAAACCCCCATCATCACAGTGACCAAAATGTAAGTGTGGGGTCCATAGCTGAAGCACATCTTGAACATTGTGGCAATGGGGTCCAAACCCCCATCATCACAGTGACCAAAAGGTAAGTGTGGGGTCCATAGCTGAAGCACATCTTGAACATTGTGGCAATGGGGTCTAAACCCCCATCATCACAGTGACCAAAATGTAAGTGTTGACATTGAAAAAGCTGCAACTGCCAAACTGCATGGATGATTCCTGGTCACAGAACAACAAACACATCAGTGGCAAAGTAGTGCTTGTGTCCCATAGCAACATAGATTGTGGGAGGCAAACACTGCAGTGCAAATAAGACATACCTTTGGTCATGTGCAGACAAACATCACCCATGGGGGCTGACACTGTCAACATTCATCAATGACACAATGACAGAAGTGACCATCAGAATGCAGACCCACATATTTGCACCAATGGGCACACAAATGCAGATACCCTGTGGAGACTGTAGATGTGAGGTGAACAGATACCATACCATGGCAGCAATGGGACACACAAACAATGATCATTGTGCTGACTGATGACCTAGGAGTCCCAGGGACAGCAGGGGAAACCCACCAAACAACATACAGCCAATGGCACACTAAAGATATGCCAATGCAGTGGTGCAGATGCACAAACAGGCAGACCCACACTGCACATCAAACACAACAGGTGAGGGGGGGGGGGGTTCCAGTGTCCCCAGGCAACCACACAACACATGATGAGGCCTGAATACCAATTACACAGATGCGCATACAGTGCCACACAAAGGTAACTCATGGATCCAAATCCCCTATGTGGGCAATCAGGCATTGTTAGATGAGAGGGAGCACAAATCACACATGTCACACAAGCATGTAGGAACAGCAACTGACACAGCAAGACACAGACACACCACAGCACTACCCCCAGGGTCCCCACAATGTGGTGACCCTGGGCTGCATGACAATCCCACTGTGATGACAAAGCTAGATGTCATTCACACTGTGAACCACAGTCATGTGTCCTGAGCAACAAACTACCATCACACCTACACAAGCACAAATCAATCAGCACGGCCAGTAAGCCAAGGCCAACATGGAGGCAGGGGTCTAGCCGGGCAACAACTCTCATCTGCACACACTCAACAGCACACACCTCGACCTCCAACAATGTGCAGCAGTGAAGCTCACATGCACTGGTGACATTGCACATGCACCCATGACAATCCCATGGGTGGTGGTGGGAACCAAGGTGCAGAAACACATCACACATGGCCACTCAACAAGACTCCTGAATGTCTGACACACTGCACACTACGCTGTACATGGACATGACGGCAATACCACACCAACCAATGGGATCCCAGCCACAGTCCCACACCAATGAAGAAGCCAAGGTCACCCACAAAGAATACACATAGACAACTACCAACATTGCAGCCCTGACCCTGAAAAGTGCCAGCAGTCACACACACAACGTGTCACAATCACTGAAAGCTAACACAAACTGGAAATTACATGACAGGTGTAAACAACAAGTGCCAAGGGGAATCCTGACTGTGTCCCATCTGCGTCTGCCCACAAACTCAGCCCTGACAGCAAACACACCTATGGGTGACACCCTGATGACCAGTAATGTGCCATGCACCCACATCACAGAGAACCCAGGGAGAAGACTTTGGGGGAACATAGGTCAACTCAGCAAGCATCACAAACAGGAACATCACTAGGGATCCCAGCATGCACAGCAAAATGGAAGTGAACACACAGACATGCTCATATAACACACACCTTGGGCGCAGGCAATGTCACAGGAGTACACACTGCCATGAGGGGACTCCACTCCTGTGTGAGGAAAGCTGTGCCATATATTGCCTCAGTAGGGCTCCATCATGTCAGTAGAACACTTGGTCACACAGTCAACAATTAGCACCAAATGAAGGCTCCCGTCACATCAGCCTGGTCATGGGAGTGTCAACGAAATCATCAGCACAGATCCAACACACATGTATAGCAAGTTGCACTGACAACACAGATGAGTCCTTCCCCATTGATGCCCAAACCTGCATGTCCAGTGGAGATGGCCACACGGTCAGGGAAGTAGACTAATTGAACAATGGCAAGCACAACAGATGTGCAGGGGTGGAAGCCACAGATGTGACATTGCTAATGTAAGTAGGAAATCCCATTGCCAAATATTGAAAACATGACACCCTCAGATGCTGCTAAGGATGACATGGATACACCTACAGGATATGACACATTCCCCTGGACCACATGGGTTCCTGCACAGTAACACTTCATTGTCATGAGACCAAATATCACCATCACTGCAGCAAGGGCATGGTTAGCATCATCAACATCATGTACATCAGAAGCAAAACCACTAGAGAACAGAAAGTAAAAGTAAAAAAGTAAAAAAGAAACAAAGGCCAATGGCCAGTCCATCCTGAATGTCAAAACAGGGTGACTGTGGCAGATGTCACCCTACGCATGCCTGCACTGATAAAAACCAGGGACAATCCCCTCGGAGGGGCATACGGGGGCAGGCCAGGCACCGCAGGGACAGGATCAGGGCTCACCAGAAGGAGGCAGGGAAGGGGTGGTGGGTGCTGGAGAGCCACTGACAACTGCAGTGGAGGTGTCTGACATGGTGTGTGCCGGCACAACTGGGGGGCATGAGTCAGATGGTGTGGGTGCCGGCATGACTGCAGTGGGCCGTCCAGATGGAGTGGACAGGTTCTCCACTGCAGTGCCCAGTCAGACCGGGTGGTAGTGGACTCCACTGCAGTGCCTACCTCCAGGGGAGGAGAATGGGGATCAGGTAAGGTGGGCAGGACAGAGGGGGAGGACACCGTCTCCACACCAGTGGCACAGACAAGCGCAGCGGGGGGTGTGGGGCCGGAAGAGCAAGTGGCAGGGGGAGAAGGCCTGATCATTTTGGGGATGGTGTATCTGTGGGTTGGGAAACCTGGGGCAGGGTGTGGTGGGGGCACCTGTGGAGTGGGGGCCTGAGGGATGGAGGAAGGAGACTTGGTGCCTGAGCTGCAGGGCGGCGGCGGGGTCTTGCTCTTCCGGGTCCGGGGGGACTTGCGGATGGGGGCGTCAGTAGGTCTGCGCCTGGGGGAGGGTGTCCGGGTGCGAGGGGCACTCCGCTCCGTGTGGGTGGGCTTCCCCCTGAATGCTGTATCAGCTGGATCGGAGGGAAGAGGCCGAGGTCACTGAGGAAGAGCCGCTGTGTCTTTGGGGTTGCAGGTGAGGCAAGAGAAGGGGCTTTGGAGGGAGAGGTAACTGAGGACTGCGCAGTGCTCGTGGATGCGTGTGTGTGTGCCTGGGCCCCATCCCCTGTGAGTGTGGTTTCAGTCCCCTGACTGTGTGTGCGTGTGCGTCTTGGTTTTGGCATGTGTGTCTGTGTGCTGCTTGTGTCTGTGCTGGTGTGTGCCTGTGCCGGTGTGTGTGCTTGGGACAGGTAAGGTGCTGGGGAGTGTGGATGGGGCAGAGACAGGAGGGGTGAGGGACTGTTGGAGGAGGGACACTGCTGCCGTCAGGGAGGAGTCCATGGACCTATTGCCCCTCTGTAGGGCAGACATGCCCGATGAGATGCCCTCCATGAACGACACCAGCTGAGTCAACAGAGTGGTGTGTGCATGGAGGACACTCAGCATCGCTGTCTGCCCTACATGGAGCTGGCAAAGGAGGTACACAGACTCCTCACTCAGGGCAGCAGGGGACACAGGGGCAGGGGTGCGGTGCCTGGCCCGAAGGAGACACGCTCCCGAACATGGGAGCCTCCACGGACCTCGGGAATGGGAGCCAATGGGAGGGCGGTGGTGGTGGTGGTGGTGGCGGGGACAGCAACACTAGCTGGGGTGTGGTGGCTGCTGACACCCGCATCCACAAGGGAGTCATCCTCCGAGCTGCTGTGGTCCTCAGCTGAGGTGGATGCTGCTGAGGACTCCTCGGTGTGGCTCCCCTCGCCCTCTGTGCCACTGGGTCCCTCCGACCACTCCTCGGCTGCTGACCCAGTCTGGCTCTGCGGCTCCTCCTGGTCCGTGGAGCTGTCCCCTCCTGTGGCCGTGGATGTATCTGCAAACAATAGGGAAGCAGACAGACATCAGTCACCTGCACCGAACGCACACACCACAGTAAGTACAGCACATTACAGAGCAAGCCCTGGCATCCTTAGTTGAACATTGCCAAAAAGTGCCCAAACAGAATAGGAGAAGCCAATTGTCAGTCTGATGGTCAACCATGGCACTCACATCCCTCCTGGCCTTGCACCCATCTGTCTGGTGTCTGTTGGATGGCAATACCCCAGTGTGGACACATGCACCACCTACACAGTAGTTGGACAGTGCAGAGAACACGGTGAAGCATGTGAACATGCACACATCAAAACTCTTGCCACTGAGTCAGTACAGGTGTCCGGATGAAAGGGATGCCCAGAGTCAAATATGAAATGCATGTGATGCATACCAGCGACAGACACCATGATGCACCCATGTCCTGATAGCCATTGCCACAATGGTGTGCATGTAGCACATGTCACTCCCCTGCAGGATCACTCATAGGAAGTTACATGCCATGGCACAGGCATGCCTGCTAAGTCATACATCACTGTCTCCAGTCACATGGGCAGGGCAGCCAGACAACAACAGTCTGCACTGTGTAACAATAGTAGGTCATGGGGAATGCAAGTCCTGGAGCTGAACAAGTGCACATGTACATCCCCCACACACCACATCATCTGAACCCATATCTGTCCAGGTCATACCGATTGGACATATGGGAGACCTGTAACACAACCCTCTGAACCTGAGCACCTCACAATCTGCTGTGAATGGGAAACAGCTGCCTGAACTTCACATTCGCATACCCCAGTCTGCACGGTCAGGTGATCAAACACCTATGTGTCACACAAGTATCGTCTCCTATGGTCACATCTCCGGTGGCATGCTGAGCCCCAACCGAGAAACACCCCAGCAGTCCTGACAACGAAGCCACAGCACACTGACACAGAGGCAGACACCTGAGGGGACATATCACTGAGCACAACGTGTCAGCTGATACACGGGAGTGGGAGTACAGAGTGTATTGTATGGACTGGAGTAGGCATGACTGTCCTGCCCCACATGAATGAGGGATGAGCCCTGGACAGTAGGCAGGTGGCTAAGTATGTGTGACACACGTAATATACACACTCCTGGGGCCCAAACATTGTTCCCACCCGCAGCATGGGTGTGTGCCAGATACCCCAGGCACATGTGGTGGATCAGCTCAGCAATTGGACCACATATCAAAGTAACACGCAGATTACATGTCAGAACACAGGCATTGTGTAAGCAATTGACCCACCCATGATGCCCACCACAGAGTTAGGGAACAAATGCTGTCCCCCACCTTGAGTTAAGCAAAATGCAAGGACACAGTACCCAAGTGACACAATTCCCTGACTGTAAGGGCCACACCTGGGTATCAGATGAGGAGTGGGCAGTGCACAATTGAGGGACATGGGTCCTGGACCACATGACTGATGTACTGTGGAAGTTTAACCAGGCCAGAGAAGGGCACATAGCATGGCAGACAAAGTTCACAATTCAGTCATGGACTCACCCCTCCTTGCTGCTCTCTGGCCTTCAGCTGCCCATCCAGATCAGGGAAGACCACCGCCAGGATCCTGAGCATGTGGGGGTCAGGGTCCGGTGTCCGCCCCTCCTGCGAGGAGGCGACAGCTTCAGCTGGACCCGCGCGATCCTCCGGGTCCAGCCCCGAAGGTCCTGCCACCTCTTCTGGCAGTTGCGGATCCGGCGCTTGTAGACCCCACGGATCTCACTGCCCGGACGATGGTCAGCCATATCTGCTGCTTCTGGTGGGCATCAACCTGTGAGGATGACAAAGTGAGAATGCCATTACTACACATGCAACATATCCGTGCATTACACAGTTGGATATACATGTCTCAATCACAGGGGCACATGATGTACACAGGCAGTGCAACGATGGCTATGGACAGTTTGCCAGCAGTTACTACATGGTATCATTGCCTGGGAAGTAAAACCTTGTTTAAATGCACTGTCACTGCACTATACCTGTTCAATGCATGTAACTACACACTATGGGGGTGACAACTACTCAGTGAGCCTGCTAGCCAGTGGCGTGCAGACTGTAAGCCTTGCTAGTCAGACAACATGCACATTTAGTGATGCAGTGGACAGCACACTCACCTGCTCCCCTGCTTTCCCATACAGCTTGCTGTACTGTGGAAGGAGGCTGTCCAGCAGGGCCTGGTTCTCCTCAGTGCTGAAGGCTGGGGCTCTCTCCACAGTACGTGCCATTGCAGGGTCCAGAGGGTGCAGATACAGCAGCAGTGGTGGTGGCAGATGTCGTCCTGGAGCATGTAGTGCAGGCAAGTGATCTCTCAGGGGAACAGCCAGCATTATATGTGTGCTGCAGAGGCAGATACTGTCCCATGTGTCCAAAGTGATAGGTCCAAGTCGTTTGCATCTTCTGAATCTGGCCAATCCATGGAATTGCACCACTTACACACGCCCACAGCATCCTTCAAAAGTTCAACTTCATGACACCCATGAATTTGCAACATTGTTGTGGGTGACCAACTGAATTTACAGCATCAGACTCGTTCAAGATTTGAAAACGCGTCCGTTGCCAGGCCAGGCCATAGCCAATGGGTGCGCACCGATCGGTCCATTGCTGTTCAACGCGTACCCGGGATACAACGCGTACCCGCACACATTGAATGCAATGGGCCGGCCGGGCACACCGATCGGTCCATTGCTCTACAACGCGTACCCGGGATACAACGCGTACCCGCACACATTGAAGGCAATGGGCCGGCCGGGCACACCGATCGGTCCATTGCTCTACAACGCGTACCCGGGATACAACGCGTACCCGCACACATTGAATGCAATGGGCCGGCCGGGCACACCGATCGGTCCATTGCTCTACAACGCGTACCCGGGATACAACGCGTACCCGCACACATTGAATGCAATGGGCCGGCCGGGCACACCGATCGGTCCATTGCTCTACAACGCGTACCCGGGATACAACGCGTACCCGCACACATTGAATGCAATGGGCCGGCCGGGCACACCGATCGGTCCATTGCTCTACAACGCGTACCCGGGATACAACGCGTGCCCGCACACATTGAATGCAATGGGCCGGCCGGGCACACCGATCGGTCCATTGCTCTGCAACGCGTACCCGGGATACAACGCGTACCGCACACATTGAATGCAATGGGCCGGCCGGGCACACCGATCGGTCCATTGCTGTCCAACGCGTATTGCGAATACAACGCGTACCCGCTCACATTGAATGCAATGGCCAATGTGTGCGCACCGATCGGTCCATTGCTGTCCAACGCGTATTGCGAATACAACGCGTACCCGCTCACATTGAATGCAATGGCCAATGTGTGCGCATAGATCGGTCCATTGCTGTCCAACGCGTCCCTGTACAAGTCACTGGCATATGTCACCATGCCTGTCACAGGTGAACATATGCCAGCCACATATACTTCCCAGGGAGTGAGGGGCACACCTACAACACCACAGCCTGTCCACACTGTATCCTAAGGCATGTAAGGCTGCATTACCTATTCCGTGCATGGGGGTGAACATGTTGTTCTGTGGGTGGCACTTGGGGGCAGCCACTCCCAGGCTGTGCACGTGTTCATGGGGACAGAATCCTTGGTGTGTCGTGCACATGACCACTGTGATGTGCAACTGTTCATTTCTGAGCATGTGGCATGGTCACATTTCACGTTGGTGTATGTGTATGTCATGTCACATACCCCCTGAGTCCCATGTGGGACGGTATGTACGTCCCAGGGTGACCCATTGCCACAATAGTGATGGTCCTCCACAGTCTGTGTGCATGTTGTGTTTACAATGTCTCTGATTCCATGTGCACAATGGGAGACAGTCTCCACATCCACGTTGTTTGTGCATGGACTTTGATGTTGTGCGTGTGTGTCACAGACGTCCATGTCTGTCCTGCCGAGGCAACAGGGACCACTACCTGTGGGGGGTCATGGTTATTTTGCTGTGGTGTATTCATGATACACCATGTCATGCCAGTGTCCATGTGGCAATACAGGGTCCCTGGGAATCTACCTGTCGATGAGCTGTGATGCCTGGGGCACATCTGTCCTCACATGTCACTGTGGGGTGTGTTTGGAACGTGGCAGCAGGAGATGGGAACTGTGACACGGCCTCATGATATCCCATGGCACAACCTGGGACTTGTTGATGCCACTTGTTGAACTGTGATGTTAGATGTTGGCCATGTAGGTGCCATACATGTCCTTACGGAACTGCACACATCATGTACTTGTGCCTCATAATGATGTATCATGTGATATTGAGTATGGTCAATGCCACATATGTGGGGTGACTGACAATCTTTCTTTCTTCACCTATGCACTGCAGGGCACCAGCTGTCCATAGACCATTCCCTGACCTTGCAACCATGGTGGAACGGGACTGCATCCGACGGTACCGCTTCACCAGGCCACTGATTGAGGTATTGACGGTGCGGTTGGCCCCACATTTGCAAGCTGGCCGGACATACCCTACAGCGCTGACCCCCAAGGTGAAGGTGATGGCAGCCCTACACTTCTTTGCCACCGGTACCTTTCAACACACTGTGGCGACTGCTGGTGGGATGTCACAGACCATGTTCAGCCGTGTGCTCCGCGATGTTTTGGAGGCTATGTTGATATACCTGAACCAGTACATCTATTTCCCTAGACTCCAACAACTCACTGACGTGAAGAGTGACTTCTATGCCCTGGGGAGGATGCCGCATGTCATTGGCTCCATTGATGGGACACATGTGGCTTTGGTACCACCACAGGCCCAAGAGCAGGCATACAGGAACCGCAAACACTACCACTCGGTCAATGCACTGGTGGTATGTCTTGCAGATATGAGCATCTCACACGTCTGTGCCCGTTTCCCAGGTTCTGCACACGATGCCTACGTGATGAGGAGTAGTCGCATCCCGAGGATGATGTCACAGATGCGGAGCCAGCGTGCCTGGCTTGTTGGTGTGTACTGACTTTGTACCATTGTGTGTGTTCTGCAATGTAGTGTTCCACCCTCTTTTCCAACTCAGCTAATGTGCAATTGTCTGTATGTAGGTGACTCCGGATACCCCAACATGCCGTGGTTGCTGACGCCCCTCAGGAACCCTGTGACACCAGCCCAGATGCGCTACAATGAGGCACAGGGTCGGACCAGGAGAGTGATTGAGCGGACATTTGGTCTCCTGAAGAGCCGCTTCCGCTGCCTGGACAAAACAGGAGGGGCCCTCCCATATGCCCCAGCAAAGGTGTGCAAGATTGTCATCGTCTGCTGCATGCTACACAACCTGGCAGTGCGGAAGGAGTTGCCTCTCATCCTGGATGACGATGACCAACATCCGCCACCTGTGGAGGATCCTGGCCTGGACCACGATGCCAGTGATGATGATGATGATGATGATGATGGTGATGGTGATGGTGATGTCCGCACACAGCTCATCACCAACTTCTTCAGCTGAATGTGAGTATCCGGAGATGTCATGTCAATGATGTGAGTATGCATGATATGTGTTGGTGGTGCTCTGGTGCTGTTTGAGTGTGTCCATGTGCTACATGACTGTATGCGTGTAGCGATGTGTCCTTACAGGTAGTCTGTACTCCCCAACAGTGTTGACATGCTAACTTGGTTCTGGGTGGGTATCTTGTGACATGTATTGGGCATGAGTATTGCAGTTCTGTCCTGTTCTTCAGTGCTTTTGACTGTGTTTCATTTCTGTCCTTCACAGGGTACTTTCAGAGTCGTTTGGTCAACTGTGATCCCCGACATCAGTAGGTCTGCGCCTGGGGGAGGGTGTCCGGGTGCGAGGGGCACTCCGCTCCGTGTGGGTGGGCTTCCCCCTGAATGCTGTATCAGCTGGATCGGAGGGGAAGAGGCCGAGGTCACTGAGGAAGAGCCGCTGTGTCTTTGGGGTTGCAGGTGAGGCAAGAGAAGGGGCTTTGGAGGGAGAGGTAACTGAGGACTGCGCAGTGCTCGTGGATGCGTGTGTGTGTGCCTGGGCCCCATCCCCTGTGAGTGTGGTTTCAGTCCCCTGACTGTGTGTGCGTGTGCGTCTTGGTTTTGGCATGTGTGTCTGTGTGCTGCTTGTGTCTGTGCTGGTGTGTGCCTGTGCCGGTGTGTGTGCTTGGGACAGGTAAGGTGCTGGGGAGTGTGGATGGGGCAGAGGCAGGAGGGGTGAGGGACTGTTGGAGGAGGGACACTGCTGCCGTCAGGGAGGAGTCCATGGACCTATTGCCCCTCTGTAGGGCAGACATGCCCGATGAGATGCCCTCCATGAACGACACCAGCTGAGTCAACAGAGTGGTGTGTGCATGGAGGACACTCAGCATCGCTGTCTGCCCTACATGGAGCTGGCGAAGGAGGTACACAGACTCCTCACTCAGGGCAGCAGGGGACACAGGGGCAGGGGGTGCGGTGCCTGGCCCGAAGGAGACACGCTCCCGAACATGGGAGCCTCCACGGACCTCGGGAATGGGAGCCAATGGGAGGGCGGTGGTGGTGGTGGTGGTGGCGGGGACAGCAACACTAGCTGGGGTGTGGTGGCTGCTGACACCCACATCCACAAGGGAGTCATCCTCCGAGCTGCTGTGGTCCTCAGCTGAGGTGGATGCTGCTGAGGACTCCTCGGTGTGGCTCCCCTCGCCCTCTGTGCCACTGGGTCCCTCCGACCACTCTCGGCTGCTGACCCAGTCTGGCTCTGCGGCTCCTCCTGGTCCGTGGAGCTGTCCCCTCCTGTGGCCGTGGATGTATCTGCAAACAATAGGGAAGCAGACAGACATCAGTCACCTGCACCGAACGCACACACCACAGTAAGTACAGCACATTACAGAGCAAGCCCTGGCATCCTTAGTTGAACATTGCCAAAAAGTGCCCAAACAGAATAGGAGAAGCCAATTGTCAGTCTGATGGTCAACCATGGCACTCACATCCCTCCTGGCCTTGCACCCATCTGTCTGGTGTCTGTTGGATGGCAATACCCCAGTGTGGACACATGCACCACCTACACAGTAGTTGGACAGTGCAGAGAACACGGTGAAGCATGTGAACATGCACACATCAAAACTCTTGCCACTGAGTCAGTACAGGTGTCCGGATGAAAGGGATGCCCAGAGTCAAATATGAAATGCATGTGATGCATACCAGCGACAGACACCATGATGCACCCATGTCCTGATAGCCATTGCCACAATGGTGTGCATGTAGCACATGTCACTCCCCTGCAGGATCACTCATAGGAAGTTACATGCCATGGCACAGGCATGCCTGCTAAGTCATACATCACTGTCTCCAGTCACATGGGCAGGGCAGCCAGACAACAACAGTCTGCACTGTGTAACAATAGTAGGTCATGGGGAATGCAAGTCCTGGAGCTGAACAAGTGCACATGTACATCCCCCACACACCACATCATCTGAACCCATATCTGTCCAGGTCATACCGATTGGACATATGGGAGACCTGTAACACAACCCTCTGAACCTGAGCACCTCACAATCTGCTGTGAATGGGAAACAGCTGCCTGAACTTCACATTCGCATACCCCAGTCTGCACGGTCAGGTGATCAAACACCTATGTGTCACACAAGTATCGTCTCCTATGGTCACATCTCCGGTGGCATGCTGAGCCCCAACCGAGAAACACCACAGCAGTCCTGACAACGAAGCCACAGCACACTGACACAGAGGCAGACACCTGAGGGGACATATCACTGAGCACAACGTGTCAGCTGATACACGGGAGTGGGAGTACAGAGTGTATTGTATGGACTGGAGTAGGCATGACTGTCCTGCCCCACATGAATGAGAGATGAGCCCTGGACAGTAGGCAGGTGGCTAAGAATGTGTGACACACGTAATATACACACTCCTGGGGCCCAAACATTGTTCCCACCCGCAGCATGGGTGTGTGCCAGATACCCCAGGCACATGTGGTGGATCAGCTCAGCAATTGGACCACATATCAAAGTAACACGCAGATTACATGTCAGAACACAGGCATTGTGTAAGCAATTGACCCACCCATGATGCCCACCACAGAGTTAGGGGAACAAATGCTGTCCCCCACCTTGAGTTAAGCAAAATGCAAGGACACAGTACCCAAGTGACACAATTCCCTGACTGTAAGGGCCACACCTGGGTATCAGATGAGGAGTGGGCAGTGCACAATTGAGGATCATGGGTCCTGGACCACATGACTGATGTACTGTGGAAGTTTAACCAGGCCAGAGAAGGGCACATAGCATGGCAGACAAAGTTCACAATGCAGTCATGGACTCACCCCCTCCTTGCTGCTCTCTGGCCTTCAGCTGCCCATCCAGATCAGGGAAGACCACCGCCAGGATCCTGAGCATGTGGGGGGTCAGGGTCCGGTGTCCGCCCCTCCTGCGAGGAGGCGACAGCTTCAGCTGGACCCGCGCGATCCTCCGGGTCCAGCCCCGAAGGTCCTGCCACCTCTTCTGGCAGTTGCGGATCCGGCGCTTGTAGACCCCCACGGATCTCACTGCCCGGACGATGGTCAGCCATATCTGCTGCTTCTGGTGGGCATCAACCTGTGAGGATGACAAAGTGAGAATGCCATTACTACACATGCAACATATCCGTGCATTACACAGTTGGATATACATGTCTCAATCACAGGGGCACATGATGTACACAGGCAGTGCAACGATGGCTATGGACAGTTTGCCAGCAGTTACTACATGGTATCATTGCCTGGGAAGTAAAACCTTGTTTAAATGCACTGTCACTGCACTATACCTGTTCAATGCATGTAACTACACACTATGGGGGTGACAACTACTCAGTGAGCCTGCTAGCCAGTGGCGTGCAGACTGTAAGCCTTGCTAGTCAGACAACATGCACATTTAGTGATGCAGTGGACAGCACACTCACCTGCTCCCCTGCTTTCCCATACAGCTTGCTGTACTGTGGAAGGAGGCTGTCCAGCAGGGCCTGGTTCTCCTCAGTGCTGAAGGCTGGGGCTCTCTCCACAGTCCGTGCCATTGCAGGGTCCAGAGGGTGCAGATACAGCAGCAGTGGTGGTGGCAGATGTCGTCCTGGAGCATGTAGTGCAGGCAAGTGATCTCTCAGGGGAACAGCCAGCATTATATGTGTGCTGCAGAGGCAGATACTGTCCCATGTGTCCAAAGTGATAGGTCCAAGTCGTTTGCATCTTCTGAATCTGGCCAATCCATGGAATTGCACCACTTACACACGCCCACAGCATCCTTCAAAAGTTCAACTTCATGACACCCATGAATTTGCAACATTGTTGTGGGTGACCAACTGAATTTACAGCATCAGACTCGTTCAAGATTTGAAAACGCGTCCGTTGCCAGGCCAGGCCATAGCCAATGGGTGCGCACCGATCGGTCCATTGCTGTTCAACGCGTACCCGGGATACAACGCGTACCCGCACACATTGAATGCAATGGGCCGGCCGGGCACACCGATCGGTCCATTGCTCTACAACGCGTACCCGGGATACAACGCGTACCCGCACACATTGAATGCAATGGGCCGGCCGGGCACACCGATCGGTCCATTGCTGCTACAACGCGTACCCGGGATACAACGCGTACCCGCACACATTGAATGCAATGGGCCGGCCGGGCACACCGATCGGTCCATTGCTGCTACAACGCGTACCCGGGATACAACGCGTACCTGCACACATTGAATGCAATGGGCCGGCCGGGCACACCGATCGGTCCATTGCTCTTCAACGCGTACCCGGGATACAACGCGTACCCGCACACATTGAATGCAATGGGCCGGCCGGGCACACCGATCGGTCCATTGCTGTCTACAACGCTGTACCCGGGATACAACGCGTACCCGCACACATTGAATGCAATGGGCCGGCCGGGCACACCGATCGGTCCATTGCTCTACAACGCGTACCCGGGATACAACGCGTACCCGCACATTGAATGCAATGGGCCGGCCGGGCACACCGATCGGTCCATTGCTGTCCAACGCGTATTGCGAATACAACGCGTACCCGCTCACATTGAATGCAATGGCCAATGTGTGCGCACCGATCGGTCCATTGCTGTCCAACGCGTATTGCGAATACAACGCGTACCCGCTCACATTGAATGCAATGGCCAATGTGTGCGCATAGATCGGTCCATTGCTGTCCAACGCGTCCCTGTACAAGTCACTGGCATATGTCACCATGCCTGTCACAGGTGAACATATGCCAGCCACATATACTTCCCAGGGAGTGAGGGGCACACCTACAACACCACAGCCTGTCCACACTGTATCCTAAGGCATGTAAGGCTGCATTACCTATTCCGTGCATGGGGGTGAACATGTTGTTCTGTGGGTGTCACTTGGGGGCAGCCACTCCCAGGCTGTGCACGTGTTCATGGGGACAGAATCCTTGGTGTGTCGTGCACATGACCACTGTGATGTGCAACTGTTCATTTCTGAGCATGTGGCATGGTCACATTTCACGGTGGTGTATGTGTATGTCATGTCACATACCCCCTGAGTCCCATGTGGGACGGTATGTACGTCCCAGGGTGACCCATTGCCACAATAGTGATGGTCCTCCACAGTCTGTGTGCATGTTGTGTTTACAATGTCTCTGATTCCATGTGCACAATGGGAGACAGTCTCCACATCCACGTTGTTTGTGCATGGACTTTGATGTTGTGCGTGTGTGTCACAGACGTCCATGTCTGTCCTGCCGAGGCAACAGGGACCACTACCTGTGGGGGGTCATGGTTATTTTGCTGTGGTGTATTCATGATACACCATGTCATGCCAGTGTCCATGTGGCAATACAGGGTCCCTGGGAATCTACCTGTCGATGAGCTGTGATGCCTGGGGCACATCTGTCCTCACATGTCACTGTGGGGTGTGTTTGGAACGTGGCAGCAGGAGATGGGAACTGTGACACGGCCTCATGATATCCCATGGCACAACCTGGGACTTGTTGATGCCACTTGTTGAACTGTGATGTTAGATGTTGGCCATGTAGGTGCCATACATGTCCTTACGGAACTGCACACATCATGTACTTGTGCCTCATAATGATGTATCATGTGATATTGAGTATGGTCAATGCCACATATGTGGGGTGACTGACAATCTTTCTTTCTTCACCTATGCACTGCAGGGCACCAGCTGTCCATAGACCATTCCCTGACCTTGCAACCATGGTGGAACGGGACTGCATCCGACGGTACCGCTTCACCAGGCCGCTGATTGAGGTATTGACGGTGCGGTTGGCCCCACATTTGCAAGCTGGCCGGACATACCCTACAGCGCTGACCCCCAAGGTGAAGGTGATGGCAGCCCTACACTTCTTTGCCACCGGTACCTTTCAACACACTGTGGCGACTGCTGGTGGGATGTCACAGACCATGTTCAGCCGTGTGCTCCGCGATGTTTTGGAGGCTATGTTGATATACCTGAACCAGTACATCTATTTCCCTAGACTCCAACAACTCACTGACGTGAAGAGTGACTTCTATGCCCTGGGGAGGATGCCGCATGTCATTGGCTCCATTGATGGGACACATGTGGCTTTGGTACCACCACAGGCCCAAGAGCAGGCATACAGGAACCGCAAACACTACCACTCGGTCAATGCACTGGTGGTATGTCTTGCAGATATGAGCATCTCACACGTCTGTGCCCGTTTCCCAGGTTCTGCACACGATGCCTACGTGATGAGGAGTAGTCGCATCCCGAGGATGATGTCACAGATGCGGAACCAGCGTGCCTGGCTTGTTGGTGTGTACTGACTTTGTACCATTGTGTGTGTTCTGCAATGTAGTGTTCCACCCTCTTTTCCAACTCAGCTAATGTGCAATTGTCTGTATGTAGGTGACTCCGGATACCCCAACATGCCGTGGTTGCTGACGCCCCTCAGGAACCCTGTGACACCAGCCCAGATGCGCTACAATGAGGCACATGGTCGGACCAGGAGAGTGATTGAGCGGACATTTGGTCTCCTGAAGAGCCGCTTCCGCTGCCTGGACAAGACAGGAGGGGCCCTCCCATATGCCTCAGCAAAGGTGTGCAAGATTGTCATCGTCTGCTGCATGCTACACAACCTGGCAGTGCGGAAGGAGTTGCCTCTCATCCTGGATGACGATGACCAACATCCGCCACCTGTGGAGGATCCTGGCCTGGACCACGATGCCAGTGATGATGATGATGATGATGATGATGGTGATGGTGATGGTGATGTCCGCACACAGCTCATCACCAACTTCTTCAGCTGAATGTGAGTATCCGGAGATGTCATGTCAATGATGTGAGTATGCATGATATGTGTTGGTGGTGCTCTGGTGCTGTTTGAGTGTGTCCATGTGCTACATGACTGTATGCGTGTAGCGATGTGTCCTTACAGGTAGTCTGTACTCCCCAACAGTGTTGACATGCTAACTTGGTTCTGGGTGGGTATCTTGTGACATGTATTGGGCATGAGTATTGCAGTTCTGTCCTGTTCTTCAGTGCTTTTGACTGTGTTTCATTTCTGTCCTTCACAGGGTACTTTCAGAGTCGTTTGGTCAACTGTGATCCCCGACACCGTGATTCGACTTCCAGGGTGGTAGCTGTCGTGTCCCTACAGGTGATGTGCGCCACACCCATGGACTTCCTTCCTTCTACACTTGTTGACTGTGTGCCCGCTGCCAGGTGGGATTACCTTGCATCTGTAGTGGTTACAACATGTTGCAAATGTGTAATAAACCTGTGCTTCACTTTGTGATGTGCGTTGTCTGTGGTCACACATCTGACTGACATTTGCTTACTGCACCAGTGGGCTAGTTGACAAAGACTGTGAATAGGTGTTGTGTCTGTGCATTGCACCGTATTTCCTGGCAACATCAGTGTAGGCGATGAGTCAGATGGCCTAGGTGTGTATATGTTGTGTAGCCCTGGTGGTGTGTCTCCCTCATATGTGTCACGTTGCCATGACTCACATGCCTGTGTTGTACTTGCTGTAGCAGTTAGCATGCACAGTGTAATTTCGCAGGTCATCATCTCCATGACAGAAACCACGTTGGAATCACAACAGAGGCAGGTATGGTGTATTAGTGTGTTTATTGTCATACATGTGTGTGTATAGTGCACAGGATGGTGGGTGCTGTACATTGTGATTGTAATCCAAAGTTCCTAGATGAATTGGAAGTCCTGGTAGCAGAAATGTCCTGAGTAAAGTCCACAGTCATCTGATACATTGGTCCAACTTGTACTCCCCATGTCATGTGGGGGAGTTGTGTTGCAGTCAACAGGGTGAACAGTTTGCGCACAAAGGTGATTATCCAGAACAGGTTTTGGCTTCCTGGGGGTTGCACATGGCCATCGGCCTCTCAGTTGCCCCTCCTCGGACGACCCCTCTTCTTTGGGGGGGACCCTCAAGTGCAGGCTGCTGCGGTGCAGGGGACTCTCCGCCAGAGTCATCCTCCCTCCCTGTGGCAGTTGCAGTTGTTTCAGCACCAGATGTTGTGGGCACACAGGGAGGTGTTGACTGGTTGCTGCTCATCTGGCGGAGGCATTGTAATATGTCGCTATGCACCGCCGTCATCTCTTGCAGTGTGTCCCACTTGGACTCCACGCGGGACATGTGTAAGTCCAAGCGGGCATGATGGGCAGCCTGCTGCTGTTTAATGTCCCTGAGGTGCCCCACTACCTGGCTGAACTCTCCGGTGCTGGACTGGTACGCATCGACTATGCGTGCCAGTTGTGGGTCATCATGCAGTCCAGACCCCTCTGCGATCAGCGACCTATGTCTCCCACCCCTCCCACCACCCCTGGCGACACGTGCAGTACCTGAGGTGGCACGCACAGGTGACCCTGGGCCCCCTTGGGGGTTGTTGGTGGTGTTGGTGTCCATAGCCCCACGTTGGTCCAGGGTCCCTGTGCTGGTGGTGGTGGTGCTCCTTGGTCTGTCCGTGTCGGCAGGGGTGGTATGTGTGTTGACAGTCATTGGAGGGGTGGGTGCAGGGGGTGCAGCTGGTGGTCCTGCTGGTGCTGCATGATGACTTGCTCCGGAGGTGCCAGGTAGGTCTTCGTCATCCGAGGAGGGCAGAGGCTGTTCCACACCAGTGAGCTCCGTTTCCCCTTGAGCCTGGGACGGGGACTCCTCAGCGTCTGCTGCTGTGTCCCCATCATCACCTGTTTTTGGGAGACACACACAATGTATGTTATGTTTCTGCAGGCATCAATGGTTGACACACCTGACAGTTGTGACTGTACCTCTGGATGCGGGCCTGTACATTGCATTGTCCTAAGTTGTCACAGTCAGAGGTTGATATTGGTGTAGCACATTGTCCTGCATACTTTGGGCATTTCTATATGAATGTTGGGGTGTGTACATGGTCTGCATTGGTTGTATTTGGTTGACATCCGGCCCTCCTTCCCACCCAGCCAGATATTCCACCATGGAACGTGCTTCCATTGCAGGGAGTGCAAGTTGTCTTTCAGGATGTCAGTCAGTGGTGTCCTGCTGTTGGTTGGTGCACAGTTGCCAGCAGGGCCTTGTGCTCCCCACAGCAGTACCCAGTGTCAGCCATCTTGTCAGTTCTTTTCCACTCCCTGTGATGTGCGCATGGTTCAGGGTGGTGTTGATGGGACAGTTGTGGGGGTGACCAATATCTGTGACTACCACTCCCATCATGCTATTGCCTCCACCCCACTTCCCAGCATGCCCATACTTACTTGCTTTTGGGTGGACTTCACTGTGTGTGCATGTGAGAGCAATGGCAAGATGGCTGACAGTGGTGTCCTGCTGTTGGTTGGTGCCCAGTTCCCAGCAGGGCCATGTGCTCCCCACAACTGAGCACCAGTGTCAGCCATCTTTGAAGTGGCTTTTGACTCCCTGTGAGGTGTGCATGCTTGGGTGTGAGCTTGCTGGGCCATGTGGGTGGGGGATGTTGGGCTGTGACTACCACTCCCATCATGCAATTGCCTCCACCCCCTTCCCAGCATGCCCATGCTTCCTTCCTTTTGGCTCTGCTTCCCTGTGGGGTTGTGTGCCTGTGCTGACAAGATGGCTGACAGTGTTAACCTGGGGTTAGTTTTGCTACAAGTCCCATGTGTGTCCCTGTGCTTCACACAGCATGACCCAGGGTTGTGGTTCTTTGTGGGATATTTGATTAGAGTGTGAGGCAATGCATTCTCCCAGGTGAGTTGTGTGGAGTTTGTGTTAGGGGTGTGTGTGAGAAACGCTGCTGGTAACTATGGTCAGAGCTGTCAGTCCTCCTTCCCACCCAGCCAGATATCCCACCCATGGAACGTGCGTCCATTGCAGGGAGTGCAAGTTGTCTTTCACGATGTCAGTTAGTGGTGTCCTGCTGTTGGTTGATGCCCAGTTGCCAGCAGGGCCTTGTGCTCCCCACAGAAGTACCCAGTGTCAGCCATCTTGTCAGTTCTTTTCCACTCCCTGTGATGTGCGCATGGTTCAGGGTGGTGTTGATGGGACAGTTGTGGGGGTGAACAATATCTGTGACTACCACTCCCATCATGCTATTGCCTCCACCCCCCTTCCCAGCATGCCCATACTTCCTTCATTTTGAGTGTACTTCACTGTGTGTGAGTGTGACAGCAATGGCAAGATGGTTGACAGTGGTGTCCTGCTGTTGGTTGGTGCCCAGTTCCCAGCAGGGCCTTGTGCTCCCCACAACATAGCACCAGTGTCAGACATCTTTGATGTGGCTTTTCACTCACCTGGTAGGTGTGCATGCTTTAGTGTGTGCTTGCTGGGCCATGCGGGTGGGGGATGTTGGGCTGTGACTACCACTCCCATCATGCTATTGCCTCCACCCCCCTTCCCAGCATGCCCATGCTTCCTTCCTTTTGACTCTGCTTCCCTGTGGGGTTGTGTGCCTGTGCTGACAAGATGGCTGACAGTGTTATCCTGGGGTTAGTTTTGCTACAAGTCCCATGTGTGTCCCTGTGCTTCACACTGCATGACCCAGGGTTGTGGTTCTTTGTGGGATATTTGATTAGAGTGTGAGGCAATGCATTCTCCCAGGTGAGTTGTGTGGAGTTTGTGTTAGGGGTGTGTGTGAGTGGAGCTGCTGGTAACTATGGTCAGTGCTGTCAGTCCTCCTTCCCACCCAGCCAGATTTTCCACCATGGAACGTGCTTCCGTTGCAGGGAGTGCAAGTTGTCTTTCAGGATGTCAGTCAGTGGTGTCCTGCTGTTGGTTGGTGCACAGTTGCCAGCAGGACCTTGTGCTCCCCACAGCAGTAGCCAGTGTCAGCCATCTTGTCAGTTGTTTTCCACTCCCTGTGATGTGAGCATGGTTCATGGTGGTGTTGATGTGCGCATTGTGAGGGTGGGCAATATCTGTGACTACGACTCCCATGATGCTATTGGCTACACTGACTTGCCCAGCATACACAGGATTCCTTCCTTTCAGTGGGCTTCACTGTGAGGTGGTGTTGTAGTGGTGGCTACATGTCTGGATGTGTTTGTTAGTTATATTTGTGCCACTGCCTAGCTGTAGTTGTAGTTGTGTTTGTACATGTGATGACACAGTTACATATCACTATGAGATGGCATGTGTTGTGTTTATCTGACTGACATACACATTTTGGGATGATTCTGTTCTGGTTGCTGTGTATTTGCTAAGGGTGCATGGTTTGACTCTCCCCATGACAATGATGTGTGTGTATTGTCGCACAATATTGTGTACATTTGTTGTGTACTCACCAGGCTCTGGGATGTTTTCTAGTCCATATACGCTCACTGGTGGTAGGATGGCCCGCACCTTCTCCTCCCAGGGCCTGAGGTATACTGGTTTGGCAGGAGGGCCACTGCCGGTGTGTTGGCTCAAGAGGTAGTCCTTCTTCAACAGGTCCCTGACCCTCCTGCGCACGTCATACCACCTGTTCTGGATGTCTCCCTTTGTGCGCAAACATGGTGATTGTGCGTTCACCCTGTCGACAATCCTCTCCCACATCTTGGTTTTCTGCGACATGGGTGTCTGTTGGACCAGTGTACCAAACAGCTGTGGCTCTACCCTGAGGATCTCATCTACCAGGACTTCCAATTCACTATCTAGGAACTTTTGATTCTTCTTTGGGGGCATGGTGATGGTGGTGATGGTGAGTGATGTGTGTGTTGGTGTGCAAGTGAGGGTGTGTGAGTGTGTGTTTTGCTGGGTGTATGTGAGGGTGCTATTTGTTGAGGTGCTGATGGTGTGTGGCTTGTGTGATGGATGAGCTGTGGGTGGGTGTGTGGTTGCTGTCTGTTGAGTGCTGGCAGGTAATTTGAATTTGCAAAGGATCATGGTAGGGATTTGTGTCCTTTATATGGGTGGAGTTGTGGGTGTGTCTTTGTTCCCTGTTTCCCCCCCCAGTATTTATTGGCTTTGTAATTGCTTGTTTGGCCTTTTTTTGTGTGTTTTTCCCTTTGTACTTTTTGTGCATGTAGGAGACGTTCTTGTGACCGAGTCGGACCCTGCAGTTGTCTCGTGCGAGCTTCTCCGAGTCGTTCACGCTGTGTTTGTGCTGTTTTCTATGCTGCGTACGCGTCGGTCGTGGTGTATTGGGTTGCTTCGGCTCGCAGTTTTGTATGCGTGTCGGTCGTACGGCTTGGGCTCCGTGCGACTCGGTCGTGTTTTCCATGCGTTGCATCGTACTTGGCGGGTAGGAGTTCGCGGGTACGTTTCGTTCGGGATTCTTCCTGGTGCGTGTCGGTCGGTTCGATTCGCGTGGTTTTCCGGCCGGATAGCTGTTTTCCACGCGGCTCGGTCGTTCGGCTTGTGTTCCGTATGAGTCGGTCGGATTTTGCACGCTTTTCATCGTACTTTGCGGGTCGGGCTGCACCGGTACGTGTCGGTCGGAATTAATTCCGGCTCCGAGTCGGTCGGTACGTTTTCCGGCCCGAATCGGAATCGGCCCCTTAATGTGTAAACTGATTTGTGCAATTTAATGTACGCCATTGTTTGTCTACATTCGGACAAGTGACCCAGATGTGGAGTCTAAATTGAAATCAGAGTCAAAGAAATGTAATGTTTTTCCAGTTATCATAGAAGTGAGCATAGTTCCAGGTTCAAGACATACTGTGAAAAGGGAGGTTTGGGATTTGACAAGAAAAGGCATTGGGCTTATTAAAAGTGCTAAGCCAATGCACTTTACATTAAAACAGGGAGCAATATATCCACCTATACCACAATACAGACTTTCTCATGAAGTTGAGGAAGGAATTAGCCCATTGATTGAGAAGATGGTGTAACAGGTTATCTTAAGGAAAGCTTTGGGTGCCCTTGTGGCACACCTATAATAGGGATACAAAGAGCCAATGCAACTCAGCGGATGGTAGGAGATTTAAAAGCAATTAATGATTTAGTGGTCCCATGTTGTCCAGTAGTCCCAAATCCAGCAGTGACATTTGCAGTAATTAATTTATGTTCAGCATTCTTTTCCATTCTTCTTCAGGAAGTTATTCAGTACTTTTTAGCCTAAAAAATAAAAAGCAATAATGTGAGACAAATTGCGACAAGGGTATACAGAATCACCATTAACCTTTACACAAGTTCTCAAGAAAGATCTAGAGGCACTGAGTGAGTCAGTGCCTGTTCCAATTTATTGATGACCTTATGATCGCTGCAAAAACAAGCTTGAAAATTAGACACAATTGCATTGTTAAATTATTTAACCGAAGAGGGACACAAGATCTCACCAAAGCACTTACAGTACTGTTAGGTAGAAGTTACTTATTAAGCACACCAGGTTCAGAAAGGGAGAGAGGAATATGCCCAAAGTGTGCATCTCTATAGCTCTGATAATCAGTCCCCCTCATACAGAGATGTATGAGTGTCCCTAGGAATGGTGGACGACTGCTGTAAGATGATTCCCAATTTTTTTTAACTGCTAACCTATTGCAGAAACTGACCCATAGTAACATAGATCATCGAGTTTCCTGGGATGGGGAAAACATGCAGGCTTTCCTGGAGGTGAGACACGCACTGTGTACAGCATCCACCTTTGGAATACTGGATTATGGAAAATTGTTATTTGTATATTGTCATGAAAGAGATGGGTGCTCTCTTTCTATTCTCACTCAATAGCGTGGCAATGGAAAAATACATTTTGCATATTTTCTGGAACCCTAGATCCAGTTGCCGTTGCTTTACCTGGGTGTTTTAAATCTGACGCAGCTACAGCTGTAGCCATCACCCAAAGTGATTCAGTGGTTTTGGGTCATATGTTAATTGTATTTCTTCCACACTCAGTGGAAACTCTTCTGACATGAAGTAGGACCCAACATCTAACTAATGCATGACTGACTAAAAAGGAGCAAAAGATTCTTGCAGCCCCAAATGTGTCAATCAGAAGATGTGGTACTTTAAATCCGGCTACTCGTTTAGCTCTTCCAGAAGTGATACTGACAATGATGAAGAATAACATGATTATTTGGAGGTATCAAAACTACTCACAAAACCAAGACATGACATACAAGATGTGCCATTGAATTCAGCTGATATGGTTCTATTTGCCAATGGCTCTTTAGGAGACATTAAAAGAGATCTGCGTGCACCATATGCTGTTTGCTCATTAATGTACATTGCTGAAACTTCATATTTGTCCAATGAATTTTCTGCACCGGTTACTGGGCGTATTGCTTATACTAGAGCATCAGTGTTGCTCACGCAGAAACGTCAATGTTCTTTTGGAGTTATGCATTCTTTTGGCCAGTTGTGGTCACACCGTTTGTGTGCGACTTACATATAATTACCGTTCATGACCTCTGCTGAAGCACCAATTCTAAATGAACTCTTGATTTATTGTGTTCTTCGAAATTGCCATCTAAAATTGCAGTTGGACATGAAATTGATGAGGTCAAAAAAGGAAATAATTATGCAGATGCATTTGCACATTATTTTGCAGCACTGGGCACTGCATTGCTAATGTGGGTTGATATCCACCCAGCACCTCTTCTTACTTGTGTGTCAATACAAGCACAAGATGAGTTGAGGGAAGTTCAAGGTACAATGTCAGATGAAGAAAAGAAAGAATGGGAAAAAGCAGGATGTAAACAAAGTTCGGATGGTTTTTGGAAAGTAATGACGTTTTGCCAAAATGACTTTTTCCACAGGTGATTAGGTTATTTCATGAACCTTCATATGTGGATGATCAATACATTTAATCATCACTGGTTCAACCCTCATTTTAGGAATAATGCAGAAAGCTATTGTCAGAGATGCACAGTGTGTCAGCAAAGTGATTTTGGAAAGAGAATGCATGTAGCCATGAGTCATCTGTTAAAGGCACATTATCATTTTACTAAATTACAGGTTGATTTTGTAGAAATCCCACCATGTAATAATCTTGTTTTCAAAGCAGGCAGCGGCAGCTCCTCCGTTAAGGCAGAGGAGCGGCATTCCGCCTGCTGCGAGCGCAGCAGGCACACACATCAATGAAATGGTAATAAATACCATTTTATTAATGTGTCCCAGGCTCGTGCTGTTACAGCGCGAGAGCCGGGGATAGGACTGATTAGTGCAATTACACTATTACTTCAGCCCCGCCCAGTGCGTATGTCAGATTGGCTGACTGCCTTCAGCTGGCCAATGTGACCTGCACACTTCAGAGCCTGCAATCCCAGGACTGAGAAACAGCTGAGGGATTGCAGCCGCAGGCCCCCAGCCTCAAAATGAGCGCTGGGTTAGCCTGCTCCAACCAATCCAGGATTGGTTGGTTTTGCGTTGTACAGGGGAGGAAGTCCCTCCCTTTCTGCTCGAGGCGGAGGAGAGCCTTAGCGCGCCAGGATGAAGGAGACCTTATTTAGAGCCTGCGTGCCAGCATACATGGTGAGTGTTTTGGGCATCATGTCCCACCATAATGCAATGTTGCCAGCCGTAGCTGAAAGTGGGATGAGGCATATCACCAAGGAGATGTGATGCACTGACTGTTGCAAAAAATTGTTGCTCAGGGGATTGATTTTTAGATACAGAATGCCATTTACATTTGAGCCAGACAAGACTGAACACTTCAAGAATGATATCATGAAGGTGATCTGTGATGCACTGGGCATTGAGCAAAAATGTCACTGTAGTTATCACCCATAATTATCAGGAGTTGTTGAGGGACTAAATAGTATCTTAAAAAATAAAATGGCGAAAGTGTGCACATCTACTTGATTGAAATGGCCAGGTACACTCCCTCTGCTATTACTGAGTATGAGGGCTCTTCAGATCATTTTGGGGATGAACACAGCTGTGAAGTGCAGAGCTGTACCTTCTTTGACTCATGCATCACATACTCTGAGAGTGTAGGTGCCAGAAAGACGGTTATCTCAGGCTGTTGATAGCCAGACTTTAAACGTGGATAAAGAGTAGGGGTGACAGAAGAGGCAAGCAAAAGCAAAACAAATAAAGTTCCAGCACTGAAGATTCAATCGCAAGGCTAAAAGCAAACAAGAAAACAGACGTTTGAGTGGAAGTTCAGTTGCACATAATCAAACTCAAGAAAAACAAGGACAAACTGGAGGTGAGTGCTTCCAAACAAGAGCTATGCAAAGGAGTTATGCAAGTGGTGGTTCAAAAGTAGCTGAAGAAATAGGAGATAATGACCTGAAGAGCCAGAAGTGAGCACTGAAGAACTCTCAGAGGGAGGCACAACACATCAATCAACAGGACAAAGGAAGCCAAATAAGAAATTCACAACTCTTGAATGTGTGTACTTGGGAAGAATGGGAATAGAATCCAAAGACAATAACTTGAAAAATCTTCAATTTTTGTTGGAAGTCCAAAAGAACCACAGCAGAGTGGAAAAGACACTGAGAAATCCTCAGATGCTGAATAGGTTTTCCTGAAAAATACGTGAACTGTTGAAAATTTTTCATTCCTTGAACTGATTTTTGAAGGACTTTGCTTTTGAAATTGTTTTGTTTTTATAAGACAGATTGGACGAGAAAATGTCCATACAGAAATAGAAGATTTGCATAGCTTTCAAAGTAGTTTCAGTAGTTTTAATTTCGGCTGTTATTGTGCTGTTTGTGTACTCATTTCCTAATGTAAGAAATCTCTCAACACTAATAAAGAAAATAATGCTAGTAAAGAAAAAAATGCAAAAAAAGATTTATTAGATGCTGGAATTAATAATGAGAATGATTATTTAGTTAATACCTATATAGGATTGTTATAGAATTATATAGAAATCATGAATGTTGCTAGTAGCGATGTTTGCACACATCTCCCTACTTCTGTTTCTGAAGGTGTGACTTACATACAATTACCTTTGCCCAAACTGTTGTCTTGTTCAGTATATTACTCAATAATAATGTAGCAATATATTTTAGAGGAAGTTTAAATAGACTGTGATGTTTCAATAGTATAATTATTGGGTACTGCAAATCATTTCATTTCAGCTTCTATACTGTTTCAGTGTGCCATTATAAAATGTGATAACGTAAAGAATATTTGTTTTCCAGAGATAGGTTTGTGCACACTAATTGAAGCAGAAAGTCATTTTATTAGAGAATGTAATTATCAAAGTCAGAACATTAAATCATTAGGTTCTCGAATAATAGGATTTCAGTCTAAAAAGAAGCTGTGATTAAGAACCCACAAATACATCTTAGTATTATCATTTTGAAAGAAAAAGAGGGACACATGTATAACACATCCCGAGAAAAATTATGAAGTCAAAGTAGAAAAGTATAAATATACATTTACTTAGCTTATAAATAGTATTACTTTTTTGGTGCTTGTACTCTGTTTAGAGGCATTTACCATGCATCTAAAAACTGCTTATTTTAATCTTGCTATGGACTTGACAGGGACTTGTTATTTGGCATCTAATATTTATATGTAAATAGTTTGAAAGATTAGCTTTTATGTAGAATAAAGCATGATAGTACAGGGGAAAAGTTTTGGGATTTTGTTTCTGTAATGATTCCTCCTATACAGGTTGCTTTAAATGACATGAAGATTAGAAAGCTGTCTACTTTAATAGAGCGTTCAGCGAATAACACAGCACGTTCACTAGCTAGTATCAATGGATGCTTGCAATTAGAAACAGATTAACTCAAAACAGAATGACTTTAGATATGGTTTTAGCAAAGGATGAAAGCATTTGTAAGGGAATTAAGACTCAATCTTGCGCATATGTGCCAGATAATTCTCAGAAAATGAATAGCTATATTGAGAATTTCACTAACATCACACAAGGAGCCCACCCATATTAGCAGCAACTGAAATCTGGAATCAGATTGGTTCATGGTTAGGAGGGTGTGGTAAATAGGTATCAGAAGTAGTTGCTGTTTCACTTGGTATAATATTATTAGTTGCGTTAGGTATTTCTCTAACATTTAAAAATTGTAAAGTTACTTTTAGCGTATTTTTTAACATGAAGTGCAAGAGGAAGAAGAAGACAAGAAGAAGTGCAAAAGAAGAAATCAAGCTTGTTAAAAAAAAACAGCTGAAGCGTACAACAGATTAAAAATTTTCACAATGAAAGAATCTATATGGTCGGTGTTGGACCTGGCCCTTTCTGCAGGGTCATCCCCAAACTTTTTGCCTTCAATCCCCCTATTTTTACTTAATTTGGTTTTGTTGGCCTTAGGACTCTGTGTACTTTACCACTGCTAACCAGTTCTAAAGTGTTTGTGCTCGCTCCTGTAAACATGGAAAAATTGGCTTACACCAAAATCTGCATATTTACTTATAAGCCCCTAGTAAAGTGGTGCTAAATGTACCTAGGGCCTGTAAATTAAATGCTACTAGTGGGCATGCAGCACTGATTATGCCACCCACTTAAGTAACCCTTTAAACATGTCTCAGGCCAGCCATCCCAACCTATGTGTGCAGTGTTTAGCTGCCATTCAGACCTGTCAAAATAAACCTTTATCTAGGCCGAAACCTTCCGTTTTAATACATAAAAATCACCCCTAAGGTAGGCCCTGGACAGCCCAGAGGCGAGGTTGCAGTGTATTTAAAAAGCTAGATATGTACTTTTAAGTTTTACATGTCCTGGTACTGAAAAAATCTTACATTTGTTTTTCACTACTGCAACACTTACCTCTCTCACAGGATAACATTGGAGTTACCGTATTATATTTAATAAGTTGTAATTTCCAAGTGGGAGCAGGTAACCAGTTCATGTTTTGTGTCTTTGGAATTATAATGAAAAATCCTAACATGGTAAAGTTGGATTTTAAGTTACAACTTTGAAAATACCACTTTTAGACTGTTGTCATTTTCCTGCCTTAGCTATTTAGTTCCTGTAACCTGTCCCTGGGTCACATGGCTTAGTGTAGCTGACCGTTTGGCTTTGTGTATTCCTCCTAAACAGACACACACAACAGGGAGCTTAGGTGTGCCTGGATGGGCCATCAGTGGCAGGATGGGAGGGATTAGCTGGGCACAGCCCTACTTCCACTCAATTAGGTTGTGTCCTGCCTCCACAAAAAGGACTGCATACCCCCTGTGCTTAGACTGGAGTCATGGCAGGGAAGGCAGGATGCCTGGAGACTTCAAAGGGGATTTTTAGAAACTTCTCTCACCTTCCAGAGGAAGGGCACCAGGCGTAAACATTGGACCTCAGACACCACTTCTTCAGCACACTTCTGGACCTGTGGATACTCTGCCAGGAAGGAGTACTGCTGTGCTGCTGAAAGGACTGCCACTCTGCCTGACCACTGCCCTGCTGGACTACTGCCTTGCTGAACTGCTGTCTTGCTGCCAGAGTCAGAGGGATTGGACCTGTACTTTAACCCAGGACTCCCAGAGTGACTCCAAGGCTAGTCTGCTGGCCTCCTGTTCAGAGCCACAGGGACATAACAGGCTTACAACCACCTGAACCAGCACCCAGATCCAGCTGGAGCAAGCCTCAGACCCCCTCAGGTCCTGGACCCTTGGTGTGGCCTCGGAGAGGCTGAATTGAAGTTTTTGGGATCTTCGCAGTGACGAATAGGCCCATTGGCACTGACACTTTCTCACTCACACAGACCGTCAATGCAAAGTTCTGTCAGCCCAATCCTTCGTGCTATAGCATCAGCAGCTCACGGGGAGCGCCATCGCGAAGCACTTGCTCAACTGCTCGAAATGTCATCAGGATCTTTGCACTACAGCATCGCCCATCCGCAACGCCAGTTCTGCGCTTCACACTACCATCAGCGGCCATCCGCAACGCTTCCCTGCTCAACCCCGGCCCCCTACACCTTGAACAGGATTCTCTGCGCTGGACTGAGAAGGTAACTTTTCAGCGGGACTAACCTGGTCCCTGTATTCATCCTGTAGCCCATCGTGGTCAGCCTGAACTTGTAACTTTCTTCCGGTCTCGCATGACCAGATAGCCACGAGTGGCGCTTTGGGCTTTTTGGTGCTATTTACACTGACATCTTTAAAATTGCATATCTCCTGATCTACATATTGGATTTTTGTTGTTTTGGTCTTTTATTTCCTAAAATTATTCTATTTTTCCAAACTGGTGTGGGATCCATTGATGGTGTGTTTTCACTGTGTTACTATTTGAAGTGTTGCACAAAGTGAGCCTGACTGCTCTGTGCGAAGCCCTCTGAGGGTTGAGCACAGGTTAATTAATTTACAATTTGCTTGTGACTTCAACCTGAGAATAATTGTGGTTGCTGCTTCAGAAGGGTTTCATCCCCCTCAACCAGTAACCCAATTTCTCACAGTCATATATGAGGACAA
The DNA here is from genome assembly GCA_963921515.1 of Calotriton arnoldi. Taxonomy (NCBI): domain Eukaryota; kingdom Metazoa; phylum Chordata; class Amphibia; order Caudata; family Salamandridae; genus Calotriton; species Calotriton arnoldi. The sequence continues at coordinate 714,313 of CAWUFW010000707.1, forward strand.
TGATATTGTAAGGTTATAGGGATGTTGTGATATTTTTCGATTATCAGAGGGAGTGGTTAAGGAAGTTAATTCATAAGTTAAAAAATGTATTAAACTTTTTATACTGCTAGCTGTAGACCTTTAAATAACGTACATGACTAAAAATGTGCATGACTTCCTCTCTCTGTAAAATAGAAAAATAAAGGGGTCCATTACAATAACCGGCGGAAAAAATCCGCCATCCACCATAGCCTGAAAAAACCGCCCGCCTGCACCATAGGAATAGCGACCGAGCAATCATGATGCCGCGAAGCAATCTACGCCCACGGCGGAAAAAACACACAAAATTCCACCCGTCCAATCCAGAGTAGAAGATCATCCGTCCGCCACGGACGCAATCCCGCACGAAAACCCAAATCCGCCAGCCCCGCCGAGCGAGACAACGACCGTGAAATCATGATCTCCCAGACATGAGCGCGGTAAATCCACAGATTCCCCGCCCGCCACCGTGAACAACAGTGATGAATAAATGACACGGCGGAAGGCCTGGCGCCCACGTCCGTGCACGGAAATCATTGGCAGAACAAAGAAACACACATGACATGGCCAACAAGTCCACACAGCAAACTACGCCAAAATACCCAAACACAGAACACATCCCAAAGATACCACCCCCCTGGCAAAAACAAATAAACTACAAATCCCAGGACACCAGACACAACACACCTGAAAACGACAGCCCATCATGACACACCCACATAGGTAAGTACAAAAGCAGCCCCTTCACAGACCACAATCCCTTACACCACTACAAAGCGAAGACGCCATCAGAGAACCCAGACAGCCCCAAAGGAAAGCAGCACACCACACGCACGCACACATCACACTCATCACCAACACCAACACCACCATCACCACTCAAACTACGGCACCACGAACACCCTGCACATCACACACCACACACCACACACCCACCACACCAGCACCACATATACCAAACCGCACACCATGGCAACACAAAGAATGCCGAAGTACACTGCCACTGAGTTGACGGTCATGGTCGACGAGATCATCAAGGTGCACCCACAAATCTATGGCAACCAGGTCCAACAGACACCACTAGCCAGCAGACACAGAATGTGGAGAAGGATAGTAGATCAGGTGAATGCAGTTGGGAACGTGCCACGCAACAAGGGTGAAATCACAAAGAGGTGGCACGACCTGAAATGCGTGGTCAGGAAGAAGGAGGCCAAGAATCGTGAGCTGGCTGACAGGACTGGCGGCGGGAATCCAGCGCCATTCAAGACCTTCAAGGCGTGGGAGGAGAAGGTGCGAGGCATCCTACATCCGGAGAGTCTCACCGGAATACCAGGGGGAGTGGAGGCTGGTAAGTACAAACAAATGTATACCAGCACACTGCTATGCACTGTCATGCACTACCAGAATGCCATAGCTCCGAGGCCCAAACACCCCCATGTCCAGCACACAACACACAAGACATCTCTCACACATGCAACAGACACTCCCACACACTCAGCCCAAAGGTACCAACAAACAAAACCATGGGGGCATGTGTACAGTCAGCCAGCACCACAACTCCCACCAGGTCACCTTGCACCCCAGATGTGCAGGAAGGAGCACTCCCCACACCCACACACACGTGTCAGCCATAGCTGCACTAACCAACAAGTAACAGGTAAGTAGCCCTACCACAAAGTCCGTGTATCGGATGTGGAACTGCAGAAGTACAACACCCAACAGGCCCCTAGTCCTACAGCGCACCAAGGTGGAGCACTCCCCACACCCATGTGTCAGCCATTGCAGTGCACACCTTCACCCGACAGGTAGATATGTTTCCCTACATGGAGGGGTGTCTGTGGGTGCTAAGCAATGACCACAACTCACAACACGGCCCCCACTCCCACAGATCAGCAAGATGGAGCACCCCACCCTCCCATAACCATGTGGTAGCCATTGCATTGCACCCTCCAAACCAACAAGTAGGTAGACTACTGTACAGGGCGGGGTGTCTGTAGGCATGAGGACTGTACTACGACTAACATTTGGGACATGTCACGTAGCAGAGGAACAGGTAGCACTGCACCCTGTCATAACCATGTGACTAATGTGCACACGGACATGAATTACAGAGTCAGAGCCCACATGAGGCATGTCAAATACACTAACACGTAAGGAGTCACATCTGCATGCACAAGTCTCACTGGAGTACTGACCCACATGGCGTGCACTGTGCCAGTCATCACACACATCAGCAACACCATCGAAGTCTTGTCCATGTAGTCGTGTCTGCTTGTTCCCTTGACATTGTACAACATCACCCATGTAAGTCTATCTTGTCTCAATGTAACAGAGTGGGACCCCAGTAATGTCACATACACCACTGGACCCATGAACCACACAGCTACACAATGCACATTCAAAATCTCATCCATCTCATCCCTAAGCCCCAGTGTCATGTAAGGTATATCATCTAAACAGTTGTCCCATATACAGTAGTACAGCAAAGATCCCTGCCGATGACCAAACATGTGTCTGCAGTGTCTGAAGCACACGTCACACTGTGATTTACAACATACCTAAAATAGTCTACACACCAAGAGCACTGCATTGCCGCACATGGCTGAGGGTAGCACGCACACCAAGGAATTGTCCCATCTGCAATACGTTGTGTGGCACACAACCATCACTCACACATCACAATGCTTGCAGTGTAATGTCCCCAAATGATAACAGTGAGCAGATATGCTGGGTATGTCAGACATACACACACCTTTGTCTCTGCAGTGTCGTGTGGGCAAAACACATGTCCCCTTCTGCACCCATATGTCACAGTATGTACCCCAAAACATATTTAATCTCAAAAGCGTTCATGGGGCTGTACCCCTTTTGCCATCTGCGTTTCTAAGCGTTTCATTTGAACCCCAAAAACATATTTCATCTCAAAAGCGTTCATGGGGCTGTACCCCTTTTGCCATCTGCGTTTCTAAGCGTTTCATTTGAACCCCAAAAACATATATCAGCTCAAAAGCGTTCATGGGGCTGTACCCCGTTTCCACCAAAGCCACAAAATGTAGGGGTACTGCAACACACACCGATTGGCATTCCAAATCCATCCCATGCCATATGCACCCATCACACTATTCCATTGCCTTGATCATGCACACACATTGCAGAGCCATACACACGCATCTGGGAAATCAGTGCATAACTGTGCACAAACTGTGAATGTCAGACATCTAACACAAACCTTGCAAGGTGCAACACAATAACCTTTCATCTCCGCCCCACAGGTGACGAACAGCATGATGCTGGAGAGGGAGACAGCAGCCATCACAGCCAGTCCACAAGCCCTCCACACGGACTCACGGATGTGGAAGACCTGGACACCTCTTCGGACGAGGACACCCGACCAGGCACATCTGGTCTGGCAGGGCGCAACCGCTCCCCAGGACCCCTCCTACCCACCAACCCATCTCCCAGGGTTGGTGACCAGTCCCAGGCCCCTGCTGCCATGGTCATTGCGGCCACCACCACCATCGCAACCACCACCACCAGGGCCTCCCTGACCTCTAACCCTGCGCAAGGTGTTGTACGCACGTTGACATCGACCCTGGGAGCGACAACGAGTCCCCGGGTGACCACTGTGGCGAGTGGGCAGGTCGGTGGCAGCAGTACAGGTGGGAGGAGCAGGGTCAGGCCAACGCCATCTGAGCCTGGGAGCCAAGCCCTGCCGCAAATCGCCAGAGTCCTTGGGGCCTATGAAGATGCCCAGGGACAATGGGCCCGCTCATCTGCCGATACGCGGGAAGTCCTTGGGGTGTTGAGGTCCATGGACGCCCATATGGGCCAATTCGTGACCCGTATGGGCCAACTAGTCGACCTCATGGGCCAGCTAGTGGTGGCGGTAAGGGCCCAATCAAGGCCAACCACACCACTTCCGCCACCACCTGCTGGGGCGCAGGGTCGTGCAACATCCAGTTCCCCTGCGTCCACAGCGAGTGGGCAATCCTCAGCCACCACCAGCAGCCCACAACAACACCCCCCCTCCCAAACATGGAAGGGGTCGTCCAAAGAGGAAACAGGTGTCCAGAGAAGACTTCGCACACTCTAAACGCCAGTGAGTCAGCCAGCCACGGTGGCCATCTACTGCATTCACTTGGACTACTATCCTACCCCACACTGCCATGTGAATGGCATGTGTCTGTCAGACTGTGGACCCAGAACAACATGGGTACACCTTGACCATCACGCGGACATGTCCGTCAACTCATTGTTCCAGCATGCACCACTTGTGTGATCACCTTGCCCACAATCACATGTCACTGCTTTAAATAAATACACCTGGATCACATTCTGTCTTATCTGCTCTGTGTTTAATCAAAGATGTGCAACCGTCCCCATGATCAGAAATGCATCTGTAGTGTGGTATGTCGATAGGCCAGGAGAGGCTGTAGGGACCTAGGGGGAAAAACAGAACAAGAGTCCATTGAATGTGTGTGTCACACACTCATCACACAGTACTTGTCATCAAGTGCAAGCAATGTACACACATCTCACAGAGCAACAGGGCACAATGCTACAGCCACTGTCAGTGGCATACTACCCTGGACAGGGACCATTGCCACACAGCACTCAGTGAACAATAGGCCGCAGTGACAATGCACACATACACCTACACAACTACAGCAACATCAGCCGTCGTACATGGTCACTCACCGTCAAGTGAAGTAGCGGGCGATGAGCTGCTGGCGCTCATTCACTGCTTCCTCCTCTCCACTGTCCTCATCACTGGACACGGCCTGGTCTGCAGGCGGGGGCCCTGGCTGATCACCGTCATCCACTATCAGGGGGATCTGCCTGCGAATCGCGAGATTGTGCAGCATGCAGCATGCCACAACTATCTGGCACACCTTCTGTGGGGAGTATGCCAGTGCACCCCGGTGCGGTCCAGGCATCTGAATCTGGACTTCAGGAGTCCAAATGTCCGCTCCACCACACGTGTGGTCCTCCCATGTGCCTCATTGTATCTGACATCAGCTGGTGTCCTAGGATTACGGAGTGGGCTCAGCAGCCAAGGCCCGTTAGGATATGCAGAGTCACCTGGGTGTGAGAAACACAGAGAATCGTTGCAATTCCAACAGGATACAAGACAGCATGTCACACCCAGCACGCTACACGAGTATGCATACCCACCAACAATCCATGCACGGTCCGGTTGAAGATTGTCCATCATTCGTGGGAGGATGCTGTGGCGCATGATGTGCGAGTCATGGACGGATCCGGGAAACTTCGCACACACGTGTGTGATTATCATGTCCGCCAGGCACACCATTTGCACATTCAGGGAGTGGAAATGTTTCCGATTCCTATAGATGTGCTCCATGGCCTGTGGTGCTACAAGGCCAACATGGGTGCAATCAATAGCACCAACAACGTGGGGGATGCGTCCAAGGGTATAGAAAGCACCCTTCACTGCCGCCAAATCACGAGCCCTGGGGAATCGGATGTACCCGTTCCTGTACAGCATCATAGCTGACAGGACATCCCGTAGCACCATGCTGAACATGGGCTGGGACATCCCACCTCCACTGCCCACCGTGTGTTGGAAAGATCCGGTGGTGAAAAAATGCAGTGCAGCCATCACCTTAGCCGTGGGGGTGAATGCTGTCGGATACACCCTGCGAGGACGAAGGTAGGGTTCCAGCATTGCACATAGGTGATGCAGGGTGGGTCGGTCCAGACAGAATTTCCTGATAACCTCCACATCCTCCATGTCTGCCAGCAATTGGTAGGGGCGATGTATGTTTGGTCTCCTCCTAGGACAGATGGAAGTGGACACATGTCAATGCGACACACCACATGGCATTTCCACATACACAAAACTAAAATTACTGACAAAACTATGGAATCACAGTACAGCTGACAAGTAGGGACAGCACAGCTACAATACTTTTACACAGGTCCCCTTACCAATGGCAATGACCACTGACACCAACCATTGCTATGAGCATGCACATGGGGATTTAGGCCACAATAGCTTGAAAGGCATGATGATCAATCCAGACTGCATATGTGTGAAGCGGCAACACCACGGCAATATACCTAGCTGCTGTGCCTGACACAGCTTCCGAGGCTGGGTGAGTATGGCACACACCAACAACACAATGTACACAGGCTGAGCGGCCCAAACAAGTGGGTCCTGTTGCACCACGGGATATGAGACAGTCAATGATGTCCCTAGTTCACCCAATGTACAGCACTGTACACATCACACCTCCAACACACATTGACAGGTGTACACATTGACAACTCCATGACAACACAGCTGTGTGAATGCAAACACACATCACAAGTGACACGTAACGTTGCACGTGCCAAGTGGGAGATGTACATTGAGAAATATGGCATGTGTGTGCATATGCACATACCATGCTAATGTGTACATGATGATGTGCCAACAGACATGTGGAGGCTGAGCACTGTCCGTCAATGCCAATGCACACAGCATGAAGTGGCCCTGTCTAGTGTGGACATGCTCCCACACACAAATCATGGCCAGACCTGCAAATGCATGGCGCACATTAAACTGTGGATTCCACATGGCACCTGCGGACTGTACCCGCAATGGACCATGCCCTTGAGGCCAACTCTAATAGCCCTCGCGGTTACATCCTGCCTGTTCGACTATAGAGGTAAGCGTACCAGGACAGCTCGGAGCAGGCCATTGTGTACAATTGAAGTAAGCAGACATGGTACACCAATCGCAGCAGCTTGGACCCACTGAGACAGCCCCAGGGGGCTACATGAGTGTGGGAGGGAAACCGGCATTACCACAGCTTACAGGGACTGCTGCCTGGCATCCCTCAACAACACCTGCTGCTGCTGCCACCTGTCCACCTTCATGTCGACGACTCGGAAGATATGTCCAGCTCCACTCAACAGCGAGGAGCTGGAGATCCTGGATTCCGAGCTCCACGCACACTGCCCAAGGCTATGTCTTGCAGAAGTTTGTGTGTAAGGCAACTACAGTGTGTGTGGGAGTGCATGTGGGGGACACACATGTCGCTGATCCGCAGCACTATGAGTCAGAGCTTGTGGGGTTCCAAAATGCACTGCTTACCATGCTTGCTACAGGTGGAAGGGGTATGTAGGCTCTCTGGCGCTTTCCCATGCATGTCCCTCCCGAGTGGTGGTACATGGCATTTACATGTCAGACATCCAGTGACGCAGCCACTTGGCAATGCAGAACTCAGGGCAGTTATTGCTTTTGTGAATGGCTGGCTGGGGCCCTGCTGGCCTTCTCAGTCTCAGCAGACCTGGGCTGCACATTGACCGCCCAATACTAGAAGGAAACAACACTGACTGTACAGTGGGTTACATGTGTCTTCAGTTCACAACCCTCCGGAAATGCGCATACTCAGCCCTGTCGATTGTACACTCCAGGCCTTGTGATAGGGATGTGTGTGAGAGATAGTGGCACTGAATGTGACCTCCATTGCGGGGTGAGCCATTCACAGGGCGAGTACGTTGAGGGCTGCGCAGTGTTGGACACAGTGAGTCCACCCACAAAGATGTGTTGCCTTGTGATCTATGTGTTGGTTTACCTGACAATGGACAGTAGATGTGGGCAGACTACACATTGCTCGATGTGCTGGCATCCTGCATGTGAATGGGATGGACAGGTACTGTGTACACACTCCCACCAGCATGCATTAACGTGTGGTGTACACATGCTGTAATGACATGTTGTAGTATCCTCAGGTCATGTCATTCTGTTCCCTGTACCTAGCTGCTCAGCCAGTGTGAGTGTTCCGTGTAGAATGTTAGTGTGAGTGGAATGCTTGGGTGCCTGTGTGTGTGGAGACAGTTGGGAAGATGGGCTGAGCAGCTAGGAGGCTGCTCCTGGTGGGGCCTGTTCCAGCTTACAGCAACTACTTAATAAACTACATCAACTACAACTCGGCTACGTCTACTTTGTATGCTGTACACGTGAGGCCAGCCCACTACATATTTATGGCGACGACGATGGGATACGAACCGTGTTTTACATACCAAATGTACCATTGTGTATTGTGAGGTACACAAGTTGGGAGTGTACCCACTGCTCGGGTGAGGGTCGCTCACCGGTGTAATGTTCATCACAGTTTTAAATGACATTTTGTTATTGCATGTCTTTTGTTCTTTTCCCTTACAGGAGGGTTGGTTTTGGGTACACTGTTCTTTGCTACATTTTACATTTATGCACCTCTACACAGGGGTGGGTTTATGGGTCATTCTTATCAGAAGTTGTTGATGATTGGGTTTGTTTCCCTTTCATTTTAGTTTGGGGCAGGACATTGGGTATTTAGTCCCTTATGGGAGTGGGTCTTAGTCCCATGTCTCAGGTTCACGCATTTTCTTATGTTTTATCCATGTCTGTGGGATGGGAGTGGGTTCAAGTCCCATTTCTCTTATTTACGGATTTGTTACTTTAGGTATGGGTTTTAGTCCCATTACCTTGTGTGCGTGTGCCACACTGTACCGCATTTGGTTATTTAATGATGCTGTACATGTCCTTGGGTTTTAGTCCCATGTGACACTACTAGTTACGCTCCTTGTTTTTGAGCTTATGTCATTCCTTAGAGTGGGTTTGATGTACATCCTTTCTTCTGGATGTCTGTGTTTGGAGTGTTAGTCCCAGTTACATGTTTGAACGTCATGTCGTATGTTTGTGTATAAGTCGCCCTGCGCTTCACTCTGTGCTTTTGCGTCGTTCTGTTGTGTCGACGTATTGTGTGCGTTAGTCACACTGTGCTGTTTTCTTGCTTGCACAAAGTTCTTGGGTGTTAGTCCCATGTAACGTTATATGTACAATTGGGTGTCAGTCCCAATCATTGTTTTTTCACTGGGGTTCTAGTCCCACAGTGTCCCTCACATGAGGGGTGGCGTATGGTGTTTTCGCCACAGTCTCCTCACGTGAGGTGTACTTCCTTGGGTGTTGTTCCACCCATTGTATTCTAGTCTGGGTTAAGTTTACCCTTTTCTTCTGTCTTGTATGTTTTGCTCACTGGTGTATGTGAGCTCTTATTACGCTACTTATTGTTTTTCAATTACTATGAAAGGAAGAGGATGGGTATAGTGCATGTGCATTTCTATTTCTCCATTCTTCTTTCTTTCTTCGTGCTTCCGTTTTCCCTCTCGTGATGTCATTCTTTGCATCCCTGGGTTAATGGATGGTTTACTTCATGTGTACATTATTGTGTATAGTTGTTTTCATTGTATAGTTGTTTTCATTTTTGTTTGGTTCTTTTTATTGTTCAATATAAAAGGGATAGGATATGTAGTATCCTCAGGTCATGTCATTCTGTTTAACCCTGGGCAAAGCACTACGCTACGCTCGCGTAGTTTGCGAAGTTTGCGCTACTTCGCACAACGCGAATTGCACGTAGCACAGTGCAAACACGCGTAGTGCAGCGGTCTTTTTTTGCTTGCTCGCGGTCCTCAACGTCAAGTTGGCGAACGCGAGCAAGCAAAATGACATCCCGGCGAGACTTTTTCCTCGTTCGCGGTCAGCAACATCAAGTTGCCGATCGCGAGCGTGGAAAATAAACCTCCCGGCGAGATTCTCAACGCGGGGAGGTCAGGTTTCTCATTGCGAGTGGTCGCGTATGCTCGCGACCGCTCGCGATGAGAAACTACCAGTCCGCGTTGAGAAAGCTGCCGCTCGAGTAAAAATCTACTCGAGCGGCAGTAAACGACAGCTCGCACTGTGCAAGATGCCGTTTTCAATGATTGCACAGTGCGGACAAGCATCCGGCACTGTGCAATCATTGCGAACAGTGCACTACGCAGTTCGTGTAGTGCTACGCGTAGCTCGCGTAGTGCGAACTGCACTTTGCGTAGCTTCGCGTAGCGCTACTTCACGAACTACGCACAGGCTTAATTCTGTTCCATGTACCTAGCTGCTCAGCCAGTGTGAGTGTTCCGTGTAGAATGTTAGTGTGAGTGGAATGCTTGGGTGCCTGTGTGTGTGGAGACAGTTGGGAAGATGGGCTGAGCAGCTAGGAGGCTGCTCCTGGTGGGGCCTGTTCCAGCTTACAGCAACTACTTAATAAACTACATCAACTACAACTCGGCTACGTCTACTTTGTATGCTGTACACGTGGGGCCAGCCCACTACACATGTCCGAGTACTTCTTGGCGCTGTCACACATCTCTGAGTATATTGGATGGGTTAGCATCATGCCACTGTGATTGCTGGATGTGGGTGATGATGAGAAGTGTATGAGTGATATTCCAACCCTCTTGTGTACCATCCCTGCAGTTGGAAGTCCCCCAGCCCAAGACCTTGTGATGAGCCATTGCATCCAAGTTGATGCCTCTGTGTATGTGTAACCGACAGTGCAGCCAATTCCACAAAGGGTGTGACGTCTTCTGCCGGATGAGCGACTACGTGGCGGAGACGAATCGGGGGATGCCCCCTCGTATTGTCAGGTTAGCACGGCGCTGCATTTCACCACTAATGGTCTGCATCTTGACAGTCACACAGCCTGTGCCGGATGCACGTGTGTAGGGGCATCAGCAGCAAGCAAGTGTACAGTATAGTGGGATGGTGTCTTTTGGTGTGAGAGGCAGCATGTGTCCACAGCCTACCCATAATCTGGGTAATGTGATGTTTGCTGTGTGATGCAGTGGGTTGTAAGTGTACTCTGTGCTGGGTGCATCTGACATGCATATGCGATTCCTGAGGTCCAAGATATAATTAGAGCACTCTGCAATGTCAATGCATTCAGAGTCGTAGCCCTCAGCAACAACCTGTAGTAGGCTGGAGTGGCAATTCACATGTATGTTTGAGGCACTGTGCCTACTCTGATTTCGTTCGGACATATGTGTGCGATGCCTCAGCTCATATTCCTGGTACTTACACATCCGGAACACTGTGCAACAGTAGTTGTGCTCGTGCGAACGACAGGTGGAAGGCATGGGCACATGACCATTGTGGACTGTCATGTAGCAGTCTGTGTGAGTGGTGTCCCATTCTGCTCCATGCAGGTATGTCCTTGGCCTAATTACATAGTGGTCATCCTTGCCACCATCAGGACAGTGGGTGTGCACACAGCGATTTGTGGCTATGGTCGCAGGGTGACACAGGCCGGGTGTTGTGCTATGTGCACAACACATGTGCCACTTATTAGCGGCTTCATTTTCTGTCCGCCAGCCATTACGTGTTGATTGTGGTGGCTGTATAATATTGCACAGGTGTCGTGCAACATGTGGGTTTGGGAATGTTCTGTGCTGCTTCCCTTGCACATGTCTGTTTAATTAATGCCAAATGAGTGAGGCCACCTCGCTCTCTCACATGTGGCATCTCCCGTGGGTGCTGAGGGACAGGGGATGGTCAACAGTGGTGAGGCATGGGATGAAGCAGCTGCACAGGAGCTGAGTGAGACAGATGTGACCAGCGCCTCGGAGGGGCCAGACGTGTGCTGGATGAATCACAGACCGAGACGGCAATTTCTGCGTCATCTGAGGACAGAGGTGATGCATCCATGTTTGCTAGCACAGGGGACGTGGACTCTGGCTCTGCTTCAGCCACGCGGAGGCCAATGCCCGCACTCCCATCTACTTCCACAGGTGCAACACGTGTCGGCACAAGGATGAAGGATAGAGTGTCCTTCACACCAGGCACAGCTGCCCCTGCACATGTGACCCCTGCTGCCCTCAGTGCTGGGTCTGTTGTGCTTGTGCGGCATCTCTGCGTGGGGCAGACGGCTGTCCTCAATTACTTCATTGCCCATGACATCACCTTGCCGCAGGTGACATAGTTCATGGAGGGCCTACATGTACGCGTGGGTGGGCTACACCAGACTGTCCAATGGTTGCCCTCCCCAGTCAAGGTGGTCCTTCAACTGGCCCAATATCAGGCTGACATTCCTGACCCTTTCTCAACCCCCCTGGAAAGTGGCACATCTGACAACAGCAGGGCACGAGTCCTAAAAAAAGAAGTGGGGGGACGCTGATGTCACAACAGGAAGTGACATCACGAAAGGTGGCTTGCACCGTCAGACTCATTGCCTCCCCTCGCTCAGCCATTATATGCTATTGCATCAGAGAAGCTAGCGCGGGCACCAGCAGCTCCGATCTCGCCCCAGAGAGGCCAAAGAGTGGATGTGTGGCTCGATTTGCTCCAGTTATCGTGCTCGCGGTAGAATGAGTGGTGGGACGCCGTCCACCCGCGTGGTACCCCGACTCTGGCCCTGGACAACAGTGACAATGCATGACAGTCTCCGGAGTCCGGATACACCACATGCAACACACAGAAGCCGTAGCGGCCCTAGCGGGACAGGCCGCAAACACCATCCCAGACGAAAGGTAGACCCACCCCGGCGCGCATAGTCATTACATCCGCTGCCATTGACAAGGGACCCATAGAGTGAGATATGGGCCTCAGGGTGACGGGCCTCCGAGCCCTCCCCCGCCAACGAGTGTCATGCAACTCACACATATCGCAAGTCCAATAGGACACTTTGCCTGCACAGTCCAGGGCTCGAGTCGGGCTACCACGTGGGTGGACGGCGTCCCCACACTTGTTTTACCATGAGCTCGATGGCTGGAGCAAGTGGAGCCACACATTCACTCTTTGGACTCTCTGGGGCGAGTTTGGAGCTGCTGCTCACGCGCTGGCGTCTCTGATGCAATCGCATCTAAGGGGTGAGCGAGGGGCGGCAATGAGTCTGATGGCGCAAGCCACATTTCGTGACATCACTTCCTGTCGTGACGTCAGCATCCCCCCACTTCTCATTTCGGACTTATGCCCTGCTGCACACTGAGAATGTGTTGCCTGCGAGATGTGACCAGGAGAAGGGCGCCATGACCTCCCACCCACCAAGCTCCACTGCCCTCCCGTGCCCTGGGTAGCCTGTGCAGATGGACAATGTGGGGGATACACCTGGAGGACAGGGGATGTAAGTGCCTTGGCAAGGGCCGGGCAGATGCACAGCAGTATCCAGCATGTCCCCAGAGGGAGGGCTAACGCCTACACCTGATGCAGCATTGATCGTCTGCCCGCCTGTTGTGCCCACACGAGTTCACATTCATCCCGAGACAGGTAGGCTTTCCTAATTCCCAACACAGTGGAATTGTACCCCTCCGGGATCCTCCCCACACAGTCTGTTTCAACACTGCATGAGTGCACCTACCCGTGCCACCCACCCACCTGGGCCAAGCAGCCCTCCCGCTTCACATGCCACATGTGTGTCTTCCACAGTTGTGCTCCTCTCTCAGGGGCGGACCTCAAACTGTCCCGTAGCACACAGGCAGCACCGAGTCGGACTGGCATCCTGTTTGAATGGTAGGCACCCTCACACAACTGGCTGTGACACAGTGGTGGCTGTAATGGCTATTGTGACTGCCATGGCAGTGTTGCTGGCCATGGCAGGGTACACTCACACACAATGCATGTGCAGCTTTTCGTATCACTACTCTGCACATCGGACTGGCCACTGTCCCTGGTGTTGAACAATATTGCCGCCTGTCTATGTAATCTGTGACTGGATGCTGTTGTTCCTGTAGTCGGTTGTGTCTGTGTAGTTGCTGATTGCAGTTGTTACTGTGTGTGCATAGTTAAGTGAGGCACATGCCTTGTATGGTACCTCAACAATTGCAATGTCTGGTCTCACATTCCAATGTGTTGTACACGTGGCTGGGACTTCACTTCTTTCAGACTCTGCTACTTGTGTGTGTGATGAAGAAGAATTTTAGTGACACGGATTGTCTGCATGTATTTGCTGGTATTTCATGGGAAATGTACACGTGTCATGTTTGCGTGCAAGCAAAGCACGGGGTGTGAGTCTGGCCACAGGATGACAGGTAGCATGTGCATAGTGTGCGGGTATGTGTGAGCTTACTTTCTGGGTGGCCAGCAGTGTAGGTGTATGTTAATCTTGTGATGAACATTGAGCCTGGGCACATGGCTTACTTTCAAAGTGTGCATTTGGGAGGTGTAGGTGTGTGTGGTGTGATGTGTGTGACTTTGGGGTAGTGTTGGTGTGTGTGTGTGCACTCTGGCAATGTCGATTGCACACATGTGTTACCCAGGGGCATGGTGGGTGTTTGTATCCGTGTTCAGGTCTGTGAATGTGAGCGCATGTGTGTATTGTATGTTGCACAGTGTGCAGTGTGTGGGTGTGTCCTTGCAGTTCAGGATGGCTCCTACTTAATATGTTTTGGCCATTGTGCGTCTGCAGGGTGTGTGACTGTCGGGATTGTGCCTGGTTTAATTAAGCATGTATGTGAGTTTCAGCAGTTCGTACTCACTGTGCGGACCTGCCCACCCACACTGATATCCTGTGTGTGTTTTGTCATGCATTGCTGTAGCATGCTTCTTGCGTGGGTCCTACTTTTGCTTGATGAGTGTGATGTCCGACTGTGAAGGTAATTATACACATATGTAGGACTGTGCTTTGGAGTGACCAGCCCGTCAGTGTTACTGTGATGATCTGTTGGGCCACGTCAGAGTCTGACAATAAAAGGCCCACGACCTGTAGTATTTCACTAGTGCCACTGTGGCGTCAAATCATATGCATTGACATCCAATGTCACTGGACTACATGGTCATCTCACGACTCTCGTGTACTTCACACACTCTCATCCTCTCTCATTCGTACTTGTCTTCTGAAAATAATTCTACAGAGTCACATATTTGCTTCGAGGCATGTATTTTGACTTACTTCCTCTGTGATGAGGTATAGTGGACACTACTGGCAGCAAAATGCATGTGGAGGATATACTTAGCATGATTACACATACGAAAGGGGGTACAGGTAGATGTAATTAGTTGTTGACTGTGGAATGGAGGCTTCAGGGTTACAACTGCCTTGCCCTTGCTATGCTAAAGTACATTTGCTAATTACTGATGGTCTCTGGGCTTTGACACAGACAGTATTCATTTAGCCTACCAGACAGCTTGACATCATAGGGACAGTTCATCTCAGTTCCATGGTACCGGTTTAGTACAATAGTGACTCCGACACACCTGCGTCAGGGGTGACATCAAGGCATGTGCCTACCTGCATGCAGCAGCGTCTCACCAGTTGTTGCTATGTGGTGGCTACTGAACATGACACTATGACTAGGCCCATGTTGTAGTGGGTTGCATTTGTTGTCCATGCAAAAGTCCTGGCACGGAAGTACAGACAAAGATGAGGTGACAGTTCTCACGTACTGCAGCAGACAGATAAGTGTGCACTGACAGGTGCATGTGTCCAGGTGCGCAGAATTCATATTATGGCATAGTTGTTCGTGCTGTATTGGCCATGTGGTTACTGTACACAAGTCCCATACCTCTGCCTCCCCCTGTTCATGCAGAGACACGGGATATGGTGAGGAACAGGGTGCATGTCCCGAAAATGTCAGATGTCATGGCAGTGGAGTTGATGGTAAGGTGTTAGTCGCAGATTATATGGTATAGTTCTTGTACAGCTAACTGCCCACTCCGTGCGAATGCCAAGCATGGGTACGGTGTTGAACATCAATGTTCAATTGGGGGTATTGAGTCGGGGACCCATGAATTGACAAGTTGACGTGTATGCGATACCTTCCAGCAGGGCATCCATCCCATTGATGGTAAACATGGATGTCATCCAATGAAGCGGATGGTGGGTAGCAACGTGTTCGTCGTAAGCTTGTCCCTTGTAGAATCCTGATGGGACATGTTGGATGACATTCGATGAAACTGTGATCCAGAAGACGTTGTGTGGAGGCACACTGGTCCCATTGCAGTGTGTCCCCGATTGCAGCCACAAACGCCATGCCCCCATACACTGAACAGATCCTGTCGTGGTCGTCCAGGGGTGCAAACAAGTGTACCAAGTCCGCCTTTGGACATGCCGGGTTGGAGAGACATAAATCCACAGGCCAGTGGAACGGACACCTCCGACAGTAGAAAACGGGGATGACGCAGCTGAAGATTGCAATGCGGTAAGTTACTCAGTAACTTACATTCAGCATTGCCAGATTTGAACAGCCCACTATATGTAGCAAGCTGTCACTGTACAACTTGATCTGTCCGGCGTAGTTGAGGGTCACTGGTGCAACAGCCATATTGCTACAGGGTGATGTGATGGCATGCTCCGGCTGCCTGAGCAGTCAGCAGAGTGCAGCCTCCGACGATGCTGGGAATTCTGGAATGGATGTACGGCGGCAGGACTTGGGATATGGCTTGGGCGGAGGACACAGTCCCTCATCCCACATGCTTCTATGAATAGTCAAAGCCAGTGGTGTCTGACTCTTTCCGGATTACTTGCATTTGGTCCACATGGAGGAGTGGTATTATTGTATTTTGTGGTGTTATCTTTCTTTCATGTTGTGCGCTATCTGCCAGTGGACGTTTTACTCTGCATGGCTATGTTTTGCATCTTGTTGGTACAATGGCTCCATTCTCCTGCATGATTTGTTGCAATGTTATTTCGGAGTAGGAATGGAAGGCCATTCAGTGCTATCTGCTCTCCCGTGTGTGGGCGGGACACTCCGTTGCCGCTGTACATTGCGGCTTCTGTGTGGGTGTAGTGATTGGGCACACCTGTTCTCAGGCAGCAGTGTTTTTCTATTTTGCACATTGCATGTGTTGTTGTTGCGTGCAGGATGGTATGGGTATTTCTTGTTGAGACTGGCGTGCCTTTTCCGGACATTGTCGATATTCTGCGCTGTTATGTAGCAGCCGCCGTGTGCTTCTCCATGTTTTACACACAAGGGTGTGTCCTATTTTGCCATCACATTACTCCCCTGTTCGGGACACTTGTGTGACGTCAAGTTGAGAACTGTGAGTTGTCGGTTGGGGACATGAGTGATGCAGGAAGGCCACGTGACATGTGCCTTCAGGGTGGTGATGGTGTGTGGGGTGTGTAGTTGTGACCCTGTGGTGTTTGTGTGCAGCCCATGCATGGCGCTGTCGTTGGCCCCTGTGTTGTGCGCATGTGTAGCTGCGTCATCGCCGCTACGCTGCGGTGCCGTGACGGGGACGTCACTTCCTGGGCCCGGGTAGTGGGTGCCCAGGATGTTGCGAGTTGTGTTATTTTGACAGGTGGGACATGGGTGGATACAGTGGTGGATGTGTCCTGTCCACACAGGGGTGCCTGGGGGGGCCATGTACAGTTTTTCCGCCCTTGCATTGTGTGCAGTGTTTGCGTGCCCTTGTTGTGTGTCTGCCTACCTGCGTCGTCGTGGCGCGTTCACTCCTAGGTGATGCATCAGGTAGAGCATGGGGATGGCCTGGAGTGCAGGGTTCATATCTGGGTGGGCCGCCTTTTCGGTCTCTGTACTGAACAGTCGGTTTTCCGCCTTGGTATCTCGTGCGGTGTCTCTTTGCCGGTGAGGCTGTTTGGTTATGGCATCGTAATTTTTACGCCGGGCGGTACGTCATTTCGTCGGACGGTGTGTCTCCATTGGCTCGCACCGCTACGTAGACGGGCGCACTTTGATGGCGGGCGGCGTCGCGGGCTTACGGGCGGTGTTTGCCTGAGTTTTCACATCCTAATTTGGCGGGCGTGTGGGCCGTTGCTGGCGGACGGTAACTAGCGGTTTTTGCATCCGCCAGCACGGCGGTGCTGCTTACGCCCAACATCGTAATGGGCCCCAAAGTGATTTAATTTTCAAATTATGGTCTTGGTCCTCTCTGTATGTTTTCCTTAGCTAACAAGATGTAACTTTTCAAGGCTAAATAAAGGCAGTGGTCTGTTGACACAAGTGAATGTTTCATTGTCTAATGTAAAGTTTCTTTGACCATGCTACCTGCAGAAAAAACGGGGCAGAAAGACTAATGTGATTATGTGAAAGGAATGAATTCTTGCAAAGTATTTTAAAGTTCTTATTTTATTTTAGCTGAATTGTTAGCTAAGGAAAAGATACAGAAACGAGCAAGACTATCACATGAAAATCAATTCACATATTTTTCGATTTTACAGAAAGAGAAACTCATGCACACTTTAGTCATGCATGTTGCTTGCACCCGTGTCCAAGTGCAAAGCAAGAGAGATGTATTAGAATTTAGGAAAGAAAACGTTACACCAAATCAGTTTCAACAGAATGCTTCGTATTTTAAAATGTCAGAAATTGTGTCTTTATCAACTGTATTTTTAAGAACATAATTTAAGGGATTGAGTTTTTTTTGTCAAGAGGTCTCTTTTTTGATCATATCGATTTTGGTCTGTGCTGCTTTTTCTTTTATTTGGAGGTATTTTTGCCAGAAGTATTTCATTTTTGTGCATTAACTTATATATTTGCATATCTGTTTTATTACTGCTTTGAGCTCTTTTGACTGAAAACTTTCTCTATCTCTAGTTTACTATGCACAAATTGCACTGTCTGTTTTATTTAACTTACCATCAAACTTCTCGACAAGCGCACATTTCATGGCCTTGTCTTTGAGCAGACAATGTGTTTTCTCATGCAAAGCATTAATAGTTACTTATGCTAAGTGAACCTGTTATTTGATTTTTTCTGTTTAGACTGCATCATGTATTGTTTTGTCTGACAATTTATGTGCCAAGTGCACGCGATTGATTTTCTGTTATGTTTATTTTTTGGCAGGGTTGATTGCGATGTAGCTTTAGTTCTATTCACTGAGCAAATTTAAGGACATAAGACATAGGGGCCTATTAGGATGGCGGGCGGACCTGAGTCCGCCCGCCATCCTCGCAGTGTTGGGACCGGCCGCCAGACGTGCGGTGGTCCCGCACCGCTAATTAGGATGCGACCGCCACCCTGGCGGTCGCATTCCGCATTGTTGACATAGCGGCGGATGATGCTTACAGCAGCACCCGCCGCAATGCCAAAGTGCCATGGTGTGCATTTCCATGTACAACGTGGCAGGCACCGCGCGGTGCCTGCCACCTTGTGCATGGAAATGGAGGGGGTACCCCCCAAGTGCACCCCCCACCCCCATACCCACCGGGGGCCCGCAACAGGCCCCCAAAGCAACTCCCCGACAGCCTTTCCATGGCGGCATTGCCGCCATGGAAAGGCCAGTTTCCGCACACATCCTAATATGGATGGCGGTGCCTGGTAGGCACCGCCACCATATTAGTGGCCAAGTCCGCCCGGCCGGCAATCGGAATGATTGCCGACCGGCGGAAAAGCGGCGGACGCACTTTGCGTCCGCCGCGATACCCCCCGCCATTATAATATGGCGGGGGTAAATCGGGTTGCGATGGCGGGTGGATTGCCGCCGGCGGTGGCGATCCGCCCGCCATCCTAATCAACCCCTAAGTGAGAGCCTGTCGGTGAATTATTTTTGGCTCAGTTTTGAATTCATTTTACATTCCACTGGTGCTGCAAATTGACTCTTTCTAATAAAAGAAAGCCTTGACAACAGCACAGCTAGACGTTTCCACCTAAATCTTATTTTCTAAGTGCGCTAACTATTGAAACAGTCCGAATTATCATCACCAGTCCACTGTAATCTCAAATTACTATTCTACTTGTTTGTTCACTGAGAAAACATGAGAACATGGAAATGTTTGTGCTTTTTTCAAACAGATCACTGTTAATTAGAATATGCTCAGATTAATACATAAGAGAAAAAATATATGATACTATATTCAGGATCTAAGGTATCAGAGTTCTAAATCCCGGTATTACATTGTACTCCCTCTGGGGACAAAGATCAACCCAGCTCAGAGCATATAAAAACACCCAGGTCAAAAGAGGCATTTTTGGCATAGTAAAACTGTCATAATCGGTTACCTGGTTACAGCAGCGGCTGGCATGTAGGCAGAGTGGGGGGCGGGCATACGTGGTGTCGGTGCGTGCATGCATTCAAAGTGAGTGGTGTGTGTAAATAAAAAGAAAAAAAACCTTGCTTGCTGCACCACCTCCAACGTCCAACGTCCTCCTCGCTCCGGTTTCCTCGGGTTCCAGTAAATTCCCTTAAGCAATCCTGGCGCTGCTCTCATGCTGGAACCAGCATCAGAGAAGTGCCAGGATTGGAGGGAGCAGCCTCTCTCAGTGCTTTCAAGAGCGTTGGAGGCCTGTGCTTTCTCTAACCCAGCTGTCAGCTGGGTTAGAGAAGTTTAAAATGTGCATGTCTGGCTGGCCGTCGCAAGACAGCCGGCCAAAAAGACGCACACTTTTAACTGAAGTGCACAGCTCCCTGCTGCCACTCAGCAGCAATGGCCACCCCGTCCTGACACTCGGTTCAGAATGGGAGGATGGAAAATAAAATGGCAATAAATAAAATTAATACCATTTTATTTTTGATCCCTGGGGGCATTTTGGGCAGTGAGGCGATGCTCCTCCATCCTAATGGAGGAGCCGCTCCTGCCTGGTTACTGTGGGCTGTATAAAGCCAATCATGGTAGTTGATCTCAAGAGTGTATCCACTAACGACTAGAGCATCGACATACAGTACTGTACTTGGTTACATGCAGCTTGAGTACACTTCTACTTCGGACCAAGATGAGAGGGACTCAAGGGTACACTCTTGTTCCAGAAGTTAGGATTAATGGCCTTTAGAAAATACCTAGGATAACAAGCCATAGCCTGCATTGGCTACCTGCAGCCACTGAAAGTAATTAAATTCAACCACCTTGGGTCTTAATCAGTATATATGCTCTGGAGGTGCAGCAGTAGGGGGTTCTGTCCTAGCATCTATCCAAGATTGATAGAAAGGAATCCACTCCTTCAAATTAGTAAGAGGCAGTCTAGGGCCCTTAGTCACAAACACTCTAGGCAAATGATGCAAAACAAAAGAAACAAATGTAGTAGGTCCCAAATCATAAGGCTGAATGCAAGTAGCGCAGATCGCAGACGGGTTAACTGGCTTTCAGGACACAAACATTTCCACCTACGAGTGAGAAAGGAGCAAGGTAAGAGAATTTAATGGTTTAACAACCACCAGACTATGTACTTTATAGAATCTATTCAGGTAATTCATGAAAGGTACACTGTGGGTTCACCTAGGAGTGAGAAAGGATCATGCCAAGGGTGTGTTAAGGTTTAATTTAGCAGCTACCAGGATATACGCTCTCTACGGTGCGTCCAGGAGTGACAAAGTAGGAATTCACATCTTGCACTGGTTGCCAGCATAAGTGTTTTACATGGTCATATAGCTTTAGCCTGTGCCAAGATAGAAGCAACAGCAGCTACTGATGGTCTAGGGAGAAGTGTCTGACCCAGTGTCACATTCTCCTCTTCACATCCTAAGGTGTACTTACCAACCTCAATGTCGTCCAGATCATCTCGGAGCTGCAAGGAGAAAGTATAAATCTGTAAAGTCCTTCCAAGAGCTTCCTTAGTTTGGGAAAAAGCCAGGTCTTTACTTAGTACCTGGATTTCAAATAGTCTTGAATGTTTTTAGGTTTTGCTGGGAGTGAGTTCCATAGATTTCCCGGTTGTACAGTGATTGAGGTTTCAACTAATATCTATCTTTTTTTGGGGGGGGGGGGGGTATTCGAGATCCAGGTCTACAGTTGAGTGCTCTGTTCTGTGGGTACCGTTGACATTTTGCCTAAATGACTTTTGCCGTGAATGGGCCTCAGACAATGCAGAGTGCCTTGAAGGGCAAGCGTTGGGTTATAGAGAGCCACTGACATGCCTTCAGCACTGGTGTGATGCATATGCATGGGAAAAAGTGAATTAGTTACTTTACTGCAGCGTTCTGTACCTTTTTCTGCTTATAAAGTATGTAGGGAAGTACCCATAGATACAGAGGATTTACACAGTTTACACATGATGTAGACATACTGTGACCAGCTCATCTAGATCACAACTATTCTCGGATTGAGTGCGAAGCCATCATGATCCATTGGGGAGTTCAGACACTTCCATAGGTTTTTGTATTGTCACCCCTTCACTGTAGCAATAGCTTGGTAACAGCTACTTTAAATATGCCACCCTTATGCACCACATCTGCAATGGGCTTTTCTTAATAATTGCGACTGACAATTGACTGGGCAGTATATTAGTGCTGTACATCTAGCAGACCTACCAACTCCCACGGTGCCACCATGTGTCACACAATATCGGCTCTCTTCACATGGTCACCCTGGTGAGGAGTGAATATCACACAGTGGCAAAAAAAACAAGCTGAAATCCACTGCAAAGAATGGATTTCCAGCTCTGTTTTAGTTTTGAAGGTTTTGAAACACCGATGTCCATTATGGGGTGTGAAAACACCCCAGGACGTCAGCACCAGCCTAAGCAAGCTAGTTTTTAGCAGGAGGGGATTTGGTGGGGGAAGGCGCAGAATTGCCTCCTATGAAGTTTTGGGCACAAGGCTCCGCCCCTCCAAGGCCACGCCCCCTCGTCACACAGGGAATTTTTTCTTAAGGTTGGCAGGTCTGATCTAGTGGTTTTGAACATAGCCCCTCCGTTTTTTCTTCCATACTGGCGCAGTAGTGTGACTAACAAGAGTGGGGGTCTCACACCCACAGCATTAGGCGGAGGATAAGACGACCTGAACTTTTTCAAAACTCCTCATAGATTTAACTAGAATGTAACATAAGTCTTCCTGAGGTGACATTTCCTTTCCCTAACAAAATATGAATAATGTGTGTTGGAAATGGCCCTTTTTGCAGGGTCACCCCCCAAACCTTTTCCCTTCCTCCCCCTATTTTTTTTCTGACCTCGTTTTTGCTGGCCTTAGGACTCTGAGCACTTCACCACTGCCAACCAGTTCTAACATGCATGTTCTCTCTCCTCTAAACATGGTAATATTGGCTCATGCCCAATTGGCGTATTTAGTTTACTTAGAAGTTCCTAGTAGAGTGTACTACATGTGCCCAGGGCCTGTAAATTAAATGCTACCAGTGGGCCTGCAGCATTGATTGTGCCACCCACTTAAGTAGCCCTTTAAACATGTCTCAGGCCTGCCATTGCAGAGACTGTGGGTGCAGTCTAAACTGCCATTTCGACCTGGCAAAAAAACCTTTTGTCAGGTCCAGACCTTGCTTTTTAATCCATATAAGTCACTCCGAGGGTGGGACATGGACATCCCAGAGGAGAGGGTGCAATGTATTTAAAAAGTAAGACATGTACTTTTGAGTTTTACATGTATTGGTAGTGAAAAACTCTTAAATTCATTGTTCACTACTGCAGGGCCTATCTATCTCATAGGATAACATTTGGATTACCTTATTACGATTTATAAGTGCAATTTCCAAATATGAAGATATAACTGGTTCAAGTTTGGTGTCTCTGGAATTACAATTTAAAATCCTAACTTATGGTGAAGTTGGATTTTAAATTGCAATTCTGAAAATGCCCCTTTTAGAAAGTTTGCATTTTCATGCCTTAGCCATTTGGTGCCTGCAGCCTATCTCTGGTCACATGACTGGGTGTAGTTGGCAGTTGGGTTTTGTGCATTTGTCCACACACAATGGGAGCTTAGGTGTGACTGAATGGGCCATCACTTGCAGGATGGGAGGAAGGAGCTGGGTCCAGCCTCACTTGCACCTGAATAGGCGTCCTGTCCCCACACAAATGGCTGAATCACTGACATAATATCGAAGACAAAAATATCGATGTACAAATATTGATAGTCAAAATATCGACATCCTATATTTAATATGTAAATGACAAAAATATCCCAAAAAATATATAGATGTAAAGAATATTGATGTCCAAAATATTGTTTTTTTTTAATATATAAAAGATAATGTAAAAACAATGATATTATAAAATTAACTAAAAAAATTTACTTAGATATAATATACATTAAAATAAATATAATAAACAAATTTAATTTTAAAAGATTTAAACATATATATATAAAATGTAATATATAAATGTATATTTACTTTAAAAAAAATAATAAACTAATAACTTTAATTTATTTTAAAATATTATAAATATATAATAATTAACTATAAAATATATATATATATATAAATACACCTATAACATAAAATATAATAATAAAAACATTATATTATAAAATAAAATACTAAAATATTTATACATTTTTAAACTTACATTATGCACTCCATTGAGTGCAACAGTAGGAAAATTGTTGAATAGCGTAGGGGTAAAAATTACTATTCCCTCTCCAGTGAGTGCAACAGTATGGAAAGTGTTGGATAGCAAAGAGGAAAAAATTACTATTCCCACTCCACTGAGTGCAACAGTAGGGTAAGTGTTGGATAGCAGAGGGGAAAAAATTACTATTCCCACTCCAGAGAGTTCAACAGTGGAGAAAGTGTTGGATAGCGTAGCTATAAAAATTACTATTCCCACTCCAGAGAGTGCAACATTAGGGAAAGTGTTGGATAGCGGAGGGGTAAAAATTACTATTCCCACTCCAGAGAGTGCAACAGTAGGGAAAGTGTTGGATAGCGGAGGGGAAAAAATTACTACTCCCACTCCAGAGAGTGCAACATTAGGGAAAGTGTTGGATAGCGGAGGGGTAAAAATTACTATTCCCACTCCAGAGAGTGCAACAGTAGGGAAAGTGTTGGATAGCGGAGGGGAAAAAATTACTACTCCCACTCCAGAGAGTGCAACAGTAGGGAAAGTGTTGGATAGCAAAGGGGGAAAAATTACTATTCCCACTCCAGTGAGTGCAACAGTAGGGAAAGTGTTGGATAGCAAAGGGTAAAATTTACTATTCCCACTCCAGAGAGTGCAACAGTAGGGAAAGTGTTGGATAGCGGAGGGGTAAAAATTACTATTCCGACTCCAGTGAGTGCAACGGTAGGGAAAGTGTTGGATAGCAGAGGGAAAAAAATTACTATTCCCACTCCAGTGAATGCAACAGTAGGGAAAGTGTTGGATAGCAAAGGGTAAAAATTACTATTCCCACTCCAGAGAGTGCTACAGTAAGGAAAGTGTTGGATAGCGGAGGGGAAAAATGTACTATTCCCACTCCAGAAAATGCAACAGTAGGGAAAGTGTTGGATAGCAGAGGGTTAAAATTAATATTTCCAAAAAATTAAAATTAAAATTAAAAAGAAACAAAATACCAACAATACAAAAATTGTTAAAAACACAAAAATAAAAAACATATAAAAATATAATAAATTACAAAAGATAGAAAAATATTTTAATGTTAAAAAGTACTAAAAATTAACTATAAACATTAATTTTTACAAGTTTAAAAAACATTTTACAAACAAATAACTATATTTAATATAAATTCATTATAATCAAAAAATTAATTATTAATGATTTTAAATTAAATTACTTCACACCATATTCCCCTATAAATGCACAAACAACTCCTACATAATTGACACAATTAACATATTTAACAAATAATTAATTATAATTAACAAACAATTAATAATTAATTAATAATAAATAAATTACCACAAACTATAAAAACAAAATATAAAATTAATACTAATAAAATAAAAATTATTAATTACTTTATTAAAATTAAATAACTTCCTACCCTATTACCCTATAAACCCACAACCCACTCCTTGAAAAAATAAACCAATTTACATAATTATTAATTAATTAATAATTAACAACCAATTGATAAATAATTAATAATAAATTAATTACCACAATTAACATTAAAAAATATTAAATATATTAATATTAATTAATCAAAAATATTAATTAATTAAAATTAAATTACTTCCCACCCTACTCCCTATCAACCCACAACCCGCTCCTAAATAAATGACACAAATAACATAATTGCCAATTAATTAATAATAATTAACCAATTAATAAATAATTAATAATAAATTAATTACAGCAATTAGCAATAAAAAATATTAAATACATAAATATTAATTAATCAAAAATATTAATTAATTAAAATTAAATTACTTCCCACCCTACTCCCCTATCAACCCACAACCCGCTCCTAAATAAATGACACATTTAACATAATTACCAATTAATTAATATTAATTAACAACCAATTCATAAATAATTAATAATTAATTACCACAATTAGCAATATAAAATATTAAATACATAAATATTAATTAACTAAAATTATTAATTAATTATAATTAAATTACTTCCCAACCTATTCCCCTATAAACCCACAACTCGCTACGGAACTAAAACACAAAATTGAATTAAAATAAAATTAATAACTTCTAAAAATTATTAATAAATTCATTATAATTAAATTACTTCCCACCCTATTCCCCTATAAACCCACAACCCGCTACGGAACTAAAACGCAAAATTTTATTAACATAAAAAAGTGTCACACATACATTAAAAAAAAGCAATACTTATACAAAAAAATTAGATCACATGCTTTTAAAAAAACACTCAAATACATCACACTAATATAAACATCGATATTATAAACAACAATATTTTTACTAGCGATATTACTGACTTCGATATTTAAAAAAACGATATTTCTTACCTTACTGTCGATATTCTGGACCACGATATTCTTGCAGTCGATATTCTTGAAACACGATATTTGCAACTCGATATTATGGTACTTCGATATTTGCAACTCGATATTCTGTCTGTGCACCCAAATGGCTGCATCCCACCTGTAGTTAGTCTGGAGCCAAGCCAGGCAAGGCATGGCATCTGTGCACTTCAAAGGCATGCCTCTAGAAGCTTCTCCCCACTTCAAAGGAACAACTGTGTCTAAAAGAAGGACCTCAGACACCACCACTTCACTACACTTCTGGACCTGTGGATACTTAGGGCCCACTTCCGATCTCGGCTCGGAAAGCATTCCGACCGGTTCTGGAATGCTTTCCGGATGACTGTGATTGGGGGAGTCCGATCAAGCGAGTCTGATGCATCCGGATGCTTCCGGATACGATTCGGTCGGGCTCCCGTTGACTTCAATTGGAGCCTGTGTTCCAAACGAGAACACAGGCTCCCATTGAAGAAAGGGGGGGTTGGGGGAAATTGTGCACCCTGTGGTGGGCACACCATGGTGCCTGCCACACTGTGCATGGTTGGAAAGGGGGGTCCCTCGGGTAACCCCACGGGACTGATTCAGAAGGCCCCGGGTGAAGGGGGGCCTGCTATGGGCCCCCAACGACAGATTCCGGCAGCCAATTCATTCCGGAGAAACCGATTCGGAACAGCTGTCCAAATCGGTCATCGTACTCGCTCATTCAGAAACCGAGTCCATAGAGCTGTACAATTCGGCTCCGAAAGATGCAACCTGTCCGAATGCCTTTTGGAACCGATTCCGACAGCCCTACTGGTTTCCAGGCATCGTACTTGGTCGTTCGGAAGTGTGTCTGATTCGGTCGGAAACAGGGGCAACCTGATTGGATTCGGCAAACCCGAATACGATTCGGAGCCCTTCCGAACGAGATCGGAATCGGGCCCTCTGCCGGGAAGTAGGACTGCTATGCTGCTGAAGGGCTACCACTCTGCCTGATTGCACTCTGCTTACTCCTGCGTTTCTTTGCTGATCTGCTGCCTGCTACCCTCTTGCCTGGGTGAGAAGGACTGGACCTGCAACTCTTTAACCCAAAACCCAGAGTGACTCCAAGGGCTATTTGGCTAGTCTCCTGATCTGAAGCCTCAGAGACATAATAGGCTTCCAAACTACTGCACCTAGACTCTGCTATCTGTGAGTCTACCCTGCCAAGTGGTGCCACTGAGCAGAACCAACAAAACTCTTTGGCTGAGGGGCACATCCCAGAGCAGAACCGTTATCGCCGCTGCTGCATGGATTGGACTCGTCGTAAAAGACCTGCATCTTAGAACCACAAGTCCTCAGAACTGACGCATCACTCTGATTGCGTGGCACATCCACAGCCCAGGCCCTCACATCTCTCGTCGATGGCAGCCTCTATGCCAGACTCCACATCACACCCTTGCAGCTCCTCAGAACTGTTGCATCACCAGCTGCGCATCAAATCGCAGACACCGGACTTCGCATCGCAATCCAGGACGATGAGATCCTTGAAGACGAAGCAACAGGTCCTCGCACCACAGCCTTGCCCCATCTATAAACTGACGCATCACTTAGGCTCCGCTGCGCATCTTCGACGTGGATCCATGCAGTGCTCCGCAACCAGAATTTAAGGTATGCTGTTCAGCGGGCCCTGACTGGGTCCCTGTAGCCGGCCCGCACTTCATCGTGGTTGGCCTGAACTTGTGAATTTGTTCCAGTGTGGCGCGACCAGTGGCACTTTTGGGTGCTATTTTAACTATAAACTTAAAATTCAATATCTCCAGTTCTACTAAATGCATTTTTGTCGTTTTGGCCTGGTTTTATTTATTAAAAGATACTCTATTTTTCTAAATCTGCTGTGACTCTTTTGTGGTGTGTTTTCACTGTTTTACTGTGCCAGTCTTCCAAGGGGGAAAGCTCAGGTTAATTTGGGGTTTCTTGTGCCTTACTCTGACAAGGATTGTGGTTGCTCCTTGACCAGGGCTCACACTCCAGTCAACCATCAACCCAATTTCTTACAATGTGCCTCCAGCTTGCCTATGTCTATAAAGGTTTGTAAAAGTTATGTGTTCATACTTTGCTCAATGTAGGGAGCACAGTGAACCACAAAACCAACTATCCATACATGACTGTTTGTTCATTCAATTTTAACAGGAAGCAGAACATACTGTGACAGTCACTGCTGCTCCTAAACTTTTACCAAACTAATTTTCCCCTATCTGCAACATCTATTTGGTTTTGAGTCTTTTTTTAAACGGTGGCTTGATAACAAATTACACTTAAACACACCGGATCATGGTGACAAACCTAATGTTATTTCAAATACGTACAACTACCCTATGTGTTTATGGCTGACTGGGCTAGTCATATGGCCTTGGCAGGAGATCTTACACTTTTATTTTATACATGAGTCCAACACCCTAATTTCAGACACCCCTGGTTATAGATAAACATACATGCATATATATTCACTGGAAAAAAACAAAGGTAACAGGGACGTTATAGTTGGGCTCAGATTTCACTCATTCAAGGCCAGTGAAGTTAAACAGTTATAGTTACCTGAGCTAACTATAACTTACGTCCCCGCAATGCACTGCTTATGTCCTCACCAATTACATCACTCATGACATGGTCAGTCATTTTACTGACCATGTCATGAGCGATGTAATATGTGAGGTCATAAGCAGTGCATTGCAGAGGCATAAGTTATAGTTAGCTCAGGTAACTATAACTGCAGGATTTCACTGGTTTTGTACAAATGAAATTTGAGCCTAACTATAACGTACTTGTACCCTTTGGTTTTTCGGTGAATTTCTAAGGTTTTTGTTATTCTATTTCCTAAATATAATGTCCCTGTAACCTTTGTTTTTTTCAGTGAATTTCTATGTTTTCTTTTTAAATGTTATTTCCTAATTATAACTAACCCTGTAACCTTTGGATTTTTTTGTGTGAATTTGTAAGGTTTTTTAATTTTATTTCCCAACAGTAACCTTTGAGAGTGGGGGTGTGAGTGGCTGTATAGTTCGGTGAGTGGGTGTAAGAGTGGCTGTATGGGTGTAAGAGTGGCTGTATGGGTCTGTGAGTGGCTGTATGGGTGAGTGTTTGGCTGTTTGAGTGGGTGTTTCGTTAAGTGAGTTGCTGTGTGAGTGGCTGTATTGGAGAGTGATGTCTGTGTGAGTGTCTGTATGGGTGAGTGGGTGGGTGTATAAGTGGTTGTATGGGTGTGTAAATGGGTATGTAAGTGGTTGTGTGTGAGTAGTAGTATGGGTGTGTGTATGGCTGTGTTCAGAGGTTGTATGGGTGAGTGAATAGCTGTGTAAGTGGTTGTATAGTTGGATAAGTGGGTCTGTGAGTAGCTGTATGGGTGAGTGTGTGGGTATATGAGTTGTATTGGTGAGTGAGTGGTTGTGTGAATAGCTGTATCAGTGAGTGAGTGTCCATTTGAGTGCCTGCATAGGTGAGGGAGTGGGTGTGTGAGTGGCTCTATGATTGAGTGAGTAGGTGTGTGAGTGGTTATATGGGTCTGTGAATGGGTATGTGAGTGGTTCGGTGAGTATGTGTATGAGAGGCTACGGGGGTGTGAGTGGGTGTGTAAGTGGTTCTGTGGATGATGTCACCAGGGATGTCATTTGAGATGTCATGAGTGATGTCACTGACCAGGTCATGAGTGATGTAATATATGAGGTCATAAGCAGTGCATTGCAGAGGCATATGTTATAGTTAGCTCAGGTAACTATAACTGGAGAATGGCACTGGTTTTATACAAGTGATATCTGAGACTAACTATAATGTCTGTGTAACCTTTGGTTTTTGGGTGAATTTCTAAGGTTTTGTTAATTCTATTTCCTAAGTACAACGTCCCTGTAACCGCTGTTTTTTTCAGTGAATTTCTCTGGGGAGTTTTTAAATGTTATTTCCTAACTATAACTAACCCTGTAACCTTTGGATCTTTTGGTGAATTTCTAAGGTTTTTAAATTGTATTTTCTAAATGTAATCTTTGAGAGTGGATGTGTGAGTGGCTGTATAGGTCAGTGAGTGGGTGTGTGAGTGGCTGTATGGGTCTGTGAGTAGGTGTGTGAGTGGCTGTATGGGTGTGTGAGTGGTTTTGTGGGTATGTGATTGGGTGTATGGATTGGGGAGTGTGTGAGTGACTGTTTGTGTCTGTGAATGAGTGTGAGAATGGTAGATTGGGTATGTGAGTGGGTTTCTGAGTGTTAGTATGGGTGTACCAGTAGTTGTGTGAGTGACTGTGCCAGAACGGAACCTCACCTGCCCCTTTATCCAACAAGAGTCCACAGCTTTGCACAAAATGTCTATCCAACTGGAGTACTTTCTACTGGTTAATTAGTAAGTGCTACCTCGTTGGGTAAATGTCTGGTGCATATTCTACACTACAGCTGCCTTATGAACCATTAGGAAATGTCTCCAGTGATCTTGTGTGCGTTTTTGTCAATGTGATTGTTTTTCATGTGTCTTCATCCAGAAATCTGTGATAACATGAATCCTCACATAGAGAGAACGATGAGACTACAAAGAGGTGAATCTCCACCAAACAAGGGTACTGCCTCTTAACTATATGAAGCAAGCACTCCTTGTTTGGTGGAGATGTCCTCATATTCCTAGGGAAACACACTGGGGGCCTCTTGTTAAGCTGTCCATCATCCTGGCAAAAGGCAGGAAGACCTTTGCATACTACTAAGGTGGGCGGGGGCCAAACGGGCGAAGCTTCCAAGTGATTTGCACATTTGCATACTCCTAGTAATGCGAAGGGAGAACCATGGACTCTGCTCTCACCAGGAGAGGCCAAGAAAAGACCCACTTTTTACAGTCACTGCAGATTGCCTCAGATAGATCAACAAAGCATTCACCTTTACCAAAGATTTCAGATTGTTTTTCACTGTGTAATTGCCAAGAAAGCACATTTTTTTTGCCTTTGCTTAGCCCAGGAAGTTATGATCATTTGTCGCTTTACAGAAATGGCATTTCAACTGGGGCACCTGCTATGTTTATACTTGTAAGTGCTTCCCTTTAAGGTTACATTTCTGTGAAATGAGCATTAGGGTCAGAACGGAGACTGACCTGCCCATTTATCCAACAAGAGTCCACAGTTTTGCACAAAAAGTCTATCCAACTGGAGTAGTTTCTACTGGTTAATTTGTAAGTGCTACTTAGCTGGGTAAATGTCTAGTGCATATTTCACACAAGAGCTGCATTAAGGACCATGAGGAAATGCCTCCCAGGACCTTGTGTGCATTTTGGCAATGTGATTGGTCCTCGTGCGTCTTCATCCAGAAATCTGTGATGACATGAATCCTTTCATAGAGAACACAACGAGAATACAAAGAGGCCACAGGGGAACCCAAATGCCCCCGGCCCCTCCCCTTCAATCTATACCCATATATCGAGCAATGTATACAAAAGAAGCTTTATGATCTCATCAGTGATGTAATCAATGATGTCATTTGCGATGTTATCACTGATGTCATAGATTATGTTTTAGAATATATCATGAGTGATGCAATATGTGAGGTCATAAGCAATGCATGGCGGGGGCACAAGTTGACATATTCACCTAACTATAATGTTACTTTAACCTTTGGTTTTTTTCAGAGAAGATATAATACCTACTGGCGGTCAATAGTAGGTAGTTATTGGTAGAACCATGTTTCCATGGAGAAAGCGTTTTATGACTTGCCGATATCTTGTGTGCCGTTTAACGAATCTTCACAAAATGTTCCAAAAGAATTTGATGTTCCTTTAGCTGCTGTCTGGAGAGTTTTGGGGTGATCCGTCAAATGGGAGCCGTGAAAAAGGGGGGGTCCCATTTTAATTCCCATAGAGATTCTGAACACGACTGCAGCCCGACCGCTGAACGGAATTACACCAAATTTGGCAGAAAGCTAGCTCTTGGTCCAGAAGCATGCTTTTTGTGCTTTGGTGTAAATCCGTTAAGTAGTTTTAGAGATCTAAAATAAAAACCAAATTTGAAGGGCACGGATTCGATAGTCCCCGTGCTGAAATGTGATTGGCTGTCAACGCTTCAACCAGGAAGTGTTGGCAGCCATCTTGGGACTCGGCTTCAGCTGAGTCCCACAAAAAAAGTTAAAAATAAAGAAAAATGGGGCAGTGTAGGAATTCCCTGATCCCCTAGGTGTGGTGGTGGGGTCCCACGGGGATCCCGCTGGCGGATAAAAAAAACTTTTTTCTCCAACTTTGCTGCATAATTGCAGGTGGATCCGCGAATTTGAAGCTAAATTTGCAAAAGAAAACAAGCGAGGTCTCTCACCCTTGTTAACACTGTAGCCCCTGGGTGGGCCAGATCCCGGGGGCTTGTGGGCATATTTTAAATAAAAAAAACATTTAAAGGAGAGGGCGCACGAGGCCCCCCTCTCCTAAGGCTCATTGGAGCCTGGGGGACAACCAACTCCCCAGGGCTTTATTTTATATAAAGGATGGGGGCTGCATGGACTCCCCTCCTGGGGCTGGTTAAAGCCCCGGGGACCACCACCTCCCCGGGGCTAAATTAAACAATATGGAAGCAGCCTGTGTGGGCCCCGGGGACCACCACCTCCCTGGGGCCAAATCTAAAATGTAAACATATACGGCCCTGGGGATCACTACCTCCCCGGGCTGGACATGCAAAGTAAAGGAGGGGGGGCATGTGGCCCTACTCCTAGAGCCAATTATGGACCTGGAGACTGCCCCCCCCCCCGGGCTGGCTCCTGCTATTTTCCAGGGTGCTCACTCCCGGGACGTAGCAGTTTGCTTCCGCTTGGTGGGAGCTGACAGCTCCCGCCATGCGAGAGCAAACATAAATCTGCTTCCAGCAACCAGGAGCTGTCAAACCGTTCCCGCTTGCTGGAAGTGGAGTTTTCCTCTGCTTCCCTGCTCACTGTCATGCGGGTAGGGAAACTGATGAAACTATTGTTCCTGCACACAGGGAGCAGCATTTCTAGGAGCTCCCTATGTGTGGGAGCAATGCTAGCTCCTGCAGGAGGCGGGGAGACGGCTGGGACCGCGGGGGCTTTGATGCTCCCCCTGTGGTCCCCAACATGCAGACTGGGTGCCCTGGGTGGAGCCAGGGAACCCAGGGAGACATGACTGAGCCCCGGGGGATGGGGTCTCCGGGTCTGAAATCAACCCAGGGAAGGGGACCTTGTAGCCTCCCATTGAAAAAGGGGGCAGAAAAACGAGCACAAAAGACAAAATGGAGATAGGAAAAACAAGTAGAAAAGACAAAACAGAGGGCAGAAAAACAAGAAGGAAAGGCAATACAGAAGGCAGGAAGACTAGCAGATGACGGGCAAATCAGAGGACAGAAAAATAAGCAGAAAATGCCAAACAGAGCAGAAAAACGAGCAGAAAAGGCAAAACAGAGGGCAGAAAAACGAGCAGGTAGGGCAAAACAGAGGGCAGAAAAACAAGCAGAAAAGGCAAAACAGACCAGAAGAGGGCAGACAGAGGGCACTCACACACTCACTCACATACCCATGCACCCACTGAGACACTCATGTACTCACTCACAGACCCACTCAGAGATTCATGCACTCACTCACAGACCCACACAGAAACGCATGTACTCACTCACAGACCCACTCAGAGACACATGCAGTCTCTCACAGAAACTCATGTACTCACTCACAGACCCACTCGAACACTTATGTATCCACTAACAGATCCACTCAGACACTTACACACCCACTCACATACTCATGCACCCACTCAGACACATACGCACCCACTCAGTCATGCACCCGCTCACAGACCCAATCAGAGACTCATGCACTCACAGACCCACTCAGAGACTCATGTACTCACTCACAGACCCACTCGAACACTTATGTATCCACTAACAGATCCACTCAGACACTTACACACCCACTCACATACTCATGCACCCACTCAGACACTTACGCACCCACTCAGTCATGCACCCGCTCACAGACCCAATCAGAGACTCATGCACTCACAGACCCACTCAGAGACTCATGTAAAAAGAAAACACAGAGAGGCAACACAAAGATAAAACAGCATAAATGCTATACAAAATCTCTCCGGACTCTTCAATGACGTTGATCCAATTTTTTATTTATTGCTTGATTTGAAGCAACAAAACGCCAATACAGCCAACGCGTTTCACCCTAAATAGGGCTTCATCAGGGCAATAAAAACCGTACTGCAACTGATAAGGTATTCTCTTCTTACGATTAGACTGATGGTGGGAGCGTGAAAGATCGCGTCCTACGTAACGTACCCAAAGGCGTCCTACACTCGGAAGATGAATATATTACTGCTCAACCGACTGTTTTGAACGTTCTTAGATGATCGGATTGGATGAATGGAAAACACTCGGTGTGACTTTTCTTCACTAATTGGAGGTCCCATTGATTTCTTCACCATCTGTGGAGCGAAGAGAATACCTTATCAGTTGCAGTACGGTTTTTATTGCCCTGATGAAGCCCTATTTAGGGTGAAACGCGTTGGCTGTATTGGCGTTTTGTTGCTTCAAATCAAGCAATAAATAAAAAATTGGATCAACGTCATTGAAGAGTCCGGAGAGATTTTGTATAGCATTTATGCTGTTTTATCTTTGTGTTGCCTCTCTGTGTTTTCTTTTTTCATTTCAGTAGATAGGTCTGTTGGCAGTGGACCTTGGAGGTGCGCAACTTAAATTCTGTGCCTTTCATTACAAGGGTGTATAGTTGGTTAGTGCAGCTTTAAATATCCCTTGCTGCCGTGTTTCCTTTTTTCTCAGAGACTCATGTACTCACTCACAGACCCACTCGAACACTTATGTATCCACTAACAGATCCACTCAGACACTTACACACCCACTCACATACTCATGCACCCACTCAGACACTTACGCACCCACTCAGTCATGCACCCGCTCAAAGACCCAATCAGAGACTCATGCACTCACAGACCCACTCAGAGACTCATGTACTCACTCACAGACCCACTCGAACACTTATATATCCACTAACAGATCCACTCAGACACTTACACACCCACTCACATACTCATGCACCTACTCAGACACTTACGCACCCACTCAGTCATGCACCCGCTCACAGACCCAATCAGAGACTCATGCACTCACAGACCCACTCAGAGACTCATGTACTCACTCACAGACCCACTCAGGCTCACTAACCCTGTCACAAATCTACTCACATACCCACTCACAAACCAATTCAGACACTCGTACACTCGCAGACTGGCCCACGCACTCATGGAGACACTCGCAAACCCACTCAGACACAACTCACAGAGCCACTTAGACACTCACGCACCGACTCACACACCCAGTGAGACACTTACACAGCTACTCCCAGACCCACTCAGATACTCATACACTCAGTCACACACCCATTGAGACACTCATGCCCTCACTCACACACCCATTGAGACACTCATGCAGCCCCTCAGTTTCAAAGATTACAGGTTACAGTTAGGAAATAAAAATGTAAAAAACCTTGGAAATTCACTTAAAAAAAACAAAGGCTACAGGGACGTTATAGTTAGCAAATAACATTAAAAACACCTTCGAAATTCACTGAAAAAAACCAAAGGTTACAGCGACATTATAATTAGGAAATAGAATTTAAAAACCTTAGAAATTCATTGAAAAAAACAAAGGTTACAGGGAAGTTATAGTTCAGCTCAGATTTCACTTATACAAAACCATTGAAATTCAGCAGTTTTAGTTACCTGAGCTAACTATAACTTACCCCCGCAATGCACTGCTTATGACCTCACATATTACATCATGGCCATTGACATCACTGATGACAACCTAAATTATATCACTGATTACATCATCCACAGACCCACTCACACACCCACCCATACCCTTATACAACCTCTCATACACCCACTCACACATGCACACAGCCACTCACACACCCATTCACAGACTCATACAAGTACTCACACACAACTGCTCCATAGAGGCACTCACACACCCACTTACTCACTCATACAGCCACTTACAGAATCGCTCACTCATACAGCCCATACAACTACTCATACAAGCAGTCACTCACCCATACAGCCACTCAAACACACTTATTCACCTATACAGCCACTCATTCACCCACTCATTCACCCATACAGCCCCTCAACCCAGACACTCACAGAACCACTTACATACCCATTCACACATCCATACAAGCACTCCCACATCCACCCACTCACCCATACTGCCAGTCACACACTCAGTCACTCACTCATACAGTCATTCAGATTCCCACTCACTCATCCAGTTACTCACACACCCACTAACCCGCCCGTACAGCCACTCACCCATACAGCCGCTGACATACCCACTCACTCACCAATACAGCCACTCACTCACCCAAACAGTCACTCACCCACCCACTCACCCATCCATACAGCCACTCACACAGCTACTCATTCACCCATACAGCCACTCTCATGATGGCGACTGATGAGGATGGAATATGAGACCATGTCAAATGCTGCAGAGTAGTCCAGGAGAATGAGGGCTGCCATGTCTCCTCTGTCAAGGATCACGCAAATGTTGTCTGTGGTGGCAATAAGTGCTATTTCTGAACTGTAGTTGGGCCTGAATCCAGACTGCGTGGCGTCAAAGAGCTGGTGGTTGTTAAGGTGGTTGTAAGGCATAGGTTGATTAGTTTCTCTAAGATCTTAGCGGGGTACAGTATTACGGACATGGATCTGTAGTTGGAAAGCGTGTCTGGGTCAGTGGATGTTTTCTTGAGCAGGGGCAAGACAGTGGTATGTTTCCAGGTTTCCTCATTCCGGGAATGTGGCTGAGTCAATGGAGTTGGTGAGGATGGGTGTTAGTGCTTTGCTGATCAGTAGGAGTCCTTTGATGAAGGTGTGGTGTGAGCAAGGATCAGATGGAGCCCCCGAGTGGATGGTCTTCATGATAGCAGCTATTTAGACAGTGGCAATGGCAGGTTACACTGTGAGGGTCATACAGTGGCCATGATGGGAAGTTGAATTGAGACAGCAATGGGGTCCTGTTGAGAGACGAATTTGCTATATATGGCGATGATTTTGTTTACAGAAGAATTCAGAATTGCTTGTTGCAAAGGTCTTGTGAGGCAATGATGTTGCAGGATCTGGCAGGAGGCACAGTGACATCTTTGATAATGGCAAAGATTCCCTAGCTGCTGTTAATGCTGGCATCGATGCGATCTGCAAAAGCTGTGCGCTTGGTGTTCCGTATCTGCTGGCGGTAGCATCGTAGGACTGATTTGAAGATGTCTTCATCTGCGACGTCTTGATGTATTCTCCACTTGTGCTCCAGTTGCTTGTAGTGGCGTTTTGTCAGCCTGAGTTCCTCTGTTATCAGCTGGCCTGTGGTCGGGGTCTTGCCGTTGGGTTGCGCTTGAGGGGAACCAGGGTGTCAACCCATTTAGTTATCCAAGTATTGAGGTTTTTGATGGCTTTCAGCAAGTCACTGGTATGCTTGGGAAGGTGCTCGAAGAGGGTGGAAGTCCACTCCTCTTCTGAGACACTTTTCCAGCTTCGGAGGGCAGTTCCAGTGGTGGTAGGTCTGTGATGGTGTGGAATGGGCGTGCTAAAACTGATGAGGGCATGGTTTGTCTAAGTCATAGTTGTTGGCTTGTCCTGTGTGATGTTGCTGATTGAGGAGACAATCGGCTCCAATATTTGTCCGGTTCAGTAACGTGCTCCGTGAGGCCTGCTTGGGGGATGATTTGAAACTGTCAGGTGGGCTTTAATGCTGGAAATGATTTCATTTACACAGTGTTTTATTAAGTACAGCATTCTGATGTAATCTAAAGCAACAGTAAGGAAGAAAAAAAAGTGAGTGCAGTAGGCCCAAACATAACGATACTTTAGCTTACTTTTTTTTTATTTCACACCTTGTTGTGCATTTCATATTTATGAATTCACAGTAAAAAAAACACAGAAGGTTACCTGTAGACCCAGTTGAGATCTGGGTATCTAGTATTATAACATACAATAATATCTCAACAGGTGATATTCATAGATAATTATGTAAAACATGCACACTAATTGCAGAAAGAAAGAATCAAGAAGACATCAATGGTTATTCGAAAATGTAAGGAGCAGTCTATATTTAAGGGGAACGAGTACAAAAAACAATATCAGCGCTATTTACATGAAATGTGGGTGTAACACATAGAATCTTGTACAGAAATGTGTTTGTGCAAATGTGTGAAAGGCGCAAGTGACAAGTGAAGCAAGGAAAAACAGCGGAAACGGCGCAAGGAAAATATACAATCACTTAGATGGTTACAAAATTGCAAAAAGTTCTGATGAAATTGTTATGGAAATTCAGAGTCATCAACAAGTTAGAGAACCAGAAGTGCGCCAAACGTTGCGCTGGGTGGTCGACGGCGTTTCGACTTGTAATCAATTCAGGTCAACCTCAGAACGATGATCTTGTCGGTGCTGTACAAGGGGGAATAAAAAGGGATAGAATAAGAGAAGTGTTATTCACCGGCGAGGCCCAATTACAAGGTAGGGAGAATGGACAAAGTACCTGTTTTGAGGTGGGACAGAATGCCATGCGATGATACTTCCAGGAGTGCACCCAAGGTGTGGTGGGGAAGCTATCCAGGTAGCGAGGGAGGCACTACCAAATTTGGTGTGTCAAGGGGATCCTGGAAAAGGGGAGAAAGGGAAAAGGATTACAGGGGGGGATTAGGGACTGAGGAGCAGGTGTGGGTCTGCTTATGGCCTAATGAAGCACGCACTCAAAGAGTGAAGTGCAAGCGTGGGGTAAGCGGCACAAGGTCGAAGAAGGACAGTTCTTAAGGGTTAAGAGCCACGTCAGCCATCGATGAAATAACCCGGGTGGAACAACATGATCCGGGAGTACAAGTGGTCTGTCCTATGGGTTGTGGTCAAAGGTGTGTCGCGGGGTACCAGGCAGGTAGATTGATGTCAGCATGGAAGTCCAGGCAGCCAGGATCCGTGTAGCGCTGGAAATGAGCCAGGAAGAAGGGCGTAGTCAGGCCGAGACCGGTGTCATGATGAGGACGTCCGGGCGGGG
The DNA here is from genome assembly GCA_963921515.1 of Calotriton arnoldi. Taxonomy (NCBI): domain Eukaryota; kingdom Metazoa; phylum Chordata; class Amphibia; order Caudata; family Salamandridae; genus Calotriton; species Calotriton arnoldi. Next base: position 753,676 of record CAWUFW010000707.1, read on the forward strand.
AAATGAAACCAAGTTTTAAGAGAAGGGGGGAAGGGCGTTAGTAGAACTGAATTTAAATTATGGAAGTACAACGGGTGTGTACCAGCAAAAAGTAGCGAGGAGTTCGCTCACCTATAATTGAATAAGAGCAGTGCCCGGATTGAATAGGGAGGTTCGCTGTGAATATAAAATTTGCTAGCATTCGCGCCAAGAATTTTCAATTCTATTAAGGACACGGAGGCGAGGATTATGCTTCTCTTTCTATTTATTGCCACACACAGCAGCCAATGAGAACTTTGTTATGAAAAAATAAACTACATTTCCCATGATGCTCATGGTATACATCATATCCTGTATAGCCCCATAAGAGCCACCATTACCGGAACTCGTCCTCTTTCTTTGCTTCGAACAATAAAAGTCCAACATAATAACTTAAGTCCAACACAATCCTCCAACGTGGAAGAACCAGTCCAGCTGGGAAGTACGTCCTCTTTAACCAGGATTACCCTTAATCCATCTTCTTCTCAGATCCTGAAAAAATGAGAGTTAAAACAACCCGTAACTTCTGTAAAATCAGAATACATACACAACGGGTGGGTATTAATTACAATACTGTAATATAATCGGGTGGGATAATCCTCGCCTCCGTGTCCTTAATAGAATTGAAAATTCTTGGCGCGAATGCTAGCCAATTTTATATTCTATTACAGGACCGGGGGCTTCGTATTATTCTAGTTTAACGCTGATTAAAAACCACAGAGGATATTTCACCCACCGGTTTATAATAAAACTGTTTAAATGTTGATTCAGAGGACCAATCTGCAGAGTGCATGATATCTTGTACAGTAGAACCCAACATGAACGTTTTAGAGGCCATGGCGCCTCGAACAGAATGTGCCCCAAATACTTGAGTATTGATACCTGCTTCTTGCATAACAGATTTTAACCATCTGGCTATAGTAGCCACAGTGACAGGTTTGTAGGGTTTCTGTAAAGCAATTAATAATTGCACCACATCATCAGGCCTAAGAGACCTGGTACATTCCTCGTACGCTTTAAGGCATTGAACAACACAAAGCTTGGTATTGCTAGGAAAAGCATGATATTCCACATTACGTGACATTGTCTTTGTTCTGGAAGTAATGTTAAAAGAAACTCCCTCAGGAGTAAATACTCTACCTGTAAGATCTAGAGCTTTGATATCCGATGAGCGTCTACACGCTGCCAAACATAATAACATGGCCAATTTGGAGGAGAGTTGTTTCCTTGTCAACATCTCATTGCTGGGCCATGTATTGAACAAGGAAAGAACTAGCGACACATCCCACAAAGAGGAATACTTTGGCTTGGGCGGATTAGCCACTCTAATACCCTTCAAGAGTTTGCAAACTAATGGATGCATCCCTATTGGTTTGCCCTCCAGCTGAGCATGACCCGCTGAAATGGCTGAACGGAAATTATTGATAGAACGATATGCCAAACCATCAGAAGCTTTTGGACAAAAAATTTACAACATAGGGTAAGTCTGCCCCCACGGGATCCACGTGTTGTTCCACGCACCAACGAACCCAGCCTTTCCAGGCTGAAGAGTATCTTTTCTGGTGGAAGGGGCCCAAGCCTGGTTGATAAAGCCTGAAGCTTGTTCCGAAATTCCTGGCATGTGCCAACGTTGCCGGAAAGTCTCCAGGCCATCAGGGACAATTGCCCCGATGTTACCATCGGGTGCATTTCTCCGTGAGGGCCCTGGAGCATTGTTGAGGACCACAGAATCCTCCTGGGAAAGTCGCAACTCGCCTCCAATAATAGTGGGAACCAGGGTTGCGACTTCCACAGTGGAGTCACCAAAATCACCTCTGCCTTCTGGCGCATTACCTGTGTGAACACTCGGGGAATTAGGAGGAAGGGAGGAAAGGCATAACTCAGATTCTGTGCCCAATCTTGTGAAAAGGCATCCGTCGCCAGAGCCAACGGATCCGGCCTCCAGCTGAAGAACTTGGTCATTTGACGATTCAGTCTGGAGGCAAATAGATCTATCTCGCAATGTCCCCAGATTGCCTGTAGCCATTGTACCATCTGTGATTGTAATTGCCAATCGCTGTAATCCTTGAGATGTCTGGAGTTCCAGTCCGCTACTACATTGGATTTGCCCGGAATGTACTCGGCTATGACCGAGATCTGATGACTGAGGCAAAAATGCCAAAAGTCCTTCGCTATTTCCACCAACAGGGACGACCTCGTGCCTCCCAACTTGTTGATGTATTGAACCGCCGATATGTTGTCCATCCGCAAGAGGATGCAACACGATACTTGTTTGGGTGACAGAGTCCGGATCGCAAACGATCCCGCCAGCAGTTCTAGACAATTTATGTGGAGATCTAGCTCTCCTAAAGACCAACGCGCTCCTGTGGAAATATTTCCGCAGCGCGCACCCCAGCCCCAACGGCTGGCATCGGACTCTATGATGACCTCTGGCAGAGAGCCGAAAATGGCCCTGCCGTTCCATGCCTCTACGTGGGCAAGCCACCACTGAATCTCCTCCCGTACGTCCCGGGAAAGGGGGACTAAATCGGTGTAGGAGAGACCTTTCTGTAGGTGTTGAATCTTGAGCCTCTGAAGTGCCCGATAATGCAAGGTCCCTGGGAAAATTGCTTGAATGGAAGACGCTAGAAGGCCCACTATCCTGGCAATCACCCTGAGTGAGACCATCTGTTTGGATAACAGGGAGCGAAGCTCCTTTTTGATATCCCGAAGTTTGGAGCGTGGCAGACTCAGCTGAGCCTTCTGAGAGTTTATGACAAAGCCCAGGAAATCTATCGTCTGGGTAGGGTACAGAACTGACTTCGGTTCGTTGATCACGAAACCCAGGTTTTGTAAAGTAGCAATGGTCATGCGTAAATGTTGAGCTGCCAGAGTAGGAGATTGCGCCATGATAAGAATGTCGTCTAGATAAACTATCATGCGAATTCCCTGTTCCCTGAGATAAGCTACCACTGGTTTCAGCGCCTTGGTGAAGCACCATGGAGCCGAGGAAAGTCCGAAAGGAAGGACCAAATATTCGTACCATCGGTTCCGCCATTGAAATTTCAGGAATCGGCGATGGGGAGGAAAAATGGGAATAGATAGATAGGCGTCCTTCAGGTCCAAACGGACCAGCCAGTCCCCTTGTTTGAGGAGATCCGCCAAGAGATGGATGCCCTCCATCTTGAAGTGTTTGTAGGTCAAAAATTGATTGAAGTCTTTCAAATTCAGTACCAACCTGTAACCTCCGCCTTTCTTCTGTACCAGAAAAATATTGCTGCAGAAACCGTGAGGGCCCTCGTTGCAATATGCTATCGCGTGTTTCTGCAGCAATTCTTCGATTTAGGAATCTATAAAATCGCACTCTAGTCGGGAAAAAGAAAGCTGCCGGGGTTGCTTGACCTGGACGGGGGTCTGAAAGAAATCGAGATGGAAACCCTGAACTGTCTGCAATATCCAAGCATCTTGAGACAGTTGAACCCAATTGTGATAAAAGAACTGAATACGCCCTCCTAGAGGTAACATAAATTTGTCCGGAGCACTCACCTGAGGATTCAGTATTTTGGAAGTTTCCCCGGTAGTATCCTCTGTTGAAACGCCTTTTGTTAAAGCGCTGCCTTGTGGGGTAGAAAGTGCCGCCACGGGTAGAGTCCCACTCTCCCCTGCCACGACCGAAGTCTCCTCTCTGAGGACCTTGGGAGAACTGTCGGCCAAACAAGCGTCCTCGGCCTCGTCCGGCCCTGTTGAAAACACCAGCTTGAAAAACTCTTTTTATGCCTGACTGCGCCTTATCCAGAGTTGTGAAGGTGCCCACATACTTGGCTACGTCCTTGACGAAGCGGTCTCCGAACAGGTTCCCGTCCGCTAGAGGACCAGGTTCCGCTGCCGCCAACTCCGTGAGATTGGAGTCCATTCGCATAAGGATTGATTTGCGCCGTTCTGTGGAAATGGCACAGTTGTCATTGCCCAAAAGGCATATAGCCCGTTGGGTCCAGCCCGCTAGGACATGGGGGTCGATTGCAGTCCCGGATTCCTGCACCTCTAACGCCATCTCCAGTACCTTGGCTAGAGGACCTACCACATCTAAGAGTTTATCTTGACATCCACGCCAGGCGCGATCAATACCCTTTTTGGGGTCCTTCGCAAACTTTTTTAAGAATGTCAGGAGACTGGAGTCAATATCCGGGGTCTCTGCTACCTTATCGGAAACATCCGGTCTAGGGCATTCTGACCGGAGACGGTTGCGCACCTCCTTGTCAAAACTTTTACGAAGGTTGTCATGTAAGTACGCAGCAACCTCGGGAGCAGGTAACCAGTCAGACGATCTGGGGTGGACTATCTCTGCTGGATTAAAAGTAAAAGGAGTAGCTAAGGGCACCTCCGTATTCTTTGACTTCTTCATTCTTTTCTTGGGAGGGGACGTGTCCGGGGTGTCAGAGCCCGTAGTATCAGGGTCCGTGTCAGTGTCCCTAGCCTTAGCCTTGTCCGCGTCAGGGTGAGGAAGTGAGGAATATGAGGTGGAGTGAGGCCAGGACTTAGGTTGGGGAGCGTCAGTGGGGTTGACTGTGGGTGCAGTGAATCCATGACGTTTAGCAAATTTTTCAAGCTGTTTTGTTATTGGCTTCAAGGCAGTAGCTAGAGCCTTTTGTACAGTTCCCGGAACTGCTTTCTCCAGGGCCTTGTTGACCGACTCCTGGACAGAAGCGTCCAGGGCCTCAACAATGTTGTCCTCTAGGGAAGGATTAGTAACTTCCTCTTCATAAAAAACATCATCCTCGTTATAATGCACCCACTCTTCCATTGTGGGACCAAGCTTAAGTTGTATATAATTTGCACCTGAGGCAAAAGAACAGCGAGGAGTACAGGGGGGGACCAACCCACAGCACAAATCCAAATTGGTACCTAGTCCCTCAGAAAAAGCTGTATTATTGTTGTCACAGGGCGTAAGTGGAGCCAAAGAGCAGGTTTGTTTAAGGAGGTGTGCTCCCTCCGGGCCCAGAACTCTGTTTGCAGCCAGTCAGGCGTAGGGAATGCTGCTCGGGGAAGAAAGCAGGAGAAATGCACGAAAGGAAAAGAAAAAACGGGTCGTAGCGATGTGCGTAGCCCAATCCTACTAGATATAGCCCAATTGGGCTACGCACGTGGAAACACGAAGGAATGGTAAAGGAGGGGCTCCTAGCGCACACGGCCTACGAGGGGAGCCTCTGCGCTTGCAAATTGTAATTTTATCACCGCCGTAGGCGGAGCGGTACCTGGCAGTCGAGCGGAAAGGCAAACGGCACCACCGCTGATCGCGCTAATCTCCGCTTAAAAGCGGGAGATTCAAAAGATGCTTTTCCAGCGTTTGGCACACAGCGCGTACCTCCGATGACAGCGGGATACCGCAAGTCATCAGGAGGTCGCGCGAGGAGAATAAAACCATAAATAAACAACGCGGTAATCGCGTACACATTTGGTAAAGCTGCGCAAGCCTATAAAGCAAAATACATGTAGAAAAACTGCGCAAGCCTATAAATCAATATGCATAGCTCAATGAGGAGAGAGCTTAAAATGCACTTAACTGACTGCGTGAGTAGCAAAGAAAGAGGACGAGTTCCGGTAATGGTGGCTCTTATGGGGCTATACAGGATATGATGTATACCATGAGCATCATGGGAAATGTAGTTTATTTTTTCATAACAAAGTTCTCATTGGCTGCTGTGTGTGGCAATAAATAGAAAGAGAAGCATAATACTGAAGCCTCCGGTCCTGTAATAGAATTGGAAGCGACTTCTTGGTTCAAAAATGTTGGCGTGAGTCCGAGTCGGAAGGGGCGTGGATGGAGGTGTCCGCTGTAATTTAAAGGGCCACGTGAAAACACTAGAGCAGACAGAGTGAGTGAAGGGGGTCTCACAGGTACCCTGGGGGGACGAGAGATGGGGACAACGGTTTGAAGATATTTATGTATATATACAGATGCGATAACGTGCATATACAAGGAGATGGCAGATTTCATCACAAAACAGTATGGAATTTAGTCAATACTCAGTATATATAAGCGTGAAGAGAGCAATTTTGTTTATATTGGTCACAGGGATAAACAAAGAGGGGTTAAGCCCTGAGTATACGGACAAAGGTTTTGAGGAAAAATAAATGTTGGTGGGGAAGCAATGGGGTGAAGACAATGGAAGGTGTATCGAATAGAGGTCGGGGGCTGTCACAATAGTTTTCAAGGTAACATCAGAATCCTATCTCAGATTATTGTAGAAAACACTAGACAGTAAACCTCTGGGGACAGTAGGGAAGGAAGCCCTTCAGATACAACAGTTGAGACGTTGTTGTATGTTATACTATTTATTAATCCAGCATTTCTTTTCAGGAGTTGCACCAATTGAAATATTTTCTTTTTGTTTCACTGTTTTTTTTTTTTAAGTGATTGTTCATACACGTCTTTATGAGCTTTTGAGGAACTTGGGAATGAAGATTTAAATGGAAGCAGGAATGGGTGAATGAAGGGCGAGGTTCAAGCAACAGACACTTGGAACTTAGACCGATTGGAAGCAATGCAGCCTCACTAAACAGATGCTTTTAAACATTTTAACCAAGCCACCTTTGTATCATTCTGTTTTTTCAGTATCAATGTTTCTGTAAAACGCTATATCACCTGTAACTAACAGCTCTCTGAACGGTACAGTACAGGGAATTTTAGGGTGTGCCTTACACCAGTAAGATTCTTTGCGCTGTAAATATTGTCTGTTTCCATATTTTTATCTACTCCTTTCTATATATCTCTCTATTGTATTCTTTTTCTTATCCTGCCCCTGTCATTGCAGTATCTCTATTATTTGAAATCTTTGCAAATCCATTTATTTTCATCACTCTGGGGGCATCAGATGACTGGTTACATATTCATTGCACAAAATATACAGTACTCACTCATTAACTCACACATACGGTCACTGACTCACCCTTTCACACTCACTAACTGGCCATAATTCCTGCCCTCCTTGCATCATCCACTTTCCTGCCAACCTCCTCCCTGGCCCTCTTCCCCTGTCTCTGAATTCATCTCCCGTCTCTCCCTTCTCCTTCTGTTGCTTTGCATCAAGGAGGTGTCCTCTGGTGGTACATGGGCATTCCCATGTTAATATTAGTAGACAGGGCTTTGCATCAAAAAATGACTTCTCCATGAGGCAGGGTGCTAAAAATGAGAAATGTTCCTCCTAATGTTTCACATATCGCATGTGTGGTGCACTGCATAGCAAACATCCAATGTGTGAAAAATATTACAGTTAGTCTATGTGTACACTTTCAGGACTCAACCTATGCTAGACATCATGCACATACCTTTGTGCTACGGTGCAAAGGTGTGTAAGTGGCACAAGGCAGCCTGTTTGTGCGCCATCGCAGAAGAGAGCAGCAGCACCATATCTTAATACTTATGGCTCTGCGATTCTCTGTCCTCCTAGCGCAATGCAACTTGGTTGTTGCACTGCGCTGCACTAAAATTTCAAAAATCATCCCTGAATTGCGTCTACTGTTTCTGTAGATGTGTGAAGAGAAGGCACCCAAAAGCACTCCTAATGAGAGGTGGTAGAAGAGCCTTGGAGTGGGCGGGCTCCGGATAGGGGGCAGGGTTACAGTGCATGGACAGGGGCCTGGGGGCCACGGTAGTGATGCAGAGTCCAGGAAGAAGCATGAAAACCACTCTATGCTCATATTGCCTTTCACCGTGTGATCTCAGATGTTCACTAGGTGACCGTGTGAAAGGAGGTGATATCATGCAACACACGGTGCTGCGGTTTGTGTTTGCAGGTCTGCACTTGACACCCCATGCATGATACAAAAAAAGAGCCAAAGTTATTCACATTTCACAAAAATAAAATACTGATCATATAAAGCTTTGCAGTTCTACAGCTCAGGCTATTCACAGCATTTCATAGCCAGTGATTTTCAGTCTGCAAGTAACACGGAATTAAAGCCCTAAAAGCCAGATGTAGTAAGAACTGCTCACAACTTGCGACCAGTATTTTTACAACCAGTGAGGTAATTTGCGAACCGACCTATATACTAGGGGGTCCTAGTGGGGAGCAATTTGACCTACCTCCTGAATATCAAAGAGGTAGGTCGCAAATTGTGACCAACTGGGAATCGCAGTCATCACAGGGATGGGGACCTGCTGAGGTTAGCAGACCACCATGTTTGTGATTGCTTTTAAATAAAGCATTTTTTTCCTAAAAGGAAAAGTGTTTGTTTCATTTGTTAGGAGTAAGCAGTGGTCTTATAAAATATTTTTGTCAACATTCGCAAAGTCCCGTTTGTGAATGGCTTACCACTTCCTTTGAGGAGTTGGTACAAGAATCATGTTTTGCGACTGGAATTCGGTCACAAAACATTAATACATACCACTACAATTTGATACTTGGAAGGGACATCCTAAATAGACTCCTTCCAAACAGCAAATAAGTATTAGGTCACAAACCCAAATTGAAATTCAGTAACGTGTTACAGAATCGCAATTGAAGGTTTGTACATAAAAAAGGCATTTAGGGATCATAAACGGGCTGATTCTGCGAATCGGGGCGTTTGCAAGCACAAGAATGCTTCCTTGATCTGGCCCTAAGCCTCTCCAGCTTTGCAGTTCTTGGCCCAGAAAACTTTTCAGTTCTCCTACAGCACAAAAATAGAATTCTGAACACAGACAGGAACGTCGTGGCCGAGAGCAGGGAGACAGGCAGAGAAGGGGAGTGAGACAGACAGAGGGAGAGAAACATCAAAAGAAAGAGCGAGAAAAAGTCAATAAAAGGCAGGAAGAGATGGAGAGTGACAAACATGGTGAGACAGAGAAAGACAGAAACAGGGAAGGACGAGACATGGAAAAAGAGAAAGAAAGACTAGAACATAAATAGAAATTCAGAGGGAGTAAAAAAACAACTTAGGGAGAAAGAGAGACCAGACATAGGTTGAGAAAGACAAGTAGAGAAAGATAAAGGCAAGGAGATACAGAGGCATACGATGAACATACAATTACGTTTAGGAATCACATTGCCTAGAGTCCGGAATACCTGTTCACAGGGCTGCGAGAAGAGGAGAAAGAGCGCCATCTTGTGGCTCATTAACATTCTCTTAAAAGGAAAAAACATTTCGCGAGAGAGTGGTTACTGAAGCTGTGAAATTGGAGTATATTCAGAATTTACTCCTTAGCAAAATCAAGACACATTACAAAGAAGACTGCTGTTAGCCCCCCAAACCTAGAACTCCTTCCCTCTCGGGCGCGCTTCCCTCAGATGTAACCATAACCCTTGAATTCCGGCCCATCCTCTTTCATACCAATGAAACCGTTTGTTACAGCGTTAAACTACATTGTAATTGTATTTATATAGCGTTTACCACCCGCCGATGAAGCGTTAAAGCACTTTACACTGGGCAGTATGCTGTCCCCTAACCCAAGGTTAGTGGTTAGTAAAGTGTTCTTGGTATTGTTGTTTTTTGGGATAAGTCTTGTCCTTTCAGGCAAATCATTTCAAATATATACTCCAGTTTCTTTGTGGTGGATTAAATTAAGAGGAGGTAGGTAGATTTGAGCATTGGGGATTGAATCAGTACTTATATAGCGCTATGCGCAGTGGCGACTGACAACTCGGAAGAGTGCAGGGCGGGCAAATGCGTGGTGGGTGCATGCATGCAAGGCGAGTGGCAAATAAAAAGAACTAGCCACTTGCCTTACTTGCTGCACGATGTCAGACATCCTCCTGGCTCTGGCCCGTCTTCTGCTTCTTTCTCCTCCAGGCTCAGCGGGCTCCAGCCTATTCCCCTAACCAATCCTGGTAACCAGCATGAGTGAAGTGCCATGATTGGAGAAAGTGGCCTCTCTCCACGCTCTCAAGAACACTGGAGGCCTGTGCTTTCTCTTACCCAGCTGTCTAAGACAGATGAGTTAGAGAGGTTTCAAATGTGCATCTCTGGCTGGCCGTCGCAAGACAGCCGGCCAAAGAGCCATGCGCAATTTATACCTAAGTGCACAGCCAGCCCACCACTGCTCCCTGTAGAAGCAATGGCCCCGCCCTGTCCCTACACTCGGTTTGGGATGAGTTGATCAAAAATAAAATAGTAATAAATAAACTTTATTACCATTTTATTTTGCTTTTCTGGGGGGCCTTTTTGTTAGTGGGGCGACACTCCTCCGATCTCATTGAGGAGCCGCTCTTGGCTATGCCTACCACATAAAGTACTAACGTGATTACTGGGCTTCCTCGTTGCATTATTTAATCATATACTGTATCAATCAGAATTCTAGAAAGGCTGTATGTTTCAGAATCAAGGTATTAACCACTTTCGTATTTGTGAAATGCCCGTCCTTTTCAGTGTCACGGAATTCCCGATAATTTTTAAGTCATTGCATGTATCCCCGTTTGTGAATGATGACGTTGCCATTAGTTGAGGAGTCATGCAGTGGCGGCCCCTCCGCTAACGCAGAGGAGCGTCGCCCCACTGCTCACTGAGTGAGCAATTAAAAATGGAAAAATAAAATTATAATAACTTAACGTTATTATAATTTTATTTAAATGTACTGGTTCTGTTGTTTGGGTGCGGGGTGGGGCTGGGCTGTTTAGAGTCTGGGAAAGGAGTGGCGGCACCCTCCGAAGTGTGCATGAATGTTTGGCCGACCCTCTTGGGCCGGCCAAACATTCATGCGCACTTTGCATGTTCTCCACCCAGGCTGCATTACAGCCTAGGTGGAGAACATGCCCAGGGTCCCATTTCCTGTCCGAGCATTGCAGCGTTGTGATTGGCTCAGGGGAGCCTGGGTGCTTCCTGCTTCCACAGAAGCCAGGAAGTGGACTAGAGGACAAGGAAAGGCGGGGGCCGGCTGCATCCAGGTAAGTGGTTTAAAAAAAAATGTATTTTAATTCCCCCCTCTCTCCCTCTACTCCCCCCCACGCCCGTTCGGTAGCAGCCCCTACTGGAGTCATGTCCTTTAATGTGAGATTCATCACATGCCAATCGATTTCCTAATGGTGACATGTCCAGGCCCTCCAGCTGTTCCCTTCCCAGGCTCTTAGCTGCATACCAGAGGGCAGGGACACAATGAGGCTCCACCTCTCACCCTCACTGCCTTCTAAACACCCACTCCCTGCCATATGCCCACACCTCTACCCTCACTGTCAAATGCCCAGACCTATTACCCTCACAGTCCTCTAACCACCAACTCACTCCCACATGCCCATGCCTCTCACCCACCTCACTCACATGCACACCCCTCTACCCTCACTCTAACCAAACCTCACCTGTCCCTACATGTATATGCACACATCGCCTTCTAAATGTGTGTTATGATATATGCCCTCACTTTCATTCAGCAGGCTTCAATTATAACATTTTCCAAAGCATATGTGACCTCCGTTGTGTCTTGTTTTCATAAAAACAGGAATGCCATGAATACCCTAAGGTTTCGAATTAATAATTTATTTCATGTAATAGATACCCGACATTTGTACCTGTGCTTGTCGGGCAAAGGGTGCCTGTAAGCCTCAATGAAACTGGCATACATGTACACAGTTACATCAACGTTTACCAGAGCCCATTCAGACTGTACTTTTAATTATCTTTTCATCTACAATGACCTAGTCTGTATAAAATATGCTGAGCATGGGCTTTCCGAAAACAATGGATCTCAACACCACATCTGTTTGCAGTTCAGCTGAAGTTTACTACATGTATTTATATTTAGGGGAGAGGTGTGGCGCCGCGGCCAGGGCGACTGACGCTGGGGATCACGGTTCGATCCCTGGCTCCGGCGGCAGGGGTCTGCCCAGCACCATGTGACTCTGGGCAATAGCTCGCTTAATCTTCCCAATGGCCCCCAGCGCCGAGAGACCCCTTCGGGGGTGATTCGTGCGCTATACAAATACTGGACTTACTTACTTACTATATCAAGACTTGATCACCCTGAAGAAGTGCCAAAGCAAGAGCGAAACACATTGGCTGATTCATAAATATAAATTGTGGGAAGAATAGGAGTTTTCAATGAGAAGAAGCATCGAAACACAGATTTAAGTCAAATATGTACTTATTATAACACATAAGAAACTTTTGAGGAAATCGGGTGTATTATATGGCGTGATTGTGCGACCTCGCTGTGTAATAAACTTACCAACCCCTTTAGGACCCTTAGGTTTCATTTGTCAAACTTTAGCTGTGGCTCTGAGCAGCAAGGCTTACACAAAGGAACAATTGTAAAGCATTTAAACGGCACCAAATAATTGAAGAAGAAATCAACAAGACACTAAAGAAATCGGACACCAATTCATAAAGATAGACTGTATTTTTATGTATTGTTGGACATCACAATGAATAAGATCCACCGGACGGTTCTGGAGATATAGAATTTACAAAGTATAGTAAATCAAAGTATTTCACTAAACTGCGAACAAGCACTGGCCAATTCAACAAATTTGACACTTAAAAACGTTTTCACTAAAATGTTTGGACTAGTTATAATGCGGTCACTTGGAGTCACTTTAGGTGACCAGCCCTCTGCAGGGCTTTCTCATAGAAGTGGTCCTGATTCAAAGAATGAAGGATGCTGAAGATGCTCAAGGATGCTTGTAGGAGCTGGGCCAGATGTATAGGCGAGGAGGCTTGATATGTTTCACAATGGTGTCTTTATTCAGCTTTTAATGCCATATAAACAGGCATATGTGTAAATGAAGATATCTTCTGGAAACAATATTATTCCCTTTTTCGTCTTCTGCTTTTTATCCCTTTAGGTCTTCAGGCACGGATGGGCTCCCTGAATTCTCAGCGAGGAGAAATGAGCAGTAAGTAACTATTCATGGGTTAAAACAATAATTATCCATCACTAATACCTTTGGTGGGTAAGAGGGACAGGGGCGTGTCAGTGGGAAAAAGAAAAGAAAGTAAGCAATTTAGTGAGACTGAACTATCAGTCAATATTCTCTCTGTTTCTATAAATAATACTTTCTCCCCTTTGGTTTCTCTCTTACAATAAGAGAGCGACAAAGCTATATTCATATTCCTTGGGATATTCAGGGATGTAAACAAGAGAGGGTCTAGATCAGATATAAGGATTAAACACGTGTCCTAGCCCTTTTCCACAGACAAATTATATGGATTTAACTATCCTTTTCTACTTATGCCATTGCCTTCTGGGATTGGTAGTTCTTTTATTCATGCAGTTGTGAGAAGTTATGTTTTCTTTTATAGAAAGAAAGCACAGGTTAACCCAGTTGACCCGTCACCAACACCTCCTTTGTCCCCTCTCGCACCCTCCTCCTTTCTGGGTTAAAAACACTTTTGTCGCCGGGTACTGACTCGCTATGCCGCAACTCTCCAGAGTTGCAGCAGCTGACCAGCATCCTCCGGGGCAATCCACCACTCCTCCGGACCGGACTCGTCTTCTCCCCAACAATGTCCTTTGGCTTTCTCCCGTTCAGCGTCTTCCTTGACTGTCTCCCATAAAGTCGAGCTCATCCTCTTTTTTGTGGGAACTCGAGCGGCGATGCCTTCTTTCACGACCTCTGTCTCGGTTCCCCAAGCATTCGCGTCGTCTTTCCTCCTCTCCTCTTCCGGTTTCTGTGGTTCTGTTTTCTCCCGGCGGTCTTCCTCAGATTGGTTGATTCCTCCTCCGTCCTGTTTGAAGAAACAGTCACCATTTACTGCCTGCGCGACTATGATGCGAGTTTGTATAACCTTTCTTCTTTTTTACTTCACGGTATCGCAATGCTGAGAGAGTTCGTTGGGAGGATGATAAGGTGAAGGACAGGTAAGTGAAGCCCCCCCAGGGATACAACCCTATCACATCGCTGTGGATATAATGCTGCCAATGGGGGTCTTGCTGTGACTGCTTATCAGTCCACAAAGGGGGTGAGGTGATCCTGGTTACAGGGTTGACATCCCTCGAAGTTCTCTTGGTGCTGGCAGGAGTCCAGTCATCACTGGACCACGAGTCGCCGAGTATCATGGTCACTGTCCAATCCTTCCTAGGTCATTAATTCTTTCTCTGAGGGTCCCAGCAGCACTCTGATAGCATTCCCTGGTTCAGCAAACTTGGGTGGTCCTTTGTTCCTGGTGCTGCACAGCAGCGGTTGAAGACCTTGGGCTTCCAACTTGCTTCAGCAGGCTTCTTCAGCTGTTGTGTACCTGTGATGCAAACAGGAGGCCAGTCAGCTAGTCCTTTGAGTCTTTTGGTTTTGACTGGGCTCTGGAGAGGACTTTTCCTTGAGCAAGACACAGCAGACACTGTCTCTCTTCTTTGCTAGCCAGCATATGCAGCAGGTGCAGTCCATGATGGTGCAGTTTCTCTGCCGGTTCCACGGCGCAGCAGGGAAGTCCTTCAGACCCTCTTCCAGTCCAGTTGAGATCTGAGTATGTGGGACCAGAGGTACCCTACTTATGCTCAGAAAATGCCCTCAGGGTAGGATGCAGTTGGTAGCCAATGGGCTACCTGGTTCCCTCCCATCTTATGACCACTTCCTGCAAAGCGTGGCATCTGGGCATCGCAGGATGCACCATTCTGCCCATTTTCATTATGGCAGGACACCTCTTACTGGCGTGTGGAGCTCCCTAGCCCAACCAAGAGGTGTGGCTACCAGGGGGGCTACACGTCCCTGGAAAACCAGTTTGGCAACTGGTTTCCACTCTCCTGTCCCTAGTGCCAGCCTGTCTGCCTGAGCAATGGAGCAGCCCCTCTCCCAAATGTTATCCATTTGCCCTTAAAAGGCAGCTTCTCCTCTGAAGCTCACCTTTTGGGCCAACACCTGTGTGGCTTGATGCAGGAGGGAGTTGGAACCGCCTTCCAGAGCAAGCCCCTATTGTATCCTTTCCTGCAAGTCAATAGCATGTCTCCTCAGAGGTCAGAAAGCGGTCTCAGTGTCAGGACCCCGTGTGCAACCGGTATGGGCACAGGACACTAAAGGCAACAAAGTGGCAACTTTGTACACGTTTAACACTCGAACTTGTTACATTAATTTCGACTTGAGAATCAAGTTGAGCTTAATGTAACAAGTTGCTTGATACCTTGGATGCCCCACTTTGGTTGTACAGTTCCAGAGTCAGCACATCTGAAGGGTCGATGTGCAAGTCTGTACTCAATAATTGGACGAGTACATGTACATGTTCTGCCCAAGAGATATGTTGCACCCTGCCTTAGGACTCAATAGGCCTTAGGGGTGACTTACACATATACCAGGGGGAAGTCTTGTTTTGCCATTACTTTAAATGGCAAAGTTGGGCTAGCAGTTATGACCTAGTCTTGGATTATAGGCTCAATGTTTTATTTCTCACCGAAACATGGCTCACTCCATCTACACATGTAGAACCTGCTCAGGCCCTCCCTCCAGGATATCACATTCAAAGATGCGATAGACCCGGAGGCAGAGTGGGCGGTATCACAATTATTCACAGGACTAGTATCAAGTGCATTTGGTCCAGTGGCCTTATTCAGAACTGTGAAAGCATGCTATTCAAACTTCATTGTAGCAAAAATGTTACCTTCTCTGGCTTTCTGATTATTCAACCACCAAACCCTTCTAAAAAGTTCAGGTAATCTCTAATAGAACGCTACTCTTCGCTCCCACATTAACTTTAATATCATTGGAGAACTGAATCTGCATCTTCATCTAATCAATGATAAAGGAATCCAAGACTTTACTAATGACTTGGCTACCTTGCAGTTAGCTCTATTAGTAAAACTTTCAACTCATGAGTCCGGCCATATGCTGGACCCTGTTTTTTCCAACCTGTCTACTCTTCAAACAGCTGCCCCCATCCTAGTGACCTGGTCAGACCACTATACAGTGCCCCTGACCATTGGTATTCCCAGCGCCGAGAAAACCATTAGCGTGAATCCCACGTTGAGAAGGCAATGGCAGAACCTAGATCCATCTGCCTTTTAAAGTTATATTGAGAGGAGTGTGCCCCAACTAGACTCTAACATAGAACAGGCAGAGGTTTCTACTAAAGTATGGCTCAATTCTGCCTTGGATCATTTTATTCCTATCAAACCGTATAAATCTAGAAAGCAGCCCTCAGCTGCTTGGTTTAGTGAAACATTGCTCACAGAAAAGAAGCAATGTAAAAAACTAGAGTGTGCTTGGCGCAAATCATAGATGCTGAAGCAAAAATACACTATATGAGAGTGATTAACTGCTACCACAAGATGATCAAAAGAGCCTGTGCCAACTTTTTTGCAGACGAAATTATAAATAGCAGTAATCCTTCTAAGGAAATCTTCTCTATTGTGAATAACCTCTATAGGTGTACATCCACACCTGGATTAGCGGAAGCCTCAAATAGCCACTGCAACAAACTTACAGATCATTTTGTAAATGAGGTCAATGATATTTATCTTCACTTTAACAAGGGTGAGGAAACAGTTAAGCCTGTCCCGCATGACAGAGGGACCAACCACACGCAATGGACAGTTGTGGACCAACTGGCTCTGCTTGATGTAGAGTTTATCTCTACCCTAATGCGCCAAGTAAAATCTGGATCTCCTGATAACCCATTAAAACGTGACTATCTTAAAATTCCAGGAGAACAGCACACCTATTTTTTTAGACCTGGCCAATCTCTCGCTGAGCACTGCAGAAGTACCAGTGTTATTGAAACACATCAAGGTTATTCCTCTTTTAAAGAAGCCTTTGCTAGATGCTACTCAGCCAGAAAACTATTATCCCATTTCCCTTCTGCCATCCCTGTCCAAGCTTGTGGAGAGAAGTAAATAATCGCCTAATCAAATTTTTAGAACAAAAATGAATACTAGATTGTTCCCAAAATGGATCTAGATCATCACACAGCACCTCAACTGCTCTTTTAACGGTTACAAAGCTCCTTGCAGCAGTACGGACGTTGGCAAATCCCAGACTGAAACTCCTAAATGTAAGTACGGCCTTCAACACTGTCTTTAATATCTACATAAGACCTCTGGCTGAGGTGGTAAATACTTCGGGATCTCACTAGTGTCATATGCTGACGACACTCAGCCAATCATCTCCCTGTCGGCAGAGTCGACCAATGACTGTGTTAACTTTAAAAACTGTCTAACAGATGTTAGTTGCTGGATGCACGTCAATTGCTTAAAATAGAGATCCACCTGTTGGGCAGGCATACCCATCTGTGGAGTGATCAATGGTGGCCAGAAATACTAGGGCCCCAACGCCCCCCCCCAAACCTAAATCTGTGGTAAAAAATCTTGGGGTATGGATGGATGATTCACTATTCTTTGAAACCCAAGCTAAGGCTCTAGCCGGTCACTGTTTTGGCATTCTAAAGAACCTTAAGCCCATCATGGGACTCTTTGCTCTGCAAGTCCGCCAACTGCAATCCCTTGTAATTTCTTGCCTAGACTACTGCAACATCCTCGATTAGGGCTAAAAAAATAAAAAAATCTGTCCTAAATCAATTGCGGGTTGTTCAAAATGCTGCCCCTAGGGCTATTTTTTCTCCCTCCATAAATTCAGCACTGCTTCCCAACTTTTAGGTAAGCTCCACTGGCTACCTTTTCAGAAGAGTAAGACGTTCAAGGCCTTAGGCATCTCCCATAAAATCCTATACAAGCAAGGAGCACCCAGTCTAGCTGCCTTGATGCAATTTTACATGCACTCCAGACCATTACGCTCCGCTGATCTAAACCTGGCTCACATCCCTCGCCACATCAGAGCCAAAATGGGAGGTTGCTCCTTCCATGTCCTAGCTCCGACCTTTTGAAACTGTATGCCCCCTCACTGCAGAAAGATCCAAAATCACCTACAATTCCGGAAATAGTTGCAGACCTGGCTGTTCTCCATCTAGGATGATACTCTTGCTCTCATCGCTGCTTTGTCTCTTGTGGTGTTCTTATCTTCTGCTTATTATCTGTGGTCTCCTCTATTCCTCTTTTCATGGTTTAGAATGTATGCACCCTGTTGGTGCTTCTATTACATGTTATGCTGTATTAGAATGTTTGGGACAGGGGATTAGAACTCTCATGTGCAGTTTGTACTGATCCTCTGGGCCAGTTGGACCTGTATGATTTTGCTGTAATAAACTACAAGAGAAAACTTCTTCGATTGTCTGCCTCTCAACTTTACATTTGGCAACAAGCTTGGGATATGGACTCCAACTCGGCAAGTTTTGTTTTCCACTTTCAAGCTGCTTGTATTTTTTTTTTCAAAGTACTGTTAGCCTTTCTGCTATTGTTTTCTCTGTTTACGGGCCCAGGGATCTCCGTTCTTATGTCCTTTTCGGCTACTTGACTTTATTTCTGCCGATTACACGCTCTTGTTGACGCTTTCATTGACTTATGAATTATTGACATCGGCTGTTACTGTTTCTATTTGAACGTCTGTTTTTGCACGAGCTTAACGCAGCTGCACGAGCGTCATTCACGAGCTCTCAGCGTTCAGCATTCTACGCATTATTTGGATTCCTGCCTCCGATGTCCTGACTTGAATGCGTCATTTGGATTCCTTCTGTGTGCCTTTGTTTCTATAGCGACGTCTTTCTGCTGGTTGTGACATATGATCTGGCTCTTCTCTACTGTGTCTCTCTACTGTAGGAATTCGCTCCAGTCGTTTGACACTGCACCGTGATTTCTATAGAAACGTAAGGCTTACCTGCTCCGTGTGACGACTCTGTCTTCCATTGACCGTGGGAAATCGCTCCGGTCGTTTTGTTCAGCAACACTTCTGGCTCTTTATGTTCTCGGCCGTGGGAGATCGCTTCGGTCACAAATTGCTTTCCTTATTGAATGCTGCGTTGTTTTGTCAGCTGTGACGCTTACACGCATGCGCACCAATTACGTACTGCTTTTAGCACGAGATCTTCACATCGCGCTTGTTTTCCTGCTGCATTTTATGTGGATTCGGTGATTCACACACCGGCACATTTATTTTTCCTGCATTCGGGCTGATTATTTTTTTTACAGTCCATGTGGATTCGGTGATCCACACACCAATTTTGTGACATTCGTTCTGCAGTCTATGTGGTTTCAGTCATCCAGTCACCTAATTAGTTACACTCTTATGAAACTATTATTCACATATTTGCCTCATTTATTGTTTTTACATTGTCATTGACATTTTTTTTTTTTTATCATTTAAAAGCATTTATATCACCATGCAAGCTATTACACCTCCCAGTTATTTTTTACAAGAACCTGGTGAACCACCTCTAAAATGGCGGTTATGGTTCAGATCCTTCAACGCGTATTTGGGAGCTATTGATGGGTTGAAATTTAAACCAGACAGAAAATGTAGTCTTCTTTACTACTACTTAGGTATAGAAGGTCAGAATGTCATTGACCATTTACCTACATATACTGGTCATGACAGTGGAGATATGGATGAATATCAAATGGCTCTCAAACAATTGAGTACATATTTTGAGGGTAGAGTCAACTTGGTGGTGCATAGACACAAATTTTTTACTCGTGTTCAGGGTTCTAATGAATCTATTGATACGTATGTCACTGCCTTAAAAGTCTTAGCCAGTTACTGTGATTTTGAAGACTTTACATCTCAACTTATCAGAGATCAAATAGTTTGTAGGTGTTTTTCAAAGAAAATTCAGCAAAAATTACTTTCATGTAAAAATCCATCTCTAGATGAAACCATCGATATAGCCAAGAGTAATGAACGTTCAGAATTGGATTCCAAACAATTAGAATTTAATACCACCAATACCACTGTAGCTAAAGTTAATGTTTCTGGTAACAATCCACAGACCTTTAATTCCAATGATGTTAAGCAAAAGAAAGGTAAAGATTCTATTGATAGTAATACCAGAGGGGGGAAAATTGTAGCACCAGGTCGAAATTTTTCTGGTTTCCAGTGTTTCAGATGTGGTTCTTTATCTCATCTATCTAACTATAAAAATTGTCCAGCTGGTTGCTCAAGAATGTTGGAGATGTAAGAAAATTGGGTCACTTTGGAAAGGTTTGCAGGGGTGGCAAACGTTTTCCAATCAGAAGTGTTCAGGAGCACTCAAATTCGGACAACCAAGAGTCTGTTGAAAAAAGAGTGGAAGAATTAGCTTTGTCTATGGTTTCTGTTGAATATTTAGAAATCAACAATGTTTGCACTGAAAAAAGATATGGTGACCCGTTAGTAAATATCAAAATTCAAAAGTTTGACATTCCTTTACTAATTGATTCTGGAGCCAGAATCACTATTATATCGATTGACAGGTACAATCGATCTTGGTCACATATGGTACTACTACCTCCTGATGTTATCACAACTGCATCTGAAGACAGCAGAATTGATTTGGCTGGCTATTTTTGGGCAGATATCACTTTTGAAAACAAAACCATTCATGGAAAAGTGCATGTAGCTTACAAAGGCATTAATGTGTTAGGATGGTGGCACCAAGCGGAGTTTGGTATGATTATTAGACCAGGCCAGAAAAATCCTGTTTCTTTAGTGAATTCTGTTTCTGAATCTAATCAATGGATTCAGAAATTTGAGAATGTGTTTCATGATAAAATTGTCGAATTCAAAGATTTTGTCCATATCATTAAGGTTAAAGATGGTGCAATTCCCATGAAACAAACTTAGAAATGTTCCACACAGCATAAGAAGTGAACTTACTACCATGTTAAATAAAATGCAGACTGATGGTATTATTGAAAAAGTTGATGCTACCCTGTGGTTATCCCCCATCATTTTGGCCAAAAGAAGTCTGGTGAACTTCGTTTATATGTGGATTTAAGATCTCTTAACAAGGCCATTTGGGTGGAGAATTTTCCCTTACCACGCATTGATGATTCGATTACAGCTGTGGGTCAGTCCAAATGGTTTTCTAAGTTGGATTTGCGGTCAGCGTACCATCAGGTTGTTTTAGATAAGCAATCTCGTCATTTACCAGCTTTTGTAACACCTGATGGTACATTTCAATTTTGTCGAATGCCATTTGGACTGGCTTCTGCTGCTTCTGTGTTTCAGAAAGTTATGACCAAGAAGTTTCAAAATGTACCAAATGTTGTAGTTTTTCAAGATGATATTCTTGTCCACACTAATATGGAAAATGAACACAACCAAGTACTAGAGCTAGTTTTACAAACGATCCAAAACAATGGTGTAACATTGAGGGAAGACAAATGTATCTTCGCTGTAAATGAAATTGGATATTTAGGCCATGTTCTCGCCAAGGATGGTGTAAAACCCAAACCCAGCATTGTAGAAGGCATTGTTAATGCACCACATCCTGTGGATAAAGATCAGTTACAATCTTTCCTTGGATTGTGTGAATTTTACGCAAAATTCATAAAGAATTTCTCAGCGCTTACTGAGTGTTTCAGGAATTTACGAAAAAAGGGATCCGATTTCATTTGGACGGCCACTTGTCAAGAACACTTTGTTCTCATCAAGGAGTATATTTTATCTGCTCCAGCTCTTCAGGCGTATGTTGAGGGCAGGGACACTTTCATTACAGTAGATTCCAGTTCCTATGGTATGGGCGCTGTTTTATCTCAAATGGTTGGGAACAAGGAAGTGACTATAGGTTTTGCTTCAAGGAGAATGAAAGATGTGGAATTGAGGTATTCGGTTATTGAAAAGGAAATGCTGGCTTGTGTATGGGGTGTTGATAAATTTAAACCATATATGTGGGGAAGGAAATTTTGGTTGAGAACTGACCATAAACCTTTGGTTGACATTCTCTCTGGTATTAAAATAAAGAAGTCTACAGCTAGACTTGCTAGGTTGGCCACTAAATTGTTAGAATTTAACTTTTCTGTGCATCATATTGCTGGTGGCAAAAATGTTAAAGCTGATTTTCTATCCAGACTTCCTGTTGAAAATGTTGGGTTGAATGCTGAAGGTCTAGAGGATATTGAAGAATGTATCATTGCCAATGTAGATGACACTGATATGTCCCAACATGGAGATTTGGCAAGATGTTTTATCCAACGATTCTTTCCTGAAACAAGTTATGGTTTATGTAGTCAAAGGTTGTCCCAAAGAAAAGCCCTTGATGGCTGATTTACAACCTTATTGGAAAGTAGCTGATGAACTTTCAATTGAAAATAACTTACTAGTGCGGAGAGATAAACTTATTCCTCCCAACAACTTTAAGGTTAGAATTATGGTCATTTGGGCATGACTGCCACCAAACGTAGAATTAGGAATGATTTTTGGTGGCCCAGTATGGATCGTGATGTTGATTCCATGGTAAGAGATTGTGTGCAATGCTCTTATAGTGATAAGCATTTGACGACATCTACCCCCGTTCCCAAACCTACCTTATGTCCTGACAGAGTGTGGCAAAGAGGTGCTGTGGATTTTCTTGGTTCTTTTCATATTCTACCCAATTGTATGAAATATTTTATTGTACTAATTGATCACTTATCCAGATGGGTGGAAGTGAGAGGCATTTCTGAGCCCAACACCAAATCTGTCATTCGTTTTTTGCAAGATGTGTTTAACAGAGAAGGAGTGCCGGAGGAATTGCTGACAGATAATGGTGTACAGTTTACTTTGTCGTGTATGCAAGAATTTTTAACTAAGTTAGGGGTGAAATATTTACGTACTCCCCTTTATCATCCACAATTCAATGGCAAAGTTGAAAGGTTCAACAGGGTACTGGTTGAATGCATACAAAGTACTGTCAAAGTGAGAGGAGACTGTGAAGCAGCTGTGAGAGATGTGATTTGGGCATATAGAACCACTCCCCATTCAGTTTCTGGTGCAGTTCCTTTTGAGTTAATGAGAGGAAGAAAGGTTTCTTCTTCTCTCAATCCATTTTGGAAAATAAAAGCACTTGGTGGTGATTGTGAAGTTTATTCCCAATCTAGTAAGGCTAAATATACTAGTGATCTTGTCAATCGTGAGAAATATGAAAAGAACAGTTCTTTAAGGAAAAGAAAAGAGACAAAATTCGTGGTAGGTGAGTATGTTCGAGTAAAAGATCCTCTGCTTTTACAAAAAGGCAAGTCTAAATTCAGAGAACCTAGTTGCATTGTTGATATTAAAGGCCACGCTGTCAAACTTGGCAATGGACAGTGGTGGAATGTGTCTCGTTTGGCTAAAATTAGTCTTTGCATTGATAAGTCAAAGTTAGAGTTTACTAATTTTGATGTTGAAAATGTACGCAGGAGTTGCAGAATAAGAAGAATTCCCAAGAAACTTTGTGATTAGCTTAAGTTTTTTTTTCTTTCTTTTTTCTTTTCTTAAAGGGGAGGAGATATGTGGTGTTCTTATCATCTGCTTATTATCTGTGGTCTCCTCTATTCCTCTTTTCATGGTTTAGAATGTATGCACCCTGCTGGTGCTTCTATTACATGTTATGCTGTATTAGAATGTTTGGGACAGGGGATTAGAACTCTCGTGCAGTTTGTACTGATCCTCTGGGCCCTTTGGACCTGTATGCTTTTCCTGTAATAAACTACAAGAGAAAACTTCTTCGATTGTCTGCCTCTCAGCTTTACATCTCTTTAAAGATTAGCGCCGGGAAGCCCCTTTTGGGGCAGCCGTGCTCTTTAAAAATCATTTTAACATAGCAGTTTAAACTGCTCTTTCAGCCTGCAAATGGCAGGCTGGATGTCTCGTTTTACTTGTATCACACCCAGGGGCATAGCTTGGTTAGTAAGATTGGGGGGTATGAGATTCAGATTTTCCAACAATCACGCTGCCATATAAGGTTAAAATGCATTATACGACAAGTTGTGCGCATGAGAGGGGCTTAAGGGACAGTGGAAAGGGAGAGGAATGCAGTTTGGTAGGGATACCAAGTGAGAGAAAACACAATATTTTGTAAAATAACAAGCATTTTAGAAGACTTTCAGAACAGAGCGAGGAGAGTATGTGCATTTTTGTCTGTTTGTATGTAAAAATCCGACACCGCACCATAACCGACTGAAGTAACCTGTACCCAACTATTTACCAGAAAATACATTTATTAGGGGGGTGTAACACCCCAAACACCCCCACTGAAGCTACGTCCCTAGTCACACCCAGGGTGGCACAACCAGTGCTGCAATCCCTAGTGTGACCCTCAAACCTACTTGCCCTGGGTACCCCTGGTACCATTTACTAGGTTCTTACAGGTAGGATAGCTTAGCCAATTGGGTATGAGCCAATTCAACATACCTGTTTAAGGGTAAGGGCACAGGCACTGAGGTCAGGTTAGCAGGCTCCAGTGCACTCTCAGAGTCTGAAAACCAGCAGCATTAGTCCAAAAAACCTGGGGGTGACCATACAAAGAGAGGCATTTCCTTACAGGACTGTATAATTCTCAAGCTTTGATATAATAGAGTGCAACCCCATCAATATAATTAATTATATTCATCAACCTTGAAGTTGGGCCTTCTTTTTCTTTATCATTCTTAATTCACACAATGTTACCCATGGCAAACCTGGGATATATGAGGTAATCAGGAGTAGGGCATCAAGGACCAGAAGTTAACCATCGTATTGGCCATGTTCTTTATGTTTTGGTTTATAGCCTTATTCAACAAATATTTTACTAAGCCAGGAAAGCAAGACTGCTTGTATTCTGGCACTTAAGGAAATAAGTTCCAGCTCGAGTCTTAAAGAAGAGATGGAATTAAATCTTATCAAACAAATGAAGGCTCTCAGGAATAGATTTAGTTATTCCTCTGTGGCAGGAAGCCCCACACCGGATTGCACATACTAGCTCACACAAACCCTCGCTTTTATGTAGAAGGATACATTTCTCTGTAATACAACACCCACATTTGCACATACCCACACCTCACATCCACCCATCATCTCTCACAGTCACATTGGCACACACCTGTGACAACCCCTAACTGTCTAACGTGCAGACAAATAAGCATATACATGTGCACCCTGCAGACGATAGCCATCACAGTCTCACCGTGGCACCGCAGGGTCAGGTCTGCTGAAGCCATTGGGGTATACAGAGAACCAGGCAGAGGGACACCATAGCCAAGAACGGCTACGAACTGATGGGGTATCCACACAGCTTCCGTACAAGCATTATTCCCTGCAGAAGAACATTTCCTTGTTTGAAGCTTCTATGAGAGAATCTTTGCCATTGCTAAACCCTGTCTGTCTACAGGTTATAATCTGCTATTCTGAAAGTGTAATATAAAGGATGGCGTGCACATGTAACCTCTTTCTTGAGTTTGTGTTGTCCTCTCTGGTTGCTACACAAGCACTGGTGGAGTAGGCAATGAGATAGCAGATAAACCCTCCTCTTATAAGCTACTCCTTGGCACGGTGGGCGTGAGAGGAGGTCTCAGTACCCTCCTATTGGTGTGATGATCACTGCGTGTGTAGTGTGTGCTGTGCCTAATTGGCTGAGTGTTCCTAACTTCATGTGGCATCTAACTTTATTGTGATTTAGGAATGTGTGCCCCTCCGGCCATGTGTGTTTTATTGGGGCCAATCTCCTAGGACCATTGTGGTGTCGCTGCCTATCTGTGGGATTAATCAGGGTTTTTCCTGTTTGTGACATTGTCCTGCTGGTTACGTGCCACCTCATGTGATCTATCAATCAGTAGCCTCAGGCCTAGGGCCCAGGGCCTGTCTGACTACATATTTCTGACTCTGGCTTGATGGAGAGGTCATATCGGAGGATTTCAACAACATAGATCCAATTTCGTTTTTGTACATACAGGTATCATTGCATACATCGACATCAATATTAATATTAACATTCCCTCCTCTAGTTAAATTTTCAACTACATCATTTACCCCATACTCCATGACAATCACATTGGGGGCTTGTTGTGTTTGTCTTAACTATTACTACTTCCCTAGCATGCTACTCCTTGGTACTATGGGTGTAAGAAGAGACAGGTCTCACTCTCTCTCAGTACCCTCCTATTGTATGCTACTCCTTGGTACTGTGGGTGTAAAAGAAGAGGGGATCTCACTCTCTCTGGACCCTCCTATTTTATGTCACTCCTTGGCACTGTGGGTATAACAAGAGAGAAGGACTCACTATCTCTTAGTACTCTCCTATTTTACGTCACTCCTTGGCACTGTGGGTATAAAAGTAGAGGAGGTCTCACTCTCTCAGTACCCTTCTATTGATGCTACTGGTTTGCACTCTGGGTGTAACAGGAGAGGAGGTCTCATTCTCTCAATAGTATACAAAGCTCAGGCTACGTCCATGTGAATCCCTTGGAAACTGTGCATAGTGTTCGCTTTCTTAGATGTGCTACGATGGCATCTAAAGATGCCTATATTCAGTTAATCCTTCTATTGCAGTGACTCCACTTCACCAAACCTGGAGTATTATTTTTCAGATCATTTTTGGTTACACATAAACCTGATGATAAAGACTTAGCATTTAAACTATAATGTGTATAGTAAACAATTGTCTTCTCCATTTCTCTGGGTGTAACGTTGTCCTGTTTATTTAACCATTAACCTATCAACTGCGCAAGCCCCAGAACCATCATACCCAATGAATTCAAGCAATTATTTGTCTCATTCTCCAACAATCTTTACTGAACACCTTCTCACAATATCCAGTCAGTCACCAATATTTTAATGAAAACTAATGATGAATTTAAACCATTTCTTGTGTATTTTACCTTCGTAACTGTGGTGCCTTTTCCATCCTCAGTTGCCTTACTCAAAGTAGATTCAGTTGGCCCTGGAGTTATTTTATCCAGGTAGTTTCTTTGAACATTGATTCTCTCTGCCCAACTCCTATCTGAAGCTCTAGTTGATAAATAAGGTAGTTTTGGTCGATCTGAAACTCTTGTGAGGTTTCAGATAACCTGTGACCTCTCTCAGACCAAGTCATAGAGTGGCTCTAGTAACTAATTAAATATAAGTTACCTTAGGGGCTAAACTCTATAAAAGCTTCTGTAGTAACTGTATTAGTTAGAGAGGATGTGGCTCCAACACCCAAGTTCAATAAATAAACCTGACTCAACCCCTGGTAGCTATGTCACAGAGCAGACAAACTTATCTTGTGCTTTAGTGTGTAAAGTATTTAGTATTACCAATACAATTAAAAAGTCAAGAGACAACACAAATAAAATCCCACAACCAATTTATAGAAAATAGATCAAATGTAATTTGAAAAATGACACAAACATTATTATAATCCAATAAGGAGAACCAGGGATATGAAATTGTAAAGTTTTAGGGCAAAATCCCCAATCAGAAGTCACTGTTTGCGGTTGAACAGGACCTACATATAATTTCATATTGATCGCAATGAAGCAGAGTTTGGGTACACCAAGCAGATTGTCCCAGTCAAAGACTTTAGGTTTTGACTTAGGGCCTGATTAAATGTATGGTGGTCTTGCAGTGGGCCGCCATGCCAGTGCCCCGCTGCAAGTCCGCCAAACTCGTTCGCACACTGCCCACCAGATTAGGAGTTTATTCCTGGTCTGGCAGGCAGTGCTTTAGCGGTATCACTGCGGTGCCGTTCTAAAGCTCATATGGGAAACTTAGAAAGGAAGCACCGTTGGACCACCAAAGCATGTTCCTGCACGGCATGGGACTGCACCATGTTGTGCAGTCCATGCCGTGCAGGAACTGGGGGTGCATATATACAGGGGGCACAACATGTGACCCCCTGCATGCATCTCCTGGGCCAGAGGCAACAGGAGGCCCTGTAGGGCCACCTTAGTTTACTCACCACCACCCTTTTCATGGCAGGCTCACCACCAGGAAAAGGGTGGCTATGAAGAAGCTTGTAATAGGCTTGGTGGTTCTGGGGGCAGTTCTCCCTGCCACTCGGCTGATGCCAAGCTGGCTACACTGTACCCTGGGATCAAAGGGCTTCTCTTCCCCAGGTGTCCATTAACTATTAGTGGCAGACCTCACCCTAGTCTCTTTCAAGTTAATGACGTTCCTGAACCCTCCCCAATTGCCCTCCCTGCATAACGATGAGTCAAATACCTCTCAGCCAGGTCTTCCTACCTAACCCCCCCCCCCTCCCCTCCCCTCCCCTCCCAAGGCATTGTTTCTGCTCTGGGAAGCATTGTTTCTTCCCATCAAGGAGAAAGCACTGGCACTGTAGGCAGGTAAATTCGAATTAGCTTATTGGAGCCATAGGCAAGCAGAGCCTAACTTTTTTTAAGTTACTTTTCAGATATATTTAAACCAAAATCCAAACTTCACCATTGAATTATATCATTAATAAATATTAACAAAAGTGGTTGAGTCATCTCTGTAGCTTATCCCAAACCAAACTTAGTAAAATAGTATTGTAATTGCACTGCACCATATACTCTGGCCTTATTGGAAAGTTAAATATGCCAATTGGGCATTGGCAAATTTTACCATGTTTTAGCGGTCAGAGTACATACACTGGGGACTGGACAACAGCAGCCTAGTGTACAGATTTCAAACGCTAACAATACCAGTCAGAAAGAAAATGGGGTTGACCACACAAAAGGGAAGTTTTCTTACACTTGTTACCTGTAAAATAAAAGTGGCATTCTGGCCTCCATCCCTTCTGCTCTGCACCTAAACCCTTCTCTCCTCAAGCACCAAGTTTCCACAGTCATCAACTCAGCAGCATCATACTATTGATGACAGCATAGGAGAACAGTACTGGCTGACTACATACTCTCCAAGCAGGATAGCACTAACACAGAGGTCTGACGCAGCATAGAAACACAAAAGATTATAAAGAAAAACCAAGAGAGAGATAGTGCTTGTTTGGCAAACAATATATTACTACATGTAGCCAAAAAGAAATTGAAAGCACTGGTACATCTGGATCAGCACTAAACTCTGCTGTGTCAGTTACTTGTCCTTGAGTACTAAAATTGTTACCCTCATACAGGTTACATGCAGAAGTATTTTAAAAGAGATTTCTGGGGCTCTGTGGCTCACATGCATGTTTCATGGCCATCCACTAGCAGGAGAGAAATGGACCAGCCCGGTGATGGAGGGCCATGTGGCAACAGCAAACTATGAGAGCGCTACTGCCAAGGGGAATCTGAGGGTACATATGGGAACTTGTCCTCAGGGATTGTCTAATGTTGTATACCCGGGTCTGCCAGGAACTGCAGCCATGGATAGAGTTCCGGATACACTGCCAGGGCACATACAAGGTGTCCACTTAAGCCTGTAAGGGACAGCTCCTCCCTTGGGCTGACTCCTACGTTTTAGGTTAGCAGTTAGTATAAAAGGGTTTGAAAGTATGTTCTCTCACACTCTCAGGCACACATGCCAGAATGGACCCCTTACCTTCAAAACACCACCACCAGGAGAGGGACAGAAAGATGATGAGCATACAGTCTCCATTCCAGTTACAACTTTTTTGCACCTTTAAACCCCACATAGCCTCCTTAGGGGACACCACCCTCTTTATTTCTTTTCTGATGCAGAAGATGCAAAGGTGGGTGCTCATTTTACAGAGGGGAGAACTGTCCTTAACCCAAACCCTCTTCATTCCCATGCATCAAGAGGCAGCATTTTGGATTCTGAGTTACCCATTCAGAGTCAGATCCAAACAGTTGGGGGGGGAAGCACAGGTAGGCTGGATTAGGTATAGCCAACCATATCTAATGTGACTGGCCCCTCAGTGCATGTGGAGCTAGTGGGCTGGCAGAGCACCAGTGTATTTCCCTTTTGCCTTTCCTTCCAGACAAATGGAACCAGAGGGGTGGGGTTTGTGGGGTAGAATTGAGGGGGATGTGGATCTGAAGAGCTGGGAGGACATCACTTAATTTCCCATATTCTCTCTCCTTTCCTGGTGGATAGGAGGCCAAACCTGATAAATTCTAGCCTAGAGAACGCAGGGCTGAGAGGAACTCAAACTTCTGAGTTTGTTGTACAGAAGAAAACAGAGAGAGACTTTCTTTGAACCAATTTATTGTAAACTGTATAATTCTTTGCACAATGAAATGGCCAGGAAGAGTGGATGGTGATATATATATTAAATCTTCTTGTGTGAAACCATATGAAAGGCGCCTGGATGGAAGAGCAGTTCTGTTCTCTCTTCTCCATCATTTTTCCATCTGCGCTCTCAAGAGATCCAGCAAGACGGGGTATAAATTCATCTAAACCACATCATCTTTTTGGAATAATATGAAGCTTTTGATGCATTTGTCACCACTGGTTCTCGTTGACATGGTGACGGTCCAGTGGTTTGAGGACTACAGACCATTAGCCACTGGTGCCACTGCTTCAAGGACTTGTCCTCCAGCCATAAGTGGGGAAATGGGTTAAGTTCTGTACTAACTTGGGGCCATCAATCTAGATTCCACCATCCATGCAGGAGAAGGGGAAATTGCAAGGAGAAGCACATTTAGGTGGTTGGTTTGTTCATCTTGTTTGATGATATGTTTATGGCTACAGCATAGCATGACTGTGGCCTTCTGCAAGGGCCATGGGGCTGTTTGGGGATGGCTGTTCAACCATGTCTACCAGTGCAGTGCTTCCCTGAAAACAGCAAACCCATTGGTCTGCTTTGAAAACACCTGCCTGCTCCAGTATCCATGTGTGCCAGCTGTCTGTCCTGTCTAAACAAATATCTGTATTTATGCACTGCACTGCACTGGAAACATGTGTGCACTTGCGTATGCCTTCTGGCATACATCAGTGCTGTTTTTTTCTGGTGGCTTGGTTGACACCTGGTGACCTGGACAGGCACTTGGGCAGTAGTGGCTTTAGCTGGAATGGGCAAATTCTCATCACCATAAGAGCAGCTCATCCAGCTCTTTAAAAAGCCCTCTAGCCTGTATGCCTCACTGGCCAGTCCAGCCAGGTTTCTCAATTCTATGTTATAGGTTGCTTTAAAACTAAAAGTTGTAACCCAGGTACTTTATGGCAATAAAACATATATTCGCTGAAAAAACAAAATTAGTGTGCAGTTATGGTGACAAAACAAAACGTAAAGGCCACTGAAATTCACCAGTTATGGTTCAGTAAATAAATAACCATAACTTTCTGCCACATTATGCACTGCCTATGAATTAACCCTTTTATATTTTTGGAATTCAGCGATCACAAACAGGATCCTCAAATCCACACTGAAGGGCCTCACTAGGATCCAGAAATCCAGGCACTGGATCCGCAAAGCCCATGACAAAAATTCAATT
Source organism: Calotriton arnoldi (assembly GCA_963921515.1). Lineage (NCBI taxonomy): Eukaryota > Metazoa > Chordata > Amphibia > Caudata > Salamandridae > Calotriton > Calotriton arnoldi. The sequence goes on from CAWUFW010000707.1 coordinate 784,661, forward strand.
AAAAAAAAAAAAAAAATTAATGCAGGGTATCCCTTTGTGACCTCCCCACATGGACCTGGAGGTCAGAGTGGGCTCATCCTGTCCACAATAGGTGCCCTTTGAAGTTTTAATTCCAGGGCTATGGACAGAGTCCTTGAATCCTGTAATGGCTGCCACAACATTTTCTTTCAATCTTGTGGCAGCCAATAAGATCCTTTAGGATCCACAGATCCAAAATTGCCCACCGAGGAGAAAGGTTCCCATGGTCAATAGGTTTTTTATTTTTGTTTTTTTTTAAACATTTTCTGAGTGTTAACACCTTCATGCCCAGCCTGAACCTCTCTTTAAATGCAAACTTCTCAAAAATTAAGAAATGGATTTACACCAAACTAACAAAATCACAATCCATGAGCCAAGTTTGGTGTAATTCCGTACAGCCGTTTTTTCTGTATCAGAGAGTTGTTGCTCGAATATGAATTGACCTTGAAAAAACAAAGACAAGAGGTGTTTGGCAAAACAGGAACAGTTGGTTTAATCAAACACTATGGCCGGGAGTGCAACATACAGAAACGGGTCTGAGGACTGACTCAAAGTACAATCGTTTTGTAAGTCTTTTTATACATTTCTTGAAGCATCATAAAACAATTCATAGATCCTGTTTAGGGAGCGGAATGTGGGTCTTGTCATGGAGCCATAAATTACTCCAACCGGATGACAAATACAGGTGGGTCCCGACCTTGTGTTGACACAATGAGGGCCAGTGGGTAACGTGTCCAAATGTCTGGCACGGGGAGCGTGTGATCACTGCGTGTGTAGTGTGTGCTGTGCCTAATTGGCTGAGTGTTCCTAACTTCATGTGGCATCTAACTTTATTGTGATTTGGGAATGTGTGCGCGCCTCCGGCCATGTGTGTTTTATTGGGGCCAATCTCCTAGGACCATTGTGGTGTCGCTGCCTATCTGTGGGATTAATCAGGGCTTTTCCTGTTTGTGACATTGTCCTGCTGTTTACGTGCCACCTCATGTGATCTATCAATCAGTAGCCTCAGGCCTAGGCCCCAGGGCCTGTCTGACTACATATTTCTGACTCTGGCTTGATGGAGAGGTCATATCGGAGGATTTCAACAACAGTGATCCAATTTCGTTTTTGTACATACAGGTATCATTGCATACATCGACATCAATATTAATATTAACATTCCCTCTTCTAGTTAAATTTTCAACTACATCATTTACCCCATACCCCATACTCCATGACAATCACATTGGGGGCTTGTTGTGTTTGTCTTAACTATTACTACTTCCCTAGCAGGGACGAAGCTACAGGTGGGGGGGGGGGTTATTTGGGGTGTTACATCCCCCCAATAAATGTATTTTCTGAAAATATTTGGGTACAGGTGCTTGCATTCGGGTATGGTGAGGTGTCTGTCGGATTTCACAAGGAACTTTTACATATAAACAGACTTAAACACACACACACACTCTCCCGCTCTGCTTTGAAAGTCTTAAAAAATGTTAGTTATTTCACAAAATATTGTGTTTTCTCTCACTTAGTACCCCTACCAATTTGGATTTGTCTGCCCTTCCACTGCCCCTTAATCACCTCTCTGCTTGTCGTATAATGTATTTCAACATCATATGACAGCATGATTGGTGGAAATTTTGAAACGTACCAGTAACATCCCAACTTTAGTTGTATCCTGAAAACAACCCATGAAAAGGTACAATTGACATCTCAACATGTGTTGCCTCAGGGGTGCGAGTCATTTGTAGGATATATAAACACTCCCTCAGCATTACCACTTAACTGAGGTATAGCTGTTGTAATCCTGTCTCCGGGGTTACTGAGCCTCCATCAGAGGTGTCCATGTTAGACCTATTTAGAATGGAGTGAATTGGCCCCTGTACACTGATTCCCTGAAGGCTGCGTGGATGTAGGGCAGCTCATGTATCGATCCAAGGTTTGCGTCAACACAATAGCTCTCAGCTTGCCTAATGCACATTGTGAGGGTAGATTTCCACATGGCAGAGAACTTGTGCTGTGGCCTAGCAGTACCGTGGATAGCAGCCTGAATATCTCAGTAATATATGTATCTGTTGAGCACAGAATGGCAACACCATTGTTGTAAAACCTATGCAGCCCCAGTAAGTCTCCCTATGTATACATGCAGTTCCAGTAGGCCTCTCTATGTATTCATAGTCATTGTCCTAAGTTTGGCCAGCAGGACATATGCACTAGATTTAAGACATATTGGCATATAAATGCCAGCCTCATGGACAGTATCTAACCTATGTGGCATTTATGTGAAGCTGTCATGCAGTGCAACGTAAAAAACCACCTTGTTGCACTGCGTGAAAGCAAAAGGGCATGAATGCACATTGATTCCATGATACAGCGCATCCCTGTCCTTTCCTACTGGAGGCTTTTTGCTCTTTGTGTGCTGCAGAATGCAGCACAGGGAGAAGGAGGTAACAAACGTGAAATCAGATTTTTTCTCCCGGTTTAGGTTCACCTGTGGACTTGAAGCATTATGCCACATTTCCAGGTCTAGCACTGAAGCTAAATCTGTAAAGCAGTCCAAATAATGTGTGCTGGATCTGGCCCTTTCTGCAGGGTCACCCCCAAACATTTTGCCTTCCTCCTCCCCTTTTTGCTGAATTTATTTTTGTTCGCTTTACTACTCTGGGCACTTTACCACTCCTAACTAATGCTAAAGTGCATGTGCTCATTCTCGAAAACATGGTAACATTTGGCTTAGCCACAATTAGCATATTTAATTTACATATAAGTCCCTAGTAAAGTGCACTACATGTGTACAGAAACTGTAAATTAAAAGCTACTAGTGGGCCTGCAGCACTGATTGTGCCACCCACTTCAGTAGCCCTTTAAACATGTCTCAGGTCTGCCATTGCAGAGCCTGTGTGTACAGCTTTAAGCAGCCATGTCAACCTGGCAAGTTAAACCAGGCCCAAACCTTCCTTTTTAATACATATAACTTACCCCTAAGGTAAACCCTAGGCTGCCCCAAGGGCAGGGTGCAGTGTGTTTAAAACGTTAGACATGTACCTTTAACTTTTACATGTCCAGGTGGTACAACACTCTTAAATTCATTTTTCACTACTGAAAGGCCTATCTCTCTCATAGGTTAACATTGGGATTAACTTATTACATTTTATATGTATAATTTTCAATTGGCAAAAGATAAATATTTCAAATTTGGTGTCTCTATCAATTTAAAATCACAACTTATGGTAAAGTTGGATTTTAAGTTCCAAATCTGAAAATGCCACATTTAGAAAGTTGGCATTTTCTTACTTTAACCATTCTGTGCCTTCTGTCCATCTCTGAATACACGTCTGGGGTGGGTGATAGCTGGGCCTTTTCCATTGCCACTAGAGAGCCACACACAATGGGAGCTTAGTTGTAATTTGATGGGCCTTAATGGGCCATTAACTTGCTTGTTGGGGTGGGGTGGGGCGGAGCTAAGCACAGCCCCACTTGCACCTGAATAGGCTGTGTCATGTCTCCACACAATAGGCCTAACAACCCTGTATTGTCACTCCAGCCAGCTTCAAAGCCACTGTCTAGTAGCTTCTCCCACCTTCCAGAACCAGGTTACCAAAGTATAAATACTGGACCTCAGAAGGACTGCTGTGCTGCTGAAAGGACTGTCACTCTGCTGGACTCCTGCTCTGTTCTGCAGCCCTGCTGCCCTCCTTACTTGGTAGTGAGAATGACTGGACCTGCATCTCTCCAACCCAGAACCAAAGTGACTCCAAGGGCTTGCTGGCTTGCCTTCTGTTTTCTGAAGTCTCAGGGACACAAAAGATTTCCAACTCACCTGCTATAGCACCTGGACTCGGCAGGGTAGGCTCACAGATGGCAAAGTGGTGCCACCCCAGTCCTGGACCCTTGGAAGGGGGGCCTAAGGTGCTCTGCCTTCTGTGGTCCTTCTGGGAACAGACACCGGACAACACAGACTTGCAACGCCACGCAGACCGCGCTCCAGGATTTAAGGGACTGTGTTCAGCAGGCGCAGATGGGTTCCTTTAGCCAGCCCATGCTTCGTCGCGGTCAGCCTGAACTTGTGACTAGTCTCGGTCTAACAGGACCAGATAATCACTGTTGGTGCTTAGCTCTTTTATGCGATATTTTCACCTAATTGCTTAAAAAAATCATATTTCAAGTGCTACTTATTGGATGTTTTTCGTTTTGGTCTTGCTTTGTTCATTAAATTAAGCTCTATTTTTTTAACCAGGTGTGGTACAATTTGTGTGGTGTTTTCACTGTGTTACTATTTTAAGTGTTGAACAAAAACTTGAAACATTGCCTCTAAAGTTAAGCCTGACTGCTCTGTGCCAAGCAACCAGAGAGTGAGCACAGGTTAATTTAGGGTGTTTATCTAACTTACCCTGACTAGTATTGTGGTTCCTTCTTGGACAGGGTTCATACTTCTGTCAACCAGAAACCCAATTTCTAACAGTGTTGATGCAGTGAGACACCAACCCTCCACTATGGAATGGCTCCCTGCCGCAGAGTAAGGCAAGTCAGCAATGTGCGCTGCCTTGCATTACTCAAGATGACTTAATACATGCAGAGCCAAACAATCTGCCATTGCTTACCTTTGCACATCTCACTTAGATTTTGCCTTGAACTTGCCCCCACCGTGCATGATGCAAGGCCAACAGCAAAAGTGTACATATCCGGCCCATGGGTATAATTTACCATTGACGCATCTAAATGAATGGGGACCACTGGTATGAGTGAAATGTATGCATCTATATTGTGCCTAAATGGATGTTTTGTACACCTACACTGAACTTACTTGGCTTATTTTGACATACTGTAATTGGAGAAGTCATTGTAATGATGGTATATTGGACATTTCAATATACCAAGATGAGTGGTAGCTATTGAGAGGCACTTATGATTGTACTACGTCAGTTATATTTTGTGATACGTGATGTTCATATTATACTTGCTCTCATAAGAGGTCCAATTTTCTCCCTAGCTCACATGGCACCTAACACAGCTAAAACTTTTGCCTTGAGCCGTGCATGGTATACCCATGTCAGGAAGATTGTGCATGCCTTCCGTAACATGGGCCACACTTTTTGCAGGGACAAGTCTGCTGGCATTTGGGTACAACCCTCATCCGCGGAGGCACAGACGACCCCCTCGACTACAAGTTCACATTGTGCGACTGAGCAGCCAGGCACATCCCACCCCACCCCTGGACCCTAAGGAGCACAGTAGCTGCAAGCCACTGGGCATCTGAAAGTTGGAGGTTCTGCACGGAACTAATTTAATGTGTTGCTAGTCAGGAGGATGTGAGGAATGGACAGAAGAATTGCCAACTTGGAGAAGGAGCAAAAGCGGCAGGGTGACATTTTGCAGAAGTGGCATGAGGCACTGGAGCGGATAGCCACACAGATTTGAACTTCCCCTTCCTTGTGTTTTATACATTTCATATAGATATTTTTAGTGGTCATAGTTATAGGTTTAGTGTGTGGTTAGTGTAGGTTTAGGAATAGTTTAGGTTAGTTTTAGATAAGTAAGAAGTTTTTATGTAGTAGTTTTTTTAGTAAGTTATTATTATGGTTTTAAATGGGTGGGGGTTAATATTTTGCATTGAAAAACAAACAAAAAAATTCAAAAACATATATATTTGTTTAGGCTTCTATGTGTAGTTCGTATATGTTTAGGATGTAGTTGAGGTTTGCTTTGTACTGAGGTATGTGTAATAAGGGGGTTGGCAGGTTGATGTTTTACTGGTCATGTGTCAATAGTGGTTAAGATAGGTTAAGTTTTAGATTAGGTAGTATAGGCTAGTTTTAAGGATAGTGTAGGTAAGGTAGGGTTAATGCTTTTAGGTATTGTGTTTTGCAGTTCAATAAATTAATCATTGTTCTCTAGCTTGATATTTATTTGTCATGTTAGTACAATGGTGTTAGGTTTGTACATGATGTTCAACCTGTCATGAGTACATTGTAGGAGTATGTTGGATTGAAGAGTCCTCTGGACAACTGCGGTTCTTCCTCACATTAGAGTTATGTTTGGAACTATTTTCATACTTTAGGCAATGCAAGTGGGCCTCAGTACTTGATTTTATACACAGCACAATACAGGTAGCCTTCTTACTGTAGCGCCCTGTGTGGAAGGGTGAGGACAGGCAAGTGCTAAACTTCTCGAAATCAGCCATTTCCTTTCGAAGCCATGTATTGTTCTTCACCTTATCATATTTGCTCATACAGGAGTCTGGGTACCAGAGATATTTTGACCTGCCATACCTATAGGAGTAAACCCACGATGAAAACGTATATAATCAACCACAGTGCGAGAATCAGCGGATGTCATAACCTGAGTGGACTGGTGAAAATGGTAGTGTACCATGACAAACAATTCAAACCATCCCTCACAACTTCCTAGGTATGACAAAGGCATGGACAACAAATTATCCCATTTGTGAGTAACTGAGGGGAGCAATCCACAGACCCAACATTTGTTGTGTTAGACACATCATGAGCTTGATGCAACATTTGTATGAAGACATTATCTGTGCAAGTCTTTCGGTGCTCCCCTTTGTGAGGGGCCAAAGTAACAAACATGTGTTCAGGAGGAACAGGTGTTGTCCCAACCAAAGAGCGTACAGGATACTTTTCCTCCAAGAACCAAGATATTCCCAACACAAATATTAATGCAATTGCAATTATTGATGCAAAAACTATTTTACTTTTTGTGGACCAACCCCGCTCTGGGTGCGGAGGTGCAAATGGCTGTTCTTCCTCAGTAATGGGATGACCAAACGGGTACATTGTGAAGCAAAGGAAAGGGAATGCAATAGAACAGATGACAAAAAGGGGGCATGTGTTCCCAGTGTCCGTCTGAGCCTCACTGGTAGACTCCTATTGTTCATCAACGTTGGTGCTCTTGAGCACCGGCGGTGGAGCTGCTCAGTCCTAGCTCACGATGAATCCCACGTCGTCCAGGATAATGTACCCCCCTCCAAGGGATCACATTCGATCTATCCTGTCCAATGTCCGAACAATGCACCAATCTCGCCTCTCCCTAAACTACTGTTGGTACTATAGGCAAAGTACACCCTGACTTGTGCAGTCCATCCTTACTAATCTGACTTCTCCTTTGGTGCACTGTTCCTCCGTCGGGGGCGCAAATTGTACCTAGCTACTCCAGGCACAGAGGGGTCAGTAAAAAGGGGTTCAGACACAGAGGAGCCAGTGGAAAGGGGCTCTTGAATGCCTTGAACTCCGGGGGCACTGCTGCATTTAGCACCTTATTATTCTCGGCCTCCGTTTGGGTCCACATGAGCTTGGCATCTGAAAAGGGGACGAATCGTGGGACTTGTTCCCACTCAGAGTCCCCAATTCCTTCGTTGACCCACTGATTGTAGGGTAAGGATAGAGGCACTTTGCGGCAGTGTTGCGTATGAATCCAGTTCTTTCAGCCGGTAACCTTTACCGCTGTGCGGGTGGCAAGGAGGACCTGGACCTGTCCCTTCCACCGGGGCTCCAAACTCTTTTTCCACTGAAATTTCTTTGTCAAAACAAAATCACCAGGCCGAATATCATGTCCTGGCCCCTCGAGTACTGGCGGCAGGGAGTCTTGGATCTGTTGGTGAATAGAACGCAGACTTTTAGTTAACTCATACAGATAGTCTGTCAGCAAAGGGTACTCAATTTCAGAAAACCTACGCGGGACGCCCCAGACATTTGCCAGGCTTCCGAACACGACCTCGTAGGGTGATAATACTGTCCTAGAATGTGCTGCTGTTCTTGTGGACAAAAGGGCTAATGGTAAAGCATCTGGTCGCTGCAACCCTGTGGTCCCCTGAATCTTTGCCAATTTCAGTTTTAGAGTACCATTGTACTTCTCAACCAAACCGGCGGACTGGGGGTGGTTTGCAGCATGAAACTTTTGTCTGATGTGTAGTCCCTTGCAAACTAGCTGAATAACCTTGGCATTGAAATGACTTCCGTTATCACTCCAGATCAAACAGGGCAAGCCGAAGCGAGGAAAGAACTCTTTCAGGAGTACTTTTGCAGTCGCCATGGCTGTATTTTCTTTCCGGGGATAAGCCTCAACCCATTTACTAAATGCACAAACTGAAGGAAGTGACCCGAATCGGGCCACCCAGGTCACTCGTGACCACCTCTCTGTTTTCCAAGAAATGGTACAGAAGGATGAGCTACCACCTGCAGAATGGGTACACATTATCACACTTTCAAGGTCGTCTTGTTCGAGCTCAGCTCTCTAGTGTGGGGGCAGGGCAACGGAGAGAGGAAAGGTATGCAAACACAGAATAAGCTATTCATTAGTGCAGCAAGATCCAACCTTGAATACGATAAGAAGTAACTCGAAGCAGCTTTTGCTGAGGCAGACGGTTAATGAGACAGAAACTTATTTTTGATCACAGAAGAAAATGGCGGCTAAATACAAAATGGTGCCGCAAATGCTAACTTAACTCGTACAATGCTAATAGGAGTTGGCTAGACGTATTTTGCAGTCCAACACAAACCAACACGGATTTCAAATTATTGACTCAATCCATTTCGATATAGTCCATTTGAAGGACCTCGAAAAGGAAAGTTGGAGGTGCAAAATTACCAGGTGGCATAGGGGTACCTTTTCCAGGATTGTGCATCATGCAGACCATACAGTATTTTACTAAATGAGCGGCGGTCTTTGGGATATCATTTTGCCATAGAGGGTCTAACAACTTGCAAATACCTTTAGCGCTGATGTGAGCTGGCCCGTGTGCCATAGTGACTACGGGAAAAACATGCATCTGGTAGCATCCATCTCTGTTTCCCTGACTTATCAGTCCAACACCCCTCCTCATCCAAACGTGCTGTACTTTCCTGCCATATTGCTAATTCCTCTATCGTTGCCTCACTCTGTATTTCCTTAACATTCTCCAGTGTATCCTCGAACATGGTGACCTCGGGCACCCACCTAGCGGGACCTGCTACAAACATTCTTTTCATCTTCGTCCGGGCTGTCTCCTTGGCTGTCTGGTCTGCAAAAGCGTTCCCCTTACCCACATTGTCAGTAATTTTCTTATGGGCGCTGCACTTCACTATTGCCAATTTCTTGGGGAGTGTCAAAGCAGACAAAAGCCTATGTATAAGAGGGTCATGTTGGATCTTCATCCCATGGGAAGTGAGGAACAGAAGTATCTGCCCAGAGCCGCCCGCAATTATGGGCGACTCCGAAGGCATACTGGCTGTCAGTATAAATATTTACAGCTAGTCCCTCACTCAACTCGCAGGCTCGAATAAGGGGAGCGAGCTCTGCAGCTTGGGCAGACTGATAGGGAACTCGTGACGTCTCAACTACCGTGTGCAGTGTTGTAATTGCATATGCGGCAGTTGTAGTGCCATCTGGTAACTTAAAACAAGAGCCATCGACATATAGTTCCCTTTGGGTGTCAGATAAGGGAACATCAGTCAGGTCTACCCGTCCTTTCGTCTCTTCCTCCGTCCGGAAGATACAATCATGTATGTCAATTTCCTCATTATCAGAAGGGAGGGGTAGTAACGTGGCTGGGTTCAGAGTGGCACATCTTTTAATCGTGACATGTTGTGCAAAGAGAGTTAGCTCATAACCGGTCAGACTTGCACTGGTGAGGTGCTGCATCTTGGTCTTATTCAAAAGGGTATCCACAGCATGGGGCACCATGACTGTGAGGTCAGTATCAAGTACGAGTCCAGCCGGTTGTCTTATAGAGACGGCCACAGCCCCAACCGCTCTTAGACAGCTTGAGAGGGCTCTTCCAACAGGGTCAAGAAGAGCAGAAAAATAAGCACACGGCCGTTGTTTACCTCCAAAGGCCTGTGTTAAAACAGAAAGCACACAACCAGCCGTCTCGTGTACATACAGCACGAACGGCTTTGCGTAATCAGGCGTACTGAGCACAGGCGCAGAGCAAAGCACAACTTTTAATTGCTCAAAAGACTGCTGGCATTCAGGAGTCCAAGTCAAGGGTTCATGCACATCTCTAGTGGTTAGTGCGAGCAGAGGTTTTGTTAATAACGAATAATTAGGGATCCATTGACGACAATAGGAAGTAATGTCAATAAAAGCACGCACATCCTTTTGAGTTTGAGGGAGAGGCATTTTAACAATGGCACTGATGCGCTCAGGGGTCAATCTCCTACCCTCCTTCGACAGTAGGTGACCTAAGTAGGTGACCTCCTGCCGACAATATTGAAATTTGGAAAGGGATACTTTATGTCCGTGGTGTGCCAAATGTAATAACAATTTAACCATACTGTCTTTGCAACCCTTTTCAGTGTCGGAAGCGATGAGGTCGTCTACATATTGGAGCAATACATTACCTGAAGGAAGCGCAAGGGAGTCCAATTGGGATTTTAAAGTTTGACTATATATTCTAGGGCTCTCAGTATAGCCCTGAGGAGCTTGACAGAATCTAAAGCTTCTGCCAGCTAGTGTAAAACCGAACAAGTACCTGCTGTCTGGATGGACCGGAATACTAAAGAATGCATTTTTTAGGTCAATGACAGAAAAGAATTTAGCAGTAGAAGGAATCATCGTCAAAAGAGCAGTAATGTCAGGGACCACCGGAAACTGAGGAACTACTATTTTATTAACTTCACGCAAGTCGATCAAAAAACGATAAACATCTGCATGATCATCAGAGGAACCCGAAGGTGCCCTCTTAAGAATGGGAAGAATAGGGCTATTACACACATTAGCAGTCGTCTCTTCAACAACTCCTGACTTAATCAAGTCCTGTATAATTTGCAACAAGGCTCGCTCCCCTGCTTGCGGTATTTTGTACTGAGGAATACGAGGCAAAATGGCATTGTCTTTAACTTTGATGGAAACTGGGGATATCTGTGATAGTCCTACGTCCGTGTCACCCGTTGCCCACAAAGTAGGCGGCACATCCTTAAATTCAACAGGTAGGGGCGCATCTTTGGAAAGACACTGTTTAGCGCAGACCACATTCGGGCCCATTGTCATGTAAACCCCTGCCGGGGAACAGTAAATGGTAGCATGCAACTTCTTTAACAAATCCAAACCCATCAAATTTTCTCCGCAATTGGACGTCAACAAAAATGGCGAATCCACAGTGAAAGGACCTATAGTTAGTGTAAGAGGTTTGGAAATGGGGCTCACAACCGGTACAAAGCAAACACAAGGAGATGATGGACGGAGCGCTGAAACTTTTCAGACACTCATCCCCAGTCACAGATCTGGGTTGAATCCATCATCGTTCTTTAGCTCACTTCGCCACCTCAGTTCAGACCCAGCTATATGCAAATCAGTCTTGACCCTGTGCCTCATGGAAACAGTCCAGCCCGAACTGCCAAGCCAGATCTTCCCTGAACCGGAAACAAGCATCCTGGGACCGGTTTCAGGGTAACAGCCCTCATCAGCCAGGCTAGCTTGAATCCAGTGGCAAAGTGAGCAAGGGACCCACGTCTGGGCATACCCTGCCAACTTAGGGCGAACAAAGCAAACACAAGGAGATGATGGACAGAGCGCTGAAACTTTTCAGACACTCACCCCCAGTCACAGATCTGGGTTGAATCCATCATCGTTCTTTAGCTCACTTCGCCACCTCAGTTCAGACCCAGCTATATGCAAATGAGTCTTGACCCTGTGCCTCATGGGAACAGTCCAGCCCGAACTGCCAAGCCAGATCTTCCCTGAACCGGAAACAAGCATCCTGGGACCGGTTTCGGGGTAACACCCCTCATCAGCCAAGCTAGCTTGAATCCAGTGGCAAAGTGAGCAAGGGACCCACGTCTGGGCATACCCGGCCAACTTAGGGCGAACAAAGCAAACACAAGGAGATGATGGACGGAGCGATGAAACTTTTCAGACTCACCCCCAGTCACAGATCTGGGTTGAATCCATCATCGTTCTTTAGCTCACTTTGCCACCTCAGTTCAGGCCCAGCTATATGCAAATCAGTCTTGGCCCTGTGCCTCATGGGAACAGTCCAGCCCGAACTGCCAAGCCAGGTCTTCCCTGAACCGGAAACAATATAACCGCGAGCTGATTTTTGCATGCTCTAAGTCTTTGTTTGAATAATCAATGCTTCTAAAAAGAAATTTATGTTAAAAAATAGGTCCCGGACCACTGTTTTCCGTACCATTCGACACCCAGGTCCAAGGACTTTAATTGGGTTACCCCATTTATTATAATGGGTTTTTCCTAGGGTCAGGCAACTGAGTCTTAAGGGATAAAACTTCACTCCTTTTCCATGGAGTGTAAACCCACTGTTCTTGAAACCGGGCCTCTACCCGTGGTCTAGTCACATTATTATGCTGATCCCGCAGCTCAGGTATTTCGGGGTGATATATGGGGTGGACCTCCCTCATCGGAAACTGGGATACTGTCTTCGGGCTCTTCTCAAGCAGCCTACTCCGATAAGCGACCAACGTCGCAACATTACCAAAACCTTGACCAGGTGCCATATCAGCAGCATATACATGATCCCTAATGTCATAAATAATCTGCGATGCTGCATCATTGAAACACTGCTCCCACAGTCCAATCAAAGTAGCCGACATGTGCTTAAGGGCATGCTGCTGCACAAAAGGCTCAAAATCTTTCATCACACTCCACACATCTTCCACACTGTAAATGGGGTTACGAGCCCACTGGGCAGCCTGATTGGCTACCACCTTTTTCTCTTCATCTCCCACATCAGATCGTATCAATGTCCGCCCCAGTCGCTCCATGGCTGTCGCCCAGTCTCTGTCCCCTAGTCCATGTACCGGCGTTCCACTACTCAATAACGTAGGGGGATGGAAGAACAGGGTGGGAGTAGCAACAGAAGTAACAGGCACCAACGTCACTGCTGGCTGCGTCGTAGGTGTAAAGGCTGGTGAGGGGGATGTTGAAACAATAGGCGTAGCAGGGAGACTGGCAGTCATCGTAGCCGCAGAAGGCAAAGTCAAAGAAAGGACAGGAGGCGCTGTGGCCGAAACAGCGTGATCGATAGCAGAAGAAACAGAAGCAGCAGAACGGATGACTGAGGCTGTGGCATAGCAGGGTATTTTCTCTGCGGGGCGTATGGAGGTCGAGTATCTAACAATTCCTCCACAAAGGTGTTGTTCCCTTCTCGGGCAACATAAGACTTTTCACATTGTAATCGAAATCTCCTATATGCACACTCTATTCCTTTTTCTACTTTTTCTCTATCATGCGCTACAGCTTTCTGAGTCACTGTTTGCATCATCCCCTTCCAGGCCTCTTTCTCTGCTTTCATCCGCCTCTGTTTAGCTTCCTTTTGCCATGTTCTGAGGGAATCAAACATCGACTGCCTACTCCTATTCGCAAACAATTTCTCCTGTAGAAAATTTATTTTCTGTTCATCAAAAGTGCCCGTCAACGGCCACTGCAACTCTGCATTGTCCCTCGTATATTTGTGCCATAACGTACTAAACATAATAGGGCCAAGACCATGTTTTACGTACATATCGAAATGCAGAGTGCCTTCTGGAGGCGCTGGCTGACTTTCTTCCAATTGAGCATCAGCAGAACAAAGACAGCCCAAACAAAACATCTTACTAAAACAAGGCATTTTCAAAAGAAAACAAGTTCACTACTTATGCCTAGCAGATATTTGCAAATATCTTTACCAAAGTCGGTACTTAGACCTCATCAAATACAAATCAAAGTGGTACCATGTTCATAAATAACTCAAACAAATTCAAGCGCTTGTCCAAAGACGGTCCTCAGACTGTGTCAAATACAAACCAAAATGGCGCCATATCCACAAAGAACCAAAGCAAACTCACCTGGTGCACACAGGTCAAACGAATTTATTCTCCACTGCCGACTCTTCGGACCAAACGGTCAGATCCAAGTGTTTCGTCGTTCAGGACCCCAGTCGGGATGATCGCTGGGCGAGGCACCGACTGGTCAGACAGACGGGGCAGCTGCGAGTTCAAGACTCTCTCGGGCAGGGATCCCTGGTCCGCTTGTCTGACCCGACTATAGCCCCGACCTCCTCACCCGTCCGCGGGCGAGGATGGGTCACCCGATGGATCCCTGTTCGGGCGCCAACTAAAGGAAGTGACCCGATTAGGGTCACCTGGGTCACTCGCGACCACCTCTCAGCCTTCCTCACAAATGAAGAGTCGGTCAGAGAGTAGAGAATACAAACCAAAGATATTTTATTAAGGTACACTCGAGTGGAGTCCGGTCTGACCAGCCTCCTTGGATTGCTGCAGAGGGACTGACTTCAGCCAGTGTAAAGATGCATTAAGTACATTTCAAACCAATGAAGGCACCGCCCAGAATGGAAAATTCCAGGCTCATACAGCTAAAACAAACGGGTACAGTAGGATAAGTTTCAACTCTAATGCTGGGTACACGCTATCTGTAATTGAAGGTCGTTATGCCTGTGCCCGCAGCTGGGCTGGTGGGAGAAGGCCTCTATCTAGTGGGAAAGGTATGTGCTAACGAGGACAAGGTACTTGGTGAAAGACGGTGTTAAACCTTGAGAAAAAGGAATAAATGAAAGGAGACATTTCTCAGCAAGCTAGGATTAGTTTCAATTGCAGCCAAAATGGCGGCTCAACTTAAAATGGTGCAGCGAATGCTAACTTTACATAAAGTAATATGCAAGCAAAACGAATGTGTAGCGATGACGGCTGTAAGCCAGAAACCAGTCCCAGGATGCTTGTTTCCGGTCCAGGGAAGACATGGCTTGGCAGTTCGGGCTGGACTGTTCCCATGAGGCACAGGGTCAGACTGATTTGCATATGGCCATGTCTGAACTGGGGTGGCGGAGTGAGCTAAAGAATGATGATGGATTAAACCCAGATCAGTTGACTGGGGTTGAGTGCTTGCAATGTTCAACACTCCGTCCATCATCCCCTTTGGTTTTGCTATGTTCGCCCTAAGTTGGCAGGGTATGCCCAGACGTGGGTCCCTTGCTCACTTTGCCACTGGATTCAAGATAGCCTGGCTGATGACGGCTGTAAGCCAGAAACCGGTCCCAGGATGCTTGTTTCCGGTCCAGGGAAGACATGGCTTGGCAGTTCGGGCTGGACTGTTCCCATGAGGCACAGGGTCAGACTGATTTGCATATGGCCATGTCTGAACTGGGGTGGCGGAGTGAGCTAAAGAATGATGATGGATTAAACCCAGATCAGTTGACGAGGGGTGAGTGCTTGCAATGTTCAACACTCCGTCCATCATCCCCTTTGGTTTTGCTAACGTTTACATTTCAACATCATAATGGTTTTGAAAATGTTTATTTTATTCCAGATGTTCAGATCCTCACATTACATGTGAATAGTTGATTTGATATCTCAATCAACACGCATCCAAACTTAATATACATTGTGCATCAAACATTCATTTAGTTACACATGTGACTTCACATTTACATGTGTTTAATCTGATAAGTGAAGAGGAACAAATTGTCATTAGCAAGTGTAGGATTTTATTTTGGATCACAAGTGGACAAGATAAACTACTACACAAACAAAACGTACTGTATTGGGTTCCAAAGAAGGTGGAATAATGTCCTACACAGGACAGTTAGAAAAACTGGCCAGGGGACACTCACAAATGTTTATCGGGAAGTTCTTTGTCGGAAACTGGGGAACTCAGAGGAGGAAGATGTAGTGTTCTGCCTTCCCTGGACGTTGTGGTGTTGCAATGGGAAGCAGCTGAGTGATGTTACTAGCCTCAGGCACACATACAGAGGCAGAAAGATGTGGATTTGTTTATTTATGATTGACACTGTTCTCAAACAGGGTCTGCTAGAGGAAGCTTTCTGTTTTCAAGAACCTTCCGCTTGCATGCAGTATTGCATTAATTCACAATGGTTCACTGTTGTTTATGTAATTAGTTTGTTCCGAAACCTCCGGACGACATCAAGTCAGAAGTGCTGAATCAATATTTATGTAGTGGGTTAGGGCCAAAGATAGTGATATCTGACAAATCATAACACATCAATATGATTTGTGAAAAAAGTAATTATTTGTGCACACAATGATGACTTTACAGTTTCAATGCTTTCTTATGGAAACATTAGCTATAAAAGCCCTTGAATTTGTGGCTGGGCCAGAGATACTTTGCCTTCTACTAGAGATGCTGTCTGATTTCTTATTGATTTTGCTGTACATTTGAGACTTAATCCATTTCTGATTTTGCCTATTATTCTGCTTTGTTCCTATTACTGAGAGCCTTCATGGCAATGGTCCTATGAATTTCTTGAGTTTATTGCTGCATCTGCATTTTAATATTTCTGCATTATACCTTGAATTTTGGTATTAAACTTTCATGGTTTTTTTAAATTCCACTTTAGCAATCCCTTTTTGAGTTAGTCTTTTACTTACTATTTTGAAATGCTGTTTTAAAACTTTTCTCTGGGACACATTGCCACAAGATTTTAGGTTAACACCATCCCCAATACACCCAACATCTGGATGCACTATTGAATTATAGATTTCTAGGGGTACAGCGCACACACAGAGGCATCTATTATCCCTGACATGGGAGGAACAACTACTAGATGGATCATCTCAGCTGGGTTTTTCCTTTGTCATTATCCAATTTTCTAACATTTACTATATTCTAAGCAATTGTGTTAAAATTCGGTCATTTCTGGGTAGAACTCATTGCAGCCCCGAAAAATGATCTACACCTCTTTTGTACAGAACAGAGCGCCAAGTGGTGGTAAACACTCAGTCATTTTCTTTGACTTCCATGATCCAAAATACCTTTCCTTCTTTTACCCTTCTTCTGGGGATGCTACGGACAATTTGGGAAGGTACCTACAGTAAGGGTGGTAGCTCCCTTCTAGCCAAGGAGGCCTTGGGTTTTCAGACACCTGGCAGTGGTTGCTCCCTTCCATCAGTCCCCTTCTGTTCTCAGAGGGGACGAATCCCCTCAGCTGAGGCTGAAGTTCCAAAGGAAGGTGTCCCTATCAATCCAGGATGCCCAGTTACCCTAGCCAGCAATACCAAACATTAGAATGATTTTGAAAATTGGTGTTACTATATAGTTGCAAGATATTGCCACTGCATTCTAGATTTCTTTCGGGCTGGGTACCTAGAGGGGTTAACATGATCTTCCATTAGGGCGGCTAGAAGCAATTATGTTTTTCAGAAATTTGGGAATAGTTTACTGGTGGTTAATTCATCAGCCAACTTTGGGAGAGAACAGGCACCCTCTTTATCTCTTTTCTGCATAGTTGCATTTTCACCTTAATTCCATGTGGGGCAGGAATGTTTCTTTCAGTTTTCTGTCAGGATCTCACCACAGAAGAGGAGGGGATGTTTGTATATGTATAGGGTTGAATATTCCAGGAGCTGTGCGAGTTTGACAACTTTCTCCTCATTTTAGAGTTCTGGCAGATCCAGAGTATTTTCTTGAGCGGGAGACCCAAATCACAAATCTCTTAAAAAGTACTCTACCGGCTGTTAATTTATCATACAGTGAGTGTTAGACTCTTGGGTGCTTGGGTCCAACCAACATGATTGACTACTCACCCAATGACCAGACAATGGCCAGACCATGACACTATTAAAGGATGACATTGTTGCCTGACCCTAGTGGGGAGACCCCCCGCATACCAGCCCTGTCTGGTAAATCTGAGAAGGTGGTCATGGCTGGACCCCCTCGTTCCTCCTAACAGTTTGCGGAGAGTGCCTGAGCAGGTTTGGACATATAATTCATGTGCTGAGAAAAACACATCACAGATCGAAAGTCCATATAAAGGAATATGACTCGTTACTACGCGAGTCATTACATTGGGTGGCATTACAACGCGGTCGTTACGATGACCGCGTTACCACGCAATGCCATTACTACGCAAGTCATTACATCGCCTTGCAGTAGATGGCGCGCTGACATTAGAAATATATAATTTACTATCCAACTCCAGCCTACGCAACAGTAGGGAAGGTGTTGGAATAGTAAACTATGCTATTCCTAATGTTAGCGCACCATCTACTGCAAGTCGATGTAATGACTTGCGTAGTAATGGCATTGCGTTGTAACAACGCGGTTGTTGTAACGACCGCGTTGTAATGGCATCGCGGTGTAATCACTGCGATGTAAAGTCGTTTCCCATAAAGTCTTTTATTTCAAGCTTATCTTCTTTTTCATACACTTGAAAGACATTTTTTCCTTCTTCAATTGACATGAGATAAAATGCCAAAACCTTCATACATTTTATCACAGTTCTTCATCCAATGTAATTACATATACAGCCAAGCCAACACGTTTTTCGCTATGGTTACGCTTCTTCAGGGCTTCAAACTGTGAAAATGGCTCATTTCTCTCTCATCGTCAGCTATCCAATATTCCTCTGTTTCATAGATACCTTAATTGATCTTCTCTAGATTTCCTCTAATATCTCACAATGGCAGTACCCATCATCAATGAGATCTCGCAGTTTGGACATATGTGTGGTGCAGTCTCCATGTTGTGAATAGACAATCATAAGAGGAAGGTCTCTTGAGAACAGAGTGTGAAAGAAACAAACTATTTTACCCCTCCAAAACCCTCCTCTGTTTTTCCATTTCCATAATCAGTGCTTAATTTGAGTCAGTGGTTTCCAGTATCGGCACTTCATTGTCAGCTTCAGCTCTAGTGATAGTCCACCACATGATGAGGCTGTCTGTCTAATTTTGAGATGAGTACAACAGTTTAATAAGTCAATAAACATAAAAAAAGAATAATAGCTGCCACTCATGGCATTATTATAGCTTTGGGGCCCTGGAATAGTCTGAATTGTCACACTTGTAGCAGTGCAATGGTTAGTTGTTGTGCTGGTACTGTAATTGGCAGCATGGGCAATGGGGGGTACAAGCTGCAGTGGCCTCCCGAGAAGGGCCCTGGCACTTTTTTTAAATTTCTTTTTACAAATCAAACACTGTCCCTAATGTGCTGCGGTAATCATTGAATAGAGCAAAAGCTGCAGAGAAACTGGGCTGTTTTGTCTACTTCCTACTCAAAGGTGTATTTTGGCAGCCAGGTAAGCACCTTTCTTATCCAGAGAAAAGTCTTTTGTAACTGGCAATGACGTAGGCAACGTACAACTGAATCCACATGAATGACTTTGTAGTGAAACTCCAGTACCTCCCGTCTGTGTTCTCAGCAGATATGCACAGGAGTAATTTTTTGTGGAATTCATATTGGAGGGTGTGTATTAGCTTCTATGAAGAACACTATGGATCAGCAGGACTCGCATGGAGTTGGGTCATTTCCAGATTTGGTAGCTACCACTATCAACACCTCCATCAAAGTCTTTATAACACATCTGTTAATACACTCAGTGGAGTGAAGGCAAATTTCTTCTAACGTTTTATGAGAACCATTTGGTTTTGCTGGATTGTACATTTATAATAATTCCAACAAAGACCTCAACTTTTTGATGCAAGTCTTAAGGGACTCTGGTCATAGGTTAGCTTGGTTAAGTCATCAGATAAATAATCCTCTGGGTGAGTGGCAAGTGTCATTTATTTGCACTTTGTTAGACAAACATTTAGTAAATGTGTACAAAAGTGTTACTTTCTCCCCCAAGTTGCTATCACTGTCTACATCGTTCAATTCATATGGATAAGACTGTCCATGCTTGCTTCATAAACAACCAGAGGGCCAGCAATTTGCCAAGGACGTCTTCATCATATTTGTGTTCCAGTTTAGTCCAGAAAGATTCTGCATTTTCTCCCTGAAAAGTATTTAATTGGCTGTAGATATCAGTACTGACTGCATGGATATGTATTCATTTTTAACACAGTAAGTTCTTCCTGACCACTGGGTCTGGTGGCTCAGTGGATTGATGAGTCTACTGCAGGGAGCCTCACGGTTCAAATCCCAGTGGATCCACTCAGCCTTTCATCCTTCTGAGACCAATAAAATGAGTACCATTGAGTTGGGTAACAATAAACATCTGTTATTCAGTGCCAAGTCCAAGCAAAAGATCTCACTCTCTGGTACTCACATTTGCAACCAATTATCAGCCTCATGAAAGTCACATTACACCAGGAGGACCCTTCTCCTCAACTTGATCCTTTATTCTCTAACATCACTACATTTTTAAGATCTGAATTTCCAAAACTCTGGTCGAATCATTGTCTTCGTTAGCTTGATGTCCATCACAACAGTGGCATGCCTGGTGATAAGTATTGGGACAATCTGTTTTATTAACTGATTTACTTAAACTCTTCCATTAATGATGCTATATATTCTGGCTTGGGTCGTGTAAGCCTATAAGTAAAGAGACTGACCTCCTTCCCCCGGTGGCTCACTCTTCAACACGCCTTTAGCATGCAATTCTGACCGATTGCTTAAGATGAACCAGATACTGTACAAGGCATACCCTTTTTGCCTTGTGATCGGTCAAATATATTGATCATAGCCAAGTTAAAATTGCACCCCTATCTGTAGGGCAGAGCCCCTTTTGAACATGGCCATTGGAAGGGGGGGGCAGAGGGGTCAATATTCTTCAAGCCATGCCCTTTTCAGGTCCCTGTGCTCGTGCTGCAATGTTTTATATTTTAAATTAAGCCTGTCCAGTTTAGTAACAAGGCAGTTTCCACCACAGATGCTGCATCGGCCTTGCTTACTCATTCCCTACAGGACATGTTCGGTTAAGCTCAGAACAGGTGCTGGCCCTGCAGGAAGCTCCCCGGAAGTTGTGGACCCAGAGAGCACACACATTTCAGACTTGGCCGCCTTTGAAAATTGTTCCACATGACGCAGGACCTTGTAGAAAATAAATTGTGAATGTTTGCTGTATATATTAAAGCCAGCCCCATCATTACTTCTGAAACTCCGACTTCTAGTTTTAAGTATCTTCTTGCGCAGACCGAGCCAGACTTGTTCATTATTTATAAAGACCTCACTTCTTTTTTAAGGTCAAAATAAATCAAAAGGGACAGGCTACATTTAACATTCCTGGCCTGGTTTTTGAATAATAATGTAAAACAAGCCTGTAAGATAAGTTTGGACCAAGCAAACGAAAGCAGTTGTGGTCATTTTTTTTTTTTCCAATCCGAAAACATTCCACACCTTTTAGGTGTAACTACTGACAGCCTTAGCTATCTGCCAGAGCTCATATCATCAAACAAGATACAGCGAGGAGCTTTGGATTACCCCATTTAGCCATTGGTTAATTTAGGCCAGCCCTCTTCAGCCATTGGTTGAAGAAAGCGTCTCACATTTTTTATTAAGTCCGCTTCGAATTTCAGTCTCACTGTTCGCTATTGGCTAAGTGTGTCAGTTTGCCTGCCTAAGCAGTATTTCCCATTGCAGGGCAAGGACGGCGAACAAAAGCATCCATACACTTCAATGGAGGCACATTTGTGTTCCTAAAATTGTTTGTATACTTTTGCTGAAGCACCATCTATAGTAATTTTTCCAGCTAAAAGCAATTAAATGTGATTTATGTTCCTAAAAGTGTTTCCACACTCCAGATGATTTTTGCACCTAAAAGTGATTGCATGCGCAGATGTGAATTGTGGTCCTTAAAGTTAAAAAAAAAAAAAATAATAATTTAACTTGTGCTGCTGTTGGACTAAGGGCGATCGTGCGCCTCAATGTATTGACAACCAAATGTGATGCCATACAGATGTACACCTTTGAAAAATGTCAAACTACTGCATCATTTTCTCACTGTACTGAGTGGTATTGCACCTAAATATAATACCACATGCCTGCTGGCTTTGCACCATGGATGATATTGCATCTAACAGTTTACGCACCCAAATATATTATTTTTTTTGCTAACCCACAGCTGCATGTTGTAGCGTTCCCTAAATGAATAATCTTTTCAATTTCAATGACCTTGACAGTTTTCACATGATCCTATTATAACTACCAAGCCAAAAACAGAGCTTAACATCTCATCAGACTCCAGGAGCCATGTATAAACCCCTAAGAGATCTATTTCCCTCTGGCCTAGCCAAAGCTACCCTGAAATACTACAAACACCAAGCCGAGCCAGCCAACCCGGAAACGTTAAGTAGCAACAAATACCATAGCCTCAGAAGACTAGGCTCCTTTAGCACAGCCCTATTCTTTTTTTCTCAGAAAAGATGCCCTCCTTAACTGAGTGTGTAGTGTGGCGAGTGAAGTGATAAGATTATGGACGGAGGTGCACGACTTCTAGCAAATTGAAGGCGGTGTATAAATTACAAATTTAAGTTATAACTGGTGGTGCGTAAATTATGAATTTAAGTTTTAACTATAACTTTAGACTTTCTAATGTTTGTATAGTTTAAGTGGGGCTTGTGTAAAAAGAATAAATAATGTTTTCCAAACTCTATATTATCCTTAAACTTTGTTTTTTTAATTGCATTTCAATTTTTGGGTATTTTTAATAAACATGTTTGAAATAGTACAGTCTATGTCATCGAGTGGAGTGTCGTTATGTGGAGTGTCGTACAGTACAGTAGGGGAGTGTGTTTTACAGTGGAGTATCAGAGTGAAGTGTTGTACAGTGCAGTGTTATGGAGTAGACAACTGTGTGGTAGAGAGGAGGGGCGTAGAGTGTCGTGGAGTACAGTGCCGTAGAGCGGAGTGCTTTGAGTGGAGTTGGGTAAAGTGGAGTGGCGTTCAGTGTAGTAGTGTGGAGTGGCAGAGTCCCGTGGCGTAGAGTGGAGAGTCGTATAGTGGAATAGACTGAAGTGTCATAGAGAACAGTGGACTTTCATAGAGTGGCGTAAAGTGCAGTATTGTACAGTGTGGTAGATTTTAGTAGTATAGAGTGCTGTAGAGTCGAGTGTCAGAGCAGAGTGGCATAGAGTAGAAGAGCATACAGTGGAGAGGGGTAGAGTGGAGCTGTGTACAGGGGAATAGCAGAGTGAAGTGGTGGTGGTAGAGTGGAGCAGCGTACAGTGCAGTGGTGTAGAGTTGAATAGCCTAGAGTTGAGTGGCAGAGTAGTTGTGTACAGTGGAATAGTGTATAGTGAATAGTAGAGGGGCAGAGTGTAGTGGGGTACAGTGGAGTGGGGTACACTGGAATAGGGTACTGTGGAGTGGGATACAGTGGAATGGCATACTCTAGAGTTTTATAGAGTGGAGTGGTGTACAGTAGAATAGCATACAGTGGAGTAGCATAGAGTACAGGGTCAGAGTGGAGCGGCGTACAGTGGAGTGAGGTATATTATAGTGGTGTCGTGTAGCTCCTATAGTACCCCTGCAGGACCTGCGCGTTTGGATAACATATACTGCGGGCTTGGTGGCAGACTGACTCCGTGCACCCCCACCGTATATGTTAGCCTGGTTTGCATTAGCTAGCTTGCAGTGCCACTAGTGTCTCCTCTTATCGGGGAGAGATTAGTTTCTGGCAACCTTAGATCATGACAACCCAAATTCCTCAGAATCGTGGAAACAATATACTACCTTTCGCTCAGTCACTCGTGCTCACTTATTCGGTTTGTCTCAGAGAGTTACATAGAATAAACAGTCGGGCGTTTCAATAAGTATTTATTGAACAGTTGTTATTCTAGTGTAAAATATATGTGCTGCGGTAACCTTCAGACAATAGCAGAGATATATTATCAGCAGTACGATAAAAGCAAAGGGATAGAACAGTTCTACCATATTGCGATAATCATGAGTACATACATGAATATGAAAGCATTATGCAAGTGCGCGTACTCCTACGATGCCTAACTAGATGTACCTGTGTGTACCTAGCATATGTGTGTAGGTCTAAAAGCTAAGAGCCAAGAATCCCTCTAGGATTTAGTCGAACCCCCATACCTGAATAGAGAGACTGTGGGACACCGTCCTGGTCTCGAGTTGGACACACCGTCCGGGTGGTGTCAGACCACTGTCAGCTTGAGCGACTGCATGCAGGAACCTCAGCGTCTCTGGTCAGTGTGTCAGCATGGAAGTCTCGGTTCCCTCTGTCTTACCGGGGCAAGATGTGGTGTATTTATACCCTAAAGAGTCTCGGTCCTCAGTATGGTTTGTATTGGACATGAGGAAGACGTCAGGGGTGAACTTTGTACATACATATTATGCACGTGGTGTATTCTTAGAAAGCCATGCATAATTAATGAGTACAGTGAGGGCCTGTGTTTGGGAAAAACCCTGCTGTATTCAAAACCACAGGATAGATAACGTTCAGCCCTCTGAGCTCGTTGTGTACTAGCTGGGACCAATGTAGGTGAAAGATCATGCCTATATAAGGAATCATGACTATAATAGGACATGTACAGTTATGACCATAATTGGGCATATGCGGCTATGACCATAATAGGGCAAGTACGAATATGACCATATTAGGGTAAATATGAATACGTCCATTTTAGGGCATGTACGAACGGGTCTACATTAGGGCCTCTATGCGGGATATAACACCCACTCCTCTTCCGAACTGGATAAAAATGACCATACTTAAAATCTGGACAATTTAAAAACATTTTTAAAAGCAAGTAAAAACATGGTCCTAAAAAATCGTTAAAAATTTAGGTGCTTAAAAAAAAAAAAAAAAAAAATGTTTAAATTCAGCTTTTCTAGTTGCCACTTGAAAAATTTCAATATTGTCTCTCTATAAAAGTTGCATTACCATAAGCAGGAGAAGGCCATGCTTTTCTCAAGCGAAAGTGTCAATGTAAGAAAATGTTCCAAATTTAGATCGTTTGTTTTGAAACTAGTAAAGAAGCTGAATTCTTTCCCAGGACACGATGAGCCAATTCAAGATTACGCATCCTGGCTGGGAAGCACAACACTAACAGTGTTACCTACTGCAGACGACAAATCCAACGCCTCACAGAGAACGTCAATCGCACATAGATGGTATGTAGCACTGCAAGCAGTCGGTGCTGCGACAGCTTGTGCGGCAGTTGTAACCTGGGTGCCTGTGGAAGAATCACCTAACCCAGCAGGAGCGAACGGCACCTGTAGATTCTCCAGAAATGCATTCATCAGAATCGGAAGCCGCTGAGGACAGCGCAGAGCATGGGCCTTTATGGGGTCCAGCATTGCATCCGTGTCCGGAGGCGCATCTGATGGAAATGTCAGACAAAGATCCAACGTGCATTCTTCTCCGCAGAACAGGCATCGAAGAACAGGTAAGATGCAGTCTACCCAGACTGGTCTAAATGATAGAAACCAGGAGGCATTGAGTTCTTGCAGGCAAGAAATGCCCAGAAGTTGTACCATGCGTTCACGGTATTTCCGCTCCAGGAGCGTGTTCACCATTCCCTCGGGAAGTGGGCTGTCCATTGCGTAGCAGTAATATTACAATCAGGATTCCTGCGATTAGGAACAGGATGAGCGGGAATCCTCCAAATACGCTTCCCAATACGGAGTGTATAAAATTTGGGATTACTCCGAGGACTGTCTGAAAGGTGCTTAACAGTCCGGACCCTATGGTCTTAAATAGGTGTACAATTCCGCTCGTATCAGACATATTGAAGATTCGTCCCACCATTTCTGCAAAATTAATGGGGCAGTTTGTACGTATGAGTGCCTGTATCTCGGTCGAGGTCCTTGCAACTTGAAGTTCATAGGTTTCTCGAGCAGAGGTTAAGGGCACGGGGTGCTGTAAAAGCATGGCGTTCAATCTGCTCAGAGTATCAAACTGTATAAAAGAAACATTCAGCGAAGGCCATAGCGGCGCCTCCCCGACTGTGTTCAGTGGTGGAAACAATACTTGCATACAGCAAGTAACCCTGGAGTTAACAGTGGCTAGATATGCGACGCCCGGAAGCATCCCACAGCAACCTTGATCATTTAACATTAAGCAACTCCCATTCGAGAGCAGCTGGAAAACCGGTGTGATCATGGCCGCTGGGGTCCCTGACATGTGACAAGACAAGTTCGCTACCGAACCACTGCAGCCTCCGTGTAGAGAAATATCCGGACACATGAGAGAACCGCTTAAAGCGTTCTTGCAGTTTGTACCACTCAGATACACTTCTCGATCCCCATTCCGGCATCGGTATCTATATGGTAACTCCCAAGTTTCCTTGATGTATCCCTTACCCATTTTCACATATTTGCCTGCCTGCTGTTGCTCAAGGCAATATTGAAACTGAAACGTAGTGACCGGCAGAGTGATTTGGCCATGAATTAGCCATTCTGTTGATGGTGATTCGGCTACAGTGAATAGAACGTAGCTGAGATTGCCCGTGTTGTAACAAGGCCAGATCATGTTCTAATATGTCGATCGCCGAGGACACAATGTTGCCTAAGGAGTAAATCCTGGAGGTCAAAGTAGTTAACCCATTATCTACTACAGCTAATGCTTTTTCTAAGTTAATACGGTCTATCTCCCGTATCCTTTCTGCGGCCTCCTGTTGGGATATTTTCCAGTTTTCATTATAATAGGCATAAATGCCGGCATATATGAAACGTTTGATGTAGTTTCCTGGGACCTAGTAGAAAATCTCTAAGATCCATGTCAGGTGTGAGTAAGGTCAAGTGGTGCTTTACTTCTGTCAGTGTTGAGGTCTCTAGCCAATCAAGGCACAACTTCCCAACACTATACGATGTCACTACCCCTGGGTGTTGTCTTTGTACATAGCGTGGATCTGGCCTATGAATACTAAACCCTTTGGTTGTATTCATAAATCTCTGCTGACATTTGTTCGTGTCAATGGGCCAAATCAGCCATTTCATCCAATCAGGATCTGATCTGTTGTACTGGAGAATGTCATCTAATCCTACCCCTTGTGTAGTTGAATTCTGCCCCCCACTTATCTGTGATGGTGTAGGAAACCCAGGTGAGTTCTGTTCCTTGTTCTTGGCTAGTCCAAGACAGGATGTCTGTTGCACAGTTTCATTCAGAAATAAAATCTGCTGCGGAATGATGCATGCTCTAAAAAGTGCTTCTATTCCCTGGACTTGCCAGTCCCTAGAACCCCAGATTGATTTGGAATCTATTGTGTCTTTCCATAGATCGAAACCCTGTTTAGACAACTGGTTCAGAAAGGATGCAGAGTAAATATGTTTGGTGTTTGTTAACATAATTTTTTGAGCTGAAATTTTCGCCACTCTATAATAAAATGACTTCGGGTCCAATGTGTTAAACCCTGAGAAGTATGTGAATTTCTGTGCAAATGCCTGTGAACTACCTTTCGGTGGTGTTGGGCAGTGTTCCCACTGGTGGTACTCAAATACATTTCTAGGTGTTATAGATTTGTGCAAGAAATGGTGACCATATTGCTGGTAACAGTACAATGTATCATAGTCTGAAGTACCTTCTAACATTTCATTGTTCGGAAATGCTGCAGTTTTTTCTAAATCAGACATCATAGCATGTACAGTTTCAGTGTCCCAATCATCAGAAAATGCACTGGAGGTAATGATATCACTTAAAGAAATTTTAAATACATGTTTTAGCTTTAAAAGTTCAGTCGGACCTAATATATCATAATCAATCTTGTCCCATACTATACCGTCCGGTATAGGAACTGCTGTAATGTTCACTGAAAACAAGTCTCTTGGTTCACGATGTGAAGACTGGTGTGGTTTTAAAATCAAATTGACTCTTTGGGCTGTAGAGCTTTGCTGGAGGTATCGCCCATTAGCATACTAAAAGTTATTATTAAACCTAGCCAGAAAAGAAAAAATAGAATCCCAGTGATATACCATAGTTCTATCCAAGGTGACACCAGGTAAGTCTTTCTAAAAAAAAGTTCAAAAAGTCATTGAGTTTCTGTTGGAGTGATTTTTTTGGCTGGCGTCGTTTCCGGCTCGCTTGGATCCAGTGAAAACGTATCAAAGTTCATGAAATAGCCAGAAGCAGTTCGATCAATTGTTGGAATTGTATCGGGATTTGTTGAAATCGGATTTTGCTCTTGACGAGGCATGTTGACGTAGATGTCTGTAGTCGGTCTTATTGCAACTTGGTTGTTAAGTTGGTTTTCATTTTGAAGATGAATTTCTTGTTGAAGTGGAACGAGTTCCATAGCATTGTTGCTTAGTCCGTCATTCCGTACAGGTGGCTCTTCAAACGTGATGAGTCTTTCTGTTTGGACTTCTTGGATTGTAACGAGAGGAGGGCGTCTGCTACTGTGGAGTCCACGAGGCATACTGTTTAGTATCGGCCACATAGTGTGGTTTGATTAAGTCGATTGAGACAAATCTTTTCTCCTTTTTTCCGGCAAGAGGCGGCAGAAGTACAGTTCTTGTGCCGTGGATTGCAAGGACCGGTACAGGCTTTCTGTAGGATGGCCCAAATTCTTTGTCACCAATCTTCTCTCTGACTAGATCCCCGATCTTTGGCCTTGACTGGTAGGTCGCTCCCCCACCACACAGCTCCGTCTGTGTGCCCTGCTGCTGCCCCTGATTGTGCTCGTTTTTTCCTTTCTGTGCCCCCTTGCTGGCCCGGATTGTGCTCGTTTTTCCTTTCTGTGCCCCCTTGCTGCCCCTGATTGTGCTCGTTTTTTTTCCTTTCTGTGCCCCCTTGCTGCCCCTGATTGTGTTCGTTTTTTCCTTTCTGTGCCCCCTTGCTGCACCCGATTGTGCTCGTTTTTTTCCTTTCTGTGCCCCCTTGCTGCCCCTGATTGTGCTCGTTTTTCCTTTCTGTGCCCCCTTGCTGCCCCTGATTGTGCTCATTTTTTTTTCCTTTCTGTGCCCCCTTGATGCCCTGATTGTGCTCGTTTTCCCTTCTGTGCCTGTTTCCCGCCGCTGCGCCTGCGGCCCCGCCCCTCACTGCCCATTCGCTGCCCCATTCCCTGCTCCTCCCTCCCACCTCCCCATTTATGGTGGCCGCTGCGTGGTGAAGAGAGCGACCCCTGACCTTGACTGGTAGGTCGCTCCCCACCACACAGCTCCGTCTGTGTGCCCTGCTGCTGCCCCTGATTGTGCTCGTTTTTCCTTTCTGTGCCCCCATGCTGGCCCTGATTGTGCTCGTTTTTCCTTTCTGTGCCCCCTTGCTGCCCCTGATTGTGCTCGTTTTTTTTCCTTTCTGTGCCCCCTTGCTGCCCCTGATTGTGCTCGTTTTTTCCTTTCTGTGCCCCCTTGCTGCCCCTGATTGTGCTCGTTTTTTTTCCTTTCTGTGCCCCCTTGCTGCCCCTGATTGTGCTCGTTTTTCCTTTGTGCCCCCTTGCTGCCCCTGATTGTGCTCATTTTTTTTTCCTTTCTGTGCCCCCTTGATGCCCTGATTGTGCTCGTTTTCCCTTCTGTGCCTGTTTCCCGCCGCTGCGCCTGCGGCCCCGCCCCCTCACTGCCCATTCGCTGCCCCATTCCCTGCTCCTCCCTCCCACCTCCCCATTTATGGCGGCCGCTGCGTGGTGAAGAGAGCGACCCCTGACCTTGACTGGTAGGTCGCTCCCCCACCACACAGCTCCGTCTGTGTGCCCTGCTGCTGCCCCTGATTGTGCTCGTTTTTCCTTTCTGTGCCCCCTTGCTGGCCCTGATTGTGCTCGTTTTTCCTTTCTGTGCCCCCTTGCTGCCCCTGATTGTGCTAGTTTTTTCCTTTCTGTGCCCCCTTGCTGCCCCTGATTGTGCTCGTTTTTTTTCCTTTCTGTGCCCCCTTGCTGCCCCTGATTGTGCTCGTTTTTCCTTTCTGTGCCCCCTTGCTGCCCCTGATTGTGCTCATTTTTTTTCCTTTCTGTGCCCCCTTGATGCCCTGATTGTGCTCGTTTTCCCTTCTGTGCCTGTTTCCCGCCGCTGCGCCCCTGCGGCCCCGCCCCCTCACTGCCCATTCGCTGCCCCATCCCCTGCTCCTCCCTCCCCCCTCCCCATTTATGGCGGCCGCTGTGCGGCCGCGCCGCTGGCGTGCCTAAGGCAAGCCCGTCTGCGCCCGTCCGCGCCGTGACCGCGCCCAGCGCCAGACCCCCTGGTCCAGGCATCCCCCGCGCCTGCCACATCAACAGACGCCGATACGACCCCAGCACCCTCCACGCACTCAACCCCGGAAAAGATCACGCCTGCTACCAGGCCACCCCGAAGCGCACCCAAGGGCCCTTCACCTGCCAGAACTGCAGCTTCGCCAGCACCCGCCCCGCCAAACCACCGCCCAGGAAAGAACCCAACTACCTCAGATGCATCCTCCTCAACACCCGCTCCGCCCGCAAACACGCCATCGAACTCTGGGACCTTCTCGACTCAACCTCCCCAGACGTCGCATTCCTGACGGAGACCTGGCTGAATCCCGCTTCAGCCCCCGACATCGCCATTGCCATCCCGGACGGATACAAGATCACCCGCAGGGACCGCACCAACGGAGTCGGAGGAGGCATCGCCATCGTCCACAGGAACACCCTGAGAGTCTCAACCAACACCGATGACACCCTCAGCACCGCCGAACACATGCACTTCCAGATCCACACCGATCCCAACACCACCCTCAGAGGAACCCTCATCTACAGACCCCCGGACCCCGACCACAGTTCAGCGATTCCATCGCTGACTTCGTCAGCACACACGCCATCGCCTCCACGGACTACATCCTCCTCGGGGACCTGAACTTCCACCTCGAGAACAACAAGGACACCAACTCCACCACCCTGATCGACAACCTCGCCACCCTCGGACTCAGACAGCTCGTGACTACACCCACCTACGCCGCCGGCCACACGCTAGACTCCATCTTTTCCGCAAGCCCACACGTCTCCTTCAACCACACCTCCGAACCCCACTGGACTGACCACCACTGCATCCACTTCACCTACAGGAAGCCCACCACGCACCACCGCACCGAACAAATGCCTTGCCGCTGCTGGAGCAGAGTCACGGAAGACCAGCTAACCACAACCCTCGCCCTGAGCCCACCCGCCGAACCCTCCGACCCCGACACCGCCGCCCGCAACCTCAGACAGTGGATCGACGACTGCGCCAACACCCTCGCCCCGCTCAAGAATCCGCCCAACAGCCACACCAGCAAGAAAGCCACCTGGTTCACCGAAGACCTCCAGGCCTCCAAACGAACATGCCGAAAACTGGAGAAGATCTGGCTCCACGAACGGACAGCGGACAGCTACGCCGCCCACAAGAGCGCCACCCGCACTCACCATCACCTCATCAGATCCGCCAAAAGGGCCTCACTCCAAAGACCGCCTAGACAACAACGCACAACAGCAAAGAGCTCTTCAACATCGTGAAGGAACTCTCCAACCCCAGCTCCAACACCAACGACATCCAGCCGTCGCGAGACCTGTGCGACTCACTGGCCACCTTCTTCCACCGCAAAATCGCCGACATCCACGACAGCTTCAACACCACGACCGCCCCGGCAACCACCGAGACCACTGCCCCCACAACCACCAACCGCCTGCTCTCCTGGACCAACATCAACGACGAGGACACCAGCGAGATCATGAACACCATCCACTCCGGTTCACCGCTAGACCCGTGCCCTCACCACATCTTCAACAAAGCCAGTACAGCCATCGCGCCCCATCTCCGGAAAATAATCAACATCTCCTTCGAGACAGCAACCTTCCCGGAAAGCTGGAAGCACGCCGAGATCACCGCCTTACTCAAGAAACCCAAGGCAGACCCCAAGGACCTCAAGAACTTCCGACCCATCTCTCTGCTCCCGTTCCCCGCGAAGGTCACCGAGAAAATCGTCAACAAACAACTGACCCGCTACCTCGAGGAGAACAACATCCTGGACCCTTCCCAGTCCGGCTCCGCAGCAACCACAGCACCGAAACCGCCCTCATCGCCGCCACCGATGACATCAGGACCCTGCTAGACAACGGAGAAACAGCAGCCCTCATCCTCCTGGACCTATCAGCCGCCTTCGACACGGTCTGCCACCACACACTACGAACACGCCTTCACGACGCCGGGATCCAAGAGAAGGCCCTGGACTGGACCACATCCTTCCTTTCCGGCAGAACACAAAGCGTCCGCCTCGCCCCCTTCCGATCCAAGGCCACCAAGATCATCTGCGGCGTAGCCCAAGGCTCCTCCCTCAGCCCAACGCTGTTCATCTACATGGCACCCCTCGCCCACGTCGCCCGACAGCACAACCTCAACATCATCTCCTACGCCGACGACACCCAGCTGATCCTCTCCCTCACCAAAGACCCTCACACCGCCAAAGCCCACCTCCACAAAGGAATGAAGGCCGTCGCCGAATGGATGAGGACCAGCCGCCTGAAGCTGAACTCGGACAAGACGGAGGTCCTCATCCTTGGTTCCAACCCTTCAGCCTGGGACGACTCCTGGTGGCCAACATCACTGGGAACAGCCCCGCCACCCACCGACCACGTACGCAACCTAGGGGTCATCCTCAACCCCACCCTCTCCATGACTAAGCAGGTCAACGCCGTTTCCTCATCCTGCTTCAACATCCTCCGAATGCTCCGCAGGATCTTCAAGTGGATCCCCACCGAAACAAGAAAAACAGTCACCCAGGCCCTCGTCACCAGCAGGCTGGACTACGGAAACGCCCTCTACGCAGGAACGACGGCTAAGCTCCTGAGACGGCTGCAACGCATCCAGAACGCCTCTGCACGTCTTATCCTCGACATCCCCCGACGCAGCCACATCACACCCCACCTGAGACCTGCACTGGCTCCCTGTCAACAAGAGGATAACCTTCAAGCTCCTCACCCACGCACACAAAGCACTCCACAACTCCGGACCAGCCTACCTCAACAGACGACTCAGCTTCTACACCCCCACCCGCCAGCTCCGCTCGACCAGCCTCGCCCTCGCCACAGTCCCCCGCATCCGGAAAACGACCGCCGGCGGCAGATCCTTCTCCCACCTCGCCGCCAAGACCTGGAACACCCTCCCCACCAACCTCCGACAGACCCAAGACCTACTGGCCTTCAGAAGACTCCTCAAGACCTGGCTCTTCGATCAGTAGCAGCACCACCCCCCCTCTTCCCCCAGCGCCTTGAGACCCTCGCGGGTATGTAGTGCGCTTTATAAGTGACATGATTGATTGATTGATTGATCCAGATAGGTCTTGCCGTTACTGCCTTGACTTCCTCAGTGGCGGCCTGTTTCTGGAGCACGTTACTTTGTGTCCTGGATTCATTTAGATCCTGTAAAACAGCCAAACGATCATGGATATCAAATGGTTTTTCATCCGCCTCTGTGCCTTCACAATCAAGATCAGGTACCCACATTCTCGTCCCAAATAGGACCTCGTAAGGAGTGACACCTCCTAGAGAGCTTCTTGGCTGATTATTTAGTGCGCGCTGTACCCCATAAAGGTGATCGACCCATCTACCGCACTTGCCTAATACCCTAGCTGTTAAAGATTGCTTTAAGTCCCGGTTTTTCCTCTCCACAACAGAATTTCCCTCTGGATGATACACAGAGGAGTACCGCAATGCTATGCCCATTCCTTCCATGGCCTCTTTGTAAGCCTGAGAGCTAAACGAAGGACCACGGTCAGAATGTAACGTGCCAACTGCGTATGTGCCGATAAAGACTCGCAAATCTTTTATAACAGTTCGAGCGTCAGCCGAGCGCTGAGGCCAAACCCATAGGAATCTAGAGCAGGAATCCACTGCAACCATGATATATTTCTTGGACCCATCTGATTGTAGGGGTTCGCAGTTGTCCAAATACACACATGCGAGTGGTTTGTCTGATTTCAGCAATGGTGTCTGCGCTGGGCGTGTTACGGTGGAGCCTTTTATCTGCTGACAGATGTCGCATTTCAAGACATAGTCTTTAGTCTGCTTTGTTAACCCTGGCCACCAGTAGCGCTGTTTCAGTAAAGAAATAGTCGCTGTAACGCCTGTATGCGCAGAACCCAAACCCTCGTGTGCTGCTAAAATTAAGCCTTGCCTACGATCCATATTTGGTATTACTCTATCCCCCACTCCAGGAATCTGAGCATATGGAATGTTTTGGCATCTAACTTGTAGGAGTACTTGAGTGGAAATTTTTTAGGTACTACTGTGCTGCCTTTGCTTGAAGCATTGACAGCTACTATTATCTCGCCGTCTACCCTAGTCTTTGAATGAGTAACTGCAGCTACCGCGGCTGTGCGAACAGCCCCCTTTGCGGCTTCATCAGCCAATGAATTCCCTTCAACGTGAACGCCATCACGCTGATGACTCAGTGTATGTATCACGTGAGCCCTTGGTAGTTCGTTTCTCAACTCCACTACCTGTTCCCATAGCATTTTATGCTTAATTGTGCCACCTTTTGCATCTTTGAACCCGTTTTGTTCCCAATGATGTAGATATTCATTGTACGACTGTACACAGTAAAAGGAATCACACACAATAAGTGTGGGGAATTCGTGATCCGTATTTATAAGTGCCAGTATAAGTGCTTTGAGTTCTGCCAACTGAGCCGTGCAGTCTCCTAGAGATTGCGTTTTAGTGCAACTCGGATGGAACTTTCCATCGTGCATGCGACCTTTAACAATCGCACACGCTGCGCTGTAAGCTTGCTTACTCCCTATGGCTGGTTGAGCAGAACCGTCAGTGTAAATAATGTATTCATACTGATCTAGAGGCAAAATTTCATTTGTTAGAGGATATTCTTGTTCGTATTGCAGAAATGCCTGTGTTTTCAAACTTGGATCATATCTGTATTCAACATACGTTGCAGTAAGAGAATTAGCCCACTGTATCCATCTCGGTTACAGTGGAATGCTAGCTTTTGTAACAGCTTCTAAAGCTGGTACTGGGGTCACGACAATTATGCGTTTACCCTGAGTCAGTGCTCTCTCTCTTGCTACAGTGGTCTGCACTGCTGTCAGGATTTTTTCTGTTGAAGTGAAACGCATTTCTGCATTTGTGTACAGGTGTGATTTGTATGCGATTGGTACCAT
This sequence comes from Calotriton arnoldi, assembly GCA_963921515.1. Lineage (NCBI taxonomy): Eukaryota > Metazoa > Chordata > Amphibia > Caudata > Salamandridae > Calotriton > Calotriton arnoldi. The sequence continues at coordinate 819,327 of CAWUFW010000707.1, forward strand.
TTAACCTTCATTAAAAGTTAAATAAGTGTACCCGCATTGACCCGCTATGACTCGGATCACTAAGTTCTGTGCGTTTACGCGTGTCTGTAAATTTTTAGAAGCTATCATGTCTTCCTGTAGGGAACGCAGGATATTTGTGTGTTCCTGTGTCCATTGTCTGACTGAAAAATCAGGTTTTATTAAGTCGTAGAAAGGTTTTACTCTTTCTGCGTAATCCAAAATGTATGTTCAACCAAAATTTAGGAATTCCAGAATGGATTGTAAATTCTTTAATGATTTTGGAGGTTGGAGCAGCGCACACTTTTCTAAAAAGTTAGCTGCTAGGCTTTTTCCCTCACTTGACAGCTCGTACCCTAAAACCAGGACACTGAGGTGGGCAATTTTAGATTTTTTTAAATTAAATTTGTAGCCCTCAGAGGCGAATCCCATAATAATGGTGCTCACCCTGGTCAAGTGCCTCTTTAAGTCATCGTCCGTCAGATAAATATCATCCACATAGGACAATGCTTCTTCATCCAAATTTTGGAGTAACTCTGTTACCCTTGCTGAAAACAACCCCGGGCTATTCTTATACCCTTGGGGGAGTCGGCAAAATTGCCGTTGGGACCCTAACGCACTGAATGCAGTTAGATACCTGCTTTCAGGCGCTATATTTTGGCAGAAAAATCCATTTGAGATATCAAGTGTTGTTTTGTATTTTTTCCACACAATGTTATTCATTAATGCGGCACCGTGTGCATTTTGAACTGCAAATGTCTTTGTGCAAGTGTTTAAATGTCTGTAATCCAAAACTAAACGATGTGTTGTCAGGTTTCATTACGGGAAACAAAGGATTGTTCATAGGTGAAGTGCAATTTTCTATCACCCCCTGGTATTCTAGTTGGTCTAGAATTTCCCTGACTTGTTTCTTAGCTTCCTGCTTTATAGGGTATTGCCTTTGAGCATTTGGGGAAACTTTTAACGGGATCACGTGGTGGGTTGAATCCTCATCCCAACCAGCATGATTTTTATACAATGCTGGAGCTAGGGCAACCGCCCACTCCTGCGCATATGCATGTTTTAGGTGAATGGGAACGAGGTCGGAAAAGGCTGGAAAAATTACAGTTTCTCCCCTAGGGCACTCCATGACGAATGCAGGCGGCCAGTCTTGTTCTAATAGAATGTCATAACCAGATGACAGATTTTTCCAAAAGAAAGCTTTAACTTTTCTGGGCTTGTCCCCCTCCATCCGGAGTGTTCTCATGTAACTTATGTGGGACACTTACCCGAGTATCGGGTGTTTCCACCGTGATATACTCACTCAACTCCGCTGTCACCAGAAATTCCTTCAGGTTCTGGCGAGCTATTGTTACTTCTGCCGCGCTGTCTAGCATCGTCAGAGCCCATTCCCCGTTCAGAAGCTGTGTCCTCAGAATTCTGGGCATGTCTGATCTTGAGACCTGCTACCTTCTTTTTGAACTGAGGTTTTGATTTTTGTTTATCCTCTTTTTTAGGTGCGTAGTCCGCAGCGCGTTGCGTGTCTATGGACTTTGTACCCTCCTTTGACCGTCCTTGCCTCTCGGAGTTTCTTGATGAACCCTGAAAGGAACAAGAGGAACGAGTATCAGTATCCTGATACCTGTCAGGTTTTTTAATATTATCCCTATTCCTGAGGTTATACCTCCTTTCAGAGGGCTCCTGTTGAGACCTACCTCTGGATTGAGATCTGGTGTCTTTAGACTTTTGTTGTTTTTTATTTTCCCACTTCTTTTTAGAAGAAGTAGGTGTCTGCTTTATAGTGTCCTTTTCAGGACTGCCCACCAGTTGTGGTTTTATTGCTTTCCCACCTAGACTCTCTCTGCCTAATTCTGCATATGCAGTTTCAATTATTTTGGGTAGTTCATGTTGTTGATCCTCTGGACCAAACTCCCTTAGGCATTGGCGGATCGCCACTGAAGCGGCTTCCCCCTTAATGTTAGCCAGTATTATGGCTGATACCTGGTCAAAGTTATTTAGTAACTTCATCCCTAAGTTAAGGGCAGGCTCTGCTCCGTACTCATTTTGTATCTGTTTCAATACTTCAGGTACTACTGCTATTGACGGGATACCATGTGTTCTGGTATATATGGCAGCAAAGACTGAACCCCAAGAGGTGCAGTCCTCTACTTGTGGTGTGAGACCCATGGGCAAGCAGATTGTTAGAATTCTGTGTTTATCACAGGTATTCGGGAATACTGCTTCAAGCCGAGTTATTTTTTGAGCTATCCAGAATGGGATTTGTTCGCGTTTTGCTGGCATTTTGCCCATTATCGCGTGTAATGTTTGTGGAGTTATTTTATTAACTGTACTCTGGACTGGAGTATCTTGTGCTGCAGCTGGTGCAGGCTGAACTGTTAAAGTCCTCATCACAAATTGTGTGAGGTTTCTGTAGATTTTAATTAAATCTCTGTGTTGTACGAGTAAGTCTGGCTGTTGCATTGTGTTAATGTCAGGATGCGGTGTGTATGCCGCTAATATGGGCCATGTGGCTCCTGCTCCTCCGAGCGGGCCTAATCTTGCTCTTCCTCGTACGTGTGGTAGGGCGCCTTTAAACCAGTAATTATGCTCCTGGTAAGTGAGCGGAACCTCTAACTCCTCAAAAGGAGTATAGTCCGCTGGTGCTTCACCTTCTATCTAGTAGTGAAATACATTTGCAACTGCATTCGCTGCTGGGAATGCAACCCATGAATAGAACACCTCTGTTTTATTGGATTCGTGTGCCTCGATCCCGAAAATTATTTTACCACCCCTGGCTCTTAAGCCATGTTCTAGACGTTTTATGGTGACTGCCCTTCTGAAATTTGGTGCAATTTGTATTGCATCTTCAGGGTCTTCTTCTAAACCGAAGAGGTTTGTTTCAACTCTCCTTGTTTCTTCTGCTTGTTCAACCATTTTTAAGTGGAAGAAGGGTGTTTAAGGAAATTTTAAGGTGTAAATGCACAATTTGTAGGAACTATATGTCCTTCAAGCTTGAATAACCAACAGCCAATAAATAGTATTCTCGTACTACTCAGCTGCGGCGGATTTTGTGCCCACCCACTCCAGACGTCTCTGGGGTTTTGTGAGAGGTTCTCTGAGAATAGCACGACTGAACTACTCAGATTCTACTGTTAAATACGTACCCAACCAACGTTGGCGGCGCCATGTCGTGTAGCTCCTATAGTACCCCTGCAGGACCTGCGCGTTTGGATAACATATACTGCGGGCTTGGTGGCAGACTGACTCCATGCACCCCCACCATATATGTTAGCCTGGTTTGCATCAGCTAGCTCGCAGTGCCACTAGTGTCTCCTCTTATCGGGGAGAGATTAGTTTCTGGCAACCTTAGATCATGACAACCCAAATTCCTCAGAATCGTGGAAACAATATACTACCTTTCGCTCAGTAACTCGTGCTCACTTATTCGGTTTGTCTCAGAGAGTTACATAGAATAAACAGTTGGGCGTTTCAATAAGTATTTATTGAACAGTTGTTATTCTAGTGTAAAATATATGTGCTGCGGTAACCAGCAGACAATAGCAGAGATATATTATCAGCAGTACGATAAAAGCAAAGGGGTAGAACAGTGCTACCATATTGCGATAATCATGAGTACATACATGAATATGAAAGCATTATGCAAGTGCGCGTACTCCTACGATGCCTAACTAGATGTACCTGTGTGTACCTAGCATAAGTGTGTAGGTCTAAAAGCTAAGAGCCAAGAATCCTTCTAGGATTTAGTCAAACCCCCATACCTGAATAGAGAGTGTGGGACACCGTCCTGGTCTCGAGTTGGACACCCCGTCCGGGTGGTGTCAGACCACTGTCAGCTTGAGTGACTGCATGCAGGAGCCTCAGCGTCTCTTGTCAGTGTGTCAGCATGGAAGTCTTGGTTCCCTCTGTCTTACCGGGGCAAGATGTGGTGTATTTATACCCTAAAGAGTCTCGGTCCTCAGTATGGTTTGTATTGGACATGAGGAAGACGTCAGGGGTGAACTTTGTACATACATATTATGCACGTGGTGTATTCTTAGAAAGCCATGCATAATTAATGAGTACAGTGAGGGCCTGTGTTTGGGAAAAACCCTGCTGTATTCAAAACCACAGGATAGATAACGTTCAGCCCTCAGAGCTCGTTGTGTACTAGCTGGGACCAATGTAGGTGAAAGATCATGCCTATATAAGGAATCATGACTATAACAGGACATGTACAGTTATGACCATAATTGGGCATATGCGGCTATGATCATAATAGGGCAAGTACGAATATGACCATATTAGGGTAAATATGAATACGTCCATTTTAGGGCATGTATGAACGGGTCTACATTAGGGCCTCTATGCGGGATATAACAGTGGTGTACAGTAGAATAGCATGCAGGGGAGTGGCGCACATTGGAGTAGCGTACAGTGGCGTAGACTGAAGTGGCAGAGTGAAGTGGCATAGAGTGAATTGGTGTACAAATGAGTAGCATAGAGTAACATACAATGGAGTGGCGTGGATTGGAATAGAATGGGATAGAGTGGAGTGTCGTACAGTGGAATAGTGTAGAGTGGATTGGCATGTAGTGGAGTATAGTGTAGTGGCGTAGACTGGAAAGTCGTGGAGTGGCATACAGTGGAATAGCATACAGTGGCCTGGTGTACAGTACAGTGGCGTGCAGTGAGGTAGAACAGACTGGCGTGAAGTAGAATAGAGTGCACTGGCATAGAGTACAGTGATGTACATAGTAGTAGTTACAGTCAAATAGCAGAGTGCACTGGCAGAGTTGAATGGCATACAGTGGAGCTGCGTACAGAGGAGTAAAGTGGCGTACACTAGAGTGGAGTGGAGGAAAGCACAGTGTAGTGGTGTACAGTGGATTAGCATAGACAGCAGTGGAGTGGTGCAGAGTGGCGTAGAGCGGAATGCTATACAGTGGAGTGTTGTAGAGTGGAGGAGTAAAATGTAGTGGGGTAAACTGTAGTTGCATAGAGGAGTAGCATACAGTCGAGTGGAATAACGTTTAGTTTACTGGTGTACAGTGTAATGAATTAGAGTGAAGTGTCATAGTGGAATAAAGTAGAGAGGCGTAGAATAGCGTGGAGTGGTGTGTAGTGGAGTGAGTAAAGTAGAGTAGTGGTGCACAGTGGGGTGGCGCGCAGGGGATTGGCACACTGTCACAGAATGGAGTGGTGTAGCGTGCAATAGAGTACAGTGGAGCGGAGAAGAGTTGAGTAGATTAGAGTGGCCTAGAGTGCAATGGAGTGGAGTGTGACAATTGAAACAGAAGTAACTTGAAAGCGTGTGAACGGATGCAGATGTAATGTGTCAGGAACATACATTATGAGGTCCAAATGGCCATTTTGGTAGTGTGTGAATAGTGCAAGTAGTGCTGAAGTAATAAGTCTTAAAAAATATAGTTATATATTGCACCGTGGCATAGCGAGATAAGTTCACAGAATACCAAGGTACATGTGTATGAGAGAGAAGTCAGTAAGCGATAGGCTAATGGCTGTGTTTTCCAAAGGTAAATAGGAGCCATGAAGTTTTAAGCACAGTTTGGCTGTCTACTGCATTTCGCTGCATTCTGGGTTACGGTCTTCGATATAGGCACGTAGTTGGTTTTATTTTTGCTCCCCACCTGTTATTACTTTATTAAAGTGGCAATAGGGAAAGAAATGTATCTATAATGTTCTATATATTTTCCAGCAGTTAGGAAGAACTGCGTTTTTTTTTTTAAATATAAGTAGCACACTCATTTGTAGGTATTACTGGGGTACTCCGTAGACAATTTTGTTTTTTAAATATATAGAAACTTATATTTTTCCCTACCCATTACTACCTTAATAAAGTAGAAACATTTCAAACCTACTACTTACCTATATCTGAAGGCATAACGCAGAACACAGCCAAAGTATACCTAAAAATCAAAATGGTTGCCTTTAACTTTTGTAAAGGCAGACATTAGCCAATCACAAAAAAACTTGTCATCGCTATGTACGGGAGTACTTTCGCAAAATAGAGCGAAAGTACAGCGACTATAGAGACAAAATTTAAATGCCTTATAACTTAAAAAATACTTACCCTACTTACCTTTGCTACCCGAAAGGATCATCTGTGTACCATAACGTGTAATCCAGCCAAATTTCATTCATATTCGTCCAGCTGTTTTCAAGGTACACATACGTACAAAGTATATGGGAAAATGCATTGGTGCCTGAACACGTTTTAGGACACACACCCCCCCCGCTTTTTCCTTGCACCCCCTTGACTAATCTCCCCAAAACTTTGCATACTCTGTCAATGTAGAAAGAGGAATAGGTTTGCAAATTGTGTACATTCATCAAACGGGCACAAAGTTATTAACGGTCAATTATCCTAGGAATCCCTATCATCTCTGGTAACCCCAACTACAACCACAGAGTGGCTTCAGCCACTCTGTGTAGTTATAGTTACGTTTACCAGAGATAGGAATTCTTTGGCAACCCTAACTATAACCAGAGATAGGAATTCCATTATTCTCTATATATATTTTTTAACTTGCATGGTATTGTAGCACAATTTGTGCGCTGCACCATACGTTATTTTTTTAAATATGTAAAAATTTGAAAATACACTGCTGTACACTATACTAGTAAAATGTTAATTTTAGTGCAGTTTGGCTGTGTTCTGCATGAGGGTGGAAAATACAGGTTAGTAGGTTTTTATTTTTTTTGCTACCTATTATCACTTAAAGTGGTAATAGGTCGGGAAAAATAATTATAATGTTGAATACTTTTTTAAAAAATGTTACAGAGTTCCACGTTACTGCCATGGGAGTACCGCAGTACCCCAAAAAATATATATAAGGAACTAACCCAAAATACAGCCAAAGTATGGGATAAATTACATAATGCCTTCCCATCAGCATGTACCACAGTATACCGCTAAAAATACCACACTATACCGTGGCAAAATGTATCTCCCAGATTTATTATTGTATTGAGTTACCCAAGGGTCACGCATGGTGTCATATGGCCAACGCAATACTTGAGAGACTGACAGAACAATGCAAAGCCACCATGCAGGGCCTGCGTTAATTGGTAAATCTGGATAAACACAAGGCAGTGCAAATAGCGGTCTTGTGTTACTTTTCACACTATATTTTATATTCCTACCTAGTTTCATCTATATCCGTATGGCTCTCCATTCCACGTAACTCCACTTTACGCTATTTAACTGTACGCCACTCCACGCTATTCCACTGTACACACCTCAACTCTATACTATACCACTCCACTGCATGGTATTCCACTTAACCCCACTCCAGTGTTGCTACTCCAGTGTACTCCACTACAGTGTATGCCACTACGCTCTGCTATTACACTCTACACAACTCCAATGTATGGTATTCCACTTTACCCCAGTACGCTGTACACCCCTCCAGTCTACGCCACTCCTGTGTACGCCAGTCCAGTATAGGTTATTCGCTCCATGTCACTCCACATGACCACTCCAATCTATGCTATTCCACTGTATGCCACTGCACTGTAGCACAGTCCACTCACTGTAAGTTATTCCACTGTATGCAGCTCTACTGGAAGCTACTCTATTGTATGCCACTTCAGTGTACGATACTCCATGCCACTCCATTGTACGCTATTCCATTGGATGCCATTTCACTACGCACAATTCCAGTCTACCCTACAGTACGCCACCTCACTCTATGCCAGTCCACTGTACACTATTCAGCTCTCCTCCATTACACTGTACACAACTTCACTCTACGGCACTCCATTGTATATTATTCCACTTCACTGTATGTCACTGCAGTCTACGCCACTATAGTCTACGCGAATATACTGTAAGTGACTCAGCCATATGCCACACCACTGTATGTTATTCCACTCTACCCCACTCAACTGTACACCACTGCATTCTATACCACTATACGCTGTTCCACGCTATGCCGCTGTACTTAATGCCACTCCACTCTATGCTAGTCCACTGGATACCATTTCACGACACTGTGTTCGCTATTCCACGGTTTGCCACACCACTAGACTGTACTCCACTCTGCCACTCCACTGTACCCCACTCCATTCTACACTATCTCATTGAAAAGCATTCCACCCTATGCCATTCCACTGTATCAAATTCCACTCTACGCTATAGCACTGTACACCACTCCACTGTACGCCACTGCATTCTACTAAACTTCTCTGTACACCACTGTAGTACACTGTATAACATTTGTCATGACGCCACTCAACTCCTCTCTTGGACATGCCACTCAACTATATGATATGCCACTGCAATGTACGACACTCTCCTCCAGTGTACTCTGACACTTCGACAATACTCCACTGAACGACTCTACTGCACCCTACTCCACTATGCCACTCCTCTCTAGAACACTATACTCCACTGACAGTCTACCACACCCTGCTCTACTGTAGGACAAGCCAATCCACTGTATGCAGCTCTACTGGAAGCTACTCTATTGTATGCCACTTCAGTGTACGATACTCCATGCCACTCCATTGTACGCTATTCCATTGGATGCCATTTCACTACGCACTATTCCAGTCTACCCTACAGTACGCCACCTCACTCTATGCCAGTCCACTGTACACTATTCAGCTCTCCTCCATTACACTGTACACAACTTCACTCTACGGCACTCCATTGTATATTATTCCACTTCACTGTATGTCACTGCAGTCTACGCCACTATAGTCTACGCGAATATACTGTAAGTGACTCAGCCATATGCCACACCACTGTATGTTATTCCACTCTACCCCACTCAACTGTACACCACTGCATTCTATACCACTATACGCTGTTCCACGCTATGCCGCTGTACTTAATGCCACTCCACTCTATGCTAGTCCACTGGATACCATTTCACGACACTGTGTTCGCTATTCCACGGTTTGCCACACCACTAGACTGTACTCCACTCTGCCACTCCACTGTACCCCACTCCATTCTACACTATCTCATTGAAAAGCATTCCACCCTATGCCATTCCACTGTATCAAATTCCACTCTACGCTATAGCACTGTACACCACTGCATTCTACTAAACTTCTCTGTACACCACTGTAGTACACTGTATAACATTTGTCATGACGCCACTCAACTCCTCTCTTGGACATGCCACTCAACTATATGATATGCCACTGCAATGTACGACACTCTCCTCCAGTGTACTCTGACACTTCGACAATACTCCACTGAACGACTCTACTGCACCCTACTCCACTATGCCACTCCTCTCTAGAACACTATACTCCACTGACAGTCTACCACACCCTGCTCTACTGTAGGACAAGCCAATCCACTGTTCAAAGACGCATTACTCTACTGTATACGACTTTATACAGTATGCTATCCCACTCCACTACACCGTATTCCACTCTACACTCTACCATACTACAATCTACAACACTCTCCTCCATTGTACTGGACAACACTCCAATTAACAACACTAATAAATGGAACTCAACACTGATTTGAAACATTTATTAATAAATAAAACCATTGAAATTCAATTTAAAAAAACAGAGGTTAGGAATAAGTTATAGTTCGGAAAACTTTATTCATTCTTTCTATAAAAACCCAACTTAAACTAGACAAATATTAGAAATTCTAAAGTTATAGTAATAACTTACATTTATAATTTACAAACCACCTTCAAATTGCTATAAGTTGCGCACCTCCGCATCCAGTGTTGTCTCCTCACTCGCCGCACTACATTAACTATAACTAGCACCTTCTCCATGCACTGATTATACTCTTCCAGATTACATCACTTACACCATGTGAAATCATAGTATTCATAACACTTATGACATCTCAAATGACAATTTGTGAGAAGACAGTGCATGGATAAGGTGCGAGATACAGTTAATGTAGTGTGTCCCAACTATAACTTATCCCTAACCTTTGTTTTTTTCATTGATATGCACTCATATACACAAAATCTTTCGCAGTTGAATATTTCTCCGCTGTGTATTGGCTCTGCTTTCGGGTCCCAGGCGCTCCTCCTGAGAGTGCAGAGTCCACCCGCAAATATCTCCAAAGCAGTTCCAGAATCGGAAAAATGCACAAACTCACGAGCCTTTGTAATTTGTATTCTTCCATAAAGTGCATGACAGTAAGGAAAACAATCCAACACGTTTCGGACTCCTCGGGGCTTGTTCACAGGATAATGGTCCAGTTCTTTTACTATACACCATTTAACCCCTACGACCATTTCCTCTTGTGGCACCGTGGGAGTTGTAGTCTGTCTCTTCCCCGCAGTGTGCAACTCACCATTAGGATTCTACCCCGGACCAGATTTTCACACAGGACCACACAGAAATGTTTAATTCTTCAGTCAACATTGGTCAGACCAAACTTTTACAATTCAGATATTATTGCATCCTCCCAACGCTAAACAGGAGTTGGAAATGGTAAAATCTAGGATGCCTGGGCACACTGACAACAGGCATCAGCAAAGTCAGTCTGTTAGGTTTTAATGTGTTAGAGCATTCAAACGCAGGCATGCACAAAAGCAGACTGTTGGTGCCTCTTATGTTAGTTAACAGTCCTTCCCCAGTCTTTCAGTACTGGTTTAAAGCAGAACTGCTCAACGGCAGTATACTGAATAGAGTCGAAGGTCACATTTACCTATATTTGAGGTCTCTCCAGTAGCCAGGGTGCAGAATGACAAGGAGGTTGGTGCTGCACCCGCCTAGACTCCTAGTTGCCCTTTGGTGATGGTTTCAACAATACCCTGCTGAGTAATGTCGCCTGCAAATGCAAAAACAATTGATGGACAGAATGCAGAACAATGTCATACATTAACCCCAGTACAGAGATCTGGGCCTAAATCCATCGTTTTTTTGCTCACCATGCCATTCCAGTTTGAACCCAGCCATATGCAAATCAGTCTTGACCCTGTGCCCAATGGGAACAGTCCAGCCCGAACTGCCAGGCCAGGTCCTCCCTGGACTGGAAACAAGCATCCTAGGGCCGGTATCGGGGTTTCACCCCTCTTCAGCCAGGAAAGCTTGATTCCAGTGGCATGGAGAGCACGGGACCCAGTGGGTCTGGGCATATCCGTCCCACTTGGGGTGACAAATGCAAAAACAACAATTGATTGGAAGAATGCAGAACAATGTCATACATTCACCCCAATGCAGAGATCTGGGCCAAAATCCATCGTTTTTTTGCTCACCATGCCATTCCAGTTTGAACCCAGCCATGTGCAAATCAGTCTTGACGCTGTGCCCAATGGGAACAGTCCAGCCCGAACTGCCAGGCTAGGTCCTCCCTGGACTGGAAACAAGCATCCTAGGACCGGTTTCGGGGTTTCACCCTCTTCAGCCAGGATAGCTGGATTCCAGTGGCATGGAGAGCACAGGACCCACGTCTGGGCATTCAAGCTAGCCTGGCTGATGAGGGCTGTTAGCCCGAAACCGGTCCCAGGATGCTTGTTTCCGGTCCAGGGAAGACATGGCTTGGCAATTCGGGCTGGACTGTTCCCATGAGGCACAGGGTCAAGACTGATTTGCATATAGCTGTGTCTGAACTGGGGTGGCGAAGTGAGCTAAAGAACGATGATGGATTCAACCCAGATCTGTGACTGGGGGTGAGTGTCTGAAAAGTTTCAGCACTCCGTCCATCATCTCCTTGTGTTTTTAATGTCGCCTGCAAGACATTTTAATACTGCTGAACTTCAGTCCTTTATCTCAAAGTCTCCTTTATCTTTCCTGCTTCCAGCATCTCTCGCTTCACCTTGAAGGAGTTGAATTTTGCTCGGTGGGCACTCATGTCATCCATGGTGCAACCTTATTGTCCCTGCCACAGTCTTAGATCTTCCAGAGCCAAGTTGGCAATGGTGCCTTTTGTGAAAAAAGGCCAAATGGGTGGTCGCTCCTTCGGCATCCGAGCAGCCAAGATGTGGAACACTCTACCCTCCCATTGGCTATTTCAGATGCAGTAAGATCTTTGGTGGAGTACCCCTGTCCAGTATGGTTTGTTACTGATGCGAGCTTAAGTTTGGTAGTAGGTAGGCCAATCCTAGTGCAGGGACACACCTCAGGTGTGACCATGCGTTTTAGAAATCAAACTATTATTTTTATTTGTGTAGTCTAGTAGTTATTATCGCTTCCAAGGTAACGTTTTCCAACACTAAAGGGACATACTTCAGACGATTATTCCTTTGGTGTGTTCCCCAAGGCCTTCTTTCAAGTTCCACATATCCTCACTCCTGCTATTTTACGGTAATGATTTTCGATAAAAGTGTTATAGATATAATTTTTGTGGACATAAATTAAGGGGCTAGAAGACCTACTTCAGCTCACTAGCTGCATGCAGTGTAAAGTGTTTCTGAAACAGTGCATACACCTCTTATGTAGATTCCTGCCCAATTTCCAGATTTCACCATTTAGCAAGAGAGTCTAGACTTTTACAACTATTGTCGTACTTCCTATTTTTATACTGAATTTTGCTAAAAATTCGCTCCAATTTGCAAAATGTACTCACCTGGCCTTGAAAAGCGAAGGGCTCTATAATAATCCAGACTTCGGTCTGTCGACCAGAAATAGCTTGTCAGGAATCTCAGTTTCTTCCTGAAACTGTAACTATGCATAATGCAAATCACGTGTGTAACATACAACCTCGGTATACAGCCTGCGGCCTAGCGTTGCTATCCATCACACTGTTTTTGTAAACAGTTCTGTGCAAGCTTTGGGGTTGCCTCAGCAGTGGGATAACTGTGCCTTCTGCAGATAACATCTGAAACTACTGAGACATGCATAGATCTCTCATAATGCACCTCAGAGTAGAATGCTTGACAAAACAGAGGTGCATTGGGAACCTAATGTGTTTCATTTGTAAAGTAGCAACTGTCCAAATATGGACGTAAATGAATACGTTAAAAAGCAAAAATTGTGCTATTATTCAGTTTCGTATTGCACACAGACAAGCAAAATTCTGTGTCAGATGCAGTGCACTTACAAAATGTACAACATATATTAGTGATCACACAACCAATTAGATTCCCCAGGATGCAGTGCAAGACTACCAGAAGAGCAACCCACCGCTAAAACTCACCAACTGAAATTTTAGGAGGACAGGGAAGTGAGCTTGGGGACAGTCATTGGCAGAGCCAATTTGTTTCGTCCTTGGGACATATTGGCTTTTTCAATGGTCTTTAGCAATGCTGTACAGCATCCATGATGCTGTGCAGCAAGGCTAAAGAAAAAAAAACATAGGACGTGGAAACCCACATAATTTTGTAGGGGTGCATCTACAAAACGATGAGGCGCTCTTTAAAAAACATGCATCTACTGATCTGAGTTGGATCGGCGGTTAAAAGGAAACAAAAAGCAGGTTTTAAAAGTGGGAGGGGGGCCAGAAGCAACGTAGGGTGGGGAAGAAAAGCAAACAGGCAAGAGAAAATCGCAGAGTAGGAAAACAAATGGATGAGAGAGAGAAATCAACGTAGAACCACATGGGCGAGAAAGTAACTTCAGGGGGAACGTACACTATAGGAAGTTTATCACAGAGGGGGTCAGAAGAGAAGCACACTGGAAAGAGAGCAGTGCGGGGAAGAGAAGCACACTAGAGAGACTGCTGGAAAACGTGCACTCTCGTGGAGTGCTGTAGACAAGAGAAAAAGTAGGTCCCTAAAGGCGTGCAGAGGAAGCACAGAAGACAGCAAATCAAAGAGATGTTAAAGAAGCTAAGCTCCAAGAGAGACAAACAAGATGGACAAGGCAAGCCATCAAACAAGAAGAGAAGCAACAAACATGTGCGCATTGACGATCCGTTTAACTCCTCGTAGGTCCTTGTCATATGTACAGCGTATTCTTTATTCAGGTTCTTCATCCCAAAAAACAAAAGCGCAGCCAACGTGGTTCACCTTACAAAGGGTTCTTCAGGGCTGCAACCATATAAAAGACAAACATATAACAGATCACAAAACCAAAAAACAAGATGTAACACTGTACTTTTCTTAAATATTTTTTGATGTGGTTTTCCATTTCTTTTATTTTGTGTTAATGTGTGTAAAGATCTGTTTCATATATGTTTTATCTTTAAGTCAACGATACTGTAATTTTAAATGTATTTTTTTTTTTTTTTACTAGATTGTATGTTTTGATGTTGTACTAACTGAGTTTTTCGGCAACAAATGGTCATGGTTCTGATATGTTGGCAATGTGCCAAAAGGATTGTTTTTAAGATAGAGTTCAGTGACGTGATTTTGTTATGTCTTGTTTTTCATTTTTGTGATCGGTTATATGTCTTTTATATGGTTGCAGCCCTGAGGAAACATTTGTAAGGTGAAATGCGTTGACTGCACTTTTGTTTTTTGGATGAAGAACCTGAATAAAGAAAAAGCTGCACATATGACAAGAACCTACGAGTTGCGTCTTAAACTAATTGTCAATGCACAGGTTTGTTCATTGCCTCTCTTTTTAGTGTACAAAATCTTTAATGTGTGGTCAATGAGCAGCTGGCCATTAGAGGGGGCAATGTGGTTGTACTGATACAGTGATTACTTCAGGTGGTGCGGCAAGGGGTTCCCTGGCTGCCAGTATTTGTTTACCATCAAATAAGAAGCAGGCAAAAGAGAATGACAGAAAAGCTAACCAATGGGTAAGCAATGGGTGGAGTGAAAGCTCCTCCAAGTTCCTGGTAAGCCCACAGTGTTTTTCACAACCAGACAGCTTGCACTGTCTGGCTGGCTCGACCTAAAAAAACATGACAAACTGGTTAATAAAAGTTATTCTCACCCTCTCTATGAGTGATCCTACTCCTGTATTTACTCAAGGTGTGGCATATGGTGCTATAACCCAATGGCAATAATAAAGGTCTTTACTTTTCTGAATTATCTATCATCTCAATGCCCTCCCAGTAACCCATCGCATCATCTTTAGTAGGGGACACTTCAAGATTAATATTGCTTTTGCTCCAACCCTCTCCCCTCAATACCCTCTGATTAATAAGTTTCTTCCCTGGCTAGTTCTGCCCATATGGATAAATGTAAACAGTGCCACATATAGCCTTCCACACCTTTATATCAGTGGATCAGTCCTTATACGCCTGCTCCAAATATGAATTTCCGGAAGGTAAATCACAACAGCGCATACTTTTCCTAAATTTCTTTTCCAAAAAACACAAACACTAATATTCCTTTCAAGATGACTTTATTAAAAAACAGAACTGAGGCACTACGTTGGTGTTGTTAAGAAACCGCTGTATTTTTACTATGTTACTAAATAACCTGCAGAACATTCACAGCAACAGTTCACGAAAAGTTCAAACAACTTTATGTGGCAGTTAATCTGCCTCACATCCCCCAACCGAAACAAAAGCTAATGAACAAGATTATGTACATGCTAAAAGACAACCAGCAAACTTAACGCTAACTTAAAAGGAAAAGCATATCTATCCACGTGATTTATGGTTCAGAGTCAAGAGCTGCCTTATATATGAATATTTAAAAGAAATAGTTAAATCTATAAAAAAAAAAACGGAACATGCAATTGGGTTTAGTGTTTTGTGCAAATAAAACCACTAAATAAATATAAATTAAAAACTTTACACTCCTCCTAAGGAATGTGGAGGCAACTCTGTAAGGCACTTTTGCAAACCTAATCTTTGCGGCTCTACGACATGGACAAAGCTGAAAGAACAGACTGTGCTGGTAAAGAGATCAGACTTATAAAATTGGTTTTCATACAAACTTATGTCTATACAACTCTGCAGTACATAAAGTCTGGATAAAAGGTGAATACTCCATAGCCTGCACGCATCAATGTCTCCTGTCCAGACCACACCTTTGGGGCGAAACCATCAGAAGTAGCAAGACATCCTTTAATGAATTTGAGACAGATCGCAGGGCTCAAACAAGTATTTTACGTCGGAATCAGCCAATGTTTCCTAGGGAAGGAATGCTTTGTGAGTTTTGCAATGAAAAAGTATCACTTGAAGGCTCAAGCCCAGGATATTTTATGTGGCAGAAAGTAAAATTAATCAAAGTCTTCCTTCACCTGCTAAATACCATTTAACATTTGAAGTGCTCAACCATTTGCGGGTATTGCACGGAGCTGTGATCCTCAGCGTGTACATCATTACAAACATGGGTGTAGCGGCAGGCTGTTAACACAATGGAAAGTTAAACTGGAACTTATTTGGCTTCTAAAAAACCCCACCCAACTACATTTCGAGGTGAAGGTCTCTTAAAAAAAAATATACAAAGCTGGATGATTAAATTATAGATTCAACACAGTCTTAAGAAAACTGCATGCAACAATTTCAGATGGAGACTTCTAAAGAGGATCTGCCTTCCCTGAAATTGTATGTCTGCTTCCTCCAGAACTCCACACACTTCTGTTTATTCCTAATTTGGCCCCTTTTCGTTGTACCATAGCAAAATGGTGTACAAGGACCATTATGTGTACATTTGGGACGTGCTCCCAAGCTCCTTTCGGTTGTTTGAGGAGTCTTACCCTGGGCGCCTGAGAAGCCATACATTTTACAGGTTTCCAAAATGCCTTTGTTGGTACAGGCTTTGCAAGCCGAAATAAATTAATTCAATCTACTCTAGATGTAGAAACTAAGTATTGGAGACCCCATATTAAGGGAATGTTCACATGGATCAAGAACAACCATTTTGTCAGGCACTCTAAGGAATTGTGTTCATCAGAGTAGCTATTTTAGGCACAAAAAGGGCCTGAAGAACAGTTGCCCAAAGACATTTGCTACACTCTTAGTGGACATTTTCAACAGCCTCGGGAAACCAATTAGGATGGGTCAGTGGATCAACATCCATCAGTCTGTTGCTGAGGCGCTTCTGCACATTCTCAAGGGTCTGTCGCCTGAAACAATTGAACGCTGGACAATCCGCAACAACGCTCATGTTAGATCAGGTTTGCTAACTCCAATAATAAATTACACCCAAAAATACCTTAAAATTCAAATTATTGTAGAAGAGAGTAGTTTTTCACTTTGTGATTTTTTTTTTGTAAATTTCAAGTGCTTGAGACACAATATACAAAAATATGTCCTAATCTACGTTTTACAATGAATGTGCTCTCCGGCATTTTTACTTTATAGAGGTCTATTGATTTTTTGGAAACCGCGGTCATTCTTTCTCAGGAAATCTCAAGCCTCCAGCTCAGAGCACTAACGCTTTTTGATTTAATGAAAAATTCTTGTGCATCGATTGTGGCGTCAGCTGACTGGCAAATGTCTGTACAAGAACAGCTGCACATAAAGCAACTGTCTACATCTGGGCAACTTTCAGACCCCAGTTAAGGAAAATATAAAAATATTTCTAATTACTGCCTATTAAAAATTAAAGCGTGTGGGATAAGTGCAGGCAGCACCATGGCACATTTTGAGACATATTTCCTAAAAATGAGCATATACAATGGAGATATAGATATACAAGGAAACATTGTATTCTTTGTAGAAATACAAAAGACTTGCACTCCAGGATCGCGTTCTTCAGTTCAGATGTTTTAATTCAAACGGCAACGCGTTTCGACCTTGGCGGTCTTTTTCAAAAGCCAATTTGCTTGTGAACCCAATCACCATATAAAGTGTGAAAACAAAAGACAGACAATCAGTTTTGGCTGATTACATGGATATCGAGGACAGACAACATTACTTCTGTAGATTCCTTACAATCCATCCGACTTGTCTACATGATGTTAAATCATGTAGACAATCCATCCGACTTGTCTACATGATTTAACAATTATGTTAAATCATGTAGACAAGTCGGATGGATTGTAAGGAAACTACAGAAGTAATGTAGTCTGTCCTCGATATCCATGTAAGCAGCCAAAACGGATTGTCTGTCTTTTATGTTTTCACACTTTATATGGTGATTGTGTTCACATGCAAATTGGCTTTGAAAAAGACCGCCACGGTCGAAACGCGTTGCCGTTTGCATTAAAACATCTGAAATGAAGAACGCGATCCTGGAGTGAGAGTCGTTTGTATTTCTACAAAGAATGCAAGGTTTCCTTTCATATTACAAACTGGTCCCAGCACCCGTGTCTCGCACCGGCCCCGCCCAGGTGGACGTAACCAGCAGTGTCGGGAGGTTATAATATATAGATATCTACACATACACACATTTTAAATCCACTCCGCCACACACAAAAAACCTGCCAAAAGATTAAAAGTAAAACTTGGCTTATAAACTACTTATTGTTAAAAAGACAACAAGAGTTATGAATGTGCGTAGTAGGACTTCTAATTTTAGCAAGACTTGATTATGGATTTTTCCTGGCGATTTACTTCTGAGGCTCTGCTTAATGGCTCAAGGCATCCCCCACATTCATTCTCACCTTGTAAACACAGGATGCTTTTAGCTAAAAAGAATAGCCTCGGCAGCAGTTGTCTTGCCAACATCAGCCACCAGGGGGCAGTTGAACGCTGCACTGGTGAGTCTGCTTTCCAGGATAAAGCAGGATCTGAAACGAAATTTCCCTTGGACGATTGTCCTTTTTGGTATTGCTACATTCAAACTCCACCGCAAACACTAATCAAATACACTAACAACTTTAAAAACACACATATATATATGAAGGACTGAAGATGTACAGCTTATTGTTCAACTGCACGTGTGTCAAGCGCACTCCTACCCCGGGCAGTCAAAGATGGAATGCTCCGCAGAAAGGTCCTGCGAAGGATCCGTAGGGGGAAACGGAAGTACGATGTTCCTAGCCAATGCAGGCGTTGTTTGCCTCAAAATGACAACCTTGATTGGACAGTGTGATTCGGCCATCTTAGAAGAGCTACAACTGATGGAAACGAGTTGACCTCTTCTATGAGGTGACACTTATTTTGTGCAAACGGTACTGATCATGTTTTTGCCATAAAGAAGTGGTCAGGACTCGCTCAGATGGACTGTTCGCAAAGTACATTAAAACAAAAATCTCCTTTTAGACCAACTTCGGTTCACATTCTTCTTCCGGAACAGAAGGAAGAGGTTCCCAAACGGCACAAGAACTCTAAGGCCCGGGCAAAAACAAATACAAACATCTGGCCCTGCTAAGAAAAAGCACCCCCAAAAAACGTACTGCACAAATCTCACTTTCATCCCCGTGGTTTTAAAAAAAAGTCATCTGCATAGCTCAAAGTTAAAGAAACTTTGTTCTAGAACGTGAACTGTAAAAAACATAAAAGCTCCTTTTTGAGAGAAACGTTTCCTATTAAAATTGCTAAAAGTGTCTTGTAGTGCAGCTCTAAAGAGTGTCAGTTCCGGCAGGTCCGGAGAACAACGGAAAGAAGGGAAGGAGCTATAAAATGTCTTCTCGGAGAGACATCTCAGTCAGAATATCGATCAGATTGTCCAGGCCTAACAGGTATCCATCCTCGCGGTTTCCCTCCTCCCAGGGGACCCTGTGGTTCAGGAACTGGCCCCCGGGGAGCGCCGTGGTCTTCCCGAAGTCAATCATCCAGACTTTAGCCTTCTCGTTCCTGTCGTGGACGAACAGAAGGGAGCTCCCAATGACCTAAAATGAAAGGAAAACCACAGTTAGCTTTACAACTCATGATAAACTAGAGGTGGGCGAGCCAACACATTAACAGGTTGAGACGAGCCAGAAGCAAGCCAAGTATCTTGCTGGGCTCTAAGAGCCCAGCATGAGCTGAACCATGACAAGAGTTGGCATCTTAATGATGCAATAAGCATCATGTGAAAATAGGATAGTTTCCTTAAAAAAAGTATCTCTTTAACTTGCAGAAGCGTTTCACCTTAATACATCAGATTATTTTTGTACAGAGGAGACTCTGAGATCATGTATTGGAAAGCACTCGTGTGTGAGAACGATGGAAAAAAGGCTTTGTAAAATAAAATATCTGCTTATGGCCACACAATTTGGTCAAGTGTGGAAACCAAGACTGGTCTCTGGTTTCACATTATGCAATCCACCCACTAGCCGTGCTGGATCTGGACAAATTACTCTGGGCACCCATAAATTGGGGATCAAGATGTGGCAGAGGAAAGGGTGGTAGTCATGTGGGGCAGAGCTTGAGAAGCAGAGTCAGACAGTAACCCTACACATTTTTTTTTTTTAAACTGCAGCAAAGAAAATGGTAAGAAGGACAAATGTGACAGCAAATATTTTCTAGCTTACTTAATTGGTCATAAAGAGGCAGCATTTTAAAATATCTTACATGGTTAAGACACCTGATTCATAGATCTTCCTGTGCCCAGCAGTTTTGAGGAGGTTATAATAGTTGTAAGATAACTCTGGGGGTTAACACAGTTCTAGGAGAGTACTATGTTTTGTCAGTTACAGTTCTGACTCCTAAGGTAGCGTAGAGGATGAATGTGCCTGCTGCAAAGCATACGGTGCAACATGCAGATCACAGGTTTGTATTTTATATAGATAGGTAAGTGGGCTACTGCTTTTGACACGGAGATCAATTTGTTACTTCCAGTTCATATTCTAATAGAACAGTGATCTATTTAATGGCATCATTGAGCTGCATACAAACTCTAAGTCATGGGTTTAGATCCTTATGTTTTTTCCTCAATCCGTTATTCTAAGATTGCAAAGAAGGACTCCTTTGGGAATTAAAGTCTTGTAAGTATAAACATCCGCAATTACTGCGTTACGTTTTAGATCCCGAATGTTTCTCCTGACTGTTCACTCTTATTTACAGACTTGTAGGATTTATTGTTTGTGATGTAAAGCACTCTGACATCCCCCACTGGGATGAGTAGCGCTATAAAAACTAAATGACAAAGACATTATTAGACATCATTTCAATCATTATTGGTCCAATTACATCATCAAATATCTTGTTTCGACCGAAGCCATAAAAGATCCAATAAAATCCAACAATACAAATACAATAAATAAATAACATTAAAACAACTTGATACAATGAGACATCTACAGTTTTGCATCAAGAACATAAAAGGACAATGCATAAAATAGTACTGCCTGGTTAATAACAATTATACAACATCCATAGGTACGTCACCATGGTTTGCTATTAAAAGTCCACAGATACCACCACATCTAGATCAAATTAGCCCAATGACATTTTATCGACCACACAGTTCCCAGGAACTTTGCTACCCCGTAGACAAACAAAGGGCAAGTATCTGCTTTCAATATCCTCAGGCGTCAAGGTGACTAGAGGTACCCAGTTGTCTACAGATGGGTGCCAGCCATGCTGAACGGGGCTGGACATAGGCAGGACATACAAACAAGACATGTGGTACGGACTAAGCTTCTAGTGCAATTACTCAAATAGATGAAACTTGCATTCTTAAAATGCATGCACATCAATAACTCAGGTCGGTTGAACAAAGTCAAAAACCTGCCTTCAAGTTAAACTTTCTCTAAAGTACTTGTGAAACAATAAGCAATATGCCTTTGTTTCCTTCCATTGGATTGGCACCTAGGTGTTCGGTTCCAGATGGCTCCCAGCTAGGATGATACTTGAACAAAAAAAAAGGCTGTTGGCCCACCAAGTCAGGCATTTGTGCCAAGTGTGAAGTGGAAATAAGTAAACCCCCGCACCACCTGCAGGTTGCTGCACCGATCGGAATACATGCAACATGTGGGCACTGCTGAACTGTGAGCCAATGGTGGAAAATGAAACTAGGACAATTTTTTGCATATTTCCCTGGGTTGGCCAGATGCGGTCCAGAAATAGCTGCCAGAGCCGGTATCCAGTGAGATTCCCCCCTACTTTCCAGCACTGCCCACTAGAGGACTACCTCTTTCCTTCCTTTTTAACACCAAAGGCTTAGGCTTTGTTTTTAATTCTTGGCGAATGAGCATGGGTGGCAGGCAGAAGCCAAATTAAAGCTAGGCTCGTTTTGTGCTCAAGGGTCCAAGAGGACCTCGAGCTGAGCCAGAGTGAGGCCTCTGGCTCAGGCCTTAAGCGGCTCGACCGCATGGGGCACCTAGAAATGGAGGATCAGCTTTTGCATCCGGTCACACTGCATCTCAAAAGGTACTCCTCATTTGTACCACAAGCACAAGAAAATGACAAAAATTCTAGGGGAGCATTTCTCGTCCAATCCTTGAATAAACGTTTACCAAATATGGGGTCTGTGGGGATCTCTTCCCCTCTGGTATCAGAGAAGATGGTGAGTGCAGAGGGGCTGGGCTTCAGGGACGGCGTGTTTCCAGGGGATTAGAGTGTACCTGTGGGCCCTTTCCAAGGCTGCCACAGCATGTGCACCAAAGAAGCTGGGAGGTACAATGTATCCTGTTTGTCAGAAAGGAAGGATGAGGTCACTGATTCTGCCTGGTGAGCATCAGAGCCTGGAGAGGTTTGTTTGGATGTCTGCTGGATGGAAGGGTTGGAGTGAGGGAAGCGTGTGCTGGAAAGTTTGACTTCGTTGGCGGCTTCCTTCCGAAAGAGTGAGCGCCTGATCCTTCAGCCGCAATACTGCATGACTGCAGATGCCTGCCAGATGGCAGCTTGTGAGTGTGTGCAGGATGTGAGCAGTGCATGAGACTGGTGTGTATTTCATTTTAATTACTCAGGTAATTGTCCTTATGGACACTCCGAGCTCTAGCCCAAGATTGCTGTGCAGCGGACCTGGTAGATACTATAAGACTGCGCAATCGGTACAACTGTGAGGATGCATCATAGAAACATCAGGTACTAAAGTGGTAGCCCTCGGCATGCTGGAATTCTATATGGTTTCCCATGAATATATATAATTTGGCTGCTGAAGAGCCGCACCAGGATAAATTAGTGTAAGTGGGGGATGCCAGCTGCACATGTAGATATATGTGTGATTTAGGGATTGAGAGCGTTTCTTGAGATTCCTGTACATGAATGTATGTGGCATCTGGTAACTGGAGGTGTGTATCTGTGTAATTCCATATACCAGGTCCGATCATAACATGACCGTTGCATTGGGCGTGTCCGATATAAGTACGCCATGCTGTCCCCGCCAGCACCTTTCCCAAAATCCTACTGTTAGAGTACAGTACTCCATAAGGAATTCCCGTGGCCTGCTGGTGCTTGCACATGAAGAATACGGTCATCCGCATAAAGGACGATGGCCAGATCATGCTGCCAGCCCACATGCAGTGTTAATTTGAGCCCCGTGAAGGTCTTCTACTACTGCAAGGTCCCCCGCAATCCTCAGCAGTCCCCCAATGAATAAATGTTTAATTGGACCAAGGGCCTCTGCCCTCACGGTCAATGAAAGACGGTCAATCTTAGTCCCCAACATATAAGTAACCTTCTAACCATCAGTGCCATTACCACGCAGTGTCTGCCCCAAGCACTGCTGGTTGGCCAATAAAGGCAAGGATGCCACCTTTGCGCCTTATAAGAGCCTGGAGGACTCCAAGACTGCGACAAAAAATGCTTTGAGGATCACTCATTTCTGCAATGGGCCAGCTAGTGCCACAGCAGTGCAACGCTGTGGCACTAGCTGGCATATGTGGCATATTCTGTAAATATGTAATATATACTTGTCCAAGCCTAATCGCTGGTAAAATGTAATCCTGAGTAAATTTACTTATATATATATATATATATATATATATATATATATATATATATATATATATATAACTCTAACCACTAGTATATGTAGTAGACCTTTGTACTTACTACCATTCCTATGTGATTTTTAGAGTTTATCAGTTTGTATCTCTTGAGTGACTTTACAACTTGTACATTTGCAATTTTTTCTGCTTGTATCTCTTCCTTGTGTGACTTTACAACTTGTACATTTGCAAAATAAATTCTGTTTGTATCCCTTATGTAACTCATGTAATCCTAAATCCTTATGTAACGCAACTGGTTCTTTTGTAAAGCGCTCTGACACCTTCGGGTAAAGTTTGCGCTATATAAAATCGCAATAAAGAAAAAAACCAAAAAAAAACGCACGACTTGGCCAAGGCAAAGTGTTACTTTGCAAAACAGGGGCTTGGTGCACACCACTCAACACTGAAGGTAGCTATTATCACCAGACCTCTGTTGGGAAGGATGTATCAATGAGACGGAGCATGGCACTGAAGTAGGGTGACCAGGCGTCCCGGATTTGCCCGGACGGTCCGGGTTTTTCACCAGCTGTCCGGGCAGATTTCAGGAAATTTAGCTCCTGTCCCGGTTTTTAGAGAGGGTCAGCTGAAAACGGCAGAAGGTGTTTTTTATGTTGTACAAAGCAGGGATAGTGAGCAGTTGTTTCTAGAAAGCAATTTAATTAACAGGAAGCTTCTGGGTTTAAAAATTGCATTTTATGTATGATCTAACTACCTGTTCTGTAATTCTGTGCTGAGGAGCACTGTCATTCTGTGCGCTCGCTTGAAGTAAAACTGTAGTCCTTCTATTTCCATGAAATGTCCCGGTTTTTGGGTTTACAATTCTGGTCACCCTACACTGAAGCAAAATTTAAAACTGCCCTCCAAAGAAAGTGAACGGAAAAATAATTATTTCCAGAATGCGTAGCTGGCTGACAGAAACTGGATTCACATTTTTCAGGATGACATGTAGAGGAGTATACTGAAAACAGACTTTTATTCCAGCTAGACTAGTTTAATTTTGGCCTCAGATGGCTGCTGTAGCTTTACACTGGATCTCAGCTTATTTGAACAGGATTAAACTTTAAGCAGTGTTTAACATGAGGTCACCATGACTAGCCAGACAGTTCAAAGACCCTGTGCTCTCAGAGTCTGAGCCAACTCACACAGAAACTACCGAGAGCTGAATACCGTCCTCATCGGAGACCCCGCCTCACCACTTGGTTGGTTGGCAGAGCTCGAGGCCAAACATCTGCAGGAGGTGACGAGGATGTAAGACAAACTACATTTTAAACCAGCTCCAGAGATGGAGAACAGTGGCCAGACGTACAACGTTCAAACATCAGTTTACTTAAGGTCTAAAATAACCTTGCAGCTGGGATAAAGTAGGGGTAAACATCTAATCAGAAATCAGGGTTAATGTCATAGAATAAAGTTATTTCAGACAGCAATTAAACTCTGGCAGTAGTAAAATAAGAAAATGGTGATGCACTTGACTAAATCATTAGCAGGACAAGGTTGGGGAATGAGCTGGGCTCGAGGGGAGCGGAGGCAGCTTGCAGAAATGCTAGGGGACACTGGATAAAGGCAACATTCACTCTGTAAGGTTCTCGGAAGACAGTCCCAGCTAGAGATCCACTGATGTTTCAAATCCTTCGGAAGATATTCTGGATGCACGGACATGAGGATAATATGCTCACCCATAGCAGGAATCAGACTAGGATAAAACATGGGATGTCCAACGAGGAGGCATCTTTAGCGCGACTCCCCTTGGGGCCATTGTCCTTGCAAGGACGTAATTTGGCACCTATCAGTTTGGGAATATTTTTGTAGGATTGCTTTGGTAAACCATTTGCATGAAGCAGTCTTATTAAAGCTTTCAGTTTCACATCTGGGCAAGATCATAGTTCCAGCTCGCCTCAAGCTGTGGAATTCTGGAGCAGGACTGTAAGATTGCATGGCTGTCAGGAGGAAATACTTTGTTGCCCACACAGCAAAGTCGTGAATTGGATTTGTCCAAGTTCCAATGGTGGTTCATGCCACCAGGTGTCCCTCCATGTCCTGGTCAATGCTTCAAGGTGCTCGGACCAGACCATTGAGAAGCTTTACAGAAAGGCAGTAAAATGATAACCCGGAGCTTTGGCTGATGCAACCTTCATAGAATGGAGGGGGTTGAAGGTGGGAGGAAGATTGAAGATGGTGGGACAAAGGCTCATGCTTCCCAAGTTGGTGCATGAATTCAGCCTACAGTGGGAACTCTCGCCTCTAATGACCCTGTAGTTAGAACAGCTGGCCAGCTCTGGTGCAAGCCCATCTTCTCCCGGAGTACTTCATAACACTGTTGTGATCTCTTACCAGTCAGTTTGGCAACTGATGCACTAATGAAACTAGATCAATCACAGTAATGGGGCATTCAACATTGATAAGGCCACACTGAAATATAATTGGAAAGAGGAAAATGTGCATACTGCAACAGGTGTTGAGAGAATAGTTGGTCAAAATGGAAACCAATAGAGTGGGAATATCTGTGCAAAATACAAACTGGAAGTGTGCTTACTAGATTACAGATAGAAACGGAATGTGTGCTTAGGAAACCAATTTAAACTCAATGGCATCATCTTGGAGCATTAAAGAAACTGGAACTGAGCGCGTGCTCGGGTATACTGTGAACAGGGAAATGTGCATGCTAGAATAGAACTGAACGTGTAATAAAGGCAAACCGGAAAATAGCACTGTAAGCAATAAGAAGTATTTAGAAAACAAAGGAAGTGCATAATTCCCCATTACTACCAACCAAGGTCTCACTTTTCAGTTTCCAATGTGCATACCTATATACAAATTGGTAAACTGGCATAATGAAAACTGCTAAAATATGCATAGTGAGGTACTAGGAACATCACAAAATAAGCACACAGGTATTGCAAAAACTGGCAATGTGTATACTAGGGAAAGAAGACCACTAGAAATGTAGGCACATTAGCTCATCTGTTAATGTACGATGGGCCGGATAATGGGATATTCAATAGAGTTAAAATGTATGCTTATAGTAAGGTGGGTGTTGTATAAATTTCCAACACGGGGATAGTGGTGCATTATGGAAACCAATGACAGGGACATTATGAACCTGGCAACCTGTGCCTACTGTGGCACTATAGAAACCTGTGATGGGGACATAATTGGGACATTACACAAACTGATAAATATGCTTACTGGATATTACTGAAGATAGTAATGAGTGCATTTTGCAACTTTATACCAAATGGCACCATATGCTTACTCTAGAAATTATGGACACTTGCAGTGTGTGTATATTGGGGGTAAGACTGGTGTCTAGTAAATAGGAATATTGGATCATTACGTGGCCTGGTAAGTGGGAACAGTAGGATATTAAAAACGGGCATGAGAATTAATGGGTAAGTTGTGTAGTGTAAGAAAAACCAGAATGCACTGAATTCAGTCCACAGCACAAAGTGCAACACTAAGGCTTACTTATATTTAGAAATCACCAAGCACAGGCACCAGGCAAGTACCATGTGCATCCCAAACATGCTCTGAATATGGCCTTAAGACAAAGACTGAGAATTAGACTCTTTACTTAAGACATGTAAACAAAACTGGTCAAGGTGTATTATTACATAACCCATACAAATTACTGAAAAAAGTGAAGCAAAGTAAAAAAAAACACAAAAAACGTCCCTCTTAATAAAAGGACTACCACATCATTATTACAACGCCTTTTTCAAATTTATTTTCACTGTAGTGTCTTTATTCACAATGTATATGCTTTGCACTTGTAATATTGTACCCTGTTTACATTTTCTCAACTGTTAGTAAGTGAATAAATTAGAGGAAGAAAGAAAAACAATGTGCGGACAAAACGTTTGCTGAAGTGAGAAAGTCCACAATACAAGACCCTTGAAGGTCAACAGGTAAGATAACTCAACCATAGTTACAGACTAGCACTGATCAGGACATAACGTAAGACATCATCAAAGGTATCTTTAATAGTATTTTTAGCTAAAGTTCACAATGCCCTCTTCTTCATGAGAATAGTGACAACTCGTGCAAAAGGTTAACAGGGAGGCCACCTTGCTGCAGCCCATTTTGAGTCCAGTGGGAGGCAAAAAACTTTTGGGGGGAAAAATGGTTCTATGAAAGATCGACATAGAACGTCCTGTCCATGGTGTGCTTGACAATCTACGAATAAAAACCGATGTACACAAACTACGAAACATTCCCCAGGCTCGAAAACAAAAATCGAGACCCATGTGCCTTAAGATCCGCTGACACTGTGTAAGTAGCCGACTTGCCTTGTTACTGGGGAGACTGTACACGTTAAATGCAAGAGCCCGAGCTCCCATCACGACAGGATCCGGATTATCCATACAAATAAACGTAGTCTCCTCGAGGAACACCAGGTTCAAGATGGTGGTAAGCTTTACCAGATTCAAAGTTTGAACCCTGTAGAAAGTCAGATCCTATGCAACATAGAAGTTACATTTTAAAAAGAAATGTATATTTAAAGGTGTAAGATTTCACGTAGGTTCAGAAATCAACTGGGTAATAGAAAAAGCTGATCAGTGCCTGAAAATAAAAGCGAATTCGAGGTGCCTGATGAAATCAATAGGGCAAGGGAAAATGTCTTGAAAAAAATCCATTTACACGCAGCAGTAAGTAATGGCTGGAAATCTACTTCGGTGAGATTGCTGCTAAGTTTGGAGTTACTTCCAACTGTAATGAGAAGAGCAAACCTAAGCATGCTACAGAAACACAACAGTCGGAAATTTCCAGTTGTAAAGACTTCTCATGCAGAGAACTGCACACAAGTATAGGTTGCAGAAATGTGTAATGTTTATTATTTTCTTCTACAGGAAAATTGTTTGTCCATTAAATCAATCCACCCCCACATTAATGATATACGGGGTGTTCCCTACCCTTTCCAGATAGGAAAAAGGTATTTGCTGCTTCCCTTTACAGAATAGTTTTGTTAGCGTCTCCCCATTGGGAATTCAATTTGCCAAAATATTTGTGACTAGCATTGAATTGCAGATCTTGTTGGGGTCCATTGCTTTTTGCAAGCACCTGGTAACGTAAACACATTCAGAGCCCTATTCCATTACTCCTCCATGTAAGAATGTGAAAATCAATACTGGCTGATTTCTTGCATTTGTGTGACTGTAGCCAACAATAGTAAAATTCTAGGAAACATACGAAATTTACTATATCGAATTGCTTTTTTCAACACTCACGTGTGGCCAAGGTGACCAAAATATTTCGAAACTGATCTGGACGTCTCCATCGAAGCTAGAGGGGTAAGGCATATATACCAAGCTAGACTGAGAACAGCAAACGGCTGAGGTTTGCCCCTTTGAACGGACTTTGGATTCAGGCGGTCTTCTAAGCAGGAGACTGGCTCAAGGGGGGTTCAGATGAAGGTCCCCTGCATGGTTTGATAACATATCTATTCTCTCTAGTCTTGTCAGCTCCTGCCTTAGGACTTAACTGCAGGAACAGATTTTTCTGAAAGTCACAATTCTGTGATTAGGCTATTGCAGACTTCAGTAGTGATTTCATTCTCTGGATTATTGCGATTGGTGGATGGTTGTATGGAACAGCCCATCTTTAGTTATGTCTTGGGTTTCTTGTGCCTCGGCCTCAGTGACTAGTGTCCCTAACCAGCTTTGGGCTCTCCAAAACAGGGTATTGGACAACACCGCTCTGGGTGCCAAGTGTTGTCCATTATTAACCCCTAATCAGAGCTTGGTGATAAATCCACAAAGTTAAATTCACAACACAAGCCTTAGATTGCAGTAGTGCCAGAGACGTCAATGGCTAATGCCCCCATATAGTCTGTGCGCCAATCACACAACGGCTCCTACCGTCACATCCTCCTCAGAAAGATCCATTATTCCCTCATTCGTTCTCACATCTTGTTTCCACCTCTCTCACTTTCCCAAATTTGCATCTCGGACTCGCACTATTTGTAAACTGTAGCTGCCATTTTAAGGGCATTAAAATGTGTATTGTTTATTAATTAAGCCACATTTTAAAATTGTGCTAAAAACTATTATTCCTTGTGAATACAATCCTTCTCTACTTTTTTTTCAAGTTTAGTTTTAGCACTTTCATATTGTGATGTTGAAGGTCTAGTTGAAAGTCTTACAGAAGGATGAAAGGTATTCATTAGATAACTTTCCACACAAAGAGCCCAAAGTGTCCTAGAGGAAAACTTCACAGCAGACCCTTGCCTTTAGGGCTGGGCAGTCAGTCACATGTCGACTGCTGGATGGGCCACTGACCATTTCTTCCCCCACTGCATGATCACATTTTTAACAGCTGGAGTTTCATGCTCGTGTCGTCAGTACAAGCATTAATTCACAGCACTCGGATACAAAATGATTTGCTAGTTGGAGGCAAAATGCATCGTTTAAAACTGCCAACATTTTCCTCATGAGCAAACATTCACACCCCCACCTCATACCTTCCTGCCCTGAAACTCCAGGAATCGCCACAGAACTCACACTATAGATGCTCCATGTATAAATACAAGTCATTACCCAACCGGGTGTCATGTCGTTTTTCTCTCAGTCACAATAAAACAGCTAAGAGATAATTCTCATAAATCAAGACATTGTTTTCTTCCCTTGTTATATCACTTGGAAAGCGAAATAGACGGCAAACATCCTAATTACAAGTTATAGAGAAAGTTGAATCAAATCAAACACTTCATAAAACGCGCGCTGCTTCAAGCAGAAGCGTCCCGGCGCTCAAGCACACGCTATAGACCAGCCGGCTGAACACAGAAGCGAAACACTGCCAAATAACCAGGTTTTGAGCTGTTTTTAAGGTTGTCGGAGACTCAACCCGACGCAGGTTGGGTGGGAGACTGTTTCATATCTTAGCAGTGAGAACAGTATAGAACAGTATAGGATCCGTAGGAAGCGGCTGTTGTTGGATCCGAGCACCTTCTCTTGGGTGTATTGTTACAGTCTGCTTGACGGGTAGCGTGGGGCCTCAACGTGGAAAGCTCTCCAGGCCAGGGGCAGAGCTTTAAATTTGATGGGCTGTTCAACTGGGAGCCAGTGCAGAGGTCTCAGATGAGGAGAAATGGGATAGCGATGCGGGACTCTCCTAATTAATCTCCTCGCTGTGTTCTGGAGTAACTGGAGTCTGCATAGCAGATACACGGGAGACCAAGGTAAAGGCTATTCGAGTAGTCCAGGCGAGAGGGGACTATAGCATGGACTGTTTTTCACATCTCCTCAGGGACACCAGATGAAGGAACTTTTTAAAGATTTTCAGCTTCATGAAACAGACAGACGAGATTTGCTTAATTTGAGTGGTAAAGGAGAACGAGGAATCAACGATGAAGTAAAGATTTCTTGCCGAAGAGGTTGGATTAGGGGAGGAGGGGGGCGTTAAGTTCAGCAGGCCACCAAAAGGAGGGCTGTGGGGTACCGCTCTGATTAAAAACCAAGACTTCCATTTTATTGGAAATGTTAGGCAATTTGCCTCCATCCAGGCAGCGACTCCTCTGAGACACTCTTTAAAGTTGTAGAAGGCTGCCTCAGTGTTGTCATGGAAGGAGAAAAGTAACTGGGTGTCATCAGCTGACAACACTACTTTAATACCCCAGGATTCGATGCGATCTGCCCACGGGAAAAGGTAAAGATTAAACAAGAGTGGGCTCAGGGCAGAGCCCTGCAACACACTACATGCCAGTGTTTTAGGTGAAAAAAAATGTGGGTGTAAATACACCCGTTGGAATCTGCCCTACAGGAAGGATTTGACCCACAAAAGAGCCTTGCCCTGGATGTCCAGATTGCGGAGTCTGTTCAACAGAATAGTGTGATACAGTGTCGAAAGCTGCCGACAAATCAAGAAGCAACACCATCACTGGTGTGCTCTTGTCTAAATTCTCTCTGACAAACGGTCACCTCTAGAAGAGCCGTCTCCATGCTAAAACCTGTGCTGAAGCACAACTGCAAATCATGGAGAATAGAATTGGCCTACACAAAAGTAGACAGTTGTTGGTTGACCAATTTGTCCAAAATTATTGCTGTTGCTGGGAGGAGAGATATGGGCCTATAGCTGCTTGTGTCTGCGTTTAGCGTTTTCAAAAATTATTATATTGTTTTTTTTGTGAGGTTTTTTCAGGTGAGGCAGAAGAGATGGCAATTTCTAACATGAGGGAAAAACTCCTGAAGTTAGTGAGGCATGCCAAATTTTATTGAGTGGAGGGTTGGGATGTTGCACCATAAGTCTGAAGATATGGGGAGGGCAAACATCATCTGGGGCGCTGGACTTACATTTTATTATCTCGTTCAAGGAGAATTGCTCAGAAATCATCGAAGAATGGTTTGCGAAATGAGGAAGCCCCGGGGAGGGTTTCAGTCTTCTCTGTATCTGTTGAGCCAGTGACTGAAGCCTCCCTCAGAGACTCCGGGAAGGAGGAGTATAACTTTTGGATCTTCTCATCAAAGAAGACCAACATCTTTTCGCAGAGTTTAACAGAAAGAATGATAGCAGTCTTGGTCCCCTGAGGGGAAACAAAAGAGCTCACTATTTTAAGCAACTCCTTGAAGGAATTTGCCGCCATCTTAATCTGAAGTGCAAAATGTTTTCATGGCAGTGCGTTTTTTTTTTAGTGCAGAAGTTCCTAAGCTCCGCTTTGTGGAGACTGCGCATTGAGATCATATGATTTCCTCCAGTTGCATACTCATTTTTTGCACCGACTTTCCTTTGTTCTGAAGTCCTGGTAAAACCAGGGAGCGGACACCTCAATCGTTTCATCAAGTACTTCAAGGAAGCAAGGTGGTCTAATGACTTCGATATTCAGCTATTTAACAGCAAAATGTCCTCCTCCTGGCAGAGTTTGAGGAGAGGATCTGAGGGACTGAACCAACAATTCCTCTGAATCATTCTGCCACTTTCTTTTCATTTCCTTAGTAGGGATATTCCTAATTAGTAAGGAGGGACCCTGAAATGCAAACGGAATGCTGAAGTGGTCAGACCAGATCGGCGGCACCGAGTCTTTGACCTGCATGCTAGGGATATTAGTGGAAATCAGGTCAAACATATGGCCGCCCGATGGATGGGGGCCTGGACATGTTGGATTAGATTAAGACCAGCCAAAGTTTGAATGAGTTGGGTGGCTAAGGTCCCAAAATGATCAGATTGGCTTAATGGAGTGAATAATGTGCCATGGTGTCAAATAAAGCAGAAAAGCAGCTGCTGAGACTGTCAGGTCTATAGGCTAACAGGCCAGAGAAAGGAGTGATTTTAAAACTGAAGACACGGCCCTCAATGTTTCCGCATTGGCTTTGTGGTGTTATAGATGCTTCAAAAGAATCCTTGAAGATAATAGCTACCCTGCCCCCAACCCTGTTCCCGCAATAGCCTCGTGGAATAGCCAGGGCGAGGTCGGGGTTAGAGCTGTCATTCAACCATGTTTCTGTAAGAAAAACAAAGTCCCAGGAATTGTGGGCCAGAAGTAGAAAGATTTCGGATGAATGGCAGGACCTGTTTCGGGTGGCGGTGAAAGCGTGCCCGCCTCGCAAGTAATCCGCCCTCTATCCGAGGGATCGCACTTATTTAAAACTAAACACCACAACTTGCAGAAATAAACATTCTTACTCATTCCAGAGGGATAGAGGACCTTCTGTGAGCAGCATGGGATTGAATGCAAGGCTAGGAGTGCCTCTCTAGGATATCTCCTGCACTGATCAAAGGCAAATTGAGCAGCACGCCCGACGCTGGCTGTGGATGAGCGCAGACGAGCATGCGTTTGGCGCGCCTGATGCGTGTCCGTGAAACTCCCTTATGGGAGAGAGTGAGGAGTTTAACAGGCAGAGCAGCTAAAGAACTGAACCCTCCCCTCCCCCCACCCCAAGATGGTGGCTCTAAGTGGCACCGAGAGAGGAGGAAAACGGCACTCTTCTCACGGACTTGGTTTATGAGGATTTGCAAGCCACGCATTGTGCTTACCCCCTCCAGCCTTCCTAAAAGCCCCACAAACGTTTAAAAAGTGCCGCTAGAGAAAGAAAAAACCTCTCTGAAGCAGCAGGCACGTTAGTGCAAATCAGAACAGCGACGTGTGTTTTTAGAAAAATACAAAGTTTCCACACAAACAAATTAGAGTACAGTCAAAGCACAACAAATTCAAACATTACGAATTTTAAAATTAGTGTGTGAAGTAATAAGTCTGGTAATTACTACAGATGAACAGCTAGGTTTTCATGTCTTTCATGAGTTTTAGACATGTTCCTTAAGGAAAGCGGTAGTATTTTCCAGTTCAAATACGACTACAGGATGCCCTGCCTACATCCTAGTCTGAACATATAGATATTGACTTTACCAAGGTTGGTCGCCTTAAGAGAATGTTACGGTGTGTACCACTGGTACATAGCACCTAGAAAACTGGAGACCTTGTGTAGGAGAGTAGGATCTGCTTCTTATAGTTACCCCCACTTTTTGCTAATGTTTCACTGTTTTTCGCCTTAGCCAGACTGAGGCCCTGCTAATCAGGACCCCAGTCTATCTGCTTTCTACTCTAAATTGATTGTATGTACTTTAGGTACACTCCAGATTGGATTCTGGGGTACCCTTATAAGTCCCTAGTCAAACACCTTGGAATCATACCTCCACCCCAGTAACTGAGGTGGGAGGTATGATTCCACCCTACTAGAGGGAGAAACATGGCACCACCGGTACACCCGGTACCAGCTTAACAGAACCCTGGCATCACAAAATGGATGCTGCAGCCACAGACACGAGTCTGCCCTCCTGCTGCTGGACGAAACTCCGGCAGGGGAGGCCTGGACAATAGGTTTCCTGTCACAGGGAGGTGTGACCACCTCCCAGACAGGCTTTAGTGTATTGGGGCTGGGTGGGTGCACTCCAAGAGTGCTTTGAAGTCTGCACTGGGGGCACATTTGGTGTCCCTGTGCATAGTCCAGCTCAAACCGGTTGCAGGGGCTACCAGCCCCTGCTCTGGCGCGAAACTGGACAAAGGAAATGGGTGTAGCCACCCCTCTTTCCTGACCCTCCCATAGGTGGGTCCCCAGAGTTTGTCCCACCCCTTCCTTGGGTTTAAAGTAGGAACCCCTGACTACAGGACTTTAGATTACACCTGGACTAAACTCTGACACAGAAACCAAGTACTTCGACGATCTACACTACGCTGGATGACTGAAGAATCTCCCTTGGAGTAAAGGAGCTACTCCCCTGCAAGGCAGGCACCTTTAACGCAACTGACCGGTTGGCATCTCCGAAGCTCCTGCGGACTCCCAAGAATATTGCCACACAGGAGGTGGGTTCCCGAGGTCTCTGAGGTCGATCTGTGCCCACAGCAAGTCTGAGGCCCGTATCCCTCGTGGAGACCGTGCAACCCGAACCCCTGGACACCGCGACCATTTGCAGAAGCATCAGCTTTCCGGCGACCCCTGAGGCTGAGCTTTGGGTTACTTGTAGCCCTGACCCCGAGCAGTAATTACACCGAAGATTGCTGGCCTACACTCAATGAGTGTTCCGTGGGCCGCCATTTTGTGATTCCTCTCGAGGTCCCTTCGCGATCCCTGGTCCGTTGACCTGTGGGTCCCCAAGAAGGCAACTCTAACTTTAATTGGGCTTCCTGGTTGCTCCAGACGTGCCCCGACTCTCCATCGCTTGGGAGTCCCCAGGACCTTGCTGGTCCTCACAGAAGCATCTTTTCTCTTCCTGCGTGCGTTGCTGTTGCCAAGGCTTGTTGTGTTCAATCCGCGCACCGACACCCCAGCACTCGACATCCTTCGTGGGACAGCTCGAATCCGGCTCCTGGTCATCCCTCGACGTCTCCTGCACCTTGTGACTGCAGAGTCAAGCTTCACCTCTTCGCACCTGAAGCACCCGACATCGGTGGGCATTCGATTGCTCCGCTCCTGGTCACTGGCTAGTGACCCAGACTCTGTCCCCTCTGCTTTCAGGTTCTTCACATCTTCGATCCAGGCTTGGGTCATCCCGGGCACTTTTCTTCTTCACGGCAGCAGCACTTTGCAGCAGATCGCCATTGAAAGCAACGACGATTCCCGACACCCTTTGACACCTATGCACCCGGCTTCCCTGGGTGAGGTAACTCGAGTACTCCGGTACTCCCGTGGGTGTTGGCCCTAGAACCCCTTAAGTCTAAAGGGGTTTGCTCAAAGTCCTCTCCCAAGTGTCCTTTTGCTTTAAAATTCCAACCGCGACTTTCCGCATAGAATCCTATGGCGCTCGCAGCTGTGTTCTCACACTGCACACGTCCCCCGTGGGTCTCCTGTGTCACTACCTTGGGTGGTTCCTTGGGGTCCCAGCGATTCTACGTGCTCTAGGCACTGTGTCTAGTCAAGTCGTGGTTCCTATACCACTTTCTTAATATATGGTTTGGTCCCCCCCTGGGGCCCATTGTATATTGTGCTATTTACTGTCGTTTTAATACTGTGATTGTGTATCTTGGAGTCTAATGTCATAAAGAGATTAGTAGGGAGTGTTTAGAAATAAATACATATATTTTATATATACCTGGTGTGGTTCTCCTTTCATTTGGTCATTCAAGGGGTTATAATCTGGTAAACCAAGCTGCTTTACACTCCTTCAAGACTTAGCCTGAAGGCTGCTCTCCATAGCTACCACTAGGATAGCTTTCAATAAAGGTTGTCTTTAAACCTATCAATAAGGGTCGTTTGGACTGGTGCAAGGTGCCCACTATAACTAGTGGACAGCATATGCCAGGCCAACTTCTCACACCTTTTGCAAGGTTATGACAAAAAATCTATACCACCTCAACATGGTAGCCATATGCTTAATTTTTTTTTTTTTTTTTTTTTAAAGAAGCCTTTCAGCTGCTTCATGCATTTAGAATAAGGGTTTCTAAACACAAGATTATATCATTACCTTAAAAAAATTTTTTTTAAAACACAAACTGCAATCTGCTACAATCTTACAATGCCACTTAAACACTTTATAACCGCAGTTATAAAAAAAAAAAAAGAATGAAAGTGAATCACAATCTAACTGGGTGCACGAAGTGGATGCAAAATAACCTAATCCTTATATGTGGGTTATATAAAAAAAAATTTTTTTTTAAAGCACACTGAGAACTATATTTGCTACTGAGAAGGGAACTATTTTGGGTAGATGTGAGCAATATACATGGGCTTTATGCGGTCACGAGAAGGGAGCCAATGGGTAAAGAGGGCTGGCCCCCTGTCCCATGCTGTACGCTTTGGTGGGCGGAAGCAAAAGTGAATGACAATACAACAGTCCAATGAATGAAGACCGCTGTTGGACTTGGCCCTTTTTGCAGGGTCATCCCTGAACTTTTTGCCTTCCTCCTAGCCTTTTTTCTGACATGGTGTTGGTGGTTCTAGGACTCTGGGCACTTTAGCACTGCTGTCCAGTGTAAAGTGCGTGTGCTCTCTGTGGTAAACATGGTAAGATTGGTCTACACCTGTTTGGCGTATTTAATTTACCTGTCAGTCCCTTGTAAAGTGGTATCTCAGATACCCGGGGCCGGTAAATTAAATGCTACTGGTGGGCTTGCAGCACTGATTGCGCCACCCACCAAAGTAGCCTTTCAAACCTGTCTCAGGCCTCTGCCATTGCAGGGCCTGTGTGCGCAGTGTTACTGCCACTGTGACGTGACACCTAAAGTGTGTGCCACATCTGTGACCCCCCTTTTACTGCATGTCAGTCACCCCTAAGGTAGGCCCTAGCTAGCCCCATGGGCAGGGTGCATTGTAGGTAAAAGGTAGGACATGTACCTTAAGTGTGTGACATGTCCTGGTAGTGACAAACAGCCATTTTGGTTTCTCACTGCTGTGAGGCTGCCCTCTCATAGGAATGCATTGGGGATTCCCTGATAAGTGTTTCAGTGGTAATTCCTGATATGAGAGGAGCAGCACGGTCAAGTTTGGTATGGTTGGAATAGTAATAATAAATGCTGCGCAATGGTGTGCGCAGATTTATTATCACTATTTTAGAAATGCCACTTTTAGAAGTTGGCATTTCTGTGTGCTATGTGTCTGCCTGCCTGATGTGGATTGCATGTCTGGCTCTGGAGTGACAGGGGCTGGTGAGGTGTGTGTGGCTCCAGGGAGGGCAGGGTGAGTCAGCGCTAGGCTGAATAGGGGACCTGCATTTGGAGTAGTGGGAGGAGTAGTCCCCTGACCCTGAATAGGTCTGTGCCTGCCTGGGTGAATGCTGGCTCCGCTCCCCTGTGGTTGTCTGATGACCGAGCCCCCATCTGACAAAGGAGGGTGTGAGCACTGTACACAGAGTGCTTCAACACCCCCCAGAACCAGTTGAGGCTGGCTCCCCAAGCCCTGTGCCAGGGCAGAACAAAGAGAAATGGTGTATATATACTGGGGCTGTGACCCCATGTTTTTTGTTGTGCTTGTGCTTTCTTGTGACTTGGGGGGGGGGGGTGGGAGGCGGGAGCTTGCTGCTGGGCCACAGGAGGAACTGTCACGAGGGACTGCCTGCTGGAGGGCCCTGTGAGCAGGCCTGCCTGGGCCCAGCCTTGTGCCCCTGAAACTTTGCCCGAGCGCCTTGTGGGCGCGGGATCTTTCTCTCCCAGGACGGGGAGAGTGCTGGGCTTTGCAGCGCTGGGCTGCGACATTGCCAGGGGGAATCCCGGCGTGGGGACTCCCCCGTGCTGCTGGGAAGACCAGCGGGAGCCTACCCCGCATTCTGGATATCACTGCAAGCGGGAGCCTACCCCGCTGTTTTATGACTCTTCTTAGTGGGAGCCCACCCCGCATTTTGTGGTCCTTTGAGAGCGGGAGCCCACCCCGCACTGTGGTATTCCAAGGAGTAGCGGGAGCCCACCCCGCAATTGTGTAATTAACAGCGGGAGCCTACCCCACACTGCGGATCCAAGAAGTGAAGCCGCCGCCGAGATCGGCGGCCCGGAAGACAGGCAGAAGCCTGTGCCTGGTTGTGGGCGGGGCTAACTCATGGCCCACCAATAGAAGCGGAAGCTGCCGAGGCCGCCAATTGCAGCGCGGCCGCGGAGGAAGTCAGGCAAGTGAAGCCTGGTCATGGGCGGGGCTCCCGTGAGGTAGGGAGAGCCCCGCATGCTGCCGAGAGTGAGCCCAGGAAGGTTTGAGGCGGAGACTTCGCTCCGTGCCCGTTCGTCCCCGAGGGACCTGTCCAGGGAGCCTTGTGTGCTGCACCGCGAGGTCGCGGGCCGCCGCAGTTCAGGGGATCGTCCATGAAGGCGGGTGAAGCAGGCTCGAGCTCCAGACCACAAGACAGAGGAGCACAGGAGCCTGAACCCTCGGTGGTGAGACGACTGCCACGAAACTCGCTCAGCCCCCAAGGAATGGTGAGTGGGGCTGAGCTGTGCATTTGGGGCTTTCTGGCTGATGAGCTCCGATCGCCATGAGGGCGGGAGCGCTACCCATTCTGGGCCGGGGCAGAGGAGGGGGGAGCAAGGTGTCAGCTTCCCTCCCCCCTTGGGGTCCGAGACTGCAAGCAATCAATCAGGGGTTTATAAAGCGCGCTACTCACCCGTGAGGGTCTCAAGGCGCTGGGGGGGCAGGGGGCAGCTTCGGATCAGTCGAAGAGCCAGGTCTTGAGGTCCTTCCTGAACGTGTGCAGGGTCGGGGAGCGTCTGATGTCCACCGGGAGCTCGTTCCAGGTCTTGGCTGCGATGTAGGAGAAGACTTTTCCGCCTGTTCTGTTTCTGCGGATGCGGGGGACCTCTGCCAGGGCGAGGTCGGCGGCGCGGAGGTTCCTCCTGGGTACGTGGAAGGAGACTCTCGTTGAGGTATTTGGGTCCGATGTTGAGGGATTTGTAGGCATGGGTGAGGAGTTTGAAGGTGACCCTCTTCTCGACAGGGAGCCAGTGGAGGTTTCGTAGGTGTTGGGTCATGTGTTCGTGACGCTGTGTTCCGAGGACGAGTCTGGCTGCGGCGTTCTGGATGGTTTGGAGTTTGTGTAGCAGAGTTCTGTTGATTCCGGCGTATAGGGCGTTGCCGTAGTCCAGTCTGCTGGTTATGAGCGCG
Source organism: Calotriton arnoldi (assembly GCA_963921515.1). Taxonomy (NCBI): domain Eukaryota; kingdom Metazoa; phylum Chordata; class Amphibia; order Caudata; family Salamandridae; genus Calotriton; species Calotriton arnoldi. The sequence goes on from CAWUFW010000707.1 coordinate 858,851, forward strand.
TGGGTGATGGTCCTTCTGCAGTCAGGGGGGATCCATTTGAAAGTCTTGCGGAGGATGCGCAGGCAGTTGAAGCTGGTGGACGCGACGGCGTTGATCTGGCGGTTCATGGAGAGGGAGGAGTCGAGGATGATGCCGAGGTTTCGTGCGTGGTCTGTAGGGGTGGGTGGATTCCCGAGGGCGGAGGGCCACCAGGTGTTGTCCCAGGCAGAGGTGCAGGGTCCGAGGATGAGGACCTTTGTTTTCTCCGAGTTGAGCTTCAAACAGCTGTCTTTCATCCAGGCTGCCACGTTCTTCATTCCTTCCTGGAAGCAGAGTCTGGTGTCTTCGGGATTCCTCGTGAGAGAGAGGATGAGCTGGGTGTCGTCGGCGTATGATACAATGCTGAGCCCATGCTGTCGGACGATGGCGGCGAGGGGGGCCATGTAGATGTTGAAGAGCGTGGGGCTGAGCGATGATCCTTGGGGTACTCCGCAGTTGAGATCGGTGGGTTCGGAAAGGAAGGGAGGGAGTCTGATCCTCTGGGTTCTGCCGGAGAGAGAGGATTGGATCCAGTCGAGGGCGGCTCCTTGTATCCCCGCGCCGTGAAGTCTGGCTGTGAGCGTGCGATGTGACACGGTGTCGAAGGCTGCAGAGGTCTAGAAGGATGAGGGCCGCGGTGTGTCACTGGTCGAGTAGCATGCGGATGTCGTCAGTGGCGGCGAGGAGGGCGGTCTCGGTGCTGTGGTTGCTGCGGAATCCAGACTGGGAGGCGTCTAGGATGGAGTTCTCTTCGATGAAGGCGGTCAGCTGGGCGTTTACGAGTCTCTCTCGGTGACTTTGGCCGCGAAGGGGAGGAGGGAGATGGGCCGGTAGTTTTTCAGGTCCGTTGGGTCGGCCGTTGGTTTCTTGAGGAGGGGTTTGACCTCAGCCCGCTTCCAGTCGTCTGGGAAGATGCCGGATCTGAAGGAGGCGTTGATGGTCCGTCCTAGTGCGATGGTGACGGCGGCCCTGTGGAATATATGCGGTGGGCAGGGGTCCGTTGGTGCTCCTGAGTGGGTTTTCTTCATGGTCGCGGTGATGTGTTAGACGGTGGCGGGATTCCAGGTCATGATGGTTGGCTTATCGGCGGCGGTGGGGAGGGGGGGTGGTGTCCGGCATCTGTTCGCTGAAGTTGTCGTAGAGGACCTTGATCTTCAGATGGAAGTAGGAGCTGAGCTTGTCCCAGAGTTCCTGGGAAGGTGTGACGTCCGTGGCTTTGCTGGAGGGTTTGGCGAACTGCTGTATGACGTTGAACAGCTCCTTGGCGTTGGTCGCGTTGGTCTGGACTTTGTCTCTTATGAAGGTCCGTTTGGTGTTTTATGCGCTGGTGGTATTCCTTCAGGGCGCTCCTGTGGTTGTTCCGTGCTTCCGTGGTTTTCTGGTTTCGCCACGTTTTCTCTAGGCGTCTGCAGGAGCGCCTGGCTTCTTGTAGTTCTGTGGTGAACCAGGCGGCCTTCAGGGGGCGTTGTTTGGCGGGGTGGCGGAGGGGTGCGAGCTTGTCAGCGCAGCAGGAGATCCAGCGGTGAAATTCTATGGCTGCGGAGTTGGTGTTGGTCGTGGCGCTGGGGGGGGGGGGTCTTGGAGGAGGGTGGTGTTGAGGTGTTCCTCTGTGACCTTGCTCCAGTTCCTTCGTGGCGGGCGCGGGGTGGGCTTGGGTGCGGTGTTGAAGGTGAAGTGGACGCAGTGGTGGTCCGTCCAGGGGGGCTGGGTGGTGTGGCTGAAGCAGATGTTTGTCCCTCCTGCGAAGATGGGGTCGAGGGTGTGTCCAGCTTTGTGGGTGGGTGTGTTGACCAGCTGCTTCAGTCCGAGGTTATCGAGGAGAGTGGTGGAGTCGGGGTCTTGCAGTTGTCGAGGTGGAAGTTCAGGTCCCCGAGCAGAATGTAGTCCGTGGAGGTGGTGGGGTGCGGCGAGCTCGGTGATGATAGTTGCGGACTGGGTGCGAGGTCCCGCGGTCTGTAGATGAGGGTGCCGCGTAGCGTGGTTCTGGGGATGGTCTGGATCTGGAAGTGGAGGTGTTCTGTGTTGGAGTGGGGGTCACTCGTGCTGGATGTGGAGAGTCGGAGGGGGGTCTTGTGTGCGATGGCGAGTCCTCCTCCTGGGCGGTCCTTTCTCTGGATCTTGTAGCCGTCGGGGATGGCAGTGGCGATGTCGGGGCCGGAGGTGGCATTGGTCCAGGTTTCCGAGAAGAAGGCGACGTCGGGCGAGAGGGTGTTGATCAGGTCCCAGATCTCTACTGCGTGTCGGTGCAGGGAGCGTACGTTGAGGAAGATGCATGTCAGGGTTTCGGCGGTGCCCGGGGTACTTTTGTGTTGCCCTGAGTTAGGGGCAAAAATTGGTGCTCGCAGCTGCACTGCCGGGTCGCGGGCAGCTGCTTAAAGACCACACAGAGTAGAGAATGCCCTGACTTTGGAGGACTAAGGGCATTGAGGACAGCCCAGACGCCCCCCCCTCCCCCCCGAGGAAGGCCAGTTGGCCTGGGGTCATTTTCTTATGGCAAAAGAGAGGTATAATGTGTTTATGCCTAATATGATTGCTGCATACTGTGTTTTATGCTAATGTGATGCCTAATGCAAATGTCATGCTATGATGTTTAGGCCTTAAGAGATTGCATAATGTGTTTATGCTTATGCATAATGAGTCTTATGCCTAATGTGATGCTGACATAATGTGTTTATGTTGCAGGTGATAATGCTACGTACAGTATGGTACCAGTAGTTACTGGTTGTGTTATTTTTGCTACTTGTGCTTTGTGATGGTTCTGACAGTGGCCCGATTGGCCCTGTCATGTATATAATCCCCTGTGAATATTGCCTAGTGCCAGTTGGCACAGTGTATATGTGTAGTTATGATCTAATGTGTTTCGGATAATACAAAGGCTATTTTTTTATATAACCTTGTGTGGAGTTTCTTTTGTAGTGTGCCTAGTATGTTGCTGCTGTGTGTGTGTGTTGCGCAAACGCTTTACACATTGCCTCTGGGATAAGCCTGACTGCTCGTGCCAAGCTACTAAGGGGGTGAAGCAGGGGTTATCTTCAGCGTGTAACTCCCTTGCCCTGACTAGAGTGGTGGTTTCTGCCTGGCTTAGGCGCTTGCCCTAGCCAACCAGACCTCCCATTTCTAACAACCGCCGACTAAAAGCCTCTCTATACTTTATGCATGATAATTTTAAAAATAGCCTAGCAAGACAGCTCAAGCTGTCTCCCAGGCCAGACCTAAAAATAAGCCAAGAATTCTGCAATTCCTTGAGGTAAGGAAAACTGAGAACCACTATAAGGACCATATTCTATTGCATCTTGCCTTCACAGGAATACGTGATCAGCGGCAGCACTCAGATATTAGTAACGCTTCTCATGGTCACTTTTAGACAAGGAACAACACCAAAACAAGTGAAACTTTTGTAATATTTCTGATCACAGGTGACCCGCAACCTGGCAGAAAAAAAAACCTATGATTTCATTTTGTTGATGAAGGTCATGAGAGTGATGTACTTGGTGTGGCCACCCTTCATAGTCTAGGGCTTTGTTGTACAATTAACATATGTCACAGAAGAGCAGCACTGACGCATCTGCTTGAAACAGTCTGTGATGTGCCTGGGATAATAATTCAAGCTTTTTACCCCCAAATAGGACATGTATGATATATAGGAACTGTAAGCCTACATATTGGTTATACCATTTCTATGAAATGCAATACTTTCAGCTACCACAGCTTTTCGTATTACAGACAAATATAAATTCTAGATAAATATAAAATACAATGCTTCAAATGTATACTACAGCACACATGGAAAAAATATAAGAAACAAGAGCTTTTGGTCAAAATTAGACTGATTAGGGCTTTTTAGTCAAAATTCATTTGAAGTGAAACCTTATACAGAAGCCTGAAGACAATAGCTCATTCAAAAGAATGGAAGGTGTAAAACGGGATCAATTATGAATTTATTATTCAAATTTTACTCTGTAGAATTATTGGATGCAGGATTTAATTCTCAATCATTTCTATTTTGTATTCTTTTCAACATTCCTAGGTCTCTGGTACCACCATACCTGGCCCTGCCTTGTCCTCCAGCCAAGCCAGTGCACCTTCCACAGAGCTTTCCATGGTTCACAACTTTGTGCTCTGGGAACACTTGTCACCAGAATATTTGCTGTACAGTGGCTCATATCCAGCATGAATATTCACTCCAAATGTTCCCCAGGGCCAGATGTTTCAGTGCAAGAAAAACTGGGGTAATTACACACTCACTGGATGTTTGCCTTGCACCATCCTGGTATGGGGTCCAGAACCGCAATTGTTTTCCCTTTTCTGAGAAAGGAAGGCGGAGTTAACACAGCCTGGGTGGACTGACTGGTATGGATTGGTTTAATTTCTGGATGCATTAAAGGTTCACCTTTTTAACTCCACCTGGAGCCTGACATTGGAAGATTTTGAAGTAACTGTCATACTGTGGTCTCCCTAAAAATATATATATCCAGAACTACACTGGACACGCGTGGTTGTACCTTATTTTCAGCCAAACCTACCTGTTTGCATTTCGAGATTACTGTAAACCACTCAGAGCTAAAAGACAACTGCCTTTTCAACAGCCCTAAGAAAAAAATGTGATTAATTTGATTTATAAGCAACAAACTGACTAGAGCAATCCCTCTTACACAGTGAGGCGGGAGCTCGGTGTCCCAGGCAGCATCGTAACAGAGGGAACAAAAGTTGGATACACAGAGCACACACCACTTAACCAGCGTATGAAAATGGAAGTGATGCTACTACTTTGGAATGCAAATTACGTCGATGTTTCAAATTACAGCAGACGGGGTTCTTAGGAAGCTAAAAATGGAAGCACAAGAAAACAATCAGACACGGAGAAGCACAGACCCAGATGCCAAAATTCATCGGCGTTCACTTATCCTGAAAGGGCTCCGAGAAGACAATATGCAGATGTTCAGTCAACACACTAAACCCTCAAGTGCAGGTAACCAGGTATCACCTTAAAACCACTCCAGCTCTGCAGGCATTTCACTGACAGCCACCGACTGAGAAAGACATAGCTGCCAAGGTTTCAGATAGCCATGTGTGATATTTTCATATTTTCAGTGTAATTAAGAGTGACATTTCAACCACTATGAGTGACACTTTCTCGCAAGCAAAATCAAGCAGTAAAGGTGAGGGAAACCTATATATCAGAAATGACACCAATTTGAGCAGCAAGAAACTAAGAAAATCTTAAAACTGCTGCAAATCACCAGAACTGGAAGGGCAGTAACCTAGTGCCCTTGTAAACTGATCGTAGTTTTGGGAATATGCAATGCATCATTGGTACAGTCAAGTGCTTTCAACAGGGATATTTAACACCTCCTCAGTGCGACATTACTGTGGTAGAGTTAATTTAATAATACCTGGTCTCTAGTAAAGTCACAACACTACACTACTGCATCTAGGTGGGGGCGACCACTACCTCCCTAGTGTTCCACTGCAAAGCACGCCACAGCATTAGAGCGGTCGCACAACAGCTCCGACCCCGCTTCCCGCCTTTACCCACAAGCCTTTACTTAGCTTCCCAATTGGCTAGGCCCTCAAATCTATCCACTTCTACACGTTAGAACTCAACCTCCTAGCGTGAAAGGCAGACGCATGCAAACATCAGAGGTAGGGGAGCAGGTCCACAGACACCCACAGCTCGGATGCGCCACCATCTCGCCAGCTTTGTGCACAACTATGTCCACACCTCAGAGTTTTGCGTAGCAGGACATGAACGTCAATTCACCAAAATGGCAGGGGTCGCGGAAGTGACATCAGTGTCTTTGACCTTCAGTTTCACTCACACGCATGCTTACACATACACAACCATTTCACACTTGCACACACACTCACGTACGCTCACCATCACCCGCAAGCACGCACACAACAAACATTTAAAAGCATTATTTTACTCACTTCAGCTGTCAGAGAAGTGACTATTCCAGCTAATTGCACTTCATTTTTTTTATTACAATAGCAAATAATGAAACATAGCTGCCCTTGTGTTCCTGGCACTGTTTCTGCCACCTCTGAGGCCAGGGGTTGCAAAGGCAGTATCAGGTGTCGCAAGGGGCAAGCCAGGGGTCGCAGCTGCGACCTCTGGCGACCCCTAAATGACGCCCATGTCGCAGCAGTATGTCCAATCCACCTGACAGCCAGAGCAAATACACATTTCTAATTTCTATTTGTGACCTAGGCTCGCAGGACATACCACCATTAGGAATACTACTGTCCGTCACTCAAAGTGGAGAGGTGTGGTGCAGCGGCCAGGGCAGCTGACTTTGGAGCACAGGGCTCACGGTTCGATCCCCGGCTCCGGCGGCAGCTCAGCACCATGTGACTCTGGGCAATAGCTCACTTAATTTCCACGACGGCCCCCAGCGCCTTGAGACCCGTAAGGGTGAGTAGTTCGCGATTTACAAATACGGATTTAAAGTGTCAGGTTTCCCTTTTGCCCCGCCCCACCTTCCTGGCTCTTTCCTAATACACATTAAATATGAAACTTTGCATAAATAATTCGACCAGTAAATACCTTGATCCCACTTCTCTCTCCCCATCCTCTTCGGAATGAACTGGGACCGCCTTCAAAGGACATGGCAATTCCTTGTCCCTCTGAAGTTGAACCGGAGAAGGTACAACTTGAAGTGTAAAGAAAAGGGGGTTCTCACCACATTAATGGGTGCCTGAGGTGCACCGTGCCCCATGTGCACCGCTTCTCAATAACTAATTGCCACCATCAAAAGTTAAGGCAGTCAAGAAACGCTTAGTAATCCATCCTGAGCTACATTTAAAATACTCCACCAAAATTCATGAAATCCCCAAATTTCGTGTTCGGAGGTGTGCGAAATTGCTGATTTTTTTCACAAAATTTTATGAAAGTCCATGAAAATTTTGTGAATTGAGGTCTTGAGAGTTCAAAGTGGTTCAATGTCTTTTTTAAATGCGCATATACCTTGCATAATAAAGTCTTGCGAGATGCCAGGGGGAGACTGGTTCGCACAGAAAATGTCTGAGCTAGAGACATTCTCTGCTCGAACCAGTCTGCTACAGGTCGCTCCCCAGACTTTTTTTATAGCCATGTGAGCCCTGGCAAACCATATTTCGATCTGAAAACTTAATTAAACAACATTTTCAAGAATTCTTTTATAAAAAAAAAGTATGCAATTTTGCACACCACCAATTTGTAAACTTCCTTAGGCCAAACGTTCACAAACACAGGACAAAGCGTACCACCACGTGCCTACGGAGATGTTGCAACATGTGGGCGTAGAATGATTTAAAAAAAAAAAAAACTACAGTTAGCTACTACGATTCAAATTTCAAAATTCGGACTAGCCCCATCGCCAGGCATACCACCTAGACTGGGACTCCGCTCCCACCAAGGACATATATGTAGCGGAGTGTCCAGTTATCCAACCTGCCATCATGGTTGCTGTCCCTACTGTTGTGACCCAACACATCAACTTCTGCTCCTCTTGCATGACAAGATGCTGCGTCACCAACTGGTCCACTTCGTCATTTGCAGTGATGTGCGGAAACCTATTTTGCAAGGTAAACATCCACTGGTGGCTCATGCTGGACATAGAAGTCACCCAAGTCTGGCACCACCATGTGTCCTTCCCCATTCCTAAAGATCTTTTGCAGGTAGGAACCTCCTCACAGGTGCACGTGTGGAGGTACAAAGCACAAGCCTAGTAGTTCTCCCCAAAGTCTGCTCCTCTCAACATTCTAGCCCAGGTGGACATCGGACGCATCCCACCCATCCACTTGGCCAATCACACACGCTTTTCACATATTGGGAGACAGACACTGCCCAAAACAGTTGATCAACCCGACACTTCCTCTGCTAGGGGAAACCTGTAGTTATTCCACCCACCCTTATATGTAGTACTTTATTTCTCATCATTCAACTCACTTGTATGATGGCACCAACTTGAACATTCACTCCGTAGTGAGGGACCAAAAAGCTACTAGTGGTAACATGCACCCCCCTGTATGAAGTCTGAGGTATATAGCGTGAACACCCAGGAGAAGCCAGCTTTGGTGAGCGTACTGGAAAAGGACGAGCCATAGAAATAGGCACTGCTTACCCGTGCTTAAGGCAGATCAAAAAAGGCATTGGTACGGCATGATCCCAGAACAGAAGGGAGTCGCCAACACCAGCCAAATTTACGTACTGTGGTCTTCCTTCTCAATCCGGGCATAGAATCCTTAACTTTGTGAAGAGGGACCTATTTAAAAGTCTGCCCAGAGGAGAAGGCCATTGCTGTCCCAGAAGCAGGATTCCACAGGTAAGTTCTGTTAAACTACTGTCTCACTTTGGCAACAGACCCTACTGGAAATATCTTCCACAAAACATTTCTCCAGTTGCATATACTGCAGAATAGGAATGTTCCCCTTGCTGTCACTAGGGTGACACACAGGGCCTTCAATAACACCTCCATGCCGCTCCCTTACCAGAACATTTTTACCATTTCCACACAAATAGCAAACCCAGTCCTGCTCCTCTCCAGTCTGACTTTTATGAACGGATCATAGTCCACTGTTTCCATCATAATAATAGTTCTTTTACTGCACTATTTATTTATATCACTTCAGTACCCAGAACAACGTCCATCAAAGCCTCCAGGCCAGAGGTGTTACTAACACGGCAACAACATTTACACAGACTGGCTGACAACTTAAGCCTTTTCCCTTCTTTTATACATATTTCAAGCCTCCGCTCTAGGATCCTTTTTCATCACATTCAGTGTATTGCTTTCAGTGGTACCAACCTTAGAAACGTTCCCATTTTTCCTGTGGCACTTACATGGCGGTGGGAGAATTGCTGGAGTAAACATTCCACATGCCCTGCTCAGTGGCCACCCAAATTTAGACACCACCTTCTAATATGGTCATGTTTTATACCAGATGGAAATGGCCATTCTGGAATTGTAGCTTCCGGCCATATCAGAGGACTTGATGGAATGGAGTGTGGGAGTGACAGTCAATCCAGCTGTGGGGAGAGATCCATGATACAACATTCTTCATATGCCCCCCATGATCTGGTGAATCTCAGGTGTCTGGCATTTTCCAGAGTCTTGTGAATCAAAAGTGATCAGGTTTTGCCCAGAGTCTTGGATTGGTCTATTCAAGAATATCTGCTGTAGTATAACTCCTTTATCAGGGTTTGAGAGCTAGATGTATAATTCGGTCTGAGCCCCTTCTGGCCTCTTAGTGTTACAGTCTCTACAGCCAGTCAGTAAGCTTTTTTTCTGAGTCACACGGATTACGTCGGTGCACTGTACACCATCCTTCCACTCCTTGTGATGTCTAGTGGCTAGTCTTAAGGAGCTGAGTATTGTGCAGGCAGTACAGCTGAAAACAGACATCCCCGAATATGGCACCGATTTTGGTGTGCAAATAAGTTAGAGATCTGCCATGAAGTGTTATCTTTGGGGGGAAAAAACAAAGGGTTCTAGGTCACTTGCTTTTGGGGAGATGACTGGGGATGAACATACATTTGACCAGTGAAATGGGGCAACTCCAGTGGAGGGCAGTATATGGGCAGAGGCATAAGAGGCTCTTTTGTTAACTAGGTTTTCAGTTTGTGCTCCTTTTGGGACACAAGCAGAGTAGTGGGGTCAACCAGGTCAGGAGACAATATTGTGCAATCCAGTTTTTTATCTTATGGCCTAAAGAGAATGGTCTATTTGTTGTGTTGCACACATGAGTCTAGTACATGGGGAAACACTGCAACAGTGAGGATTAAGGAACAGCTGGAAGATGTGGGAACAGGTGGTGCAACCACCCCATTAATTCTCCTTCCCTTTGGGCGGGATACGAGGATGGGGCTTGAAATCTTGACATGCACCATGATAGAAAGCAACATGGAAGTTGGCTGCAAGCCAGTAATTGTGACCATGAAGACCTTCGGTAATGTTCTTTTTGGTGAATATGTAACTGCACACTCCTCACCTTCGAAGATACCCTTGCCACCAGACTGGATCTGGAGTTTTTTTCATAGTGGTACTCCCATGTGCCGCTAAGGGGGAGTTGTGTGGCTCCACATTGGTTCCACACTGCCTTCAAGTGAGGGAGTGGTGAGTATATATGCGCCATCCTTGCTTACATCAGTTTCTCATCTTTACCCTTTCTGCACTGTCAGATGCAGAGAGATATCAACTGTTAGTAACACTGTGCTGAATACCAATTTGGAACCTTATGACATTAAAAACAGGCTACTCCACAGAACAGGGAGGTGGGAGGGCAATGAGGAATCTGTGGTCAGCTAAAGTATCCAGTAAAAAGTGCATTACTGAAGGTAAATAACTTGTTCTTCTGATGGATACTTCTAACCACAAATTCCTCCCCTTTAGACCAGATCCCAAAGCAGTACCTTCCCACGGTGGAGGGCCTGTAGAGTGGGATCAGACCAAAAAGTCTTGGATGACTGAGCGTGCGAATTGTCTATCCTGCAGGACCAGACTCTCAAGGCAGTAGTGCTTTGTGAACCTATGCACTGATGCCCACGTCACAGCTTGGCAGATGTATAGAATAGGCACAGTGGTGGCATTCTTAGCCCCGTTGGAATGGGCTCTCAGACCTTCTGGAGGCAGTTTCTTGACCAGTGCATAGCAGATCTAAGTGCAGAGGAGTATCCACCTTAACAAGGTCCCCTTCTGCACTGCCTTCCATTACTTTACTCCAGAGAACCTCACAAAAAGCTGATCGTCACTCAATGGTCCTTGGTACGATCAATGTCAAAGCCCTTTTGGGGGTCAACCAATGGAGCCTCTCCTCCTCTTCAAGGGGGGTGGGGGGGAGCAAAACGCGCTGTTAGTGTTATGGATTTTCCAATGTGGAAGGGAGTTGTGACATGGTAATATAGAGGACAGTGTCCTTCTCAACAATCTGTCTGGGCAAAAGGTGGTATAGGGCGGTTGCACTGAAAGTGCCTGTAATTCACTCATGCTGACCTAATCACCATGAAGAAGGTGGTCTTCAAAATGCAAGAGCATCTATGCATCAGCTCAAATGACATACAATGAGAAATAATAAGGTATGTCAAGACCAAGTTAAGGTCATACTGTAGCATCATAAATGGCGTGGGAAGAAACAAACCTTTAATACACATCACAACAGGTGATTTGAGCAAGGATGGCTGGTCCAGCAAACAGAGAAAGCCCAAAACGGCAGACAAATAACCTTTTATAGTGCTCACTGCAAGGCACTGCTGGGCTAAAGACAAAAACTAAAGGACATCAGACAGCTTTGCATGTAAGGGGTCAGTGTTGCGAACACCATACCAGGTTACCAATTTGTCGAATTCGCCAGCATGAACGGATTTTGTGGAAGCACGTGGCAGCAATGATGACAACAATTCAGGTGGCAAATAAAATGCGGTGCATGCCCGCCGCTCAGTTTCCACACATGTAGGTGTAGACTGCATAGATTCAGGTGGAGGAGCCTGCCCTGTTGTGTCGAAATGAAGAACTCAAAGTGACAGTCAGATCAGAGGACAGATGCTCCTGCCCAGGAGTTCTGGGTACCACACTCTCCTGGCCCAATCCAGTGACACTAGGACCACTTTGGTCCTGTTGTTCTTGATCTTCTTCAGAATGTGGTGCAGGAGAGGTAAAGGCAGGAAAGTGTACAGGAGTCCCCTGTATCATTCCAGCTGGAATGAGTCTCCTAACAAGTGTTCTTGCAAGAACTCCAATGAGCAAAATTGCTGACACTGCACGTTCAATGGTGGTGAGAAAAGATCTAGTCAGGATTATCCCCCGTTGGAAGATTTCTTGATCCACCTTGGGACACAGATGCCACTTGTGATCTGCCAGATGATTTCTGCTCAGTTAGTCTTCTCTGTTATTCAGGTACCCTGCTGGGTGGCCTGTGATCAGGAAGATGCCCTGGTGCTCCAACCACCTCCAGAGATGCAAAATTTGCTAGCAAAGGCCCAGGACCCCCACTCCACCCTGCTTGTTGCAGTACCACATGGTGTTAGTGTTGTCTGAGACAAACAGCACCACCCTCCCTCTGCTGGATGGACTGCAGGAAGGCCTCAACAGCCAGGCAAATGGCCACCAGCTCCAGCAGACTGATCTGGAGTTGGCCCTTTACAAGAGACCCGAGTCCTCGGATCTCCATCTCCCCAGATGACCTTCCCAGCGCAGCAAGGACATGTCACCACCATCAGCTCAGGGTTGGGAAGGGAGAGTGGGCTGATGCTGGACCAATTGCATTTGAGCAGCCACCACTGCAAATCTTGAGCCATCCCCTCAAACCAAGATGGTATTGTTTATGGTGAGCGCAGTGAAACTTCAAGTTCCTTTGCAGAGCACGCATGTGCCACCCGGCATAGTTCACAATGAGGATGCACAAGTCTAAGAAGCTTCAGAGCAACTCTTATCATGATCCAGAGCAAACCAGATCAGGGCTCTCTTACAGGGAGGCACTTGGGACAGGGGTATAAGCCGATTGTCCAGGATAGGTCTGCGACCCCCATCCTATTTCAGAATGATTAATAGCAAGTGTAACCACTCCAGCCTCTTTCAGAGCCCCGTACCCTCTTGATGACACCCTTGTAGAGCAACTGGTTTGCCTCCTGAAGCAGGATGGACAGATTTGTTGGGTCTTATAGGTTGTTCAAAATGGCTATGCCACATCTGTAAGACATGATGGGTCGCCAACCCAGGAGAAAATGTCGAATCCCCGTTAGCCCCCTCCTGCACCCCCTCAGATTGGGCATGTGCCACTAAGAGCAAATTAAAGCAGTTTTTTGGCTGCTGTAAGGAAGAATGGGGTTGTAGGAGGAGAGGACGGGTTTGTTGCAGGGGTGAATGCCCCTGGAAACGAAGCACGCACGCTGCCTGTTAGATCCATGTCCAAGGCCTCGAAAGGACAGGATTGTTTTCTGCATCATTGTCTGGAAAGGTTGTTTATGGATATTCACCAGCTCTCTGGTCTATCCTGTGAACTTCAGGAACAGATGGGGAAACTGTTTGGAAGGGCTCAACAGCAACAGGAAATGTACTGAATTTCCGCTGTCAAAAAGTTTCAATGTAAAGTACATCTTTTCTCCGAATAGGTGGGACCCATCAGAGGGCATGTTGATCAGGGTGGCGTGAACGTCGTCAGAGAATCCAGTGGACCTCATCCAGGTGTCTATGTCTATGAAGAACAACAGTGGTACCTACCATCCTGAGCAGGCAATCCATGGTATCTAGGCCTGTACGGATAATATACTCTGCTACATCATACCCATCATTTATCGTCTGGACCTAAGAGGACCCAAGAACTTCCAGGACCAGCAGCAAGATCTTGCTGGTGATCTCCCAAGGGGGATGCATGCACCACCCAGCAGGCAAACTGCAGTCACAGATCACAGTGCCAGACTGGCAAAAGATAACGTGCTTGACAATAGCATGAATCCTCTTGGATTCTCTATGCAGGGGAGTTGTTGGGAATGAGTTAGGATTCACCTTACTGGTCGAGGCCTGCACAATAAGGCTTTGTAGTGGGGTGCTTGGTGAGAAAATGTGGTTCATCAGGCACCAGTCTACGATGCCTGGCCATGCACATATTCACAGGCAGGCAAGAACATTGCTTTGATCAAGTAACCATGGGAGTGTCTATGAGGGCATCATTAAAAGGAAGTGGGGGTTCAGATGTTACTACCCGAACTGCAGAGTTTGTTAAAACATTTGTTTTTGTCTCAGTTGAGGGCAGCTGTAATTCGAGTATTCAGCTGCCCTCCAAACCACCACTGCAAATGAAGCACAACAAAGCCATTCAAGCTCTGTCTCAGGATAGGTATCAAGCCCACTGGCATTCTGTAAATCAAGATACAAGGAATCATTAGTATAATGAGGAGAGGAGCAAGCCATCCCCATCACCCATCATTAACCACCACCTGCTTTGGCACTGGATTAGTGCCAGAACCAAAATGAAAACTGAGCCTCTGCCAGTAGTTGCGACATGGTAGAGGCACAGGGTTAGAGTTGGGGTGCATAAAAACTGGTTGCACTTCTGTAATTTTGCAATACGACATAAGTCTAACTCTGGCTGACTTTGGTGTGGGGTCCGACATTTGCGTGGCACTAGATCATCCTCCAGTGCCGGTACCAGCGTCGAGAACCAGCGTGGTTCCTGCGGACAGAGTGGTAGTCTGTATGAGAGTCAGGACAGCCAGGTAATGGGTCTTGTGAGGAACGACAGTGCCAGAGAACTTGCCGATGCGAACCTGTCTGTAGGCCACTGCGGTTTTCTGGGGATCTAAGGCACACCAAAGGGAGCATGAAGCACAACCACTTTGAAGGCCTCGATTTGCTGCTGACTTGAATACTGCCCAGGAAATTCAGAGTGCGTTGAGATCAACCAAGGCTGGGGAACTCGAAGGAGTGAAATTTGCATTGTGATTTCATTGCACCTTCTTTTTGGAGGCAGACTGGTGGATGGAGTGGAGTCTGATTTGCGGTCTTATGCTTGCATTTGGACTTGGATTTCGACTTGCAAGGGGACTTTGAGCGCAAAGCTGAATGGTCAGAGGAACGGGCCCAAGGGTTGGAGCAGGACTGTTATGTTTTATATAGGTACCCTAATATAGGCCCGGGTAATATCATACACCTTCACCTACATTATCTCCCTTATACTACACAGTAACAAGCCTTTAGGATTGAATCTTTACCTAGTTCTAGTCCTGGGCGCAGAAGGAGGGTTTTTCCTGAACAATAGCGTCCTATAACTTCATCAATGGACTCATACAGTATGAATGAATATTCATGAGGGTTCTTGGAAACCAGGCAGGGCCTACACCACCTGCATAATATCTACGTACAAGGTTCATCCCACAAGTTATCCTCAAATCCAACAATGGCTAATACAAGAAACAAGGGACAAAGAAACCCTAGATACTTTTTGTATAAATACAGCACATCTTGCTAGGGTTAGCGGAGGGAACCAAGACTTCCAGGCCGACACACTGACCAGAGACGCTGAGGCTCCTGCTTGCAGTCGCTCCAGCTGACAGTGGTCTAACACATCCCTCGCGGGCTGTCCAACTCGAGACCAGGACGGGGTCCCACACTCTCTCACTTCAGGTAATGGGGTTAGACTAAATCCTAGAGGGATTCTTGGCTTCACACCTACTCACATGCTAGGTACATCTAGATAGGCATCGTAGGAGTACGCACACTTATCATGCATTTTATATTCCTGTATGTATCCATGATTATTGCAAGATGGTAGAACTGTACTATCCTTTTATTTTCACTGTACTGCTAATCATATATATCTGCTACTGTCTAACGGTTGTTGCAGCACATCTATTTTACACTAGAAGAACAACTGTGCAATAAATTCTTATTGTAACACTCCCGACTGCTTCTTCTGTGTAACTCTCTGAGACCGAATAAGTGAGCACGAGTGACTGAGCGAAAAGTAGTACATTGTTTCCACGATCCTAGGGAATCAGGGTTGTCATGTTCTGAGGTTGCCAGAAACTATTCTCTCCCCGATAAGAGGAGATTCTAGTGGCACTGTGAGCTAGCTAAAACAGAAAGGCTAACATTCTCGGTGGGGGTGCTCAGAGCCAGTCTGCCACCAATCCTATAGATTATGTTATCCGAACGCGCAGATCCTGTATAGGTAATATAGGAACTACACGACATGGCGCACAACGTTGGTTGGGTACTTATTTAACAGTAGAATCTGAGTAGTTCAGTCGTGCTAAATCTCAGAGACCCCTACTCACAAAATGCGAGAGACTTTCTGGAGTGGGTGGGCACAGACTCCACCACAGCTGAGTAGGCAGAAAATATCATATTTCTTAGCTGTTGGTTAATCAAGCTTGAAGGACACAGTGTTCCTAAAATTGTGCAAATAAAACCTTCTTAGTTCCCTTGAACAAACTTCTTTGTTACAAAAATGACTGAGGGCGAAAATAACCCAGTAGGGGAACTACACCTCTCAGCCGGAGAAGAAGATTCAAACGCAATACAAATTGCACCAAAATTCAGACGTACGATCACCCTGAAACTAATCAAAAATGGTTTATCAGCTAGGGGTGGCATAGTAGCTTTCGTGATTGAGGCACACGAATCAAACAAAACAGAGGTATTTTATTCATGGGTTACATTCCCGGAAGCAGATGCGAGAACACAGACATTTCACTACTATACAGAAGGAGATGCACCAGTGGAATATGGTCCGTTCGAGGACTTAGAGGTTCCACTCACGTACCAGGAACACTTATACTGGTTTAAAGGCGCCCTACCCCACTTAAGAAATAGAGTAAGATTAGGCCCGCTCGGAGGAGAGGGGGCAACATGGCCGATATTAGCGGCCTACACACCACATCCTGACATTGAAACAATGCCACCGGCAGACTTACTCATACAACACAAGGATTTAATTAAAATCTACAGAAATTTGACACAATTCGTCATGAGGACTTTCACAGTCCAACCTGCAACAGTTGCAACAAATGGTACTCATTCTCCGGGTACAGCAAATAAAATTACACCACAAACATTACACGCGGTAATGGGCAAAATGCCCACGAAACGTGAACAAATGCCATTCTGGGTAGCTCAGAAAATTACTCAGCTCGGGGCAGTATTCCCGAATACTACCCCGTATGAAAAACACAGAATGCTAACAATTTGCTTGCCCATGGGGATAACACCACAAGTAGAAGATTGCACCACTTGGGGTACAGTCTTTGCTGCAATTTATACCAGAACTCATGGTATTTCTTCATTAGCAGTAGTACCTGATGTATTAAGACTAATACAAAACGAGTACGGAGCAGAACCTGCCCTGAACTTAGGGATGAAGTTACTAGGTAACTATGATCAGGTATCAACCATAATACTAGCTAATATTAAAGGGGAAGCCGCTTCAGTGGCAATCTGCCAACGCCTAAGGGAGTTCAGTCCGTTAGATCAACAACACGAACTACCTAAAATAATTGAAACTGCATATGCAGAATTAGGCAGAGACAGTTTAGGTGGAAAAGCTTTAAAACCACAACTGATGGGCAGTTCTGAAAAGGACACTACCAAGCAGACACCTGCTTCTTCTAAAAAGAAGTGGGATAATAAAAAACAACAAAACTTTAAAGGAAACAGATCTGAATCCCGAGGTAGATCTCCTCCACAGGAGCCCTCCGAAAAGAGGTATAACATTAGGAAACCTGACAGGTATCAGGATACTGATGCACGTTCCTCTCGTTCCTTTCAGGGTTCATCGAAAAACTCTGAGAGGGAAGGACGGTCAGAAAGACAAGAAGAGCGTACAAAGTCCAGAGACAAGCAGCACGCTCAAGACTATACTTCCAAAAAAGAAGAAAAGCCAAAATCAAAACCTCAGTTTAAGAAGAAGAAAGTTGCAGGCCTGAATATCAAACATACCCAGAATTCGGAGGACACAACTTCTGAACGGGGAATGGGCTCAGACGATGCTAGACAGTGCGGCAGAAGTAACAATAGCTCGCCAGAACCTGATGGAATTTCTGGTGACAGCGGACTTGAATGATTACATCACGGTGGAAACACCAGATACGAGGGTAAGCGTCCCACATAAGTTATATAAAAACACTCCGAATGGAGGGGGACAAGCCCAGGAAAGTTAAAGGTCTCTTTTGGAAGAATCTGTCATCTGGTTATGACATCCTATTAGCTGAACAAGATTGGCCGCCAGCATTCGTTATGGAGTGCCCTAGGGGAGAAACAGTAATTTTTCCAGCCTTCTCCGACCTCGTTCCCATTCATTTAAAACACACAAATGCACTGGAGTGGGCAGTTGCCCTAGCTCCATCATTGTACAAAAACCATGCCGGATGGGATGAGGATTCAACCCACCACGTGATCCTGTCAAAAGTTTCACCAAATGCACAGAGACAATATCCAATAAAGCAAGAAGCTAAAAAACAGGTTAGGGAGATCTTAGATCAACTTGAATATCAAGGGGTCATTGAAACATGTACCTCACCAATGAACAATCCTTTGTTTCCTGTCATGAAACCTGACAATACATATCGTCTAGTTTTAGATTACAGACATTTAAACACTTGCACTAAGACATTTGCTGTCCAAAATGCACACAGTGCCGCAATAATGAATAACATTGTGCAGAAAAAATACAAAACTACATTTGATATCTCGAATGGATTTTTCTGCCAAAATATAGCGCCTGAAAGCAGGTATTTGACCGCATTCTCAGCGTTGGGGTCCCAGCGACAATTTTGTCGTCTCCCCTGCAAGGGTATAAGAATAGCCTGGGGTTATTTTCAGCAAGAGTAACTGAGTTACTCCAAAATTTTGATGAGGAAGCATTGTCCTATGTGATGATATTTATCTGACGGACGATGCCTTAAAAAGGCACTTGACCAGGGTGAGCACCATAATTATGGGATTCGCCTCTGAGGGCTACAAATTTAATTTTAAAAAAATCAAAAAAATCGCCCACCTCAATGTCTTGTTTTTAGGATATGAGCTTTCAAGTGAAGGGAAAAGTCTGGCAGCCAACTTTTTAGAAAAGTGCGCGCTGCTCCAACCTCCAAAATAGTAAAAAAATTTACAATCAATACTGGGTTTCCTAAATTTCGTCAGAACATACATTTTGGATTACGCAGAAAGAGTAGAACTCTTCTACGATTTAATAAAACCTGACTTTTCAGTTAGACAATGGACACAGGAACACACAAACATCCTACGTTCACTACAAGAAGACATGATAGCTTCAAAACACTTGGACGCGGGTAAACGTACGCAACTTAGTGATCCGCGTAATAGCGGGTCAATGCGGGTACACTTAACCTTCAATGAAGGCAAAACAGTACCAATCGCTTACAAATCACACCTGTACACAAATGCAGAAATGCGTTTCACTTCAACAGAAAAAATCCTGACAGCAGTTCAGACCGCTGTAGCAAAAGAAAGAGCACTGGCTCAGGGAAAGCGCATAATTGTCATAACACCGGCACCAGCTTTAGAAGCTGTTACAAAGGCTAGCATTCCAAATGCAAAAGCCTTACATCCGAGATGGATACAATGGGCTAATTCTCTTACTGCAACGGATGTTGAATACAGATTTGATCTAAGTCTAAAAACACAAGCATTTCTGCAATACGAACAAGAATACCCTCTGCCGAACGAAATCTTGCCTCTAGATCAGTATAAATATATAATTTACACTGACTGATCTGCTCAACCGGCCATAGGGAGTAAGCAACAATACAGCGCAGCATGTGCTATCGTTAAAGGTCGCATGCGGGATGGAAAGTTCCACCAAAGTTGCACCAAAACGCAGTCTCTAGGAGACTGCACGGCTCAGTTGGCAGAGTTAAAAGCACGGATACTGGCACTGGTGAATACGGATCACGAATTCCCCATACTGATAGTGTGTGATTCTTTTTACTGTGTGCAATCATACAATGAATATTTACATCATTGGGAACAAAACGGGTTCAAAAACGCAAAAGGTGGCACAATTAAGCATAAAATGCTATGGGAGCAGGTAGTTGAGTTGAGAAACGAACTACCACGGGCTCACGTGATTCATGCACTGAGTCATCAACGAGATGGCGTTCACGTTGAAGGGAATTCATTGGCTGATGAAGCTGCGAAGGTGGCTGTACGCACAGCTTCCGTAGCTGCAATCACTCGTTCAAAAACGAGGATAGACGGTGAGATTATGGTTGCCGTCATTGCTTCACGCAAAGGCAGCTCAGCAGTACCAAAGAAATTTCCACTCAAGTACTCCTACAAGTTAGATGCAAACAACATTCCATATGCTCAGATTCCTGGAGTGGGGGACAGAGTAATACCAAATATGGATCGTAGGCAAGGTTTGATTATTGCAGCACACGAGGGTTTGGGCTCTGCGCATACAGGGGTTACAGCGACTATTTCATTGTTGAAACAGCGCTATTGGTGGCCAGGTCTGACAAAACAAACTAAAGACTACGTCTTGAAATGTGACATCTGCCAGCAGATGAAAGGCTCCACCATAGCACGCCCGGCACAGACACCGTTATTAAAATCAGACAAACCTCTCGCTTGTGTGTATCTGGACCACTGCGGCCCCTTACAATCAGATGGGGCCTACAAGTATATCATGGTTGCAGTGGATTCATTCTCAAGATTCCTATGGGTATGGCCTCAGCGCTCAGCTGACGCTCGAACTGTTATCAAAGATTTGCGAGTCTTTATCTGGACATAGGCAGTTGGCACGTTACATTCTGACCGTGGCCCGGCGTTTAGCTCTCGGGCTTACTAAGAGGCCATGGAAAGTATGGGCGTAGCATTGCGGTACTCCTCTCCGTACCATCCTGAGGGAAATTCGGTTGTGGAAAGGAAAAACCGGGACCTTAAGCAATCTTTAACAGCTAGGGTATTAGGCAAGGGTGGTAGTTGGGTCAATCATATATATGGGGTACAACGAGCTCTCAATAACCAGCTAAAAAGTTCTCTAGGGGGGTGTCACTCCTTACGAGGTCCTATTTGGGACAAGAATGTGGGTACCTGATCTTGATAAGGCGCAGAGGCGGATGAGAAACCATTTGATGTCCATGATCGTTCGGCTGTTTTACAGGATCTAAATGAATCCAGGATACAACTAAGTAACGTCCACCTGAAACAGACCGCCACTGGGGAAGTCAAGGCAGTCACGGCAAGACCTGTCTGGATCCCAAAAGTCAGGCATCTGGTCAGAGAGAAAATAGCGGATAAAAAAAAGAATTTGGGCCATCCTACAGAAAACCTGTACCGGTCCTAGCAATTCAAGGAACAAGAACTGTACTTCTACCGCCTCTTGCCGGGAAAAAGGAGAAAAGATTAGTCTCAATCGACTTAATCAAACCACACTATGTGGCCGATACTAAGCAGTAGGCCACGTGGACTCCAAAGTAGCAGATGCCCTCCTCTCGCTACAATTCAAGAAGTTCAAACAGAAAGACTCATCACGTTCGAAGAGCCTCCTGTACAGAATGAAGGACTGTGCAACAATGCTATGGAACTCGTTCCCCTTGAACTCGAAGTTCAACTTCAAAACCAAACTCAAAATAACACACAAGTTGCAATAAGACCTAATACAGATGTCTACGTCAACATGCCTCGACAAGAGCAAACTAATATTTCAACAAATCCGGATGCAATTCCTACAATTGATCGAACTGCTTCTGGCTACTTCATGAACTGTGATACGTTTTCCTTGGATCCAAGTGAACCAGAAACAACGCCAGCCCAACAAACACGCAAGCAGCAGATTACGGACTTTCTGAACTTTCTCAAAAAGACTTACCTGGTATCACCTTGGGTAGCACTGGGTAATTACTGGGATACTGTTCTTTCTTTTCTGGCTAGGCTTAGTTATAACTTTTAGTATGCTTATTAATGGACGATACCTTCAACAAAGACCTGCAGCCAAAACAGTAAATCTGATTCTGAAACCACACCAGTCCTCACATCGTGAACAAAGAGACTTATCAGTGAACATTACAGCAGTTCCTATACCGGACGGTATAGTTTGGGACAAGGTTGATTTCGAAATATTCGGACCGACAGAACTTTTAAAAATTTCTCATTTATTTAAAGTGAGTGATATCATTACCTCCAGTACATTTTCTGATGATTGGGACTCTGAAACTGTTAATGATATGTTGTCTGATTTAGAGAAAACTGCCGCATTTCCGAACACTGAAATGTTAGAAGGTACTTCAGACTAAGACACTTTGTACTGTTACCAACATTATGGTCCTCATTTCTTGCACAAATCTATATCACCTAGAAATGTTTTTGATTACCACCAGTGGGAACATTGCCCTACACCACCAAAAGGTAGTTCGCATACATTTGCACAGAAGTTTTCATATTTTTCAGGGTTTAACACCACTGACCCGACCTCGTATTATTACAAGGTTGCACCGACATCAGCACTGAAAATTATGCTGACAAACACCAAACAGATATACTCTGCTTCCTTTAATACCCAATTGTCTGAACAGGGTTTTGACCTATGGAAGGACACAATAGACTTAAAATCAGTCTGGGGTTCTAGAGACTGGCAAGTCCAGGGAACAGAGGCGCTATTTAGAGCGTGCCTCATTCCACAGCAGATGACATTTTACAGTACAATAGATCAGACCCTAATTGGAAGAAATGGGTGGTTTGGCCCTTAGTCACGAACACATGTCAAAAAAGAATCTGGGGTATAACAGAAGGGTTCAGTATCCATAGGCCAGACCCACGCTATGTACAAAGAGAACACCCTGGGGTAGTGACATCCTACAATGTTGGGAAGTTGTGCCTTGACTGGCTAGAGACCTCAACACTCACAGAAGTGAAACAACACTTCTCCTTACTCACACAAGATATGGATCTTAGGGATTTTTTATTAGGTCCCAGGAAACCCCGTCAGAAACGTTTCATATATGCTGGCATTTATGCTGCCTTCAATGAAAATTGGAAAATATCCCAACAAGAGGCCGCAGAGAGAATACGGGAAATAGACCGTATTAACTTATAGAAGGCATTAGCTGTAGTGGATAACGGGTTAACAACTTTGACCTCCAGGATCTATTCCTTAAGCAACATTGTATCTTCTGCAATAGACATACTGGAACAAGATTTGGCCATATTACAACACGGGCAATCTTAGTTACGTTCTATTATGTTGTTAAGCTGGACACTGCAATCTTTGCGTGAAGGCTATGTGCCTTGGCGTTTTATCAACAGTGCATCTCTGTTTTCTGAATACAATCTAACAGATAACCAGGTAGAAATGGCACAAAGGGGAGCAAAATATACAATGCTGCGTATTGAAAAACTGGATAGATTACCATTTACGGTAGCGGAATCACCATCCACAGAATGGCTAATTCATGGCCACATCACTCTACCGGTCACGACTTTTCAGTTCAGTATTGACTTGAACAAAAACAGGCAGGCAAATATGAAAAATTGGGTAAGGAATACATTAAGGAATCTTGGGAATTACCGTACAGATTTCGATGCCGGAGTGGGGATCGAGAAGTGTTTCTAAGCGGTACAAACTGCAAGAACGCTTTGAGTGGTTCTGCCACGATATTTTACTACACGGAGCTTGTAAACGGTTCAGTAGCGAACTTGTCCTGCCACCTGCAAGGGACTCCAGCAGCCGTGATTACACCGGTATTCAAGCTGCTCCCGAATGGGAGTTACTTGATGCTGAATGATCAAGGTTGTTGTGGGATGCTTCCCGGGATTGCCTATCTGGTCACGGTGAACTCCAGGGTTACTTGCTGAATGCAAGTATTGTTTCCCCCAACAAGTACAGTCAGGGAGGCGCCACTATGGCCTTCGCTAAGTGTTTCTTTTATACAGTTTGATACTTTGAGCAGAATGAAAGCCATGCTTTTACAGCAAACTGTGCCCTTAACCTCCGCCCGGGAGACCCTTGACATTCAGTTCGCAAGGACTTCGGCTGAGATACAGGCACTCCTACGTACAAAGTGCCCCTTTCATTTCGCAGAAATGGTGTGTCGTATCTTTAATATGTCTGATACAAGTGGTATTGTACACCTATTTAAGACCATAGGGTCAGGATTTCTAAGCACCTTTCAGACAATCCTCGGAATTATTCCAAATTTTATACACTCCGTATTGGGAAGCGTTTTTGGAGGTCTTTCGCTGATCTTGCTCTCAATAGCAGGTATCCTAATTGTCATTTTTTTGCTACGCAATGGAAGGCCCAATCACCAATGAGATGGCAAAAGCACTCCTGGAGCGCAAATATCGTGAGCGCATGGTACAACATCTGGGCACACCTCGCCTACGGGAACTGAGCGCCTCTTGGTTCCTATCGTTTAGACCAGTCTGGATGGACTGCATCTTACCTGTTCTTCGATGCCTGTTCTGCGGAGAAGAATGCGTGTTGGATCTCTGTCTGACACTTGCATCGGACACGCCTACGGACTTGAATACCAGGCTGGAACCCGTGAGGTCCCATGCTCGGCAATGTCCCCAGGGTATTCCTATACTGATGGCTGCATTCCTCGAGAACTCGTAGGTGCCTTTTACTACAACTGGGTTAAGCATCAGCTCTTCCACTAGCACTCAGGTATCGACTACAGCACCAGCTGCCTCTGCACCAGCTATTGGCAGTTCTGAAAATCATCTGTGCTCCATTGACGTACTCTGCGAGGTGTTACAGGGACCGTCCTCTGCAGCGGCAAGCAACGATGTTGCGTCTCCCAGCCAGGACACAATCTATAATTGGCTCATCGTGTGCTGGGAAAGAATTCGGAATTTTTCCTTATTGATTTCAAGCCTCAACTACATTTGGAACACTTCCTAAAATTGACACTTTCACTGGAAAAGCATGGCCTTCTAACGCTTGTAGTGGTTCGGCTTCCATAAACGAACTCAACTAGGACTTTGGCTTAAAGTGACATTTCCAATACTAGCTTTCGAAAATACTTTTTCTCCCCCCCCCCCCCGATTAGACTGTTTTTAAATGGTTTTAATGACAATATTTTATGAAGCTCACTGATGGTTTTATGCGCTGCTACCTAGTAAAACCAGTAGTTCGCCAGCATTTTTATCATTGTTGACTGTTCGGAAGAGGAGTGGGTGTTATGTTTTATATAGGTACCCTAATATAGGCCCGGGTAATATCATACACCTTCACCTACATTATCTCCCTTATACTACACAGTAACGAGCCTTTAGGATTGAACCTTTACCTAGTTCTAGTCCTGGACGCAGAAGGAGGGTTTTTCCTGAACAATAGCGTCCTATAACTTCATCAATGGACTCATACAGTATGAATGAATATTCATGAGGGTTCTTGGAAACCAGGCAGGGCCTACACCACCTGCATAATATCTACGTACAAGGTTCATCCCATACGTCCTCCTCAAATCCAATGGCTAATACAAGAAACAAGGGACACAGAAACCCTAGATACTTTTTGTATAAATACAGCACCTCTTGCTAGGATTAGCGGAGGGAACCGAGACTTCCAGGCCGACACACTGACCAGAGACACTGAGGCTCCTGCATGCAGACGCTCCAGTTGACAGTGGTCTAACACATCCCTCGCGGGCTGTCCAACTCGAGACCAGGACGGGGTCCCACACTCTCTCACTTCAGGTAATGGGGTTAGACTAAATCCTAGAGGGATTCTCGGCTTCACACCTACTCACATGCTAGGTACACTTAGGTACATCTAGATAGGCATCGTAGGAGTACGCGCACTTTTATCATGCATTTTATATTCATGTATGTATCCATGATTATTGCAAGATGGTAGAACTGTACTATCCTTTTATTTTCACTGTACTGCTAATCATATATATCTGCTACTGTCTAACGGTTGTTGCAGCACATCCATTTTACACTAGAACAACTGTGCAATAAATTCTTATTGTAACACGCCCGACTGCTTCTTCTGTGTAACTCTCTGAGACCGAATAAGTGAGCACGAGTGACTAGGCGAAAAGTAGTACATTGTTTCCACGATCTTGGGGGATCAGGGTTGTCATGTTCTGAGGTTGCCAGAAACTATTCTCTCCCCGATAAGAGGAGATTCTAGTGGCACTGTGAGCTAGCTAAAACAGAAAGGCTAACATTCTCGGTGGGGGTGCTCAGAGCCAGTCTGCCACCAATCCTACAGATTATGTTATCCGAACGCGCAGATCCTGTATGGGTAATATAAGAACTACACGACAGGACATACATGAAGATTGCGACTTCTGTGTTCAGCAATGTACAACTTTGCCTCCCAGTACTGCATCACCTTTAGGTGCATGAGGGTGCACTTATAACAGGACTTGGAGTCGTGTCCTGAGCCCAAACACCAAAGATGCACCTCATGTGGGTCCAGACTGACATCCGATCCTGCAGTCAGAGCATGGCTTGAAGCCCATCATTTATAAGGGGACATCGTTCCTTAGCACACTGTGAAACGTTTTGGAAGTCATTAGAAAACCAACAATCGGGAGCAGAGTGCTGGATGTTCACCAGAAGACCCAGAAAGGAACAGACGTCAGCTGGCAGGGATGATGCTTATATGCAGCTCCGCTCTGTCACTTCCGTGGAGGCGTGGAGCCAATGAGGAGCTGCACAATGCCACCTAGCTGCGCACAGAAACACTGCTATGAAGAAAAAAATAATAAATCACTAGATTTAGTCCCCTACCGGAGGTTATTCTAATGTGAGGAATCTGCAATTCGAAGTATCCATCAGAACTCAAACAGTAAATGTCGAACTCTAGGTCAAACAGTCTTTGAAAAATGTCAATTGAGGGAGGCTTGAGCTGCTTAATAACATTTTTATCATATATTAGTACACAGACTATGGGGTTCAGTTTGGGATTGTACGGTGATGTGGTTAAGGTTATTCTGCCAGCGTGGCATGTTGTTCCAAATTAATACGAAATGTTAACAGCAACTTCTTAGGCATTTGTGAACTTCTTAAGTAAAGTGCTTTCATATCAATTCCAAGGACTGCATCCACACTGCCCATTTTTTCCTTAAGTGGTTCTATGATGAGATACCTCCATTAGCTAGAGCAGTCGTTTGAAATGTCGATATTTGGATAGAGGGAAAACTGTCTGGGATGCAAGAATCAGTGATTAGCATAGCTACCTTTGTCCTCTGAGGAACCACACTCCCTTTTATGTTGCTCTTAAAGCTCAGCTGCAAACCAAACAAATATTGTTGGGGGATCTTATTAAAAAAAAGTGAGTGCTGTTCACCCAGAAAATAGAGTCACCGGGGAGAAAAATTCAATTAAACGAATCATCAGGAAGACGGTAGCACTCTCAAGAAAAGTTCTATAGGAGGCAGAATCCTATTAAAAAAGACTTCAGTTCCTACAAAGTCTGTGTTGCAGCATCCACTATCTTCATCTAACAGTTTCGGAAGGCATTTGGTAATAGTGCACCATAGAAGCTAAAGTGGCTTAAGCGGATGTCCTGCATCGTTCAGCAGTTCCCCAGCAGCAGAAATAGCATAAACCGTGAGTTTCAGACATCCAGCCTCAACGTGTGATGTGGTACCCAGAGACTCTTACAACCTCCCTGTTCTATCATGAAAATCCTCACTTGAGCATCCTTTGCTCCAAAGAATCTTTTCTCTTACAAAAGTGGAGCTCCTTTACCCGAATTATGCACAAAACATTCTTGGAGGAGCTTCATTTCCACCCCCTTCGGGCTCACTTGCACAATAAATGGCAAACAAAACTCAGAAAATAATATTCTGAGATGGTACGTTTGTGCACGGCTCGACCTTTTTTGGCGCCCACATAGCCAACAAAGAGCTGGTCATCCACCCGGAACTGTTGTGTGCGCTTCAGATAGAACGAGAGCGCACGTTTTGGGTCCAGACGGTGGAGCCTCTCTTCCTCTTTTGAAGGATGCGGAGGCGGAAAGAAGGTGGGCAAAGTGATGGTCTGCCCGATGTGGAAGGGCGTGACAACCTTTGGCAAGAACGAAGGACGGGTCCTTAAAACCACCTTGTCCGGATCAACAGAAAGGAAAGGAGGTTTAGAAGAAAGAGCCTGGAGCTCACTCACTCTTCTGGCAGAGGTGATAGCTACCAGGAAAGCCGTCTTGAGAGTAAGAAGACGTAAAGGACAGTTATGAAGGGGCTCAAAAGGAGCGCACATCAGATAGGTCAAGACAAGATTTAAGTCCCATTGAGGTATTATGAAAGGCACGGGAGGAAACGTGTGTGTAATGCCTTTGAGGAAACGGTTAACAACCGGGGACTTAAAGAGAGAAGGCTGATCTGGAAGCCGGAGAAAGGCGGAGATGGCCGAAAGATAACCTTTGACAGTGCCCAGAGCAGAGCCCTGCTGGGCCAAGGATAGTAGGAACAGAAGGACCTCAGAAAGAGGGGCAGAAAGGGGATCCACAGACTTAGCTGTGCACCATGCCACAAATTTGTTCCACCTGCAGGCGTATACCGATTTAGTGGAGGGACGCCTGGCTGCCAGACTGACATCACAGACTTCAGGAGGCAAGTCAAATGGAATCAGCTGTCGCCGCTCAATCTCCACGCATGGAGGTGGAGGCTGGACAGGTTCGGGTGGAGGACCGTCCCCTGTTGCTGCGACAGAAGATCCTCCCGAAGAGGCAGTCGGATCGGGGGATCGATCGCCATGTTGAGTAGCTCGGGATACCAGTATCTTCGTGCCCAATCCGGAGCCACAAGGATGACTTGGGCCCGGTCGCGCCGAATCTTCTTCAGCACTGTGGGCAGAAGTGGTATAGGCGGAAAGACGTACAACAGACCGCAGCTCCATTCGCGACGAAAAGCGTCGCCGAGCGAGTGCCGCCTTGGAAATTCCAACGCGCAGAACTGATGACATTGCGCGTTCTCTTCGGTGGCGAATAGATCGAACCAAGGCTCTCCCCACTGCAGAAAGAGACCTTCCGCCACATCCAAGTTCAGACGCCATTCGTGATCCATCAAGCACCGGCGGCTGAGTTTGTCTGCCCTGGCGTTCAGAGAACCTGCCAGGTGTTGAACCACCAAGATAATACCTTGATGTTCCAGCCATGTCCAGAGGCGCAGAGCCTCCTGACATAGGGTCCACGACCCCACCCCGCCATGTTTGTTGCAATACCACATGGCGGTGGTGTTGTCCGTGAACACCTGCACTACACTTCCCCGGACAGAGGGAAGGAATGCCTTCAGTGAAAGTCGGATCGCCCGCAGCTCCAAAAGATTGATATGGAGCCGGGACTCCGCCGGAGACCAGAGGCCTCTGATCTCCGCCTCTTCCAGGTGGCCGCCACATCCCAGGAGGGACGCATCCGTCACCACTGTGTGCTCCGGTTGGGGAAGGGAGAGGGATCTGCCATTGACCCAATCGCGATTCGTGAGCCACCACTGCAATTGTCGTGCAGTGCCCTCCGAGATCTGGATAAGATTGGACAGGTTGCCCTGATGCTGCGCCCACTGGAACTTCAGGTCCCACTGCAGAGCCTGCATATGCCACCTGGCATGTTGCACTAGCAGAATGCAGGAGGCCATCAGGCCCAGGAGCCGGAGGGTCATCCTGACTGAAACCCGGGATAGAGGCTGAAAGATGGGAATCATAGCCTGAATATCCCGGACTCGCCGCTCGGGAGGATAAACCCGAAACCGCGTCGAATCCAGAACCCCTCCGATGAAGGGGAGCTTCTGAGAAGGACTCGGGTGCGACTTTGGCACGTTGATGGAGAACCCCAGCAACTGCAGGAGGTCGGCCATAGTCTGAAGGTGGGTGACGACTGCCTGGGGCGAGCCCGCCTTCAACAACCAGTCGTCGAGGTAGGGGAAGACTGACACCCCTGACCTGCGCAGATGAGCTGCGACCACCGCCATCACTTTCGTGAACACCAGAGGGGCGCTTGTAAGGCCGAAGGGGAGCACAGTAAACTGAAAATGCTCCTGGCCTACCCTGAACCGCAGGTAACGCCGGTGGACTGGCAGGACGGGAATGTGAAAATATGCGTCCTGCAAGTCCAACGCTACCATCCAGTCTCCAGGGTCGAGGGCAGCCAAGACCCGAGCCAGAGTCAACATCTTGAACTTCTCCTTCCGGAGGAAGCGATTGACGTTCCGGAGGTCCAAGATGGGGCGCAAGCCCCCCTTGTCCTTTTTGGGGACCAGAAATTAGTGGGAATAACATCCATGTCCTACTTCTGGCCCAGGAACGCGCTCGATGGCCCCCTTGGCCAAGAGGGCCGTGACTTCCTGTTGGAGAAGCGCTAAGTGATCCCCCGACATGCGGTGGAACTGAGGTGGCATGGATGGGGGGGGCAGACTCGAAGGGGAGGGAATAGCCCCTTCGGATGATTTGTAGCACCCAGCTGTCCGAAGTGACAGAGCGCCAGTGGGGGAGGTGATGTTGAATCCTGCCGCCCACCGGCGTGGGGTGCACCCCAAAGCGCGGACTAGGAAGGCTTTGAGGCGGATGCTGCGGGAGCGGAGGTGGGCTGACCCGCACGCTGGCCCCCTGTGCCGCCACGGCGGGCACCGCGCCCGCGGCCACGCTGAGGCTGGTTCTGCGCAGGCCTTTGGAACGGACGTGTAGAGGCGCCCCTGCCGCGGCCACGAAAGGAACCAAAAGTAGACATGGCTGGGCGGGAGGTGGAGAGACCCAAGGACTTGGCTGTAGCCCGAGAGTCCTTAAAACGCTCCAGCGCACTGTCTGCCTTATCGCCAAAAAGGCGAGTACCATCAAAAGGCATGTCCATGAGGAAACTCTGGACATCCCCCCGAAAACCCCGTGGACCGCAGCCAGGCATGTCGCCGCAAGGCCACTGTGGTGGAGATGGCTCTTCCCAAAGAGTCCGCGGTGTCCAACCCACACCGAATGGCGAACTTCGCGGCATCCTTCCCCTCTGCAACAGCTTGGGAAAGCACAGCCCGAACCTCTCCGGGGCACTGGGGCAGAGTTTGCACCACTGTGTCCCACACAGCATGAGAATAGCGGCCCAAGAGGCATGTGGTGTTGACCGACCACAGCCCCAGGCTGGCAGAGGAAAACAACTTTTTGCCAAGCTGCTCCAGCTTTTTTGATTCCTTATCCGGCGGAGCGGTAGGGAATGCTGTTTGGGAAGTGGAAGCCTGAATGACCAGGCTCTCCGGTGTCGGATGAGTTGTCAGAAAGGTAGGGTCACCCGGTGCCGGACGGTGACGTCTGGCCACATTTTTATCCACAGGGACCCCTGTGGCTGGCCTAGACCAGGTACCCATCAAAACATCCGTCAAGGCCTCATTGAATGGAAGCAGAGGTTCCACAGAACCTGCTGTAGGCTGAAGCACCTCAGTAAGGAGGTTAGTTTGGAGGGCAACAGTAGGCAATTCAAGGCCGAGAGTCTCAGCTGCTCTACGGAGCACCACAGTGTTGGTGGCGCCCTCCTCCATGAGAGTGGGAGGAGACACAAACCCAGGCTCAGAGGAGAGGTCAAGGCCACTGGCATCCTCTGAGTCTTCTGCCCACTCCTGCTCGGACTCACACTGCCATGCAAGAGAGTCCTCTGACCCCTCCCAGTCCTCCTCTTCCCCAACAGCCCGAGGCACAGGCTGCAACGGCGAGGGAGGCACAGGGGAAAAGAAATGCTCCACCGGCGCCGGGAACGGCGCCGCTCTGGCTCCAAGGCCCAATCCGGGTTCCAAGCTGGAAACGCGGGCAAGGGCGGAGGTGGGCCGAACGGCACCCAGGGCGGCGCCGGGAAGGGAGCCGCAGGGGGCGCCGGGGCTGGAGCCGCTGGCGGAGGACCCTGCGGTGCCGGGGTCGGAGCCGCCGGCGAAGGACCTTGCGGCGCCGGGGCTGGAGCCGCTGGCGGAGGACCTTGGGGCGCCGGAGCCGCCGGCGGCAACCAGGGGCCCCCAAAAGGGATTGCGGGGCCCGAAGGCGCACCGGCGGGAGCCCTAGGCCCGAAAAGGCGGTCCATGGCAGCAAGAAACTCTTGCACCTGGGCCGGAGTCGCCGACGGACCCGGGTTTGGCGGGTAGGCCGCGGGACTGACAGGCTCCAACGGAGCCGCGGGGGAAAGACCCCGGATCCCCTCGTCCGCGTCAGAACACCGATGAGGGGAGGTCGGAGAGCGTACGCGCTTCTTCGACTTCTTTTTATGACGTCGCTTACCGGAATCCGAGGGAGACGACTTGGACCCCGAGGAGCGATGATGGCGACTCCGCGGTCGGCTCCTCGAGCGACCCCTGGACCTGGAACGGCGCGGAGACAACTGTCGGGCCTCCAGCAGCTTTCGGGACCGCTCCCGCAAAGGCTTCGGAGCCATGGCCAGACAGTCGGAACATGACCGGGAGTCATGGTCGCGCTCTAGACAGTAGAGACAGACGCCATGGGGGTCGGCCACCGACATCGTACGGCGGCAGGCTCCGCAGGTTTTAAAACCAGGCATCCCTACGTGGCACCAGGAGTCAAATATAGAAATTAGAGACAAAAGTCCCAAAAAACAACTAGTCAAAAAGTGACTAAGGTACGTGCTCAAACCGGATCTGCGCTTGCTGGCGCGGAAAAAGAAAGAACTGACGTCAGCGCGCATGGGTGGCGCTTAAGTAGTCTCCGTGACGTCATCTCGGCGCTTACGACGCCAGCGACGATTGCGGAGCCGCACAACGCCACCTACCGACGTGCAGGGGTACTGCTGACGAAAAACTTTCCGGATCCAGTCTGACGCCTGGGGATATTCTAAGGTAAGGAATCTATCACTAACGTGTCTTTCAGATTACTTTGTTACCCATTTGCTTGCTTCTCTACTTATTCTTGTGGTTGTCACACCACCAGAGTGTAGCCTCTTTATGAACCTTTTGACTGGCTGTATCCTTCTCCAACTCACATTTAGGGAACGACTTTCTTTTTTAGCACTCTATGAGAGAGCATGTATTCTCTAGCCCTCTCCCCCTTGTGTGCGGCTCCCCCCTTCAAATACCTCCCTGTCCTTCGCACTGTGCTGCTCCCCACACCTACCACCTAGGCGGTAAAAGCTATAAGAATATCTTTGCTGGGTTGCTGGGGTTGGGCTGATTAGCTGTCTTCAAGGGTAGTTTTTGTTTATTCTCCTGCATTCCATACATTGCATACATTGCATTACAGCATAAGCTTAGGCACACAAAGGCTTTTTATTGAGCTTAGGAAAGGGCAGTCTACTGCACTCACTCAGCTTGTTTCTAAATTATTTAGCAGGACACTTTTCCTAAAGGCCCATAAATCTGCTCCCTTGGCTACTCCAGAGGAGCAAATGGATGAATACTGTGGAAAGTAAATTAGGCCTTGGCAAGCATTCCCCTTTACATTCGGACACGTTAATCTTACTTTTAAATTCTGCTCAGTTTCCTGTTTGAAAAGTATTTGAAAAAGAAAACTTGCCATTTACAAAAATTGAAAATACTGAATTCAATGTACGGTTTTGAAGATAGATAAGATAGAGTGGCTTTTCCTCTGGTATTGGGAAAGGTTTTGTTTCCTTTTCCACAAACATTTTTACTTTACAAACATTGGCAAAGCCTACCACTTCGCTTATAAAGGTGAGACCTATTGCCTTTGCCAATGCTTGTTTCATTTCAGTTGCCTGAAGAGCCTTCAGAGATTTAACCACCCTGCTAGCTCTTGCTTGAGGCACTAACCAGGTCCATTCAGCTTTTGTAGATCTGAAAGAAAGATAACTGAGGGGACAAGGTAGATTGTTACCAGCCACTTAGCATAAGTGGGAGGGAGGAATACCAGAAACTTTAGGTAGTAGTGGTAAACAACTATCAAGATGTTACTCAAGTGGGTAGGGAAACTGGCAGATTGTGAGAGTTGCAAGTTTGGTCGCTGCCTTAGTTCAGACTTTCATGTCACCTAGCCAGGAAGTCCATTTTAATGACCAGCTAAAGTCCAAAGCTCATTAAAATACAACACAGTTTCTACAATTTGTATTTTTACATTGAAAAAGCACAATTTGGCTCTGAATTATGCAATTTGTTAACGTTTGGAGTGTACCTCGTGGGCTGCAAAGAAAGGTGATTTTTCTAGAGTGCTGCGGATCTCCTTCAACCGGTCCAGATAAGACACCTGAAAGATTTCAGATAGGAGGAAAAAATACACCTTTAGACACAAAAGAGGCAAACACTAAATACTACCATTTAAAATCATCAGAACAATGATCAGGGTAGGAACCACCTAATGCAGATCTTAACTACAGACATGTTGCAATAAAGATTACCAAGACCTCACAAAGCCCAATTGCTTAATATTTGTCTTGCAAGATAAGGGGGAACAAAAGATGTTAAAGCATAAATCATACTGTGGTTGGGATAGTGCAGCACCCATCAAACTATGGGTGCAATTCGAGTGCACGTTGTTTACAACTGCATTTATTCTTTGGGATGCACAGCGTGTGCTACTACCTACTTATACGGTACTTGAGATTTTACAAAAACACTTAATCATATCTTCATAATGCACCAATATAGATTTTAGCACCTCTAATTCATGCGGAGCACACATATATTTGTTATCGTCAACAGTTCAGCTATTGGTGAGAAAAATGTATGTTGTTAAATTCACAGGTTAAAATGTATTTTTTAAGATCTACAGGCTTCAATGTATTCACTTTAACTTATTGGTTTTTAAAATTTTGTTTATGTGGTTGAAGGCCTGTCGGGCCTGTGGCAAAGTTTAAATTTGGGGTTTAGGAGTCACGAAAGAGTCGAAAGACATTTTTATACACGCACCAAAACAAAGAAATAGAATTGATCAAACAGATCACAACTAATGTGTATTAAAAGCTGCACATTTTCACTGACATTCGAACAATATTGAAACCATTTATAGCTTCAATGAACGAGTTACTTACCTTCGGTAACGAGGTATCTGGTAGAGACACAGTCTAGCCGCTGATTCCTTAACTCAGAATATCCCCAGGCGTCAGACTGGATCCGGAAAACTTTTTCCCCAGCAGTACCTCTGCACGCCGGGGGGCGGAGTCGCCTGGCTCCGTCCTGACGTCGTCCACGGAAGTGACGACAATGGAGCCATATAAGACCCCCTCGGCGTGCTGACGTCAGTTTTCTGCAGTGAAACATTTCCGCACCACAACGCGGAGCCACTACAAAAACTGTGAGTGTATAGGAACAGTGTGCCAAAAAGGAAACAAAAAAAGAAACAAAAACCTTTGAAACAACAATGATAAGAAACCATCCCATGTTGAAAAGCACTAAACACTTGGAGGGACCGAAGGAAGCGAACAAGCACCCGCTCTAATAAAAAATCCCACCAAGCAAAGAACCGTGCCCCCCCCCTAAAGAGGCAACGGCAGTGGAAATGAATGACATGACAATCAAAGGACAGAAAGCAGCCACTGGATGGAACTGTACGACAGAGTCTGTGAGCAAGGAAGTAAACAACCACATAGAAGTGGTACCACACCCCCACAATGACCTATGCACTGTGCATAGTCCAATAGAAGCTCAACCCAAGCGTCTGCAGCAGAGACACGGAGACCCCAAAAACAGGGGGAGACAGACGAGGGAGGAGGGAGTTAGAAAACATGATAAACTCCATGTCGGAAGAACCCGGATGGAGTACACATAATTTAGACACCCAAAAGAGAAGGGTGGTAGGCTAACGTGCCTAAAGCAGAAAGACACACCCTGCCCCAGAGATGGGTGAACTAGAGCACCCCTTAGGAAGAGTATGGCCTCTTGAAGAGGCAAGGTGGTATAACCCCACCTGGAAAGGTCCTTGCAGAACGGGGAGGATGGGCGGGCGTTAAGGAATCTGCGGCTAGACTGTGTCTCTATCAGATACATCGTTACCTAAGGTAAGTAACTCGTTCATCTGATAGAGACATCTAGCCGCAGATTCCTTAACTTAGAATAGATACCATAGCTATACCCCATTGGAGGAGGGCCTGCGACTGAACCCCACCACGGTCCCGAAGGAAGTAGACCGTCAAAAACATTGACTGACACAAGGTGGAGGCCACAATGCCAGCGTAGCCGATACCAGACCCATAAGGCTCAACATTACCAGCATAGCTGACACCAAACCCTGAAGGTCAGGGCGGAGCATGAGCAAGGGAAGCAAGGTACCACAGTCTAGTAGAGGACAACACAAGGCCACTGTCGGCCAGACAGGAACGAAAACGAAGTCATAGGACCAGAAAGGCAGTGCACCATGACAGAAAGCCACAGATTTCCACGAAAGAGGGAAACTGAGTATAGGACCCCAGGGTCCGAAGAGACAAAGGTTCAGCGAAGGGATGGCAACAGATGGCATGTCAGGGCAGAGGGCATCATGCCGGAACACACAACTATGACTACCAGGAGGTGCATAGATGAACACACGAAAACAGGTAGGGTGTAACTTGAGAACCACTCCACACAATGGAGAGCTGAATCAAGCGTAACAACAACATGTGCAAGCCGAACATGCCCAAGACTAGCTCCCCAGAGGGAGAGAGTGGAGAAAAGAGATCGAAACAAATGGGGGACCTGGAACAATCCCCAGGATCCACCGCAGGGAGACTCTGCATGCCTCCCCCCTCGCGTGCAAACACAGCACACCGAAATGCTGGAATAGTCAGGAATGACAACCAAGGGGGTAAACCAGAAGGACGCCCTAAGAGAATGGACAGGCGTCCGAACCACAAAGAGGGCGGCCCAAACCCCTCGATCAGGGAGTGAGACCAACCCCCGCGATACAAGCGGTAATAGTGACTATCACACCAAGAAGAGGAAGAAGTCCGTAACATGCAAACATAGAAAGTCCGAAAAAGGAACAGATGTAGACAGGATGAATTCAGAGAACATCCTTGAGAATCTGTCGAAACTCGTCGCAGCGGCCAGGAAAAGAATACCCAAGCCATGTGCGACACTGCCAGGCCGGGGCTCCTCCAAGGGAGACCAGGAACACAACGCAAAACGGAACAGAGGTCTGGTCAGGTAAAAATGTACCACTCATTGGCCAACCCCCGACAGGGTGTACCCAAGCCTTTTCAACACCAGGGAAGAAGGCCACAGCAAAAAAGCGCAAGCAAGACAATGGTCCAAGGAACCCAACGGGTCCCCTATGAGAATACAAACACATAGGACGGGTCACAAGCGGTGACAGAAAGAACCGACCCGGAGCGGAACGGAGCGCCCACAGGGACGCGTACCCACACCAAAGACCACCAACGGCGCTTAGGGTAGAAAGAAGGTAGAAGGAGAGCCAAAGCAAGGCAGGGGAGACGAGAAAACCCCTCTGGGGTGAGCCGGAAACGGCAGAGCCCCAACAAAACCCCAGAGCCCACTGCATCCACAGACGCCCGAGAATGCCACGGAACAACCGTAGGCAGCGATAGAGAAGCACAAGGAGAGGGCCATGTCATTCTGTGGGACTCAACGAAGGGTACGTACTAGCAGGAAGACAATAGCAAGAGCTCCATGGGAGCCTCCGAAACTTTGACAAGGAAAAGCTACACAATAGCAAACAAATACCCCACATAGGGTACGTCATATCCCCATAAAAGCAAGGGACACCTCTTGAGACAAGCTCATAGGCAGAGGTCAAAAGAAATAGAAACAGCTGGCCCAGCTGCAGTAAAGTAAGGGAAAAAACCTCTGGCTGAACAGCCATACAATCGTCGTGGGACAACTTCTTGGACCCAAAGACAGAAACAGAAAAACAGTGACAACACCGTCACACGAAACCACAGATCCACCATAGTGGACTAAAGCCTAGGAAGTCAACGAAATCCTGCAAAGAGACGCTGTACTGCCGATTCAGCATGGTCGTCAAACAAATGGGCCCCATCAAAAGGCAGATCTCTGAGTCGTTCCCGAATATTGTCGGGGAAACTGCCGTCGCGTAGCCAAGCATGTCGACGCAGGGCAACTGAGCTGGCCATAGCACGACCCACTGAGTCAATGGTATCCATGGCCGACCGGATGGTAAACTGCGCCATGTCGCGGCCATCCTGAACCAGCTGGAGCAGGTCAGCCCGAGGGCCCTCCGGCAAGGAGGGAAGGAGTAGCTCAGCAGTGTCCCAAAGGGCAGAAGTAGCCCGAGCAAACACGCAGATCGTGTTGAGGGAACGAAGGCCGGAACTGGTGGACGCAAAAACATTGCGGCCACACGACTCCAACCACCTAGACTCCTGAGTAGGAGGGAGCAACTGTGGAGGAGAGGAAGGATGGGCAGCCTGGACTACCAGTCCATGAGCCCTAGGATGAAGGGACAAACAGGCAGGGTCATCCGGAGCCAGTCGGTGGCGATGCGCCACGGCACGAGCCACGGGGTCACCAGACGAGGGTCTGGCCCAAGCCCCCAGAAGGACATCATATAATGACCTGCCAAAAGGCAAAAGAGGCTCCACATCCACCTAGGCCTGGTGTAGAAGATCCAACAAGGGATCCGAAGGCAAGGAGACAGAGGGCTGCTGCATGCGTAACATACGGGTAGCCCTACCAACTGCCCGCGCAAACTCAACGCTGGTCTCCGTGGCCACTCGAGGTGGAGATAGCAAGTCATCCGTTGGGGATGGCTGCAGGCTAATCCGTCCGCCCAACGACAGCGGATCTGCAGAGAAATGAACTGGCCAGTGCCCCATGGGATTCTGCTCCGTGGCGCATGGGAACACCTGTGTGGGCGGGGAGCCCACTGGGGTCACGTCCTCCAACAGAGGGACAACCGGGGACCAAACCGGCGTCGGAACGGCGTCGGCTCGGCGCCGATGGCCTCCGAAGAGGGCTCAACCACCCGGTGTCGGACCGGCGTCGACTCGGCCTCCACCAAGGCCGGAGCCGGCGTGGAGGAACGAAGCCGACTCTGAGACTAACTCCGCGCTGCAGCCGTATCCTGCAACGACGCAGGGAGCCCCGCAGGACTGTGCGAAGACGCGTCAGGAGGGCTAGACGTCCGAGAGGGATGCCCATCCGGGCCGTGCCCAGACATCGCAGCGACTCCGGAACCGGAGTCAAGGCACTCGGTTGGCGCCGAGGGCGAACCCGCCGGCGAGCCCCCTACCCGAGTCCCTACCCCCAGTGTGGGGCCCGAAGGCGCGCATGGGAGAGCCATGGGAGGCGCGCATTGGGTGACCCAAAGATGGCCTGGAGAGCCCTAGAATAGGCTCCCATCTGGGTCCGAGTCGCCCCAACACCAGGAAACGGTGGATAGGCGGGGGTGGACATCTCGTCCGGTGAAGACTGGGAACGGCAGCCCCCAGTGTCACGCTTGTGCGAGGTCGACGACCTCCGTGACTTCCTCCGGTGCTTACCTGAGGCAGGCGAACGACGTCCACGGGAACGACTCCGGGATCTGTCCCGAGGAGAGACCTCAGCGTGGGAAGAAGAGCTGCGCCTTTTGGAGCCCTCCACTGGAGACGGCAGCCGGCACCGCGAGGACTCCGACCGGGACATCCGGGCAGACAACAGTTTCATCCGTCGTTCCCGCAGGGACTTTGGCTTCAGCTGCCGGCAGGCGTCGCACTCGGCGGAGTCGTGGTGCTCGCCCAAGCACCACATACAGATCTCGTGTGGATCCGTCGCCGACATCTGCCGCGAGCAGGATGCACACGATTTGAAGCCCGCAGGCATCGGCACACTGTTCCAGACGCGAAAGGCGTCGCAAAGGCCCGAAAACAGGCCAGAGGAACCGCTAAACTCCGGATCCGCGTTAGGACGCGGAAAAGAAGAAAACTGACGTCAGCACGCCGAGGGGGTCTTATGTGGCTCCATTGATGTCACTTCCGTGGACGACGTCAGGTGGGTCTGTGATCGACATCCCCCGCCCCCCGGCGTGCAGAGGTACTGCTGGGGAAAAAGTTTTCGGATCCAGTCTGACGCCTGGGGATATTCTAAGTTAAGGAATCTGCGGCTAGATGTCTCTATCAGATTTAAAATTTAGGAAACCATCCTGATATGACCTGCACCAGGGGAAATGTATAGGTTCCCCTGATTAGAATACTCAAGACGGACACTGAACTTAGTTAATAGGCAGCGAGATATTTATTTTAGACGTACAGCTTAGAGTATTCGAGGAAATTATTAGTGTCTGGGAGGCTGCTTACTTGTATTCATGAATACAGGCTGGTGAACAGGTGTTTATATGAATGTCTATTCAATTTAATATCAACTATTGATGCTTGCTTGCACCGGTATTGTATTTTTGTTAATATTTAATTCTTGTAGTATAGCTTTACTGAAGTTCTTCAAGCACTGCATACACATTTTTTCTGTATTCCTTCCACGCTAGAGATTGACAGAACTCAAATAAACCTGTTTTACATGAGCTAAATGTAGGCATAGACCTTCCCCTCAGCTAAGTTCTTCCTATGTGAAAAGGGATAATGTCTATTTATCCTCAAACTGGCAGCGAAAGTGAGACATCACCTCTCCAACAAGTTTCACCCACCGCGCCACATACTTTTTTTTTTTTATTATTAATCCATGATAGTCACAATACATTACATTTATATAATCAATGGTATAAAAATAAACATCAGCTACATTATCAATAAACATCCAAATGCTCTGGGTAAAAACAGAAATAGTGGTTAACGAGTTCATCCCTTACAGTACATACGATATTATTTAAGCTCTAAAGTGCAAGGTGCAACATACAAAATATATAACAGTTCATTAAAGTGCGAATGCTCAAATCTGCCAGACGACACATCACTCATCCATATAAGAAAGCACCGGCCCCCAAATTTCCCTACCTAATTTCCTCTTTCGAACCCCTTTTAATGCATATAAACTGTATTCTAAATTAAAAATGGTAAAAAATCTAGCCCTCCATAGTTC
This sequence comes from Calotriton arnoldi, assembly GCA_963921515.1. NCBI lineage: Eukaryota > Metazoa > Chordata > Amphibia > Caudata > Salamandridae > Calotriton > Calotriton arnoldi. Next base: position 899,145 of record CAWUFW010000707.1, read on the forward strand.
GAATGTCGGGGGATCTTTATGGAGCCACATTGAGGCAACACATAGCCTAGCTATGGCTGTAGCCATAAAGATCAAGTATCGGTACCTATAAGCCAGCTGGTCGGATCCATCACTCTCCACTACCCCCAACAACACATGAATTGAATCTAGTTTTATTGGACCCCCCAGCAATTCCGCTAAGAAATTTTCTAATTGCACCCAGAAGTTACTTAAATATGCACATGAAAAAAAAATGTGCACAATATCCGCATCATCAGTACCACAGCGAAAACACTTGCCGTCGTTTACTCCGCCCCACTCAGCAACCTGGCTGGGGTATAATAGAGGTTAAACACAGTCTTATAGTGTTGTGCACGAAGGTTAGCAGACATCAATAACCTCCCCGCTAATTCAATAGAATATTCCACCGTATACCTTGACACCCAAGCCTATTTTCCCCACTTAATATTATGTCTGTCTACATCGCCACCCTTAGTCTCTAATAACAAATTATATAACGAACCAATGCGCGCATTTTTCCTTACAGCTTCAACTACAGGATTTAAATCAACCTTTTTTTTTTTTTTTGCAGAGTTTTATATAGCGCGAACTTGACCCGAATCGGGTATCAGAGCGCTTTACATAGCACCAGTTACGTTACATGAGGACACACATTCATCGATCGACTTTTGCATAAGTAATCACGGATTTGTAAATATTTAAAAAATTCAGTTCTAGGAAGATAATATTTCCCGACTAGCATCAAAAGACATCAAACCCCCATTAACATATAAATCCCCAATACATTGAATGCCCCTTATCTGCCACCTGTCTACAGTCTTATCCCAGAATATAGGGGGCAAGAGAGTTAGTTGTAGCTGTGAACGGGGTATATTGGGAGACTCTCTCGAATCCGTAACACTTTTGCACCACTTTCCACACCTTGTAGGCAGCATTTAAAACCTTAAACCTGTTTTTTTTGTAATAACTAAGCTCCAGGGTCACAAACAGACGATTTTTTGCATCACTACCCAGCAGCATTTGGTATATAGAGGGAGCTTCGGCAACGCTAGACGGTTCTACCCCCGAAAATAAAATATTCATACGTTGCAACATACACACCAGATAATATAAAGTAAAATCAGGCACTGCCCATCCGCCTTTCTCACGAGGTAGAATCATGCATCGCATAGCTCTTCGAGATTTCCCTTGCGCCCATAGGAACCTAGCACATATTGACTGCAATGCAGTCAGCTGGACACAAGAGATTTCTAATGGAACGGATCTAAAAAAATATAAAACTTTAGGTAAGATTAACATTTTAAGGACGCTGCACCGTCCAACAAGTGAGAGATGTAAACATTCACACCGGTCTAGCTTCTTCCGTACCGAGATTAAAATATTGCCCCAATTGACCACCAATGATTTTAAACATGTCCTTATAATAACCCCTAAGTATGATACCTCACTCAGGACCCGTTGATCGTTAAAGCCATCTTGATTTAAGCACAGTATTTGTGTCTTGGATACATTTAACTTATATCCTGAAGTGGCTCCAAACTCCAGCGCTAGTTGCTCTATCTTGGACATAGCCCCCATAGGGTTTGGAGTTACCACTGCCACATCGTCTGCATATGCAAACACTCGATAGTGCTCTTGTTTCCAAATTACCGACTCTATCCCTGCATTTTGTTCCAACATCATTAAAAAGGGCTTAATATATAAAGAAAACAACAGAGGCGAGCAGGGACACCCCTGTGTTATATATACAGAGTCTGATTCAAGACCCATTATGCAGATTTTAGCTGTTGGGCGTCTATATAAAACTTGAATAGCTGAGATGAAGTTTTGTTTAAAACCTGCCTGTCGTAATACAGCCCATAAAAATTCCCACGCGACCCGGTCGAACGCCTTTTCGGCGTCTAATAAAATCAAGCTGAATTTACTCCCTATAGTGTTAGCTATATCCAACAGGGTTATCACTCTATTGATATGATTAGTCGTGCCCCTCTTAGGTATAAATCCATGTTGTCGACTTGACACCAACGGGGCTATCACGTCAGCCAACCGGGTCGCGAGGATTTTGGCATAAATTTTGCCATCTGCGTTTAATAATGATATAGGCCGATACGAACCCGGCTGATCGGCAGGTTTATCTTTCTTTTTAAAAACTATTATGCTAGCCTAATCCCAAGTCAAAGGGGCAGCTCCTGCTTGCGCCTGGAGAAAAGTGGTAAGCATGTCGGCTTTAAGCTCGTTGAAAAAAGTTTTGTAAATTTCCAATGGAAGTTGGTCAGGCCCTGCTGCTTTGCCGGAAGCTAAACTGTTAATAGCTTCTTCCAACTCTTCCATGGTAATGGGCTCCTCTAATCTTTCTGCATCTAGCAAATCCACTCTTTTGCAGTTGAGACTCTGCAGCAGGGCTTCCCCAACCTGTGTATCAGAGCACTCCTCAGTGCCTCATAGACCTTTAAAATCCCTATATCTGTATCTACCATATTCCCCTTAGCGTCTGCTACTGATCCAATTCTTTGCGCCGCCTCCCTTGATCGCACCCTTTGCGCCAAACAGCGCCCGGTTGCCTCTCCATATTCATAACTTTGGTTCCTGTTGATAGAGTGCTTCCTGGCTATTTCTTTACTCCAGTGCAAGTTTATTTTGGCCTTACACCGGGCTACCTGCGTCTGCAGCTCAGAGATCTCAAGTCCAGCCTGAATCCCCTGCATAAGTTTTACTTCCGCTATTGATAGGCTGCCGCATAATTCCTGTAAAGCTGCTTGCATCTGCTTTTGCTTATGCAGCCCAAGACTCAAAGTCTCCCCTCTAAAACCCGCCTTTAAAGCGTCCCATACAGAACCAATCCGTGCCGTATTGCGATTTATGGCCAAAAATTCCTCAATCCAGACCTTCATATGTGTCAAATATTCACTATCAAGAAGCAGCTTTCTATCAAAAGAAAATATTTGCGGCCTAGTTCCAGTCCTGAGCATACCAAGATTCAGTACTATGGGTCCATGATCCGAGGAGATCCGCGGGTGCACCTGAATATTAGCACGCGAAAGTAAGCGACCGGATAAAAAAAAAAAAAATCTAGTCTTACCAATTTTTGGTGCGGATATGAATAAAAGGTATACCCGGGGTCCGTACCCCTCAATGCTGCCCACGCATCAACCAAACCATGATCCCCAGTAAAGACTGAAGTGCCTTAAAAACTTTAGGTTTCCTCCCACTATACGATTTGCTGTCATCCTGTAGCACCCCTGGCTCAAGATGAATGTTTAAATCACCACACATGATCAACGGAGTGGGCCATAGTGCTAATTCCACATTTAACCCTTCTAATACTGAGGCCTCATCAAAGTTTGAGCCATAAATAGAGCAAATAGTATACTTTGAACTACCAATCATACACTCCGCAATGGCCCACCTCCCTACTTTATCCGCCAACACTCTTCCGGCCCCTTGTATATGGTTTTTTGCCAGTATCGCTACCCCCCGTATAGTAGTGGATTGATCTGTGCATACTAGCACATTAAACCCAAGTTCCGCCAATAATTTTCTTTTGCTCCATGGAATGTGAGTTTCTTGAACACATACCAGGTCTGATTGGAGCAAGCGTAATTCAGCCAAGACCCGTCGTCTCTTGTTATAATTGTTCAACCCGCAAACATTCAGGGAGCAAAGCCGTATGCCACTATTTATACGTCTATCCCCCATCTATTTTCCCCATATATTTAAGCATAAGGACCATATGTCTAAAACCATTGAATTTCTTACTTAATCTTTCTGCACCATCATGGATTATTTTTACTAATGACCCCCCACCGCTGACCCCCCCCCCACCACCCTTCCCAACACGGCTTCAACCAAAGCCGTGACACCCCCCTCCCCCCACCCTTCCCCAAATTAGAGGCTTGGAGACACAAGGCCTCCGAGATGGATGAGCTTCTGCCCCCCCGGAACCTCCTGCCCTACCACCAACACGTAAACCATGCTTTACAAACAAACCCCTATGTGACACAAAAAGCACCAAAAACCATTCACCGCTTAATCTGAAAATTTAGTTCTAATCCAAGTACATCTAACAATTCATTAGTGTAAATAATCTAAAACCCGCACCCCTTTACATTTAAGTTTCTCCCCTTATCCCCTTTACAGAGAATGCCAGTATTCCTTAGCCGCTGTCTCTGCTGTGAAGAACCGCACGTGCTCATTATAAATGACCTTGAGCTTGGCTGGGTTCAGCAGAAAGGCTTGGGCATTTTTATCTCGAAATGGAGTGATGAGCTGACGCAATTGCCATCTCTTTTCAACAGTAAGGGGACAGTAATCAGGGCGCACAAAAAACTATCCCTTTCCCGCTTTTCTTACGATCCGGCCGCGCCAAATCATACACAGCCTCTCTCGCCAAATAGTTGTTAACTGATATCAAAATTGCCCTTGGTCTGCTAGCATTCTGGCCTGATCTATTACGCTGTGTGAAGGGGAACCTGTGCGCTCGCTGGATCTCCCGTTCCCAGTCCCATTGGGTTAACCCAGGAAAAGCCTCAGAAAACAGTTCAATAATAAATTTCCGTGCATCCTGCCCCTCCGCCCCCTCATGAATGTCTAATACACGGAGATTGTTGCGCCGCAGGCGATTCTCCAGGTCAGTGATCTTCCAGAGGGTGTCATCCTTTGCGGTGCGAAGAGCCTCCGTTGTTGCTTTTTGCACGGCGAGCTCATCCTCTAAGTTCGAAATGCGCGTCTCTGCCTCATTAAACCTATCAACAAACTCGGAGCATGTTTTCGCAATCCTCCGCACCGAGTTCTGTAGTTTTCTGTAAGCTCCCTGTGTGCGTTGACTCTCAGTGCTGGTCTCCTCCCTGTGGGCCATAATACTCTGATGGATAACTGCCAGAGAGATGTCTTCAGGTTTCTCCATGACGTTTAAATTAGATTGTATCCCACTAGCCGCTCCATTAGTCCCGGCCTCACCCATGAATGAATAATCCCACTGGAAGGAGTCTGTGCTCTCCACCATCTGAAGACCTACACCCGCACCTGAATCACCCCTCTTACACACTGTTTAAGGGCTGTTTTCTGGGGTACCAGGCGACTCGATCCCCCATTCTGCGACCTCCTTCATCTGCCTGCTGCTGTTGCTGTTAAACTCCTTACTACCCTCTGTTTAGCCTGAGTGTTTGAATCGGTCTCATCCCCAGAGGTGTCAGAGGGGTCTGACATCGAGAAAAAGGGAAAGTCCCGAGTCACTCCTTTATAGAATCCGGATTGCCAGCTTTTTTTCCACTAATCCCCATATCAACAATCTCCGAGGGGAGTTCAGCACTCTTTACATCTTTCTCCCCCTCTTTAGATATGTCTCTGGGGTTGTCCCCCGCTGTACCCTCCTTATCAGCCGACAGGTCAGAGACGAAGAATTCTCCCCCAGCGTACCATTTCCCCTGATAGAGGCAAGATGGCGGCCGTGAGTGCGGCCGTGTGAGCTCGAGCTCCCGGAGCTCTCCCCCCTGCTCCACTTACCGCATTACTGGCTCTGGTTTGCTGAGTACGGTTATTACCATGCGGGATTAGGAGAAGAATCGAGAGTGGATGGTGTAGGGGCATGTATCGGTGATGTTGTGGAGCGTTTGCCGAGCTCCCCGTCTGGCTCTGTGGCGGCTCCTGGCACTGGCAAGGCGGGCTTCCGGGTATGCGCACGTCGGACTCTGTGAGCATAGAGCGTTGACGGAAAGGAATTCTGACGAAGACCCAGAGACGAAGCGCAGCGCCACTATGCCCCCGAAGGCAGGACGGGGAAGAGGGAGAAACACAATGGAGCCGTCCGATAAGGGGGCGATGCGTGAAGCAGAGAGGATGAAACCCAACCCAAATCCTGAGAAAATTCGCATGGAGGGCGGTAAGAAATCAGTTCCTGCACGGTTTCTAACTGGGAAGCCAAAGAAACAACTACCCCCCCACATTAATGGCAACTGTTAATATGCGCCACATACTTGTTAAAGAGGAAAGTTCAAGGTGAAGCTGTGGAAGGGGCTACTGCAGTAAATGGATATAAGTGGATGGACCATAATGACATATGGCCATACTAGAGGGAAAGACAGACTGCAAAATACAAAGCAACAAGAAACTCGTCAAATGGGTACAAATTCAAAAAGTATTTCTTGATAAAGGACTGGAACCTTAAGACCAGAAAATACGGATTGTAATAGTCCATTTTTAGTCCAATATCGAGGTGTGCAAGACCTTGGAATAGAAAGATTGGCTCCTTAGTCCCTTTCCAGTCCCAGGAAGAAAACAGCTTACAATGAAACAAGTATCTGGGCTGATCGTCTCAACATTTAGAGGTGGCTGATGGACTAGCATGGAGGCGTTTACAGTCTATTTTCAAGCTCGCCTTTAGAAACCTATTCATGTCCAACAGCAGCCAGATACTTACCATGGAACGACACTGCTTCAAAAGTGTCCCTTCTTCATTTGGGTTGATTTATTGGCAACAAGCGGGGGAGGCATTTAGGAGTCAAATTGCTGTAGGCCTACAATGAAGCATCCACTCTTCCAGCGGTTGACTCATGTGTCCAGCGGTTCAGGAAAGGGATAGAAAATGGACAGTGAACTATGGCCCCTGCTCTGGTGGAGAAGGGAGGCACAGAGGGGGCTGTTTTGGCAGTGTACCATCCTGCCAGATTGTACCTTCACTCTAGAGGGCCATGTGCCATCAGTTATACTTCTGCTTCCACCCAATGGGATGTAAAGTGAACTTGCCACAAACATGGCTGTGTGAAATACAGAGGAAGGTACAGGGAATTAGACAGACTGGCTGCAAGCACCGGAACCAGGGCAATCCGCAAGAAACGCAAAGACTCAATCCACATGCGCGTTCACGATTAGATGCAGAGTGACACAAAACTGGGTAGGTCATTCATTATAAAGCCACCTATCGCCCTGTTGGAAGGTCAGGAAACCAGCAATGCCTACAAATCAGGATTCTTTGAAAGGCACAGGCTTCCATGCCTCCATATTTATGGGCTTCCATGCCTCCATATTTATGGGCTCCCCTCCAAGCTCTGTACACATACTAGTGCACTGCAACACTGACGTCCCTAACGTCACCAGGGAGGTGGTGAAAGTATTTAAAGTCCACCGTAAAGAGTTGTGTATGCCTTTACCCATCGCCACTTTTTTGAAATATCAAATCAGATTAGAATGCCCCCCAACTAGACCAAGTCAGAGAGTGCAGTCATAACACCAACTTAAAATAGGGGTGCTAGTGATGTAGTTGAAAGGTTGAAATGTCAAAGTGCAATTGGATGATGCAAGCTCTGACTGTATTCAGCGATCAGTCGTGAATCACGCATTTGCTTTGGAATCAGTCTTTCCCGGAGGTCCTTGAGCTTTCTCTGCCGGTTCAAACACCAAGACAGAATTGGTCTGCTCACTTCCAAATCAATTATTATTGTACCACCGGCCCCTGTGGCATTATGCAATTTGTTTGCCCGCTCTCGTATGAAGGACTGCCTGCAATTGCATTTCCTCAGACATCTCCTATCTATTATCTTGAAATAACCTACTGCATTTGCTGCTTCTTAAGAAGCATCTTGTCAATTTTTCTTACGACGTCCTTGAAGCCCAAAAGAGCTGCAAATGCCTCTTTTCCCCTTCTGTCCCAATGTCCTTTCAATTTCCATCCATGGTAATCCTTAGACTCCCCTGTGAGTAGATCAGTGGCGATTGAGTGGAACCACTTGTAAAATACACACTGAAGGCCAAAAGATCTCATGTAGTGGATAGAAGGGCACCCTCCTGCACAAAATACATACATAACTCCTTCTACACAAGAGATGCACTTGATATCTGTCCTGTGTTCTTGCCTCTTCCTGTCAAATACAGGCTTCAAAGATCACTTTAATCCTATTTTGTCTGCTGACTAAATATTCGACTATGAACAGTACTGCTCAACTTTCCCCATATACACTCTGTTGAATTTGGCCAAATGGCATGAATGAGGCGTATCACGTCCACACCTATTTTATCCCATAGAAGGCAGTGAACTATGGCAGTGAACTATATGTTCGGTGAGTAATAGCTCTAGCAAAAATGTCCATGTAGCATAAGTCGTCAACTTGTATGGTTCACTTGTAATGTAACAATTTCCTATTTGCCAAATTTCCATTACACTGTGCCTTATTATTTGGGCTTTATTACTTTTGTTTTTGGCTGAGTCTGACTACATTTTTCAGTTTTGTTATGTCAGAGGCTGTTAAATGGTGTGTTTAAATAAGACATGAACTGGTGGAGATGCAGAAGTGCCACCCAGGGGGTCTGGGTGGGGCTAGAGACATGGTATATGCAAGAGCAAAACAACAACAAAAAAACACAAAGCCGGTTCCCTCTTCTCACATAATAGAGTCTTTTAAAGCTGCATTTTTGGGAGGTGTGGAGTGCACTTACAGGTTAGAACCTACCCGGCTGTGTTGTCAATGTGCATGCCAGTTCTAGATCCTCTAGGGATGGGGTTCACCTGACACACAAGCCAACACTTGTAAAGTGACATCACAAGCCTACTCAAAAGGCAGCAGACACTGAACAGGATGTCCAACCCGAACGCACCTCCATGGGAAAATATCGGGCACTGACGCTAGTGTTATTTAAAATCTAGCGCATGAATGTTTAGGGTTGCATCCCTGCCCTAAACAGGTCCCAAAACACCACCTTTTGGTTTTTTGTGTGCATTATTTTTGTATTGCTTCGTTTTACTTATGTAAAAGTCCTCTTCATAGCCCTAAGTGGCCATTGGGTATACTGTGCTAATGACTGGGTCACGCTGTGCACGAGTTTCTAGCCCCTCAACCCACCGTATTCTAAGCCTTGGGCGGTGGTCGAAGTGGACGGGATCTGAGGGGCACAATGTGCCCTTACTTTTTAATTTGAGATCAGTTCCCCTTCGTTTTGTAAAAGGACAACCATCCTGGGATGGTTAATTCCTTCAGCTGGAATGCTTCAGCAGAAGTGTAAGGCAAGGAGTCTCCTGTGCTGGGAAACCGTGGGAGGGGCAGAGAGCTAAACAAGCCCTCTTGCCAGGGTGCCTGCTTCCCTGAAAGAAATGTAAATGTGTGCAACTGGTCAATCTGCAAAGGTAAAGGGTGCTTGAAAGTCGGTATTGGCTTTCATAGATGGAATCACTTGAAGCTTCCTGATAACACAAATGTATTCTTCCTGAGTTGCATTGGAGGGGAGTTACCAGCTGAGCTGTGAAGTGTGTACTTTTAATGGACATTTATCAAATTTGCACTACGTATAGTTTGAGTATTACTAAAACCTTCATTTTGGAATTACTTTATCTTAAATCTTTGTGCACATTTTGTAGCTCTCTATCTTATACTATCCATAGTGGTTTTTGCCACAGACTGGGACCTGGTAGCACTAAACATACACAAGTCACTATTCTCCACTGCACCAACCAGGACCCAATTCTGTGGCTCTCTGGTTACACACACACACATGCCTCGGCAGTGCAATAACTAATAGAGGTTTCATAGTGCACAATAGTAAATTTCCAACTGATTAACTTAACTTGTATTTATTTTTCATTTAAACTGTGCGTTATTTTATGTGTAGTTACCGGAAGGGGAAAGACTGAAAAAAGTGTTAAAATATTTTCGTTTTCTAGACACGCCTTTGACCCTGCCCCCAAGCTCACTCACCCCGCCCCATGGCGCGCAGCATCACAGTTCCCATACTTTTTTTTAATGCACTTCGTCTGCTGGCCTTTGCCGATTGATTCCACTACCTCTGTAAAGCTCTCTGCTTCCCAGTGAAGTGCAAGAGTACTGGTTGTTAAAGGACACCAGTGATTAATTAAGCACCCCTTTTCCTTCCAGTAGGCCTGAGATACTGGCTTTATCCAGAGGTAGGTAATTCTCCATGGCCTGTGTTCAGATTCCTGAACCTGTGCCAAATGTTGGCTTAATCTGTTGACAAGCGAGTGCTGCAGCCAGCACGAGTGGATGGCAGGGCCGCCACTTGACGTCGGGTCCGGAACAACACTAGACAAACATTAGCTCAACAATTACACCACACCAGGGACCCTGACATTGGCTCACGGCCTTCAGGTGTGTAATTAGCTGGATCTCCAAGTAACCCCAGTGAGCACCTGGCAGCCCATCAGAGGTGGTTCCCTCAACACACAAGATCTGACTCACCAGGATATTCCGGTTCCCTCTAATGAATTCCCTGAAGGCCACGATGACTTGTTCCTTTGTTTTGGTCTTCTTGAAGTCCCTGTTGACTGTGCCATCTTCCTTCTACGAGAGAGAGAGAAGAGACAGAAGTCAATTAACCGCTGCTGAGAGCACAAACAACCCCATTACACACAAAACGGCAGATAGGACATCGCCCTGTCCCTAAAACAAAAGGCTTCAAAGAAAACAATTAAATTGTGTTTGTGCTTTTTTTTTTTTGTAGATGTCACATACTGCCTAAAGGAGTACATCCTAGTCTGGGGCTCAGCCTCGAGGGAAATAATATTGAAACACCTGTGGGCCAAACACTAGCTCACATTAGAGAAGACCAAAGCTCCAACCTTCCATTCAGCTTATCAGCACTCATGTTCAATATATATATATATATATATATATATATATATATATATATATATATATACACATTATCTACTGGCGGTCGCCAGTAGATAGTTATAGTTACAACCTATTATCCATAGGAAATCCGCGACATTCTATTTGAAATAACTCTTGCCGGTTGACGTATCTTCGCAAAATTTTCAAACTTTGTGGGGCGCTCCGGTCCGCTCCTACCCTGAAAGTCTCGGGGGATTCGTCATGCGGGGGCCGAGAAAAAGGGGGTCCCAAAACGCGTTTTCCCCATGCAATTTTCCATAGGAAACTTTAGACACGGCTACAGCTCCGAACTGCTGAATGGAATTACACCAAATTTGGCAAAGAGGTAGTTCTTGGTTCAGAAAGAACCCTTTTGTTAAATGGTGTAAATCCGTTCAGTAGTTGCTGAGAAAATCAAAAGTAAAAAGATAGATATATCTGGGCGGAGCCTAACCACACATGTCATCGTGAGATCTGATTGGCTGTCAGCACTTCATCCTGGAATTGCTGGCAGCCATCTTGGGACCAATATAAATGATAGTACTCCATTGAAATGCATTGTAGTGAATCAAAGATTTTGAGGGTTACCAAAAGGAGAACTATAAAGGGTGATAACAGACTCTAGTTACATTAGAATTCATTTGTTGATGGTACCATACTAATTTCAGGAATTGTGGTGTGTTCTAAGGTGATTTTACCCTGTGAAAACCTTCTGCTGGGATATCATGAATCATGTTTGAGAGAAAACTATTTTCACATGCTTGTCCCATAGAGTTTTGGAAGGTGCTCCAGAAGGTAAAATGAGAGCATATTTTCTGTAAATTCACATTATCTTTCTCAGTCATGTGAGAATGAAGTCTGACATTCTCAGTAAAACATGTACATCCAACAAGGGCAGAGACTGTCAGTTGATTCCTTTGTGTTCTACTGCAGCTTCCCAGAGTGTTCTAAAGAACAACTAGAGTGCTAACAGCCTTACTTATGACAAAAGTATGGCACACCTGAAGCCATCTTGATTGGAATAAACTGGTAACACTTAAAACATTTAATTTAAAAAGGAACAAAATGATGGGGTTCATTTTGTCATAGAAATTATGGTTAGTGCTGTAGAAAGAAAAATTAGGATTTCAAGTGTGATCTCAAATATCTTCCTGTTATATTTCAACAGGAGCAGCCTGCCAGTTGATGCCTTTGTGTTCTACTGCAGCTTCCCAGAGTGTTCTAAAGAACAACTAGAGTGCTAACAGCCTTACTTATGACAAAAGGATGGCACACCTGAAGCCATCTTGATTGGAATAAACTGGTAACACTTAAAACATTTAATTTAAAAAGGAACAAAATGATGGGGTTCATTTTGTCATAGAAATTATTGTTAGTGCTATAGAAAGAAAAATTAGGACATGTTTCAAGTGTGATCTCAAATATCTTCCTGTTATATTTCAACAGGAGCAGCCTGCCAGTTGATGCCTTTGTGTTCTACTGCAGCTTCCCAGAGTGTTCTAAAGAACAACTAGAGCGCTAACAGCCTTACTTATGACAAAAGTATGGCACACCTGAAGCCATCTTGATTGGAATAAACCGTTAATACTTAAAACATTTAATTTAAAAAGGAACAAAATGAGGGGGTTCTTTTGAAATAGAAATTATGGTTAGTGCTGCAGAAAGAAAAATGAGGGCATGTTTTAAGTGAGATCTCAAATCCTCTTCTACTTCATTAGAAAATTCTGACATGCAGACTGAAACAATCACTTTCAATACCAGCAGCAGACTTCCAGTTAACTCCCTAGTGAGCAGTAGCTTTACTACAGTGATCTAATGAGCAACTAGAGTGCTAACATTCTGAATTTATGGCAAATGTGAGACACATCTGAATGCCTTCTTGATGGAATCAAAGTAAAAAACTGAAAGCATTTCCTACTGAGGAGACTGCAGTAAATGAGGAAATTAGGAAACTTCATAACAAATAAGTCTCCCAAGATGGCCACCAGAGAAAAAAGAGCCCAAATGTAGCACAAATATTACCCAGATGTAGCCCACATATAGCCCAATGACAAAAGTGTGCAAAACACTTTTTATTTTTAGTTTTTTTGCAGTTTTATGTAGTGCAGACTGGTCAGGTATTGGAGTGTTGCATCTTAAAACATGACCTCCTACACTACAAAAACACCACTGCACTACCCTAAACGCTAAAACACTACCCCCAGCACGACCCCCTACACTACACAAGCACCACTGCACTATCCTAAACACTAAAACACTACCCCCAGCATGACCCCCTACACTACACAAACACCACTGCACTACCCTAAACCCTAAAACACTACCCCCAGCACGACCCCCTACACTACCCAAACACCACTGCACTAACCTAAATCCTAAAACACTACCCCCAGCACGACCCCCTACATTACCCAAACATCACTGCACTACCCTAAAACATGACCCCCTACACTGCCCAAACACCAATGCACTACCCTAAACCCTAAAACACTACCCCCAGCACAACCCCCTACACTGCCCGAACACCACTGCACTGCCCTAAACCTTGAAACACCAGCCCCTGCACGACCCCTACACTGTTCGAACACCACTGCAGTGCCCTAAACCCTGAAACACCACCCCCAGCACGACCCCCTACACTGCCCGAACACCACTGCACTGCCCTAAACCCTGAAACATCACCCCCAGCAAGACCCCCTACACTGCCCGAACACCACTGCCCTAAACCCTGAAACACCATCCCTAGCACGACCCCCTACACTGCCAGAGCACCACTGCACTGCCCTAAACCCTGAAACACCAGCCCCAGCATGACCCCCTACACTGCCCGAACACCACTGCACTACCCTAAACCCAGAAACACCACCCCAGCACGACCCCCTACACTGCCCGAGCACCACTGCATTGCCCTAAACCCTGAAACACCAGCCCCAGCACGACCCCCTACAATGCCCGAACACCACTGCACTGCCCTAAACCCTGAAACACCAGCCCCAGCACGACCACCTACACTGCCCGAACACCACTGCACTGCCCTAAACCCTGAAACACCAGCCCCAGCACGACCCCCTACACTGCCCGAACACCACTGCACTGCCCTAAACCATGAAACACCAGCCCCAGCACGACCCCCTACACTGCCCGAACACAACTGCACTGCCCTAAACCCTGAAACACCAGCCCCAGCACGACCCCCTACACTGCCCGAACACCACCGCACTGCCCTAAACCCTGAAACACCAGCCCCAGCACGACCCACTACACTGCCTGAACACCACTGCACTGCCCTAAACCCTGAAACACCACCCTGTGCACAACCCCCTACACTGCCCGAACACCCCTGCACTGCCCTAAACCCTGAAACACCACCCCCAGCACGACACCCTACACTGCCCGAACACCACTGCACTGCCCTAAACCCTGAAACACCACCCCCTGCACGACCCCCAACACTGCCCCAAACTACTGCACTGCCCTAAACCCTGAAACACCATCCCCAGCAAGACCCCCTACATTGCACGAACACCACTACACTGCCCTAAACCCTGAAACACTACCCCCAGCAAGACCCCCTACACTGCCCAAACACCACTGCACTGCCCTAAACCCTGAAACTTCACCCCCAGCAAGACCCCCTACACTGCCTGAAAACCACTGCACTGCCCTAAACCCTGAAACACCAGCCCCAGCATGACCCCCTACACTGCCCGAACACCACTGCACTGCCCTAAACCCTGAAACACCACCCCCAGCACGACACCCTACACTGCCCGAACACCACTGCACTGCCCTAAACCCTGAAACACCACCCCTGCACGACCCCCTACACTGCCCGAAACTACTACACTGCCCTAAACCCTGAAACACCATCCCCAGCACGACCCCCTACATTGCACGAACACCACTGCACTGCCCTAAACCCTGAAACACTACCCCCAGCAAGACCCCCTACACTGCCCAAACACCACTGCACTGCCCTAAACCCTGAAACACCACCCCCAGCACGACGGCCTACACTGCCTGAAAACCACTGCACTGCCCTAAACCTTGAAACACCAGCCCCAGCATGACCCCCTACACTGCCCGAACACCACTGCACTGCCCTAAACCCTGAAACTCAACCCCAGCACGACCCCCTACACTACCCGAACACCACTGCACTACCCTAAACCCTAAAATACTCCCCCAGCACGACCCCCTACACTACCCGAACACAACTGCACTGCCCTAAACCCTCAAACACTCCCCCAGCATGACCCCCTACACTACCCAAACACTACTGCACTGCCCTAAACCCTGAAACACTACCCCCGGATGACCCCCTTCACTACCCGAACACCACTGCCCTAAACCCTGAAACACCACCCCCAGCAAGACCCCCTACACTGCCCGAACACCACTGCACTGCCCTAAACCCTGAAACACCATCCCCAGCATGACCCCCTACACTGCCCGAACACCACTGCACTACCCTAAACCCTAAAACACGACCTCCTACACTACACAAACACCACTGCACTACCCTAAACCCTAAAACACTACCCCCAGCACGACCCCTACACTACACAAACACCACTGCACTACCATAAACCCTAAAACACTACCCCCTACACTACACAAACACCACTGCACTACCCTAAACCCTAAAACAATACCCCCAGCAGTACCCCCTACACTACCCAAACACCACTGCACTACCCTAAACCCTAAAACACTACCCCCAGCAGTACCCCTGCACTATCCAAACACCATTGCACTACCCTAAACCCTAAAACACTACCCCCAGCAGTACCCCCTACACTACCCAAACACCACTGCACTACCCTAAACCCTAAAACACTACCCCCAGCATGACCCCCTACACTACACAAACACCACTGCACTACCCTAAACCCTAAAACACTACCCCCAGCACGACCCCTACACTATCTAAACACAACTGCACAATTTGTTACAGGCATTGCAACACAGGCCTGTGGTGCTTACTGGAAGTACCTGGTGGGCTAGTTGGGCCCCAGGGACCCTCAGGATTCAAGGTGACCTAATCCCCCAACTTAAAACGCGCCACGGGGCGCGTTTGCACAGTGGTGAAAGGAGGGGGCGGGCCTCAGGTGACATGTGCGCAAACAAGTGTGGAGTTTTGGAACTTTAAAATATTCCTCTAAAATCAGCCGAAATACGAATTCCGATTTACTCACCTGTTATCAGGAGAGACCTCAGTGCTGCATCTTTCAGCCCAGTACTGATCCTCAAAAGTAATTTTAACCGTACTTACCGGTAACTTGAATTTCCTTCCATAGGATATCATTGCCTGCTTTTTGCTGAAAAAGTTTCTAAGTGTTGATTTTTGAAACATACAAATATTCCTCTAAAATCAGCCGAAATCCGAATTCTGATTTACTCACCTGTTATCAGGAGAGACCTCAGTGCTGCATCTTTCAGCCCAGTACTGATCCTCAAAAGTAATTTTAACCGTACTTACCAGTAACTTGAATTTCCTTCATAGGCTAACATTGACTGGTTTCACTTGGAAATTCTTCTAAGTGTGGAGTTTTGGAACTTTATAATATTCCTCTAAAATCAACCAAAGTACGAATTCCACTTTACTCACCTGTTATCAGGAGAGAACCCAGTGCTGCATCTTTTAGCCCAGCACTGACCCTGAAAAGTAATTTTAACCGTACTTACCAGTAACTTGTATTTCCTTCCTTAGGAATCCATTGTCTGGTTTTCAGCAGAAAACTTTGTGTCGATTTTCACAAACTACAAATATTCCTTAAAAATCGCCTGTATGACTTAAACGCATTCTTTCAACTGTTTACAGGAGATGCACCAGTGCTGGATCCAGGATCCAACACTGAGTAAGAAAAAGTAACGATAACAGTTTTTACCTGCTAAGTGAATTTCCTTCCATAGGATAACATTGGTGATTCTATGAGAAAAAGTTTCTAAGTGTCAACTTTTAAAATACAATAATATTCCTTAAAAATCACTACTGTAACCAAAACGCTTTTACTCAACTGTTTACAGGAGATGTCCCAGGACTGAATCTAGGATCCAGTCCTGTGGTTAGAAAAGTAATCCATAAAGTAACTAATTGCATTTAACTAGAAATTCACATTGAGCTGAATGTTGCATTGTGTTTGAAAATGTGTTGCCCATTGCAACAACTGTAACTACTGTACTTAAAAGTCTATTGCCTATGTGCAAAGTATTTAAACTAAAGTAATTCATTCTGAGAAAGTATTTTTTGTAATGTAATGTATAATGTAATTACAATGTAATTTAAAAAATAAAATATGTAAAAAAAAATTGTTTCTAAAAAATTTGGAAATCAGTATGAAAAAAATTTATATAACAATTAATACATTTAAAAATTGTCATTTACAAAACCTTTGAAATTCACTGAAAAAACTGTAGGTTTCAGACATGTTATAGTTACAAATTAGCATTTAAAAAACCTTTGAAATTCACTGAAAAAACCATAGGTTTCAGGGACGTTATAGTTACAAATTAGCATTTAAAAAACCTTTGAAATTCACTGAAAAAACCATAGGTTTTAGGGACAGTTATAGTTAGTTGGACATTGCACTCGTACAAAACCCGTAAAATTCCCCCGTTATAGTTAGTTCAGCTAACTATAACTCGCGCCCAGCAATGCACTGCTGATGACGTCACATATTACATCACTCATGACATGGTCAGTGACATCACTGATGACATCTCAAATGACATCACTGATGACATCATCCATGTGATAATTTCATGCATCTTCTCACACCCTAATATAACTTTTGATACACCCACTCTAAATTACAGACTGCCATTCTCAAAACCATAGACACTCCAACACCAAAAACTACATACCCACTCACTGATTCTTAGGTCTACACACACATCCACTCACTCACCCGTACAGTCACTCATACTTAGTCACTCAGTACAGGACTATCATATGCACTCATACACCTATATAAACACTCACACACCGCCACTCATCCATAGAGGTACTCACACACCTAGTCAGTCATGCAAAAACTTAATCAATCACCCATTTACTCACCTATACAGTTATACACACACCAGCTCACTTACTCATACAAATACTAGCACATTCTTACGCTCTTATACAATCACTGATACAAGTACACACTCATCCATACAGCCACTCTCACAATCACACACTCTCACTTATAGCCATTTATATACTCCAACACACATATATACTGCCTTTCACATATGTAGTTACTCACACATGTACCACTGAGATATACATTCAATCACTAACACACCCATACACACACTCAGCCACCCATACAGTCCATCACAGATGCACTCTTGAAACCATGCACCCAGTGAATCACCAACTCACACATCTATGCACAGCCACACACACCCCACCCACACAAACACTCAGGCACCCATACAGATACTCAGACAACCAATCAATAACCCATGTAGACACTCATGTAGCTATTCAGAAAGCCATGCAGCCGCTTACAAACCAACAGCCAGACGGATACAGACATTCACACAGTTTAGTCACTAACCCATGCATTCAGTAAGATACATTTAATCACTCACTTGTAGAGTCAGTCACTCACGTACTAAATCATCCATTCAGACACTTATACACCCACTCATTCTTCAATATGCCTTTCCCTATATATATTAAACATATTCAAACTTTACAGAAACACACAGTCACTGGATGATGTCATCAGTGATGTCATCAGTGATGTCACTGACCATGTCATGAGTGATGTAATATGTGACGTCATCAGCAGTGCATTGCGGGCGCGAGTTATAGTTAGCTGAACTAACTATAACGGGGAATTTTACGGGTTTTGTACGAGTGCAATGTCCAACTAACTATAACTGTCCCTAAAACCTATGGTTTTTTCAGTGAATTTCAAAGGTTTTTTAAATGCTAATTTGTAACTATAACGTCCCTGAAACCTATGGTTTTTTCAGTGAATATATATATATATATATATATATATATATATATATATATATATATATATATTCATTCACTAAAAACACAAAGGTTAAAGTAAAGTTATGGTTAGGTCTGCTTATAAAACGAATCGATGTCTGGAAATAAAAACTCAAATTCCCTGCAAAAAGCAGTTAAAGTGCAGTTTTGGATCCAAGACAAAAAAAATTAAGCCACTAAAATTTGCCAGTTACAGTTCTGTAAACTAACCATAACATGACCCAATCAGCAACTGCTTATAACCTCACAAATTACATCACTCATGACATGTTAAATGAGGTCACTGGTGAAATCACACGGGCCTTGGTGTTAGGGTGTGCTCACCCGGTCCCCTTATGTACAATAAACATTTCCAGGACTGGGGACCGAGAACATTTTCTTTCAATGTTGTGTCAGCCAACCCGCTTTTGGATCCATCATGGTCCTGGCCAATAGTTTTGATTTTTTTAATCTTGGGATTCCAAAATATATATGAATCTTCAATAGTCAACATATCTCCAACTTTTTAGGTTTAATCTAGACATGCCTAACCCGGGCCTCTCGTTAAACACCGATTTCTCAAACACTACTGAACAGATTTACACTAAACCAACAAAAAAAAAAATCCTTTGTTAAAGTTCTAATTTATCTGTGCAGCCATTTTATCTGTATCAAGGAGCAAATTTTCCTGTGGGAAATGACACATCTCACTTTTGAAGCTTCCTCTTTCTTTGCCCCTGCTTGACGGATTGGCACAAGACTTCCCTGGAGAAGCGAAAGTGGATGAACAATTTTTGGGGAAAGTTTTGTGCAGATTCAGCAAAAGGTGCAAAAGTTAAGAAAACAAAAAAAAAGGCCTTTTCTATGAGAACTGTCCAAACCATAACTACATTGGTGTTATCGCTGCATATATATATAACACACATATCCACACATGTACGTGTCTTGGCAGTGAAAATGTTGTGCCAATAACATTATTTAAAGCAACTCTACTAATAAACATGCACACGTTATTACTACAGTGCAAGGTCAAATTTGAGTTTATTACAACAGTACAGCAAAGGTGAAATGAGAATCACTTTTTTGCCTCACAGACTGCATGTAACAATTACTTTACACATGCAAACACTCTACTAATAGTCACAATATCTCTTGAGTGATTTTACCTTGCTACACAAACCTCACCCCTTGCATCCTGGTTTGGGTTAAATTAATTAATTAAAGCAAATATATAAAAAAAAAATACATTTGCACAAACCATATATACAGATGTGCAGAGTATAATATGCTATTTATTACCATTATTGTTGGAGCAGAGGGTCATCTTCTCCTGTTATGTTATTGGTGTTTTATAGTGCTAGTCACCTGTGAGGGTATCCAGGAGCTAAGTAGTCAGTGCGTAAGGCCAGCCCTGGAGGGCTTACTCCAAGAGCCAGGTCCTCAGCTTCTTGTGTAAGTCGAGAAGAGAGGAGGCTTTGATGTGTTGAGGGAGGCTGTAGCAGACTTTAAGAGCCAAGTATCAGAAGGCGCAACTGTCAGGCTATGCGTCCTGCTTACCCAGACACCATAGAGGAAGAGTGGACGATACCTTACTTGCCCGAACCTCTGCTTTGTTTCCAGCCCTCCTATCTGAACGAAGAGGTGTTCTATACCGGAGAGGACGACCCTGCCTTCGCCTGCTATGGGCCCTTTAAGTCGCCGCGACCTGACAATGGAAAAGGTTAAACCACGCCCCACTGGGCGGTACAAGACCAGAGCAGGAAGAAGGAAGAGCGCGTCACATCGAGGAAGCGAGGTACACGTCGGAGCAGAGTCCTGAAACCCCGAGTGGAAGAAGTGGTGAGGAGCACTGGAGATTAGGAGGAGACTCGGACCTCTGTCCAAGAGGCCTGGAACCCGCCACAGAAACGCTGACCCAAGCGCCAGGAGGCCAACAACCCCACGAACCACCCAGCCGCGTTACAGGTGGAGCGTGGTTTGCCCAGGTGCGTGCCAGGTTCCTGGAGAGCGGGAGGCGGGTAGAGGAGCGGACTCGCTCCTTAAAAAACGAGGGGGGGGGCACCTTGACAAAGACGGCTGTACACCACTAACGGCTCTCGAAGTCTGCATTCCTCTGTTTTATTTTGAGTGGCGAAACACAGGTGGAGGATTTTTTTTTCTTTTCCTTCTTTTTACCGACGCTTTGCCTGTCTGCATGTCGGATGTGTTTTCCCCTACTCCCTTCCCTGTATAGACTCCGATAGTCACGCTCAAGGCTGACGTTTCCCCTATCTTTTCTTTGTTTTGCGGTTTCCTGTCCCGGACGTCTGGATTGGAGAGAACACCGCCCAGAGGAGCTGAATTCCAAGAAGGAGATTTAAAGAGGAACTTTACGTTGTAACTTATGACATTTAATAAATATATTCCAAATAAGGAGAGCAAAAGACAATTGTCAGACTCTTGCTTCCCGCAATTCGTGACGGCAACCACCCCCCTGCTCTGCTTTTGTGTACGAGAGGGGTGTGTGCGCTAGTGAGAGACTGGCAGAGCAGATGTGTCTAGAAGATTGGTGAAGATGAATGAGTCTATTCAAGGAAGGCAGGGCCTGTGTTGTGGAGTGCTTTGTAGAGGAGTAGTTTGAAATGTATGCGCTTGTGTATCGGGAGCCAGTGGAGTTCCCTAAGGTGTGGTGTGATGTGATGTGCGCTGGGTGTGGGAGGTGGACGAGTAGTCTGGTTGCGGTGTTTTGGACAGCCTGCAGTCTTTTTGTGAGCTGGTTGGTTATCCCTGCTTACAGGGTGCTCTCATAGTCTAGTCTGCTGGAATATGCCACCTTACCACGCATGCTTTTTTTCCGCATGCAATTACAAAGCGGTCATTAAAACGACCGCATTGTAACAACGCATGCCATTACTCCGCTAGTCGGAACAACGACTTGCTCTAGGGGGGGCGCTGGATGTTGGAATAATATAATTTACTATTCCAACTCGAGTCTGTGCAACAGTAGGGAAGGTGTTGGATTTTAAATCCAACACCTTCTGACCCCTCCGCAAGTCGTTGTTCCGACTTGCGGAGTAATAGCATGCGTTGTTACAACGCAGTCGTTGTAACGACCGCGTTGTAACTGCATGCGGTGTTCCGGATTAGGGGTAAACTATGTTTACCATCTGCTGTTGAGGAGGTTTTGGGTGATTATGTTCCTGGTGTGGTCTGCGAGCCACATGAAGATTTTCTTGAGCATCCTTAGGTCTTGAAGCTGGACCAAGCTACTGTGAAGACTTTGGCAGCAATGTGCAGTCAGTGCTCAATGACGATTCCGAGGTTTCTTGCTTGTGAGCAAGGTGTTGGTCCACGATCTGTGAGTCACCAGGTGAAGGCCCACGGTGAGGTGTTCTTCCCTAAGACCACTCATTTGGTCTTATCAGAGTTCTGTTTGAGGCAGTTGGATTTCATCCAGTTGGCCACTTCGGTCATGCATGTAATGAACTTGTGATTTATGGCCCCATCCCCACACTCAATAGTATATTACACTCTTCATAGATTATGATTATATATATATATATATATATATATATATATATATATATATATATGTGTGTGTGCACGTAACTCAAAAAGCCTTTTGAATGGAAAGTGTGGCTCATCCATAACTACACAGCAATAAATGTGGATACATATATATATATATATATATATATATATATATACACACACACATACACACATATATATATATATGTTCTGCTCAAAAGGTTGCCCCTTGAATAAGCCGCACTCGAACACAGGATGCTTAATGAAGCCTTTAATGGTACGGGCAATCACGTTTTCCACAATTAAGCAGCGACTGACTTCACCAGCCCGACGCGTTTCGAGGAATCTCTTCATCAGAGGCCACGGTGGTCAGGAGAGTGCATGGCGGTCTTTCACTCCCGCAGTCGGCGATATCGTGCGCCCAGATGGGCGGCTCCTTATGAGACAACACGTTGCCTTATGGGAGTAGAAGTCTCGTTTTAAAGTCCACAGATGGCTGCATTCTCAATTTGGTGCAAGGTCCTCACGGAGCCTTGGAGAGCGCAAATGTCCTAAATCCAAAACCTGTGCTCCACAGTATGAGCCCAACATTCAGCGGACTCCGTGGCCCCCATTTCATGGGGTGGTGCTGGCTCAGCGGCAGGACGGCCGCTTAATATGTTCTGCTCAAAAGGTTGCCCCTCGAATAAGCCGCACTCGAACACATTTGCGCTCTCCAAGGCTCCGTGAGGACCTTGCACCAAATTGAGAATGCAGCCATCTGTGGACTTTAAAACGAGACTTCTACTCCCATAAGGCAACATGTTGTCTCATAAGTAGCCGCCCATCTGGGCGCACGATATCGCCGACTGCGGGAGTGAAAGACCACCATGCACTCTCCTGACCACCATGGCCTCTGATGAAGAGATTCCTCGAAACGCGTCGGGCTGGTGAAGTAAGTTGCTGCTTAATTGTGGAAAACGTGATTGCCCGTACCATTAAAGGCTTCATTAAGCATCCTGTGTTCGGGTGCGGCTTATTCGAGGGGCAACCTTTTGAGCAGAATATATATATATACATATATATATACACACATATCCACACAGTCTTCCTCACCGACTACTGATGCAGCAGCACAATACAATCATCCACAGCCAGCTTGATGATGCAAAGTGATGACAGTTTATTCAGTGAACGCCAGTGTTCATCATAAGTGTGAACAATCAAAAAATTAATACGGCCAACGCATTTCGGCTGCACACCTTCAACTGGGCCTCACATACAATTACAATGGACACCATTTTATTGCTTAGTCCTTTCTCAATTTCATCGGCCCTCGAGCACTAGAACTACAACCTCATTTTAGGACATCAGTTTCAACTCAGTTCGACCTCCATTTTCTCCACCTCCATTTTCTTCACTTTGTGATCCCGTTTCCAAGCACGTCAGTTATTCTATGTTTCACAACTTTTTAAACCAATGCACCTTTTCATCTGAGATATTGATCTCACAGTATCTTCGCTCTCATTTCATGCCCTTATAACCCAGTTCATTTTTTTGAGAATCCTATGCGGATATACTGATCGTTATTAGTTCTCATCGGCAGTGCCCCATGCATTTGTACTCTCAGAAAACGGCAAGGCGATTCCACACAGCAATATGATTAACCAGCGCACTTTAAGCTCTTCTCCATTCAATGTGCAGAACATTTGTATAAGCCCATTCACTGTATTCTTGATTTGAAGTGCATAGTGCATATTTGTTGACACTTATAAGAAATTGCTCAGTAGAATGCATCAACTTGAAATGCATACGCCTGTAAATGTGCATTCAGAAGGTTTCTGGTCCAGAGCACATGATAATCCACAGTGCATGTCATTTATACGTATTCATTAATTTTGCCCCCAATTCAGTGTCTAATGTGCATACGTGAACAGGCATAGTCCAATAGATCAGCTCATGCTACCTATTTCCTTCATTCAATGTGCAAATGCATATACACCCCTATTCACAGTACTTCCAATCTAAAATGCACAATATGTATACACGTGGACGGGTAGATCCCAATAGTTCAGCTGATACGACTTATTTCCTTAGTTCAAAGCGCAAATGCACGTATATCCATCTCTATTCACAGTACTTTCGATCTATAGTGCATAATGCATGTAACGACCCTGTCTAAATGTCTATTAACAATTCTTCAGGTCTAAAGTGCATAATGCATACATGTAAACAGACATGTATCAAGGATCATTTAGGGATGGTCATCCTAAAGTGCAGTTATGCCTCCACTACAGTACTCTGATATAAAGTGCATGATGTATCTATGTGAGCAACCTATTAGTTGTATTATAAGTGTGTATTTACTGCACTCTTGGATCTAAAGTGCAAAATATATGCAGGTAAAAAAATACATTACACAGATGTTTAAAAAGAATATCCTAAAGTGCAAATGCATAAATAATTCATTCCTGAAATCCCTCATCTATCGAGCAAAATGTATATGCATAGGGCAGCAGAAATGCCCATGTCAGGCTGTTTTAGACTTCTTGAATGAGTATTAAAGTGGCACGTGTCGCTTTCCCCGGTACTTGGGGTCTATGAAGTCATCGTATTTTCCTCCCAGGGTCGCCCATTAATACAAATAAACCTTATGTGTTTTGTAGGAAAAAGGTGCTTATGCGCAATCATCTCGGGTATCAAGGGCATGTGCTACCATCGTATCTTTTAGATTAAAAAACTGCTGAAATCGATATTCCTCAAAAGTTCACACACAGCAAAGCTAATTTCAATGGTGTATATACAAATGAACACAACTCCACATCTGTGTCGTGGCCCCATGGAGTCTCAATGCCCAATGTCACTATCAGTCGCGACTCCTCTATCCACAGCTCCTTTTCTCCATCTCCTCCTCACGGTGGGCTTTGATACGTCTACTCTCGTATTGACTGAAACTTGCAAGGGACCATTCATGGTATTGTTCGAAGTGACAGGCCACGAGGTAGCACTTATCACCATTCGTGATCGCCCGCATGTGCTGTCGGATCCTGTTTTAACATCTTGATGGTGCTCCCCACATATAGCTAGTCACATCCACATTTCAGGATGTGCACTACGTGACCGTATTGCAAGCAACCCTGTCACTGATTACAATTTTTGGGCCCTCAAACGTCTCCTTGCAAGAGCTGCACTTGATAAAGCCCCTGTTATTGTTACACACACACAAAGTACTATTCCCAAAGGACGGTGGACGGGCACTCAGAGAAGTGGTGTAAGATGCTCAATGTTTTATTTAGGATCACTATTGTGATCCTAAATAAAATTCTGAGCATCTTACACCACTTCTAAGTGCCAACCTCCTTTCTTTAGGGATGGTCTTGTGGATATGTAGCGGTGACTAGTGCCTTGCCTGCTTGAAGGAACTGCGTCACCACAGGCGGACAAAACCACAGATCAGCAAGATTTTATAAACATACCGATATTATATATACACACACATCAATATACTTGTTCGACAGCAACAAGGAAGTGCTAAACTGCATATAAAATGCAGTATCAATCAGCAAACTTGAGCAATAGTCTGGGTTTTACTTAAGTTATTAAAAAAAAGCTTCATGCCATTAAATACAAGTAAATACCAAAAAAGAGGGTAACATTACAAGAAACGTAGCTTCACGTGCGAGTTGAAACACAAACCATAAAAATATTTTGAGCTTGCTTTCCCTCTAAAAGGCAGGTCCTTCACGTGCCCTCACCCAGCTACAAGAAGGTTTCCCATGACAACCACCTATAGCTTTCATTGGTTCATGTGAATGACACTGTGGATACACCAAGACCTAAAATTCCACCCATTTCCCTTCCTTCCCATCCCTCATACGGCTGAGGCTAACTGTTGCCTCATGGTGTACTATAAATAGGTTTCCTTTCTATCCCATTGTATTTGTTATGTAGAAGACTTCAAAAGTCTCGGAACAATCCCTTTCCGCATTCTCGAACAGCTTCCTCCAAGGTCCACGCAGTAGAGATATCAATAGAACCTTGGTCTGCCAATTTTTACTTAGCCACTTCCTCCCTGCACAACCTCATTTTCTGCTGAAGACATGTATGCTTTTTCAATTTACTCCATTAACTGCCTAGTTTATGGGCAGCTTTGAAGAAACCTGTATCCAGTTACAGGGTCTTGTATCCCATTGGTAGGACCTTGAACATCAGGAGTTTCGGTACAAACAATACACAAACATAGTAAGTATCACGTTTCTACTGTTTTGCAGTTCTAATAATTTCAAGCAACGTGTTAAACTTGCAACTGCAGGAGGACCTAGATCCTGGTTGTGATGCCGATAGGGAGGGGAATAAGGATACAATTACAGACACAGAATGTGATGTTTCCCCTACTCTTGAAGGGACGGTGCAGTCACAAAATGCAGACCAGGTGTTCTGGGAAAGGTTAGATGCAAACATGGCGCAGCTTAAAAGGGAAAACTGCAAACAAATTCTCAAACCTACTGACAGATTCCTTACATAAAGTTGCTGTGTCTCAACCAATGCCAGCTGTAGCTTTGAAACTGCAAAGAAAGAACGAAAGTGAGTGGAAAGGACGAAAAGCACCTGCCGTACTCCAGCTCAGACATACCGACCTCGCTTAATACACTGAATGCTGTAAGCAAATACAGCATTATGTGTGTCCATGTTCCCTTCATGTCCAAGCTGGTGTGTAGTGTCCAGTTTGTCCCCGTTACCTCCATGTCCGAGCTGGTGTGTAGTGTCCTGTTTTTCCATGTTCACGGTGTGTCAAAGCTGATTTGTACCAACCTGTGTCCCCCATCCACTGTATATCCGAGCTGGTGTCTAGACTGCTGACCCAGAAAGATGTAATAGACTGTTGGTGTGTGGAGTGGAAACGAGGAGATCAGGACAGATGGGGCGAGGATGCAGCTTAGACTGAAGAGAGGTACCTGGCACTCTACAAGTTACGTCCTTGGGTAAACAAATAGGATAACCTTGTCTACCAGAGTGCCTTCTCACTCATCTTTAAAGAATGTTTAAGATTTAACAGCTACCCAAATGTGAAAGGCTTACATTTTGGCCCAACTCTTGCACCAACCAACTCATAATGTGTCATGGTGGCCAGCCAAATGCCATCATCCTGGGTCTCTGGCACCTAAGGCTATTAGAATTCTTCAGTGTCAAATAAAGGAATGGATGCAAAAAGTAAAGTATTCAATCTCAGAACAGATGATTGGGGGAAGCAGGGAGATGACAGCGGTAGTAATCTTCAGTCTGATAGGCTTCATAAAAGACTGAAGGCAGCCCATATCGTGGAGTTCGTGGAGCAATTGCTTCAAAAATGCATGGAGGAATTAACTACTAGCATAGAGTCAAAGATCAAGGAGCAAAATAAAAGTGGAACATAGAGGTAAAGGGATCACTGATCATTTACATCTTAAATGTGTACGAGTGACATAGGGACCTACAACTACAATGCATGCTTGGATTTTAAACATTGGAATTTTACATAATCCGGCATCCGCAGCCAAGTTTAAGGCGCGGATGTTTGTATTTTACGGAGGTTGCCAAGAATGAGCAGACGCCAGAGTCTACAATATGGGATATGAGACCAGGCAGATTTGCGTGCCTGTTACATGCTATCCGAGTGAGGCATACACTTAGAATCTCTGTTACGGATTCAAACTGAAGGGGTCCCAGTCTGCAAGAGCACTGGTCTGAGACTCTTCATGCAAATTCAGGGCTACATTCTGATATCATCACACCCCTCGCAATTTCTGCCTACAGATTCCGGCAGGTCAAGCTAGTTGAAATTTATTGGTGGAAAAGACTCAGAAAAAAGGCAAAACATTGCAGAACTGGGTGCCTTAAAAACGGATTCTGCTTGTTCGGCTTCATTTCTGTTTTGAAAATTCAGAATAGGAGGTATTTACCCTACCTGGTAAATAACTCATCATGGGATAAAGGGTTTTTACTGGAGTTAAATACCCCACCCTGTTCTGCCCAACTTCTGAGGGCCTCAGTCAGCAACCACTATCTTAATTTTGTTTTTTGTTGTTGTAGCTGTTGAGGATCAGGTCGCCAAATGGCCATCAGGACTTTTCTGTTAGAACACCACATTAGCGATCCTATTCAGGTGATTTAAAATGAGTTTTACTCAGTATTGTAGGGCTGGACGCTTGGCCATGAGATCTCCATGAAGATTTACATTGTCCCGGCGAAAGCACCAAAGGCAGGCTAGCATCTATCCCACCCCGGTGTCTATATGCACCTCCTCCACACAGCACACCAGCTTACACACAAATTGTAGATGCCTTTGCTATTTTTTGTACCTGCATGTGCACTCACAGTGGGACTGCACATGTCTGCAGTTTACAACTGTACCGCCTCCACACCAATAGTTTAACACAGGTGCATCTTAACAGTAACAAGCAGAGTGGTTTTAGACTGAAGGAAATGTTACTGTAAAGCTTGCTACAGTGACTGTCACCACATTTTTTTCTACAGATCGCACTATCAAAAGCTATTTACAGTGACGTAGCATATTAACTTATAATTATTTTACTGTACAGTCAACTAATGACTGCTATTCCAGTGATGCAGTCTCTCCCTTTAATAACCCTTTTCTTCTGGTAATTTTCTTTTCTATGAATCCATGACGGCTGAAAAACAGACTACTCGTCACACGAAAAACTGGTCCAGGTGTGGTGTAGTGTAGGTAGTGCCAGCATTGTTAGGTCAATGTTTCCTGGAATTAATGCATATATCTATCATCTATCCTCTTTCTGTCGTTTATGTGAAATATACCGATAAGCTCAATTCAGTCTCCAGTAAACAATTATTCAAAATTAGCGTTGATCCCAGCCGGCATACATTAGAGAACAGGACAAAAATTCGAATAAGACTCATCACTACCAGAAGTGACACATGCTACCATCCAGTAGTTTCCATAGTGTAGTGGTTATCATGGTCGCTGGAGCATTCATTGTGAGGAAAACAGAGCCAGGGCTCACTTAAAGGTGAGACAAGGCAGCAGCAAAAGGGTGTGATATAGTGGTGGCACCAAATTACAACAGGTTTGAAAATTGCCTTTTTGGCACCTCAGAAGGGAAAATGCAAATTTTGCCCAGAGTGGTGAAAAGCATGAGCCTACTGTGCACAGAGATCTACTCCATTCATAAGTAGGATAACGCTAGTGCCAAGAAAGTGAAGAGATTCACGACCACAGCACTTCCCCACTATATGAATCCAAGATCAACCTTACCCCAGTGCCCAGAGACACTCCCACCTCCATCAGTGCAAGAACTGGGCTCATCCGTAAGCTTGCAGCTGGGATTTCAGAGGTTCATGAATTTCAGCATTATCCACGGATTTAAAACAAGAGATGCACTTTGTGCTTCGGAGACTCGGAGTTGGGTAGCAAGGTGAGCATACAATGGGGTTTATTAAACAAGTCATGTGACACAAATCTGACAAAAAAAAAAAAATCTCTAATCAATGTTTGCATTTCAAACATTGCACTCATATTACAACAGCCAGTCGCCGAGACCAGCTGTCTGCAACCTTTAAACTGAACACGCTTAGTAGTTTGTCTACTTCATGCCTAGTTCAATTAGACCAAATAGAGTAGGTTTTAAACTACTACTAAACAACTAATATCTACCCCAGGCAGAATTCCCCTCAATAGGCCTGGGCGGAAAACTACGCTACGCTCGCGTAGTTTGCGCAACTACGCGCTACGCGAATTGCACGTAGCACAGTGCAAAAACGCGTAGCGGGCATTTTTTGCTTGCTCGCGGTCCTCAACGTCAAGTTGGCGACCGCGAGCGAGCAAAATGACATCCCGGCGAGACTTTTTCCTCGTTCGCGATCAGCAACATCAAGTTGCCGATCGAGAGCGTGGAAAATAAACCTCCCGGCGAGATTCTCAACGCGGGGAGGTCAGGTTTCTCATTGCGAGTGGTCGCGATGAGAAACTACCAGTCCGCGTTGAGAAAACTGCCACTCGAGTACAAATCTACTCGAGCGGCAGAAAACGACCACTTGCACTGTGCAAGATGCCGTTTGCAATGATTGCACAGTGCGGACAAGCATCCGGCACTGTGCAATCATTGCGAACAGCATTTCCTACCGCACTACGTAGTTCGCGTAGTGCTACGCGTAGCTCGCGAAGTGCACTTCGCGTAGCGCTACTACGCGGACTACGCCCAGGGTTACCCCTTAACCTCCTCGCCCCTCTATAGAGCACATCCCCACACATTTTGTTTACATCATCATTCTCTAACGCTTTTGTGACATGTTAAACTATACTCTGCACCCAGTCGTGATTGTCTTGTGGTCATAGTTTGTGATTCACTGCTCCCAACAGGTTTGATACAGTCCCGTCATTTCAGCGTCTTGCCTTTTATGTTTCGGGTCCGCTGGCGACTGCTGCAACAGAATATTACCCCTCATCTATCCTCCTACTAGGAGCAACCAAACCGTTGTGCCAAATGGCCAGCCACCCCATACTCAAGGCAGATTTACATCAGATTTAACTTCACTTGCAAGCAAGACCCGCTCCCATATATCAGTACCTATAACTTTATCAACTTTACTATACCAAATTGCAAACTGTACACCTAGACGAAATCCCTTAGACTTTGCGTTTTGAAATCGAAATGGATTGACCCCACTGGTGATCTGTCCAATGTCTGCATGCAAATCCTCCACGTTGAACAAGAGAGGATGTGGCGTAATGGCAAGAGCTGCCAACTTTGGAACTGGGGAACCGGCGTTGACTCAACATCCTGTGATTCTGGGCAAATCACTCAATCTCCCTGTGCCTACAAAAAATAAATGCATCCTTGTGTAATGTAACTGGTGCTCATGTAAAGCGCTCCGATACCTTCGGGTCGAGCTCGCCCTATAAAAAACAGCAACAACAAAAAACCATTTACCCTGGGCCAGGCCCGGCTTGCCGCTCTAGAATAAACTGTGGAGCTTCGGGTGCGACATTTCTGCACAACACATATACATTAAATTGACTGTTGGGCACCATGCCCATCAGATTTGAACTAGTGCTGCTCCTTAAGAAAGAGGGGGAAGTGCAGCTGAAGTATTCTATTTGCAGCAGAAGCAATGCAGTTACTCTACTGCATGAGCTACTTGCGATCCTAGTATCGCTAATGGAAGATGCAAGTAAATCCTGGCCAGCTGCATGATCACAAGGCCGCACCCGACTGTGGTTGCCTGCCTGCAGGCATACTGCATAGTCGCTCCGACATGTTACAAAGACCAAAGCCATACCACAAGACTCCACACATTTCGGGGATGAGACGTTCCTTCCTCATCCTCAGCCACCGCTGACCTTGTGATGGTCCCTTGTGGACAAGCACTGGCCTCCTGCTCGGTGTTCTTGTTGCTAACAAGCCTGGCTCTGCTCCTATTTCAATGTCCCTCCTTAAGCTCCACATATTTAGTAGTAAATATTCCCCCATTTTCCAACTGCTTCGCCTTGGCCCTGCCGTCTTTACTACTAAAAGAGACCTCGATGTGCAGAGATCTCTGCACAAAAGTTGTGAGAGGTCAAGGTCTCTGGCCAGAGATTTGTGAATAGCATTTGCGGAATTTGAGAGTATGGAGGAACATGAATTAATATCCGGGGTTAGTCTGAAGTGTGCAGCAGCCCTGATCGTAGTGAATTTTAATGGGATGTTGCTGCAGTGTCAAAAGGTTTCTATGTTTAATCCACTGTTATGGTGTATATATAAAATAAAAAATAATTAAAAAAGAAATTGTGAGCATGGGGAGTAGCACTATTTCAATCAATCAAATTTCTTGTAAAGCACGACTACTCACCTATTTGGGTCTGAAGGCGCAAACAGAGAGGGGGGGGATCTGCGGTTCAGTCTAAGGGCCAGGTCTTGAGGTCCTTCCTGAATTGCGGCATCAATGGCGACTGCCTGAGGTGCAGAGGCAAGGAGTTCCACGTCTACGCAGCTTCACTACTTGAATACTACTTCCCCATTCTCTAAAACATTTTGTGAATATTGCTCATAGTGAAGATACACAACTAAACAGCAAGGGGAATTTTGCATATCCAGCTACAATGCCACACAATTCAAATATTCACAATGCCCATCTGGATCTTTTTAGGTCTCGCCTACCAGACAGAGCAGGCTGTTGGAGAAAATACCTATTGTCAGCTTACAGTGGGCTTAGTGCCCACCTACTGTTTACCACTGGTCGGCTTTACTGTCACTCGTGCTTGCTTTTTATTTGTTAGATTGTGCGGGCTCTTTCCTTTCACTTGTTGTGCTTTGTCCCACCCCTGAAACACGGACGAATTACTTGTGTCCTTCCACTGCTTAATTATCAGGCACTACATGTTGCGCTGGTCCTCGTGTACCGTTCCCAATGCGTTGCTTTCTTGCCTGTGTGCTATTCCCCTCCCTGTTCCACGTAACTCTCACCCGTTGCTTCTCTCCCACACCCCCATCCTCCGTGTTGCTTCCCCACCCATTCAACACACTTTTTTTTATTTTTATTTACTAATCCAACTTGGTAAATAAAAAGTTAGTGTCATTCTGTAGGCACACGCAATGGGGGTACCTACAATATGACGCAGCAGCCGCATCATAGTGTGTTTTTTGTTCCTTTACTTTAGCAATGCTGAATAGCATCGGGGATGTCCCAAAGGTGAGTCCTAGCGAATTTGCCAAGGTATGCTTAAATTGTTCTGGAAAACAATTTAGGACCCCTAACGAAGGCAGAACCAGTGTCCATGTGACACATTTAGGGTTAAATGTAACAACTCTGTAATAAAGTGCTTTCAGAGTGGAGAGTGGTTGAGTGCCAGTAGCAGTGATGTATAGTTGGAAAAGTGGGAAAGTTAATCAAATTAATATTTTTTTTTGTTAGCAAACCTTATTCTGCTTTCTGATGACAATTCTGTGTAATTAACAAACTCTAGCAGATTTCTACGATGGTTTCTCCCTTTACGCCGACTTATCCTTACACCCCGAGTTAACTTAGGAGGGTTTCACAAAACCACCTGCTTAATTCAGACAACTGATATATCAGAGGCAGGACAGACTGGGGCTCTCTTCAAGTCAACTTCGTTGTGCAGGTGAGTGCAGGGCTTAATTTGTTAAACTGAGTGCCAGGGCCCACGGTATCGCTTAGGAGGCCACTGGAGCTTGCACCACCCACTGCCCCAGCCACTGGTGCCAAATGCCAGTACCAGTGCCCTCGACGTGCTATTTACTTTAAGTGTATATTAATTTGCTAAATTAATGTGTTCTCCTGAAAATGTGCAGACAACGCCACCATGTGATGGACTGTTCTAAAAAAAAAAAATTAATAGCAGCAGTGTTGAGAATTAAATGCCAGTGCCGAGCACCGGCACAAATTAAGCACTAAGTGTGTGGCTCTCTGTTCAGCAATAGCAAGAGTGTTGTGGGTTTGCAATGTGGTACATTGGCAGAGCTGTGTGACTAGGTCTCAATGAGGGACAAGCTAGAGCTACTGCTTATGAGGGAGGCGCGTAAGGGGCACCAATAGCTTCTGGGACCAAGCACCGAAATAACCACGTCACACCTGGGCACGAGCTCGGAGGTTTAACTATGTACACGTCAGCAAATTTTCAGAAACTGTTTGCATTTCCAGTTGCACTGGAAAGCTTTGGGCCTGTTTTGAACGATGAGATGACGCTACAGGTCCGCAATGAGGTACATTTGCAGAGTTGTGTGTAGATCAAAGTGCTGGAAACCACAATCCCTACTTTAGTCAATAGCTGGCGTGCCAAAACTACTTGCGTGTTTACCGATTATGCTACTTGTGCTGTAGGTCAGAATTAAGATGCTCTGGCAGAGCTGTGTATGGTTCCCATTACTAAAGCGTGATTCTGGAGCCGGTTTACCATTATAAACAAGCATTGGCCAAGCTAAGAGGTCTAGTCTATGAGAGATATTGCTTTGGCAATATTTTGTAGCCATGCTGTACAGCAGCGTGGCTGCTTTGCAGTGTGGCGAAAACTAATTTTTTTAAAAGTGCTATGATGAAGCCAGGGCTAATTCGCTATTCTTTTCAAGTGCTTTATCGCTGGATGCCTCATAGTCCTTTTTAGGTTGATTTGCTAAAGTCATCTTGGGGACATTCAGAAAGCTTCCATGGGAATGTATGCCGCCCGTTGCTTACTATTTGCTTTGTGGTTTGTAACTCAAATTTGCAAGCTTTTTATTTGCTGGCTTTATTTGTTTTAGGATGTCCAGGTTCATGTCGTCCCTCCCATGGAGCAAAGCCTTTTCACACTATCTCTCCGTGTATTCTCCCACGAGTGCTGCTTTCTGTAAACAGGCCTGTAAATCGTGTTCTTATCTTGTCACATTTGCTGTGCATTCAAAGACAGAGGTCCAATGTCAGGCTCGGTCTTCTAAGGGAGCTTGGTGTTTACTTTTCTTTCTCTGACTTCAAAGAGAGGATGTGGCCTAACGGCTAGAGCGGTCAACCTCAAAGCTGGGGATCGGGTTCGAGTCTCAGCAGGGACGCTCAACATCCTGTGATTCTGGGCAAAACACTTAATCCTTAATGTCTACCAAAAATGAATGTGTCCATCTGTAACGTAACTGGTGCTCATGTAAAGCGCTCCGATACCTTCGGGTCGAGTTTGCGCTATATAAAACTCCGGAGAAAAAAAAAATGAGGATTTATGTGACAATATTGCTGGAAACTTGGGGGAAGAGGAAAGGGTTTTTGCTACCACACAACTTTTAAATGAACTGTACAAGTATTTTAATATATATCAGAATTAGAAAAACAAATGAAGCACATTTCGTGTTAATTCTGAAGAGTGTTGAAAACAAACACTTTAATATGATCAAATCAGTACACTAGGTGATGCCATTTCCACATATCATTTGTGCGCTGTATAGTTTTATTAGTGAAACTGTATGTCTGTCAGTTGAAAATGTGTTGTCTGTAATGGCAGTGTGCTACCACACCATGCATACTCTACGCCTCACCAATGCACTATTGTATACCACTCGATTCTTCGCCGCGTCAATGCACAGCTCCACCAATCTACTCTGGCCCATGCACTCTGCCAGTCCACTGTACACCACTCTAATCTGCTCTGCACCATTGCACTCTATGCCACTGCACTCTACCACTGAACTCTATGCCACTCTACTCTTCACTACTGCACTCTAGGCCACTGCACTCTGGAGCACTCCAGTCTAAGCCACTGTACTCTAGTCTGCACCACTCTACTCTGCACCACTGCACTCTATGCCACTGTATTCTACGCCACTCTACTCTGCACCCTTCCACTCTGAACCACTGCACTTTACTATGCACCACCCTAATCTACGGCGCTGCATGGTATGCCACTGAATTCTATGCTGCTGCTCTCTACACCACTATACTCTGCAACATACTACGCCACTGCACTCTACTCTCGAACACTGCACTCTACGCCACGGCACTCTACGCCACGGCACTCTACGCTATTGCATTCTGTGCCAATGCACTCTGCAGCAGTTCGCTCTGCTCCACTACACTCTGCGCCACTGCATTCCACAACGCTGCATTGTACACCACTGAATTCTATGCCGCTGCACTCTACGCCACTTTACTCTGCAACACTTTATACCAATGCACTCTATGCCAATTCACTCTACTCTACACCACTCTGCTGTACGCCATGCTATGCGACTCCACTCCATGCCACTCCAATTTACGACACTCTACTCCACTCTTCACCATTCCACTCTATGACACTCATCGCCACTCTCCTCTATGCCACTAACTTTTCTCAATGCTGTACAGCCGCCACACTGGTGTATAACATGGCTAAGCCAATAGCTTTTGCATAGGCAAGACCTGTTGGCTTTGCCAATGCTGGTTTTATTATTATTTTTAGCCATGCTGCACAGCGGCCACGCTGCTATACATTATGGCTATGAATAATTGCCAAAGTCGGCAATGACCATGCTGTACAGCATGAACAAAAGGAAATAGAGGCAATAGTTTCAAAGGCGAGACTTAGTTGCTTTACCAATGCTTGTTAGGTCTCGGCACAACACCCCTGTGATTCTGAGCAAATCCGTTATTCTCCCTATGTGTGAAAAGAAAAAAAAATATGACATATGCCAAAAAATATTATTACATAAAGAAAGCAATTGCGCCTATGTCAATGTCTTCGAGAAAATACATGTGGGAGAAGATAACATCTGTTGTCACAATAAACCTTGATTCCAAAGGAGAAAAGGGCTTCTTCGAAGTGCATGCAGCATAGTAAAACGTAGTTACAAATGGCAAGAGGATCAACAAGGACGACAGGGAAAAATAAAAAATAAAATTAGTACCTCAATCACAGCGCGATCAGCTGAAGGACAGCAATCAAGCTAAAGCGATCAGATCTTGGTCTACTCTCCAGCCAAAAGAAGAGGAAGTGAAGCCAGCAGGCACTGGCCAATCCAAAGGCAGCAAATAGGAGTAACAATCAAGCCAACTAATGCTAAGCAATTAGCTGAGGGGTAGGAGGGGGCTGCAAGCCACTTGTTGTATAAAACAGCTCTTGTAAGTGAGAGCGCATGCAGTGTATACGCTGGTCGCTGGAGCAATGAAGATGTAAAACCACAGGTAACCATAGATTTTGGATTGTGGTACTCAGGGCAGAAACCAACAAAAAGGCTGCTAGGAAATATATATTGCACTCGCTAAATCATAATGCACACTAAAAACACAAGACTCCTAATCAAAAACAATGAAGATTCATTAAAAACAATCCAGTTTGGTCAATAAATAAAACGACTAACAGTAAAATGCAGACAGCAAGCGAGCGACCAGGCACTCTGTGAAGGCCTAACGATGGCTGGGATGGTGAACGGAAAGTGATGACGATTGAAGCAAAGTCTGTTTCTAGGCAACAGTGCTGTGTGGTGATTGGTGCTCATGGGTCGATACTGAAGATAAGGAGCGTGAAATCAATAATCGGAAACCAAATGGTGGTTGGATAAATATAAATAATTTCAGGACGGGCTGAGGGTGACCCTCCGGCATGGGCCCAATAACATCTACGTGGCACTGAGGGAAAAGCTCTGCCTGGATCTGAAGACCTAGAGTTAAAATCTCACTGCCTCTTTGGACCAGGATGAACAACCACTGGGCCCACCTTCTTCCAGTTGTGCAAGCACTTGTCTATCCATTCCCATCAAAAACCGCAATGACCACAATATTATAATAAAAACTACATACATTATATTCACTTTATTAGGGGGAAGTTCTGATTCTTCACACAAATTATAAAACAATGTTACAAGAAATACAATTTCTCCATGAAACATAATTTGAAGGGACCTTATGGTAGTGATCCACAACCCAAAAACCACCGACAGTTGCCAACTGTGATGAGCAACAACCATAATTTGCCCCACAATGGACTTTGCCTGACCTCACCCAAAGTCAAAGGTACCACAAAATACCACCATTGAAGAGACCGCTTCTGCCATAACCATCAGCCATTATCCAAGCCCTTCACTAAAGGTCTGTCCATCAGAAACAGACTGCTTTTCGGTGGTCCTGTGTTAGACCTGGCATCCTTGGCGTGGGTCTCCCTTCCATTTTTTCGTAATGCCTCCACTGTTGCCGATATGTTTTTGCTGGACTAGATGCTCATGGGCACTTTGCCGCTGCTAAACAGTGCCAAAGTGCAAGTGCTCCCTATCGTTAATTGACCTATGTATTAGTGACTCCATGATTGGATGATTGGTTTACTTGTCAGTCCCTAGTACAGTGCACTCAGTGTGCCCAGGGCTTGTAAATCCAATGCCGCTGGTGGGCTCGCAGCACTGGTTGTGCCACCCACAGAAGCGGCCTGTAAAATGTGTCTCAGGCCTGCCATCGCAGAGCCTGTGTGCAGCCTCGGGCTGCCATGTCGACTTGGTGAGTACACCCACTTACCAGTCCCTAAACCTTCCCTTTACTGCATGTTGGTCACCCCTAAAGTAGGCCCTAGGGCAGGGTGCATTGTAAGTATAAGGTAGGACATGCCCTGGTGTGTGTGGCATGTCCTAATAGTGAATTACAGCCATTTTCGTTTTTCACTATTGCAAGGCTACCTGCTCCCCATAGGCCAGAATGGGCAGACTGACTATTACACCTTATAGTCAGAACTGACCCAGGGGACATGGTAGAAAAACGAATTTAGTATGCCTGAACTCAGGATGATAAAATACATCTTTTAGTGAAGTTGGTTTTAACATTCTGTGTTTGAAAATACCACTTTTAGAAAGTGGGTATTTTCTTGCCTAACTATCCAAGCCTGCCTCTGCTAGGTTGTGTATTCCTTGTCTGGAGATTGAGTGACAGGGGCTGGGGGTGGCTACAGGAGACAGGGTGAGTCAGCGCAGGGCTGAATAGAAAGATCTGCATCCAGAGTGGAGGGAGGAGTTGCACCTGGGTCTGAATAGGGCTGTGCCTGCCTTCCACAATGCTGGCTCCACCTCCTGCCGGGCGGCTGAGCACTCTGCCCCACATTCTGAAAGGAAAGAAGGAGTCAGAAAAACAAAGTGCTCCAGAACTGACCAGAACTGGTTTTGGACTAGGCAGAGGCCTCTCTGCCTCCAGAGAACAAAGAGAATCAGGGTATAAGAGGGGCACCCAGACCCCAGGAAAATCAGATCACTTTTGGGAACAAGAAGAAACCTTTGCTGAGGAGCGGAACCAAGAAGAAACTGAGGAGAAACTATCCCTAAGCCTGAAGTGCTGCTTGGGGGATTGGCCTGCAGTGGTTTGCCTGACTGCCAAAGAGAGGAGAAAGGAACTTTTGCTTTGCTGTGACTTTCATCAACTTGTGAAGGATCTCCAAGGGCTTGGAAGAGAGCTTGCCCCCTGACCGAAGTCCCAGGACCATTGGACTTCACCCCCTTTGTGAATTGCTGCTGGAAACTCTGTTTCAGTGGCTACAGAGGTAGGGAGCTGTGACCGACTCTCACGACCGACTCGGTGTCCTGCAAGCACCGCATTGAAGCACCGTCTCGCCCTGCAACGCACGGCCCTGGTCTCACCGACTCCGTCAACGAGCCGCTGCCTGCACCGCATCGAGGGACAACGCGTCCTGCAACGCTTCTCTACGCCGAATCGAACTGGTCCGACCGACACGGTCACTGCTGCTGAGTTCGAGTCCTGTGACCGCACCGGAGTTGGGCACCGCTCGCACGCTTTGCGACGCACCGCCCGACTCGCACCGCTGTCCGGACTGATCGACGCCAGCTCCTGAATCCGGCTCCGTCGCCGCACCGCAACCTGCCAGCACCGCATCGAAGCACCGTCTCGCCCTGCAACGCACGGCCCTGGTCTCACCGACTCCGTCTCGACGACGTCAACGAGCCGCTGCCTGCACCGCATCGAGGGACAACGCGTCCTGCAACGCTTCCATTTTTGCATCGCGACCGCGACGAACCGCCATCCGGCTCGCACGCCCGTGCCTGCCGCTTCAAGTAAAAGGTACTGTGACCGAGTCTGTCTACGCTGTGTTGGCCCGTCTCGACGCGGTCAGCTGGATTTGTTAGACTCTGTTTGTTCTCGACATCGCCGTAGCCGGAGGAGGCTACCGACTCGCACAGAACCTTGAATTAAGCCTTTTTGATCAGAACTAAGTATTCTTAACAGTATTGTGGATTATTTTTGTCGTTTATGGTCTTGTGATAAATCTATATAAAGTATACCTATTTTTATAAATATATAACCTGTGTGGTGTCCATTTGTAGTGTTGTCACTTGATTACTGTATGTGTTCACAAATGCTTTACACACTGCCTCTGAACTAAGCCTGTCTGCTCGTGCCAAGCTACCAAGAGGGTGAGCGGGGGTTATTTCGGGAGTGTACCTACTTTCCCTGACTAGACTCAAGGGTCCCTATTTGGACAAGGGTACATACCTCTGCCAACTAGAGACCCCCAAATCTAACATTGGTGGCAGCGGTGGGATTCTGGACTTGCATTTGTGACTCATGTACAGTGATTGGTGAACACTACTTAGTGAGTGCAGACCAAAACGCAACCACATACTTTAATAGCATTTTTTCTGGGATTTCCTATTTTTGCAAATGCCAAGTTCAGTCACTATGGAGAAACCAGCATCAGTAGCCTCTGTTGAATGTGATTGGGAAGAAGAGAGGCTAGAATGCTACACCCTTAAGCAGCTCAAGCAATTCTGCAAAAAGTTTAAAGTGTCCATGACCGGGATCTCCAGGAAGGAGGACCTCCAAAAGGCGCTGAGGGCCTGGGTCGAATCAAGGAGTGCCCCTGTGGAGGGGGCTGAGAATGCAGAAGGGCAGCTGGAGGGGCTATTGGGTCCAGGGGCTAGAAGACCACCTTCCCCAGTAGGTAGCAGTGTTTCTGCCAGAGGACTGTCTCCAGAGGAGTTGGAGGACAGGAAAGAGAGTAGGATGCACGAAATGGAGCTGACCAAACTCAAGCTGAATAAGCAGTTAGAATTCGAAATGCAAACAAGGAAATTAGCCCTAGAGGAAAAGAAAATGCAGTTTGAACATGAGAAAGTTTTGAGGGAGTTGGAATTGAAGGCCAAAAGCTTAGAGATTACTCCCTCTGGTGGCAGTGTACCGCCTGTGCCTGTTGAAGCTAGGGTGTATATTCCCAAAGATGTGG
The DNA here is from genome assembly GCA_963921515.1 of Calotriton arnoldi. Lineage (NCBI taxonomy): Eukaryota > Metazoa > Chordata > Amphibia > Caudata > Salamandridae > Calotriton > Calotriton arnoldi. The sequence continues at coordinate 939,862 of CAWUFW010000707.1, forward strand.
TGAAGGAGTTTTTAAAAATGACGACATAGGGCAGTGGTTCAAAGCCTATGAGGTAGCCATGTCTTCCCACCGGGTCCCTGAGAAGGATTGGGGAGCGGGGTTGTGGGGACGGTTCCTCAGTGAAGGGCGGGATACCTTGTTGGATTTGCCCTCTGAAGTCTATAATTCGTACAGCCACATGAAGGATGCCTTAATGACTAGATATGGTTTGACCCCTGAGCTTTATAGGCAAAGGTTCAGGAACTGTAGTAAGATTGAAAGCAGTACCTGGGTTGAATATGTGACCTTCTTTTGCAGAGCCTTGGATGGTTGGGTAAAGGGTAGCAAAGCGACTGATTTTCAGGCGCTCTTTGATTTGATTGCCTGGGAGCACTTGTCCGGTAATTGTTTTCCTGAGCTACGCCAGCACCTGATTGATAGTAAGCTGACTAACCCTAGGCAGCTTGCTGAGGAGGCGGACCGCTGGGTGAGTACCCGGGTCCACAAGGGTCACGTGGGAGACTCCGCCAAAGGTGGGCAGGGTCCCCAGCAGAAGAGTGGGGGGACAAGGGTAAACAGAAGGAGTTCCATAAAGGGCCCCAAAGTAGACCCCAAGGGAACCAAGGGAAAGGTTCCCAGCCTCCCCTGAGAAGAAGCCAGTGGCCCTGACAGGCCCCCTGTTCACCAGGGACCACTGGTATGTTACAAGTGTGGCGCCCCTGGCCACAAGGCAAACGATCCTCGTTGCCCTTTGCATGGAAAACCAGCACCCACCAGTGCAGTCCCCCGGCAGTTGGCTAGTGTAGCCCTGGGGGAGGAGTTGGGTGCCCAAGGTGGGGGGATCCCACAGTGTTTTCCCTTGTCTCATTAGGAGACTCTGAGATGGTCCCTAGGACCCCGCTGCCTGAGAACACTAAGAAATACAGGCAGTGGGTGACCATCAATGGCCATAGGGTGGAGGCTCTGAGAGACACAGGAGCCAGTGTGACAGCTGTCAAGTGTCACCTGGTGTCTAAAGAGCAGGTTATCCCTGATGCATTCTATCCGGTTGTTGCCGCTGACAACACAGAGAGTCACTGCAAGGTGGCTCAGGTTCCCTTTGAGTGGGGGGGGTCTCGGGTACTCTTCAAGTAGCTGTGAGGCCAGCCATGCCTGTTGACTGTTTGTTAGGGAACGATTTGGAGAGCTCACCTTGGGCTAAGGTGGAGCGGAGTGCGCATTTAGAAATGTTGGGCTTGCCTGATTGGGCATGTGTGACCACCCGGTCAATGGCAGCTAAAGGTGTTCAAGAGGACCTGGAGCCTGAGAGGGAGGCCCAGGTGCCTGCCGGAGAGAGAGGAGGCAGGGGGCGCGGGAAACCGGCCCCCGAGGTTCCCACGGTCCAGGAGGAGGCAGACCCTGAGGGGGATGCCCTGGAGCCTACAGGGGAACAGGTAGCTGAACTGGGGGACCTACCTGAGCTGACCCATTGGCAGCAAGAAGGAGGACCCTCCAGGGAAGAGTTCTGCAAGGAGCAGAACACATGCCCTTCTCTCGTGGGTCTGAGGCAACAGGCCACAGACCAGGCAGCAGGTGATCAGTCTGGATCACATTGGGTTTACTGGGAGAATGGTCTCCTGTATTCAGAGCCTAAGGTTGCTGAGCCTGGGTCAGCCCGTGTGCTGGTGGTACCCCAGCGCTTCAGAGCCTTCCTACTGGGGTTGGCTCATGATGTACCATTAGCGGGACATCTGGGGCAGGACAAGACCTTTGACAGGCTTGTTACCCATTTCTATTGGCCCCAGATGCGCAGGAGTGCCGCCACTCACTGCAGGACATGCCAGACTTGCCAGGCAAGTGGAAAAAGTGGGAGGAAGCACAAGGCTCCTCTCCAGCCATTCCCTGTGGTCAGCACCCCCTTTGAACGGGTGGGTATTGACATTGTGGGGCCACTGGACCCCAAGACAGCCATGGGCAACAGGTTTATCCTGGTCTTGGTGGACCATGCCACCCGGTACCCTGAAGCCATCCCTCTGAGGACAGTGACGGCCCCCGTGGTGGGACGGGCACTGATGGGAATTTTCTCACGTGTGGGATTCCCTCAAGAGGTGGTGTCTGACAGAGGTACCAACTTCGTGTCCAAGTACATGAAGTCCCTGTGGCAGGAGTGCGGTGTAACTTACAAGTTCACCACTCCTTACCACCCTCAAGGAAATGGTCTGGTTGAGAGATTCAACAGGACCCTCAAGGGCATGATTATGGGTCTGGAAGAACCCATGAGGCGTAAATGGGACGTCCTCTTACCATGCCTGTTGTTTGCATACCGGGAGGTGCCACAGAAGTCTCTAGGGTTCAGTCCCTTTGAGCTCCTCTATGGACACCCGGTGCGAGGACCTCTGAGTTTGGTCAAGGAAGGCTGGGAGCAATCTCCCAGGAAACCTCCCCAGGATGTATACAGTTACATGCTGGCCTTCAGGAACCAGACTAGGCGTTTCAGAGAGCTTGCTGAGGCAAATCTGGAAGCCAGCCAGGAGGAGATGAAGCGGTGGTACGACCAGAATGCCACTCTGGTAGAGCTTCAGCCTGGTCAGAAAGTGTGGGTCATGGCCCCTGTGGAGCCCTGTGCGCTCCAGGACAGGTGGACCGGCCCTTTTACGGTGGTGGAGCGCAAGAGTCCAGTTACCTATTTGGTGGACTTGCAGTCTCCCAGGAACCCCTTGCGGGTCCTGCATGTGAACCGCCTGAAGCCCCACTTGGAGAGGTCCCAAGTGGGCATGCTCTTAGCTACAGATGATGGAATGGAGGAGGAGACCGAGCCTCTTCCTGACCTCCTGTCAGCCCGAGAGCAAGATGGATCAGTGGAGGGAGTAAACCTCTCTACCTCCCTGACACCTGAGCAGCAGGGTGACTGTCGCCAACTGTTGGGACAGTTCCCTGACCTGTTCTCCCTGGTTCCCAGTGTCACCCATTGGTGCGTCCATGATGTGGACACTGGGGACAGTCTTCCTGTGAAGCACAAGGCTTACAGGGTGACTGACAGGGTCAGAGCCTGCATCAAGGAGGAGGTCTCCAAGATGTTTGCGCTAGGGGTGATTGAGTCCTCTAACAGCCCTTGGGCCAGCCCCGTGGTCTTGGTTCCAAAAGCTGCCGCGCCTGGTGCCACACCAGAACTCCGGTTCTGTGTGGACTACAGGGGACTCAATTCCGTCACCAGGACTGACGCCCACCCCATCCCCAGAGCTGATGAGCTCATAGATCGGTTAGGGGCTGCGCGGTACCTCAGCCCGTTTGACTTAACGTCTGGATACTGGCAGATCGCCTTGACTGATGGGGCAAAGAGAGGTCAGCATTCTCCACACCAGATGGGCACTACCAGTTCCGGGTGATGCCCTTTGGGATGAAGAATGCCCCTGCCACCTTTCAGAGGTTGGTCAACCAGGTGTTGGTTGGACTGGAGGATTTCAGTGCCGCCTACCTGGATGACATCGCAGTGTTCAGTGCCCGTTGGGAAGAGCATCTGCGCCACCTCTGGGAAGTGTTGATGGCGCTGCGGAGGGCAGGCCTCACAATCAAGGCGAGTAAGTGCCAGATTGGGCAGGGTTCTGTGGTGTACTTGGGACACCAGGTTGGGAGCGGCCAGGTGGCGCCCCTCCAACCGAAAATTGATACCATTCTGGCTTGGGAGCCCCCCAAGACCCAGACAGAGGTGAGAGCCTTCCTAGGACTCACCGGGTATTACCGGAGATTCGTCAAGGGGTATGGCAGCATTGTTGCCCCCTTGACCGAGCTGACTTCCAAGAAGCAGCCCAGGAAAGTGATTTGGACTGACGCCTGTCAAAAAGCTTTTGACACCTTGAAGACTGCCATGTGCACGGCGCCTGTGCTCCAGGCACCCAACTTCTCCAATGAGTTCATTGTTCAAACCGACGCTTCAGAGCATGGTGTAGGGGCTGTTCTATCACAGATCAATGAGGAGGGCCTAGACCAACCTGTAGCCTTCATCAGTAGGAGGTTACTTCCCCGGGAACAGAGATGGAGTGCTATCGAGCGTGAGGCATTTGCTGTGGTCTGGGCACTGAAGAAGCTGAGACCATACCTGTTTGGGACTCACTTCCGGGTTCAGACAGACCACAGGCCCCTCAGATGGTTGATGCAGATGAGGGGTGAGAATCCAAAGCTGTTGAGGTGGTCCATTTCCCTACAGGGGATGGACTTTACGGTGGAACACCGCCCTGGTACAGAACACGCCAATGCTGATGGACTGTCCAGATTTTTCCGCCTTAGCGATGAGAACTCCCTAGGGGTAGGATAGTTCTCCCCACATTTCAGCTGGAGGGGACACGTGTTAGACCTGGCATCCTTGGCGTGGGTCTCCCTTCCATTTTTTCGTAATGCCTCCACTGTTGCCGATATGTTTTTGCTGGACTAGATGCTCATGGGCACTTTGCCGCTGCTAAACAGTGCCAAAGTGCAAGTGCTCCCTATCGTTAATTGACCTATGTATTAGTGACTCCATGATTGGATGATTGGTTTACTTGTCAGTCCCTAGTACAGTGCACTCAGTGTGCCCAGGGCTTGTAAATCCAATGCCGCTGGTGGGCTCGCAGCACTGGTTGTGCCACCCACAGAAGCGGCCTGTAAAATGTGTCTCAGGCCTGCCATCGCAGAGCCTGTGTGCAGCCTCGGGCTGCCATGTCGACTTGGTGAGTACACCCACTTACCAGTCCCTAAACCTTCCCTTTACTGCATGTTGGTCACCCCTAAAGTAGGCCCTAGGGCAGGGTGCATTGTAAGTATAAGGTAGGACATGCCCTGGTGTGTGTGGCATGTCCTAATAGTGAATTACAGCCATTTTCGTTTTTCACTATTGCAAGGCTACCTGCTCCCCATAGGCCAGAATGGGCAGACTGACTATTACACCTTATAGTCAGAACTGACCCAGGGGACATGGTAGAAAAACGAATTTAGTATGCCTGAACTCAGGATGATAAAATACATCTTTTAGTGAAGTTGGTTTTAACATTCTGTGTTTGAAAATACCACTTTTAGAAAGTGGGTATTTTCTTGCCTAACTATCCAAGCCTGCCTCTGCTAGGTTGTGTATTCCTTGTCTGGAGATTGAGTGACAGGGGCTGGGGGTGGCTACAGGAGACAGGGTGAGTCAGCGCAGGGCTGAATAGAAAGATCTGCATCCAGAGTGGAGGGAGGAGTTGCACCTGGGTCTGAATAGGGCTGTGCCTGCCTTCCACAATGCTGGCTCCACCTCCTGCCGGGCGGCTGAGCACTCTGCCCCACATTCTGAAAGGAAAGAAGGAGTCAGAAAAACAAAGTGCTCCAGAACTGACCAGAACTGGTTTTGGACTAGGCAGAGGCCTCTCTGCCTCCAGAGAACAAAGAGAATCAGGGTATAAGAGGGGCACCCAGACCCCAGGAAAATCAGATCACTTTTGGGAACAAGAAGAAACCTTTGCTGAGGAGCGGAACCAAGAAGAAACTGAGGAGAAACTATCCCTAAGCCTGAAGTGCTGCTTGGGGATTGGCCTGCAGTGGTTTGCCTGACTGCCAAAGAGAGGAGAAAGGAACTTTTGCTTTGCTGTGACTTTCATCAACTTGTGAAGGATCTCCAAGGGCTTGGAAGAGAGCTTGCCCCCTGACCGAAGTCCCAGGACCATTGGACTTCACCCCCTTTGTGAATTGCTGCTGGAAACTCTGTTTCAGTGGCTACAGAGGTAGGGAGCTGTGACCGACTCTCACGACCGACTCGGTGTCCTGCAAGCACCGCATTGAAGCACCGTCTCGCCCTGCAACGCACGGCCCTGGTCTCACCGACTCCGTCAACGAGCCGCTGCCTGCACCGCATCGAGGGACAACGCGTCCTGCAACGCTTCTCTACGCCGAATCGAACTGGTCCGACCGACACGGTCACTGCTGCTGAGTTCGAGTCCTGTGACCGCACCGGAGTTGGGCACCGCTCGCACGCTTTGCGACGCACCGCCCGACTCGCACCGCTGTCCGGACTGATCGACGCCAGCTCCTGAATCCGGCTCCGTCGCCGCACCGCAACCTGCCAGCACCGCATCGAAGCACCGTCTCGCCCTGCAACGCACGGCCCTGGTCTCACCGACTCCGTCTCGACGACGTCAACGAGCCGCTGCCTGCACCGCATCGAGGGACAACGCGTCCTGCAACGCTTCCATTTTTGCATCGCGACCGCGACGAACCGCCATCCGGCTCGCACGCCCGTGCCTGCCGCTTCAAGTAAAAGGTACTGTGACCGAGTCTGTCTACGCTGTGTTGGCCCGTCTCGACGCGGTCAGCTGGATTTGTTAGACTCTGTTTGTTCTCGACATCGCCGTAGCCGGAGGAGGCTACCGACTCGCACAGAACCTTGAATTAAGCCTTTTTGATCAGAACTAAGTATTCTTAACAGTATTGTGGATTATTTTTGTCGTTTATGGTCTTGTGATAAATCTATATAAAGTATACCTATTTTTATAAATATATAACCTGTGTGGTGTCCATTTGTAGTGTTGTCACTTGATTACTGTATGTGTTCACAAATGCTTTACACACTGCCTCTGAACTAAGCCTGTCTGCTCGTGCCAAGCTACCAAGAGGGTGAGCGGGGGTTATTTCGGGAGTGTACCTACTTTCCCTGACTAGACTCAAGGGTCCCTATTTGGACAAGGGTACATACCTCTGCCAACTAGAGACCCCCAAATCTAACATCCTGCATGCAGCCCCTCTTCCCCACTGATGCAGTGCATGACCTTCACAGTTCACCCTTTGGCTCAGAGTGCAACCCACTGGGAAGAGACAACCCTGTGCTGGAGGAGTTCCGAGTGCTAGGCTGGACTTTCAACAAGGCTCTCGCACAGAACCAGTTCACCTGCCCCCAAACCTAGAGTCTACTGGTGTTGTCCTTTGGCTACGTCCATGACCCTGGAGGCCCTGCACCCAGTTTTTTTATTCAGTCCCTACATTCAGCATCCATAGCAGCCACAGGTGGGAATATTGAGGGTTGTTGCCTCCATCCAGGTAGGTGCACCCAGCTCATGAGCAAGATCGGAAGTGTTCAGCATCCACCATGACCCAGGTCCTCGGCAGACAAAGTGATAGAACTTTGGGCGGACTCAGTCCCTCAGTTTATTAATTTTCCAAAGTCTTTTTCTTATACCCCTGAGTTGGCAACTCAAGAGTGACTGCACACTTTCCCCACCCATGCTTAAATGTAGCGAGAATGGTGATTTTTTTTGTACAAGGAGTTATGGACTTTCCTTGAAGTCCATGAACCACACAATAAAATGGTTAATTTGAAATTGTGGCACTGATTAGCCCAGTTGATAGTCTATTCGTTAACCCAAGTGGGTCTAGTGATTTTCTCCTCGTACACAGGAATGTGTGGATTATGATTATCCATGACTTCTCATATCATAAAATTAGCTGTTGATGCATACATTGTTCTGTGCAACCATCAGAGAAGTTGCTTTGTTCCTCTGTCTCTTCTGCAGTCAGTGGATCCTGGCATGGTAAAGGAGGTGATGCCCCCTGAGCAAATAGTACCCTTGTTATATTAAAACAGAACCGGGATGAGCCGAAATCCATGGACCACCCAAAAAGCTATTATCCATATATACATCAAATTAATACTTTAGAGATCATGGCAAAAAGAAGTTGTAACACCCATTTAAAAAACTGCTCAAGTGGATTCATACCAAACCACAAAATGGCATATTCTGTGCAAAAAAAAAAAAAAACATGCGCAGTTTGGTTAATTCAATTGAGCAGTTTTTATTGTAGCAGAAAAAAAACATTTATATGAGACTTAAAATGTGAAAAGCTACTAAGATCCCACATGACAATGTTCCTTTGCAGCACTTGTTACCCTGTACAATGTCTGGTAGAAACGCTTAAACTCAAATAGAAAGTACAAATTATCCTTGGTTCTTCGTAGTGAAGAAGTGATCAGAGAGAATCAGGGCAGAAATGCAGGATTATAGGTGACTCGAAAGGTATTAGCACGTGCAGCATTGCCAGTGGGACAAGAGATACATAGAGGTCAATAAGATGTTCAAGGGGAAGTGAGAGATGCAAGGGCTAGCAGAGGTGCTTGTGACAGCAAACAGGTGGATGTCAGAAGACCAGGGTAGAGTAATACTAGGATTAAGGATGAGTGGACAGCTGAAAGACAAGATGGGAGAAGATAATGGAAGAACATGGCTGCAGGGAAGAGGACGGAGGTTCAGGAGAGAGTTAAGAGAAGAGTGTGGCATTCATACAGTGAAGGAGAGAAGAGATGCAGAGATCGGTGACAGTTGCAAAGGATGGTCCAGAGGGGTAGAGTGGTGGTTCAAATGTTAGTATGGTTCCCATCTACCCAATTGTATTAATATAAGTTTCATAACACGATGGCACAGCACCTTCGACAATTTAGAGCACTGGTTAAGTTAGCTATAGATCTGCTGCTGTCAGGAGCTTGGAACCAGGCGAGAAACAATTCTGCTTCCTTCTTTAGGAGATCAATAAACTGAAGGCCATTCACTTGATGACGTCACTTCGCACTTGATGAAGTCCATTTAGGGAGAAGCCCAGCTCCAAGCAATGTACTACATGTAGCTTGTGTTTAGGCTAATTGTTGTAAACCACTTGGTTCATCCCTGCCTGCGTTTCCCCCCTCCCTCCTGGAATGTTCCTACTGTTGGTGGACGAAGGTTCTACAGCTGTTTCCAGCTGACTGGAACCTGTTCGTGGTGTAAGACGTAATAAACTCTACTCAGTGTTACGTCTTTTTAACACTGGCGACGACTAGCTGTGTGGGGGCAGCCACACCACCATCCCCAACTGTATACTATCTACTGTATACAGCCGTACTCCAGTGGCAGCCAATTCCTACAGATTTTTGTGAGAAGTTCCTCTTTCTGCCTGGTTCTGCACAATGTTTCCTTTGCTCAGAGGATTTTCTAAGGTACGGTTTCTATGTGAGCATTTGCTCAACCTGAGGGATTCGTGCCTTGCTGGTTAAACATTAATGCTCTATTTTTACTCACTGTTTGATCCTCAGGAAGCTCCTCCTGTGCACAGCAAGGATCGTTCTGCTTAAGGAAGTGAGCGCACATAAAGACCCTTTGGCGAAGAGAGGAGAGGTATGTATGGCCTCCACACTCGTGTGTTGGAGCTTTTGTTCCAGGCATTATGGCTTGGGAGAAGATTAGTGTTTAAGAACGCGCTCTGATATTTTTAAAGAACCTCTTTACAGGTCTTTTAACCCAATGATGCGGTTCATTTGTCAGATAAAGGGCCACACCGAGTTTGGAATATAGCCATTAGTGGCGCACACCTCGTGAGTGCTTTCGGATGCGATGTGTATTTATTATTTTATTTTTATTTTCACTTTCATTTATCTACACGCAATAATTTGTTGGTGTATGCGGTGTTGGTGAATGGTACACGTAAGCAATTTGGACAAATTATTAATGAAGCGTTTTGGACAAATTATTAATGTGGTGTTAGACACAAAATGTACTCAAGAGTTCAAGGTAAAAATCAAAAAATCAGAACTTGTATTGCTGTATTGAAGGGTTTATCTAACACGTGAATTTTGCAGGTTTAGCTGATTCGCTTATCAGGGACCAATTAGTGAGATGTACTAACAATCCCAAAACACAAGAGAAATTATTAGCTGTTAACCCTGATCTCAAACAGGCCATAGAGATAGAGTTGGGAGTAGAACATACCACAGATTGCATAAAAGAAATGAAAGTGAGTACTGACTCTTCCTCTGAGGTGAATGCCATTTCCAAGCAAGATAGTAAAGAAATTCACACGCTATACAAGGACGGTAAGTTCAAAAACCAGGCTAGTATGAATGGTAAGTCTAAATGTTACAGGTGTGGTAACCCAGCGCACTTGGCAAACAGTCCATCCTGTCCAGCCAGAAATGTGACGTGGCACAAGTGTGGGCGGAGGGGACATTTGGCTAGGGTATGCTGTGACATGCGTGAGAGAACTGTATCTATGATAGAACCTACAACTCCAGTAGAAACCAAATTGGTATTTCAACTTGAGAACAATGATGGAGTCCGTTTTCCCTTGTGCTGTATTGCACTAGAAAACAAACAAGTCACTGTTTTTGCCGATTCTTGTTCACAGTACATTCTGCTTGATTGTAAAGTTTTTAAAGGAATGTTTCCGAACAGATTAAGCGAGCTCCAGACAGCAGACATCAAGCCGGGCGGGTATAATGGGGACCCTATTCCGTTATTGGGAATGACCACCATGCGATTCAGTTACAAGGGGAGGAACACCAAGGGTAAAGTCTATATCACTGAGAAAGGATCTAATCTTTTGGGTTGGAAACACCAAAAGGAGCTGGGCATCAAATTAGATCCTAACAGCCCGGAGCAAGTACTTCTTGTTGATCGCTCAGTTTGTGGACAAGGCATTTGTGATTAATTCCCAGAGGTTTTCTCAAACTAGGGCTATTAAAAGATTACCAACACTGCATCAAACTCAAAGCTAATGCCAGAGCTGTAGCACAAAAAGTCAGGCCCATTCCGCACTTCATGCATGTTCCCCTTCAAAAAGAACTAGACAGATTGTTGGAGCTGGGTGTTATCGAACCCATAGAGAGTTTGCAATGGTTGGCCCCGGTTGTTATGACCAAATCGGCTAGCAAAGACATTAGGTTGTGCATTGACCTCCGGGATTTAAATAGGAATATCTGGGTTGACAGACGCCCACTTCCGAGGATTCATGAAATTTTAACCCAAATCAAGGACGCCAGCTACTTTAGTGTTCTTGATTTATCTCGGCGTATCACCAAATGGAACTGCACTCCGATTCTCGCGACCTCACTTCCTTTGTCACACCTTTGGGTGCATTCCAATATCTATGTATGCCTTTTGGTCTGGCATCAGCTGCAGCCACCTTTCAAAGGATAATGCAGCATGTTCTCAAAGTTGTCCCGGGCACATTGTGTTTCCAAGACAACATTGTCATGCATGGGAAAGAATCAGAGATCACAATGACATGCTTAGACAAGTACTACTCAAGTTGCGTAATGCAGGACTCACACTGAAGAAAGAAGTGCCAAATCGGGGTGGGCTCCGTGGAGTACCTAGGGCATACCATTTCCCGCGATTGTATCAAACCAAAATTGAATTTAGTGGAAGCCATCCTAATACTGCTGCAGCCACCAATGTAGAAGAACTTAAATCCTTCTTAGGTCTTTCTGAGTACTATTCCAAGTTCATACAAAATTACGCCAGTATGGTTGAACCCTTACGGAATCTACTCATGGCCAACAACCCATTTGTATGGTGTGAAGGCTGCCAGGCGCAATTTGCCGCCATCAAATCTCGCATTACCGACGCACCTTTTTTAGGCAGGTTTGATCCCACTAAAGCAAGCTTTTTGTCTACGGATGCCAGCAATAAAGGGCTTGGGGCCAGCCTTACTCAGAGGGTAGGGGATAAGGAACATGCAGTAGCTTTCGTTTCAAGAATATTGAAAGGAGCAGAGTGTGTGGAAAAAAGAAGCCCTAGCGTGTTCTTGGGCAATCAGACATTTCAGATTTTTTCTAGGGGGCATACCTTTCACGGTCATGACTGATCATATATAAACCTCTTATATATGCATGCACTACTAAAGGGTCTACTAGGACCACGCCCAGGATCTCGAGATGGATCATAGGATTACAAGGGTACAACTTTAAAGTACAATATGTGCCGGGCAAACAGAATGTGGTGGCTGATTTCCTTTCTCGAGCACCCCTAAATTCAAGTGTTGACACCCAAGGGGACGAGGACATTGACATAGTACTGGAAGTGGCAATGTTGAACAAGAAGGATTGGGAGGATTGCAATGTACAGGATTAAACTATACCTTTACTCAAAAAATACATAAGAGATGGTTGGCCGGAGCATAATCCTGATGTGTTAAGTAAATTTTGGGAAGTGAGGTTGGAACTGAGCATAATTTGAAAGACTATTTACAGGGGGGAGAAAATTATACCTCCAAAGGATATTAGAAACAAAATTGTGGATTTGGTACATGTGGGACACTTAGGCCACAGCCTTACTAATAACAAAGTACGGGAGGAGTATTGGTGGCCAGCTATGGATGCCATGGTGGAGGGGTCCGTCAAAGACTGTAGAGAATGTGGGAAAAGTGATAAGACGCAACCAGTCAGGAAATCTCTGTTATCTCCTGTCCAAGAACCTGTGGTTCCTTGGTCTAAACTTGCATTGGACATCTCTGGCCCACTCAACCTCAGATGCTTAAGTGAACGCTTTATCTTAGTACTCATCGATTACCATACACGTTGGGTCGTCACCAAGTGTGTGCACCAAACAGACAATAAGTCTCTCATTCAATTTTTAAAAGACACTTTCTATGAGGAAAATATACCCAACACCCTGGAGACAGACAACTGGGTACAATTAACCTCTGACCTCATGAGGGACTTCCTTACCAAGCTTCAAATTTGTCACTAAAAGACTGTCTTGTATTGCCCCTGGGCGAATGGGTTGGTGGAACATATGAACCCGGTTGTCAAAGAGTGTTTGCAAAGGGCAGAGGTGACTAATGTAGAAATGATATGGGCCTATCGCACCTAATAGTGTCACGGGGGTGTCACTCTTTATCTCCTTAAAAGGCAGAAAGCCAAATACTAACCTCAACGCACGATGGTTGCGCAAAGACAGTACATGTTCTGTGGACAGACCTGAAATCGCTAAAAGAATTGATCTGCACCAGGACAAAAAACAAATCTAGATATGACAACACTTAGGGGCCGATTCCGATCTCGGCCGGTAGGGCTCCGAATCGGATTCGGCTTAACCGGATCCGATTCGGAGCCCTATTTCCCGACCGATTCGTACGCGCGTCCGAGCACGATGCGAAATCGCCAACCGACTCGTCCGGGCGTCCCGACGACTCGTTCCCGGGTCTAACCGCACCGACCGACTCGCTCGGACTCGACTCGCACCGCGCAATGGAGACGTTCCCCGGCCGGGTTAGTACGATGCGCGCCGCGAGCAGTCCGACCGAGCCACGCACTCCGGCTCGAAAGAGCAGTCGGAGCCGTACTTTGGGGGTCCGTGTCGGACCCCCCTGTATGCGTAGCCGCGCGAGTCGCACACAGGGGGGACCCATGGGTCCCCCCTACCTGTGCGTGTACGGCGCGAGTCGCTTCGCCGCGTACACGCTGTAGGGGGCGCCCTTGTCCGCCTCGCACCCATTGAGTCAATGGGAGCCCGCGTACGCGTTGTACGACCGGCTCCCATTGACTTCAATGGGTGTCCGACCGACTCGAGTACGATGGCATACGTGCGCATCGTACTCGTTCGGTCGGGCTGCACGGGTCCGATTCGGTCGGAAATGTCTCCGGGTCCGGCTCGGTCGGAGAGATTTCCGACCCGAATCGGAACCGGCCCCCAAGTGTGTTAAAACACAGTGAATGTGTCTGTATGGACCTTCCCAAGGCAAGGAGGAAGAACTACTCCTGGTTCTCCAAACTTTCAAAATAATTAGTGTGGGGAGAAACGTGGTCCAGTTAGAGAATGGGCAAACGTGGGGGATGGACAAAGTGGCAGCATGCAAGACTCCCCAATTATTTCAAAATGGATCCAGTACCACGGGTATACAGTCGGGAAGGGCAACCGTTCTTCTTCGGAAGTCACTGAGAATTAATGTTCGCCCTGCATGGCATAAGGATTATAGATTTGGGTAACTCGTTGCTACGCTGTATAGGTTCTTATCTGACCCTAGCTATTTCACGGTCCTACGCCTTTCATGCATTAGAATGTTATTAATACTTTATGAGATGCTTTGATTATCTTTTTTCTACCTCCCTTTCATCCCTCACCCTTCCCTCACTTCTTTTGCTCTTTGCTTTGTTCACTTCCCTGCTCAAGTAGGTGTGCTGTAATCCACTTGGTTCATCCCTGCCTGTGTTCCCCCCTCCTTCCCCCTCCCTCTTGGAATGTTCCTACTGTTGGTGGACGAAGATTCTACAGCGGTCTCCAGACGACTGGAACCTGTTGGTGGTGTAAGACGTAATAAACTCTACTCCTTTTTATACTCAGTGTTATGCCTTTTTAACACTAATCTGAATCATGAGGAAGGCCAAGCTTCTCTTTCGGAAATTCGGTTGCCTTCTGGCATCAACAGACCTCTTTTCAGGTCAGGCTGTTGGCTTCTCTGAGGGAATTGGCAATTTGCCACTCTTGCTCCTCTGGCAATGGGGCAAGCAGACTTGAACAAAAATCTCACTGTGTGAGAAGGGGGCAGGCCCTCGTGCCTAAAAGTACCTAAGAGGCACTTGTGCTCCCAAGTCCTCTCCTCCACAAAAAAAAAAAAAAAAAAAAAAAAAAGGTTGCGGAGGGATTTCCACTAGGCCTGGGCGGTAAATTCTGTTCCGCTCGCGGAATTTGCGGAATTTGGGTAATTCCGCGTTCCGCGGAGAACGCGAAATTGCCAAAAATTCCGCGATCCACGGCTTCGCGGAATTTTTTGCTTGTTCGCGCTTTCAAAATGCGTGTTCGCGAGATATTTCTCCCCGAGCACGCAAACAGCGTTCGCGAACAGGAAAAAAACATCACGAACGGGCGGTACAAGCAATTCCGCGTGTTCGCGGAACTTTTGCGTGCTCGCGGAGATTTTTTACCGTTTCGCGGAGCTTTGGGTAGCGCGACTACGCAAATTCCGCCCACCCCTAATTTCCACCCCCCTTAATGGCTATTTACAGTGGTTTTCAGCATGTTTTCTCTGCCACCATGCGATATCGGCTCCTTCCCAGGTGACCATGTGACGGGTGCCGATATGGTGTGCCACACGGTGGCACAGTGCGAGTTGGCAGGTCTGGGCACGTGCCACTTGCTTCTCAGTGGCTCCTTCAGGAGCTGTCTTATTGCATTCCTTCAGCACACGCCCTGTGATCTAGAGAGATCACCGGTCTGGCTCAGGTGCTCTGCACATATGGAGTATATTCTGGCATAGAAAAAAAGCTTACTTTGGCATTGTTTAGATTTCACTAGAACATGAGTTGCTGTCCTATCATTTGCACGTTTAACTGCAGGCCCATCCGGCAGCACAGTCGGTGCATCAACGAGCAGTGGGATTTCTTTAAATACACGCCCCAGCGGTCATCCTGTTACAAGCCTCCCTGCAGAGAGCACGGCTCTGATTAGGCACCGTAGCCTGCATTCCACGCTTAAGTAAAGACCAGGCCCTTCCTGTGTTTTGTTACCAGAAGTTATCTTTTGTTCTTTGTCAGGGTCAATAGTCAGCTCTGCTCTCAGTGCGCTGCAGCAACCTGGCCTAATATAACTTCACATTTCCGACTTTAAAACAAACACCGCACAAAAACAAACGTGGACCGGAGCCTGTAATCCCCAGTGAAGCCTGGTTACATTTCTGAAAACCCACCCACAAAGATCGCATTTAAATTTAGCGGCAAAGGATATAAAGCGCAGGCCCATGCAAAGCTAATACATCAAGAAGGTCTTCCACTGGTTATTTGGGTAAAATGAAACAATGTCAAAATGGGATCTGCCTTGTGAATGGCTGGGATCGGCCTGAAGTAGAGGGTTTCGATAAAAATTAATGTGCAAACCTTGGTTTCCTCTGTCCACAATCGGAGTGCAATAGGACTCACTCTGCCATCCCATACTGAAGAGGCCTCGATTCGAACATGGTTCCTCATGTTCCAAAGCCGGCGGCTCTGATCACTAGGCAACATTCACTCCCATCAGCTCTGTAGCGGGTCCCTCCCATCAGCTCTGTAGCGGGTCCCTCCCATCAGCTCTGTAGCGGGTCCCTCCCATCAGCTCTGTAGCGGGTCCCTCCTATCAGCTATATGACAATTCACTCCCATACCCTATGTAGCGGGTCAGGCATTATGGAGGTATCGGTTTTACACAAGGGTGAAAAGCGGAGGTCTGGGAGGAAGCAGGCATGAAGGAGGCAAAAGTCCGAGCTCTCAAGTTTCCTAGGATGGAGCACCAAGTCCAGTTCTTTCTGTAGTAGTAGTAGTCATGTTGATACCATTCTAAAATCACCAGCCCCATCCTTAAAGCTATACCAATGGGAGCGATATGGGAACTGTGAGCTCAATAGGCACCACCCTCACCGAACGCATCAAGAACAGCACCAATAGTGGAAAGGATATCTTCTTTATTGTGAAGGACTTCATCTCCCTGGCAGCATCACTCCCTCAGGAGACCTCTGCAACCAGCTGTCCCATTTATTTAGCAACAATATCAACAGCATCTACAACAACTTTGAGTCCCAAGACTAGTCAATCTTTGTGGCCCTCCTAACTATCATCACAGACAATCAGAAGACCACCTGGCCCAACATCACCCTCCAAGAGACAGAAGCTACCGTGTGATCTATACACACCAGAGCACTAGACCCATGCCCCATCACATTTACACCAAAGGACTGGACATCATCAGCATGGCCCTCTTCCCATCCCGAAGCACTGAATCTCCATAGCCACCTGGACACATGCCACAGTTCTACCTCTCCTTAAGAAGCCCTCAGCAAACTATGCTTGCTAACTACCGGCCCACCTCCCTGCTACCTTTCCCAGCAAAAGTCTTGGAGAATATTATGAACAAACATCTAGTAGCCCACCTCCACGGCAACCAGTGCCTAGACACCATCCAATCAGGTTTCAGACCCAGCCACAGCACTAAGACCACCTTCATTGCTACCACAGATGACATCCGACTGACCAAGGACAGAGGAGACACTGTGCCCTTATCCTTCTGGATCTTTCCACTACATTTGATGCAGTGTCCCATCCCATCCTCATTCAGCACCTACATAATACCATCAGCCTGCCCGATACCTTGCACCTCATGCACTGCCAACCTTGTACGAAACTGGGTTATTAGCTGTGGGCAGGTAAGTACCCACTTCAAGTAATAATTACAATCCTAGACAGACCGAACCACTAAAGTCACCAAATAAACCGGAGCTCAACCCCCTGGTAGTTATGGCACAGGGCAGACAGGCTTCTCTTCGAGGCAATGTGCAAAGTATTTATGCAGTACCGAAACATTAAATGTCAAAAGGCAAAACAATACAAATCCCAAAACAATTAGAAAAATAGAGTAAACCTTAATTTAAAAAAATGAAACTAAAATGACAAAAATCCAATAGGGGGACTGGAGAATGAAGTTGTAAGTAGAAATAGCACTAAGTGCCAATGATAGTCAATGGTCGTTGTAGTACAGGATATAGGTGCAATTTGACACTGACCGCAATACAGCATGGGTCAGACATACTAACTAAGCGCTTCCTGGTCAAAGGTTTTTAACGCCCAATGCACCACAGGAGTACACTTCTAAAGCCCCCAGGACCTAAGGGGAGGCACTTAGAGACTCACAGGTTGTCAGGTAGAATCCAGTTGCCACTGATCAGCTGGGCAGTTGCAGGAAAGGTCTCTTTGAATACAACTTGCATCTCTGTAGCTTTAGTAGGAGGTCAGTCTTATGACCCTGGGAGTCTACTTCCTCGTCCTAGGTACAGACGGCCAAGCAGGTGCAATCTTCCAAGCTCTTCTCAGGTACAGCAGGTTCAGTCCTCTTCCACAGGTCCAGGAGTGTTCTGAAGTGGGTGTCTGGTGATGCACATTTATGCCTGCCATGAGCTAGTGGGTGGGAATGCCCTGTGTGGATGCCCTAACCAATGGAGTAAGGGTTCCCGGGGCTAACCCTCCCCCACTTTCAGCATTTTTAAGATGGCTGCAGTCTTTGGCTACACTAAACTAGGGCTCCTAGTGCTGGAGGTGTGTGGAAAGAGTACCATGGAAATCCTAGCATCCTAAAACATCTAACAATAAAATTTAAATTTAGGCAGGTCATGCACCGACAACAACCTCAGAGACGGATGTCTGGTAGAAAAAAAGCTGTGTTTTCAGCAACCAGACAGTAGATACACACAAACTGATTTAGAATCCTGTTTCCCTCCTTTGAAGAGTGGCCCAAATGTTATAAGTAAACCCAGCAGCCCGGTCAAACGGGCTTTGGGATTGTAATGTCAAGAAGAGGCCCATTGTGATTGAGGTTTGCCTGGCTGTGGGAACAAAAGAAGGGCCCTGTCCAAGTGTCCGCTAACATCTGCCTGTCAAAATGGCACCCTACGTGTTGAATTAAAAATCCCAGCACAACAGTGAAGCAGGATGTGACATTGAAGCAGGATTTGACACTTTAATGACAAAAAGAACCTCACAGCCATACTCTGCATATTCTGTCAGGTTCAGATGGGTCATCTCTGCTAAATCAGGCCAGCCTATTGTTTGCTCCTGGGAGCAAGTTCACACCTATTCAAATACTAATTACTAGCTGACAGAAGTGGGAGAGGAAAATGCAGATTTAGCTTCCAGGGTCTTCAGGCAGGACAGAGGTACATTTCTAAAAGTCCCCTTCCAAAATATTTATTACAAATGACTTCACCAGTAAAACAGGCTTGTAATATTTTAAAAAGTCCAAAAAGGACATTTATAGCGGTGTCCTAGCCAGTGATAAGAATGATTAAACTTAATATCCATCACAATGCTGTTCTATTGAACAACCAACCTTGTTACAGTGAAAATAGCTTTTAGGCTTTCACTTTAATGACATGTTGAACGTTAAACCTTTAAATACCATGCATTATGGGCAATAAGGACTAGTTAGGGGTGACTTAATATTTAAAACCAAGGTTTAGGCCTGTCAAAAGGGGTTATTTTGACAGGTTAAATTTGCAGTTTAAAACTGCACAGCCAGGATACAATGGATAGCAACAGGAAAGGGTGACCCAGTAATCCCTTGAGAGCTTGGTACATATAATTATAGAAACAAAGACAACAAGGGGATCATTTCACAACTGACGGTTACAAATCGACCTGGTCAATATTAATTGCATCCAGAAAGTTAAGATACTTTAACACTCGGGAGTATCTAGAAAAAAAAAAATGTATTTTGTTTTTACCATAGGTACTTAATACAAGAAAAAGTAGATAAAATAATGAATAGAATAAGGGGTTGCACATATTCCACCATTCAACAGACGAATGACCCATGAAATTCCAAGATCATAAAGTCAGTCAACAGGGTCACAGGTACTGTTGATTTACTCTTGCAATGTGGTAATGGATAGATGTCAAACTTACTTATGTGTTGACCAGTCAAGATTGACTTCACGGAAACAAGTAGTGGAAAGATGTCGCCATTTCGATCTTTTATATAGTTAATATGGTAGAACATCCTCAGGAAAATGCTTAGAAACAATACCCCGTAGTTTCAATGTTTCCAGAATATTGTTAACAAATGATGGGATTCTTTCAGATTTTAAGTATCAAACTCCTATGCCGGATGTTTACATGGATTGTGATATTTATGCTCGATTCTGAAATTCAGAACACTAACTTGTAGTCCTGCAGCGTTGCACTGGGTACTGACAAATTCACAATAGAAAGCCTGGAGACATGCTTGACAGGTCCACTGTAGTGGTTGGAACAGTGAGTGCTTCAGTCCTCGGGTAACATTTAGTTTACAGGCCCTGTGTACACTTGGTACCATATACTAGGGACTTATAAGTAAATTAAATAAATCAATCAGGTGTATTTCAACTGTGCACTCTCCCTCTGCTAACCAGTAGTACAGTGTTTGTGCTCCTCCTTTCAACATAGTACAGAGATCTATAGCCAGCAAAATGGAAAAAAAACAAAAATTCAGGGTGATCCTGCCGACAGCGTAAATTTCCTAAATAATTTGTGGGCAGAGTACCACAAGGATCCTCGCTCAGCTCAATGCTGTTAAACACCTACATGACCCCACTCACCAGCATCATTCATACTCATAGAATCAATGTAATCTCATACGCGGACAAAACCCAGCTCATCCTCTCTGACAAACCTTCAAACACCCGGACTAACTTCTTCACCTGCATGTCTGAAGTCGCCATATAGATAAAGACCAACTACCTCAAACTTAGCAGACAAGTCAGCAGTCATCGCCGGCAAAGACACTTGATATGGAACTCCACCAGGAGGGCCTGCCAATCTCAGACCCACTCCCAACCCTACCAACCACACAAAGAAACTAGTAATAGTGGTTAACTATCAGCTCTCCATGATAGGCCAAGTGAAAGCAGTCTCCGACTCCTGCTTCCACACTCTAAAGATGCTTAGGAAGGTCTAAGTGGATTCCTCTCAACACGCATAGAACCGTCACCCTGGCCCTCATCACCAGCTATCTGGACTACATGAACACAATATATGTAAGAATCACCCTACTGACCAGGGAACTTCAGACCATACAGAACTCAGCATCCTAACTCTCATTGAGACTTCCACCCTGCTCCCAAATCACTCCACACCTCAAAACAAAAACTTCCAAAGGCTTCCACTAACCTACCACACACCTCCAGTCTCCCAGACCCTTACTCGCACACATCCCAGCATACACAGAACCAGATCAAGCAGCTGTGCCTTCTCTTACTTCACTTCTAAAGCCCGTTATGATCTGCCTCGACATCAGAGCCGCCGCCTCAGTTCTTGATTTGTGCAAGAAACAGAAAACTTGGCTTTTCATCTAATTCTCGGCCCTGGGACAGGCCTATGCTGAGCCTGCTTCCAGCGTCAGGATACCCTCATGGGTAAGTGGTGCGCTTCATAAATACCCATAACTTACAATAATGCAGGCACAATAAAGTCTTCTCTAATCGTTCTGAACAATGGACAACTTGCCGGTCATTGATGGATCCAGCTGCATCTAAGAGCTCCTCCTAAAAGACACTAAAAGGCAGGAACCTGAGAATTTTCACTCAAAAACATTATTATAAGCGCGCTACTCACCCGTGAGGGTTTCAAGGTGCTGGGGGAGGGAGGAGGAAACAGGTCCGGTCAGCCGAAGAGCCATGTCTTGAGGGCCTTCCTGAAGATGTGCAGGGTGGGGGCGCGCCTGATGTTGATCGGCAGCTCGTTCCAAGTCTTAGTCGCGATGTAGGAGAAGGCTCTCCACCCGTTCTTGCTCTGTAGATGTGCGGAGGTTCGGCGAGGGCGAGTTCAGCAGATCGGAGGTTCCTCTTGGGTACGTGGAAGGAGATTCTGTCGTTGAGATATTGGGGTCCGGTGTTGGAGGCATTTGTAGGCGTGGGGGAGTATCTTGAAGGTTGGCCAGCCATCTAATTCGCTCAAGACTTTATATAACTCAGTTTTCTTTCTCTGCATAATGAGCGTATGCTACAAGCCCACCCTTATAACTGTGCTGTTGGCAAGCTAATTTCTGAAAGCTATATCCATCCATCTTTGGGACAAAATAAAGCAAAACTATAATCTGGGTTTGGAGGCAACACGGTGGACTCATTCCTATTTGGTTGCATACATAGAAGTGGCAGGGGTAGACCATCCTCAAATCTGCCCTGCATGAACGGAAAAACTACTGGAGCCTTCTCCTCCATGTTTAATGGCGGCAGCTGATGCTACCTCCTGCAGGGCAAGTGAAAGTTGTCAGTTTCATCATTAGAATGGCGAGGAGGAGAAGCTGTTGACTTGTCCTGGAAGAGGTAAGGAGAGCAAGATAGAGTGTTTTTTTTTTTTTAATTCTCTCTAAAGGCAAATACAGGAAGGTAGATTACGATGGGCTGACTTGAAAGGGGACAACACTGGCAATGTATTAATGTTTTGTACATAGGTCAGGGCTACAACCAATGGTATTTGTATCATGATTCCCAACAAATTTTACAACATGAAAGACTGGCTTTGAATGCAATCTGGTGAGCAGAAATCTAGGCCAGGAATGAAAATTCTAGCCATTTCCTAGCCAGAGACAAATTGCAATGGTATAATACATTTTAGACAAAGTACAAATGCATTGTGGGTCCCATACCTTTATTCCCTCAATCCGGAAGCCCAGTGTTGCTGTTGAGCTGATGGTCTCCCTCCACTGCATGTATCGCGGCTTCGTGACTGCGCGCTGCAAAGTCTCCTCTTCTGTTGGTGCCTCCGGGTCCACCTCTATCATCTTCTGATACATGTCCTTCCGAAGGCTTGGCTTTTTCCTGGCCTTTGTTAGTTCCTCCTCCAGGTATGTTCTGTTTTAAGAAACAAGGCCACCACAGCACCATTTTAGAAACACAGGAAACCTGCAGTACAACAAACTGAAAACCCAGCTTGCAAGCTCAATAACATCTACGCAATAGACTTAACAACGTTGCTAGTAAAGATGTCCGAAGCCGGCATGGAATACTAAACTCCTGATCAAGAGGAAGCAGGGATATATACCACAAACCGTAGGTTTACATTTGTCAATCAAGCATTGAAATTTAAGGATAGACACAGGCATGTTCATGAGCTGGTTCAGCAGATTTAAACATTTAAATATTTTTGTTTTTGAAAAAAAAGACATTGGGTGTTGGATCGGACAAGGTGGTCGTGAACACAAAGGGTTAATTGTCCAAGGTACAGCAAAAAGCACTTCTGAGGAAAATCATTTTGAAAGGTAAATTTTAAAAAGCACAATAAAGTGGTCTGTGGGGTTGATGAAGTCCAGCAAATGCCTATGTAATGCCACAATGAGGATCAAAGAGTTGTATTGACCAATGCCTAAAACACCAGCTGTTCAGGAGCAACACCAAAGTCTTGCTGAAGGTTATGCATAGCAGCAAACCAGCAACACCAATTCTCAATTGAGGAAAGCTTTCCTGACTTACAGATGCCATCTGATCAACCTCCGAAAAATAAGGGCACAGCCAGACGGCCTCGATTTGAACCTGCTGTCTATAGCATGTGCTTCTGGCACTTGACGGAGAATGTAAGACTCTGGGACTGGCAGTCTCTGTGGAACTGCTACAGACCGTCTAGACAGAGGGTCATCTGAAGGGGAAGAGGAAGACCTTGGCGTCTAAGTATTTGTAGCAAAGTCAATCTTATACATCAACAGCTTTAAGAGAAGTCCAACCTCAACATTATTCTACAGGACTAGTATGACAAACAAATGCACTTCAAACTGCACTCGACTGCAAGTCATACGTGTGCACAAAAACCTAAGATAAAACAGAATAAGCAGAGTAATGCTTAAAGATTACATTTCTATCCAACTACTGGCATCTCTTGTGGGGGGTTGGGGTGATGTCTATGCTGTAGCCTTTGAGGATTCAAGCCAACATTTACCTTTAGACACAATAAACACAACTTAGCTATTGCATTTAGCATAGGTGATTTTGTTCAAGAACCCGAACCTAGACTATGCCCTTAGGGAAAGGACGGCAGAGGAAGGGATTGGGATGTAGAGAAGAGAAGAAGGAAAAGAATGAGGGGAATGGGAATGGAGTGAGGAGAAGAGGGTAGAGGGGAGAGAGGGGAATTGGTTGAGGATTGGAGAAGGGCAATGAAAGAAACAAATAAGCTGGGGCAGGAAATGAGACGGGGAATTGGAGGAGGATGGTGGAATGGAGTTAGGAGGGGATGAGGAAAGTGCTGGTACTTGAGGTATGCAGGGATCTGTAATATGCTTCTGGACAATTATGGAAGCCAAAGTTTGGGGGTTTTGTAGTATCTCTTCATGGGGCTGAGGCGTCACTGTGTGCAGGCTCCAGATATATGGTCCTAGGATGTTGGTTTCCGGTCCAGGGAGGACCTTGCTTGGCAGTTTGGGCTGGACTGTTCCCACGAGGAACAGGGTCAAGGCTGATTTGCATATAGCTTGGTCTAAACTGGGATGGCATGGTGAGCAAAAGAACAATGGATTTAACCCAGATCTCCTGACTGGGGGTGAATGTTTTGATTTGTTCTGCATTCCATCCATCATTTGTGTGTCTTCTGCTTTCTTGCCCTAAGTGCGCTGGGTATGCCCAGACGTGGGTCCCGGGCTCACTGTGCCACTGGATTCAAGCTAGCCTGGCTGATGAGGGGTGAAACCCCGAAACCGGTCCTAGGTTGCTTGTTTCCGGTCCAGGGAGGACCTGGCTTGGCAGTTCAGTCTTGACTGTTCCCATGAGGAACAGGGTCAAGACTGATTTGCATATAGCTGGGTCTAAACTGGGGTGGCAAGGTGAGCAAAAGAATGATGGATTTAACCCAGATCTCTCGACTGGGGGTGAATTTTTTTTATTTGTTCTGCATTCCGTTCATCATTTGTGTCTCTTTGGCTCCATATGTACAGCTTGCGGACGAACATCCGCACTCTCTACATGCCTTTAGATATGTCCCAGGACCAGGCTAAATTTCTGTATTCTGTTGCTTAACATTTGAGCTAACAATGTTTGGGGAGCCCAGCTAATCATTAAACAACTGGATCAAAGTAACAGACACTACTACATGGCAGTGTATCTTGCAGTAACTATCATGCAAGACTGCAACTGTACCCACCAAGAAGGCCTGGCTTCCAGCATGCGGGATACTAGCACTACTCCTCTTTTACATGACTGGATCCACTCCGTACATTCAGTGAACACCACATGGAGTTAATCACTATTGTACATAATTCCAGTCTACACAATGTGACCGATGCATGGGCTGGGATACTAGGTTTTCAGTCTGCAGTAACAAATCTCTATTATTCCCATCCACAGCCCACACCCACCAAGTGACGAAGAAATACTCTTTCTGGAAACCTTTCAGAAAGGACCATATTAAACTGAAGCACAATAACCAGTCACTGTTGATGACGAGTTAGAAGAACTGGAGAGGACTTCTGAGGGGTTGTCAGGCCCACATGAATGCTCTTGTGTGAAAGAATTGCACCAGGAATGTATCAGTCAGACCCTAGATCTGACCTCCAGGTATTTTAACGTCTGCATTTTATGAAAAACATGATTGCCCTGATGAAGATTTTCTGCCTGGAAACTGTGACCAGAAGAAATTCCATGAAGTGAACTGGAACTAGCGAACAGGCTAGTCCTGCTCTGGGACAGACCTCCAACTTCTCTCCAAGCATACATGGTCACTAATGCCCATCCCAGAAGATTTCACAAACTTTTGGTATAGAGAATCGTTAAACAGATGAAGATAGTTTGAAGAAGTGGCTTGAAATTCATGCAATCAAACTTGCTTAAAGTTGCCTCCACAGGAGGAGACTATCCTACTTTGAACATAGCATGTTTAATAGATAGATTTCCCTACCACAAGAGGCACCCACGCTTTGTAGGGCTCGGACTGGAAGGAGCCTGCAGGTTGGTTTTATGAAGAATTAACCTCCATCAAGGTAATTATTTGGAAATGTAAAGCACTCCACCATGAGAAGCACAAAATCAACTACAGGCATTGTCTGCCCCGTCCACTTCACAAAATATCAAACTTTTCACTATTTTTTAGATTTGCCCCATCTTAACTGATTTTTAAAGTTACGCATTTTACCATCATTATTCATTTATAAAATTTATTGTGGCTGGTTTCCATTAGCATTTTCACTATATTTGGTTTTTCACTGGGTTGCTAGTTCACCAGAATCTACAGACTGAAGTAATGAACAAATGTGGTTAGAAAACCATAGCGACAACTGCATGGGCAACAATTTTCAACAAACCTCTTTGAATAGGTTGTGGTGAGGAACATTAGATATGGGTGGCTGCAAAAAGTACTGCAAAAAATGAACCGATTACCTAGCCCTCAATGAAGATTAATCAGTGTAGGTGGATCCTGTCCCGATAGAGTATATGGAGTGAAGTGTCCCACCCACTGATCTAGTGAATGGCCCCAGCCAGTAAGCACTGCCCCCCTCCATTGTTACAACAGATTACCTTAGGTTGGCGTCCTGGCACCCTACCCCCTCCAGATGCACCACCTTATATCAATAATGTGGTCATCATCCCATGCCCTCCAAGAGTTGCAAAACTGCCCCTTTAAGTCGCCAATTCAGGACGCACCCATGCACCCTAGACCCCGATACTCAAGATAGAGACGCTGGCATTAAGCAAATCATGGTTTTCCTCCTGCGCACTTTGCACTTGTGATTGTATGTTTGTTCTGAATTGTGCACCTTGTTCTCCTCGTACATGAATTTCAAATCTCTAGGCCGGAGAGAAAGATAATGATGCCGGGCTTGCTGGTGGAGGTGAAGGAGGATGAGGAGCTTTACACTGCAATGAAGACCACCTAGATCTCTTGCTGCAACGTCAACAGCCTGTTGTTGAGCTTCTCCAGGCGGAAGGGTGAGTCGACTGTGCCAGGCCTGCTGAAAGAGGACGAACTTTGCATTGTGGTGGAGTCTATCTTTGCTGCTAGTGCTGTCCGTCATGATGACCTGGGCTCAAGGCAAGGAGGAGCAGAGGCAGCAGTGGAAAGTGTGTACAAACTGACTCTGCACATGTGCATTTTCCCGGTTAAACCCAACATCCTTGGTGTGGTCTACCCTCAAACGTTTTGCCTTGAACCCTCCTGTTTCCAAAACTCTTTTGTTGACAGTAGGTCTCTAGCACTGGTTAGCAGTGGTAAAGTGTACAAAATGTTTGTGCGATCTCCCTAAAATATGGTAAAATTGGCTTATGCCTGATGGGCGCATTTAATTTATTTATAAATCCCTAGTATATGGTCATACATGCACCCATAGCCTGTAAATGAAATGCTACAGTGGGCCTGCAGCGCCCACTGAACTACGTACTACAGTAGCCCTTTAAAACAGGTCTCAGGCCTGCCATTGCAGCATGCAGTGCAGTTAGTTTTAAAGCTGCCAATTCGACCTGGCAAAATAAAACTTTTGCCAGGACTAAATCTTTCTTTTAAAAACAGACTTCACCCCTAAGGTAGGCCTTAAACAGCCTCCAGAGCTGGGTGGATTGTATTTGAAGAGTAGGACACGTGTTTCCAAGTTTACATGTCCTGTTAGTGCAAAACTACTCAATTAGTTTTTCACTACTATAAGGCCTACCTCTCCACATAACATTGGGTTACCTCATTACATTTATTGCATGCTAACTTTTGATAGGGAACAGGTATAAATGTCGTGTTTGGATTCAAATGAATTGTAATTTAAAATCCTCCTTAATGGTAAAGTCTGATCTTAAGTCACGATACTGAAAATGGCACGTTTAGAAACTTGACATTTTCTTGTCCTAACCATTTGGTGCCTGCTGCCTGTGTCCTAAGTCACATGGCTGGGAATAGCTTAGCTGTTGGACTTTGTGCATTCCCCCAGACAGTGAGACAAAAGAAAAGGGGACTAGTCGGTGGCAGGATAGCTGGGTGCGGAGCTGTTCCCTGCCCTACTTACACTTCAAAGGGCTGCCTCTAGGACCCACACAAAGGAACCTGCCACTAGTCTTTTCTCACCCTAGACTCGGCAGGGGAAGGGAAGAGCTTTCCAGAGCCAGATGCATAGAAGATTACCCCACTTCAAAGGCTGGCACCAGGTATAAATATCGAACACTCAGAACAACTCTGAAGTCCTGTGGAAGACTTTAGAAGGACTGCCTTGTTCCCCAGAGGACTGCCCCTGTTGCTACCAGAGGACTGCCCTGCAGCTTGAGGCTTGGCTTGCTCCCCATAGCACTGCCCATCTGCTTATGTCCTGTCTTGCTGCTGAAACAGAGGACTACCGGAGTGACTCTGCAGGCTAGTTGGCTGGCCTTTTGTGTGAGCTACAGGGACACGCTTCATCAACCTTGAACCCTGCACCGGGCCTCTGTTAGAGTGAGTCCTAACCTCTCAGGTGGTTCTTCTCCCCAGCATCAAATCTTGTTCAGCAGGACCTACGAGCCACAGTATTCGGCCTTGTGGTGTCCTCTTCTGCCACAGCTTGCAGCTTTGTGACACTGAAGGTAAGAATCTTCATCGGGCCTTATGGTGACAGGCTCCCCATAGACAACCTCCTTGGTCAGGAAATCCAGCTTCACCCACTCTGAGCTTTTTCCCGCCATAGTCAACACCTTCACCAAGACTTTGTCCAGAGCTCCACACTGACAACTCCTGTTCAGACACAGCTTGCCACCTGGCATTGCTAAACTCTACCTTCTCATGCACTTTTTTTTCCAGACTTTCTTTCAAGTCCAAAGGTAAACCAAACTTGGGCCCAATCCACCTTGTGTACCTGACCTGCGCTCCCTCACAGTCGGCCTTAACTTTTGACTTTGACCCAGTCTTACGTGACCAAATATCCACAGTTAGCGCCTAAAAGATCAAAGCACAATTTTTTACTAAAAACTTGAAAATGACATAACTCAGATTCTACTAATTTGGATTTAATTTGTTTTGGTGTCATTTTATTTATTAAATCATTCTCTATTTTTCTAAGTTGGTGTGAGATTTTTCTTGTGTTTTCACTTTATTGCTGTTTGTGTGCTGCATAAATACTTTATATATTGCCTCCAAGTTAAGCCGGACTGCTTTTGTGCCAAGCTACCAGATGGTTAAGCACAGGTTAATTTAGTGACTTTAGTGGTTCACCCAGACAAAGATTGTGGTTGTTGCTTGAAAAGGGTTTTCACCCCTCTCAACCAATAACCCAATTTCTAACACTTCACCGTGTTGTTGAGACACAGCATCTCTTTAAGCATGTTCTGTAGTGAACGCTAAATTTACTATCTAAAGGACATTGGATAAAATGGAACCTCTGTGTCACAACACTGGACTACCTTGAGGAGTCTAGGAGTTGTGTGTCTTACTGCAGAGACAACCCGGAATCCTGACAAGTGAGCATAGGAAAGTGCTGGGCAGAAGAACAGATTAATAATCCCACAACACTGCATTGTTGGAGGAGTCCCTAGATTAGGAATATGAAGCATCAAGCTCACATGGCAGCCATTTTAGAATAAGGGTTCCTCTTTTAATCATTTTTGAGGTTTGATTCCCCAAGCATAATGATGAGCGGTATAGATTGTTTCCTGTGGGCTGCACGTTGCCGTGCAGTTAACAGCAGGGAGCCTACTGTGCCTTTCTTACCAATGCAAAAATTAACATTAATAAACGTAAACATCCATGAAATGGCAAGTGCCATTTCAAAATGTGACTTACAGCGCATCGTGTCAATGCCTGAAGGGGGATTTTATGCATTTTCTGCTGACCTGAGATCGGACAGACACCTGCAGCGGTCAGAATCTAGACCAAAAAGAAGTAGGAGAAGAATAAGTGGCCCTAAACAGTATTGGGAACCACAAACACATGGTGTATTGTACACTGAATTTATTGGTGGAGGCATTCTAGCCTTCCAGGGAAGGGAGTCATCTATGTCTATGAAAAGCCAGTCGCCATTAAGCCAGATCAAGATTTTTACCCTCAGACTTAGTCAACAGAACTATATTTATAGGGTACGCAGTCCTTACTCTGAATTTCAGTGGAATCAGAGCCATCAGTAACAAAGGTTTCATGTATACATGGAGAGAAAACTGCCCAAGATATATGTTCGGGTTTGTGCCATGGAAATTACGCAGAACTCTTGAAAACCTATATCATGGTTTGGAACAAAGCATAAACACTGTACAAAAACATATTGCACAGTAAGGTTTTAGGAAGCAGATTCTAAATGAAAACCAGAAGCACTTTTCTAAATCAACCGTAATTTTGTTTTTTTTTGCTCTAATAGGACATTGAACATTTGAACTCCCGGATATTGAGCAGGATGTTTTTGATACAATTCCTCTGGACATTTGCCCACTATCAGACAGGCCGCGCATTACGGAAGCAGAGAGGCACCAAAGCATTCAATCATTGATAAAAGAACTGAAAAGAGCCAGATGGACTTTGAGACTTAACAGGATGCATGGGGGTGTAGACGCCTGCTACCTAGCACTTGTGTTCCCATAAAGCCTGGGTCAGGTTGAGGTCAAGGCATAGATGGTCAGCCAAAAAATGGATTGGAAGCAATCTGTTTAAAATAAAGCTTCATATTCTCTTGACCTGGGTAACTGGGAGTTCAAGCAGCACTGGTTCACCCTGAAACTAGTCCCACAGGTAAAAATACCCAACAGTTTACAACCTCCCAGAGACCGGTCAATCCACTGTGCTCACTCTTCAGATGTAACTTACCTGAAGATCTGCAGGAAGAACTCAAGATTATTCAAAACTTTTCTTCTGTTTATCTTGGTTGTTGAAGGGTCTTTTGCAGACAGTCATAGTAGGTCAATGAGATTCTTTCCAGGGAAAGAAAATGCAATCCTCACCACGAATGCTTGGTCTGATGTGGCTAAAATCTGGACAGGTTCACCAACTTCCAGGTGGCCCACTTCCTGGTGTTGAGAGGTTGGCCCTCTGTATCTCTTGAGCATTACTCAGTTTGACTGTTTTGCAACTAACTTCAAGAACTTTCATGCTGTTTATGTGGATACCCACCCAAGTCACTATGAACTCCTAACATGGTCCCAGATGGATAACAGAACCACTCATACAGATGATGGGCCCAAATTGCCCTGAACCCTATTTCAGAGTGCTACATTACATATAGACGAATATATGTTCTTCCCAGTCAATCCCCATCTCCCTGTAAAGGAGGGGCAGGTTTAGAGAGGTAAATTGTTCCTTGTTCAATTACCTTATTCATGAACATCTGAGTGCCACCCCCACCTCTCGATCTTTTACATCCAGTGCCTAACATGTGGTGATTTAATGCCATGCTTCATGCCTGTGCGTGCCATGCTCCATGTCTATTCATACACATGAGCGAATATAGTTAACAAAGTTTACTAATCTGATCTTCAACTTTATCGTGGTTACGACTGTACAGGGCTTTGCTGGAAAGCTAATGTTGAACTCCACAGTCAAAAGTGTGGTGCGAAAGGAATTGGGAAAGCAGCTCAGTAAACCGAGGCCATCTTGACCCAAATACCTTAAAGTAAGATTTTTCCCCCCAATGACCAAATTTTTATGAAGCTAACAGTAGTACACAAACAAGGAATATCACAGAATACAGGAATCAATCATCAAAAAAAGCAGACTTCTCAATTTGTGAATGACAGAAGACAATGAGCCATACCTCTCTGGAAGAAGAAAAAGTCTGAACAGTTACAAAAAAAGCACTGGCAAAGCCAATAGTCTGGCTTACATTTTGAGTCCCTACTTAAACATTTAAAAGCCTGCTGCAGTGATTTAAAAAAATGCTTTCTAAATACACTGCACTTATAAAATAGAGAACTTAATGTGCGAGATGTAAAATAGTCCCTTATGGACTGGAATGCAAGCACTCCATAGGAGGTGGAATGGATACACCAAACCACCAATAGCATGAAGATAGAGGGAAATACTGCTCTGGTTGGAGTCAAAGCCTGGCCACAATAGGTCAGGAACGTAGCCGACCTGTCAAGCCAGCCAAAAGAATCCCAAAAACAGAGCTGAAAAAAGTTCATTCCAGCAGAAAAGGGTTCCACGCCGCAAGCTCATCAATGCAGGAAAAATATGTCAATCATACAGTCGAAGACTCTAATGTAAAAACAGATCTTCTTTCCCAAATTACATCAAAGCACAATTTCTCATGGCAGCAGCATGCCTGCGAGTAAGATGCTTAATAAAAAGGATGATATATTTTTATCCATCCCTTTTAAAGACAAATGTCTTCCAGTGGATCACAGACTTATTTCTCCTGCATTTGGGAACTCCACTGAGGCGTGGAACCTTTTTCTGCTCGAATGAACTTTTTTCAGCTTTTCTTTTGATGTTTGTCAGTGATTGTTGGTACCCGTTTATCGCGCAAGCACCACAGCATCTGTGAGACACAGTATCAACTCTGAAAGCAGTTAAGATACTAAAACGAATCTCTCTAAAACAGTCATGAAACAACCAGGCTGTTCAAAGGTTTAGCATTTCAAGCCACAAATGCAAATATGTGAGATGCAATTAACCCTCAATTCCCACAGATAAAAATGTGCCCTAATCAAGAGAAAGAATTATCTGCCCGGCTCTATTAAAGTCACTTTAAGACAGCTTACATAAAATAAGACCCTTTGCAAGCAGACACTGTCCCAGCTCAATCCACCTCAGCATATGATTACTTCCATTAAAAGGGATATTCCTCTTTATTTTTTTATTAATGGCTACCCCAGTGAGAATGCTCATGATAGGGCACTATTTTTGGTATCTAAAAGCACTACACAGTCACTTTGTGGTCACTTCGCAACACTTTGTTAAGTAGTTACACAAGCAATAGCCTGGATCTTATTAACAAATCTTGTTCGTGCAGTTACATCTAACCTATTATGGGTTAAGGATGGAGAAAATGGTATTCCCAAGCGAGCCAGGGTGCTGGTCACTAGGTAGGTAGGAACACCCAAATCAAAATTCTGGGTATTCCCCGTGCTTTTTTTTCTACCCTATATACTTGTGTCAGGTGTGTGCTCCCTATAAAGGTTTGGATATGCATGTAAGTGGTGAAAAAGGTCCCCAACTACATTGCAAGAAAGGGATTTGTCCTCTAGGAAAAAAACATTTAGTGGAGGAAAAAAAGAAAAAAGCGAATACATTGTTTTTGTATTTTCTGCTGCGGATTGTCTGACGTAGTTTATCCGTATAAACGTAGTGCATCTGGATACTCCTGGAAATATAGGAGTGATGTGGATTTCGGTCAGTACATCTATGGATTTTTGTGAATCCCCAAGAAGCATGAAATTTACTCGAGTGGTAATCGATTAACTACGATTACAAGATATTCTCTTTTGAAGTTAGCTTTGTGGTTTAGTCCTTGCTCCCCAGTGATTACTTAGTTGTAAATCAGCTAGTAATTAAACATCCAATAGACAGGAGAAAAGGGGATGTAGGGAGCCGATGCTAGGGCCAACAGCACGCTCAGATATGGTAAAGGAATAAATTGGACTGACTCTGGGGGAGCCGGTAGGAATGCCATCAGCCCCTCCCGTTAGGAAAGTGTGCCCCTTTGTTTAAGAATGTCTCCAATATACAAGCCCAGTTTTGAGCACTGTGAACGACTCTTGTGAAATTCATGCTCGTAAAACTGTTTAAAAGCACCACACACAGTATGTGTTTGACAAATGTTTAGTGTTTGTTTTTATGAAATGTCAACATTTTGCACCTGACTTTAAGTCCACAACATTTCTGAATCTACACATTTTTACTAAAAAACACATACATATAATAATTACCGCAGTTCTCTGTAGGGACACGGTGTTCCTCTTGAAGGAGCACATGGCACTGCAGTAATGGACAGATTGTAGCGCAGGCTAGAAATATTGCAAACATTTGTCTCATCAGTTGCAGAATAGACCATCCCAGATGCAGATGTTGCCAACAACTGCCTCGGAACTTAGACTAGATGCAAATTAACTTTTTGGTCGAGATTATAAATGTCAATTTGGTTGCTGGAGCACGACCCGAAAGTCAAATCCATGAGAATTGACAGAAAAGGGAAAACAATCGCCCCTTTTAGTGAGATATTTCATTTACTAAACCTAGGGTGTGGCCATCAGCCAAGTTCTCCAGGGTGTTTAAAGAAGTGGATTGGACGGCGATCTTCCAACTCTATGCTCATCAATTTCCCATCCAAGCCATATTTGGATGAAAGCGCATGAATGGACCTCTACTGAGGGTTGTCCACCAAATTAAAGGATATGCACATTTCCAGAATTATAAAGAAGCCTTACTGTTAGCAGCTCAGAAAAGGCATAAAGATGTAAAGAGTGCTTCCCCACTCCGCCTCACCTGGGGTCTGTCAGAGCCTACTGATAGAGTGTCCTTGGGTGGTATGCTGGTCTCTTAATTTGTTCCACTCTTTAATGGCTGGGGCTAGCGAGTCGTTGGGGATCCCAAGAGGGAGTTCAGTCGAGCACTTCCTTCCAGCTTATTTGAAACACACTGCAGATCCCCTCGAGGGATATTGTGAAACAGTCTGGAAGCGTCCCATCTAGTGCACCATGGACCCTGCTTCCATGTGGCATTTTCACACATCCATATTTAGAATCCGTGACAGGTCTCCTGGCTGGCAAGTGCAAAAATTGGTAAACACCTTTGGCTATGCATATCAAAGACCCCCCACCCATTACAAAACATTAACCCAACCATATGCGCGAAAGCA
The DNA here is from genome assembly GCA_963921515.1 of Calotriton arnoldi. Taxonomy (NCBI): domain Eukaryota; kingdom Metazoa; phylum Chordata; class Amphibia; order Caudata; family Salamandridae; genus Calotriton; species Calotriton arnoldi. Next base: position 973,761 of record CAWUFW010000707.1, read on the forward strand.
CCATGCCATTTATAATCCTACTGAACAGAAAACAGACTTTTCTTCAAGACCAGGGTATCAGAGCTCAGACAGTGCAGCAAAGTCATACTAATGGCAATAAAGCACTATGCAAATCTATGCAACAGAACCGCAATTGCTGCTAGACTAAGCGAGCACAGGACATGCAATGCACAGAAGGCAATGGCACCTCCTACTGAAATATGCAAATAGGAGAGTCTAGACTCAGACAGGCTGGAGATACAGGAAGTGCTCAATGCAATTGGAAGCAGTCTATATTCAAACTATATTTACATATTTTCTGATATGTAATCACAGAGCGTAAAAATCCATTCGTTATTTACTCAACTACTATGTACTACACCACAGAAAGAATCTCTCGGTGGCTGAATAGCACCAGCCAATCCAAGCTGCCCATTCCGAGGCCCACTCTAGAGAAGCTTTCCCTACAAGGCCTCCAGCTTTAACATTGCTCACTTTTATATACCGATTCCCTACATCTACTCCGGCAGTCAGCAAGTCCTTATTGATGTAGTGAAGATTCAAGCAGGTAGGAAGCAGCCTAGATTGTTTGCATTGCACGTCATAAATGTTATTGGACAATTCTCATGAAGGAGGGTTCTCAGTGAGTATCACACTCCCAATTGTTTTCATGAGAGAGTACTGAAAGAAAACATGATTCACTTTTATCAGGTACTCTTACATGGTCAATGACTGGATCAAAGTTCTGGGGTTGCTGGCTGCTTAAAGGTCCAATACCGGTCACATGGAGGGCAGAGTGTAAAATAGCACGCTTCATTTTTAGGCCAGTGGTAGCAGAAATGCTATGGATGCTTGACAGAATCCAACAGCGTAGCAGCAGAAAGATACTGCCCGGCTGGCACACGTCTGTTAGTCTATTACAGGGTTCTCCAAAGTCGGTCCTGGAGAGACTGGATCCATGCCAGATTTTTAAGATAACATTTATCTAAATGGGGATATGCTAAAAATCTGGCAAGGATCTGGCCCTCCAGGACGGACTTTGGAGATGCCTGGGCTATTATAACAAACCCTATGCAACCTTCACTCCTTTCTCGGAGTAGAAATACTGGTCTGTGTAAGCAAAGGCAGGGAAGACCAGCTCTGGGGGTAGAGAGCTCAGACTAGCCAGCACAGCTAGTTGTGTTGTTCATCAGTGATGCATTAGCCGAGCCTGAAGAGGTAACATTCTCACAAGCAGATAAACTAGAAAGCAAGGGGGGAAGGGGAGGTTGAGAGGTTCAGTTCATGAATACTTCCTGTTCCAAGAGATGGACGCAGTTCAGAGTTTAAGCGTGGATTAAAAACACAGTCCTCCTCACAGACAGACTGCTCTGCTTACTTGCCACATATGCCAATTCTCCTTGCTTACCCAAGAGTTTCTGCTTTGTGTCCCAAATTATTAACACAACTGGGGGCATCTGGCCCATTTAGTAATGTGATTAAAAAGTGAAATATTTATACCCTACTGGTCACCAACGGTCACTGCACGCTGGCCAAAATGGAACTCAACACATCATTTGTTACAAGGCCCACCACGACAAAATTCGCAAAAGTGAAAAATCCTACAAGAACACAAAACTCTCACCTGACTCCCATCTTGCAGTCCATGACACAGGGCGAGTCGAAGTCTGAGAGCAGATCCTCCATCTGGTTGTAGCGTTCACCTTCCTTCATCACGTCGCCGTGATAGGTGGGAACATATGGCCTCAGGATATCGGTCATCAGCATATCCAAGCACCGCTGTTCGCATTCACAATGCTTCTTCAATATCTGCCCGTTGGCAGCAGCTTGGAAGCTACCTACAGGGTAGTAACAGGACAGTCAGCACATGGGTCAGTTGAGATGGATTGGAAGCAACTGTTTGTGGGACACAAACTGAGTGGTTCACCTCAAGCTCCTACAAGCAAAGCTTCAATTACAATGCTTTGCTAGAAAAGACAGCCATCCATTCGAAACAAAATGTACTGATACAGAACAGAGAGAGCTAGGATTCATCACAAAAAGGAGTTCCTGACGTAGGAGAGAAAACGTAGGAGAGAAAACGTATGAAAGAAAAGGGATTGGCCTAGAAAATTTCTTTCAAATCCAGCAACAAAAACAAAAACACACATACAAGAACCATAAATAGGTAAGCACTCGTGGACAATAAGTAATAGTTTCTTGATGGTTAATAGGCTAAGTTGGTAGCTTGCTGAGAGCTTAAGGCTGCCCTAAGATCACCCCAGAGCACCGAGGTGAAGCAGGGGAGATGTGAAAGAGGAACTAGTGCAGAAGAAAGCATGGAATGAGTGAGCTGTGTGAATAGAGTTACTTTCAGAGTTATATCAATGAACAAAATACAAACTGGGAATATCGACTGAGTTGATCAATTTCAGAGCAAGTGAAGGTTGTTAAAAAAAATAACGAAAATGTCTTATTTTCACTGTTCCATATAGCTCAGTGCAGCTGTATGGATTCTACCATTGATTAGGAAAAAATATGGTAACACCCAATTAAAAAATGCTTCGGTCAGTGTAGTACGGCTAATCCAACCGCTTGTTGAAGCCACTTTTGAACGGACAGTAATTTTGCCCATCCCTGAACAATCCATTTCACATTAGAAAGCACAGTAAAAAGAAGCGGTAATTCCTTCCTACCCTGCTTAACAGAAGAACACTGAAGAGAATCTTGAATTGCAAGAGAGATGTCTGTAGCATCTGTGATCAGAGACACTCATTCAGATGAAGGCCCTCAAAACTTACACGGCTACGGACCATTCAAGGACTAACAGGTTCACCCTTTACAAACGGAGATTTCTAAAGTGTAAAATAATGGTTTTTAGGAAAAAGTTAATTTAATTAACTGATAAGCTCGTGTTATCAATTATGTGCCTACCTGTGTCACTACTAGAGTATACTTATTAACTTGACTTACAATTTTCCCCTGCACATTGTCACCCTTTACAAATAAATTGTATTAATTAGGTGTTATCATATGGTTTCATGTAATTCGATTTGAATGTATGAATGTGTAAATGCTTCTCTGCAGCTCCCTCTAGTTGTATGGACTACTCCCTTGTTCACTCAGATAGGGACCTTTGGACGGTAGATAAATAAGGTAGGTGCACTGCCGTTTTGAATTTTAATAAGTGTAGTTAAGGCCCTACAAGATCATATTATCCACTGAGTACATTGGAAGCTCGGGTCGCCAGAGGGATACAAAATGGCCGTATACCTTGTAAAACAAATTCCCAGTAGAAACACTTCGAGTTTAGTTGAGCTGTGTGATACAACACTGGAATAGTAAAGCTTACATGGATGCACTTGAAGGGGCTGAACAAGCTCCACTCATTACCAGGCAGACAAAGGTAGGTTTTATTTCCTTTTCAGTACACGTCACTCAATATTTACAACCTTCCGTATTTAAAACGGATTTGTATTGGGCTTTTAGTGGTTTCTGCAGAATTTTTCTACAGAACAATACTCTACAAGGATATGTTACCAATACAACATACAGAACCTCGTCAACTAATAGCCATGGCATTTTCAGTCATCAAGATAAATCTATGTTATATGTTTGGAGTGCAGGATTTAGGCTGTAGAATGTAGGCACTGCTCATTGTTAATAGTCAATGGTTTATGTTCTGTAGGAAATGGCGGAAGCAAAAATGGACGCTGAAGGTCATTGTAAGGGAGTGAAAAATGGTTAAAGTAAATACATATGTTTATATAAGTACCCGAATTTAGGTGTAGTATTTGCGCACAAATGATGCATTGAGATGTTTATTAGTGCGTATGTGTTGCATGCGTTTTGAAGTTGTGTTGTGGTCGCTACGTTGTAGTGTAAATGTGAGTTGCAATTCGTGTTGAGCGTGTAGCATTTACTATGTAGCCATTGTTAATGATCTTGGTGGAAGGTTCCACTGCTGTCAGTTCGCGGAGAGTTTTCAACAGAGTATGGTCCAGGGTGAGGTGTTCTTCCATAAAGCATCTGATGACTTATCACTGGTTACTGCATTTTCTATTCAACACCATGATAACCATGTTGGCATTGGTTAGTATCCCAGAGGACAAAAGACCCTCAGGATGGCAACCCTTTGTGGATACAACTAGGCCTGGGAGTTATTTTAATTACGCCGGAACAATTGGAGTAATCTTGGTAATTCAGAGTTACTCTTTTACGCAAAATTACAAAAAATTACACGATTATGCCCACTCGTGTAATTAAGAGTAATCTGGAGGGTAAATTAGCAGTAGCCCCTAGGTTCTGGGCATCAAAGGAAGCAAGGAATCAAGTCACATGTTTGCACTTATTCTCATTGTCCAATTTGTTGTCTCATCTGATGGCCTTGAAAAGTCCTAGAAACATCACCAGACCCCTAGGTGTGGCAATCTAAATTATATACTCTACTTAAGAGGACTGTACCAGATTCATGAACAGGGATCAATATTATTATTTTTAAGTTGGTCCATCATTGTCAGCAATGCATGATGCATTTTATTTCATAAATGTACCATATTATACATCAATTAACAGGCATCTAATTAGCAACAGATTTAGCAAATGAGGTGTGTTAATCAGACCCACATAATGCTTCTCGAGCTGACAAGTCGGCTAGAAAGGTTCAGCACGATGGAATATCAACAATCTCATTGGGAAGGTGGTTGGCTTACTGATGAACAATGTGGTAATCCGATGGTCAAGTTTGAGTCCCACAAGGCACGCTCAGCCTTCTATCGCTTTAAGCTTGGTAACCGGACTTAAAAAAAATTGGGCAATGCTACTGGAATTTACAGCATGCAGAAATGGCAGAAGGGTAGTGCAAACTGGGCACCAGGGCAAGAGACCTTGTATTACAGTACATTCACTTCAACAAGCATACCCTGGTCACAAACTGCCTAGCTTAGAAAATGCAGTGAAGGCAAAGAGAAAGCACCTGAACTGTGTGCTTGACGGTGGGACAGATTTAGGACAGAGACATCCTTCCCACTCCAGTGGCCCTTATTCAACACAGAAGGCCCACAAACAAGCCAACTTAAATCAGAGGTGGAAGCAGGGTGAAGAAGAGGGCCGTTTGCTCCCAGGAGTCACACACAAGAGCTCAAATGTAGGGGCTCATTTACAGTAAAAAAAAGCAGACAGTCGTAGCTTGCCATCGTTGGAGCTACCGACAGTCGGTTTTCTCCCACCTCTTCCAAAAATGAGTGAGTTTAAGCTTGTGTCAATCAATATCCAGAAAAGTGGCAGCGCTCCTGACAACGTCAGAGATTCAGTGCACCGACAGACCGCTTGGAAAGGGTGGGCTAGCATGTGCACAGTTTACAGCCAAAAGGACCAGGAAAGGACATGCAAGCTTCCCTCAAAAGAGATTGCCAAAGCGAGCGGGAAGAGTTTTTCTTCCAGACCTGATCTATTGCCATCCTGTTAATACTGCTTACAGGTGACCCTCATGGTTCACCTGTAATTCTGTGAATACAGGTTCCGCCTATCACCTCATTATAGCATCGATCATTGATATAAGATCAGCTCTAAGAGTCTGTGAGATTGGACCCTGAAACCTTCAATGAGACTCCATGAATAAAGGCTCTTCGGGAGAACTGATCAAATATCTTCAGCTCACACCAACTCTGCCTACCACACAACTTCCAGTCAGCTTCAGTCCCAACATCCCATGATGGCATCACACACATTGATCGGTGAACACCTGAACATAATCAGTAGTCCGACTCAAAACACACTAAGACAAACTTAAGCAGAGTCCAGCTGCGGCCCCGAAAGTCATTTCCAAATTCAGAAAACCTGAACACACTCAAAGTCATGAAAGGTCCAAGTGTGGGTGGAATGAATAACTACTAAATGGAACAAAGCACGCAACAGTTGCAAAGGACACCGGCCCTTCAGGCAACTTATGAGGAACAAATGTTCTGGGCACATAGAGCATAATGTTTTAGGATCACGGTAAAGGTACTTTTTCTAAACTATATATAATACAGAGGCATAAATTAGAAATTAAATGATATATGGAAATGACAATAAAAACACCATGGAGATCTACACAAGGATCCTCAAGAGGCCACTCCTGTCTCAAGTCAGCTAAGCGGCTTGCAATGCCTATTGCGGTAGAGTCAATCTAGGAAACAAACACTGCACACATTGGGGTGGGGGAGAGGTATAGTTTTACAGCTGCCCTGGGCATGAACATTTAACAAACACAGTATAATGTTTTTCGTTCACAGATTCGGGTCTACCCTGCCACGAAATAAACCAGAAGTGTGGATCTGCCATGTGGGGAAATCCAGAATTAAAAAATGCCATGAAACACGTTTGTATAAACCATGAAGGGCAAAGCCAACATTTCTGCCACTGGCAAACAAGTGTGTTTTTTTATTGAAAACACATGCCATAAATATACCTATTAAAAAGGTAACATACCATCGTCCAAATGTAGCAGCCATGTGCTTGCAAAACAATTTAAAATAAAAAAATAAAATAATTGCATATAATTTTAGCGGCACGATGTGGATGTTTCATAGCATGCATGAAAACACTAACAGCATCCTTTTTTGTTTTCAGACACATCACATGGAAATAGTGCAAAGAAAAGGTTAGGTTTGCTTTGGGTGACCTTAGTCTGAAAATCTAGACAAGAATGACAACAAAAAAAAAAAACAGAGAACGGAAAAAGTATTATGAAAACAAAATATTGGAACAACGCACCTGCTGGATGTGCATACAAAATACCACCCCTTACAATGCAAGGCAGCTAATGGTTGAAATGGGTCAAAGCTATGTTAAGCAGGCGGGTGAATGATGAAGGCTGACCCAAAGTCTTTCTATGCATGTGTACATGCAGGCATTTTTTACTGATTACATTTTTGATTGCACGAGACTTCCCAAACAACTAAAGCTGTCCTAGGATAGACCAATGTCAAGCAAGGGCCACCAGGCAGTGCATTAGTTAGAGGTCTTATCTTCCACTCTACGGTAAAGGATTGCCATCATCCACAGTCAACCCATCAAAAGCTGTTGGTTCTTACAATCTTGCCAGCAATTCCTGCAGCCTGTTGTACTTCCAAAGCACAGCACCAAGAGCTATCCTAGCCCTTAAAGTAGGTACCATCACTTCATAATTTTCTATTGCCCGCCACCTATAAACCAATTGGTTAACTTGAGGACTTAAAAGCAGGTAAAGATGCCACGGAAGCGGCGCCAGGGCAGATGGATCATCATAGAGGACCGTCAGGGCAAAACGAACATACTATGGCCTGTGATTAGACAGAGCTGGAGAAGCATGAGGACTTACTTAATGCCTCATGAACCTCAGAACGCCGCCTAGATTAAAACAAGCAATGTCAAAGCCAAGGAGAATGGCCTTGGAAAGTTGGTGTACGTTTATTTTCATTTACTGGAAGCACGTTCGACAAACTTAAAAGAAAGAAAAAAAAATGCAACTGCTTAAACGTGGGGACCATATATTTACAATTTTTATGTTTAAATTTTTTTTTAAATACACACATACATAGACAAATATCCAGGTACAATTTACAGCTTTCAACAAAAATGCATTTCAGAATTTTCCAGCATCCATCAATGGGAAGTGGCATCACTGTATTTTGCCAACCTCCACAGTCTTCGATGACTTGATCCCCCAGGTGTCCCTTGCCTGCGTGTCCCACGCAAAGGCTGGCCCCTACAAGGACATCACATATCTGGACCTCAACTTCCTAGGGCCAAAAGCCCTGTTACTAAGGTAAGCCAGCCACCATCATGGTTCCCAGACAAAAACCAGACACCATTCTCACCTCAAGAAAGCGCAAACCCTCACCATAATCGTACATTTAACACCAGTAACCTTATCCAGATACTACTCACTAGAATAAACACAGCCCACACCACACCATCGTCAAAGCATGCTCACCAATGCACATGCACCACAACCTAGAATCTCTTTATCAAAGAAACATGCTTCATATCCTACCCCACCCACGCTTGACATCCTTCTCCCATCTGGACACAGCATTCAACACAGACCGCATCTGTAAAATTGAAGTCATACAAAAGTCAACAAAATTCAACAAGGCCATGCACCCATCTTCAGCATGGCCACACCAAAGTCTTTCGAGTTGCTCTCCTGCCACTCTCCTCTCAGCATACTAAATCGCCTTTATTAATTTCATCTACGACCGCCGGAACCCATAAGGATTTTATAGAACAAACAACATCTGCCTCCATGCAACACTCCCATTGCACTTTCCTCGGAGATTTAAATCTGCCCAGTAACTTTAGCACCATAACCAGGAGAAAAACCCTCGACTCTTCAACACTCTGGACATAAATACCACTTCATCAATCTAACTTACTCCAAAGCCAACACAGTAGAATTCATTCAATTTGCATCCCCCAAGATCTACTGTCAGCCTTCCCAAACTCTTGATCATCTCCCCTTCCCTTTTAACATCAGAAATGCCACTCCACTACAATACGGGCAGCGGAAAAAGGAGACTGTTACCTTTAGCTCCTTCAGAGACCTCTACCAAGAAGAACAGCAAGTATAACTAACCAACATATTCTGACACTTCCTGCCCTAAACGTATGTCATGCTTCAACATCTACAACACCACTCTGAAGAATCACATAGGATGCTATGCTCCTCAGAAAACTCACGCCTCAAAGCTTAAGCCATCATCAACCTAGTAAACTCAAGAACTTACTGAAAACAAATTCGCCATACGAAGACAGAAGAAATGGAGGAATGTAGTATGGCAATGTGCAGCATTAGAATGGTTATGTATTTGTGTGAAAACCAAGAACTGTAGGATAATATTGGTGTAGGTTAAAAGGTCAGGTGACAGTTGCACTGGCAGGTCAGACCGAAACAATTTATGTAGTTTAATGACTGCCCTCCTTCCATCTGGGTTGATGCCAGAGAAAATACCATCAAATATTTAGTTATCTAAAACAATTTAATAGCTTTACGTGGTTGTGTGCCCCAAAAGTACAGGCAGAGGCAGCTTGATAAATAAACAAAATGATCATAGCTGTGTGGAGAGCAAGCACTTTGTGGAAGCACGCAAACGGTGCCCAATCAAAACATGTACTCCTGGCTCCCAACAGGTGGTATCAGCCAAAGCCCCTCTCCTGGCGATTCTCACAAAATTGTCTGGCAACAACTGCGCGATTAAGCCAGACTATGAAAAGGATAAAGAATAAAGCACTGGCAAAGTAAACTACTGGTCCATCGGCCATGGCAATGAAGTGTACATTTTCAGGTGAATGTGCCACAGTGCAAGAGTGCCACTGGCTGACGTGAACTGACCCACTGCCCCATGCGTTTAACTGTGGTGGACAGAAGCAAAACATGAAAGAAAATTGAACAGACCACTGCATAAGGAGGACTAATCTATAGCCTGTGTGTATTTATTTAATATATCTTTTTAATTGTACATGAAATTAGAGAGATATCTCAACCGGTCTCTAGGACAGACCTTAAAAACAGGCAAAGTAATTTGAGATGTGGCAGAACGAAACCCTACACTACCCAATTGTCTGATTTCAGTAAAGATTACTGTCCAGTACACCCAAAATCAGGTTGGATAAGTTTAATGGTAGACATGTGATTTTTTTCTTGTATGCTTATCCTAGGAAAAGTGCATGATATTTATTTTGCAAAATCAGTCATCTGAGTTAGTGTCTTTAGGTTAAATAAAAAGAGAGAAAAACCACAAACCTTTAGTTATTTTATGATGGAAACCGGTTATATGTACTGAGAGGTACATTTTCGAATCGGTACAACACAACTCACAATGAAACTTTTTAAAACATTCGGAAATCTAAACTGATGTATTTGATAAAATGAACTTTTCCCGAAGGCTGGTGGGCATGTTTGTGCGGGAATGTCTGGGTTTCAGCAACATTGAAATCTAACTCTGCTGGGGCAACCACGGAGTTCTAAGTCTCATGAGAGCTAGCAACTGCTGTTGGCTAACTGAAGTGTCCTATACTGCCTCATTCTCAGATTCACAGTCCGTAGGAGGGCTGTGACAAAGGAGGTCTGCAGGGAGGACCGCACTTGAACACCAAGTCCTATGTTCTTCTGTCAGAAACATGCATGCGGGCAGCACCAGTCATTTATGGGAGACTATTTATTCATTACAGTAATTATTTAGGTCTCTGTCTCTTGCAAGACATTTTGTTAGCTTATGGGGGCCTAGAGTGCATCCATTGCTTGCCATTGGTAGGCTTCATAGTTACTCCCATTTCCTTCCTTCTCCTTGGTAAGCACATGCCGGCTTCACGTCCTCCGTGTGTTTGCCCCTCCCCTGCAGCTTGGCCCAAGTACTGCTTCCTCTTTCCATTGTGTCCTTCCAGTTTGTGTGCTTTTGGAGGTACTTTTTTTGTCTTCCTTGCTTGCCCAGTCATTATTGCTTGCCCAGTCATCTTTGCTTACCCCCATGCCCCATGTTGCCCCGTCCCTCCCACCAGCCTCCTGCTTCTCTCATCCCTCCTGTTATGTTGCTACTCCCATCCCCCCCACAGTCTGTGTTGTTGCTTGCCCCCTCCTTCGGACCGTGGTGTTGCTGCCCCACTACCGCTGTGCCTTGTGTCATTTGCCCCTCTCGCGGTCTTTCGAATTGCTGTCCCCTCCCCCTGCTGTCTGATATGTTTCTAGCCCCCTACCGCTGCCCCTGGTGTTGCTTGCCCCCTCCTGCTCTCCTTCTACTGTCCGTGTTGGCTCACCCCAATCTGTTTTGCATGTAATACTTTATTCCATAATGTTAACTTTGCCGCTTTGAGTGTAACATTTATTTTTGACATGGACTTTGGACTTAACTACTTGGGAAATTATAGATCGGTTTGAAAATCTGGTATCTATGACCATTTGATTTAAGTTGCAAAGCTCAGGCAGCCGGATGGACTTTGTGACATCCAAAAAAGCCATGGCTGCCATTTGAATGACAGCCTGGCCATATTTGTTCGGTCCATACATATAACATGCCCGGAAAACCAAAAAGAATGGCTCTTGCTGGTAAGGAAGCGGCCCTTATTTGTTCTCGCAGGACCTGGGAATGACCAGACCTTTGAAGCTTTGAGTCACAATGGTTATTTTGCAAATAAATGAAGCAGCCCCTACGATCTATGGGCTCTTTATCTTGTTATACAGAGACAAGAGCATGGAGCATTCCTTTTCATGGGAAAAAAAAAAAAGAAAATACCGAGGAGTCAGGTATTAGTCGACTGACAATTTCACGCATGAAGTTCTAATCAGGTTTGTGGCTTTTTGAGGCCTGGGGTAATTATTATTGGCTGTGGTGCCCTTAGACAGGAATGAAAGGAATGAAACTAAGGTCGCTCGGATGCCCAAGAAAGTTATATCAATTTCGCAGGAATTAGATTTTGCAGCCCATCCCCATTTCACAGGTAGAGCCAGAAGCTTGCCCCTTCTGAAATTTTAAGTGCTGATGGGTTTTAATGAAATGCATTTGACAAATCTAATTATGGGGTATTAAATGAAAGGCCCTGTAGTAACTACTACCCATAAACCCCGGAGGTCTGGTCTAATGGAGGGGGGTTGGGTTAGGTTAGACCATTGGCGACCAGAAGTGTTAGACCATTCTTAAGAAGAATTGGGTCTGAAATAGAAAAGCAGAGACCGGGCAGAGCTGTGGCACTTTAAGCAGAATTAGAAGAGAGATTTAAGTTAACATCCTTGATCTCACTGTCAGTTTTTGATGACCGCGTAAACTCTTTATTCAAGTGTAATGTGGTCATTACATTTCTATCAGTTTTTTAAATTTCTAAACAGTGAAGTTGTCAAGAGATTGACGTCCACTTAGCAGATTTACTCACGTGCAGGGACATAGAATAACACCTTTCACATTCCATGTCTAACACCTTTGCCAAGCATGTTGGCCTACAATCGTGCTGAAGAGTAATGTGTTTTTATAAACACTCAACGTGTCAGGCAAAATACCCACTGGTCCCACAGCTTCCCATTGTTTGTGAACGGCTAGTTAAGGGACAACTAACGCAGCAGGGCCCAACAGCTAAAGTAAAAAAATAATAAGAAAAACAGCACTGGGTCATAGCACTTTTTTGCATTGGATGGTGGAGTCTGAGCTAACACTGATAGTGGGAGGAGAGGGCAAGCAGCATGAGGGACAACAGGAGGGGGCAAGGAACACAACAGTGGGAGGTGGTCAGACATGGCAAACATCACGGATAGCGGGAGGAGGGGGCAAGCCACAAGTGACAGTGGGAGGAGAGCAGGAAGGGGCAAGAATTATATCAGCCAATGGGAGGACGACAGGAGAGCAACACGATGAGCAGTGGCGGGGGGGGGGAGAGGGACAAGTAACACAAAGAATAAAACACATGGACTCTGTGGAGGGCTTCCAAAAAGAAAAAAGTAACCAGGGCCAGAAAGCGCAAGCAGCGGAGGACACTCAGTGGGCAAGGAAGCAGTGCTTGAGCCATGCATCCCGGGAGGGACAAACATTTGAAACAAAAAGTCAATAAGAGATGAAGCCAACTAATGGTAAGCAGTGGGCAGGCTCTGAGCCCCCTGCAAGCTAACAAATTGTCTTGCAAGAGCCAGCGTATGCGCGGTCTCAGGCGAGATCAAAAAAGGAGACAGACTGAATAGTTTCCTGTTGTGCTATACACAGAACATTTTCCACAGCAATGAGAAAGTCGGCTTAATTCTGAAGAGAAAAGATGAACTCAACATTTACTCAAGTGGAGCAGTGAATCCGATCTTAGATGAGCAACAAAGGGCTTGGGTTAATGGAACAAGGTAGAGAGGGCGATTCAAATTTAGGGGGTCAGGGGTGGAATATGCGATCCCTTGAATTAAGCAAAACATACCGCTTAGTGGCCGAGTTCCACGGTTAAGCGTACCTAGGTTCCAGTAAAAGTGATTTTAGTGTTATAAGTAAAAAAGGAGTAGTGCAAGCAGAAAAGTACGGAAAACAAAAGTTTCTGCTGCTATGAACTTGGAACAGACAACACCATCCCAGTTCAAATCCTGGAGCCTGACACACTGCACATCTAGTTCAGGAACTCCTTGGAATCTCTTGAAACAGTACCTCACTGAGGAATAAACTTTCCAGCTCGGCCCCTCAACCCGATTTCCCTTTATGCACCAACCTGTAATCTCGTTCTACTCGTTTACATTGCTGTGTTGCTCTGTATCTAGGTTTGCACTTTATAAAACCAATGCATACATATGTGGCTCAAACTCAAATGCATTGAACCAGAGCTTTTAAATGTTCAACTATCATGTATGCATTACTTGTAAGAACTGAGGCTGCAACCCTGGAGACTACATGCATGGTATGTCCCTACTAGGTGCACAGGGCATGTCAATGACCTTCATGGGGAAGGTCAAAGTCATGTCTGATGAAGGAACAGGTGGGGTAAACAGACAACCTGTCCTAATGAAGTAGGCCTCACTCCTAGACCCGGTAATGCCAATCGGATGCCTTCACTCTGAAATTGTAAAGTGTTTTGACAAAAACCCTCACCATCAACAGAAACAGACACTGGGTTAGAGATTTTCATCTTCCAGTTGCCAGTTTAAACCCCATATTAGTAGGACTATTAAGCACTTTGAAATTTGAAAGTACATCAGAAGGTGGATCAAATGTGGCATCAGTCCTAGTAGGAAGGTGCACATTTTACCGCATCTATAACCACAATCAAGAGCAGCTGAAACTCAAAGTTTGACTAAGCGGATTGATATGAGCATCCCCTTCCATAGAAGCCTCTGCGCTTCTGAAGCGAATCCCTTTACATGCCGAAAGGAGCTGCTGGGAAGTTCACGCTGCTGAACAAGACCCCAATGTCTGGCATCTCTGAAACCCGTCATGAAGTTCACCCCCGAGGAGGCTCCATTTGCACCACAAACTAAATACAGCATCGTCACTCACCTGCATGTCCAGCAAGCTGGATCCAGGGGTACCTCTTCTTGAAGGACATGACAAATGGGGACCAGTGCACCATGTTCTTGATCTTTCTCCATGACTTGCTCTGCAAAAAGAATATAAAGAAGACATTTCACTCAATAAAATACTAATTTTGGGAAATATAATATGGATTTACAAATTTATAGTGTTGTAAACTCCTCTGAATGTTCTAAAATGCAGTTTATTACATATGTAGCATTAGCTGGCATCACTTTATTCAGGTGCAAGGAGACTGCTTGCAACTCTATCATTGTACACAGGGCAACAACAGGATGTGGAACAGTTCTGATTTACATCCAGACAATGCATACAAATAGTTAAAATGTGTGCCTCTCCAATTGTAACCTAAGGTCTAATCACAAGAAAATGCAGGTTTCCACCCAAGATATTAGTAGTAGTACAACATTATATGCAAACTATTGCTAAGATCATAGAGGAAATAGATTTCAAACTAATCTACGCACTTTCAGAGGTGGATTCTAAATCACATTAAAGATTTAAAGTGCTGGATGATGGTCGATCAGCATCCGGAAGCGATGCAGCGTCTTAAAAGGCATTCTTGGTTGAGATGACAGAGGTCCTCATCCGATGCAAGTAAAGCTGCACAGATATTCCATTCCAAGGTAGCCAAGTCCCGAAGGCAGTACACTATGCATCCTCCCACTGGGATATTCATATTTTGACCTGGTACTGTGGCACAAATCCCCCCTTCAGGGACAACAGCTGCAGTCGCACAGTGGGACAATCTTCAACGCAGAGCTTAAGTGGGATCTTGGCTGGGTGAAAGAAAAGCTTCTACGGAACACCTCCACGAAGCAGGTCTCTGCACGTCAAAGACATTAAAGGAAGAAAAATTAGAATTTTTAGGCACAAACCTATCCATTAGGTCTTTGGCAGCAAGAATAAGCCTTTGTTCGTTTCAGAAAAGGGCAATCCCTTTCAAACTTAAAGGAACAAAGACCAGAGGAACCAACCTCTCCAACTCACCAGGTATTGGAGGAGAAAGGAGGAAACCAGTGAGGAATCTTAACAGCAGGTTCGGACTGAGAAAAAAAATTGACCTGGGCACTAAAATAAAAGTGGCCTCCATTAGCGAACCAAATAGCTAAAAAAGTGGCCCACATTTGCAAATCAGGTCAGTTTTGAACTTGTAATGACATTTTATGGGGGTATTTTCAAGGTATGGGAGACTGCATGCAATGTTTGTGGTAATATCAGGGAAATCAAAAGTGAAAACAGGGCCAGCTGGCCATAAAACAGGCCCACAAACTGCTGCTGCTAAAAGGCTCACACACCGATATGTCCGATCAGCCCATCGGGCAGCCTGAATGCCCTATAGGCCAGTCTGACCCTGCGTCACAGGCATAATTGAGTATCTATCCAAGAGACAGACTGGGTATGAAAATGACGAGCTCAATAACAGCTCAGTAATGAACCTGGCGGCAGTGGGACACATCTCAAACATCTGTGGGTATAAATCCACTGGGCATGGGGCAGAATAAGCTTTATGAAGTGGCACACGTCCAATGAAGGTTACACAAAAATACTAACCGTGCATGAAGCGTGTGGGCTGGCATCAGGAAGTGTAATATTGCAGGCGAATGTGGAAATAAATCATTTCCAAAATACAATGGGAGAGGAAAGGGAAGAGGGAGATGGTCTACTATCGCTCTTGCTCCATGTTAAAAGTCACTGCTTATTCTAAATCCCTCTGGGATTTATGCAATCCTGAAATTCTCTATTGGCGCGAATATGATCCGACTCAACCAACACGGAGTTCTGGTGTGGGTGGCCTAGGTACATTTGTCCCAGGACCCTTTACTGCCAGAACTATTTCAGGGTTTAAAGCAGTCATTTCATCTGATGCTGTTCCAACCGTACACGTCTTGTGATTAAATCCAAAGAAACACACTGTAGGCTGGTAATCATGGGTGAGAGCTGAAGTTGTGTTACCCGAGACACCTCAATGAAGGGATGGGTCGCGCAATGGAAGGAGACCTGGGAATCTTCCCTCCCCTCGTCTCATCTCCAAACACCTCCTTGACAAGGCAATTCTCCTGTGTAAATGTTTCCTCCACATACATGCACACTTGCAGAACTACAGACAGGCTGCTTTAAACTATATTGAGTGTGGAAATGACTGGTTGTCAGGCAGGACTTTGGGAACCTAACCATATTCCCCCACAACATGTCCACTCTCATGAGGGCATGGACATGGGCAGTTTAGTGTTGGTGAGTGGTACCCCATGATGGTGATTTGTTGAATGAACAAGGGTGCAAAGATAGCTGATAGAGAGGGTAACATTTTGTTAGGGAACTGCTTTATGAGGTGCATTCTTGGTGGAGCTGGAAAGTCTGTACATCAATAGGTTTTGTCGTAATGTAATGCCCAAGAAGCAGTCAAGGGTTTTTGACAACACAACTGTGGCTGGTTGCAGGGGTGTGTTAGCAAAAATCCAAGAACTGACTGTCAATTTTGATTAGGAGACCAGCGTGAAAAAGAATGGACTGTTGGCTCATCTGTTTACAGGGCCAGCGTGGTGTATCAATTTTACTTTTGGAAAACACTTAAGGGAATTCAGGGGAGACTGATTTTGCGGGAGGAGTTTTATCCACGACTCAATTTACACAGCTTTGAACACTTTTCACTCACATCAAACATGGTAAAGGCCATTTTAACACATTAACAAGAAGCAATGGAGAGTTGTCTGTATAGACTAGAAAAATACAACTGACAAAGATGGCAACAGTGTGCAACCTTACCAGATCTGACTCGACATAACCCCAGTTGGTCAGAAAAGCCTCCATTTATCCCTCTACCTACTTAAAATTACAAACACCAGAACATGTTGCTCTGCCCTTTGAAGCAGGTGGGGGTGAGGGGGGGCAGACAGTGGCACTCCCTTCTGTTGGAAAATGCAGCCAATTTGCTGCTTTGTTTCAAAGACTCCAATAATTCAAATTCTATTAAAGGGGAAGAAAAAAAAAAATCACTTCCTCACCATAAATCCTGGACTGTGTTATCAGCATTTTTATACTAGTATAAAAAAGGCACCACGATGCAATACAGGAGAATAGCTAGTAGCACATGCTGGCAATCCTCGTCCTTGCGTATCCGAAGAGTGCACAAAGAAACCAGCCTCACACAAGAAAGTCCTCAAGACTGGAGAAAAGAAGAACTTCACAAGAACACAAACATCGACAACTCAACTGAGAACTATAGTCAAGTGCGTTTTGGTCTGGTTTTCGCTGCAATGCTTTTTGTATCACTGACCTAAGATCGTTGCCTGTTTAACCACCTGCAGGAAATTGTGTCTGGAGGAAAGGCTTGAAGGATAACAGATGCCTGTATTCAAACGTATATATACAAAACGAGATAAAAGACCAGGAACACCTCCAAGAAAAAAGCAAGCTTCACACACTTTGTGTAAACATCCAATGGTGAATTTCAAAATTAAGTGAAATTGAGTTTTTGTGCTAAGCTGTAAGGAAACCTCTTCGGAAGATTAAAGGCTTAGAATTGTAAAAAAACAAAGTTTAAAATAAAAAAATAAAAACCACGCACGTCTTCATCTGTAACGCATGCAACAAAATACATGTGATGTTCAATATGGTATCTGGACTGTCCCTAAGAGATAAAGGCTTAAACCTTTAATGCTCCGTTATCGTGCCTGAGTAAATTAGCGGTTTGTCCCACTGAGACCTAACCTGGATATGAAAGCATTAATGCAGTTGCCTACCCTTGTGAAGTAACAAGAGCATACATCAACTAATTAACTCCTATCCCCAATACAGGTGGTAGTATTCCCCATAAGTACGGAATTTTAGGGGGGATTAATCTTTAAGGAAGGGAATCCTCCAATGCAGGGATGAAGGCTCTTGCAGAGAGATAAGTGCCCTAGAATATGCTGTAAATTCCTATCTCGCACAGCTCAGCACGGATGAAAATAACCAGTCACTAATTAGCGAATGTCCAAAGAGGAAAAAAAAGCACTCAAGCACACAGTAGTACAATAATTGAGAGTCAGACTCGTATTGAGTGATGGGCCATTGAAAATTAATAGATCCAGTCCACAGAAGTTCAATTCTTCTTTTACTTCAAAGACAGAGTAACAGACAATAAAATCCAAAACACCGCAGCCGACACGTGTTTTGTTCTCCTAGGCTTTTTCAAGGCTGCAAGATCATATTAAACTAGCATTACAAATATTGATCATTTCTACACATACCCTAGTGGGTGTCACTACTAGCCATCACCATGTGATCAAGACAGCAGTGTGTGGAACCCGCATGAAGAGCATGGACATTACTAAACTGAGTATTTGAGATTCCATACTCAGATGTTAGTACTCTTTGTGAAAAGAGTGAAACCCAAAATGATTTTTTTTTAAATCACCATGTGACACTGATGACACCATAATTAAAATCTGTGAAGTAAAGAGAATAAGTCAAAACAGACTCAAAGTGAAGACCTAGAGTTCCCAGAGCGTAGACCTCCACCAGGAAAAACAGAATAGAATAAGTAAATATCATACCTATAGAGCAAAGAACACCTGTGAGTTCTCAAAATCTCCTCCCAGATTCCATCACAGCAAGTATGTATTTACATGTAGAGTAACTCTATCCAAACTGTCCCAGTCATGGACAGTACTTCATAAACAATCTACAGAGAGGAACCGAGAGAAATACCCGATGTTATAGACTATCTCGAGCAAACAAATATGGTAAATAAAAAATAATCCACGAATTTAGGGGATTGAAAGTCATTATGGTACTCCAAACCGAGTACTTACCCCCAACTTCTGTCTATTACTGTTGAATTAGGGAAAGTGTATTAAAATAATGTGTAGTCAGCACTCGAATATATTTTGTGTGATTGTTACTAAGAGAAGATGGGGTATTATATATTTAAAGTACTCCACGTGAAAACTAATGAGATTTATAAAAATGTGTGGCTAGCAATGTGGATTAATGAAGATTTCTATAATACTTGTATATTAACATTTTAAGAGAAAGATAAGCTTATAACATGTCTCATGTGAAGCTGATGACATGATACGTATGTGTACACCAATGTTAGACATTTATACATGTAATAAGGAATTAATCATATTGATGCATCTTAAAATGACATCCTTTACGTTTATATTTTACAATTTATTCATTCATTAAGAAACTGCATTTACTATGTGTTTAGAAATGTGCACGCATTTGTAACCTTGTGTGCTGTTAAGTTGCCATGATTTTGAGGCCTCAAGCACAGTTTTCAGCACATGCTCATGTTTTAAGTCTGACATTTATTTGCATTTAACCTTCAATGTAGAATGTGTTTGCTTGCATTTTTGTTTCCACTGCAGGTGCGGCAAAAGCCTCATTAGTTAGTAAAGAAGGGTTTGTGTTTTAGTAAGATAGCGAGGTATGAGAAAATGGACATTTTACTTGTGTTGTTACACAGTCTGCTTTATCTAGTCGGTGAGCACTATTTTCTTTAATGATCTTCCTTATTCCACCCACGACTTCGCAGCACACTCCCAGCTTTTATATTATTAGTCATGAATTCTCATTTCCAGCGCGATCTGCTTTAACTTTGGCGGCCACGCTTATTTATTTATTTAACTTACAGCGCGACCGCTTTCACTATAGCGACCGTGCTACAAAAGCTTTCTTTATTTATTTTTGCACTTTGTGTAAAAGCGCCCCATACACGCTTTCACTTCAATGTTGACCGCGCCCCCTTCTTTAGACGCTGCTCACTGTAACCTGAATACGGCGAGCGGGGTCTAAAGAAAGGGGCACGCCCATCATTAAAGTGGTCTCACATTTGCGAGAGTTTGAGTTATTAGCATTAGAAATGACAATGTCTTTTATATATGTGTTGCTTTGAAAAAACACAAATATAAGGCATTATCATTCACAATGCCAATAGCTTAAAATCTCGCAATTGCGAGACCTATTGCATTGAAAATGCTAGTTAAGGTAGTGTAAGGAGAGATGGAGTGCTCATGCTTACCTTTGATAATCAGTTGATGCAATTTAACGTTCAATTCTTTTTCCTTATTACTTGCATTGTCATAACCAAATTAGTTGTATGCTTTTTGTTATGTAGGCTAAGTCTCTTTAGGAGATTTGGACTCATGTGTCCTATATTTCTATACTGTAATGCTGAGACTGATTTATATCAATCTATTTTTGAACTTATAATTTAATCTTACTAATCTCAAGTTTAGTTGCCGAGTCGTTTTTTTGTAACCAAATTGGTTATACTGCATTGAGATTTTAACCGTGATTGTTTCTCCCTCTTACTTCTCAAGCAGCTAAAAAGATCATCTGGTTGAATAGGGATGTATAAGTGGGCTGAGCTTTCTCAATTGGTAGCAGAGTAGGAGGAGGATTTGCTCTTGAAGTAGAGGGACAAAGAATTTAACCAAGAACAGTCTAGACCCAACTCCAGTGGCCCTAGTCCAGATCCCGGGGATTGAGACTTGGAGAATACATGGAGTTCTAATGGCATGCATTGAAGCAGAGGCGGTGGCGTGTATTTTAGTAGGGTTATGTGTATGAGGGTTATGCTTAGTTTGCGGTGAAATATTGGATTGTGTGATATCTGGCGGAGATGTTGTAAGAGTTTTGTGAATGTGGTGTTTAAGTTGTTGAAGGTATCGGGTCCAACGTGACCCGAGATCTCGGGATACGTAATTAGGGTGCAGAAGACACTGTTATTGTCTGCTAAGGTTTTGTGGGGTTTGTCGTGAGACTTTGGCAGCCCAATTGAGACTGAGAACTTTTTTGAATGCAAGATAGAGTTGTGATTAGTGTGGTGGGCCTTTTGTGCAGAAGGGAAACTATACTGATTTAGGTGATTCCCCGCTGGTCGAGGTTTCATTTGCGAACATGTGTGTTCTTTGAGTGACTGAATTCTATTGATTCTTTTTTTAGTGGAGCAGACAATTATTTTTGTTTTTTCATATAGTTAGTGTGAATGAGAGACAGTGTGAGGAATTGTGAAGGATGGTGAACTGCTGCAAGGAGTTGGTATAATGCCACACTGGGATTGGTTGTATTAGTCATTAGGTGCCGCACTGTTATTGGTGGTCGCATCATTATGGAACTTGAAAAATATTAAATTTGGATTGGATTTGGAATTATTGAAATAAAGGATTAAAAAATGAGGTGTTTTAGAGCATTAAGAGATATGATACAAGGAGATGCAAATGTACCTGTTGGAGTGGGCGAAGAGGCGCCCCAGAATATACACCAGCTCATATGTCAATAAATGTAGGGCTTCACACTATTGTCTGGCTTAAAAATTTGGCATAAATTCATAGAGAAACAAGGTGCATTAGCATTTCCACACTATTGTACATTTAATTTTAGGATAATTAATCTGAGCGGAATTCCGTTTGCAATGAAACCATTACCTAGACCTACACAGTTTGAAGCGCTTAATGCATGGGATCGTACAGCGCATGCAAAACAAAGACAAATATCAAGGGAGAATGAAGAAAGCAATACATGCATATGTGAGATGGGATGAACAACAAAGGAGATGGAGGGTAGACATGATTGAGGAGTGTGATTATACCCTGCCTTAACGAGTGAAGGGAACGATACTGGAAGAGAGAGAAGGAAAAGGGAAAAGAACAATACGATAGATGGACTTGAGAACAGTGATAGTGACACAAGTAGCAGCCTTTTGGACGGATTGTTAGCAGAAAGCCCACCCAAATATAATCAGTCCCGCATTGGAAGCGGGAGATGTATAGATGTTACTACAAGCTCTAAAAGTGGTTCAGCACCGGTAGCTTTGAGCTCTGGTTTAGTTGGGGTCATATCGACGGGCATGAGACAAACTGTAGCAGGAGGGAATATGGGAGTGTGTTTTCCTGGATCTTCTAGAACTTGTAATTCTAATTCGGCTTCAAAGATATCATGACAAAGATGGACTGATCATTGTGAGAATTACATGTGCAGCTACTATGTCACTACCCGAACATTTCAGGGATTCAGCTCAGGGCATCGCCGTCTCTAAAGTTAGGGTTCGTTGGCACGGTAAAAGGGGATTACAACCATATCCAGTCTGGAAATTCAGACACTTGTCACTAACTCATCCCATGCTATTCCACTTTGGCACAATAGCTTCTGCAAGGAACGTATATATATATATATATCTCAAACTCAGCACTCATGGATGTGTGTGTTCCTTGATCTACAGCAGGTAACGCAGCCAGAGCACTCTCCGTAATTGCTACCAGCATTCAGAGACTCTGGTTATGCGGTTTGTTTCCTATTGTGTGTTGAGAAATGTAACCAGTTCTTTCTTTTGCCCTTTCCTAATGGATATCTTTATCTGCTACCTTTTAATTCCATCACTTTGGCTCCCTGCAAGGGTGCATTAGAAGGCCAGCTGAACAAGGAGCTTCATCAATGGCTCAACCTCCCAGATTACTGTCCTAAAAAAGCTCTGCATCTAGTACACAGCTCTACGAAACACTTCTCAAGCACAGCCCAAAACATCAAATTTTACGGATGTGCTCATAGGGTAGATCCTTGGGTATGTAGTGCCTCATGATGGGTTGTGCATGGTGGGGATCTTTGAGTACAACAGTCTTGTTAAGACAAGATCCTCAAGGTCGGATTGTGTGTCGACTAGCGATGGGCAATCTTCACTAAATCCATCAAGATTGGGGGTCAAATGAGAATGGAAAATTCAGTTTCTCCAACAATTTTGAATTGCTATAGCACCTGGTTCCAGACACACATTCAGACAGATCAAAGAGATGAGGGCACTCATTGCCTGAGACTAGGTTTGAATCACAAAATTCTAAGTAACAACTAGAGAGCCTGGACCTGTGCTCGGTATCACCCGCAGGACAAACCAGCTTCACGATACTGAGCTTATCTATACACAAGTCTGCATTTTACGTGAAATTAGCTACCACCTGCAGTAGCGGCAGGTCCAGTTACACTACAGATCTCATTATAGACAAGTCCGGTTTATAAACAAAGTCTTTTTTCAATCTGTAACTGTACTTTTAAATGTTATCACTTAACTCAGATTAAGGAGTTTTGCTAGAACTTGCTCACTGTACATCAAATTTCCACTGGCGTGATTCTCTAGGAAAAGGCTGTGGTTTTAACAAAATATTGTTAGTTGTATTAAACATCTCGCTGTTACAACAAATTGGTAAAGGAGTATTAATTCAATCGAAATATGGGAAGCAAGCAATCAATGGATTATTTACCGTTCAAATGCACATCGCTCCCCATGTACTCAAAATCTGTACTGTAAAGCAAAGTAGAAGATATTTTTCCAACCATAATGTAATTCATTAGCAATTTAACCTATAACTATTTTTTATTTTTGTGGACCTGGTGCAGCAAAAGATTTTGCTGCATGGTCAGCAGTCTCGCCACTCCCAAAACAAACCTGGCGCCGTACCAAGATGCCAATTAATACAAGGCCACACACTCCTTGCTTGTTCATTTCCTAATTCTCTTTCCAACTGAACCAACCTTGAAAAGTCCCAAAAGCTACCTCAACCCTATCCTGCCATTTACTGTTTATTAAAGTTCACTTTCTTCTCACACCCACCCACCTTCCACCCACTCCCTCTGGAATCGCAATGATTGTGTTATAAAAATGAATGCACTTCATTGTGAAGCATCGAATGCCGTGACCCGTGTTGACTAAAACACTGAGCCATAAGAAATGTGTTGACCTTGAGTGCACAAATCAGACATTTACAATTTCTTTCAACAGCTGTACAAAGTCACTTAGACTTCAATTTATAAGACTCCACTAGGGTAACTGCAGGAGGATGGTGGGTGATTAAGTGTAGATGGTAAAGGAAATTTCACTCACCCAAAAACATGTAAATAAACAGGAGGGCCCTGGATGAAAATTAAAACTAGTACCAAATTCATCCAATGGAAGATTCTTAGAGTCTTGTAGAAGACTCAAATGGCTTCCAGCACAAGAACCCGGAGCAAAGCAAGAAGACTACTATTGACAGCACAGGCAAAACAGCAATGTTGTTTCTTGGTCAAAATGTTCTTGATTTTTATTTTGATACAAGAGCTATTAAGCTTCTGGACTGAATCAACGTATATCATGAGTCTCAAATGTTTGATAGGAGTGCAGCACCATACCCCAAGGTGCGCCCTGTTTCAGGGCCAGGTACCAGAAATTGAATGTTCTGGCATTAAAGTAGGTGATTTCTTTATTAAAAGGAAAAATTTAACTGGAAAAATGCATGCCCTCTTCAAGCCCTGGTTAGATCACTACATGTGTAAGTCAAGCATCCCGACTCCGCCAGCAAAAAAGGGGGGAAAAAAAAAAAATCTATTGGAGCACCCTTTGCCACAGCAAGGCCACTCATGTAGGGTCCGAGTAGCCAGAACCCACCACTAAAGGGTTGCTCCTTAGTAATAGGTCACCATGGCATTCTACAAAAATACAGACCCATACAGCCCCATCAACAGTCCCCACAGCTATGCCCTTGCTGTGAACAGGCAAAACAAAAACATTCTACAAAGACTAAATTTTGTGCTGAATTGCAGTATTATTTCACGAACTAGTATGGTAGGATAAGTTGCAGTACTTTCACTGTGGAGAGAACTGATGACATCCATCTTTAAAGATCATGTTTCATGTATTTAACAAAAACAAAAGGAAAGTCCTGAAACAATCTTCTACAGGAAGTCAATCTCAGAGGTCCTTCCCCATTTTCATGAGCAGTCCCACAAACATTCGACAGAGGACCCTCGGACAACAGGATCCTCCACTAAGACAGGCCACCACTTAGAAGTGTGGTTCTCGCTCGGTACACGAGGAGCAGAATACAGACGCAGTGACATAACGGTCTACAGGTGCATATTCAGCTAGTTTGGGGAAGTTCTAAGATTAACAGGAAGGTTGCTAGTGCCTTCCGGACGTTGATTGAGAGGCGTATGGCAATGTTGGAAGGAGAGCGGGTTGGATCGTTTCCTCTCTTCTCCTCTTCCAATTCATGGACAGAAGTACCCTCAAGGAAGGGCCAGACCATCAGTTACCTACCTAAATCATTTTCCACCCTTCAAGGAAGCTACCTCGCATACCAGTTCCCTAATATGGCTAAACATAAGCTTTGTTTTGCTTCCAGCATTGTTAAAAGGTTCCGTATCTTTTGGCTTCCGTGGAACAGATCTACATGGTCTTATCTTCTCTGTGTTTAACTTCACTTATCTCAAACCAAAAGCAAACTCTGGTCGATCCCCTTCGGTCAACAGACTTCCCTGGAGGAAACAACCTGCTTCAGGTTTTAACAAACCGGGCCAAGGCAGAAGGTCACAAAACAACCGATGTGCAAGTCGAATATTTCACCACACCTCCCTACATCTATAGTGCGCCAATAATTTTGTTCACTTTGTAACATTCCTATAAAATGCTGGCCATTACCAAGCAGAACCAGGGAACAAGGTCAAGTTGTAAACTACAACATGGTTTGCAATGTAACCAGTTGTTGATTCTTCGATTTATAGAGAATACGGCCACCCACACAAAATAAAACAAAAACACTTCAATCAAAAATGTGCATTTGATGGAGATGAATAAGAGTGAGTACTTTAGAGGAGCTACACCATCGCTCAATACCACATTCTCTGTGGTGGCTGCTCTGGGGGACAGGTGCCAGGAGGGAAAAATATTAGAACCTTTGTGGTACATAGAGGATTAGCAGAGGTAAAGAATGGCTGTTTTGAGTTTATGATCCAGTGACGGTAGAGAGCTTGGAATACAAAAAAGGAGGAAGGGGGTTGGGAACCAACTGTTCTGAATGCTGGAATAAGATCCATGAATACAGTTGCGCCATATTGTGAATCAGCCTGATGTCTGCAGAGCAAGACTGGTCGTACAAGTCTTACCACACTGTAGGTAGTGGCACATTACAGCTTTTTAGGTCTCGCCTAGCGCTGCAGCGCATGCGCTGCTCGCTCTGCGAGACCTCTTGTAATCGAGGAGATTTCGGGAGTGGAGTGGAAGCTCCGCCCACGCTTTTTATGGGCACGCGTCTCCTTTATGGGAAACGCTGGCCTCCGATTAAAAGCGAGGCTTTTTGGTGACCACCTTGTCTCCTTCTGCGATGGCCCATCCGGACTCGATCATGTACTCGCGGAGATTACACGGTGGGCTTTATCTGGTGGGTGAGCACTATTTTCTTTCACTCGTCTTTGTTAAAGGCAGCCACGTGTTTATTTTAGCAACGCGCTTTCACTTAAAGTGAAAGCGCGATGCAAATATAAACAAGTGGCTGCCTTTCCGCAATGGCGAGCGCTTTTTTTTACCAGACGAGAGAGCTGGGAGCGATCTGGCCTGCCTGGTGGCCTTTATTTTTTTTCGCATTTGAAATGGCAGCACTGTAGCTCAGGGGACTGGGAGCTCGCCAATAAAAGTACTGTTTTAGAGCTTAAAATATGCAGTCAATACTCCCTGCCTGTTTGCCGGTTTCGTCCCTTAAAAACTGGCAGCTAATGGTGGCAGGGCAAGCAACCCTGCCAGGGTGAGATCAGCTTTGGGCAGCCCTATGCTATTTCGGTCACACGGGTTGTGAAGTAGCCCTGCTCCAGACCAGTACTGTCACACCAGCTCTAGTGCAGTCCTGTCCCTGTCACACGCTGCAGCCGTACTTTGTCACATGTGCTCTCCGGTGCAGCCGTGCTCCCGCCACGCCAGCTCTGGGGCAGCCCTGGTCCAGTCCGGTCATACCAGCTCTGGTGCAACCCTGCTTCCGACACGTGAGGTGCAGGCCCCTTCCTTGTTGACACACAAGGATTGGTGCAGTCGTGGTACTGTCACAAGAGCCCTCGTGCAGCCCTGCTCCCGGGAGTCAAGCGAGCTCTGGTGCAGCACAGGCTCTGTTACACAAGCTATGGGGGCTGCGCTGAACCAGTCCTCCACACGAGCTCTGGCGCCACCCAGCTGACTTTGCAGCCCATGGGCGTCCGCAGAAATTTTTCCAGGAGGGGGCAAAATTTTAACATCATCACCAACCTCCGACATGATGTGTGCCAGGTGGGGCACAAGAAAAAAAAGTAACATCCTGGAAAACGCAAACCCTCATAGGGAATGCAAGATTAAGTAAAGCATGTGAAATGTAAGCAGAACATGATTACCTTAACACTTTTACACTCATTATTCAGAAATCAGTTAGTGTTTTTGCCTGAAACGTTAAGCACATGACTACAGGGCCCAGAAGGGACCTGTTTCAATGTCCATTGCTTAAATCCTTACAAAACATAAGTAGTATAGTTTAAAAAGACAACATCCCTGAACAAAGAGCAGCAGTACACATTATAAACTAAAATAAGGAAAAGAGCTGATAAGGATCACATTAAAAGTTTTCCACTCCAGTCATCAACCAGGTATTGCAGAACCTCCAGGAATGGTGCACTTCCACACCCGGGAAAAACAGTGCTGTTCAAAGAAAGACGAGAAAAAGAAAGTAGCGCTTCACTGGCAAACTCTGTGAAGTGACACTAATGTGTTTGGGTGAGAATAAACTCAATCTGGCCACTTTGCGACCACTCTGTAATGATTTATTTAGTTATTTATTTTTCGTATTTTGCACCTATTTTTCTCTTGGTCCCGAGGCTTCACTTTGTAACAGAAAACTGTAATAAAAAGAGGCCATTTCCAACAAAAGTGTTTCTTTCATCTTTGGAACCATTTCACAGGGGAAGGAATGAAGGAAAGTAGAGGAAACAGAGGGTAAGAGACGTTTATTGAAGCACGGTTTTCAGCAAGTGAGGAGCTGCGAGAGAGAGAAAAAAGGGAGGGAATAAGAGGAAGAAAGAGAGAGGGGGCAGCTGACAGAGGCAGAGCAGGAAAAGTGAACACTTCGACCACTAATCTTACCTTAATACACCTGCTGGCACCTAAGGACTCCCAAGCGCAACAGAACACAGAAGCAGGCTGCAGGGTCGGCCAACCAGCCCTTGCCTTGCCGTTCCCGACTCCGCCTCTCGACCTCCAGACCACAGCACTCTGAGTCTACTGCGCGCCCGCGCCAAAAGAGGCAAATGCAGGGATTCAAAAGTGAAGAAAAAAAATGATGACAGGCCTGCCCCTCGTGAGATCATTGGTCCATTCTCTCTGGGGGCAGGCCAGAAACAAGAAGCAGGGCCGTCATAAGTAGCGCGTTCGCGCTATGAATGATTGACGGCCCTGATTGTTATAGATCATCTGTGGGCGCCGCGGAAACCACGGATTTTGCGCGCACATGGGCAAATGTCGACCAACTTTCCGCAACCCGCCAGGGCCGCTTTTTCCCGCACAAATGGGAAAAATGTCGCCCATTTGTGCGGGAAACAGCCCAATCTGGCAACACTGCTGGAGAGGAGCCTGCGTGCAGTGTGCACTTGCTGGGGGCTGGGGCGGGGGCAGGTCAGAGTCGGACCATGATTGGTCCAGACCAGCTCTCGACTTGCAGAAGTCAGACTATGCCGCAGGCCGCTATCATTGATAGCGCTCAGCTACCCAATGACAGTGCTGCCTCGCCTGCCTGCAATGACGCCTGAGCCTCAGGGTGGCTGTTGAGACCCACGGCCGGGAGCAGTCCCATGTCATTGGTAGCTGAGCGCTATGCTAAGTTTCATTGGTAGTAGCATAGCGCTCAGCTACCAATGACAGGCACAGTGAGGCACCTAGCACCGCCTCTGCACAATGGCGCCCGCACCGCCCGGCAGTAGCCCGTACTAGACAGTCTAGTTACGGCCTGTGGTGCGGAAGGGCGCCATTCTTTTTTGTAACATCGCTCGCACTCCAGCAGCCCAGTGAGTCACTGGGATGCTGGAGTGCCAGCATTACAAAAAAGAATGGCACCTGCACCACGGCACTACGACTTGCAACGGTGATCCGGGGGGATGGGGGGGGCAAGCGCCCCTCCTTGCCCCTCCCTGTGGACGCCCATGGCTCTGCCTTTGCTCAAGGAGCTCTGGTGCAGTGCTGTCACTGTCTCAGAAGCACTGGAGCAGCCGTGCTTTTGTGGCAAGAGCTGTGGTGCAACCCTGCTCCCGCCACACGAGCTCTGGCGCATCCCCTGTATCTGCTACAGAGCAGCAGTGCGTTGCTCCAGTCCTGTCACGCGCTCTGGTGCAGCCCGGCTCCAGCAACACGAGCTCTGGCGCTGCCCTAACCTAGTCATACAAGGTTTTGTGGTGCAGTCCTACTCCTGTCACAGCAGTTCTCCGGAACTGCCTTGGTGTGTAGCGCATGGCTCACCGTGCACTCTGGACGTGCGTGACACTAGGTCTGGTGAACCGTGAAGCCCCCTGCTGCTCGGTCAGGGTGCCAGCTGCACTCCCTACGCAGCAAGAATATCCTGCAGCCATAGCTGCTAAATTCGCGCAGCGTCCGCTTTACAACCCGTGGGCGGAAACGCCAGTAAAACCTTGAAAGGGTTAATATGTACAGAATCCGGGGGTTACGCAGGAA
This sequence comes from Calotriton arnoldi, assembly GCA_963921515.1. Taxonomy (NCBI): domain Eukaryota; kingdom Metazoa; phylum Chordata; class Amphibia; order Caudata; family Salamandridae; genus Calotriton; species Calotriton arnoldi. Next base: position 1,003,191 of record CAWUFW010000707.1, read on the forward strand.
CACCACCTGGGCCAGAAAGGGCATCGGGATCCCAAATGAAACAATTACTTCAACATCCAGGGACACGGGAGTGTTTAAGAAAAACCTTTGCATGTGGGGGATAGGGAACTGTGCAAACTTTCACGACCGGGCGGGATTTCTGTCCGCAATCATATCCTAGGCCATTCACAGCTCCTTGGAGAGCAAGAAGTCCTACAGAGGCACTCCTGCTCCTAGTTCATGCGACCATTCACCGGGCAGCCAGCAATACCCCCTCCCACCCATGCACATGAGCCCCTGCATCCGCAGAACACGGCCAGCACTGTTCCCCTGCCACCGCAGTTCCCTGGCCTCCTGTCACCACGGCATCCGCAGTCTCCCTCTCCTAAACACCCTGTCAGCACAGCTGCCCTACACCTGCGCCCCCCTGCACACAGCAACCAACAAGATGGCACGCAAAGAAGGCACTCAACTCCATCTTACGGGTCAAAGGCAGCTTTGTTAGAACAGGTCTGGAAACTGAATCCTTACACAACAAACATTTACAATGCAATAGATCTCGCATTTATGAGAGTTTAAGCTATTGGCATTGTAAATGACAATGCCTTTTATTTATGTATTAATAACGAAAACAAAAATAAGAGGCATTGTTATTTCCAATGTCAATAGCTCAAACTCGCAAACATGCGAGACCTATTGCATTGCAAATGCTTGTTACAGACAGTATGAAGGAATGGGGGGGTAGGCGGGAGAGGATCATTCTTCAGTACTCGAGCTTGTGGTCTTCCACAATATTAATCCAAGTCATCCAACAGTGGAAGGTGAGGTTATAATGGATGGGGGGCGCACTCAAAGATGGTTGATGGTGCAATGAATGTAGACTGCCTCTTTTAGATGCTGCGAAGAACTTAAAGGGTGCCAGACCATGAGGGAATGAAAATGGAAACTGGTAGAAAGAGGGCGGGACTTGGAATGGGTTTGAGGGTTGGAAGATGGAATGGTTCTGTAGCAGTGGATTAGAGCAGATTAAAGTCTTGGCATCGTTGTGCACTAAGCAGCAGACACTACAGGGTGGCAGAAAGCCAACAGGACACGCCTGCATAGAACCTATAGGAGAAGGAAAAGACAATATTTAAAAATGCTGTGAGAAAGAGGTGAGAGGACCAAACAGTATGTCATGAAGACAGAAAGTAGAGTTGTGGGGGAGCTACATCAGAGCCTTGAGACCCTCCAGGCAGAGCGAGGGGTTAAAAGAACATCAACCACAAGATAGCCACACAAAACAAAAACATTCTTTAAAATTCCTTTTATTGTAACAAGCAGGATTAATTACTCCAAGGAAGATGCCCTTTAGTATCCAAAGGTCAAAATCACATCATCAGCATCCGTCCTCCCAACCCTCAAGGAAATGAAGGCTATGAACGCAAGTCAGACCAGCGTCCATCATCCCAAGTGAAAGTCTGGTCAACCTCTTGAAAAATACCATATTAAATTAGGAGAACCTCCTCTAACCTGGCCACAAGCAAACGTGGAGTGGCCGGGAGACGTTTACGAGAACTCAGAGTACTACAAATCACAAAAGGACAAATCCCTATACAAATTCCAGAAAATCTATTTCCAGCTCAGATGCTATTTGAGAGATTGGTACAGTCTGATATTGCAGAGCACATGATGGACCAGCTCGAAACAGAACCAGAATGCCACAGGACAAATGCGCATAACAGCAGAGCATTCCCCTTAGTGACGGATGAGGGGGATACCGTCCAAATATAAAACAGATTATTTCAAGGAGAACTATGGAGTGCATTTTGAGTTTTGCTGACCCAATGCCAAAAGGCTGGGCCAGAAGATGCAGAGCCTCCGGCAGCTCAGGCTGCCATATTTTCAGTTCACAGCAGTGTCTTCAGTCTGTTTTCACTGAAGCTGCTCCCACCTGCAGAGAAGAACAAATGTGACAGTCGGTCTGCATTGGCATAATGGCTGTCCCTTGTAATATTTTCCAGGGACAGACTGCCAAAATGGAGGATTGTTCTTAAAAATGTAAAACTAATGCCTCTCATGCGCTCTAATTTCTACCTTTTTTTAAATATTTTTTTTCCTGTTTGGTACCACCATAATGTACCTGGACAGCAAAAATAAAAAATAAAAAAAAACTCCAACTAGGGGTCAGAAGGCCTGCCCCAAATAGGGTGGGCCTTCTGGCATGATGTTGAGGTCTACAGGCACTCACCCGGCCTTGAGGCAGAGCCAGCAGCAGCTCTGCCAGTAGGAAAACTGCATCCCCCTGACCTCTGAATGAGGTGTGACGCGACAGCTGGGGATATGGAGCATAAGGCAGTATTTTGGAAGATGCGAGGTTAACAACTACTGCCAAAATGACCCCTTCAAAGTATCACAATGGCTAAACCAAAGAGGTCCCCATGAGAGCTTTAAAGAAGAGGTGACCCAAAATGTTTCATTCTTCATGACGATGCCTCCAGCCACTGTAGGAGAGGGTGAGAAATCCATTCACACTACCCTTATAAATCAGATGGATCTAAGAGCAGCTTATCGGTAATATTCCCGATCCTTACCTCGCAAACAAACTCACAAAATTGGGCCAAAAAAACACTTCTACGAAGCTCCAGCACTCTTCTCCTCAGCCCTCCCAAACTCTAGACAACCAAGTCTCTCACCCGATCCTTCTCGGGGAAAGCCCCTAGAATTTGGAATGCCCATCCTAAGGAACTTCGTGACAACCAATCCTACCTTCAATTTAGGAAAAATTTTAAGAAGTCTCTTCTCAATAAATTCCTAAAACTCATCTACTTAAATTACTGTTTGATCTACCGAATACCACATCCAACAAATTCACTGCTTAATCTGACCTCTATTCCCACCCCTCTCTATATACTGTATTAATATATTCCTCCCACATGTGCCCATCTCGTATAAACAACCCCTGTTCACCTCCTGCTTACCATATAATGTATGACTTTTTCCTTCCCATTTTATGTTCCCTCCTGTGAACAATGTTTATGTAATTCTTGTAAAGCCTTATATTGTATGACTCCCTCCTACCCTCTTTTGTTATACCCCCAGCAAACAATGTATATGTAATCCATGTAAAGTGCTCTGATATCCTCTGGACAAATTTGCGCTATATAAAACTCAAATAAAAAAGAATAATTACACATACTTTATTACAGATTATTCGTCACTCCTCAGCAACAGTACAAAATTAAGTGGTTACATAGGCTAAATGCTGGTCGTGTTTAGCCATTTATAACATCAGTTCATATATTCTTAGAATGCCAATTGGTATATACATGTTGGGAAAAGGTATTTAATAAAATTTACGAAATTCTTGTGATTCAGGTATGGTAAGCTTTCTTGAGCATGTTCTTAGGAACTTTATCTCAATAATTTAGTGGGTCTTCTGAAATTAGGAAACTACTTGGTTTATTAATAATGCTAGCTTTACAATGTATTACTATCTGAAAAGATGCTACTAAATTATCTTCTAAAGCATGGTGGTGCTCTTGCGGTCATAATTCTAGATTGGCTAGCGTGCACACTTCTTCCTTGAGGTTAGCAATCAAATAATATAATTTATGAGTTTATACTTCTCTAAGGGTAGTGTTCCTAAGGTTCTCAACTGACCAAAGAATTATACTATGGAAGCTCGTAGACCCAACAAATTTTACGAGTTCCTTTTCCTTCAATTCAGATTACACTTGCATGTACAAAAATTGTTTATGCTCGCCACATTTTTTTGTTTTTTACTAAGCCTTGATTTTTCATTATAGCTGGGTAGTTTAGCATTTTGGACTTCCTTTAATAGTCACATTGGTCTCTTTCCCTTTTTTCTCTTTCTTTATACAAATAAAATGAAAAGGAGAAACAAAAGGTTGCTATTTTGACCTCTGCTGATACCTTGTGACTTCAGAAGATTTTATCTATTTATACTATGTCATCTTTGGAGATCTAGTGTATTACAGAATGTTATTTATGTATATGCATTAGCCAATCAAGCATTCATTGTTGTATTGGTGCATATTTATATAAAATGTATTACTTTTTACATTCAAAATAAAATTGGGCGCAGTGCAACCAAGGGGCAGACGGTTGGCACGCCAAGCGGGCACGAGTGTGCTTCATTTCTGACGGCGTCAGAAAAAGATTCATTTTTCCTCGTGCCAAGAACAGAAAACCTAATTTTACAGCCGTTATGATCAAGTGCAGCGAGTTTGCTTAAACCGTGTGTCCTTGTTGTAACAGAGGCACCTTCCCTAGATCATGGCATGTAATTGAAACCAGGTCCACATAATACTTCCTGCACCATGCGATTTAAGTACATTTTTGGGAGTCCTCGTGAGAAGTGAATGCACTTATTAAATAAAAAAATTAAAAAAATTGGGCAAATGTTCAGCTTGAATGCAACTTTAAAATTGGCACTTACCGCATACAGTCCATTTTCCCCACAACATAATGAATCCTTATACCGTGAAGTGTGACGTTCAAGGAGAACTCGATTAGATGCAATAAAGTCCTACACAGCTGGACGCATAGACTTTTAAAGTACTAGAACTTTCAGACACCAAGTTGGGGCCACTTAGGTATTAGCTGCACCCTCTTGAATCACAATAAGTGGCAGGGGCCTCTCCCCACCTTTCACCAAATAAATGTCATCTATTTTCACCCACACATTCTCCCGCCCATGCATAGGGGTCCACCTTATGCCTCTAGAAAGTGCGAGCACCTCAGTGGCAAAATGGACGAAATGGCCAAACTATTGAGTTGGGATTTTGTTGTTCCAAAGACGGAGAAAGGGGATGGTAAGGTACTCCAAAAGGGCCTTAAACTGCACTTTCAAACGTGCAATCGAACATTATTTCTAAGTACACTGCACACACTAAAAACATCAAGCCCTTCCGAGGGCAAGGAACACGTCGTTTTTGGTAACTAACACCAATAAACATCCCCAAATAAAGTTGTCCAGTGCCGAGTAACCTTGGAAGCGAAATAGTCTTAATAGGGTAAGGTTTCCTGGAGTCGATGCATGCGTTTCACGTTCAAGCTGTAGAAGGCTCGTTTGTTTTTCCATGCCCTGAAGGCCGTTGCCTTCTGCTCGATGAGGTACTGGGAGTTTCCCTAGTGATTACGGTATACATCCGGGAAACGCCGTCTGCCTCGGTCAGGTATGAGGCAGGCAACTTTTGTAAACTCTTTCAGCATCCCCAGACAGGCTGTCCTGGCCATAACCGGTGTGCAAGCCTCGACAGGTAGGTGAGGAGACGGACGGCATCAGTCACCAGCTTGGGAGGTGACGTCCCAATTTCCAAACCTGGACTTTTTCTAATCCGGTCGATGCGGACCTCGAAAGCTGGTGTCGCATTCACCTGAAGGGCTAGTGAAGGGATTTTTGCCAAAGCCACACTACGCCTCCCCCACCCTTTAACCAGAATGCTTTGGCGGGAACGGGCAGCAGGCTGCTCCCGGATGACATGGCTGCTGGGCAGCCATTACAGCAAACTACGATTGCTTTTACTCGTGTCATGGATAGGAGGGATCACTTCCGTCATTACAGGAATACCAAGGTCAGCACATCCAGCTTCCTAGGTATTGGGTCCTTCACAGGCCATGAGGACTTGGCAAGGTGTTGCCTACCACCCTCCAGCTGCTGCACGTGTCGACTTGGAGCTCTACACGCAGGGCCGGCTTTAGCGCTGGTGGCGCCCTGTGCAACAATCATTTTTGGCGCCCCCACATCCCATGACCGCCTCTCCTCAGATTCTCTCAGGGGTGTGGAATTTAATAAAATATCTACTTGTCCATGGGACAGGTAGCTTCATAAATCTACTTGTCCTGTACAAAATCCACTTGTCCCTTTGGTGCCATCATGTAGTGCACCGTCAAATAATGGCAGCACTCATTATAGAAGAGCTCGAATAATAGCCTCTCTGGTTATGTCAGGCTCATAGTATAGAAGGATTTGAATACTAGTGATTTCCTTATTTTGCCTCTTTTCTGCAGATCTACCCATTCATATTTTCATTCACCCACTGATATCTAGCATTTCACCTTTACATTGGCTTCCATTCATTCTTTCATCAGCCTTTCACCATTCTGTTTGTCCATCCATCCGCCCATCCATATCCAAATCTACCCATCCATCCCCAAACATATCCATCCATCCATCTCAGCCATCTGTCCATCCTTTCGCTCACCCATTCTTCCGCTCATCCATCAATTTACCCTTTCACTCTTCCATCCTTCCGCTCATCCAATTTACCCTTTCACTCTTCCATCCTTTCGCTTACTGATCCATCCACCCTGCAACCCATCTATCTTTTCACCCTTTCCTTCAACACATCCATCGTCCATCCACCATCCCTGTCACTCATCCATCCTTTCACTCATTCATCCATCTAGCAAGCCACACTTACACTCATATACTCACTCATCTAGCCACCCTTTCACCCACACATCCATCCTTTCACTCACTCACCCTTACACGTTAATTATGGGCCTTTGTCTGCTAAGCTGCAGACAGAAGAGGCTCATCAAGAGCTCCACCCCCACTGTAGCTGGTAAAGCGAGTGGTTCACGACGCCCTTGGGGCCAAACCTATCCTTCCAGCTCCAAATCTATCATTCAAACTCATCCATCCCTCCTTCCTTCCTTCCACTCATCCATCCATCCGCTCATCCATCCATCCATCCGCTCATCCATCCATCCACTTTCACCCCCTCCATCCACCCTTTCACTCATATCCATTCACTCTTTCACTCATCCCTCCATCCTTTTGCTCTTCCATCTTTCACCCCTCCATCCTCCTTTCCACTCATATCCATCCACCCTTTCACTCATCCCTCCATCCATCCATCTGCTCTTCCGTCTTTCACCTCATTGATCCTCCTTTTCACTCATATCCATCCACCCTTTCACTCATATCCATCCACCCTTTCACTCATCCCTCCATCCACCGTTTCACTCAACTATCCACCCATCAATCTATCCATCCTTCCACCCATCAATCTATCCATCCTTCCACCCATCTATCCATCCTTCCATCCTTCCACCCAGCCATCCACCCACTCTCATCCATCAATCCACCCTTGTATTCAACCATCCATCCTTTCACTCATCCATCCACTTTCACCCCATCCATTTATTCACCCTTTCACTCATCCATCCATTCTTTCACTCATCCATCCTTACATCCATCCACTTTCACCCCATCCATCAATTCATTTACCCTTGCACTCATCCATCCATTCTTTCACTCATCCATCCTTTCACTCATTCATCCATGTATATATCCATCCACCCTTTCATATCAATTATGAACCTTTGTCTGGACCTGCAGAAAGAAGGGGCCCATTAAGAACTCCACAGCTGCTGTAGCTGCTACAGCGCGTGTTCAGATGCCCCTGGTGCATGCACAAAGTGAGACGAGAGGCCCAGTGCAAGGAGAGAAATGAGGGTGCGCTTGAGGATTGCATGAATTCCCCATGGGGAAACTAATTAACTTTAATGTAAGCCCTGGATGAGGTAAGATATGAGAGGCCAAGGGGATCGGGTCAGGGCAGTCAGAGGGGGCAGCAGAGGGGGTGGGATGGGGTTAGCAAGTACAGGCACCGGGTGAAACATAAGGTGTACAGGCAAAGCAAAGTGCAAAGGAGGGTTGTGCAGGGGCTGCATGAGAAGGAAAGCATGGGCTTTACTGTAGGCCCCCGGAGGCGAGGGTGAGGAGGGATCTTGGGGCCGATTTGAGGCTCAAGGGTGAAGCACAGAATAAAAGGCAGGGGGTCACAAGGTTAAAGTCAGAGCAGGAGCCAAGAGCCAGCCTCTTACATTCCAGTGATGTGAGTGTGCTGGAGCTGCGTCTCGTGCTCGAAGAAAATGAAAGGACCAGAGGAGGGCCTGGAAGCCACACAAAGCCTCGGGGAGAAAGCAAAAAGACTCTTATCTGACAGTGCTGTGGATGTTTTATATGGAGCTGCAACTTTGAGCTCAGCTCCATCATGTTGTTGTTCTGCTCTGGGGAAATTAAAGTGTAGGCCCCAGCTTTTGCATTGACCCTTTCACTGCCAATAAACTGCTCAGAGCTCCTTATTAACTGGCTGTGACCAAAAGGGTTGAACAGCTGTGTATCGGATTACCGTAACTGTCTACTTGTCCTTTGGACAAGTTAGAAATTAAAACCTCTTGCCCTTGTAAGAAATCTATATGTCTCGGGCGTCGGGAGATAGGAATTCCCCACCCTACCACCGGACAAAAGTGCGCCTCATCTCTCCACTCATAAGTTGTTGCTAAACACAGAGCCCCCCACCCCCTCCCCTCCCCCCCCCCCCCCGAGGTCAGCGCCCCCTCCGGAGGTCAACGCCCAGTGCAGCTGCACCGGTCGCACTGCCCTAAAGCCGGCTCGGTCTACACGTGCCCGGGTGATGGGCCTCCAATATGCACTCGCTTGGGCCTGGGTACGCGGCAGCAATTCCAGCCATCACTGCAGCTCCTGGGCTGTGACGGGCTCGTTTATTTGGTGAAACGGTTGGGTGAGGCCCCTCCCACTGTCTGGTGTGCTGTGCTTCCTGACCAATGAGCATCATGATGCATTCCTTCCCCACTTCACCCCACCGGGTTATGAAGTAGGGGTTGCATGCTACAGGGGCTATGCTCTTGGGGAGACACTTTCTGGAAGCTCTTGGAGGAGGGCGACGCTGTCCGCAAGGGTAGACGACCGGTCAGACTGTTCGAACTAACGGGGTTCCTGACAACGCTAGCTGGGACCAGGAGCAGGCCTCAAGCAAATCATGCGGGCGAGGAGTACGCGGAGAGGCTCCAGAGCTCAGATTGCGTGGAAGACTGAGTACCCAACTCCTTCCGGCCTGTCACTCCAAGGCACCAAGGATGCCAAACGGATGGAGTTTTTCTTCCGTCAGGCAGTGGGCCAGTCTCATCCTTGGAGGTTGACGATCATGCAACAGCATTTTGACACGTTGGGTTCATTGCCCAAAACGGTTTCTCTGTCCCACAGCAAGACTTTTCTGCCGGTGCAGGACTGACCTGCCAGCTTGTTCCTCTTGGTGACATCCATCAGACTTCAAGAGCACCTGCAGTGCAGAAAATACCACCCTTTTTCCACCTTCTCAGTTCTTCCTCCCTTTGTCTCCAGCAACAGTCTGCAAGTCCTGCACCATCACACACCAACTTCAGCAGTAGCAGCAGGGCTGAGCATTTATGTAGTATGAGTGCACTCCACAGGTGGACTTAACTATGGTAGTAACTGATTATTGTAGCAAACTCCACAAGACCAATGTGTAAAGATGCATACGTTGCCTAACTCGCTTTGATCTCCTTTGAGTAGAGTCGTAAACGTTCATCAACTGATAGCAATATTTATTGGTGGGAGCTGCGATTATTGTGCCACTCTCCACAAACGGTTATTGCACAGTCTTCTTGTGGCCCTACACCACACAGCATCTGGAACCCCAGGCCACACATACGCTTCGTTACTTGGGTGGTAAGCTGGCGTTCTTGTGCAACCCAACAATGGAAAATATTGACTATAATTAGGGTCAATCTGATGTCCCTACTGCCAATGGTGATGCCCAAGGCAGTCATAATACTGACTTGCAGTCAAGGTTGCCCCAGTATTGTGCTGTGTTTTATTCAGATGTCATTTCACACAGGACCACATGAGAGGCTATGAAATTAAGGTGAACAGTTTGTATTCTTTACAACTCACAAGCTAGGTTTTAGGGTGTAATGCGGTTTGAAAATGCGGTTATTCTGAGTTCACATTCATTGAGCGAGTGGTTAGAGATCTAAGTGCACCACATGTAGGCTGAAAATGAAAATCTCCACCGAAGCAGGGCCAGCACCGTAGATGTTCAGATGTGTTGTGGACTGCCACCTGCTGTGTGGATCCACACACCAACCAACATTGCTTGTGTGGTGCAGAGATACAGGACTAAAAGACATCAATTCTTGCATCACCCAAGGATTAGCAGGGCTGATGGCTTTGCCCACAAGGACTGCTTCAGAAGGCCTTGACCAGCACCATCATGTTCAGGACCAATGATCACTTCCACCTTCTTTGTTGGCAGGGTTACACTTCTCTCCTGCCCTCACCTGTGGCACGTTTTACATCTGTCCTATCAGTCTCTATGACTGGTTTCTCAATCTCCTACCTGTGCCTACGTCGGGCTTCTATCTTTTTTCCCCAGACAAGAGCATTCTTTCACATGCCTCTTCCCCCTTATCAGGAGCAGACAATGGCATGGCTCTTGCCCTCACCACCAGGCCAGTTCAGACAGCCCCACCTGTCCATCCGCCCTCCTCTCCCCAATCGTGTTCCCAACACCATACCTGTCCTCACGGACGACAGACTGGCCCGTCTCACCAGCCCTGACCAATAGCAATACTTGACATGTCTGCTGTCCACTTCCATTGCATAAGGGCGCATCCCTTCTGCTCACACATGTAACATAGCACATTACTTATGCCCTCAACAGCAGCAGATCTTCATAGCACTCATATCGGCCACTTAAATGTACCTTAAGTTGGAAGATGTACTCAGTCCCAATATGTCCTGAAATCTGAAGGTCATCGCAATGACGTCTTGCAGATCCAAGGACCAGGCCACTTCTGTAACCAAACTATTTTCAGTGCCTTAAATGCTACTCAAATACTTTGGGCATGTTGTGATTGTTTTCCTTTACCCGTGAGATGACTGGGACACACTGTGTGCTGTCACTAAACCCTAGAGAGCTTACGACACACGACAGGTATGACAGAGCATGCCAACCAGAACTCAATGTGCTTATATATTAGCACATTTAATCCTCAACCAAACCAAGTGTTGTTGTAAATTCAGACTGGGGATGTGTATTGTAGCAATTACATATATAGCTTCACATCCATTACAAGACTGAAAAGTGTTCTAATTAGTATGGAGTTCCTGGGCAGCCTTCAGGAGTGCACAGTTTGTAGGGTGTTGGATACAATATAGTTGACATGGGAGGCGGTGGGTGACTACCACTATTAGGAGCAGTGAGTATCATCCAGATGAGGCCACCATGAAGTGTTAAGCGTGGTCACTGAAGTGTACGCTATACGAGTCTATGCAGAAAAGAAGGCCCTATGCCGAGAATGCACGGTTAAGCAACCATGGTAGGTGGTGGTATGGGGTTCACCCATAGGCAACAGGCTGAAAGGTAATTAAATACTGTCAAGTACTCAGATGAGGTACTGTATTGGGTCCACCCTGAGGCAATAGAAACCCAATCAACAAGCATGATAAGCAATCAGGGTATATACTCTGTGGGATATACCCCTAAACGACAGTCGCCCATCCTCCCTGCAGACACCGTTTTAAACAGCCAAGGTATACCAGCAGAAGACATGGATCGGAGTGTCCGAGGGCAAATGGAAGAGCCAAGGAAGTCACCGCTTTGTACCCAGAGGAAGGAGGTGAGGAAGTCAACAGTAGAAGATCAGGCTAAAGGACTAAGGGCCAGATGTACAAAGGGTTTTAGTGTTCGCTTGCCCTCGGACTCTGCAAATCGGGGAGGGGCTGTGAGCAGTAAAATCCTTTTTCAAATGTACTAAACTCATTTAAAGATTCAGAAAAGGGTTTTTGAATCATTAAAGGAGTTTAGGAAACCATACTCCAAATCTGTATTCAGAAGGGGCGTGTTTAGAGAGCCTCTTCCAAGTACCGATTCCTTCTGGTATGTATTATTTTCGGGCAAACCATATTTTACCAACTACATAGAGGTAGTGGTAACCCATTTACAAACAGAGAGGATGCCTTCCCCTTTGTGAATGTTGACAAAATCATTTTATAGTAGCAGGTAGCGGTCCACTGCTTAAGCCTTAAAAAAAAAAAAAAAAAAACATTTTGAGAGACTGTTTTTGAATGCATCCCATTTTTCCTTCAAGGAAAACCAGCTGCATTAAAAAAAATTGCTTCGTTTAAAAGTAATCACAGACATGGTAGTCTGCTGGCCACAGCAGACCACCATCCCTGTAATGGCAGTGAATCGTAATAGGCAGCGAGTACCAGCACTTCAGTGTAAAGCAGCAAGCACTCTGGGGCAGAGATTATCGCACTTCTCAGTAAGAACCCAGCACCCTAGGCCCTCGAGTCCCAGCACTTCTCGGGTTGAAGCAGGTTCCCCCTACATACGCGAGTACCTACACTTAGTTGGAAGCAGGTACTCTAGGACATAGAGTACTCAATTCTCAGTGAGAAGCAGCAGGTATTCTAGAGCAGTGAGTACCAGCACTTTAGTGGAAGCAGGTACTATAGGGCACATAGTACCGCAACTTCTCAGTAGGAAGCAGTGGGTACTCTAGGACAGAGAGTACCAGCACTTCTTAGTACTAACTGCGAGTACCTGCACTTCTCAGGTGGAAGTCAGGACCCTATGCCCGCGAGTACCTGCACTTCTCAGGTGGAAGCCAGGACCCTAGAACCACGAGTACATGCACTTCTCTGGTGGAAGCCAGGACCCTGGACCCAGGGGCACGTACACTTCTCAGTAGAAAGTAGGGGGAACTTAAGGACAGCGAGTACTAGCACTTCTCAGTGGAAAGCAGCAGGTATTCTATGGTAGCGAATACCAGCGCTTCAGTAGGAAGCAGAAATTACTCTAGGGCAGAGTACCAGCACGTCTCCAGTGGAAGCAGCTACCCATACGGCCACGAGTACCTGAACTTGGCAGCAGGAAGTGGAGACTCTAGGGCAGCGAGTACCTGCCCTTCTCAGTACAAAGCAGGTACTCTAGGGCAGCGAGTACCTAGACTTCTCAGGTAGAAGCTAGGACCCTAGGCTCGCGAGTACCAGCACTTCTGAGGTTGAAGCAGGTACCCTGGTCCGCGAGCACCTGCACTTCTCAGTAGGAAGTAGGTACTATAGGGCACAGAGTACCGCAACTTCTCAGTAGGAAGGAGGGGGTACTCTAGGGCAGCGAGTACCAGCACTTCAGTAGTAACTGCACTTCAGGTGGAAGCCAGGACCCAAGGCCCGGGAGTACCAGCACTTGTCGGTACATTTCAAGCAGGGCTTGGCTGCTCAATGCACACGGCTCAGTTGAAGAGGAGTCGCTCGCTATCACTGCATGAGCGCTCATACGAGGGGAAGGTTATTCCGGATTTATTTTATATGGTGGAGGCTATTTTAAGCCCCTCCTCGATTTGTTAAGTAAATTGCAGCCTCCGGAAAAGTACTCGTGATTTGTAAACACCAGAGAGCCCTTGTCTAGTCAAATGAGCCATTTTCATTCTTACAAATGAGTCCAACCTCGGAGGCTCGCTGTGTACGCACCGCGGGTGCCACGGCCGTGACAGGCTCGCTTTTCAAGGGCCTTGAACTGCAGGAGTTCCCCACGGTGTTTGGCTCGGTTCAGTGGCAGAGTGTGAAAAGTTCTCATTTCCACCCCTCTGCACACTGGCGCGCGACGCCTGTCACCCTGCACGCGCACGGCGCGGCAGAAGCGTTCACAGGCGCTCTACTGCCAAGCGTCAGCGTGCACTGCCACGTGCCACATCTTTTGCCAGCTATGGCTTCTTAACCAAAGGCATTGTGATTAGTAATCAGGTTCCTGACTTTGAATGCTGTGAACTTTGAACCCGTGCTTACAAAGCACGGTTGACTGAAAAGCCAGGAGTGTGTAAATGTGTCGCACACTAGGATTCACCCGACATCTAGGCCCGAGCCGCACAACCCATAAGATAAGGCATAAACAGTGAGCGAAAGCGAAAACCCCAAAAAAGCCCACACTGAAGGAAAATGCGTCCCCACACTGCCCCCTCTTATGAAGCAGGCCAGGGCTTTAAGTGGGCCGGGTGCTGCCGGAACACACACCCGCAGTTCTAAAAAGTTGGTGCCGAGACGTGTCCCTATCGAGCCCTCATTTTTGCCCTCACTCTCAGGGTGAAAGAAATTCTCAACTCTGCAGCAGTGCCACCCTTCACTGCCTGTGATGCAACTTCAAAGAGACTCGTTATAGTTCTTGGTCTAATTTCAGAATGGAAGCATTTTTAATATTATATACAAGGAAGCCATAGTTGTTGCCGATTTATCAAATGAAACTAACAACCACTGGCAAAGGCAATAGCCCTGGCTTGTTCTATGTGTAATGTTACCTATTGTACATCAGGATGCAATGAGAGAAACAGCAAAATACCAGACAGGCGGCACACTATGCCAAGTACAGATTTTTAGTTTAGGTGTTTAAGCCACGCCCTTAATTACATCAGCCAAGCCACTGAGAGCCCCCCCACCCCCCAGTTTTTTCATCCCACTTAAAGCCCTGAAGCAGGCTCAAGAACACCTGGAACAATATAAATCATGCTCATGCCAACTGTTGGCCCTCTACTTCACTTGTATCCAACGTTGGGGGGTCCACCTTCGGCCCAGGAGGGTGAATCCTACTAGATTCAAGCCATGTATGCGACAAGCATTTACTCTTTTTAGGTCTAGGTTTTGACATATTGCTTACAAAATACATAGAGTGAGCCTAAGGTCCGCTTTTCCAGCTGCTGACCTTTCACCAGCCTCTTTCCAGCCATTGGCTTAACGCTTTGTGACTCAGCCTAAGGCATTGGCTGTTTAAGTGTATCCTTCCGTCTCCACTCAAGTGCTTGCAATTGAACTCAATGGAGGACTATTCTACAATTGTGGCACGTTGTCTGTGCCTCCTGGCTCCTTCCTGTGTCTTGCTCTAATCTGCCAACACTGCATGCATTACAACATCAACCCCAGCCCAGTTAGCGGTGTTTATTTTGCGGACGAGGGGTGTGACTAACACAAATGTTAATGATTGGACAATACAGTCCCTACGCCTACTGTGACTGCAACACAACAGTGAAAGGGTATGTAGTAGCTGAGGGAGCGACATCACTTGGAACACTTGCATCCTCTTGGACATCACTGGATACAAATAGGCTCCACAACCAGGCCCTGGCAAAGCCAACCGGTCTGACTTTGGTAAGCTGGAGTAATGGTTAATGGGTTTTTTGGAAGCATACGCTACAAACATAAAAACAAAAGCCACCTAAAACATGGGAGACAAATACTTGCAATATTTTAAACTTTCAAAAATGACACCTCGCTATGATTTGTATAGTACATTACAGGTGCTCTTTAGCAGACAGGGGGAATTGGACCAGGTAAAGAAACCTTTAGTAGTTTTCCTGTGATTCGCAGGTGACTTTTGGCACAAAGACAAGTACTTTTAGATTTTAAAAATCACTGCAACCTGAAAAAAGTTTAAACAAGAGTGGTTGACTTGAAAACGGATTAGGTATAGGAAAAAGAACAAGACAAAGGAAAGCATTGACTGGTGCTTATGTGCACTACTATTTATGCAGATGTGCACGTCATAAGGCAAACTGCTGCAAGAGAGCCAATGGCTGAAGTGGGCCGACAAATGACCCGTGCCTTATGGGGTCGTGGAGAGAAACAAAATGTGAATAACAGCTGAACAGACCAATGGATGAAGAGGACTGGCCCAAAGTCCATCGATGTATGTGTAGGGAATTCACTTTTTAGCATGGTCACCACAGATTTTTACCTTTGCTGGACCTTATTTTTGTTGCTAGTTTTAGAACTCTGCACTTTACCCCCTGCTAATCAGTAGTAAAGGGCCTGTGTTTCCTTTTAAAATACAGTTGAATTGGCATACTCATAATTGGCATATTTAACTTGCCTATAAGTCTCTACTTGATAGTACAAAGTGTACACAGAGCCTGGAAGCAAAATACCACTACTGGACAGCAGCACCTATGGTACCACCCAATACAGTGGCAGTGAAAACACTGATTCAGGCCTACCATTGTAACCGGACAGCAGCAGCATAAAAATTGCAATTCGACCTCTTAAACAGCTGTGCAGGTAATAAAAACCTCCCTTTTAATTATTAAGTCAACCCTATGTACTCATGTAGTCCCAAGGCTGGGGTTATGGTATTTAAAAGCAAAAATTGGATGTTAACATGTCCTTACAGTAACCAAAAACTATTTTCACTGTAGGAAGGCTGGCCGTAGAGCAACACTGGATAGTGATATTAATTATCAACCCTGTATCTCTTTAATAGAACCAGAAAGAAAAATTAAACAGCTATTTTTAATAGCTTTTAAAAATCCAATTTAATGCGGTCAGGTTTTTAATAAATATAAAGGAAAAGTGACTTTTAGAAAGTTACCTTTTCCCTGCTTGACGTTATGCAGGCTAATTTGCACTGGCTCTCCAGCTTTTGCCTGCGACAACCCTTGATTAGGTACGAAAAGGGTCTGAAATGTCTCCCAAAAGTCAACAGACTGACATGAATAGGCAGATTGGACTCCTATGAACTCCACAGAACATTCAGGGTGAGGGCTGTGGGACTCCTTTTGGCAGCACAGCATCAAATCATGCTTTACCGGTCTGTTGAGCGCCATGCAACGCTGGGGGTACACTTAAAAGGGGGAGAAAAGGATGCCAAAACAATTCTTGGGCATGCAATGTTAGTTGCTGAAGGGCCCTGCTTTTGTCCTACCAGACTTTTGTCTCTGGGTTGGTTTTTGGGTACAGTACCTGCTCCAAACCGGATTTTAGTGTTAGATGTGGGAGGATACTAGGAGTACCATAGTATAGTACACCCCCCCCTCTTCTCCCCCCCCCCACCGGTCACAAACATACAGCCTCAGAGTCCAAGTGGAGTGTGGCAGAAGACCTTCATCTTCAAAATGTCCAAAATGCATAAGTTTGGCCCTGGCAACTTTTATCTCATTGGTTAGGGTGTGCGCAAGAGTCATTGCAACCCACTAGCAAGTGCCAGGCAGCAATGTGGCAATCTCCAGGCACCCACTTCAAAATACTTTCTGAACCTTGCAGAAGATCACAAGAGGACTGAACCTGCTGCCTGGCGTGAGAGGAGCCCGGAGGGACTGGGTCTGCTCCTTTTTGCACCTAGGACAAAGAGGTGAACTCTGAAAGGTCCGTTGGCAGACCGGTGTGCCTAAAGGGCGAAAACAGGCTGCAAGAGGCCTTTTCCTGACGTACCCAGCTAACCAGTGGCAAATGGACCCTGCTGTTGGCCTCTGAACCCCTCAGAGTCTCCGAATGCTCTCCCTGGGGGCCTTATAAGTGTACACCTATGGTGGATTTGGATTTAAGACTAAGTCACAAAGCAAAATATTTGACCAGGACAAACCTGGTTTGTGTATCCAATCTGCGCTCCGTCGCAGTCAGCCTCAGAGCGTGCCTTGGTCCCGGTCTACTGAGACCATTAACTATCATTGGGGCTTTTTTGAGCCATTTCTACTTAAAACTTTAAAAACATCACACCTCTGTTTCCCCTGAATAGATTGTCATTTTTTAAATTAAATTTTACTATATTTATCTAATTTGGTTAAGGATTTCTACTGTTTTGGATTTTGACTTTTACCGTTTAGGTACAGCAGGGGCGGCTGGTGACATTTGAAAGTGGTGGAGCGTAAATACTGCACTGTGGTGAGCGAGCACAGCGAGCGAGCTGGAACCACCTACAGAGGGTTCGGGGGGGGTTCCCCCCCCCCCCCGAGAAAATTTTGAAAAAAAGAGTGGGCAAATGGTGCATTTTCAAGCAAATTTGAGAAAGAGGTGGCTTGGCGAACACATCTCTGGGAGTAGCCAGACAAGTCTCTTTGCACTTGCACAGATACATCACTCTCCCTGCATTCACATAGGCACATCACTCTCCCTGCATTCACATAGGCACACTACTCACCCTGCACTCATAGACCCATTACTCACCCTTCCCTGACACATCACTAAGCCTGCATTCACCCATCCACATAACTCACCCTGGACTCACAGGCACACTGCTCAACCTGCACTCACACAGACATCACTCACCCTTCGCTGCACCGCACTCAAAGATGCACACGGTTTCATCAGAGAAATATATACCGAAAAACAAATGAGTGTGAAAGCTAATGAACACTTTACAAGTAGCTGCTGGTTGCTTTTTGGACATATGTGAATTCATTCATAGCATCGAAAACAACCTCCTCACAGAAATGAAAATCTAGTTAACAGAGTCTGAAGGCCTGTACGTGGCCCAATGGCATCCCCAGGCATCACCACGACGAGAGAGAGTCCGACAACGCACATGCTCATAGCCAATGTATATTAAAAGGGGCCAATGTTACCAGACTAGCTCCACCACAGAGGCCCTTTCTGGCAGTGATGTCCAATGTTGGTCCATGAAGGTTGGAATGGATTCATATCAGATATTATATACACATATGACAATCATGCATAAAGTTGATCTAAATTGTATCATTTACATATTCTTTGGTTATCCTGAAATTATGGCTAAATTCAAGCTCTTGTGAAGCAACTCTGGACATCCCTGCTTCATTCGATCCAAAATGACATTATATGACGTGGCCACAAAACCGCAAATATTTCCAAACATTCCACATTTCAAGCTGTGCGAGAATGCAATAATAAATTCTTCTCATAAGCAGTATTCTCCATGATTTTTTACACCATTCCGGAAAGTAATCTAGTTTCCTCACATCCAGAATTAAAATATAAACAGCACAAACCTACCCTGTAACACCCCAAGAGATGGAATACAATACACAAACATATAGCAATATAAAAGAGGACAAACTAATGCACAGGGACAGCACAGATTACAAAGCAGTGAGTAGATGAAGCAAAAATAGACTTATGCTTCTCATTTTACACATCAATCCAGTAAATGTAACAGGTGTTTCAAGCCACTCCAAATGATATCATGCACAATCCCAGAAGAAGCAACCAACGAGAATCACTATGGGCAACCACACCCTTGTGTGACGTGTCATAAAATAGAGTGAAAATGTATGGGACTAAACGACAAATCAGTTTCACAACCATGGCTGGGCACAGAAGGTGCATTGTGAGCAATGAGATTAGAGCCACTAAATTCTAATTCCCATACATTAAAGATACATTTTAAACGTGAGATTATGGGTCACGGTCTCACACAAACATATTTTGAAATGTACTGATACCCAAAAGGGTCATGTTTGCGCTATATAAAACTCAATAACTAAATAAAATGCCGACTGTACCCCAGCACACCAATAGAAGCACCAGGCTGATGATAACTCCAGCCCACACGTACAAATGACACATTTTACTACTTTACTATCCAGACCACATCGTGTGCTCCTGTGCAATCATTTTAGCCCACTTTGCCTTAGTTCCATTGTGCAACAACATTGTCAGTGTCTGTAAATTGTAAAAAATAACATACCATGCGTCTTATTGAAAGCGGGACATTTGCATCAATGGAACAGTCCTATGTCACTTGACATGTGTTACAGTGCAGAAACATATGCAGCCAGGCAAGAATGAAAACACATTCCTGAAAACGGCGGCGAGTTGGGTAAAGATGTAAAGTAAATTGTCTTGTGTACCACTCCCAAGGTACCACAGTCAACAGGTATTTCAGCTGAACTTGTCTAGGTTCAAATGAAGAAAAGAACACAAGACACAGCAGGGTGACATTTAAGCTTATACATTAGCGCTCTTCTTTACCGCGATGGTAACTGCTTACTGGGCAGACGGTGTAATGTGGCCACCCGCAGAGAACCCCACGTAGGAGCCGAGCACATACCTGATCTGGAGGGCTGCACGGCAGTGTGCACCCTTCTGCCCTCACATCCCGACCCCGACCCTCAGGGCCCCAGAGTCCCACATCCCACTCCTCGCGATCCCCAGCTCACGAGGAAAGGCAGCCTGCCCGTCTCACTCTTCAGTCCTTGATGCACATAATGAGCCGAGCCCCAGTGGTATTCGTGTAGGACAGTTGCGGCTCGCAATATGCGGGGGTGGGGGGGTTTAAAAATTAAGTTAAAAAAAAAAAAGTGAAAACTTACCTGACCGCCGCCGGGTCCGCGCCGCATCTGCTGTGTGTTCCTGTGCCGGGGTCCGCCGCCGCCGCCGCCTTCGTGAGTGGCTGGTGCACCGTGCAACCCCTCTCAACCAATCCAGACGCTGCTCCAGCAGCGCCAGGATTGGCTAGAGCACGGACTGTCTCTGCCCATAGGAGACCGGGGGCTGCGGCCACTGGCCAGTAGCAGCACTCGCTCGCTCTCCTAATGCAGGGCACTGCAGGCTATACTAGTGTGCATGTTCGGGCTGGTCTGAAAAATGATCAGCCCAAACCTGAACATGCGCACTGGGCCTGCCCTGCTGCTGCTGTCACTCAGTGAAGTCAACGTCACGACAAACCCAACCCTCCAGTGCTGCCCCACCCCCTTCAGCGACGCCTTCTCCTGACTGACTCGGATTTCGAGTCAGGACGCGCCTGGCGGTGAAGTTAATCTTCCTCCTTGGCCATGTGGTTAGTGGGGCAACGCCCCAATGGACGCACCGCCCCTGAGGTACAGCACAAATAATTTACACACCAAGTTAAGCCTATCTGCTCAATGGCACATCTACCAGGGGGGGGGGGGGAAGCTCAGGCTAATTTAATGATTAATTGTTCACCCTGACAAGGGCTGTGATTATTCCTTGAAGTGAGTAGTCACTCACCGCAATCAATCCAATTTTTTAAAGTATGTGTATGTGAATTAATATTTTTTAAAGACTTTTTGATTGCATGAGGCTAGTCTGACCCCTAGTCCACACCACAAGAAAGGGCGTAGCAGGGCGCAGATTAAATCAAAAGAAAGGAGTCCATCATTTTCAGTTGCTAGCTGTCTGCGCTCTACGCGGTCCCCGCCATAAGCTTTGTCGCTTAAAACTGAGGCCACTGCGGCAGCACAGTGATATATGTGTTAAGGTGCTTTCTAGGGTACATAAGGGAAAACCATAAATTGAGAAACTGAAAGACAAAGGCCATGTATTCTCTGCAATGTCAGGAAACAAAGGTGACTTTCAACATTATATTATGGGGTGGAGTATTTTATTCTTTACACTATATGGTCACAGTATTCACCCTCAGATATGCAGTTGCAGATAGTTCATTAGGAAAATGTACTGCGAAAAATGATATCTCCAACATAATACTTTAATTTGGCTGGTCTATTTTAAGCAGTTTAATATTCATTTCAAACGTGACTGTAGCTTAGAATATGTGGGAACATGCACATTTCTACTTTCTTGACATGAGTTCCACTGGTGCAAGTAAACTTACTGCTTTAAATGTTTCAGGACAATATAATTCAGACGAAAGAAAAGCAAGCTATGACAAAGCCAACAGGTCTGGTGTTGGCTACCAGCCTTTTGGCTTTGCCAATGCTTGTTATCGCTTTTGTAAAACTTTATGGTTGGGCGAGTTGCATAGGCATTTAAGGGCTTTTCATTGTGTTAGGGTGTGCTCGTTGTGAAAGATCAAGATGCAGTCACTCAAAGTAAAATTAGCCAATGGCTGAAGTGGGCTGACCAAGTGCCTCATAAATCGGGTTGCTATGGGCCTGTGCACACGTCTATAAGTGAATACCGAGTAATTACTCGGTGTCAAGTGTTCACACACGGACATTCAATATGCAAGCATGTATTTAAATCACAGTGAACACTTAGAAGTATTTGTGTTCTTCTTTATTCCTGAACGATTGCCCAGCCAACACGTGTTTCGTCTGGGTGAATACCCCATGACTTCTTCAGGGCTTATGGCAATGCGAAGGAGATGAAATCTCTAAGCCGGTTTTACTTCCGACC
This sequence comes from Calotriton arnoldi, assembly GCA_963921515.1. Classification (NCBI taxonomy): domain Eukaryota; kingdom Metazoa; phylum Chordata; class Amphibia; order Caudata; family Salamandridae; genus Calotriton; species Calotriton arnoldi. The sequence goes on from CAWUFW010000707.1 coordinate 1,024,849, forward strand.
CGGCTGTTTATAGTTAATTGAGTCAATCTTATCGGAGTGGAGGAGTCCAGAAATAGGGCCCAACAAGGAGTGAGAAGAGGGGCTAACTCTGATCCGGTTGTAATTCCGTCCCGGTTCCAGGGAAAGGTCAATATGTGGACCCAGGTGCATCAGAGGGTGTGGCCCGAGGTAAGGGCTGTCGAGTATGCAGAGCATCGAGGTTTAGAAGTGCTAAAAATACATGGTTGATTAACATCGAGGCCGATATGAAGGGGGGCGGAATCAGGCCGGAGTAAAGCACTAAAGCAGCGAGTACGCTGAAATGTCGAGCGCAGTCACAGCGTCTGCCTCATAATCGGGGCCAATGGAATTATGTACCAGGGTAGCACCAAATTATGCGCCAGGGTTGACTTAATTATGCGGCAAGAAAAGGCAAATTATGTGGCATAATGCAGCATACTTTGCAAGTTTTACACACGGTAGTACATTGTGCGCTCAGATGTCACCTCATTAGTACCAGTTGAACAACCAAATACAGAAATTAGCAACTGAAAGATGACCAGTTAACCAGCAAAGAGCCTTCCACTGCGCAGCAACACGTCGCCACCTTTTAAGTAACTTTTGATACGTTTGAGCTAGCAACTGTCTTGTTCAAATCTTGCAGGTGATGGATTATGTGGCAAATGAGGCAAATCGATAATTATACGAAAAAAAGCCACAGTATCGCAAATTGCCAGTGGCCCGGCTCATAATGTATTCTGTATTGGTGGAAGAAAAATGTGAATAAAAGGCGTTTGCTACCCTCAGACCCATACGAAAAGGTCTATGCTAACGCCCGGTCTATACATCTAGTTACCACTTTTATTGTTTAAGCGTCATTTCAAGTTCTGCAACTTGGTCTGCCTTTCACACTGGCTGCTGACAGCAAGTCTTGTGAAGTCCGAACTCAACGGTGTTAAGTAATTAGCGTCCAAACACATCCTTACTTGGATAGCCTTCTAAACATTAATATAAATGTTTATTTGTAAAGCGCACACTTAGCACCTGGAGCATCTTGGCGCTGAATAGGCAACATTTATCACCCAGATCAATGGCATGCATTTAATCGAACTTACAATGATGAAAAGCTGAGTGGATCTGCCAGGATTCGTGTTTGTCACAGTGAGGTCAAAGGCGTTAATTCACTGGGCCCCCTGAACCCCGCCTCGCAGACTGTATGCACATGCATTTACATTTGAACACGAACACAATCCCAGACAAGCTATTCTAGCCTCCAGGACTGCATGTGTAAACATAACTAATGGTGTCCACTTTATGCAGCCCATAATTATACAAGAGCTAGATAAAAAATAAATATTACATCACGCGCGTGTGCAGGGATACTTAAATGCAATACTTGCAGAAATACTACTCGAGGGTACAATGTTCCACCGGTGCAGGGCAGGAAGTGGTTTCTCTAACCCAGAAGGGAAATGCTCGCTCGAAACAGGAAAATGGAACTAGAGTACTTTCCATGACATGGGTTAAAAAGACCTCAGTTCATGGTTGGAAAAAAAAAAACTAAGACCAGACAGCGAAAAAAAGATTTTGAATGTATAACCTTACGCTACCGACACAACCACAAACACCCCTTTTCATGAAGAGAAATGGTGCAAGCCCAGGGCAGACATTAGCTGCTCTTCATTCGGACAAGCTTCACAAAGGGATCTAGGGGCGGACAGGGCAGTCCGGGGCAGATTACAGAACAGGGGAGGCTGCCCGGGCAGATGACGGATCAAACGTGGCGGATTACTAAACACAAGTGGCAGATTACATAACATGATGTGCACTGGTCAAAAACAGCGTAAATTAATTTGCACCATGTTTGCGGAATTTGCACCAGTGCATGTTGGGGCCATTCTCGGAGGGCAAGGCAGCAGTAGAGAGCCTGCTCTTTCACAAGCCCAACGCTTTCTTTTAAGTTTCCCCCCCCCCCCCCCCCCAACAGCACTCATGTTTTGCCTCTGTTAAATGACGAAGGTCCAAACAGCGAACAGCCATGTTACTTTTAATTTTTTTTCTTCACCTTCATGTTTGCCCTGGTTCAACATGCGTCCTGTAATCTGCTGCAGCAGAATATATTGGTCTGATCCTGGATTACACAAGCAGCAAAAATGGTGAAAAGAACGCTGTCCCCTCTTTTGCACCTGGGCAAAGTGTAGGCCGCTGGATTTTGCTTTCAGCCTTCAACTACTAAACGAAATATTATTCAGGACAATTTACTACCTTCATGTGCATCAAACGAACTGTAGATTAGAAAGAAATGTGGATAATATATAGTGTGCTGGCAACTGTCCCGCTCTCCCCCCACACTCTGGACTATACCACCAGGATTTCAGTCTCCAAAGAGCCCCCCCACCCCCCCATGCCCAGTATGGTTCAAGGTACAACACATCATGCTGGACACACCTCACTGTTCTCTGCAGTTACCGCCTGATTACTGCGTCCAAGCCAAGGCCATGGACAGGGAGGGTGTCGGGGCCGTTTACCGCGGGCCCGCGCTTGCGGAGGGCCCTTGTGCCCCGGATACATATGTAGTCACATAAATGCATCGGGCGCCTACTCCTGCTATCCTTCTCCCTGGTGAACCTTTGAAGCTTGTCTGGTCTACTTTGTCTGTCACGCACAAAAAAAAAAAAAAGTTTAGATGCATTACCTCAATTTCGCTGGACTGGATACCTGGACCTCTGCGCAAGCATTTACCATTTGAGTGGGCACCTGCAGTAACTGCAGTAGGCAGCCTGCACACAGCTCACTGCAGCAGATACACCCTTACCACCGTACTGCACCACTGCTTTGCACTTGACTGAATTTCTAGCCATCTGTAAATAAAATCTATGAAGTTTTTACAATAGTAATAAAGTTTAACATTGTGTTTTTTCCTTGTGGTGCGGATCTGCCTTGCAGCTTAGTGGCCTGAGCCCTTTCTCCTGCAGGTGCGCCAGTTCAAAACCCAAGGAGGGTCAGCTCAGCCTTTCACCCTTCGGAGGTCAACAAAGAGTACCGATTTCAACAGAGTAGGGGTGCTAGTCCCAAATTAGATGGGAAACGCATTGCTTGCTTACTTTATGCAGATGATCTGGTAATCTTAGATCGAACAGAGATAGGTCTGCAGTGAAAGCTTGATGTGTTTAACGAATATTGTAGTCAGAAAAAACTTGTTGTAAACTTGGAAAAAAAACAAGGTTTTGAGCTTTTGCAAGAAAAGGAAGAAATTTAGTTGGTTCCTGAGATCCACAAAGCTGGAAATGAGTACAAATATTTAGGAATTTGGTTTGAAAGATCACTAAAGCGGGAATCTCATTTGAACACACTAAGAATCAGAGCGCTGACCTCAGTCAGTGGGCTGAAAATATTTAACTGAAATTATGGAGAAAGGTCAGATAGACCTGTCTTGAAAGCATATACAGCCATGATACCGCCTCAGTTCCAATATGGAGCCAAATTATTGTATATGAGTTGCAAAAGAGGATGGGATATTGAAGAGGGAAAATGTATAAAAAAATCTATTGCCCTACACAGGTCATCTATGATTCAGGCGGTAAGAATAGAAACGGGCATGGTATCCTGGGAGGTAATGGCACGTATGGCACTAATAAGATGCTGGCAATGCCTGGGAAACGGGGAGGAGCAAAAAATAGCAGAATAGTGCAAAAAGGAAATCTTGCAGAGTGATTTGAAATGGGCAGTGGGGGTCAGGAAAACATTAGATACAGTATGTAGGGAACTGGGAGTTAAACTGTACCCTCAGGACTTAAAAATGTATGTCGTAAAACGACAACTGAAGATACTAGGGAAAGAATCTTCGAGATCAGAACTGCCAGTACCTGGAGGGGATACAATCTGTGGATTTTATGATTAAGACATGGCAATCTGATTGACAGTTCCCATACATAGATATATTACCCATTCGCTGTCTTAGAAATGAAGTATTAAGATTACGAATAGAAATTCATCCTGGTTATGCAAATGACGGGATAAAAGGAGTTATGATAAATCCTGAAGGGAAGTGTATCTGCAATTTAGGCACAAAATGCGATATTTTTCACATACTATTAGATTGTTTTAAGGTTCTTGCTGCACGGAAACTGTTTTGACGATCAATATTTTAAAAATACGGTATTAAGAACCGTGCACAGGCAGCAGAATGGTTAACGGAAATGTCCTATTTGGACATAGCATGTGCACTTGGGAGATTAAGGTTTGAAGTTAAAAAGTTAAGTTTATAAAATTGTGAATTTTATGAATTATATTTTAGGATAAAATAAATTAGATTAGGAAAATGAAATAACTATCATGGAATTGTAATTTTATTATGCATAAGTTATTTAATCACATTGTACTATGAAAAGATCGAAATGCTCTTATGTTTAAGGACCAAGGGTATAAATAAACATTCCTTTTGATTTGACAGAGTAACACGAATTGTGTATAAAAGTGTTCAACATAAAGAGCTTTAGATGCAAACGCCATAAAAATAAGGTGTCTTCAGAGTCTTAAGCAACACAGGATAGTTTCTCTTCTTCCTTAATCGGTTCTTCAAACACCCGCCTGAATGCTGCAGTACAACTCATTTTGAAACAATGATCCAATTCCGCGCCAAATTAAAACGGACGTGCTTTTTTTTAACACAAATTGCAGGCTGCCCTCCCAGTCAGGCCCAAATTGCTCGCCTAGTCTCCAGGCTAGTTTTTCACAGAGATTCTGCATGGTTTATAATTGGGGCTCCAAGTTTTACGGTATTTAAACAAAACACTCTCCATTTCTATTTATCTATATTTATTTTATTTTTATTTGTCCATATTTATTTTGTTTAAAAACAAAACTGCAAGTAGTATATTTTCATTTTTTCAATTAACAGAACGTGCGTTGATTGAACTTTATTTTCTTGCAGGTACATCATCTCTTACGACTTTTTCAGCTGCCTGTGCCATTTACTCTAGTGTTATCCATTTTCTTAATAATTCCTTTTGAATATGGTTTGCCTTTTAGGGAGCTTGAGAAACCGATCTAGCAGCTCACTTGTAGGAAGAAGTGGAACACTAACAAAAGGACTGAAGGAGTGCGTGACAAGCACTACTCACTTAAACATGATACGGGCTACATGCACCATCCGCATCCTGCCTTAGGCTGCTGGAGTAACTGCACCTGCCTGGGCTGCCTGTCTCCGGTCTACAAAATCCGGCAGACATCACAAGATGCCGCTCTCCACAAGGAAATCCAAGTAAAGGTGACATCAAAGATGGCCGCTATCCAGATGGAAATCCAAGTGAAGGTGCACTTTTAGAAACTGGTTGCCAGGCAACTGCACAACACCTACATGAAGATGCACTTTTAAATTGGGTCCCTCTGAATCTTTTGGGACAACTTTATATCGGAATGGTAAGTTGGCCTGGGACAGACTGTCCCTGTTCCTGAATATAAAGTGACATAGTTGGCTGATGTGGAGTTCATGTTCTGACGAGGAGACAGGAGACCGCTGCATGACTCAGCCAACTCCAGCAGTGCAGTCTCCATCTGTAGCCAGCCAAGAGAGCTGTGTGAGCTCCCTCATCCAAGAGAAATAAGTAAGACTAAACTGCAAGCCACAGGCTCAGAAACAAACTTGGAAAACATACGACCACTTTGACTAAAGCTTTACATCTCACAATTTAAACTGGTCGTGGAAACAAACATGCAGAACATTCACAGCATAAACCAGAGAATCCACAGGTCTTTTTTTCTAGGCCAGAACAAACTTTCATAACCTACTTAATATTATTACTTTAAATGAATAAAATTCTAATCTTTCTAAAAAGAAACGTCACGTATATTATATTTATTGTATGCAATACACATGCTAGCTGAAGTAAATGTTCTAGTCCTGACCAGTCTCTAGCACTTGGCCTGGATTGTCCGACCATGCAGCACCCTAAAAGTGAAAGCCTAAAAACGTAATACTTGGCAATACTAGGAAATGTCAGATCAGTGCAGTCTCCTCTGCCTGCTTCCACACCTTCCGCATGCTCCGAAATGCCTTCGGATGGCTCCCCGTCAGCACCAATAAAACCATCACTCAAGCCCTAGTCACCAGCTGACTGGACTATGGCAATGCACTCTACGCAGGAATCACCACCCAACTCCTGAAGAGACTCCAGATGATACAGAACTCTGCTGCCAAACTCGTCCTCGACCTCCCCAAACAGACCCACATCACCCCCAGCCCCCCCTCCAGGAACATCCACTGGCTCCCTATCCAGAAAAGATGCTAAATCAAGATGCTGATACACCCAAGGACCAGCATACATCAAACACTGCCAGAACTACCACCAACCTTCAGACACATGCGCTCCGCCACCCTCACCCTCACCCACACCCACACCCACACCCTCACCCACACTCCCCGCATCCGTCAAAGCTACAGTGGAGGACGGTCCTTCTTCTACCTTGCTGCCAAGTCTTGGAATGAGCTCCTTCAACTCCAAACATCGTCTCTCCTGGAATTCAGAAAGAAGGGGACTCAAGACTTGGCTTTACGACTAATCCCAGCATGAACCCAGCACCTGGATACCCCCGCGGGTGATTAGCCACACTCCATAAATCTGAGTCGATTGATTGAGAGAGCTTGCATAGTATCCAGCTTCTGCGAACACCTAGTTGCCCTCTAGTTCCACAGGACCCAGAAAACTGGCCTGACAGTTGATGTCTTCGGTTTCAAGAATCATTATGGACATGATAAACATTGAGGTGACACTCCATAGACTTCTGACAGTCTTAAATCCTGCAGGTGCACCAGCAACACAAAAGTAACCTTTTTACTCCTCTATTAAGCACAGATGAATTGAAAGGTGTAGCTTGGACTCTTCACCTAGTTATTGTGGTTGTCAGTAGTGCAAGTGGATATTTCAGGTCTTGTGGATGTTTGGCTTCAAAGCATCAGATAGAGCGGATATGACATCCAAGAGGGTTAAATGATTGAATTCAGTCCCCCACTACAGTGTGTGTGCACTGCTTCAAAACACAAGAGTTAAAAAACAGCTAGTGGTCACTGGACCACTTTGATAAACAAATCATCTGACCTTACTCGTTACAAATGCTGATAATGTATAGCACATTTTCTCCTAACCATATAGCCCTGTAGTGCTTTGAGACTGGTCACACTGTTTACAGTTCAGGAACTCTTATCAACCAAAGTTAAGTTGATAAGGTGCCACTGTTTATTTACTGCGGATCAGTGCCCAGTGTATTTTTTATTTTTTTTGCAAAGGTTTAAATTATTCAACTGCAGTTTAGTAGGTGTGTTGAGTAGGGAGAGGCGAAATTGTTATTTTTTTCCAGTCTTAATGCAAGTAATAATAATAAAACAAATGAACAAGTTACTTACTCTTTCTGGTGGATACTCTAACCACAGGTTCCGCATCCTACAATATTCCCCAGGTACCAAACTGGAAAAAAATTTCAGCAATGTTCACGCATAGTACTAAGTGGCACAGTGCGGCTCAGCTCTGGTGCCATACTGCACCAAAAGTGACAGCCGAGCTACATACAAGCGCCACTGCTGTGTGCAGACATCGATTTCTTGCTGATCTCTTCCCACTCCATCAGATGTGGAGCATTAACAATTGTTTCTACAGTTGTGGAGATTTTTAACATGGGGCCTTATTAAATGGTCAATCAATCAATCAATCAATCACGGCATTTATAGAGCGCGCTACTCACCCGGGAGGGTCTCAAGGCGCTGGGGGAGGGGGTAAGTTACACTCTGTCTAACCCCACAGAATGGGGTTAGACAGAGTATCCACCAAAAAGACCATTACCAAAGGCAAGTAACTTGTTCTTCTGATGGATACCTCTAACAGCAGATTCCTCACCTTGTGAATGGATACCAAAGCAGTACCTCCCTAGCTGAAAGGTCTGTGTAGTGGAATCAGACAAAAAAAGTCCTGCAAGATCAAGATGGTAAAGTATCCTTCCGGCCAGATCTGGCTGTCACAGTAAAAGTGCTTTGTGAATGTGCGTATGGACACCCACATCGCAACCGGGCTGATGCCATCAACAGGAAATCCGTATGCTAATGTAGTGTTAGCAGCGTTAGCCATAGTGGAATGGGTTGTCAGGCCTTCCAGCTGCTGCCTGGTGGGTGCACAGCAGATCTTGGTTGCAATGGGCAATCCACCTAGTCATGGTCCTATTCTGCACAGCCTTCTCTTTTTGCTCCTGAGAACCCCATAAAAAGTGATCATCCACACAATATTCCTTAGTAGATCAATGTCAAAGCTTGTAGCCCTTTTGGGTGCAAAAAGATGAAGGATCTCCTCTTTTGAGAAGGTAAGGGGTGGAGGGACAGAGAATATTAGTAGGGTGATCGACTGCTCAACGTGGAAGGAGAAATGACATTAGAAAAGAATGCCTGCCGAGTCCTCTGTACCAGTTTATCCAGGAAGCTCACTTATGTGATGAGCTGACGTAATCGTGATGAGAAAGGCAGTCTTCAAAGTCAAGAGATGCAGCGATCCGTTATGCATCAGCTCGAAGAATGTACACATGAGGAACATCAAGACTAAATCAAGGTCCCGCTGTGGTATCAAATGGCCTTTTCAAACTTTTTATAAACCTCATCACAACAGGTGATTACTACAAGGACAGTTGGTTTGGCAAATGTAGAAAAGCTGAACGGGCATAAAATATCCTTTAATAGAACCCACTGCAAGGCCTTGCGGGGCCAAGGATAAAAAACAAAATGCTGTTGGACAGCTTTGCTTGTAAGAGTCAGTCTTGTGAAAGCCACACCCAGCAACATATTTGTCCCAGGGCCCAGTAGAAATGGATTTTGTGTAGGGGCGTATCGTGGTAAGGATCACAACCACTTCAGGCGGCAGTTCAGACTCAGTCAACTGCCGCTGATCAATCTCCACGCATGGAGGTCTAGATTGTGCAGGTTCGAGTGAAGGACCCTGCCCAGCTGCTGCAACAGTAGATCCTTTCCAAGGGGGAGCTTGACAGGAGGGCAGATGTTCATACCCTAAAGTTCTGGGTACCATACTCTCAAGAACCAAACCAGAGCCATTAGGATGATTTGGGCCCAGTCACTCCTGAGCTTTTTCAGAACTCAGGGAAGGGGAAGGAGGAGCAGGAAGGCGTACAGGAGTCTCATGTTCCATTCCCACTGGAATGCATCCTGTAGCAAGTGTTCCAGCAGAAAGCCAAACACACAAAGCCTTTGACACTGCACGTTCAATTGTGGCAAAAGGATCTAACCAGGGTTCTCCCCACTGCCGGAAGATGCACACATCCACATTGGGATTTAGACATTTGTGATGTGCCAGATGCTCCCTGCTTAGCTTGTCCGCTCTGGCATTCGAGGTTCGCAAGCAGGGAAATGCATCAATGCTCCAACCAATTCCAGGGACGCAGAACCTGCTGGCACAGGACCCAGAACCAGTGGCAGCCGCAATCTAACGGGGGTGGTGGGCGGGCGGGGTGGGGTAAACAAAAGAATTTGTTTTAAAAAACACTTACCTGCAGTCCGGCTGCTGCCTCTCAGTCTTCTTTGCTGCTTCCAGGGGCAGGAACAGGAAGCACCCAGGCTTCCAGACTCCCCTAGCCAATCACAACGCTGCTGACAGCAGCTTTGTGATTGGTCTAAGCACCATGGTTTGGTGCTCAGAGAGAGACTGGGGGCCTGGGCATGTTCTGCACCCAGGCTGTAGTTCAGAGGGCCGGCCAAACAGTCCTACACACTTAAGTGAGTGCCTACCACTCCTCCCCTGTTCTTGTTAGAGCCAGCCCCACCCCTAACCAGCCAAGCCACGGAAAAATAAAGTGATAACGTTCCTAATTATCATTTTATTTTTCCCTTTTTCAACTGCTCACACAGCAGTGGGATGTTGCTCCTCCGCGTTAGCGGAGGAGCCACCCCTGCCCAGAACCCCGCTCTGCCCCGTATGCTGTATTAGAAAATGGTGGTGGTGTCTGAGAACTTGAACCAGTCCCTTCATGGACAACAGGAAGCCCTTCAGATTTAGACGAATGGCCCGCAACTCCAACAGACTGATCTGGAACTGGCCTTCTGTCAGAGACCCTAGCCCACTGATCTCCCCAACCCGGTAGAGATGTGTCCATCACCACCATCAGCTCTGGGTGGGGAAGGGAGAGGGCCTGCCACTGGGTGAATTTTGTTCAAGCAGCCACCACTTTAAATTGTGAGCACTCTCATCCAAAATCTGAAGGGCAATCAATGATTTTCCTGATGCTGGGCCACTGGAACTTGAGATTCAGCAGGAGACTTAAAGGCCAAGAAGTTTCAGAACGGCTCTCACCAAGATCCGGGATTGAGGCTGAAACAATGGGATCATAGCCTGAATGTCATGGATTCATTATGGTAGAAGGAAGGCCTTGGACTGCACTGTATCCAGTAGAGCTCTAATGAATAGCAGCCTCTTCAAAGGAGTTGTGTGCACCTTAACTTGATTGTGAATCCAAACAATGTCAGGTTAGCCGTTGTTTCTAGGCGGTTTAAAATTGACTGTGGAGAGCCCGCTTTCAACAGCCAGAAATCAAGGTAGGGGAAAACTGGTATCTCCAACATCTGAATATGAGCAGCAATCATCACCATCATTTTCGCAAAGACCAGAGGGGCACTGGTGAGGCTGAAGGGGAGCGCCCAAACTGAAAATGCTTCTAGCCTACCATGAACCACAGAAAGTTTGTGGGACTGCAGGACATGGATATGAAAATAGGTGTCCTGCAGGTCCAAAGACATCAGCCAGTCGCCCAGATCCAGAGCAGACAGGATCTGGGCCGTGTGAACATTTTGAATTTGTCCTTCCCCACGTTGGCGTTCAGAGTTCAAAGGCCCAAATTGGGCCAGAGATCCCAGAGCCCCTCCGTCCTACTTCAACACGAGGAAATATAGCACAAGTAACATCCCACTCCTCTTTCAGAGGAAGGATCGGGAGCCCTCTGGTTAGCACCTTTGGAGTGTAACACTAGCACCTCTCGTAACAGAATGAACAGATTGTGAGCTCTGAAATTCGATCGGATGAGGTTGGGGAGAAGGAGAAACAGTTGCCAGTGCAAAAAGAAAAGGTAGGGCATACCTATGCTGAACAATTTGTAAGACCCATCTGTCAGACATGAGGGATCCCCATCCTGGGAGAAGTGCTGAATCCATTTCCCTACAGGACGGGTGTGCCACACTAAGGGCAAATTAAAGTGGCTTGGTGGCTGTCATCACAGGGGAGAGCTGGGAGGACTGGTGCACTTGTTGGCCTGCACGTTAGCTGCCAGACCCCATGTGCCCAGCGTTGAAAGGACAGAAGTGGCTGCTATAGAAGCTAGGGAACTTTCGTTGTCTATATGTCAGCTTCTTTGAGTAGTCTCTGAATTTTCTGAGCTGATGCGGCAACTGCTTGGCCGGGAACAACATACCCAAGGAGAGTGTCGTGGCTCTGAAATTTTGAAAATGCTCGAAGGCAGAATCTGCTTTTCCCCCCCCAAAAAGCTTGAGCCATCTAAGGACATCTCCATGGTAAAGGCTTGTACACATTAAGAAAAAATCCTGTGGAATTCATCCACGCGTGTCGGAACACAAAACTGATGCCAGCCACCCTTCTCAGGCATTCAGATGCATCTGGGCCAGTATTTTCTACTTTGAATTGTCTGAACCAGAAAGCCCCAAGATCTTCTAGGTGCAAGATCTCACTAAGCATGCATGAAGCAACCCAATAAACCACACTGACCATGATCTCAATGCCCGGCTCACAGAGGAAAACATAGGTTTTCCAAATGCCTCAATCGTCTTAGGCTCCCTACCTGGAGAAGTCATGGGGAATGATTTTGGTTTCACCTTGCTAGTTGAAGTCCGAACAACCAGGCTCTTTGGAACTGGATATTTAGGGAAGAAATCCAGATCCCCAGGAACCAGTCTGACACCAGGCCCCCTGCCTATTCACTGGAGGGCTTTGACCAAGTGCCCATCAAGGTATGGGTGAGGGCCATGTTAAAGGCAAGTCAGGCAGCACGACGACTGGCTCAGATTTTGTAACGTTAGTAAGACATCGGTCAAGATGGGGCTGAAGTTGGTTCAGTATCAGATAACGGAATCAGCACTGAATCTTCTTCCGACACCGGTGCGTCAGTACCAGTGTCTGAGGAACAGCCCGGGGCAGGTTTTGGAAGCAGATTGAAAATCTGTACCAGAGGCGGTACAGGTCCAAAATAGATGCCAAGGGGTCATAAGGTGCGGGGGATGGATCCACTTGCGGGATCCAGACAGGAGGCTCCTGTGGTTCTTTAGGGCCTGAAGGCATGTCAGAGGGAGTCGAATATTCTGCAGCATGGCCGCATTGATGGCTTCAATCTGCTGCGGCGTTGCAGTTGGCCTGGGAAACTATGGTGCACCAAAACAGTCGGAAACTCAGAGGAGACAGACTGACAGTGTTGCTCTTGCGCTTTCTTCTTGGATACAGAGTCGCGGGACGAGGTTGATTACTGCTTCACTTTTTGTGTTTGAACTTAGATTTGGACTTACCGGATGACTTTGACCATGAAACCGATCTATCGCAGGAACAGCAGAGGGAGCAAGATTTAGTCCACGCCTGTGACCTGAAACAGCAGCAAGGGCAGTGACTTCTTAGATTTGGCTACGTGTAGCTTCACCTCAGTCCCGGATTACATTTGGGTGCAGAGGGGCACACTTATCACACAATTAAGTCATGTTGTGAGACCAAAAACCAGGGACACGCCTCGTACAGGTCCGTGACCAACATTTGTTTTCTACAGTCACAGCAGGGTTTAAAATCGGTAGTCTTAAAATGGCACACTGTTTTCTAGCACACTGGATTTAATTTGAGGAGTCGTCAGGAGGCCGACTAATTTAGAAACAGAGCTCCACATCTGCTTTTAATGGTGCAGAGGAAAAGAAGGAGCCGACATCAGTGAGAAGGGATAGCGCTTAATGCGGCTCCACTAATTTACTTTTGGGGCAGTACAGAGCTACCGCTGAGCCACATGGAGCTACCTAGTGGGGCACTGGAGCATTACTGGGAAAAGTTTCTGGATTGAGTCTGGCACCTGGGGAGTATTCTTAGATGTAGAACGTGCAGTCAGAATTATCCATCAGAAAGATTGATTACTTTCAATATGCTTGGACAGGCATATGCATGAATATTCTGTCTGACATATGCCCTCAAGTACAAAAGTCAGAAGGAACTGCTCAGTGTAGTTTAATTACAATTCCTCAGTCACATAGTGATGAGTGCCTGCACAGCGCATGTGGCCGAAGCAAATAACTAGTGACAGTTTTAGGAAGACATTTCTAAGGAAATCGGTCTTCAGTGGGTTCACGAACGTGGAAAAAAAAGCATGAGCGGAACAAAAACTAAAATTATACTAAATACACGTAGCATAATAACCGATTTATTTTTGATCCAAGCATAACAGTTTGTAATTTGCCCAGCCCTAGTATTTATATGTGTGTTGAAGCACTTCACGGTTTATTTTGAGCCCTTAGGGTGCACAGATGTCCAGGGCCAAGCCGGAGACCTCTGTTGTTACACAGCTTAGATGCGGTGTTGTGCATGTAAGGTCATGTTATGCTTAAGCTAATTTGCTCAGGGTTGTATGTCAATCTCAGGATAAGGATGTGCTACTGAGACGGATACACCTTGCCGACAACATGGCCTTGGTGACATTGTGGGAGAATGAAGGTGCCAGAAGGACCGTCTATTGCAGTCGGGGGAGAAAGAGCCAATTAAAGTCTATCAGTATCAGACACAATATGAGGAACTGTAAACAACCCAGGGCAGCAGGAAGCTTGTGATTGATGCATTAGAGATATTTTAACTTGAATTATGTTGGGCTCTCTATCCGATACAGATTAGGCAGAATGTAATAGCTTTGAAATTGTGTGGTTGACAGGAACCATTATGAAGGGTAAGAAGTTGCAGCTAAGAGATTCATTAAATGTAGGCATATCATGGATGGTGGACAACACCGCCATGAGTGAGGTGTGCCTATCCGGCTTAAAGAGTCTATGGTATACAAGAACAAAACCAGAGTAGACAAAGTGAGTGACATGGTTTAACTTTAAGGTGACGACCCTCAATTAACAAATTTTCCTTTGAGAGCTGAGCCGCCGAGGGTTGTAGAGTTGGTCTATCTTTTCCATTTTTATGCTTTTTTTGGATCGCTACTCGATTGCGTATTGCAATGGTTTATGAATGGAGTAATAAATAAATGAAATGTAATGTGAACTAAGGGATATGTGTCCCCTTTGATTTCTCCTAGACGGCTGTACCGAGCATCCCTCGAGGGCTCAGATGATCAGTGGAATTCTGATTGGAAGTAGTCACAGGCTGCGTTACATGGGACTGTGGCCCTGATTTCACATCCATGGAGAGACAAGTGTTCTCAGAGAAGGGGAGAGAAGAATTGAGTAGAAGCAGACTATGTGGAATCCTTACGAGGAGAGTGCAAAGGAAAGCGATGGATAGCGGGGGGAAAGATACTGGGGCAAAAAACTAGAAATTCTGAGAAATTACCCGGTTCTTAGAAAAAGAATTACTTGTGAGATTCATGCATGTGTGGACTAATAAGGAATTCAGCAAGTTATTCCATTTTTCCAGGAAGAGATTTTAAGGTTTACCTAGATCAGCAGCACAAAGAATGCAGTTTTAGTTACTCAATGTTCCGCACAAATGGTGGATTAACTGCAATTTAGACTAAGCCAAACATTTCCTCCTCTGGTTGCACGGTTTGTCTTTACAACACAACTAAAATGGATATTGTGGGCCCTTAACAAATGCATTAGCATTATTGATGATTGAGAAACACCACTTAATTCCCCTCGCATGCACTGAGCACAAATCAATAATTGCCCCCGTTCAGAACCACTCATTACAGGCCCTGACCCCATCTGAAGGAAGATACAAGGCCTCAACTGTGGGGGTGGGGGTAGTTTGCCGCTGAAGTCACGATGTCTAGGCGACTACTGTTCTGCAAAAAGAGCCAAGAACACGACCAAAATGCTCAGTGAAAAGCAACAGCTAGTAGCAAGAAAATCTCATATGTCCTATATGCAAGTAGAAAGTATAAGCTGGTATAGGACAGAAATCTATACGTTTATAGGACGAAAGCCGTCAATCACCCAGAGGTGGCACGCTTCATCATAGGACCCCTATGTGTGCTACTACCCTGGCAAGACAGGGGAGCTCTTGGGGATGGACTTTAGTCCAGCTTCCTGGGCCAATGGTGTTGACATTAACGTAAAGAGAGGGATGTAACTAGATCTCCTTCCTGGTGAACTAGTTTCATTTATTGTTATCCCCAATGGGTAGGGTTAAAAAGGTATAGGGGAATTATTCAACCCTTGTTAGGAAGGTCAACATGTTTCAGCCCTAGTGGAAAGAGGCTCAGACCGGGGCCTCTGCCTCTTCAGCATACGGGCAAGCCACAGTCTTCAGATGAAGTGTAGCAGCACAGAGCAGTGGCAACAGTTCTTTGCGTCACAGCATGACCCATGCTTCCCAATGGCTGCAGCGGCACCAGGCTGTCACAACTGTGGTTCCCACCTGGAACCGCGAATAGGAGAGTTGGTCACTGCCAGCACCTGGGGCATGTACATCACTTTCCTCAGTCCATCTGGCAAACTCCACCTGTACTGGGGTATCACTGCATCTGGCTCCTTCTTGGCAGTCGCGCCTTTTGCAGGGTTAGAACTCTCCATCCTTCTCTCAGAGGCCCAGGCAGGCTGGCATTTAGGTGCTTAGGGTCAGATGAACAGCTTCTTCTAGCAAAGCTATATTCAGGTGGTGTCCCCTTACCTCTGGGAAGCTGTCCGACTTCAAGACAAGCTCTGGTTGCACATCAGACCTCTGAGTACTCTGCGGAAAATTCACTTCCTTGGATAAAGAGAACTCGGAACTGAACTACAAGAAGTCACCTTTTTAGACAGTTGGAGAGGTGGATACTTAGACTGCACTTTCATAATTGGTTTGAGGTGGTGCTCATTTCAGTATTCCTTTCCAAGGCTGCTTTCCAGATACAGCATTTGTGTAGGGTGTTGTTCATCCCATGGTAGTCTCCAGCCTGGAACACCCACAACAGAGGCACAAAGAAGTGTGAGCTTTGTGCATCTGACTATCAGCCACACTGAATCGTGATCAGGGGCAGTGCTTTGAATGGAAATATAGAAGTGCAGGTACTCAGGATTTAGGGTACCTATTTGCTCCCGAGAAGTGCTGGTACTGCCCCACTGAATGTATTGCAGCAGTGCTGAGAAGCGCAGGTACTCTCCCTTTCAAATTAAAGAAGTGCAGGTACTGAGTACTGGACAGTACCTGGCCATTTAAAGCACTGATCAGGAGAAAGTAAACACTGGCCTCACCCAAGCAGCCCCTTTCACTTTGAACAGAGGCTGCAGTCCCACTCTGCCAAATGGAAGTGTTACAGAAAGGCCAATTGGCAGTCTCAGCAAAAGGCACAATTGAATTACGAAAAGGGGCCTTGTGTCCTCACTCCAGTGTCTGGGTCTCCTCCCTGCAGCTTCAGGAATGTCAGCCGTAATCAATCAATCACAGAATTTGTAAAGCGCACTACTTACCCGCGAGGGTCTCAAGGCGCTAGGGAAAAAAAAAGGGGGGGGTGCTGCTACTGGTCGAACAACCAGGTCTTGAGTAGCCTCCTGAAGGTCAGCAGGTCTTGGGTCTGTCGTAGGCTTAGTGGAAGGGTGTTCCAGGTCTTGGCGGCGAGGTGGGAGAAGGATCTGCCGCCGGTGGTAGTTCTTCGAATGCGAGGGGGACGGTGGCGAGGGAGAGGTCGGCGGAGCGGAGTTGGCGGTTGGGGACGTAGAAGAGGAGTCGTCTGTTGAGGTAGGCTGGGCCAGTCTTGTGGAGTGCCTTGTGTGCGTGGATGAGGAGTTTGAAGGAGATTCTCCTGTCGACGGGGAGCCAGTGCAGGTTCCTCAGGTGGGGGTGATGTGGCGTGGTACATCGAGGATCAGGCGTGCGGAGGCGTTTTGTATGCGTTGCAGTCGCTTGATGAGCTTGGCCGGGGCTCCCGCGTAGAGGGCGTTCCCATAGTCAAGTCTGCTACTGACGAGGGCCTGGGTGACTGTTCTTCTTGTGTCTGTCGGGATCCACCTGTAGATCTTGCGAAGCATGCGGAGGGTGTTGAAGCAGGAGGATGAGACTGCGTTGACTTGCTTGGCCATGGAGAGCGTTGAGTCGAGGATGACTCCCAGGTTGCGTGCGTGGTCGGTGGGTGTCGGGGCTGCTCCCAGCGTCGTTGGCCACCAGGAGTCGTCCCAGGCTGAGGGGTTGGAGCCGAGGATGAGGACCTCTGTCTTCTCTGTGTTCAGTTTTAGTCGGCTGATCTTCATCCAATCGGCGACGGCCTTCATTCCTTCATGGAGGTTGGATTTGGCGGCGAGGGGTCCTTGGTGAGGGAGAGGATCAGTTGAGTGTCGTCGGCGTAGGAGATTATGTTGAGGTCGTGCTGTCTGGCGATGCGTGCGAGCGGGGCCATGTAGATGTTGAACAGTGTTGGGCTGAGGGACGATCCCTGGGGTACGCCGCAGATGATCACGGAGGCTTCGGATCGGAATGGTGGGAGGCGGACTCTCTGGGTTCTGCCGGCGAGGAAGGAGGTGGCCCATTCCAGGGCCTTGTCTCGGATCCCTGCGTCGTGGAGGCGTGCGCGTAGAGTGCGGTGGCAGACAGTGTCGAAGGCGGCGGAGAGCCGTACACTCCCATTATCTGAGAAAACAACCTCGCCTCCATCTTGTGCACAAGAGGAGCATCCCAAAATAGACCCAACAGGCCTCCATTGCTCTTGCCCACCCATGCACACAATGCATGTACCATGCAGGTCACAAAAATAACCAACATACATCGGGGAGGTCAGCCCCAGGATCTGGATTAGCAGAACTTTAACAGAGTGGACAAGCAGGACTCAACGCAAGTGATGCAGATAAAAAGACCTGGTAACGGCTATGGATTCACTAAACATGGTACGATTCCACCACCTCTCGGTCCTAAACCCATGACAGGGAGAGTAGTATGATGGCAGTACAATGGATCACAGGATAGATCCATGGGGACTTCACTCATGACAAGGGACAGATCTTGGAGTCTGCACACAAACTAGATTATTGTGAGGCTAGGGCCAAACATAAAAAAAACAGGATACCGGATACACGAAGTCAAGCACTACGGGAAGAGGAACCCGACCATACACCATGTAGGGGGAAATTCCAGTTTCCAATGCTGAAGAACAAAAATGCAAGTGACAAAATCCTTAATCTATTCAGAAACATAACCATGGTAGTAACATAGGCTCATAAGAATTTGTTTAGACGAGGAAGCATCGCAGATTGTGCAATCTTAATGGTCATCTACACCTGAGCCACTGACATGGGGGCTCAAACCTAAGAGTTGCCTCAAACACATGTCTAGAAGTTAAGACAGGCCTCCACAGTACCCAACATCACAAGTTTGCATCACACGCTCCGCCCTCACGTCGCTAGCCCCTCCCACACGGTCCATCTTTACCAAGGTTGTACATCAGGTGGGCAACTATGGAGTGAACTGGGGAGGACGTAAAATACCCCAGCAGTGCTCTAGTTGTGGCACATTTTGCAAAAGGGGTTTGCAGAAAGGAATTTAATTATTAATATCCAGGCATTTGATAGTACCACAACAACGCCTTGTGAAATGGGCCAATCAATTTCCATCTTTTCACCAACGTGGCTCGGTTACAACGCCGAATAAAAACGACGGGCAGTCACTGAATCCTGCTTGGTAGGGATGGCGGAGTCTGTACTCTTTTCACAGACACTGAGAAGGGGACTGAGGGAATTCGCATAGATTAATACAATACAAAACAGGGAGGTTAGAACCACAGGCAAGGACATTCGCGCTTTTGCTTAAATCGACAAAAATTGGGGTAATGTCTCTTTACTGGGGGTTCCTAGACGTGGAGCGAGTCCCATAATTTTCTGTACAATATACAAGGGATACTTCACTTGACACGCAAAGCAAGGCTGGTGTAAGACGGCAGGGGCAGGCGCAAAAGCAGAGATGTGGAGACGAGATGCTCTCAAAGGCTTTCTTGCTGCGGGCCAGGGTACCCACGTGTCTAATAAGGTTTCTACACGCTGTAGCACGCTACAAAACACCAATTATAAATCTGCTATGGTGCCAAGGCCCATGTTTTCCACAAATGGCCAAGACGTTCCTTTTATTAATCCTTTTCTTCCCCGTGGCAGTCTCCGTAGCTTTTGTTCTTTTACCGCAGGTACTCATTAATTAACGAGGTTATAGCTGCACCGTGGCTACGCAAAGTCAATAAGGAAAATAAAGACCTGGCGCTCTTCATCTGAAAATGGGAAGATGTGAGGTTGTGACGCAGCATTCTGCTTCACCCTCGGCTGCAGCAACTGCGGACCTGGAGCCCTCGCGCCCAAGGCGAACCTCGCGCCCAAGGCGAGCCAACACTTTCCAACCAGGGAAGGCCAGCGTGTCCCCTTGTCATCTAAATTACAGGGGTCTCCTCTGGGGCCCGGTCTCCAGAAGACTGAGGACAGGGCTGAGATACAAGAATATAAAAACCAAGCATGATCCACTGGGCTCACAAGCTCAACACAAATACTTTGATAAACTTCTCTGGGCTGGACCACGATTTCAATTAAGCAGTAATCGTGCCATTCACATCAACTCGGGGTGGTATAGGGACTAGTGCACTGCAGGATGCGGCATAGCAAAGCAATGACAAGACGCACATTGTCCAACTCCTGCAAGCGGCAACAATAAGACTCCGTGGCACAGTAGAGCAGTCACACACTATTCAACCCCCTGCAGGCAGCTTCCACCAACACTCCATCGCATGGCATAGCAATCACAAACGACTTTTTCCAACCCCTGCAAGCGGCTCCAATAAGACTATGTGGCACAGCACAGCAATGATAAGACACACTTTCCAACCCCTGCGAGAGTCTCCAATAAGGCTCCGTGGAACAGTATAGCGATAACAGGACACATTGTCCAACCGCTGCAAGCGGCATCCAATAAGACTCCGTGGCACAGTACAGCAATCACAAGAGACATTGTTCAACCCCTGCAAGCGGCTCCAATAAGACTCCGTGGCACAGCACAGCAATGATGAGACACACTTTCTAACCCCTGCAAGAGTCTTCAATAAGACTCCGTGGAACAGTATAGCGATAACAGGACACATATTGTCCAACCCCTGCAAGCGGCTTCCAATAAGACTCCGTGGCACAGTACAGCTATCGCAAGATACACTATCCAACCCCTGCAAACGGCTTCCAATAAGACTCCACGGCACAGCAATCACAAGACCCACAGTATCCAACCCCTGCAAGCAGCTTCCACTAAGACTCCATGGCACAGTACATCAATGACAAGACACTGTCCACCCCCTGAAAGGGGCTCCAATTACACTCTGTGGCACGGCATGGCAATCACAAGACATATACAATCCAATCTCTGCAAGCAGCTTCCACTAAGACTCCTTGGCACAGCAGTCACACTATCCAATCCCTGCAAGCAGCTTCCACTAAGACTCCATGGCACAGCAGTCACAGACTATCCAACCACTGCAAGGGGCTTCCAATAAGATGCGTGGCACAGCATAGCAATCACAAGACACACTATGCAAACCCCTGCAAGCAGCTTCCAATAACACTCCATGGCACAGCAGTCAAACACTATCCAATGCCTGCAAGGGCTTCCAATAAGATGCTGTGGCACAGCATAGCAATCACAAGACACACTATGCAACCCCTGCAAGCAGCTACCAATAAGACTCTGGATCATGTAAAAACATCTACTTTGGACCAGACGGCGCACACTAACTTGGGTGACTAGTGTTGCAATATGCAGAATAGTGCAGAGCACTGTTGTAGGTGGTAGCTTCCAATACGATTCCCAGCTTGGTTACAGTTCAATTGTCTTGGTCCCACTTTCACAGGCCTCGAGTTCCTGCTCATCGACCCACCTCAGAGTTGGACCCTGGGTGCAACATGTCATGACTCACTCAATGTGCTGGACTACAAATCTCAGATCGAGTGTGCAAACATCACTGGGCTTTACACTGGTATGCACTATAGGATACTGCAAATAAAGAGCACAAAACTCACTCATTCTAGGAAATGTAATATTAGGGCCAAGTTCTCAACTGCTTCTGCCACTTAACATCCTAAATCTGTGTTGACAGAGAGGGCAACCCAACAGAATGATGGGGTGAAGGGCACCTTCCTTTCTCATGGCAGGCAAGGCCATTCTCCGTCTTCCACCACCCCCTTCCTTGCCAGTGCTGCAGAGAAGAAAGATTAAAATGGCCATAATCTTCACAGCCAACTACCTGACCACCTCCTCATGACAAAAACCACTATTTACTAACCACACAATAGCATTCTTCTGAAGCACGAGCACAGGCTGTGTACAAGGTGGCCTTGGCCACATAAGAGCAAAACATCTCCATAGCGATGTGGACAGCCATTTAATGATCGCTTGCTGCACCCAATATCGCTCTCTTGTGTTCTGCTATTTGGCTAGTTATGAAGGATGCGTAAACCTGTAAAGGTTTTACCGGTGCGAAAGGGGAGTAAAGCAGTAATAAACCTGGTTTACATCTGCGTTTGTGTAAGGCAGGCGCCATGGAGGTTTGTGAGATCTATCAAAGTAAGCCATAAGCCTAAGTGTGGCTGGCATCGACTTGCAGGGAGTGGCACACCCAGGGCCAAGAAGCCCCCGCCTCCGAGCTTAATTAAGGCAATCATTTAGTGGTTTGCAGATAAGGGTTAACTATCAAACTGTGTTGATGTCCCATCTGCTCTTACAAGAGTGCGTACACTCTAAAGAGGACGGACAGGGCAGCAAACATTTCTAGGCAGTTCAGCTGCCTTTTCTCCAAACTCAAAATGACCCCTCCAGTCTTTTACAGCAGAATTTCAGAAGAAAATGGTTCAGTGACCACAGGGATACATAGGGGAAATATCGCTGCAAGGGTAGATTCAGGAAGATACCAGCATTGCCAAACAATTCGGAAAGTGGCTCTGGCTTAGATCCCGAGCCTGTCAATTTTCTGGGGTGAATGTTTGACATTATTCAGCATTCTGTCCATCATTTTTTCTTTTTGCATTTTTCACCCGAGTGGGACGGTATGCCCAGACGTGGGTTCCGTGCTCACCATGCCACTGGAGTCAAGCTAGCCTGGCTGATATGGGGTGATACCCCGAAACCGGTCCCAGGATGCTGGTGTCCGGTCCAAGGAGAACCTCGCCTGGCAGTTCGGGATGGACTGTTCCCATGGGGAGCAGGGTCAAGACTGATTTGCATATGGCTGGGTTTAAACTGGAATGGCATGTGGGTATGAAACAAACTATGGATTTAGGCCCAGATCTCTGGTGAATGTTTGACATTGTTCAGCATTCTGTCCATCAATTGTTCTTTTTGCATTCG
This sequence comes from Calotriton arnoldi, assembly GCA_963921515.1. Taxonomy (NCBI): domain Eukaryota; kingdom Metazoa; phylum Chordata; class Amphibia; order Caudata; family Salamandridae; genus Calotriton; species Calotriton arnoldi. The sequence goes on from CAWUFW010000707.1 coordinate 1,047,330, forward strand.
TGAATTTTCTGGAGCAGCGATTTAGCATGGCTGAATTTGAAGTTATATTTTTAATGAGCTGCAAGCAGGATAGGGAAAATTTAGAAAGTGCTAATGAAAGTACTAGCCTAGCAAGGAACTGACTGCTAAGCATCAGTTTGCGAAGTATGAGCAGATGGAGAGAACAGGCTGAGACTTGTGTGATCAGACTCAATTCATCATCGAACTTAAGCCAAAAGGTCCTTACCACAGCCAAAGGGCAAATGAACGATTCAATCTCTTCATGACTAGACCCCTACCCAAGCCGTCATTACACTGGCCAGACTCTAATCCCACTGCCAGTGCTCTGAAGATGCACCCGATCATGCACCAGTTGGCACTATGTAGGTATTTGCTGTGCGTGAATCGTTGAATGGTTTCCAGATCTACTCCAAGTGACACAAACGAAGAAATAAAAAGGCACCCTTCAGATGACAGCTGTAACTAACTTGTCTCCTATTTGATCACGGTGTGTGAACATTTTCATGGTTTTAAAGTTGTTTGTCAGATTGGGTCTGAGCTTTGAAATTGCCAATCATATGTCAAAAAGGATAACCAGCGTTTGCTCAATGCCGGGTAAAGACAGAATTAAGAATGTGTATATGTCCAAATGTCTCATGCCACATTCACATATATGCACTTTTGTTGAAAATGAAAATAAGAATATTTAAATTTAAAAAAGGGGGGATAAGCAGCATGTGGCGCAAGCCAGTCAAGAGAGATGATAAATAAATACGGTCGTCAAGGCTCCAAATATCACGCGTGAAAAGCTTCCATAGTACACGGGAAGTACAGTGGTATACTCACAGGTTAGTGCAAGATACAAATGCTAGTAATACCATTTCACAATAGCAACCAAACACAACCACATTTTTCACCCGACTACACAATGGAAGCTACATTGAGTCAGAACTCTCATACTTTGAGTTCGGAGGCCTCAGATGGAGGCGAGGGTAAGGGGATATATGTGGCGAGTGTGTACGCCCCTGCCATAGCACAGAACTGTAACCTTGTACCTACTTCAAAAACTAGTTATACCGGATGCCGGGTTCAACTGCAAAGCACACAATGGAAAATATGAGACCAAGTGCACGGTCAACGCTTCGCTGTGGCACAAACGCTCTTTGGTCGTGACCACTGAGTAATGACTTGGTACAAACCATTTCAGTAATGTCAGTGCCCGTCTCACACACATACTCAGGGTAGCTGGTTCACGTGGGCAGAGTTTAGTCGTGCAAAATTCATTCTCAATACTGAAACGGTGTATCGACTGTGTCCTTCTGAGACTGGGTATCGCCCTGCCCACCGCCCCCTTGGGTTCTACTTAAAAGTAGAAGCTAGCAACAAGGCTTACCACAGCTTAATTTGTGCTCGTGGCTGTGTGTGGGGGGGCACCGGTGCTCGCTTTTGAGGACCACGACTTTTTTCATCATGTGACTGATGAAAATCCAGATCAAGACAGAAAAGGGAGACAGAAGGAGGAAAAGGATAACCTTGTAAAAGGAGAAAGCAGGGGATTAAAAAAAACAAATCCCACATAAGAGTTTAATAAAGAGGAAGCATGTCCGGTAGTAAAAGAAGCAAAAGGGGCAATCGAAACCAGGTAGCCTAGGTATTAGGAAACTGCAGTACATAGTAGTGTCACTGAAGGCTAAGAAAAGCTTTGGGCCCGCTCATTTATTTGCACAAATTAAGCACGTCACAAAACACCAGAAGACTAAAGACTACCCACAAGTTTCGCAGCAGGGTACATCTAAAATACTGAAGAAACCCACATCAGTAAAATGACAAACACAAAACGGGTTACTACGTTATATATTTGATATGACCCAGAAAGGCTACCAGCGATGGTTCAACCACAGACCTGAGTAAACTCAGGGAGCGTCAAACTATCATTCCTAATGTAAATTCCAGTTAACTAGTCGCAAATAATTTAAATAGGATCCAGGTGCAGCATATGGGTTTTGGCGCATTGAACTGTATATGATCCAGAGGGGAAAAAAGGCACATTTTGAAGAAAAAAAAAAATATCGCGATAGTAACAGCTAAAACATGGCCCAGAGTAAGTAAAAGATCATTGTGAACAGAACACGCAAAAGACACTGAAACCAGATTTTCTGATGAGCTCATGGCTGAAAAATTCCCTTGAGGTAATTTTACCTGGAAATCCCTGTTATGCTATAGTTGGGAGGGCAGCAGAAAAACGTGATCCTGTGGCGGTGGGCTTTTTCGGTGTAAATTTGGATTTGCCTAGATAGCCACATAATCCGAAATCTGATGCATGATTTGCAGTTTTCAAAAAAATATCAGCTTTCAGCTAAAATGATCTAAAGTTATTATGAACGTTGCACACAGGGTGACACTCTACACCCACAAGTTGCTGCTGACTGCTGGATTCAGGCATTTGAAGAGGTGACCTCTGTCCAGAACCTGAACCAGCCTTAAAAGCCACAAATCGGTGAACCTTTAATCACGAATGTTATTATAAGTGCAGGGAATAGTTCTTGAAATTGTTGTTTCACTGTTCACACACATTCCGGACGCTGTTCTAAAAGTAGCAGTTATTTCATGAGGACATCTCACACACGCACACCTGCCAATTTGAACAATCTCAGTGTGAGAGGCGGGGGCGGGGCTTCGTGCCGATTTAGGTGCACTTTTGAACCCCAGCCAACCCCTAACCACCTCCTCCGGAGGAAAAAAAAAAAAGCTTACCGAGGCTGGTGCTGATGTCCTGGGTGTTTTCACACCCCTTAATGGACGTCGGCAGTTCAAAGCCTCTCGAAAACGAACTGGAAAACCACCATTTACAGTGGTTTTCAGATCGTTTTCGCTGCCACAGTGTAATATCAGCTCCTCACAGGGTGACCGTGTGATGGGAGCCGATATCGGGTGGCACCGTGTGAGTTGGCAGGTATGCACGCGGTGCATCTCCAAATAATGCTTCATATATCCTCCATCACACTAGGCCCCGCCATAAAACAGAAAGTAAACATGAATGTACTACTCTTCATAGCGGTTTCTGCATGAGGCAGATGCTTGCAAAGCCCTGCACTGTAAACACCTGGTCACCCTAAACTAAAGGCAACTTTTACAAAACAATGGAACGCGCTTAAAAAAATTCAGCCACATTTTTTTTTTCCATTGAAAGCTTTTTTACAGCGTGTTTCATGCATTCCATTTCATTGGGATGCGGGTATAGCAGTGTTAATAAAATTGAGTTCTTCCACTCACAGCAGAATTATTAATTAGTAAACCCATTAAAAAAAAATCTGCTGGTTGTGTATTTTGACACCACTGAAAGCCATTTTTTTCGGTTTTAATAATGTCAAAACAGCTGTAAGGTAATGCCACAAAACATGTAGCACAACTTGCTTTAATCGTATAATAATCCACACTGTTTGGCTTCCCATACCGCATAAATGAGACATCCCTGCCGCATAACTTGGCCTACCACATTTCCAGTGGGCTTGATAAGGAACTACCGTGAGGGTGCTAGCCGCAATGGGGGCCTCAAGACTTCAGGGGGCGCATAGCTGCCAAGGTTTCAGATTGCTATGTGTGACATTTTCATAATTTGTGTAATTATGAGTGACATTTCAACAAATATGAGGGACACTTTTTTGCGAGCAAAATCAAGTAATGAAGATGAGGGAAACACAAATATCAAAAATTATGGAAATGTCACACATAGCAATCTGAAACCTTGGCAGCTATGTATTAAAACTTCAACTCCGTCAGTGCGTGCAGCTGTGTGTGACAAGAGAACACACACCACAAAAGGTTAGGCCGCCGTAACAACACAGTCTCAGTGGCAGCAGGCTGCCTCACAGTGAAGAAAGAATTACAACGTAGTAGTACTTACTGTTGTGAAGAGACTTCAACTTCTGCTACTAGTCTCAGACAGAGTCGAGTCCAGTGACTGCTGCAGCTGGCACTCCACTGGCTGCGGCAGGCACTCAGTCCTGGATGTCTCAGAGTCTAGCGGGGGTCGGTGACGGACCACGCCGGTCCGCGGCCGCGGCGGTGAGCCCAGACTAGAGCTGCTGAGCCGCACGGGTGTCTGTCTGTCGGCGGCCGCACAGCAGCAGTGTGCTCGCCCCGCACACGCAGTGCCCGATGCAGCCCAGGCCTCTCATGCCGTGCTGTGCCATGATTTTCTCTCAGTGAGACTCTGAGTCTCACCGTCCATGCTGACAGTCAGTCAGTGCCGTCCCGGCCGCGCCGGTGTCCAACGCCGGCCGGGTAAAATAATTTACTGCGCACTCAGCTCAGGCTGGCTGCGGCAGCCAGCGCAACTAGTTTCAGTCTCTGGGACGGCCGACGGGGACATCGTATCGACACTGAGCAGCACAACTCTCCAGTCGGTCGAGTCCCCCGCCGCTTCTCAGAGACCCTCACTTCCTGCCTGTCTGTCATGTGGTCAGCGCCGGGCGGGAATTAATGCAGGCAGAGGCAGCAGCCTGCCCTGGCAGATGAGTTTTTGCAACATTGTAGCAAGCATTGGGCAAGCACTCCCAGAGCAGCACGATCATGTCAATTACTGTCTCCTGGAGTCCTGCTGGCAAGTCTGCGGGGAGCGAGCACTCAGCAGAGCAGCCGGCGCACACAGGTGTCAGAGGCCCCAGCGCGCGCGCTAGCACCCTGGCGTTACGGTAGCCAGTTTCAGCGCTGTCAGCAGAGTGCAGCCAGCCTCAGTGGGCAAAATGCGTGACAATGCATTTCAGTGCGGTGATGCGGAACACCACACTGAAATGCGTTAGCGTCACGCCTGATGCGTGATACTTGGCAGGGCGGGGGGGGAGGGGGGAGGGGGACTCCTGCGAAAATGGGGGCAAGGTTTAAAGTGACAGCAATTCAAGTGCAATAGAAACTCACTGTGCAGGTCAAAGCTGATTTAGAAAGGAAAACTCAAGACCGGTATTACAAAACCATCCAACCCCGTCACATTCCAGCGCAATCCAAAGCGTGCACTTGGGCGCTATAGGCTATAGCTGTTCGATAGGCCTCCGTGCATCGTCGCCAAGTATGCTCGTGTATATCACACTACTCATATATTGCGTTACTGCTTGCGACTTGTTCTTGGGGTTTGTGTCCAACCAGCAACGCAGTACGAAAAATGTGCAAACGTTTTTGTTCCATGCACACAGTCGGATACTTAACGGCGTTTACCTCTCCTTTCAACATTACTACGCATTTCAGCACCAAACTTGAATTTATGTTTAGTTCTTGATAAAAGCAATACTTTAATGACGTATCGGTGGGGGGGTTCCATTCTGATCCATGCGGAGGAGGGGACACCAGGTATCCGGCTCAGGGCTCTCATGTGTCAGGAGTTAGTGCAGCTGCTTCAACTGAAGCAAACCAACTATAAATCCCATAATGCACCACTAGTGAATCGATGCAGAGGATTGGAAACTGTGCCCCGGACACGTAGAGCTAGAGCAGTCCTACATCAAATAAACATTGAGAATAAATCCCTCCAACCAAACCGCACAGCTGTCCTACAAAAAGCCAGGTCCATCCCAAACAAACCTCCCGTCGATCGAATAGCGATGCTGCCCTGAAGAAGGCTAGAATACAACCACGTCACTGCTGTTCAGGATGTAGAAACTGCACTCTCAAAACCAGCACCACCAACCTACAGGACTTGATACTTTCTCAGAATACAGCACTGGTATGAAATACCACTGCAAGAAGCAGGGATACATATCCAGCAAAGAGTAATATCCAAACAAAGCATCGAAAAGGGTGCAAGGACCAACAAACAACAATACCCACAAGCCCCTCCAGGTCAGGACACATCTCCAGCATACAGCACTATTATCAAATCAGCAAAGCTGATCTTCCATTTCCCCAGCATACAATAATGCTCTCCAAAAGCACAGCTGGCCTGCAGGGGGGCAAAACAACACCCCAAGTATACCGCACTCTCAAACACACACAGCTAGCCTACATGAGGCTTGGATACTTGGCAACATTAAGCCCTACACGCAAACACTTCACCGCTGTTCTTCAAGAGGCCTGGGTAAAACCATGGCCACTGGAATGATGCAACTGTGCAGCCGCAGCAATTTTCCAATAATTATAGATTTGCTGCATTTGCCACATAACCGGTCATCTAAAATGTTGTTCCTAGCTCAAACAGATTCAAAAGTCACTAAAAACGCAGCGACACGTGCTGCAGTGCAGTGGAAGACCTTTGCAAAGGTTGACTAGTCACCTTTCTGTTGCTTACTGCTATATGTGGGACTTTTACTGGTACTAATGAAGTGCAGCCAGTGACCAAACAATAAGTTAAAAATGATAAAATAATGTAATAATACCACCACAAAATGTGCCTCATTACGCAGCATAATTTGCATTTTCGAGCCGCATAATTTGGCCGTCCCCTGCCGCGTAATTCCAGTGACCCCGAGTATAAGCACTACAAACACCACTACTGTCAGACTACGCGGAGGCCAGCATACTTCCACAGTAAGCATGCCCACTAACAAACAGCACAGCTGTACTGCAGCAGACGAGGGCACTTCAACATATATCACAATTAGCAAGCACAGCTCAACTCCAGGAGGTCAGACTATTTCACCAGCAAACAGCACTATCAAACACTATAGCTGACATGCAAAAGAACTAGGAAACATGCAGCAAACAGAAGCATTATGAAATAAAGCACAGCAGGTGTGACCGAAGCAAGAGTTTACAGAAGGCTTGCATGTAGCACAGCTAACCTGCAGGCCAAGGGTAACCCCTCAACATACAGAACGACTCTCAAACATGGTGCAGTTTGCCTGCAGAGGGCCTGGACACTGCCTCCGGCTGCAGCACTGTTATTACCGAAGCTGAGCTGGGCTTGGGGGGTTCGCGGACGGTTTGGGGGTTAGGGGGTTTCGCGGGCGTGCGGGGCTTTCTAGCAAGCAGCACTCCCCTCAAACAGCACAGCTGACCTCCAGGGGCCAAGAAACATTTCAATATACAGCACTATTAGAAAATAGAGCAGAGCTGGCCAGAATGCTTTATCACAAAGCACTGCTCTCGCTTACAGCACCGTTGTACTGCAGGGGGCAGTAAGCATCCCCGGTACAGAGCACAGCTAGCTTGCAGGAGGCCCGGACACTTCCCCAGCACGTGCACCGCAGGCTCTGCTTAGCGCGCGCGAGGCAGTCCCCACTGAAGCCCTATTGTAGCAGGACAGGTCCTCCCCTGTTCAAACGCTGGTGCCCTGGCTGGTTGCTAGGAGACCACGTGACGTGCCGCCGGCTGGAGCCGCATTTTCCATGACAGCTCCCGCGCTAGAAGCGAACAAACAGGCGGCCGCGGCGGCCCCGGGGAGGCCCGGACAGCCGGCGCCCGGGAGATGGGAGTGCGTGTTTACCCCCTCGGTCGATGACACGGTCCTTCATTACCAGCCCGTACGAGCCACCGGCAGGGGCAGGGGCGGGGCGCGTTTAATTAAATGTCAAGGGATGCTGCCCACGAGTGCCTGTAAAGAGAAAGTAAATACTATACAGCAGTCTAAAGGGACAGGTAAACAACCGAACAATGACAGCGTGGCTCAAAGGACCCAGCACAAAAAGGAAGCCTGGGGTGACTGGTGTGTGTGTGTGTGTGTGTGTGTGTGTGTGTGGGGGGGGGGAAGTGGGGGCTGCCATGAAGCATTCCTCACAGTATGCACCCACCCATGTACCATGAGGCACAGTAATTGTACACACAGGACTCCTTTGGATAGAAAGAACAGCGGGGAGATAAGCGAGTGAACGGTGTGGGGGAGCCGGGGTAAAAACTACGACTCATATCGGTAGAATTTGATGCATTTTTAATAAACAAAGACTCATTGATTTCACCATGAAATGTTAACTTGTTCTGTGATAAACGTTCCGTCATAGAGAGACCAGAAGAAAGACTTCAAATCCAAGCGCAGACTTCTATTTCTTCCACAACAGATAGTATAAATATAGCGGAAGTCACCCCTTGAGCCCCAAGCAAAACCACAGCAACCTTATTCACCAAAAAACTGAAAAGGAAGCATCCCCAGATCCTCCTCAATGGGGAAGAGATCAAATGGGAAAACAGCAGCTCCTACCTGGGGGTGACTCTGGATTCCAAACTCAGCTGGAGGAACCATGTAGAGAAGACTTGCCAGAAAGCAACAAAAAAATTGGCCGCATTGTACCCACTCCTGAGGACCAAGTCAATGCCAATGCAGAGCAAGGTGCGAGTAATCACTGCAATAATTCGACCAACACTGACGTACGCTTCTCCAGTTTGGAGTGGCTGCCACCCGCAGCTTCGGAAGGACTTACAGATACTGCAGAGCAAGGCCTTACGGATAGCAGCAGGTGCTCCTATCCTCACAAGAACAGCAGACCTCCACAGAGACCTGGGCGTTGAGATGTTGGATGACCATCTCCGCAAACTCAACAGGAATTTCTACAAAGGATTGGATCAAAAAGAAAACCCACTGATCAGGAAACTTGCTGACATCTCCGCAAACCCATTTGACCGCTACCCGCGTCCCATCACAGCGCTGACCTTGTGAAACCAGAACAGCGGCTCAGCATCCAAAACTCATCTCTGCCAGAAGGCAATACCGCCTCGGCAGGCATCCAAAACTAATCGCTGTCAGAAGGCATTACCGCCTCGGCAGGCATCCGAAACTCATCACTGCCAGAAGGCATTACCGCCTCGGCAGGCACATAAATCTCATCACCTCCAGGAAGCTACAGCCCGGCAGGTACCCCAAACTCATCACTGTCAGAAGGCTACCGCCTCGGCAGGCATCTAAAGTTCATCATTACCGGCTACCCGCGGCCCATCACAGCGCTGACCTTGTGAACCCACCTCAACTGTGACAAAGTGTCACACATCGATAAGAAAACCGAAACAGCAACTAAAAAACTCAAAATGAATGTGGAGTAATGAGGCTATTGCCTCGGTATCCAAAAACTCATCACTGTCAGAAGGCATCTGACAGACGAAGACATAGAACAGCGACCTTGAGCCCCAACGTGCATCACTACTGGCACACATTGCACCTAGGCCAACAGATCTCCAACAGATCTCACGTGGCCAACAGGGCAGTCTCTACAATTCTCAGTGGTTACCCACAGCAAGCAAACACAACAAGCATGACGTGGCAGTCAACGCATGTGTACACCTACAAATGTTGCAAACGTTTTTTTTTTTTATTATAATTTATGGAGTTGGATCAGTAAATAACAAAAAGTGTGGATGCTTTTTTGAGGCACGGGTGGGGACAGCAACAATGAGGGCACAGGTGAAGAGGGAGCAAACACAGGAACGTAAGCAACATGGAGGGTATGGGGGTAACTTCAGGCGAGTGCAAATGGAGCAGGCAAGGAGAAGCCCACAGGCGAGAAAGCAACTGGGGGAATCCAATATGGAGGGAAGCAGCACACAGGCAACAGAGAGTGCAGGGTCAAAGATGTACAGAAGCGAGAAAGCTGGAAAACACATCCACTTTCATGGAGTTCTCAACACAAAAGAAGAAAAAGAAATAGTGCTTGAAAAGCAAGCAGTGGAAGCACTGAAGCCAGCCAATCAAAAGAGGTCATGTTCTATAGGAAGGACAAACACGAGTGACAAGTTGGGTCTTAAATAAGAAGCAGGCAAATGCATGACAGGAAAGCAACCAACTAGTGCACTCACCACACTCAAAACGTAACCACTCCTACTACTACAAAGTACACATCACCCTCGGAATGATACCAGTCCAATAATATTTCATGAACAAATTAGACAATGCCATATCAAATATCTAGCATGTGAAAGGGAATGATTAAATGAGTCAACCCAGAAGATGAGACACAGCTCAACTTTTATCAGTAAAACATTATCAACTAAAATGATGTTTGAGAAAATAAGGCCTATTTAACCCCAGGTTACCGGTTTGAGGAAAAAAAGGCCTTTTTAACCCCAGGTTACTGGTGATTTAAGAGTCTGCTTTCTTTGCTCAAAATGGTCTCATCCATTTCGTTGCATCCGCTCCCAATACGCATTCATTAAATCGCCAGTTACTGCCAAGCAACCAGGACATCATTCCCTACAGAAGCTACACACTCCACATACCGTTGTTCCATGATATGTTGACATGGTAAACATCTCTTATGGCCTAATACTACAATAGTGATGCCAGGAAGTACACTCTTCCATTATATAGTACTGCTGCCAAGAAGGGTGGCAGAAATCTTCTATAGTATTTCTCCTTCCTCCTGGAAGGGCCATTGGAACCATGTGGCAGGGGCGGACCAAAATCTTGCAGCAGTGTTAACTAAATTAAACAGCAAGGAACAGTAAATTATGCGACATAATGCTGCACATTTTTTGACAGCATTACTTCATTATTTTGTCATTTCTGCACAGGTTAACACTTTCAGGACAAAGGTTCACCTCATTAGTCCCAGTTTACCACCTAAATACAGCAATAAGCGCCTTTCTGTTGATCAGTTAACCCTGCAACAGCCCTTCCACTGCACCATAACATGCGTGGCAGTATTTTAAAATTGTTTTTAGACAAAAACATTTGTTAAAATTTGCAAATTATACAGCAGATGATGGATTATAAGGGAAGTGCGGCAAGTCATAATTATATGGAAAACATGGCGAAAGCAGAATCTAATAATTTCAGTGACCCTTCACACTGGTGACAGTACGTAAACAAGAACCTTTTGAAGTGTTCTCACTTCCACAATGGATCCCCAGAGTTAATGCTAAAAATACACTATGCCATATCCATATTACGCCTGTTCAACAGGATAAAAAATTGAAAGTAATAAAGACAATGTTCCACCTGCGACAGATGCGCATGCCTGAAGTACTGATGGCGTGCTATCAAAACACACATTTTCAAGTTAAACTTTCACACAGGCTCCACGCCTAGTCTTTGTCATTTTCGCGCATCCCCATTAGTTTTTGTTTTAACCTTGGTAATACCACCTTAAATGTATAGTGCTACCCTTCCCATTCACCACTTCCATGGCTAACAATTACCTAACCACCTCCTATAAACTAGGAGCAAGATTTTGTTTTTCCCAATCTAATCTGGCTTCCATATGCTCCCAAGATTTTTTTACATTTTATTTCTTCCAGGGAATTGGTTGTTCACACCTATGCTATGAAATTTTGTACGAGGCTTCTTCCACTTTCTCTTACTTGAAAAAGAGCACAATAAATACAATGTCACAACCACCTAATTACGCGCAATGGAAGCAATGCTCAGATAAACTAAAGTTAAGTTTGACTCCTTTTTCCACAAAAGGCTGACAAGGTCTTAAATCAACACGCATGGTATGAAACACAAAAACCTTCCAGTGATTAGTTTTATCTTCCACCTGCTTTCCTTCGGAATTGCTCCTGAAATTTTAGGCAATGCTTTTTAGGTCTGGCGTTAGCCAAGACTTTATAGTTTTATTAAAATTATACAAGCGATATACAGTCGGGGATTTCAGACAACCATCTTCTTCTATTGGCCTGTTCTGTGGTAACTCACATTTTTGTTCAGACAACTATAGGATTCAGTACGCGGCAGTGGGTCAGCTCATTTCAGCATTTGAATAATATCACTGCGAGTGAGCTCATTCTGCCCTTTCACAAGGAGTGCATCCACACACAAAGTAGTTTTCTTAAGTGCAAAGGCCTACTATGGCAATGTGAGCTTTTAGAGACCAAAACACATTTTTGCTTTTTAGCCATTTTTTTGTGGTTTTTTTTGCCGCTGTTGATGGAGGGGCTCAGCAGATTCACCAATAATAATCAAAATTGCAACCAAGTCAAACAAGCTCTGACAAAGCCAATAGGCTGGTAGCCAACACCAGCCGTATTGGCTTTCCCAATGCTTGTTCTGAGTAGGTGCGTCTTACGCCATGCTTACATAGATTTTCTTATGAACTACATAGTAAGGGAGGTCAGTCACACACCCAAAAAAAGACTATTTCCAAGGAGGCATGTGAGGAAAGCTGCTATATATGCCTGAAGCTCACACCTTCACCAACATGCATAATGGAGGCTTGCTGGATACAATTTGGACCAACAACTTATACCTCCCCATTTAAAAGTTCGCCAGCACCACGGACCAGGAACATGTTACTGGGACAACGCTAGACGACAATATACTTTTAGGTTTTATATGTTACACATTACACCACATTCTTTGTTCAGTTTAATTAAATTAACAGCCGAATTAAATGCACCTTAGTTTCACTCCTCACTTCACCAAAAGTATGCGTGAATATTCTGGAAGGGACATCCTTAAGATGGAACATTGGCAATTCAGACATTTTGCATGACGGCTTTCCAGGTTTTGTCCCCTCAAACACTAAAAACAATAAAGGTATGTTAAAGGCTGAATATTTCCGCAAACACAGCAGAATCGACGGAATTCCTGCCAATGTTATCATTAATCTCCAGGTATACGCCGCCCCTGCTTTAAAAAAAAAAAAAAGCAATGACAAAGCCAGCAGGCCTCGTTTTATGTGCTAGTGCATGCAGCTTTAATACATTAGAGCAGGATACAATGGTGAAAGACAGCAAGACCATGCAGAGAGGCCTACATGTACAGGACACTCCTACTGCCAATAGCATGAGGTGAGAGGATTATTCCACTGGGCTTACCCAGGACATGACAGTCTCAAGCCAATGACTTTGGAGGAGGTTTGTTGCAGAAAGCGGATGCTTAAAGTGGGCAAATAGAAAGCCCACTCTGTGTTTTGTTAGCAGTTGGTCAATTTGACAGCAGCTCTGTCAAAACCAGCCCTAAAAAGAAAACTGGTCCATACATTATTTACAGTTTGACTTTGACGCCAAACTACATACCATGGAAGTAAAGCCTTCCACTGGCTCAGCCCCCGGGGCGGCCCTTCAGCCATCACGTGGGGGAGAGCAGCTGGAGGAACTTTGTATAGAGGTTAGGAAAATGGCATGACTGGAGGGCCAATTCACCAGACACGGTTGGTGCCAGGTAGGACACCAGCCAATAGGGTCACAGTGATGAGGGGCGTACATGTGACATGCAGAAGATCTGCATGTATTAATGAACAGGGATCCAAGGACATGGCCTTTGTCGTCCATGGTAGGATATGGTCACAATAAGAAGAGAAGACTGCTCAAGGCCCCAAGTACACCAGTTCAGCTCATCCAGTCAAAATGAGATATTTGAATGAACAGAGGAGGTTGGCAGGACAATGGCAAGGGGGGGGTGCTGTGTACAGTATAATTCAGATCCCATATAACTACTTTATAAACAAAATTGATTTCTAGGGAGTCTATAAGGCAAGAACAGCATAAAGGCACAGGGAAAGAAAGTAAACTGCCCAGGTTCAATCAATTTTTTCAAGCAGGCATACCAGCAGCCAAACCTAGAACTCCTAGCACCAAAGACTACCACCAAACCAAACTTAACCGCAGTACAATATCTCCCCCCTCTAATACCGTGGTCCAGTGAAGCCATTACAATACACACAAAACCCCAAGCAGTCCTTAACTGGCCTGTTCAAAGGGAAGCTTGGATCAGAGGGGGTTCCTCCATCTTTCCAATGGTCGAGATTGTCAAGTGAGGACTAATCCCAACGTGCTGCCAGTTAGATAGTGGGAAACTCCCCTTCCTTCCCGCATGTAATTTACCATGGAGAAAGGAGTTGGTCTCATGATCCTAGGGTGGAGATTGGGGGTTAGTCAGCTGCCCTTCATCTTCTGCCACACAAACACTTATTTGAACATTTATTCCCACTCCCCGCTGTCGCAACCAGCACAGCCCGGTGTGAATTATAAAGTCAGGGCGTGCCGCGGGTACAAATTCAGTTTTTGAAGCACATTCTGTTCCTCCCTCAAAAGAAGTTTCTATTTCTTCTGTATGCTCTATAGAATGGGGTTGTCTAATTTGCTTTCATGCGTTTCTCATGGGGTCAAGTGTTACAAAGGCCCTTTGATGAGATTTTGTCAATTTAGGAATATGAGCCAAGAGCGGGCACACATTCCTTGTCCAATTCATCTAGAAAGCATATCTTTCAATGGCTGTGCTTGAGAAATACATGTAAGAAATAATAACAGAGCAACTGTTTTTCACTAGAGGCTGTTTAAGAGGGATCCCACTCAAACCATCCAACCTTCTTCAACACATGCATGATCCCGCTAGCCTGCATCCTCCGCTCTCACAATATCAACGTCCTCTCCTATGCCAACACCAAACTCATTCTCTCCCTCAGACAAGCCACCTATTACCCGGATCAAGTTCAAATCACATCTGCTTTCATAAACCTTCACACACCTCCGCTCATCCGGACTCCTACTTGCACAAATCCCACACATATGGAAAACCAGATCCGGTGGCAGAGCCTTCTCTAACATGGCTCTTAAAAGCAAGAAACGGCCTGCCACAACACAAGAGCCTCCTCCTCACTTCTTGAATCCACAAGACGCTGAAGACCTAGCTTTTTGAGTAGTCCCACTAGGCCCCTAGATGTGCCTAGACTCACATGTGCTCAGCACCAGGATACCCTCCAGGGCTATAGTGAGATCTACATATCCGCATAACATAACATCTAATCCTGCCTGAAGTCTAAAATAAGTTTCCATATTATAATTTGAAATAAACATGTTTGTAGATATTGGAGCTCTGCATTAACCCACTTGTGCCACGGTTCTACTAGATGGAGACCTCTCCATGTGCATGCTATGCAGCAAGGTTGCGTAAAAGGAATTTGCGCATAAATTAGGCCGCCTTCTGCTCTCCTGTAGGGGTTGCCCCTGGTTTTATTCTCCATCTCACGGTGTACCTATAGGGGCACTTCCGGACATGATAGCTAAATATTTGAAGGAAAACTGCAGCATGTTCTGTGCCCCAGATCCTCTGAAGCATCATGCCCCACACAACTCCAAATCACACTTATCATAGTGTACCCTCAGATTGGTCTTAGGTCTGTGGACTGCAGGACATCTAGTCTGGTCCGCTGTAGGAACCAGCCATCACACCTATGACTATAGGATAATGGCTGGCCAAAAGACAACGTCCTGTTTCTGCAATACTTGGATTCACCCACCGGTGCTGCTCGAGGCATGAATGCCTCACTGAACAATTCTTCAGCAATACCAGCCGATAAGAGCCCGCTATATTGGCAAAATTAAACGCATTAGGCGCACCAGTCTGTGGTCAGTCATGCAATGAAACATTTGTCTTGTTTAGACATAGCTGATGAATGCTAAATAAAGCGCTTGCTGCCAAATATAACGGATCACTGTACAAATAACCAATGCAAGAGCGCTCATTTGAAACAGACCAATGATGAATGAAATTCGAGTCACCCCAATGGAATCTATACCTGTGGCCCAATTGCTGATGCAGATTAATTAACCCATAGACTCGGCCATGCTGCGAGGACTTCAATTTGTAAGGTCATGTCGCGGAAGCAAAACCCAGTCCACGTTACTGCTAGAGCACAGCTAATGCCGCTTTCTATACCGTACTCTTATTTGGAAAGAGTAGCCCGGATACAACTGCAGTCAGTAGGGCCACAATGCAGACAGCAGGTTTAAAATCTACCAAATTAGTTTTGCCAATCAGTACAAGATTGTATTAAGGATCTGGGTAGAATATCTCCGGCAAATGTCAAGTTTACATTGATCATTATGCCACTGGGCAGTAACCTATTCCAGTGAAAACATAACACTTTTTGCTGGCTAGAATCATGCAATTTGTGATCCGAATGTTGCACGCCCCCTCATCAAGACCCCGGATGTGTGGTTGAAGTGGTTTAAATGTGGAAGATCAACTAAGGCATTTCGGAATTCTAGATCCCAAGCATCAAGTAGGGCTGTACGATAGTGGAACCGTCCACCTCGTTTATACAAATCATCACACAAAATCTCGCAACAGCTACAGAATCGTTATTCAGTGGGCAAAATAATTTGAGCCGTAAGTCAGGAGACCCCGAGTTAGAGTGTGGAAATTCAAGGAGGACCTCTAGCAAAGTGGCGACTATAGAGCATATGAAGGTTATAAGACCAAGTTATTCATCTTGCGGCTCCAACAGCTGCAGTGTAAATAGCCAGCTAAAAACAGGAAGGAATGGACGCGAGAGTCTGCTACCTGGAACCCATGTTCCATCAAGCCCAAGTGAAGCTTTGCACACATGGATTGAGTTAAACACGCTTTGGAGTCTATTGTATTAGGGTGTTCTCACTCAAAATAGTGGAGTATTGAGGTAATCTCCAAAACCGAGCTTTCGCAGCTGATATTTGAGGGTCATATAAATTACAGAGATAAAAATTGCATCTCGGTAGTTAAAGTGGACGACACTACATAGGCAAAGCCATCTCAGCACTGCTAATGCCTTTGACCCGCCCTAGACAAGACAGCACCACACTTTGCAAGACGAAAACTATAAAAGACTTACTTTGATAATGTCAAATTTGGTGCCGCTTGAATAAGAGTGGACCACTGTTATTAAAGGAAGAGGTCCAAAAACATTGTTTTGAATGGCTGCAAGGGGAATTTTCACAAACTGAGAAATACCCGAATCAAAATCCACTTCAGAATTTGGAGCATTTATTGTTAGTCATTTGTAAGGAAAAGGCAAAAGGTGGTGACCCAATAGACATGAGGTATAGACCTATCAAACAGCAAGAGAACAATGGAAAAAACGCCCAAAAATGCATAAGCCCATCATTTGGTTGAATGTTCTCGAACACAACATTCCGATGAGCTGGAAGCCTCAAATATTTTTTTTCAGATGACAGCCTTCTACATTTCTTTCAATTTTATTGTGAAAATCAATATGTTTGCAGATCAAGGGAGGGGATAACAAAACAAAAAGAAAAGGACTGGTTTAACCTGTTTTTATGACGGTCAAAAGGTTTACAATTGCGTGGATTGTGCTTTTAATTAGAGAAATATATGGAAAGTTAAAAAAATATCCCAATGATAACGGACACTAGGAGGGGGGGGGGAAACCTAAAAACAACAGAGTGGGAAAGCAGATGTTTTATAACGCATGTCGGCACCCCAGCACATCTGCATACCTCAAAATCGTGCAATAATTTCTTTAGAAGTCTGCAGTTCACCAACCACAATCTCCTGGTCTTCCAGGAATCGCCTGTGCTTAATCCCAATTGACATTCTTTAATTTACTCTCACCCCTTCATTAGTACTTGCTCATCTGCGAACTGTGTGCATCACTGGTTAGAGATTGCTATGAGTGCACACCATCTCCAGATTGAGGACCAACAACACTATCCCACACAGTGCCACTGTGTTCCAACAGTCCATCTACCCTTGACCCAGGTAAGCATGCGTCCATGTACAAAGCATCATAATGGTCTTATAACCCTTAATGCATTCACTCAAATGGATATTCTACCCATGAGCCTTGGTCTTCCTCTGAACAATTTGCTTGTACTGCTTCCCTGAGTAAAAACAAATACATTTTAATTATAGCTATACCCAAAGCTGAAGGTATCCCATAATGCACCTGTCAGACCTCCAAATCCGAATACAAGGTGCTCAGGGCATTTCTTTTCTATGAGAAAGATAAAGAACATGCAGCAAAATGGCCCAAAATCTGAGCTACCACACAGATGCACAACCCAAAAAACTTTCACCCACAACTTGAAGATCTTCTGAAATGGCTGACTGCACAGTTTTCTGGCACAACCCAAAGTTTGGAGATTTGCCTCAAAATAAAGTGCTAAACATTAAGATTCCACAAAACAGGTTGGCTGCTATGGCAGTGGAGGAGCTCACATAAATAAACTGAACTACAGACAAAAAAAAAAAAAAAAAAAAAAAAGAATTGGCAAATCCAGTAGGCCTGGCCTTGGCAGGTTGGTGCAAGGGTATATTTTTGTTGCAAATGTGCATATAAATAGAATAAAGAAAACATGCAGCCATCTAAAAAAAAAGTCTGCCATGTGCTTACAACAAAATATTAAAATTAAATCACATTAATTGATGTGGCCATTTTACCAGTGACATTGTTTAATTTATCATTTTTACTCTAATCACCGCCTAACCAACCACCCAAATTGTTAATTCCTACAAAGTGACAATGTCACTTAAAATCTTTATAAAAGCATTTTTAAATGGAGAGGACAATAAATCGTTATTTAACTGTGCAGCCTTAGTGCATAAATAGATACCTAATATGCAGAATTTAAAAAAAAAAAACTAAAATAAAAACACACTCCGAACCAGATATGTCACAGATGGACTATTTTACAGAATATGTAAAGAATGTGCAAAGGCTTTGTGCAGTCATTCAAACTGAAGAGAATCAATGGGGTAATCCACTGTCCCATGCTGTATGCCGTGGTCGGTGGGCGCAAAATGTGAATGACAACTTTAGAGACCAATGAATGAAGCCTGCTGACCAAAAGCCACTCAATGTATGTATATTATGTATGAATATTTTGGGGAAACAGTCTTTTTCGACAGCTAATGGTGTTTCAAATGCCAGACTTAATAAATTTGGGCCAATACCAAATGTTAAGTAGAGCTACTGTACTGCATTCACGTATTTAATTTCTAGAATGAACCCATGTTATTACCAGAGTGGAGTAAAACTGACATGAGGAAAAGGCCCGTTTACTGCCTCGTAGATTGCATGTAACAAATACTTTTCACATGGAACGCTCTCTGCGAATATTTGCAGGGCTTCCTCAATGTGATTTAACTTGCTGCACAAATGCAACCCTTTGTATCCTGGTTTTGGTTAAATACCTTTGTTAAAAATGGCATAACCATATATGCAGATTCACAGAGTGTAATAAGCTATTTGATAGTATTTTTGTAACATTGCGTATTGGGAGCTTAAACCTGTAAGAAAAATGAAGGCACACACCTTTAACTTATTGACTGAATAAACCTAATAAAGCATATCTATGGGAGGCTTATACCCAAAAATGTTTTAATTACTTCAGATGTCTTTTGACATTTGGATTCAGAGTAATGTGCAACTTAAATGACGACACTAGGAGATATCCCTTGCATAAAGATTGCCATTCAAACTGCAGGATGTACTTCACATATCAAAACGTTTATTAGCCCTAGTATTGGACAGTCGGCACATGCAAAAGGTGCAAAACAGGGTGTCCTACAGTACGAAATTGAGATAAGCAACACATGCATTTCAGTCACACACTTAGTGCTACTATTACTAATCGCTGTGAGAAAGAAAAAAAACAAGCATTGGCATAGCCAATAGGTCTCGCCTTTGGGGCCTTATAAGTGTTTAGCCTGAGCTATTGACTTTGCCAATGTCTTTAAGCTGTGCTGTAGAGAAGTGTGGCTGCTGTGCAGCATGCTGAAAAGTTATAATAAAAAAGTGTCAGAAGCATTTGTTACTTTATATATGACCAAGAAGGCATTATGTAAAACTGAACGACCATATTAAAAAAAGTATTTACAATAAAAAATTTCCACAGTTTTCTTTTGTTCTTGCAATGCTGGCAACTTGTTTCTGCCTATTGCAATGGTTGTTTGTTAAAGCTTTTTTGAGGGGGCATAAACAATCGGAGGGTGAAGGTTGGGAACTAGTACCTGTATTATAACACTAGCAGCGGCCAGACGCTAGGGGAGAATCTACAGATGCGAGATTCCGAGAGCAGGCTGAGGTGGTGCTGAGTGATGCTGAGGTGGTAGTGGTGGTGGTGGTGGTGACTGTTGCGGAGACGATACTCAGGTCTTGCTGAGTGATGCCGCGGTGGCCCCGAGCGATGCCGCGGTGGCCCCGAGCGATGCCGCGGTGGCCCCGAGCGATGCCGCGGTGGCGCCGAGCGATGCCGCGGTGGCGCCGAGCGATGCCGCGGTGGCGCCGAGCGATGCCGCGGTGCTGCCGAGCGATGCCGCGGTGCTGCCGAGCGATGCCGCGGTGCTGCCGAGCGATGCCGCGGTGCTGCCGAGCGATGCCGCGGTGCTGCCGAGCGATGCCGCGGTGGCGCCGAGCGGTGGCGCCGAGCGATGCTGCGGTGGCGCCGAGCGATGCTGCGGTGGCGCCGAGTGATGCTGTGGTGGCGCCGAGTGATGCTGTGGTGGCGCCGAGTGATGCTGTGGTGGCGCCGAGTGATGCTGTGATGGCGTTGAGAGATGTTGTGTTGGTTCTGAGTGATGCTGTGCTGGCTCCGATTGATGCTGTGGTTGCGCTGAGTGATGCTGAGTGATGCTGTGGTGTTGCCGAGTGAGAGATAGAGTGAAGATATAATGCCCAATTAGAGAGGGTGGTGAGAGAAAGCGAGAGAAAGGGTGTACATAGAATAAAGAGTGGAGCGGGATAGAGAGAGAAAAAGAAGGGGAGAGAGAGTGAATGAAGGAGTTTGAAAGAGAAACAGATAAAGGGGTGAGAGAGAATGAAAGGCTAAAAAAGAGAGAGGGGAGAGTTAATTAAGTAGAGAGAGAATTAGAGAGGGGAGAGAGAGAGAAGGAGAGAGAGACAATAAGAGTGGGGGGTGTGGAGTTTAAATAGAGTGAAGAAGCGACGCGGAAAAAGTAACCTTAAATATAGCTTTGTGCGAATAAATATAAAAAAAAAAAAACAGAGTGAGACAAAAATACTGGTAATTAGGCTGGGACTCCCAATATAAAACAAATAGCGATATACGGTGAAATCAACCCACCGAAGCAATATTTCTAACTAGACAAAAAAAAGCTTGCATTTCAATGCTAATCGCTGTTGTTTTTCATGTGACTGTAGTCCAGGGCTGTCAGTTGGTAATGTGAGCTGCTGCTGCGATTGAAACATCAGAGTCCAGAGAGTTAATGAGCCATGACGAGGAAATGAGGAAGAGATAGGAAACCCAGATGGCAGCTGTGCGCGTGCACGTCATCGTGAACGCAAGCTGGTCGCCAGCCGAAAGCCAGTGGGTTTGCACTTCCAAAACCCGCTTAGTAAAACTCTCGGCCAGACCAGCGCAAGCGCTGGTGCAGGCCGAGACCTAAAAAGGAAGTGGACATTCTCGCTGTTGTGGTGTTCTTTCTTTCAAAACTTGGGTGTTTGCTGGTTAACAATAGCTGGAACCTTCTTCATTAATCTCTACTGGGCAGAAGTTAAATAAGACTTTCTTTAGTCGTAACTGGTTGAAAATCTGCAGCGAAAGGGGTTTGCTTAGTAGAAGCAACGACTGAGCAAGCATCGACGCAAGGGGGAGGGCCAAGCAATATTGTGGTAGGGGAACAAGCAACAGCAATGAGAGGAAGATGGGGAAAAAAAGTACCTCAATCCCAGTGTGAGCAGTGGAAGGATACAACTCAAAACAAACAATCAGTACTTGGCCCATGCTCCACAGAAGGAGAGAAACAAACTAAGAGAAAGTGAAACAGGCACACGCTGACCCATCAGGAGCCAGCAAATAAGATTGACAATGAAGCCATCGAATGGTAAGTAATGGCCGGGCGCCAAGCCCCCTTAAAATTTACAAAATGTTTCACATGCTTGGTCTCAGGGAAGACCTAAAAATTATTCCAACCATGTGTAATGTTAACAGGTGCTCATGTAAAGCGTCCCAATGCCCTTGGGCCATGTCTGAGCAATATGAAAAAAACAGCAGAAAAAAAAAAACGGGTTTTATTTCACTGCTTAATCTAATTATATTAAGAAGAATTGCATTACTGCCTGCTCTTTCTTCGCAGCAGCTGTTGAGAGGAAAAAGACTGGGCAAGGAGCATCACCGACGCCTCTCCCCGCAAATGAGCCACAAGGAGTGAGTATCATGGCAAGAGTGAGGCACGGCTTCTGCATTTTGAAGCCCTGTTAAAAAAAAGCGTCAGGAAAAGCTTAATGTGACACAAAGCTCGCCGGACAGAGCAGGAGACACGAGTGAGAGCCCAGTGCCAAAAAAGGTGAACGGTGAAACTTTTGATTTCAGTAAGTTTTTATTGAATTTTGCAGAAACAATACCAGGAAAACAAGGCAAAACAAAGAAATAACATCCAGTAAAGCTCACGTCGTTAGTCAAGAGGATAGAAGGCATTTGTTCGGATACTGCTATTTGGCAGAGGTACTTACAAATGGTACAATTGCAGACAGAAATGACATAGTAAACAGATGGTTGTGTCCCTGTTGAGCTGCCTCATTTCGATAGGATACCCTCAGTTCGATGCGTGCCTCTGGGTATTGTGGGCGGTGGACACGAGTGCCATTTGTGACCGTATATAACATATCACATATCATCTCTAGTGCATATCCTCTATTCTCATGCGGCATATGAGGAAAGTAAAGTAAACAACCTAAAATAAGTAGATAGGTAAATCAGTAACAAAAAGCTCGGGGTCAAGGGGTACTCCTACTGATTGTAACTAGTCCGCAACTCATCATCATATTAGCCGTTTGGTAGGGTGGCCGTAGACCAGTCCTTGCTGTGAGGCTTGTTGGCTCTTTTGAGCTGGATAGCAGTTTGGGAATCAAGGTGGTTTAAAAACCGTAGAGGCGGCGTCAAGAGATTTCCAGATCTTTTTATGTTTTGGTTTCCATGGGGAAACTTGTAGGGCGATGTTATCCGCGCCCCTCATGAAGGTTAGCCATTCCTGCCATGAACGGTGAAACTTTTAAAAACTGCTGCAAACATCTTTGGCCGTTAGTGTCTTCCGCTTCCAGGTAACTGAAAGAAGAGTCTGGCCCACTAGTCCCAACACTGACATGGGCTAATTTTTGGGCGGGTGTGTGCACATGTGCAAGAGCAAAATGGCGTCACTCCGTGATGGGAGTGACAGCTGGGCTATTGTACCATGTTCTGTGCTGTGGTGGGCGGAAGCAAAATGTGAATGACAATTCAGCAGACCCATGGATGAAGCCCCTCTAAGTTTGTATATGTATGTATTCTTGAAGGATTTATTTGAAAATAAATTATTTTGGCTAACACAGGGTCGTCGTGAGCCCAACCCCCCCCCCCCCGCTTTAGCAGCTAAAGCGGGGGTGGGGGTCTGCAACTCGGCAGTTAAAGGCTCACAACATGAAAGGGTGGGTGTGTGAGTGAAATTATATATGCAAGGATGGATGTGTGAGTAAAAGGAAGGATGAGCGAAAGGGGGGGATGGGCGGGAGAGCGAAAGGGGGCGATGGGCGGGAGAGCGAAAGGTGGGGGAGGGCGGGGAAGCGAAAGGTGGGGGAGGGCGGGGAAGCGAAAGGTGGGGGAGGGCGGGGAAGCGAAAGGTGGGGGAGGGCGGGGAAGCGAAAGGTGGGGGAGGGCGGGGAAGCGAAAGGTGGGGGAGGGCGGGGAAGCGAGAAAGGTGGGGGAGGGCGGGGAAGCGAGAAAGGTGGGGGAGGGCGGGGAAGCGAGAAAGGTGGGGGAGGGCGGGGAAGCGAGAAAGGTGGGGGAGGGCGGGGAAGCGAAAGGTGGGGAGGGCGGGGAAGCGAAAGGTGGGGGAGGGCGGGGAAGCGAAAGGTGGGGGAGGGCGGGGAAGCGAAAGGTGGGGGAGGGCGGGGAAGCGAAAGGTGGGGGAGGGCGGGGAAGCGAAAGGTGGGGGAGGGCGGGGAAGCGAAAGGGGGAGGGCGGGGAAGCGAAAGGGGGAGGGCGGGGAAGCGAAAGGGGGAGGGCGGGGAAGCGAAAGGGGGGAGGGCGGGGAAGCGAAAGGGGGAGGGCGGGGAAGCGAAAGGGGGGAGGGCGGGGAAGCGAAAGGGGAGGGCGGGGAAGCGAAAGGGGGAGGGCGGGGAAGCGAAAGGGGGGAGGGCGGGGAAGCGAAAGGGGGAGGGCGGGGAAGCGAAAGGGGGAGGGCGGGGAAGCGAAAGGGGAGGGCGGGGGAAGCGAAAGGGGGAGGGCGGGGAAGCGAAAGGGGGGTGAGTGAAAGGGGGAGGGTGGGTGAGTGAAAGGGGGGAGGGTGGGTGAGTGAAGGGGGAGGGGGGTGAGTGAAAGGGGGGAGGGGGGGTGAGTGAAAGGGGGAGGGGGGAGTGAAAGGGGGAGGGGGGTGAGTGAAAGGGGGAGGGGGGTGAGTGAAAGGGGGGAGGGGGGTGTGAAAGGGGGGGAGTGAAAGGGGGGAGTGAAAGGGGGGGAGTGAAAGGGGGGAGTGAAAGGGGGGGAGTGAAAGGGGGGGAGTGAAGGAGGGAGGGGGTGAGTGAAGGAGGGAGGGGGTGAGTGAAGGAGGGAGGGGGTGAGTGAAGGAGGGAGGGGGTGAGTGAAAGGGTGGGTGAGTGAAAGGGAGGGCAGATGAGTGAAAGGGTGGGTGAGTGAAAGGGTGGGTGAGTGAAAGGGTGGGTGAGTGAAAGGGAGGGCAGATGAGTGAAAGGGAGGGTGGAGGGCGGATGAGTGAAAGGGAGGGTGGATGAGTGAAAGGGGGAGGGTGGGTGAGTGAAAGGGGGGAGGGTGGGTGAGTGAAAGGGGGAGGGTGGGCGAGTGAAAGGGGGAGGGTGGGCGAGTGAAAGGGGGAGGGTGGGCGAGTGAAAGGGGGGAGGGTGGGCGAGTGAAAGGGGGGAGGGTGGGCGAGTGAAAGGGGGAGGGTGGGCGAGTGAAAGGGGGAGGGTGGGCGAGTGAAAGGGGGAGGGTGGGCGAGTGAAAGGGGGAGGGTGGGTGAGTGAAAGGGGGGTGAGGGGGTGAGTGAAAGGGGGGTGAGGGGGTGAGTGAAAGGGGGTGAGGGGGTGAGTGAAAGGGGGTGAGGGGGGTGAGTGAAAGGGGGGTGAGGGGGTGAGTGAAAGGGGGGTGAGGGGGTGAGTGAAAGGGGGTGAGGGGGTGAGTGAAAGGGGGTGAGTGAAAGGGAGGGCAGATGAGTGAAAGGGAGGGTGGAGGAGGGCGGATGAGTGAAAGCGAGGGGGATGAGTGAAAGCGAGGGGGATGAGTGAAAGCGAGGGGGATGAGTGAAAGCGAGGGGGATGAGTGAAAGCGAGGGGGATGAGTGAAAGCGAGGGGGATGAGTGAAAGCGAGGGGGATGAGTGAAAGCGAGGGGGATGAGTGAAAGCGAGGGGGGATGAGTGAAAGCGAGGGGGATGAGTGAAAGCGAGGGGGGATGAGTGAAAGCGAGGGGGATGAGTGAAAGCGAGGGGGGATGAGTGAAAGCGAGGGGGGAGGGTGGGTGAGTGAAAGGGGGAGGGTGGGTGAGTGAAAGGGGGAGGGTGGGTGAGTGAAAGGGGGGAGGGTGGGTGAGGGGGGTGGGTGAGTGAAAGGGGGGAGGGGAGGGCGGATGAGTGGGAGGGGAGGGCGGATGAGTGAAAGGGGGGAGGGCGGATGAGTGAAAGGGGGGAGGGCGGATGAGTGAAAGGGGGGAGGGCGGATGAGTGAAAGGGGGGAGGGCGGATGAGTGAAAGGGGGGAGGGCGGATGAGTGAAAGGGAGGGCGGATGAGTGAAAGGGAGGGCGGATGAGTGAAAGGGAGGGCGGATGAGTGAAAGGGAGGGCGGATGAGTGAAAGGGAGGGCGGATGAGTGAAAGGGAGGGCGGATGAGTGAAAGCGAGGGCGGATGAGTGAAAGCGAGGGCGGATGAGTGAAAGCGAGGGCGGATGAGTGAAAGCGAGGGCGGATGAGTGAAAGCGAGGGCGGATGAGTGAAAGCGAGGGCGGATGAGTGAAAGCGAGGGCGGATGAGTGAAAGCGAGGGCGGATGAGTGAAAGCGAGGGCGGATGAGTGAAAGCGAGGGCGGATGAGTGAAAGCGAGGGCGGATGAGTGAAAGCGAGGGCGGATGAGTGAAAGCGAGGGCGGATGAGTGAAAGCGAGGGCGGATGAGTGAAAGCGAGGGCGGATGAGTTTGGATAGGGACAGGCAGATGGATGGATGACAGAGGGAGGGAATGGTGAAAGACTGAAATATAGATAAAAAAATGGACGATAGAATGTAAACGTGAAATGGTGGATATCAGGGGGGTGCATAGAAAGATGAATGGATAGATGTTTGGAAGGAAGAGTCAAGAGAGCTCTTCTGGGCAGGGTCGCAATGACTTGCTTTGCTTGCTTACTTGCAATAAGAGCTTTGCTTCAAAGTGGGGGGTGTTTTCATTTTCTGGCCACTCTCTTTGGCTAACACCAGCCCTAACAAGCATTGGCACAGTCAACAGGCCTGGCATTGGCAGCCAGCCTTCTGGCAATTGTTGTTTTTGTCATGGTTTTTGCAAAACATTGTTTGGGGAACATGCCAAGCCCGCAATCATTTGGTACATGCAAAAAAAAAAAAAAAAAAAAGCTTTATGGTCTCAAAAAAACGCACATTACCATAGTACTCCAAAGCACTGAAGGCATTGTGTGGATGTGCTCCTCGTGAAAGGGCGGCAAGCCGTAACTCGTAGTAAAGTCAACCAGTGGATGAAGTGGGCTGATACATTGCCCCTAAAAGCATGCTGGAGTGGGTGGAAGAAAAATGTGAAGGACACGTACCACAGACTAATGGATGAAATCTGGCTGAAATCCCTACAGGTAACTCTTATACACATAATTCTAGTAAAATCAAAAGATCTTGGCTAACACAAACCTAAAAAAGTCAATCAGTCTGGCTCTAGAGAGAAAAAGGAGAGAAAGAACGAATGGAAAAAAGGAAAGAAAGATGGAGTGACAGAAAGATGGTAAGAAAGAAGGAAAGAAAGGACAAGGGAAAAGAACAAAAAAGAAACAAAGGCATAAAGAAAGAAGAAAAGATGGGATGAATGAATACAAGGAAAGAAGGCAAGATAAAGGAAGGAAAGAAAGAAGGAAAGAGATGGAAAGAAAGGAAAGACAGTAGGAAAAGAATTAGGTGAGAAAGTAAGAAAGACCGAAAGAAAAAAAAAAGTAAAAGAGGATAGCTTATTACAGAACAGTTTCAAATGGACACAATGTCATGCTGTAAAATACCAGCAGTCTGAAAATCAAAACTCTCCAAAAGGAATTTACAACAGTTTTTGCAGGAGATGGGATCTGATAAAGATGGAATGTAAATCAGACACCTCCTGCTATCACATCAGGCTCTAAACAAGAACATCACACTAAAGTAAATTATAAAAGTAAAAACAAAAACACTGGCACTGAAGGAAACTAGCTTGTGTGTTGATGTGCTCCTTGTGAGAGCAAAATGCAGTAATTCAAAGTGAAGGTAACCAGTGGCTTAAGTAGGCCGACCCACTGCCCCATGCTATAGGCTGTAGCGGGCGTAAGCAAAATGTGAATGACAGCGCAACAGACCAATGGATGAAGAAAGGTGGCTGAAAGCCCCTATGAGCAAGTATATTATACATATTTTAGTAAAATCAAAAGGTCTTGGCTAACGCCAAACCTAAAAACGAATTAAGAGTTGGTTAAACTGTGAAAGGCATTGGAATTAAGCAGTGAACATTTTTCTAAAACAATTCATTTTTTTTTTTTTAAACATATTTTATTCGTCAATTTGCACATATAACGCAGGGCTCTGCACACCAGAGACATCTGCCAAATCAGACTGTGCTTAGGCATGGTAACAATCGACTTTTGGTTTGCCAAATCAACTATGCATAACAAAAACACATTAAATAATACTAATCCCCCTCCAACTCCCTCCCTCCCTCACCCCCCTAATGATCGCACTGATACCACAGACTCTTATCCACCGCCTTGATGTATGTACAAATATCCTTAACACCAATATACTCGCCCTCCCAGCTCCCCCTCCCCTCCACCTTCACAGACCCAGAATCTCAACCCGGTAACTATGGCTCCACCCTCACTGGCGGTTCCAACCATAGGCCCCGGTACTCCGCCCATCGTTGCCATATCTTATAATGCTTACGCGGGCATCCCCTGGCTACAAAGATAGGTTGCTCCAGTCCCATACAAAAATCTAATCCATTTTTCCAGGCAGCCACCGATGGGGCCCGCACCGCCTTCCACCCCTTAGCAATGTCTCGCTTCGCCAGTGTAAAGCCCAACACCAAAAGATGTCGTTTGCATGCGTTGCCACCTATTCCTGCCATAACATGCAGCAGGGCCAACTGCGTTGTGCGTGGAAGCTCCCATCCCAAGACTTCAGAAAGACATGTGAACACCCCCCTCCAAAAGCTATCCAGCGATATGCACCCCCAGACTGTGTGTATGAAGGTACCCTCCTCCCGTCCACAGCGGAGACACTCCGGAGAGGCAATCAATCCCGCCCGCCACAACCTTGCTCTAGTAAAATAGACCCTGTGGAGGTATTTGAACTGGATCAGGCGGAGTCGCATTGCTATAGCCGCCCCCGCGGGGCTGCCAGGGCCTCCGTCCAGTCTTCCTCGTCCAAACCGCCCACGTCTCCCTCCCAGTCCCCCCGGAGCTTCTGAAGTGCGGGGGAGCAGTGAGTGACCAGGGACTGGTAGATTTGGGAAATCTTCTTTTCTAAAACAATTCATTTTTAAAACATTGCCATGCTTTGCATGACAGATTTGAATATAGTTTATAAACACCTGCACGAATACCAAAGCCCCAACATCTGTTAGGATTCCATGAAAGAGTGCTTTGTTTCTGCACAACCGGCCTGCATCTCTTCACTGGCGGGACCGGTTGGCAAGCAGAGGAGAAGAAATTCTATGAAACAAGAGCAACAATTTCCAGTGCAATATTGGCACAAAATGGATATTCAGCAATATAAGTATTATGTACATTGGAGTTGGATTCGAGGGATGGGGTGGGGGGGGGGGAGGGGAGTGGAAGCGGGGTCCGGGGGGAGAGGTGGGTTGAGACTACAGGAAAGGAGGGGTAGAAAAAGGGGGCTGTTGGTGAAATGTAGGAGGGGTAGTGGGCAGAGGGAGCTCAGTGAAGGCAAGAGTAAATGCATGGACGTCAATCAAAATGCAAGGCGTGATGAAAGGGACACCATGACATCATTGCTTAATTTTTTCCTACCCACTAGACTGCCTCTTATATGAGACTATGTAACTTGGTCAAGAGCAAGGTATTGAAATACCTAAAATAAACAGGATCTGTGGATTCTTGTTCAGTAAATCTGGCATGAGCCAGGATCTATTATAAACACATGTATAAAACACACTTATAGGGGCTTCCATCCAGCCATCTCCATCCATCGGTCTGTTGATGTACAATTCACATTTTTCTACGGTCCACTATAGCACAATGTGGCAAGGCCTCTTCTGTCATTGGACAACTTCGCTGTGAGTGACACCATTCTGCTCACAAGAAGCATATCCACACACAAAGTAGTTCTCTTCAGTGGCAGGAGCCATTATGGCAACGTATGCTTTTTGAGACCAAATAAAGATATTTACTTTTAGGCATTTTTAAATATATAGGCAAGGGACCAGCAGCTCACCCAACAATAAAGTTCTACAAACAACAAGTCAAAACAAGCATTGACAAAGCCAAAAAGCAGACAGCCAACAACAGTCCTATTGGCTATGCCAATATCTATTTATGTTCTTGCCGCTGCATTCATGACCTCTACACCCATTGATAGACAGAGCAATGCTAGGAGTATCAAAGCGAATGACGCGTGTAGCACATGCTTTCTTTCCCTGCTTACTTTTAATGGAAACCCAAGGATAAATGCTGCCATGTTGGATAGGTGAGAACAGCAAGAAAACCCAAGTAAATCTGAATGAAATTAAATGTAACTGAAGGCAGACAGACTTAATTTGTAATTTCCTTAAACTGAAAGAGAGGGAGGGTTGAAAAGGGAGAAGCAGTTTTAAGAACAGTAACAGGCAATGGAGTCTTGATCAACCAACGAACAAGAAGTTGCTTCAGTCACTACATTCGGTGTCTTAAGACGCTGCTGTGCTGTTGACACCCACACTGCACATACTCAACAGCATGCATGTCAGTCAAAGGCATTTTAGAAGCAGACACTAAAGTCACCAGCAGAAAGAACACTTTATGCCACGTCTCCAATGGCCAATTAGTGATGGACAGCTGAAGACGAAGGCAATAAGTAAAAATTAATAAAGCACGCACAATTTTATACTTGCAAGTAACATCTGTTATCTTAAAGCCAACTAGACTCCATTCACTATTGGTAGGAAACCTCCCATCTACTTGAGAAGGCTTGAAACTGTACCAAACGAAGAGCTAATGACACAGAAGTATGCCATGTCCTCTCATGGCCAGCTGAGCATCCTCTACACGGCTTCCATCCAGTTTCCCATCAACCACTCAACCCCCAACTACTAGAAGTACATTAAATACACAAAAAGGGTGGGAATGGAAATGTGTCAATGTGAATAGATGGCTTTCGAATGACACTCTAAAGGTACTGTGGAGTTGCATAAAGTCACTCATTTAGGTCTCACTTCTTTGTCAATATCTGGCAAGATCACCAGAGAGGAAATCTATCAACATATTGATCTATTCTTGAACCGCTTGATCGGGATCGTAAGATGGAGTGATTGAAATCATCAACACTTGTTTGCTAGAAGCGAAATCTTGTTGGGTCTGTCAGCATAAATAGACAGCTGCAAGAAATTAAAAGCCATTCTGATTATTTATTAATTTAATATGCATGTCTTGGGTCGTATAACCCAGACTTTAGCTGTCTGCCCTGAATTGATTCAAATGCCCATTGGGGAGTCACTGCAAGGAAATTAGACCCATGGAGCTGGCTATACCCCAGAGGTTCTATTCGAAAACCTCATGGTTAATGATCCAGCAATGGTTCGTGTCCTGAAGAAGGCCGTTGACCCACACAGAAAGACTTAACATTGACAACATATAGCTGTACAAATAGCATACTTGCACTGGATGCAATCATGTGCTTTAGAAGGACAAGTGTAAAACTTTTGTTCAATAAGGCGATGTGATTTGGATAAATATGGTGATGTAAAGTGTCTGAACAGGTTTGCAGGAGTGGAACATTAAATAAACTTGAGCGCCCACTTGCAACATTTATGGAGGTAAATGGTTGAAATGTTTTAATAATGGTCTATTTTTTTGTAACTTTAAAAGGACAAACGTTTTGACTTATTTCTTAATGACTGTTAGACAAGAGACAATGCTAGGATATTTTAAGTGTATTTGTAGGATTGTTATAAATAGAATACTTGAGTTCTATTCTGTCCATTAAATGGTTAATGACCAGGAAAAAAAAAAAAAAAAAAAAAAGGAGTGAGTAGACTATAAATTATTGAAGTCTACCCAAAAAGAACACAGTTTCTATTAGTAACCACAGACATTCGAGCCACACATTTTGCACAGTGCTGTCTGAATAAAGTGGTAGTCCACCAGGGAGTAGCTGTTTAGGGAGAGCGGTTAAAACAAGTATATGTTGATGCTTGTGATGGGATGAAGTGGTCACGGACTCCATCTTAAAGGAACGCTCTACATAAACTGCACTTGGATGATCCTGCAGTCAAAGAAGGCTATGGGAGTTACGCCTGGGGCATTCTCACCCTCCCCCGCCCCACTAAAATTCTTAATGGGCGAGAGTCTCAAGGTGTCCTCCGTCTTCAGCATCTAAATAAAGAACTCCAGAGGCAGCCGGGCATGCAGCTATCACACTACTCAAGGCATGCTGCCTTGGAGAGAAGGTTAGGAGCCAGAACATCTGTTGGCATGGAAACTGTATGCTACCTTCGGGTTAATCTTCCCAAGGAACTATGACGAGGATTTCCAACTCAAGGGTCCCTGCAACAGAGTATACACTATGGATTATACAAAAAAAGTAATGTGCTATGCAGGAGCAACAAGTGCCTACCTAGTGCCCCTCCGTACTGTACCCGAAATCAAATCTGCCTATTCTGGGGACATCATGCAGGATCATTCCACAAGACCAACCACTTCAAAGTGGTAGACTGCGATGGAAAGGACAGAGGAAGGGAATGCGTACAGAAGTGTCGGGTCCAGACCAGGAGGAAGGCTGTCCCATTAGTTCCTTTTCAACTGTCCAGCCTCAATGCAGAGCAGCAGGAGAGAATCATTAGAATTGTTCTGAACTCACAAGAGGTAGACTGTGCAGCCTCCCCAAATACAAGAGATCTGGCCGTACTCTTAGATGTTAAACCTCTGGCTTCATGATCCACTCTTCTCAGCCTGCCCACCTACACATCATCCACAGCCCTGTAGAATGACAGCAACCAGAGAGCGCTGGTTCAACACATGGCGTGCGGTTTACAGTGTTTTCAATGGTTAGAGGAGATCAATGCAATGGAATGGTTAGAAGTCCCAAGGCCAAGTTTCCGGCCAGAAAGAGGCTGTGCAGGGACCGCACTGAAGATAGACCATATACACAGGTCCATGTGGGCCTCCTAAACTAGTTGTTTCTGCAGCAGCAACCTTGGAAATAACTGCTGCATCCTATGCCCCTGCTAAAAATAGAGGGTCCTAAAATGTCAAACCCAATATATTGCATTGGGTGTACAGAAATATGAACCACAGCATCATCCCCTTAAGAAGATGGACTACAGATCTGCATCTTTCCAACGCCTACAAATGGAGCCTACTCAGAAGGATCAATGGTGGTTGGAAATAACTGGGAATGAAAGGCTCTGGACAGATATGTCATTTCCGATACCAGTGGGAGACGGCGGCAGATAGGAAAGCTGGGAAATTAACTTGCACTTTACAGAAATGGGTACAACTTAAAAAGACAGCCAGAATCCTGCCAGAGCTAATAAAGCTTCTTGCCCTTCTGAGGTTAATGAAATGAGTTCCACAGTTTGGAAACAATAGTGATTATTAGAGCACCCAGAATAAGAAAAAAACTGCAGTATTGGACACTATTAATACAGAGGTCATTACTGTTTGTAACTTATTGTGACTCTGTGGGAGTGCATTGCTTCCCTACCACTCTAAGGCTTTATCACCTATTTTACATGGCTAAAACGTAGAACTTGAAACTAGTTCCATATGTTAATACTACCATGGGAGGATTGGGGGGGCGTGGGGGTTTTGGAAGGGTCCAGGAAAATATTTTTCTTATAAATATTTTCAGTACTTTCGGAATGAAATAAAATCACCTGCATAATTCTACTGAAATGAGCAGACCAAGGGTGATTTTTCACACATTCCAATCTAAAGCCCTAATTTCGATATCCTGCTTCAATGGACACATTCTGATGTATGTAACCAGGCATTAACAGACTGGGCACCGCTATTTATATGAGCCTCCCACTGCAGAAGTTGAACGATTAGAACCTATGCAAGACTTCAGAATATCTTTGAAAAAGATTTAAAAAAAAAAAAAAAAAGACAGAGGGTTGAGAGGAAACAAAGGAACAGCTGCAAAATGTCGCTTGCACAGTAACTAACCAACAAAGCACATCTAGGACAACCCTCTTACTGTGCATTTAACATAAAGAGACATGTACAATTGGTAAGGCAGATTTCTAAAAGTAGCACCTGCATCGCATTCTTAAAATATTCGCTGCAGGTGGAGGGGCGGGGAGCCAACGCTTCAGGGCTATCCCAAGCAAATGGCATGTGCTAAATACACCGAGTTGCACAAACACCCGTCGCCTAAACACACACGAGAACAAGGCCCACTGGAAAACCCAGCTAGAAATAGTCCCCAGTCAAAGCAAAGCTTCTTTCTTTGCAAAGCGTGTTGCTTGCCATGCAGATGGCGGTGCACGGCAGGGGTTGATCCAATCTACTGATTAAATACCCCATACATGTGGGCTCTTGAGAAGGCTGCATGGTGGCCTGAGTGGCTTTCTCAAGTCTCCACAGGAGCTAGGTCTTAAAAGAAAAAATATATTTACAAAACCCCTTAACTGGAAATCTCAATGTTTCTTCCAACACCTTCTCAGACTTCATGTTAATCTGAAGCATCATTACAATTGACCAAAACCAGACAAACTTACCTACTTTTGCACTTACTACACACTATGCTCCGTAAAGGCAGAACTTCCCATAGTAGAGCTAGGACTCATACAGGATGATATTTGGTCCTGTGTGCCCTGAGACAACCAGTCTCATCTACATCAGCTCCATCTGTTTGTCAGAACTCCTAGGAAATTGCGTGTTTTCTTAACATTCCATAGTATCCAACGTCCATACGTTCACTACACAAAACATAGCCTTGTCGCATCAGTTTATACAGTATGCCACCTGCATCTTTCCAGGAAATTTTAATGCACCATTGGAACCAGAACAGTAACTCATTAAACCAACACAATCTGAAACTGGGTCATTAGTTTGGGAGGAGATGGCCCCTACCAAATTAATACACGCTGGTTAGTTCAAAACACATTTGAGAGAATCGCTAAGGGAAGGCTTCTGGGTGTTGGGTCTCTCTCCAGCTAGGTCTCTTGCAGGATCCAGTCCTTTATGGTCAGGTGGGTTCTTGGAGTAAATAGTCCTGAAGCAGGCAAACAGGGGGCCAACCACTTGGGCGGTGGACAGCAGTTCCAGGTCCTGGATGCATGCAGGAGTCATAATTCCTTGAGTGAGTCCTCTTCTTCCGGCTGGAGTCTTCTTTCTTTAGATAAAGTATTCCCAGGTTCAGGAATATTCTGAAGAGGTGGTGGTTGAGGTGTCTAATTTATCCGTCACCAGCCAGCGACTGGAGAAATTCTGTCACCCAAGCCTAACTATATTCTCGCAGTTCTACAACCTCCTTTTGCAACACTTACTCTTTGCCTTACTGTGAAATTAACCAGGAGCCACAGTTTCCATCTGGCAGAACCCTTCTGCGATTTGGCAGGCTGGTTGTGGTATTCCTAGTTTTTGCCTTGAGGGCAGCACTTTCCACAATGCAAAATTACTTTTCAGCACTTTCATAAAATACATAGTAAATGTTTAACATTCACCAAAGTATTCAAAAAGTGGAGTTAAAATAGTAAACTTGACTCCTGGAACATTTGAAGGTTGGGATGAGGAGTTGCACTTTCCCCAAATATTCTACGACTGAAGTTAGAATAGTAAATTTGACCTCCCATTGTCGCCCCCCACCCATTGCTGCCCGAGGGTGCAACTCAGGGCAAGAAGGAAACATGCTTGGCCACTCCCCTATTTAGATGAGCTCTCCTGCCACTTGATAAGGGTCAAACTGGTGCTTTTCTGACTGTGACTGGAGCCTGGATGTCTACGAGGGTCATAGGAATGCATAGGAAAAGTCCTCCATGTTATGTTAGGTTAAAATATTTGTAAAGTGCATGGCTGCCCCGGCAACAGGGTGCCCCAGCGCTAGTCTCAAGAAAGGGCCACTGTAAAAGACAAGCGGAGGAATCACAGGTGAGTTTAAACAGAAAACAACCAGGTCTTCAGGGCATTCCTGAAAGCCCAATGGTTCCGACAGCTCCTGATAGACAGAGGAAGTACGTTCCAGAGAGCAGGTGCTCTGGCGCGATAAGTGCGGCCTCCTGCTCTTGACACGGACACATGCCAAGCTGAGATTGGCCTGAGCGCAGAGCCTGCAAGGGCAGATAATGGCGAAGCAAATTGGACAGAATGGAAGGCCCCCCTCAGAGGCTAGCATTTTATGTGCAGTGCACAGGACCTTGAAATGGATTTGCTTATCCAAAAGGGAGCCAATGCAGCCTATGGATGAAGCTGGAGATCG
This sequence comes from Calotriton arnoldi, assembly GCA_963921515.1. NCBI lineage: Eukaryota > Metazoa > Chordata > Amphibia > Caudata > Salamandridae > Calotriton > Calotriton arnoldi. Next base: position 1,082,696 of record CAWUFW010000707.1, read on the forward strand.
AGCAAAACTTAGGAAGGGAAAATAGCAGCCTTGCAGCAGCGTTTTGGGCCAGCTGGAGTCTTCTAGTTACCGTCTTATTAGATCCTAAATACAGGATATTACAGTAGTTTAGCCTCGAAAGGATGGTAGACTGAATGATAACCTGGCGTGTGTGAGAATCAAAAAATCCAAGAATAGGTTTGAGCCCCCGTAGGAGTCCGAAAGAGGCACCGACCACCGATTTCGCCTGCGCTTCGAAGGTCAAGGCATTGTCGATCCAGACACCTACGTTTTTTACCTTCGCCTTGAGCTGTGGGGGTGCCCCCAAAGAAGGGGGCCACCAATGGTCGCCCCATTGGTGGGTACCTCTTCCCAAGAGAAGGATTTCAGATTTACTTGAATTCAGTTGTAGGCAATTGGCCGCTATCCACTCTGCAACAGCCACCATGTCGCTTTGGAATTTAGCCAGATCCAGGGTAGGATTGTTGGAAAGGGAGATCACATGCTGGGTATCATCAGCATATGATACCAGCATAAGCCACCGGGCTTTCGTAACCTGAGCCAATAGTTGAATATAAATGTTAAATAGAGTAGGGCTCAGCGAGGAGCCCTGGGGAACACCATGTTGCGAGTGTGTGGTTAGGAACTATATGGGGAGGAAACAACCTGAAAAGATTGTTCAAAAAGAAAGGGAGAACCAGGTTAGTGCAGCTCCACCAATACCAATCTCCTGTAAACACCGCAATAAAATACCATGAGATAAGGTATCAAAAGCAACGCTTAAATCAGCCAGAATCAGAGCAGTAGATCTGCCTTCATCTAGAGAGCCTCGCAGATGCGCAGTAGCAGCAAGCAGCGCAGACTCACTGCTGTGTCGTGGTCTCCCATTCTGAGAGATAACAAATGTTCTGGAGACTAACCAGATTCTGGATAAGATAGTGTTAATATGAGTCTCAGTGATTTTAGCAAGAAATGGAAGTAGGGAGATGGGACGGAAGTTTTCTGGTTTGGAAAGATCCACAGCAGGTTTTTTCAAAAGGGGAATAACTTTGGCATGCTTCCAAGAAGCCGGTACAGACGCTGTCAAAGAAAGATGCATCAGCTCGAGACAGAGTGGGAAAAGACAGTCCTGAAATTTAAGAAACAAGTCTGTCTTAAGGGGGATCAGCTGGAGAGCTCAATTTGACTTTGTTGCAGAGGGTCTATAGCTCTTCAAAGGATAGCAAGTGGGAGGTGTGGCGGGAGATGACTAGTATGAACGTCTGGACTTAAATCCCTAGTGTCGGAGTTAAAGTTAGAGTAAATATGTACTACCTTACTAATAAAGTACTTTGCCAGTTCCTCGCATTCGACATTAGAGGCTATGCAGGGCTCCGCTGCTAATGCAGATTACATGAGACCATTAAGGAGAGAGAAGATGATTTTAGCAGGGGAGCTGCTGTTTTTTTATTTCATTTGCAAAGTACTCTGCCCTAGATTTCCGAATCAATTTATGATATGCCTTAATGGCTGCTCTATAGTGTGTTTTTATAGAAGGATAATAGGAGCGTCTCCAGGCCCGTTCAAGGACCTTGCAGTTTTTTCTGGCTGAGATCAATGTCTCATTGAGCCAAGGGCAGTCTGCATTCTCTTACTATAGGTCGATCTGGCAGGGATGCACATGTCAAGAGCATGAGTAAGCCAGTCATGGAAGAGACCATTTGCTGCCAACTGTGCCTGCCTACTGTCTGCAGCTGCGGACCACTCAGCATGGATTATGTAACACTGCCCTGTCCTTCCTGGGCTCATAGGCAGGCCATTGTCTTCAGAGTCATTTACTCTCTCATCCAAGGATGTGTAACCAGCTTTGGAGGTATTTTAAGTGGCAGAACTGGTTTTAAGCCAGTTGTGGCTTATAACTTAATCTGCCTATTTATAAAGTTACTTTCCACTCAAGTTATCAAAATCTGATTTCACCATTAAATCAGATTTTGAAAATTAAGAACAAAGTAACTTTTATAGCACTTGAGACATTTGCAATTGAATAGTTTACTTTACACCTAGGTCTGGCCTGTGGAAAATGTAGCTGAACATACACTCTGAAATAGCCTTTAGTCACTTCAAAGCACCCTTTTTGAATATATAGCATGCAATGTTTATACATATTAGGCCTGTAAGCTTAAGACGTACACTTTAGGGGGTCACTTTTTAAAATATTCAAAAATAGGTTTTTCCTACATGGTCAATGCCTAATGCCCAAAAAAAAAAAAAAAAAAAAAAAAAAAGGTCCAGAAAAAGGCGAAAAAAATCCGTTATGACCATGCAAGAAAGGCAAATTTACAACAAACACTGTTCAAAATCTAACCTTCTGGACATGCACAGGATAGAAGCCCACTAGAAGCATAACTAGACTTCGCAAGGCCTTTAAAAAATTATCCTTTTACCCTCAAAAAGGCATTCTATTCTGAGAAAGGATGGGAAGAATCGTTGCTTGCTACCATCTCAAATTACCCTGCATTGATGCAGATTCCTCATCAAGGCAAGCTTTTATAGTAATTTGCTACCACATTGACCCTACTACATCAACCTTCTTCTAGAGGTTCCACTCTGCTTGCTACCCAATCCTCCCTAAAGTGCTCCATCCAGAAGGGTACATTTCTTACTTTGGCAAACTCACTGAGAAACTTAAGGCTGACACACTCCAAGCCCGAACTACAAATCACAACTGACATCACATCAGTTTATCTAGATTTAGATCCGGAAATAGTATTGAGACAGGCACTTCAGATCCTGGCCGAGGTGCTGCATATTACAGGATAATGTCTGCTTTGTAGCAGCCCTTGATCTCTTTGAAGCTGTTAATAGAGGTGATCATGAGGACTTAAAATGCACACTTTCCTCATGCCTTGGTCTCAGTGTTGCACGGATTCTATTCTCTCCTCTTTAACAGTTCACAATTTGTGAAGCATGAACTCCACAGATCTGCAGTTCTTCCCTTGAAGTCCAAAGTGCCCCTGGGATCAGGACTTGCCCCCTAATATTTACATGGCGTCACTACTGAGGGAGCCAAACCTCAATAACCACCTGAACCCCAAAATTTACCAAAATAATTAGGCTTCAGAATCTTCAATTGATCTAGCGGTTTAAGACTGCACTCCTCATCAGGGTAAACAATTTAGTAGAGTTGTACAGAATACAAATCTTAGACGCAAAAAGGACAGAGTTCTAGATAAAAAATAAGTGGATAGTATTATATTAATACAGAAAAATAAGAGGTACAAGAGAATATAAAATACATTATTTGCCATAAATGTCCAGCAGAAGTACAGAATAAATGCACATTTATTAAACCCCTAGTTTTCTTTTGCTCTAAGAAAAATTCTAAGTGCCAGACTCAAAGAGCACTGACAACATAACAGGACATCTACAAGGAAAATGGCTAAGTATCCCCATCCACGATAAAGAGAAGTAAGCCCGCCAAAATACCAAAACCCAGAGGTTTTATTGCAAAACCACACAAGCCATTAATTGATTCTGCAAATTCAGAAAGACATTCTTATGGTTAGGGTTATTTGGCAAATCATAATTAAAAAACACAATTATTTAAGCACTAACCCATTTCTTAAGGTAAGAGAAATCTTACATTGCGTCCTCAGCAACTTCACTCTGGAGATGTATTTTATGTATATTACAAATGAAACATTTTTTTGCACAATAGCTCATGGAGGTCACAAATCTTAAGCAGAACTTCCAGCGGAAGTCCTTGAAAATTATACTTTGGTTAATCCATGGAAGTCTCATTCACAATACACATTTTCTAGCAAGATATTGTGCAATACTAATTCACTGACGTCATCTACTTGATTCTCTGCGGAGCTAGAGGAGAAATGGCCTTTTCAGAGAGGACACGGATTGGTAGGGGGGAATGAGCAGGAGAGATTGAACAAAAGACAAGAAACTGCATCCATTTGAAAAATAATGGTGCACCACACAATAATGTGGCATAACCATTCATGGCAATATCTAGACTGCTCAATAACCTATATAACTTGTGGGTGTAACTTCATCAGTATGACTATGCATCATTAAAACAGAAGCATTTCAAAATGTATTTTCACAAGTTATTTGCACATTTCAAAAACCGCTTTCATACTAGAATTTCCAGTGCAACATAACATCCCCATCTACCAGTACGAAAATAACACCCAGCTTTATCTTCTAGTGAAAACTCTAGCAAACAGAGAAATTTGTACTGCCCATGCACTGTAGAAATCCGGATGAATTGATCCTTCCTTAAGCAAAGCCCCCCAAAACAAATATACCTCACAATTTCAGAAGATTCCATCCAACACTTGCTACAAAAGCCTCCCCCAACGTAGTTTTACAATAAAAAGAACATTTTAGTATTCACCCTGGCCAATCCGATTTTAAAACTTTTGCATCACTGAGATACAAATTTTGTTGTTCTTTTGTCAACTGCAATTGTTGAAAAAAGAAGAAAGCATTGTTGCAGATACTAATTTCAGATTTGTTACATAAGCTCTGGTGTTAGCCCACAAGGATGCTGGCAATACCAACCTGGAAGGTACTCTAAAATCTGCTCTTATGACGATGAAGTCAGTCCCCCAATCACTCAACCATCTAGTGAAGTGATCACATTATTCACCTACCTGATCTCCAATCATCTATCCAGACAGGTATTTTAAAAAGGCTCACTTCGCCTCAAACTCTTAAACCTACACCTCACTTCTTGACCACTTGGGATCTGTGAGACTTACTCATGCACGTTACTTTTACCAGTTTGATGTAAAGTGCTTTGTTGTACTTTGACTTATTAATGACGTTTTTGCAAAACAGACACTAAAGGGGGTCTCTGTTGCAATATATCGTTCAAGAAAGGCACAGGCTCAATCATTCTGGAAAATGCAACTATGAGAAATGAGCAGGGACCAGCAGCCAAAGAAATCACTGAATGGGATGACATGTTCATCAATGCAAACTGATAACATTTACAGTTTGCAACATGCACACAAAGAAAAAGCTTCTAGTACAGTCAATTATCAAATCTTATTTTATCAACCGGTGTTAAGCAAAAAAAACTTAGGGATTTCATTGGAACCAGAAACATCTTGGCAATTTGATTGCGACCGCAGGAAGGCCATAGACAGAGTCAACAACAAAATTCACTCCAGTCCTGGCAACAGTGCAGGAATTAATTTGAGACAATCTTGGTGGAGGATCCTCTTGAGCTGCATTTGGTTGAGGAAGTCAAGTTCATTTGAAGACTCACAGCGAGCCATTACGGAAATTGAAGAGTGGAGTAAGCTGTTTAGCACGGTGTGAAAACGTGAGACATGCCTATCCAAGACGTATTGAAAAATGTAAAGAAGGTCAAGCAATGCAGAGAACAAACAAGGTCCAAGCACCAGTCAAATTTTGTGCCATGCAAAATCTTTTCCTCCCGCCACAAACGTGTTTAACAAACATCAACACGGTTGGCGAGATTTCAAAACATGCAAATCTTTTTTCCATCCACAGTTTTGTTTGCACGCTGTGGAAAGTTTACCTAGTCCAATCTAGTGGCCTCTTTGTAAAAACAGAATCTCTTATTCTGTACATGTGCTAGAAAAATGTGCAAACTAGTCCCTTTATATTTTATCTTGGTTAGTTCCATTGTTTTTCTATCAAGGATGACCAAAGGGGCAGAGAGCAGTGGGTGACTTCTGGTGGCATAAACTAAGCTCCCTTTCCAGGCTATGTTGGACATAGAAGTGCCTTGGATGCATCAGTCTCCCCATTTCAAAGAAAGCAAATGGCAATAATGTTCTGGCCAGTGGAACGCCATGTATAAGACATCCACATATGTGAAATAAACCAATTGTAGAAAGTAACTTCCACTTTCCAGAACACTTAAAATGGCCAAAAATGTGTGGTTCTATACAATGCTGTCAAGTCACATGCTTCCTCTATCAATATTTCTACCAGATGAGTTAGCACATATGGTTGAGGCATGCATTGGGTCTCCTTTAGTTTCATATTTAATACAACGCTAGCATGTTGTCATTTGGCGACTTAGGAGAGCTGTGCAATATCTTTGAGAGGAAAGGTTAGGATTAAAAGTTTGAGAACCAGCTGCTATACCTATTGGTTAGCATAACACGGGTTAAAAAACAAAAAAAATATCTGACATCTGCTGCGGTTTATGAGGCAGTGAGGGATTTCCTTGATGAAGGGGAAGCAATTTACTGGTGATCTGCAGATCAGGCTGAAGAAAATTGATAGATGAGGATGGAGTGCCAGAAGACTAGTGCTAGGAGGGGAGGTTTGAGGTGGGCAGAAGAGCCAAGGGCCATTAGTATTTGTGGGGGAGCGTCGCAGGTACTCCATCCAGGGAATGCAAAGTCACCTTAAATCAACTTCGAGGTTTATGGCCATAGTTGGTAGCCTAAAATACTATTGGCTAATCGCTTAAAAAAAATATAGTTCTATTCTTAAGCTCACCTGGAGAAAAAAATGAAAACCTTAAATGTCAAAAGAAAATCACATTTCTATACATTTAAAATACCTCCAACACACCCTAGTAATACCAGGTAGTCATGACTGTCCCTGCATCCAACTTTACTGTGAACTTTTTAAAGCATCCACTACAAACAAGTGTTCACCATAAGGAAGTGCATTCAATCATCATAATTTCTAGATAGGACACAAGGTAACTTCACACACTGGAGCCTATTGACATTTGACTCAAAGGGCTTTTGCAGCAAAAGTTCTCCTATACTGCATTAAAAGGGTCCCTGCAAGTGGGATCTGTCCAACTGATGATAAACACCGACGTCAGGGTCTGAAAAGTGGCCCCCTAGATTACAATTGCTCCCCAACCATGACCAAAGGAGTCATTTTGATCCACTGAAAAGTGGCCCAAGAGCATGGCCTACTCTCACATTTCATGCCACTGTGGAGTCTTACGAAAACTGATTTAAGGTAGGTTTAATGCCAACTGCGGATCCACACAAGCCCTTACTATTGATGGTGTTCAAATGGGCCATCGCCCAGATTATAAATAAAAGAGCTTAAACCTCAGCTTAATATCTGAATCAAAATCTAACTTTTCACAGTGCTATATTTAAAAAATCATTAGTGAAGTGGGTCACCATTTGGGCTTCCAGTTTTGAAATACAGCTAGCAGGTACAGCTTACATGGTTCTGCGTATGGACACGCCTGTGCTACAGCAAAGCATTCCCCATGCATTCCATTCCCCAGCCCTCCCTCAACTCCTTAAAAAACAAAACACCATATAAACAAATAGCACAACACCAGGAAACCACCTTATTACAGAAAGGAAGCAAATATTTTTTGGGGCGATTCATGTAAATAGCCTTCTGAAGCAAGGAAGAGTCTACCTGAAGTTGTAACCCTTCTTTCTCCTCAGTCACCAAGCAAGCAACTCAGATTTTGCAACAAATATACCATAACAATGTGCCAATAGGAGTTTGAGAAACACAGCATGTAGAGACTAGCGAATAGCTGGTGAGTGAATAAGGAAAACTCCTGAGTATTGTCAGGAGACTCTGGATGTACTGGTGTGTGCCAGACTACTGGAAAATTGCACAGCGTCCTGATAATCAGTCCCCACAAGACACAAGTGGGTGCTGTAGAATGAATCCTACACAAAGGGTTCAAAGCCTGGAGCGTGATGCTGGGGCAACAAATGATACATAAAGTAGCGCTTGCCCTGTTCAGGCTGCAGAGCCAATTTTGCTCCTGACCTTCAACTCACTTGAACAATTTCCCCTCATTCCACCTAGCCAAGATACATGGACCGCATTACCACTGAGGGAGGAGGAAATTTAGAGGACAAGGGAGGTGGAACAATGGGGAAAAAAGGCAAAGTGTAAAGCCGAATGCCAACAGATAGCGAAACTGAAGAGTCCTGGTGATGATCCAAGATGGACATCCAGGAGGCATGGTCTGAAGGCCTTTTGGACACCAGAAACCTCCACCGTGGTGATGGCTTGAAGCAATACTATGGGTACTCAAAACTTGTAGATGATTAGGAGGGTCACGGGTGAAGATCTTCCAGACAAAGTGGACATGCGGGTTTCAACAGAGATGTGTAAAGCAGAGGCTGCAAAAAGGACACACATGATGAGAAACATGAATGGAAGCCAACATTTGGACAAGTCTAGTGAGGTATAAATTCAGGAAGCAACAGCTCTGTGGGCCAATGAATCCCAGTGAGCTAAGAAGCCACAGTAGAGCCTGCAACTTCATTCACTATGGAGGAAAAGAGATGGCAATCAAATAAAATGGAAGCTTTGTAGCATGGGCAGAAACCACCAGACAAAAACACTGAGGCAAGAGTGTGTGCTGCTTGTGGCTCCTCAACACCACCCAGCCAAGGGGTCCTTATAGAACCCACAACATGAGCCCAGAGATGAAACCAGACTAATACCAGATAGTGGAACCCAGCTTGCTTCTAGCTGTGGCTGCCAGATCTGCAGTTTCATTCCTCTGACAAGTAAGGTGCTGTCTTAGAAAAATCACTTAATGTCAACTATGTTGCTTGCTTCCCACTTTACATTATATTGCATCCACCGGCATCTATAAGCAAATGCTTAGCTGTAAAAATAAATAAAATACACACGTCTGAAGTACGAAACATACAAGAGATAGGAGTTGTATTATGATCATGCAACTAGATGGTGGCTAGCAATATTTCATTTACATGTTGTGTGAGATAGCTGAGCCCACATACTTGCAATCAGCAATGGCTGCCTTAGTATCACCGCAGACAACTGCTGGGGTAAAGCTCATGTTTTCATGCAGTGCTTGCTACATCAAATTTTCCCATGAAGCAGTGCTGTAATAGAGTGTAATTAGTATGAAATGTACTGCTATTCGCCACACCTAAAGAATAAAGTGAAAGACTATAAATTATAAGGTAATGTCAGAAACAGACTAAATTACCACTTATCACTGAGCAAAGCTTTGCGTGCAGGCAAACAGATTGGTACTTTAAACACTCAATTTGAAGAGTTGTATTTAAAACTGGAGTTCATGCAAATTTAAGAACACCTACGTAAGGCCTGGTCTTTGTCATAGTCAACCCCCTGTGGACGGCTCCCTGCACAAGGACCTTCCTTCAGGCAGATTTAATTGTTGGCCTTGGCCAACTAGAGTTGAAAGCATTCCCTACCCTTCCTAGGGTAAAGAGACATCCTCTATTCAATTGCTCCAAATGCGGTCTATGATTAAACTCCCACTTGTACAGTTGTACTTCATGTTACCCCAAAGTTAGTGGCCCTAATAATTAAACAGAATATTTCAAGTATTACCCCCCGTGCCCCCCACCAAAAAAAAAAAAAAAGCTTTTGACTGGCCTTCATTACATGTCTAGGTGGCAAAGCCAAGACTAGAACTGACAGTACGGATTGTTCAGACTTAATATTCACTCTGCACAATCAAAGTACCACGTGATCGTCGAGTTGAACACTGTGCTGCAAACTATGCTGAAACATTGCTTTATGATTCGTAGAGCACAAGCAATGCCAGAATATGCCCGCTTCAAGGCACATTGCCGATAAAATATTAACACTACAATGCATAAATATAAAAATACCTAAACAGCAACACTGCACTCAAAGCACAATCTAAAGTGTACAGCCTCAGTTACAAACAGCAGAAACCCCAATGATGCCCAAAGATACAAATGAAAAAACAAAGGCATGTGTACAGCCAAAAGTGAAGGGGGATAAAGCGTAAACTGTTGATGGCGAAGGAGAGAGTAACACTAAAATAGATTTAATAATGAGCAAGGAAAATGCATGCACTGGCAGTCAGACATCTAAACAGCAGGGCCTTGGCAGGCATGAGCCCCACCTTTAAGACACAGGTGTTAAGTAAATCCATGATCAGAGGTTAAGCTCTTTCCCTGTCAGAGCCCTCACACAAGTGAACCCCTTCCTGCTATGCATTTGCAAGGCCATAAGTGTTGTTGTAAATACTATGATTTCAGATGGTATAAGTGATGTAATAAAGGGTAGAAGCAGTGCATAGAAAAGGCACGAGTTACAGTAAATGTAGTGTGGCTACCGAGTTCAATACACTGTATGGAGGTGTTACGAAATAATAAAATTAAGGAATAACTACAACTTTAGAATTTCTAATGTTTGTGTAGTTTAAGTTTGGCTCGTATATAAAGAACATAGTTTTCCTAACTATAACATAGTTTTAACCTTTGGTTTTTCATTGAGAGAAAAACCACAACACCACACACACAACCACACACACACACACAACCACACACACACACAACCACACACACACACAACCACACACACACACAACCACACACACCACCACACACACACACACCACCACACACACACACACCACCACACACACACACACAACCACACACACACACAACCACACACACACACAACCACACCCACACACACAACCACACACACAACCACACACACAACCACACACACACACACAACCACACACACACACACGTTGCTACTCAAGTGTGACACACTGACGTGCAGGTACTGATACTACCAGTACATGCGTCTCAGGGACATGGAGAAGGAATTTGAGGGGCGGGAAAGTCAGGCAAGTGCCGGCAATAAGGAAGGAAGGACATGTTCTGGAGACCCTACCGTTCATCCTCGGAACATTGCCTGAGTCGTCCAGCTTACTACTCTGATTTAGGATAATGAATCTTATACTGTACATGGAGGGTGCAAGTGCTTATTAGAACATTACTACCACTTAAGCTAGGTGTGTGTACTATATATTTATTATAATCATAGGGCAGTAAAACAGCAACAATAAGGACAAGGGAACGCCTGGACCTCCCTGCATAATATATTTACGCCTGGAGATCGCTTAACCGCAGCGGCAATTCCGCCGCAGTGCGGTGGTTTAGCGGAGTGGGCGGGGCCACGTCGGCCAACGGACGTGCGCAGCACTACAGAGGTAGTGCTCGCGACGGCCGTTGGCCGACAGAAGCACGCAACGGGTTAAGCATATTCTTCAGAGACCTAATGATACCTAGGGTTGGAACATTGCGGGGAGTGGCTTGAAAAACGAAGTCCATCACCGGTGTAGAAAAGTTTTTAGGGTTTATATTTTTTGTCTGATTAACAATGTATAGTATAAGGAGGATGGGAGCACACTGCCTCACATCCCAATACTCAATTTGTCCCAATGCATCATGGTAAATGCAGTGCATGACAACACTTCAGTAGTAGTCTACTTTTTCACCCTTGTTGGTGCAGCCTGTGCTGTGTAACTCTAGACAATTTATAATATACATTTTCACATAATTTTACTTGCATAGACTGAATTAATACAATTTTCTTTTAAACGAATTTCCTATGATTAATAGAATTGTATTTAATATATGTTTTAGCTAGGCCTTCTTTCTGTTCAAAACGCCATCTTCAACAAGATGGAAGCCATCTTGGTCATCACTCCCCTCCCGCACACATCCTCCCCCAGGGGCTACGCAGTCAAGCTGAAGTCAGTGTATTTCCGCTGTTATTGTCCTGCTCACTGCGACTCTTCCATGGTGCAGATGTAATATCGTTATATCTAACTATATTTTCTGTTTCCGCACTTATCTATTAATTCAAAGAAAGTCATATTGTTAATGTTTAATATTAGTTCAAACATCTACGGATGACATTAGCATAGAGGGTGTGGAATAATTATTCAAGGACATTGGATAGTGCTTAGATGCTAAGGTAATGACGTTTATTTTTCTTGTGTTCTGATTTGCGGAGGAAATTATAAGTGTCCTCACACCATGATGATTCAATAAAAGTTCAGATTTTTTTATGCAAGACTCGTGTATAAAATCCCTCCATTTTGTGGGTGAGCCAGAAGACTATCCTATTCTAATAGGAATGCCCTCTGTTCGCCTAATGATTTGGTGCCCATTCAGTCTTATAATATTTTATGACTTTTGCATATGCTGTATAAATCTGCATCGGAGAACCTTCATAACTGACTATGTACGGCTTATTTTTTAATTTTGTAATAAAACCCTTTAACTTTCCATCTAGAACACAATTATTGAGTGGACCCAATTACTTAATGAAATGCATTACTCAGCGGATTTGATGTTTGGAGGGGTACCGTACCAATGGGACACAAACCTCTTGTAATTGAGGTTTAACACCATCTCCGATCCAGTTACTGTGGGAGGACTGATTGAGGTAAATTTTGGGGTGTTTACAGCTTGGGGTGCAATTTGCTCCCACACCAGCACCAAGAATGGCAGTGCTCAAATAAAACCAGTCATGAGGGATTTAAACCCACTGGGATCGTGCAAAGTGATGCCTTGAATGCTTGGCCTAAACACAGCTTTAATTGTCTCGCCAGACTCGTGCAACCCAAGACAATAAATACAAATAAATACTACAATAGAATACAAATACATTGGGAGGTTGGGGGTGAACAGCCCTCTTCATTAACTGGTCTGTTCTACTTTTATACACATTTTGCTTCAGCCCACCACAGCATAAGTCATGGGACAAAGCCTACCTACTTAAGGCATTAGCTCTCTTGCACTGTGATTGAAGTCAGGTTTCCTGCTCACAGCGGCACATCCTCCTATAAAAGAAGCACACTTCAGTGCCAGGGCTAGTGGTTCAATACCCTACCTGGTCAAATTATTTTCTTTCTACTTTATATCCTTTTTAAAGTGCCAATTGTGTGTTTTAACTTAGTTTAAAAACATGTTCTAAGCACACCTGCCTCCCTGGAAGCATCCTACTGTTCTATTAAAATTATGTGCAATCAAATGGTTAATTTGGTCTTTAATTAAAATTGTATTACAAGCATAGGGACATTACTTTAATTGGCACTATAGTCTTACTTTTATTTTTGTGGCATATCCTTGCAATTAAAGGCAGATTTGCTATTGCATCTGTTTGCCAACACCATACCTACTGACTTTGCCAATGTTTGCTTCACTGCACTTTTCTAACGCCCCTACGAAGCATTACTGCTGCCAAAGTGGCACTTCATACAATAAGAACGCCTCACAACGTGTGTACTGGGAAAGTGGCTAGCAACGGAAAAATGTTTTAGGTCATGGTACAAAATGTTATGCAGAGACCTTCTTTCAAGAGATGAGAGATAAGTTTCTCTTCGGATGGTTTGTACTTTCCACTGCTGAATAATGAGGGCTTGGAAGACACTGCTCGGAATGCACACTGACTGCACAAGAGTGAAAGAAAACTGAGTTTACTGTCAAGACTGCAGCTTATCGACTACTGGACCTGCACGTACTGCTTATCTTGTACCCCAGCCAGCCCGCCATACAGGCTGTCCAGCACGATAAGCGTTTTACGGTTTTTCCACGGACAAACTAAGAAAATATAAAGTACCCTAATGAACAAGTACTGGCAAAGCCAATAGGCCTGGCCTTGGCATGCTGGTGCCATGAAGTTTTTTTTTTTTTATTGCAAGCATATCCAACAAAAATAAACAAGCATTGGCAAATGCATTAGGTTTCGCCTCTGATTAATAATTGTTTTTTTTTTTTAAGTTTTTGCTTGGTGAGCAGTTGTGCAATATAAGTTAAATAAACTCCATCAAAGTATTAGGACTTGTTTATTGAGAAAGGTAATATATTGTGTAGTAAGTGGTGGTACTATAAAGCACTCCTGTACCTTTGGGTGATGTTAGTGCTACATAAAACTGACCCCAAAATAAAATTGTGAAAAGCAGGTATGAATGTGAAGGCGAAGAAGGGGTGGGAGAGGAGGGGCGGGGGGGATTTACGCAACGGTAGTTGACTGGGGGTAAATTGCGCAGTGTGGGAGGTACACGGGCAACATAAGAAATGCGGGCAGCCACACACTGCAACAAAAAAGTGCCAACCAATATTAAAAGTTAGTGATTTATAACCAAATACTACGCCATAACAACCCCGCGTTCCCAGGCCATGCAATGTGTTTTAGCCCTGTTGTACACCAGCGTGGCTGTTTTCAGCATGGCTAAAAGTTAGTGGTGTAGAGAAGCATGGAATGTAGTGTTGTAGATTGGAGTGGCGTAGAGTTAAGTACAGTGTGATTTCAGCAACAGAAGTCATGAATGTCTGTTCATTGAAATTGTGCAACCCACTCAAAATGAAAAATTTCCAGCCCTATCCCAGCAGTGTCGTCTTAGTGCCAGAAGACATTTTAAATCTATTTTGCAAACTATTACAAGTTATTTTCATGCAGATTTACAGAGACTTCCATTTTTCAGTAGTATGGACACTGGCAATTAGAGAGGTGTTGGCACTACTGTCTCAAAGCATGCATACATTGACAACAAAAAGAAAAAGGAACTGAAATTAGCTAACATTATATAATGCAAGATAGAGAGCTTATAACATATTTTCACCACTGCTATATGTACTGGAGTAAGTGCATTTAGAAGGTGCATTGCATGCAGGACCGGCCCTAAATCGGATTGACCGGGGCCCTGGGTGGAAAGAGCATTTGCTGTTGTGTTTGGGGGCGGGGGAAATCAGGGTGTTGTGTTATGGCGGCAGGAGGTGTAAAGATGATGGGAGGAAGTCAGAGGGTTGATGGGGTGCTAACAATTAAACTGAGGTACATTAAGGGCTGATTACCAAGTCTTTAATGGAACCCGATTGAGACCAAGTGGGATGGACGAGCTGCTGTTTACATGGTCAGGTAGCTCCCTGCTGCACCCCGTGGAATATTGGCAGCCTGGGCCCAGCTTGCCCATGCCCAAGGCTGGCCCTGGTTGCGTGACAGTTGTGAAACGACCCCATGTAATGTCGGATATCTTCCCCCAGGCCGGAATGATTTTTTTGCCAGCAACACACTGCATTCTGGGACTCTTAGTTTTCCATCTCCGATAACAAGCATGCACTTACATCGACTAGCATGCAAAATTATTGTTAGTTGAGAATCATAACTGGGTCTGTAGGAAAACAGCAGTGGGATTAATATTTTTCACCAATTCAGAATCAATTTCGAAATTGTGGTTAAAACCCAGAATTTTACACAGATGTCTGCAGTGCACATGAAATTGTTTGCCAGAAAACAGAGCTCGCACAATCAACTGAATTATAGCAAAAACTATAATAGTCAATTAAAAATAAGACATCATCTCACTCAGCAACTTTTCTCAATGTCCACTCATTTCTAATTTAAGGCGACACGCAAGTTGAAAATCCCCATGGCGAAGAACTGACAGGAAGAGAATAGCTTTCGATTATATTTTGAAAAAAATAGGACTACAAATGTTAATTTCTGTTGTATTGAAAAACTGCAGTACTATTTAAAAAGGCTCACTGTTAAAATGTGTAATTCAATAAAGCCTCTACAAGGACAGCCCGCAAACCTAAGGCAGATAAAAATGCTCTCCGAATATAAAAAAATATTGCAAATAACACGTTGTACATGCAACCTCCGTGAAAATGCGGAAGTTGAAACCTTTCATTAAATCCCAATATTTTTCCAAAAATAACACAAATTTAAAAATCGGAATTTTAAAGAACAACTTACCATTATTTAGAACATGCGTATACCAAAAGAAAGGGAAGCAAACTCCATGAGAGAGGCACCAGGACACAGCACCACAAGCAGCTCATGTGTAAGAGAGGCAGGATCGAGCAAGCTTCATCCAGAGAGGTGCACGTCTTCTTCTACCCCAAGTCACTGACAGATAACAGAGCTCTTTCGCAGCCTGCCTGGACATTCCAGGCATGCTGGCAAGCAGGTCGGGTACAGTCCAGGTATTCTTGTGGCAGAGTTCTGAGCGTGGAGTGTATGGGCTCATTGAGTATCATCATTTTTAATGGCTTACATAAGCCCAAAGCGAGATCAAGAAGGTTGAGGAGTACATGCAGAGTGCGTTTCAAAAGTGCGTTTAACTCGCAGGTTCTGCATTGAAGACGCCAAAGTTCACGCCGTCTTACCTGCTCTACACCACCAGAAATCTCCTGGATTGCATAATGCGGCCATGTTGGGGGTTGATTGATGCAAAATATAAAATAAAGAAACGAGCATGTGTTCTGGAATTATAGTCTCTGCCTTTCCGGACTCCACTGTCTTCACGTACAATTGGCTCTCTGCCTCAATGATCTTACATCACGCAGAGGTCTATGTAAGCTGGGAGAAGAAAGTACGCCAAGGTGAGCAACCCAAGATGTCCGCAGCACTCGCCCTCACTCAAAGCCCAATGCTGTACCTACTGTTGCAAGGCGCCGTAGCTAGGGAAAACAGTCATTGCTAGAATGAAGAAAGTTAACCATCAATTGCCGACAAGCGTGCAGCCAGGGGCTGATGGGAATTGTAGTCAGGAGCAGGCCAGGATAAGATAACGTCCCATTTTACAGAATAACAGGAAGAACTCAGCGTTTGTAGTAGTGAGTGTGTTCAAAGTGAGTGATACAGCTCTGCTGCACTAGAGACAGTGGCCAAAGTAAAAGTTAATAAGACCAAGGGAGACCGAAACTCAGCTAAACAAAAACAAAAGTTCCACAAAAGTGGATGTAAACAGTACTTGGGCCTCAGGACACTGATAAGAGCAAACACAAGAAGAACAGGAACGGTATGCCAATAAAAACGGAGGAAAAGTGGCAAGCACAGGAACCAATGAAAAGCAAGGGGGCGGGATGTAAGCCCCTTTAAAGATCTATATTAAGAATAGATTTCACAAGCACAGCACAAGCGTTGTGCAGGCAATACCTAAAAAGAAACAGACACTACATAAAGGTGGTAACAATATGCTTGCAATAAAAATATTAAGTTTTAGACATTCTCTGGTGTGGCAGTTATACTACTAATAATTAATATTTTTATTACACAAGCTTCCAGTTGCACAATGCATTTTACCATTACTTTTTATGAAGGCAACAGGAAGAAATCATCCAACTAAGTATTCAAATTGCAGGCAACTAAAATGTCACATTGTCACAAACACTTTATAAAGGAAACTGGATCTAAATCACAATTTAACTGGGTACCTGAAGTGCAAGCAGAATAAACCAATGATTCTTTAAAAATAATTTACAGAAATAAAATGTACTACGGCAGACTTTTAAAGAGCTTGTCACTGACAAGTAAGGAACTATTTGTAATCGGATACGAACAAAGTGCACAGGCTTTGTGCAGTCACTCAAAGTGAAGTGACCCAATGGGTAAAGTGGACTGACCCCATGCTGTGGTGGGCAGAAGCAAAATGGGAATGACCATTCAATAGACCAATGAATGAAGTCTACTGACCAAAAGCCCTTCTATGCATCTATATTCTGCATGTTTTTTTGTGGGAAGGGAGTGGGAGGAGGAGGAAACAATAGTCTGGTGACAGCAAAAGCAGTCTCAAAGGCCAAGACCTCAAAACAAAAACAAAAAACAAACCTCGACTTAACATGCATTCTTTGGTGCATCCAGGAGTTGGAGGGATTTAAGCCTTGTATAGCATACCTTTTGGCTTCTGTGGACCCCCACTTAATCATTACTGAAATCCGGGGACCCCTGCTGAATAATTATTGGAATCCAGGGACCCTGGCCTAAGCAATTTCGAGGACTTTAACCACAAACAAAGCACAAATGATGAAATATTTAATTCACAAATAAACAAATTTAAAAAAATAAGAAAATCACCATTTTAATGGAAAGTTTGAGCTTTTCTAAATTCAATTAAGGCAACCCATCGTCCATGCTATAGTCTGTTTAATGCACTTGAACTGTCCCACAAATCAACTGAGGATACCAACTAAATGTTTAGCCTCTAGAGGTTCACTTCCTTGGGATGCTTTAAACAACCGGCCCTGCTTGAAAACCTCCTGGTCAGGGATCAGGTCTGTCCACGACAGATGGTAGCAGCAGCGTTTCCCCTAGAGTCCTAGGCTTGGCCCCCCAATCTTAAGGGGAAAACAGTTTGCATAGCCCTCTTTATACATAGAGGTCCTGCGTGATGGCGCAGCAGCGAGTCTTTAGAAGGCCATTAATTTAAAACCAGAAGGGCTTTGTAGTAGTACGAGGCCAATAAAGTTGGTGTGCCAGCTCGAAAATTCCTAACCCCAGTGTACCAAGTTAGAAAAATGCTGTGGAGGTCTCCTTCTCAGGCTTTCAAAAAGGAAGGTGGGGAGAGGAAAGGAAGGCGGGATGACAGGAGAGCTGGCACAAACTAGTCAAGAAATGGTGGCTCTCCAAGAAAGAGGTTCCTTTCGCTGGCAAGTCTTATGTGACTGAGCACAATTTCCACTGTTCTCCTGAACTGAAGAGCCATAATGGAAGGTTCTTCTTCTCCTGCATAGTAGTGTATGTATCCCAGAATCTGAAGGCATTGTATTTAGATGCATTTGATAAGTTATATAGTATGGGCCTACCTCTTATCTAGGCCCCAGAGAGCCCTTCACATCATCTGGTGAACAAGTACAACACCTGAAGTCAATGGATGCGAGAAGGGTTGTGGTTGAGGCTTTATTAATTAATGTGGAGTACAGATGTCCAGATGTTGCATGGGAGGCCGAGCGTGCTCCAGACCTGACATGGGAGGGTGTGAATCTTATGCATGTGCTGTAAAACTAAAGGGGCGTCAGAATAGGTTTGCAAGATTCATATGCAAAACACTCAGGTTTGTGGCCCAAGGGTCATTTGGGTCCTATTGTTAAGGAAAGCCAGGACTGAAGCCAGCGCTTCAGAATTATCAGTGTTTCGTGGCCCTCATTTTTTGAGAGAAGGTTCCATAGCTTGCATGTCTGACCTGACAAACTGGTATCTCAGATGTGGGGGTCTTGAATAGGAGGCATTTTCATAAGTGGAGACAATTTTGATACAGGGATTTTTTTTTTTAAACAATTGATGGTTGGTCCAGTCCATTCATCACCCAGTGTGCAATGCAGGGAACTTTGAAAGGATATTAATCTAGCCACCGGTAGCGGGAGCAGGGATATGAAAGCAGGAGCAATATGGTCTAGACTGGCCAGGTTTAGAACTTGCATGCTACCACCTTCTAGGGTTAGGCATTTTGTAGCTTGACAATTATTTAGTGAGTCGATTTACATGATGCAGCCATTGTATCACTAGTGCAGGGAAAGCCAGTATCTTTTGTGCAGCACCAGGCACTAGAAAATAGGTCATAGAATACTCAACGTTTACAAGGAGTCTCTTTGTTGACTGATGGTTGGATGACCTTACAGGGATCAATTCAACCAAACAATTTAAAGATCCAACATAAACTCACTAGATTCCAAACAAGAAAAAAAATAGGAGCTTAACTCAGAACCAAAGACGCCCTCCACCGATTGTTAGTTTAGGACAGGTTAGTACTTTACACGTTCATGCTCGGCAGTTGTAACAGTGAGAAGACCAGCATCAGAGTAGTGACGTTTCTTAGAACTGTCCTGAACGTGCTCAACTTGAGAACTTTTTCTGCTGGTAAAATAGATTGGGAGAGGGCTTTGTGGTCGATGGGAAAACCTGCCCTGTGTTATATTTTCCAATATTTCTAATTTTCTCTGCTCATCCCGTTTAGCTTACATGTTGCCTTATCCATCTACAATTAAACTTTCGAAGTTACAGCTCTTAATTGTTTGGGTAACCGCTTCCCCAACATCACACCGGTAGACATCCTGAAACGTTTTCCTGATCACTATTTCCGTTCAGCAGAGTTTCACGATCGACTTCCCAAGATTGCACCCTTGTGCTCATGTTAAGAATTCATACCGATGTCTACAGAAGTCAACAAAGTAAACAATACTTCTTTATTTAATGAAGAGGTGTTAGAAATGGGATTTTTGGTAGGCTAGGGCTTGTGCCAAAGCCAGGCAGAAACCACCACTCTAGTCAGGATAAGGGAGTTACACTCCTAAATTAACCCCTGCTCACCCCCCTTGGTAGCTTGGCACGAGCAGTCAGGCTTATCTTAGAGGCAGTGTGTAAAGCATTTGCACATAACCAACAGTAATACAGTGTAAGCACTACAAAAGGACACCACACCAGTTTAGAAAAATATCCAATAGGTTTATATACTCAAGACAAGACCAAAAATGATAAAAATCCACAATACAGTCCTTAAAAATCTTCAGTTATCAAAATATTCTTGAAAAACAGTTCCTTGGTGTCGATAGCTCTGTCTGGGGCTATCACGGCGTCATGAGCAAACAAATCCAAACAGTTCTGGCTGACCGCGGCGTCGCGGGCCAACTACGGTGTCGGGAAGACCCGCAAACAGTACCTTTTAGAAATGCAGGGCGTCGGCGTCCTCTCGTTGAGCTTCCGAAAGCACGGCGTCCGCAGGCGTCTGTTCCGGAGGTCGGTGCAGGAGTCGTCAGGGCCCTCGAAGTCACACACGTTGCAGATCGAACGCCTCTCTGTTGAAGTCAGGAGCGCTGGCGTCGGCAGGCGTCGGGTGCTGCGGTGCGAAGTGCAGCGGTGCCCTCAGGTCGCGGTGTGAGCAGCAGCTCGGTGGCGGCATCAGATGAGTCGGTGAGACCAGGGTCGCGGTGCGAAGTGAATGCGGTGCTCGTCGCAGTGCTGGCAGGTCACGGTGTAAGCAGCGGCGGCGTCGTTGCTGAAGCGCTGTCGTCAGCTGATGAACTGGAGTCGATGGCGCCGGCAGGCCAAGGCTGCGGTGCGGGATGAGGGCGGTGCGTCGTGTAACTTTACGAGCGGTGCCCTCGAACCACGGTGCAAGCAGCGGCCTAGATTTCAGCGTGGAGCGGCGGCGATACCAAGGCATCGTCGTGAAGCGAGGCTCTGCGGAGTGCGGTGCCCACAGGTCGCGGTGCGAGCTGCGGCTCGGTGGCGGCATCAGTGAGACCAGGGTCGCGGTGCGGCGTTGCGGCGGTGCCCTCTGCGGTGCCGTCAGGACACGGAGTCAGCAGCGTCGTCGTCGGGTTGCTTTTTCTTCTGTTGCAGCACAAAACACAGTTCCCAGTGCGGAGGGCAGAAGAGCTTGAAGTCTTTGCTGTTCCTGAGACTTCTTGAACAGGGGGCAAGCTCTACCTCAAGCCCTAGGAGAAACTCACAAAAGTAGATTGCAGAAAGTCCAGTCCTGTCCTTTCACTGCCCAAGACAGAAGCAGCCACTGCAGGCTAACACAGCAAAGCACACAGCAAAGTGGTAGTTCCTCCTCACAGCTTCTCCAGCTCTTCTTCTTGGCAGTCTTCTTGGTCCAAAAGAGTTCTAAAGTTCAGGGGTCTGGGCCCCAATATTTATATCCCAAAATCCTTTGATCTCTTAAGCAGAGGGCGTCTGTGCCCAGCCAAAACCAGTTCTGCCCTCTCTGGTGTGGCTTCCTGGCAGGAGGTGGAGACGGCATTGTCAGAGGCAGACCAGGCCCATTCAGGTGCAAGGAAATCTCCTCCCCTACTCTAAATGCAGCCAAGGTCTATTCAGCCCTTTCCTGGCCCACCTAGATTATCCGGAGCCACTCCTGCTCCCCAGCCCCTGTCATCCAAAACCCAGACAGTCAATCCACAAACCCAGCAGAGGCATACTGGATGGTTAGGCAAGAAAATACCTACTTTCTAAAAGTGGTATTTTCAAACACAGAATGTAAAAATGACCCTCACTAAAAGATGCATCTTTATATTCTGAGTTCAGGCATACTAAACTTCATTTTCCTACCTAGTTCCCAGGGCCAGTTATGTTTATAAGATGTTATAAACAAACTCCCCATTCTGTCCTATGGGGAACAGGTAGCCTTGCAATAGTGAAAAACGAAATGGGCAGTAATTCACTATCAGGACATGCCACACACACCAGGGCATGTCCTACCTTTCACATACACTGCACCCTGCCCACAGGGGTACCTTGGGCCTACCTGAAGGGTGACTGGCATGTAAGAAAAGGGAAGGTTAGGGCCTGGCAAGTGGGTGCACTTGCCAAGTCGACATGGCAGTACCAGACTGCACACAGGCTCTGCAATGGCAGGCCAGAGTTACCTTTTATGGGCTGTTTGTGTGGGTGGCACAATCCAGTTCTGCAGCCCACCAACAGCATTTGATTTACAGGCCCTGACACACGCAGTGCACTTTACTAGGGACTGACACATAAATCAAACAGGCCAATCATGGAAACACCAATCCATAACACATTTTACAGAGAGTATATGCACTTTAGCACTGATTAGCAGTGGTAAAGTGCCCAGAGTCCTAAAACCAACACAAACAGGTCAGGAAAAAATAGGAGGAAGAAGTAAAAAGTTTAGGGATAACCCTGCAAAAAGGGCCATTTCCAACAAGAGGAATCTCAGATTTTAATTTCAAATGTTATTGATAAACTGTTGAACACTGAGCCATGTTGTGCGTCAGATTGTAAAATGTTTCTACATGTAAAGGTGATTTGGAAATACGTTTACTTGTCGATGTTATGTGTTAAAGGAGCAACTAGTGCTTTAGGGGGAGGGAGGATGCGTGTGTATGTGCGCACACAAGTACATGGTGTGGTTCTAGAGTTTTACATTCACTAGCTTGTGGCCACAGCACAATTTAAAGTTCAAGTTAGCAGGGTGACTAGCCTAATCTTTCAGTGATCATGAAATCACACGATATAGCGCCCAGGTTATTTCACTCACCGGGTCCGAAAAATGCATCCTACCACCGCTCCTCCCACCCCTCCCCCTCTGTTGAGTCATACCACCCAACAAATCATATTTATCCTTTTAACATACTTGCAAAATGTGCTCGTAGACTTTATAGTCCGAATTAAAGTGTGAATATCCCAATATAAAAGCGATAATTTTTTTCAGCGATCTAGTCTGTAGAATCGAAATAGGTTTGGTTGACGAACCCCTCCAGAAATTACATTTCGACAGTTGGGAGCCAGAGAAGCGATGGATTTCTCTTTACCCCGACACGACAAAACTAAATCCAGATAGGGACAAAAAAAAAAAAAAAAAACTAAGAAAGATTTCCGTGAGATAGGGCTTGCTTTTCAGAAATTTCAGAGTATTACGAGAAGTCTGGAGTCAAATCCTTGGGTGGTGAGGCTGAAGTCAAGCTGTGGAACATCCTAAACCCATAATGGAGAGACCCATCAAATTACATGTGGATCAGAAAACAACTGACGATGTAACTCTTCAAACCTGCCAACAACAGAACTTTACACAGTAAAGAGGCCATGATAGCACTAGAACATCTGACAACAATCCACGTCACCAATCAAACTATCTCAACACAATCGACGGATTCAGACCTTAGCGAAGTTTGGAGCATAATTATATCTGGAGCAGAAGGGTAGGAAAAGCAGGAACTTTAGTGAACTATGCAAAACTATGCTTGCCTAATGAAAACTTTTACATACTTCAACAAGTCAGCAAGCTCTCATCCTTTCAAATGAAACACCATCTTTATAAAAAAGACGTAATGTAAAAGCAGAACTTTCTATAGGATAAAAGTGTAAAAAATCAATGACAAAGACCAAAGGCGGAAAAATAGAATAAATTAAATACATTAAAATAAAAAGGTGATGGCTGGAAACAAACCCTTTCATAAGTACAGTTTTACAGCGGGTCGCGCGAAGGCCACGGGCAGGAGGCGAGGAAACCCCAGGTTGATCCAAGGGAACAGGGAAGTGCGGTGATGAGAGATCAATTAGCAGCAGCAATCAGCAGCACTGAGGATTTAAGCGGTGGAACACCAAACAGTGATAAGGACCTGGTTTCATTGTTAGCAGAAGGTCTCCAGGAAGCAGTGATAATTCTGTCAACAACCTACATGTTGACACTGAAGCTGGAACTTCACTGGGCTACACCAACTCACGCAATGCTGGAGGGACAATCTTCTATTTATTGGTTTCTGGTTATTTTACGACTGGAAATAGATTTGGTACTGCTTCTAGTGTAAATAAGATTTATTAACTTTGAGGATGCCGGTCTAAAGGGGGTATAAACAGAACAGAATGACGGGAGGCACGATGAAAATATTCTGAATAAACCAGAACAGTCCATGATCAACTCCCACCCTCCAGGGAATTCTGCCACCAATGTGCATGTTGGTCAGATCCAGAACTTACACATTTTATGTTGTACTTTTATGGTGGAAACCCATCGCTGGGACACCGAGGG
Source organism: Calotriton arnoldi (assembly GCA_963921515.1). Taxonomy (NCBI): domain Eukaryota; kingdom Metazoa; phylum Chordata; class Amphibia; order Caudata; family Salamandridae; genus Calotriton; species Calotriton arnoldi. The sequence goes on from CAWUFW010000707.1 coordinate 1,106,715, forward strand.
CATAAAAAACACAAATCTAAGTCCACACACGTAATACAGAATTAAATTAAACTGGTGAGTGGAGAATATGCATTTAAACACAGAAAGGGAAAAAACGCTTAGCTAACAGAGCAAGGAAGGGTCAAGTTAGGAGTAAGAACATGCAAGAGGAAATGCACTATTTTGACTCGAAAGCACTGATTCTTTATCAATTTGCTTGTGCAAAAGTCTACCAAAAAAAGTAATCTATGAAGGCAAAAAAAAAAAAAAAACACTGAATTTACAGGAATTATTTCACCCTTGCAAATCGGATTTGCTCTTATTCGAAAGTCGACAAAATCAAAGAAATTTCTTGTGTACAGATCTACGTCTGAGGCCATACCAGGATGAGCCACCAACAATATTTGGTGCATGGTGATAGCCGACATGTCTGTAGGTATCCACCACCATTCTGAAGGTAGTTTCACCACCTAAATATACCCGCTCCTTAAAAGGGGAAGAGTCATTTTATTAGGGTGGTATTCGGAAGGGAATACCCCCCCTTCACAAAAATATATGTGTAGAGGTTTCTCCAGAGGGAAAATATTTGCAGTAGGGGGAAAAGAAAGTGTGCAAATGCACTCCCAGGTCACACTTCTGTTTATTACTGTGTGCGGAAAAGGCTATGGATGTGTGCCCCTGTAAATCTGCAACAGTTGCCGAATTAAAGTAGTTATAAGATTTAAGAATTACAAAAAGATTTTTAAAAAAATAAATAAATGTCAAATGTACTCCAAACATAGATGGAGGCCTACATGAACAGGTAATTTTGAGATCTGGATTCTAGACAGCCTTGCAACAGATCTAGCTGTCCCAAAATATTGCCCAGATCAAGAGTAATAATACAGCTGGCAGTGCAGAAGTCTAAAGATTTTTTTAAAATTCTTTTTACAGTGAGATATGTCCTGGTTTCAAAATTGAAAAGGTTCTTTCACTGATTCGCCAGCGGTTGGAACAACCCTGGGTTGGGTCGGAGAAGACTTGCTTAACTAGATGAGCTGGGATGGAATCCAACAGACATGTATTTTTAATTGGCTTTCGTACAATCAGCTGCAAGCCCACTTAGGAGTATTGCTCCAGCTATAGGACACCAACACCATCTATCCAGTCACCGCCATTATGCAAATACCCAGTTTCTGATCAAGCATAATACAGACTTTCAGCAGAATGCCTCTTTGTATGCCAATCTGCATGCGCCGGTCCACAGACGCAGCCTGTTTGCATCATAACCCTCAAAGGGAGGTGCCACTTGCCTGTATATAAAAGTTGTGGGGATCAAGTCATAAAAGCCACGACATGGTAGTGTCTGATTCCCAACACTGACCAACCATCTGTACTAGAGGGTGCATACCTGCAAATGGAATGCTGCACTTGATATCGATTCATGCAGCGGACCCCCCGGGACCAACTCTAGGGTACCTGGACCGGGGAATACCATTAAGGTTTGTCTCTTGACAAATACGCATGATGTGGCCTATATAGGGCTCTTACACTGCACGAGGAGTCTTCTGGTTGCCCTGGAGCTAACGGGACAAGCATCCGATACAAGTGCACCCAGTACACCAGAACAAAGGCGAGAGAGGGTACCAGAGGGTCTTCATGAAGCAGCACACCTCCGGATGCCAGTCAGAGAGAGGCGGTGTGCGTCAAGTCCTTGCACATCCTCTCTCACATAATGAGTTCCTGTACCATTCGTCCCTCTTACACATGTTCCACCAGCTGCAAGGAAAGGACAAACCTACACAGGATGACCACATTCGCAAGTTCCTTGAATTTCCTATTTTTAACCCATCAAGTCCTGCTTTTAATCTACCCTGAGGTTTGCAAGATTAAGTAAACGTTTTTCTATAGGAAAGCATCCCCGTCTTCCATTTATTTCCCTCCTGCTACTATGCATTCCTGCATCACTGCTTTCAATACAAAAGCATGAATGCAATAAAGTACAATTGTTGATGGCCTTCTGTGCATCCTCACTACTGCCCCTCAGCGGGCACTTCCAGTGGGTGCATATGTAAGAGAAACCTATGGCTCATTTACTCCCTTATTGAAGTGAAAATGAACTTTCAAATTGAAAATGTTCAGACCAAGTCGCCCATCCCCCCCACCAAAGCAGAAGACGCACATACCATCAAGTATGTGAACAATGATATAGGTAAAAAAACATTTACACGTTTGATACTTCAAGACAATCCGTGTTCACATCAAAGAGGATATAATATGCTTTACTGCAAAGTTGATACATTTAGTCTCATTATTTCGGCAACAGTTAATATCCCATACTTAGGTATTCAATACATATACCACATTCACATTCATTTATCATGACATCACTTCAGAAGGGAATGATGGGAAATCGAGAACCAGCAGTTGTGGTTTGGTGTGGGGCAGCCTGGGATCTATATGTGGAATTACGGTCCATGAGTGTGTGTCTCGGAATCCATCTCAGCCAGAACCAAAGCACCAGAGCAACTGAGCATTGTGCAGGTTTTGTTCCTGCTCTGGTCCCATCTTTATCCTTTACTCTTCACTAAACCAACGGAATTCCCTGAATCCTTTTAGTGTTCTCGATTCAACATGCCATACATTTTAGTACGCATGCCATCACTTTCTTCTTTGATATTAAATCCCAGCTCTCCCTGCCAGAGGGCACTTGGTTTTGGCGGCATACCAGTGAGGACGACTTCGGACACTTGAAGTACCCTACAATAATCCACACAACAAGCATTGGCATAGCCAATAGGTCTCGCTTTTGGGACCTTATAAGTATTTAGTTATGCAGCACAATATCCTTGGTGCAACAACATCAACCGTTGTATGGCTAAACACTTATAATGTCCCAAAAGCGAGACCTATTGGCTATGCCAATGCTTGTTTAACATTGTCTTTCTTCGTTTTAATGATCAGCCAGGGATCATTAAGACAGCTATTTAACCCATCTAAAAGTGATCTCTTCTTATATGTGCCATAGACAAATAAGTAGAACTAGAAATTGGTATCAACCCTGAACACAGAAGGATTACATGGCAAAATCACTGACACAGGACTGCACACATCCACTGAGTTATAAGGCAAGCTAAACATACGAAAGACACAAAACACCAATGTTTTCGTGGTGGTGCACTTGTTTTTTCAGGTTTTAAAAGCCCAAGGGAAAAAAAGATACTGTGGAACTCCCAGGTCACAATGTAATTGAGGATGCTGCCTAACGGCTAGAGCAGTCGACCTTAAAGCTGGGGGATCGGGTTCCAGTCTCTGCATGGATGTTCAACAGCCTGTGATTCTGGGCAGATCACAATCTCTTCAAGCCTAACAAAATGAATGTGTCCGTCTGTAACGCAACTGGTGCTCATGTAAAACGCTCGGATACCTTCGGGTCGAGTTCGCGATATATAAAAAAAAAAAAAACAGCATAGAATTGATTTTTGGGATGAGTAGTCATGCTTTTCTAATGGCAAGCACTAGAAAGTAAATTATAAAATATTTGAGGGAGGAGCTAGTGAAGAAATACGTATGGAATCGTAAAGGAAAGGATTTGGATTGAATTTAAAAAGGAAAAAAACAGAGCTCTTTTTCCAGACTTGATTTGCCATTAAAATTATGTCATTTTTGTGGAAAGTGAGTTGAATAATGTATTGTAAATAATGATCTACGAAATAAACCCCTCGCCCTGTGTATTGGGATCAGGTAACCTTGGCCTGAAGTACCTTCAGTTGCTGATCACAGCTCTCCAACGCCTGCTACAATGCTACATGAATGAGGCAAGGGCCGGGAAGCGGAGCAGGGGAATGCCTTAAAACACTGTTCTGTCCATAGTGTGCTTTTTGTTACGAGAGAAAATAAATGTATGTGTCTTTTTATTAAAAAGTGTTGGCATGCAGGGAGTGTCTGGGACATCTAGTCACTCTAGACACTCTAGTGCAGGCTAATGCAGAACCCGCCTCCTGCGAGCCCCCGGACGCCTCTAGCTCTTACCATGCAATTGAAGTGAGCCGCCACCTCGTCGTCGGGGGTCTTGTACAGCACGCCGCTAACCGGGGTCTGCTCGCGCTGCTGGCAGAAACCGCAGGCGCCCTTTATTTTCTCCTTTGGCGGCCGCGGGGCCATGGTGCTGACTCAGGAACAGGGCTGACAGAGGTAGGTCTGCGGCCAGGTACTGCAAGAAAACTATGCGGGATCTGACACCTCAGTACGCAGCTATCGGCGCTGCGAGTCACCTATTTCTGTCAAAAGCTCCCAAGTGTTTAGCTGCAGGCATAGTTTCATTTCCAAGCCAGAGTGAGCTGAAACCAGCTGCGCGGGAGAGCAGGCCACGCCCCCTGCCAAGCCCAGTCCGTGAGATTTAGGTTTCGGTTTTGAAGTAGGCGGGATGAAGCCGCGGCGCGTTCGCATCTGTCCGACAGAGGGCCGTGTGCATCGCCCTTATGAGTTGTGGTACTAAAAGCTGACTAGGCTTACGAACGCGACTTCGCTTGTTGCTTTAGATTAGCGGGCAAATTGTCAGGCATCGCCTTTATGGGAAAGTTGTGGTGGGGCTACGCTCCATCGGCGGGGGAGCTAGGCAGCCGCATACTGGAGGGTTGGGTGAGGGAAAGGGGCATTCGGCCCCGGGTGAGGAGGCCGGTGTCCAAGGTTTTGTTGGTCCAGTTGCTACAGGCAGTGCATAAGATATGCAGGACAAGGGAGGACGGAGTGTTGTTTGCCTCTTTAATGTCATGGATGTACTTTGGGGCATTTCGGGTGTCTGAACTGTTGGGTCGGAAGGGGGTACAAGGGGTGCAGTGGGGCGATGTGGAGCTGGGGGAGGAGCGGGTGGCGTTGATGATTACCCAATTCAAGACAGACCAGAGGGAAGCAGGCAGGTGGGTTTTTCTGGATGCCACAGCTGACAGGATTGGGTCTCCAGTTCTTTGGGGTAGGACTTTGTCGTTGGCGGCTGCCGGGCCCTGGGGCGGTTTTCTGCAGGAGATCAGGCCTTCGAGTGACAGCGGCGCAGCTGCTGTGGGTTATGCGGCGAGTGCTATTGTGCATAGGAGAAGCGCCGAGCGATTTCGGTACACATTCTTTCCGCATAGGGGCAACCACTGCAGCGGCCAAGCAGGGCTGGGGGAGGGAAAGGATCATGAGGCTGGGGGGTTGGAAGTCGGATTGCTTTAAAAGATACATTCAGTTACAGCAGTTGGGAGGGGGGGTGGGGAGTGAGTTGTTCCATTTTATTGTTTCTCACATGCGTGTCTTTGCAGGTGCGGTGGCTGGCCCGGTGTCCGCTGAGTTATCCATTTGGATTGTTAGCCATTCCTTCGTGAAGTGGGCAGAGCGTCACGAGCTGGATAAAGGGAAGGGTTTGAGTCTTGGTCTGGACACAGAGTTGTTTAAGTGTTCTTGGTATGGGAAAGGGGGCATGAGGTGGCACGAGTTGTTTCCAATGTTGAATAAATTAGTTAGGGGTAACATCTGTCCGGATGTTTTGATCATCCACTTGGGGGAAAACGATTTGGTTCTGTGTAAAGGCTTGGCTTTATTGAAGCAGATGAAGCTGGACCTATTGGAGATAAGGCAGCGTTGGTCTGGGTGTTAGGTCATCTGGTCGGAGTTTATCCCTAGAAGGCATTGGAGGGGGGCAGAGAGGCCGGCAGCAATAGATAAGGCCAGGAGGAAGATAAACAGGGACATGAGGTTGTTTTGCGATAAGGAGGGTATTGGGAGCGTCGAACATCCGGAGCTTAGATACGCGGCGATTTATTTCTTCACTCCATCCTGCCTGCACTTGTCGCGTTTTGGTTTGAAATTGTACATAATTCAGATTAAGGAGGTTCTGGACAGGGCATTGGGCATTAGACGGTATCCGAAGAAGCCCTAAGTCCTAGGGGGTCAAAAATGTTGTGAGCAACAGATTTTTTTTTGAGTGGCGTTTTTCTTGCTAACTACTGGTTTAGATTGTTTACAGGTTAAGTTTAGGTTTGGAAAAGTATTCCGAGAGTAGGTAGGAAGGGGAAGGTAGCATAGGAAATGTTTAGTTAGATAGTTATATAAGGAAGTTAGAAGAGGTTACAAGGTTAATGCGACAGCATGGAATGTCCGAGGTGGGGGGTTATAAAATGTTGCAAGTTAAGGGGAAACTTTAGGGGTTGGGGGGGGAGGGGTGGAAAGGTAGGAAGAAAATTATTTAGTGAGGTTTAGTTTTGTACGGCAAAGGCCAAGGGAAAAGTTTTATTGTAAGGTGCACCCGTCTTCAATAAAGCGGCCTTTTCCACACATATAGAGCCTTTTTGTGGTCTGTGCTGCGCCCCCTTTGGCCCAAAAGTGTAAATCAAAAACTCAATAGCCAACTCGCATTTATCAAAAAACAAACATCGAATGCCCTCCAAGCCTCGATCAGTCGCCATTCTTGGTCCGAAAACAAGTTTACAAGTCTACTTGTACCTCCAACAATCAATAAGGAGACAATGCGTTAAGATACACCTCACACACTCAGTTTCCTTTACGCAAAGTCTACACCGACCGCTGCTGCTCGCTGTTGAGCTGCGTTCAGGTCAATTGTGGACTTTGCAGAAATACGCCATTTTGATTAAAACCTCGGCGCGGACCTGCTGAGTGAAAGAGGCCGTGGATTTATAGCAATGAGAAAGAAGTACAGAACTAAAGGTTAGAAACATGTTAAAAGCAGATGGTAATTCAGTTCCATGCAAAAGAACACTTAATAGATGCTGCATGTACAACTTCGTCAAAAGAGATCAAAGGAGATTTCCCTGAAATGGGTTAAAAGTAAATAGTAAGCCGCCATCTTGTTCCCACAGGAAAACCATGCGTTAAAAATCAGTTTAAAGAAACCCTGTGTGTTACTGCACCTTTCAGTTGTGTGAGATTGGCAAATAATGTGTAGCTGGTTACTCCCCTTAGAAATTATGCGGCGAAAGACCCTCTGAAGCGTGGTAATTTCAATCCACTCAATCCCAGTTCGGTCACAAACGTCACTTGCAAATAGCTTGGTTTACCAGGGCCCTGGGAGCGAGGCCGCAGGAGCACTGCGGTGGGTAGGATCCAGAAACCAGGCACATGGTATCAATAATGGCGCTGCACGCCCGCCCTACATTTTAAATGAGGTTGTGGAATGGACATTGTTTATTGGCAGCAAAGCTTGCACGTATCAACAGAACTGAAAGAGCAAAACTGAAACAATTCCAAAAAAACACGAATCTCTTCCAGGCATGGAAAAATGATAAGTTGGTAGACTACACAAACTAAATGCAGCGTAGAGAACAGTGGTAAAGTTTAGGCACAGTTAAAAACATGTGGTTCGAGTAGTTCCAAGAAGCGACTAAGCCACAGAAAACATGCATCTTAGAACAGTGCAGTTCAACTGGCTTCAGAGGCCTTTTTGCCTCACAGAAGTCCATAAAAGTACAAATAAAGCCCAACCTTTACGGTCATAGGCGAGCCCCAAGAGAGACCAGTCTCCAGCCAGTCCTCACCACTAACCCTACCACCCCCTTCTCTTCTGTAACCGTAACATTTGGGCATCTGCAATATTCCCACCCCCGCAACAAATGCTTTTTGGATCCTTTCATATGCAGGTTGCGGTGTAGATGACGTGCAGGTTTGTCAAAAGCAACTTTGTGGGTCTTGGTTTTTGGCCAACCATTTTCAAATTCGACAAGCAATGGAGGTCTACCTAAGCCGGACTTCAGGGACCAGGTCTAGCAAGCTCAGATTGTACGGCTTAAAAACATCTTCATCAGAAAGTACCAAAAATCACCTTAAGATGAAGAGTATCTATGGTTTGGAAAAGGCAGACAAACAGAGCGCGGTACTAGGGGTGGAGGCATTCATTATAGCATAAGCACAAGTGTAGGTCTATGGTAGTCTGGTATGGTGTGAATAGAAATACTTAAAAAAAAAAAAAAAAAAAAAAAATTAAAAGTTCTTAGAATGCCAGGGACAAGTTGTGTATGGCTTGCATTTCTGAAAAGGACACCCGATAGTGTCCCATTTTTAGTGTGTGACACAGTGCAAGCCTGCACCACACAGCCTAGTCTCTTTAATTGATTTTCTGGAAAGTTACCAGACAAATTAGTTTAAGGAAAACTGCGCCCAGGAGAAGACACTACTACCTAAATAGCAGGGAGTGTTCATACTAAGGAATTAGACTATGTGTCAGTGTGGAATACTGGATCAACTACTAATCAAAAACACGAGGTACAGGGAAATGGAGTTTGTCCTGCATTTGATCATGTACAGAGGCCAACATTTTGCATCAAGTTAACAAACAGTTCGGTACAAAGGCTTTTTATGTTAAAGGAAGTCCATACAAGTACTATGTCAGATGCCGCCAATAGAGCAAAGGGGTCTTTTATAACAGATCATTAAACAGACTAAGGCATGGGGGTGTCTTGGCTTTACCTGGGTGCTTTGCAGGTGTTATGGATCCGGCAACGTTATGCCAATCCCAGCCTCTTGCAGTTTCCCATCCCACCTCCTGCCAAAACTGGGTGGAAAGGCAATAACGATGCTTTATAAAAATATTTTAATCATGCTTGGGGCTAGCACAGATTTTGGGGAAATTACAAAAATGTGTATGGAGTAAATGTAATTAAAAATAATTGGAGTAGGTCAGTACAGATGCAGAAAAAAACTAAAATATGAAATTGTGTGCTAAAGACAGTAGGATAATGGCCTAGAGGTAACTTTTACCACAAACAAATTGGAATAGGAACATGCACAAACAGATGAGTTACAGAAAACGGTTTGCATTGGACATGATGAACGACTTTTGGGAGAGTGGCAGCCCTGGGGAGAAGAGAAAAAAAAAAAAAAAAGGAGAAAAGAAATGTGCTCTATAAGCCTAGAATTAGTCCTTCACACAGAGTAGGACAGCATGACATTGTTGGCTATTGTCAATTTAAAGGTGTTGGGCTTAAGACCAGGTCTGGCGGCTCAATGGACTACTGCATCCACTCATGATCTCGGGAACCACATTCTGATATTTTCTACTTTCCCTTAATGTGGGACTGGCTTCTTTGCTCGACTCTGTCCCTGCCTTGGTGATTTGCTTCCATCTGTCTTAGCCAGCCAGGGGACCAAACAACCTACAGCAATCAGGTGACCATGATCCCAAGGAGAGGGACAACACCTAAACACTCCTATCAGCCACAGGATTATGAGCCACCACCTCTTTCTACCCGTACTGCAAAACCACGCATTTTGCCATGCACACTCCCATTTAGCTGGGACCAACACTTTTTAATCTGTCACCAGCGCACTTAACCATCTCAACACGACATTGCCATCTTCATTTACTTTAACAATTACCCAGAGATCATTAAGGCAACTGCAGTTCGCATTTTAAATTGTTCCTCTGATTTGACCCTCTTCCCTCCTGATCCACACCCCGTATAATCATGGCAATATCACCAGACACAGCAAGTCCCTCAAACCACTTTGCCAAGACAGGTGTCAACGCTTTCAAGATCGAATATCCTCCTAAACTCTTGAAATGCTCGAAAGAAAACTTGAAACAAAATCTTGAGACTTCCCAGAATCCCTTTTTGCAGACCAATACCACTACACGTGGAATGATGCCCTTAAAACAGGCATACACACACAACACCAACTCATGGTTCATTTCCTTACAAAAGAAGTTTTGTGCCTTCTCCCTGTCTAACATCCCCTTTGGAGGAAAAATGAAAATTACCTCCCCGTTGGCCTGCCAAGTAGTCTTGCAACTTCCATCTTCGACAATGGGAAAATCACATTACATGGAAACAATAAAATCCTACCCTTGGTTGACAATATCTTTCCTGCTCTTAAACCCCTCTCAGGTACTTCAGTTAATCCCTTCTGATCGCCCACCCGCTCACCCTACTCCTCCCTTCCTCATCTTCCCCTAACATTCAACACTTCACAGCTCCGATTTCCACACCCATCAACAATCGCCAACCCTTCTAATCCCTCACCCCCTCATCCTACTCCTCCTCCTCAAATGCCCCCACCATTTAACACTACACACCTCTACTCTATCCTCTCTTCCACTCCACACAACTTCACCCAACTCAAACACCTCTCACTATCCCCCCTTACTGTCATGTACCCATCTACTTCCCAGCTTCAATCATCCATCCACCAAACACTCCAGCAGGATCCAGACACCTACTCCCCTCCACACCCAGCTCCTTTAGCGAGAGTCCACACACCCTCCCACCTGTTGCACAAAAACCACCCTGCCTCCTTCAACCTTCACTCCACACCTCCCATAAGTCACTCCCCAATAACTCCAAGCCATTAACTCGTCCCCCTCACCATCTCATCCAACAGGAGCAAACCCCTTCTGAAACCTTTCCACCTCAACTCACCACTTCTGCCCATTCCATCCCACATGCATCCGACTCCTTGGTTCCATGAACCGTTCCTAACACCCAACCACAAAACAACATCTTAAGCCTCAGCTGTCCAATGTACTCCAATGCCCACCCTTCTCTGCACTCCTGTCCTCTAACTCTTCTCACAAATAAAATGGGCATCCTTACCAGGCCCTCTCGCCTTTCAGCAACTCGAATACCTCCCACAAAGGTGATCTTATAAGCGCCCCTCACCAATCACAATCCCTCAGGCTAATCTTTATCAGACACAAACGGGCATACTCCCCACCCAAAATGCAAAATTAAAAACACTATGAGGGGGGGGGGGGAATTCTTCCATCATTCAGTCCCGCAGTCAAACACAAAACGGCCTCCCTATCCCCCACCATTATCTACCATGTGCAAAACGCATTCCCAATCCCCAACCAAAATCACAACTTGTCCTCTAACCTGATCCCTACCACCACTCTTCCTCTTGGGTAAACCAAACACAAACCCGCCAGTTCCTCCCTTACTTGCATGTAACACAACTGCCGCTGTGCAGTCAACACTGTATTGAGATCTCAGGCCCGATTACCGAACACAACATTGGCATCCTGACCCTCACTGAAATCTGGATGAACTGTTCCACAAACACTCATATCTTCTCCCCCTCATCCCCCTGCCTCCACCCCAACTCCATCCTGAGAAGAGACCATGAAAGCAAACAAGGTGGATGCCTGGTGGTTATATACAGAAACTCTGTGCTGCAGACTACTCCAACACATGCTTTCAATCCTTCGAGTATTTGTCACTGGAATTCATCTCACAAGCTTCCTCTGCCCTCCACCCTCTCAGCCAAACCAACACATTCATTGAAGAGTGCATGGAATTCTTCACAGCACAATTAATCAGCTCCAGCAACATTATCTCACTCAGTGGCTTCAACCTCCACTTGGGTTCAGACCACTTTTCAAGAAGACAATGACCTGCATCAGCACTGCCAGAAACCAACACACTGCAAAGGTGCCACTCTCGACCCTATCATCTCAAGATCACCTCTCCATAAAGTCATTAACATCTCCATTCCGCCCTTCCTTCTAAAGTCCACAACATAGTTGAAGAGATACTGCCTTGCAATACACTACAACCATAGTCCTTTCTTCCCAGTCTCAGACTACGTACTCCATCAATGGTCGCACCCTCTACCCATCTGTGTGAAGCCATTCCAGGCTCCATCAGTAAATTTCTAGCTTAACTGCTTCTCCCCATTTGAACAACCCTGGTTAACTCATCAATGGACCATGGTCTATTCCCAGATGGTCTAAAAAAAAAAAAAAAAAAAAAAATTGATAAATAAAATTACGGGTCACATTTTCCATCTCCTAAACAAAACAAAAAGAATTCTTTGGATCCGACGACCTAACTTCTGCCCTGTATCCATCCTGTCTCTCCTTGGTAAGGGGATTGAAAGTTGCTTAGCCTTCCAACTGTCATCCCACATCCAGGACAATAACATTCTCGACCTCTTTCAATCCAGATTCCATCAGGGCCACAGCACTGAGACTCCAATTCTACAGATTGTGGACAACACCCTCCACATCCTAGACCTGGGCAATTCCTGTCTATTTGTACTCCGCAAAACTCTCCACGGCGTTCGACACAGTCAACCACCAGATGCTGCTAGACACCCTGAAGCTTTGAATGGGTATTGGTGTCGTCCTTAAATGGTTCACCTCTTATCTAACTAACCGATCCCAAATTGTAAAAATTGTGAATGCCATCTCAGATCCAATCAGCCTGCAACAAGGGGTCCCACAAGGTTCTTATTCTCTCCCCAAACCTTAATACTCTGCCTCAAAACCCTCTCCACAATCCTCAGGAACTCAGAGGAGTCCTCTTCCACCTATACGCTAATGACAACCAAAGTTAATTGAAGATCTCCTATCCAGAAGGCTGCACACACTTATCGAACTGCCTGAATAGAATTCAAACTTGGATGGCTAACAACCACCTCAAACTAAACCCAGAGGAAACACAATCCTTTATCATCACTCCAGAAAAAGCTAAAAAGCCGATCCAAGACAGGGTGGATCTCTGGCCAGACATTCCAAATCTCTGGGATTCCTCCTCGACAGATGTCTGAACCTCCAGAACCATATCTCCTCCATGGCTAAAGTGCCTGTATCCAGCTAAGGCTCCTTTGGGGAATCAAGAACCTCATCCCTGCACACAACCTTAAATATGTTGGCCAGGCACTTGTGCTCTCCAGACTACTATGAAATTGTGTTCCTTTCTGGCTTTCCCAAAGTTTACCCAAGTCCTACATACAGCAGCCCGCCTCATGACAGGACTCCAGACTTTCTATCACATCACCCCCCCATTCTATACTCCCTACGATGGCTCTCCGTAGAAGCAAGAGCTCACTTTAAAACAACCTGTATCATGCATGCATCATCCATTATCTGCCTCCCTTGTTATTTTGTTGTGTGGGGGTGGGAGGGTAGCGGGGTGGCATAAAGTTCTAGGTCTCTTGATATATAAAATATAAGAATGACAGGTTGAGCTGGCATTTGCAGAGGTTAATAAGCTCGTTCCCCTCTTTGTGGAAACTAACGCCGATAGAAAGTTTGATAGCCAGGGGGATTGTTGCCTTACCTTTATTTCTGTGATGTACAGTCACCCTGTGTATTGTTTGCGCCTCATAAAAAGAATTTTGAAAAGAAAAAAAACTGCCTGTATCACTCAAAGCTATACACTCCTCTTTACACTCATACCTCGCAGAGAAACTGAAATTATCAGGAGCCAGACCCGACTCACGAAACCCTAAATTGCTTCTCCTCGAACCTCCTTCCTTCAAGCACAAAGGGTATATGAGACAATCCTGCTCTGGAAGCGCCACAAGATCATGGAACTCTCCCACGGAGCCTCCACCTGACCACGCCATGTCAACTTAAAAAAAGACCTCAAAGCCCTTCTCTTGGAACGAAACCTGGCTTAACCAGCTCCTACCCTCTAACGCTCCCGCTAAGTGCAGTCCAATCTCAATCAGCACAAATGGTTATCCAGCTTGCGTTACTATCCCACCTGCTTGTCACCGCTTTGTCTTACAATAAATGAATGTGAAGTAATCTACCTCACGGGGAGGCCATCCTGGTTCTCTTCACCTTTAATGTTACATGTATATCTCCCATTTGTTATTCATACATTCTGCTTTTTTGTAAAGCACTCATTTTGTACCACCTGTTTATCCCTGCTATGTTTTACATTGAAAATTAATGAAGCACTATACCTCCCAGGGAGGCTAACCGAGGGGTTCTCTCCACCATTATGTTACATGTATATCTTCTATTTATTATTGAAACGTTCTGCTTTATTGTAAAGCACTCTGGTGCCTATGGGCCATGGCCACACTATATAATTAACAATACATACATAAATCTGCGTTTGAACTTATGGTCACTGATTCAGATCTCAGCAGGTCCACTCAGCCTTTCGAGATAGAGTAAATGAGCTGAGTTGGATAACAAATATCTGGTACTCAGCACCAAGATGCTCCAAGGGATGAATGTGCACTTTACAAATACATGTTAAGACAAATGGCACTTAGAACGGATATAAATTCGCACAAATTACTCACAGGGGGGGGAAATGTTTGAAAAAATTGTTTAAATAAGTGTGAGAGGGTAAATAAAGTGAGGGATGAAATATTAGGGACCATCTGTGATTTAACTACTAGGATTGGCTGTATATTATTCTAGCTAAGAATAGTTAGATGCCAAGGAAGGAAGGTGGTCAGTAACTTCCCGACTAATTTTTAAAGGAAGGTGCTGGTTTGAGTGCTGCTATAAAAAGGGTTAGAGCTCATCTGTTTATAGAATGAGGTGCGCACAGGGATGAAGTTTACATCCAAGAATTACTCATTTGTGCTAACAAATTTAAGATTAAATTACAGAAGCAAGCTTACAAAAGGGTTAACATGCTGCAAGCAGCTAACCAACCATTACAACCAAGAAAAGATCATTGTTAGGTTGTTGACAAACTGGTGGGTGGATCACAGATCTGAAAGTTGGTTAACTTGAGATTTAACCAAGCCGTACTAACTCAACTCACAGGTAGATGGGCAGACAAACAAGTTGCTGCATATGCGAACATTTGAAGATGTGGATCCGGTCATGGGAAATCCTGGAGCAATCTTTGGAAAGGTCACAGTAATGCTATATGTAAGAGGTGAACTACAAGGCTAGACCATTCCCCAATACAATATCCCAAGTAATGCAAGTGCCAATGAGAAAAACATAATAGACTTTATTATACAAGGATTTTAAGATTAATTCTGGAATTCGATGCATAAAGGTCATAATTGGTGTATAGCTAAAATATTTAAACTGTTGTTCTGTCAATAGACAAAGTTTAACGCAAGAGTTTGATAAATTTGGAAACAAAAATACCTTATTTGCAAGTCGATGTAAATTGATGAATATGTGCTGGAATAACAGATAGTCTTGTGTAATGATTGGTCACCTTTCCGTAAACCACTGTACAATTACTTTGAGATTATCTTGATTAAAAAGTCTCAGAACAGGAAGTAACCTATTCCATACAGAACGTCAAGTACACAAAGAAAGTTTTTAGGACTCACTCTAGAATGAATAATGCAACCATCGCTCTTCTTAAGGTACCCGAAATTGTAAAGCCTCAAAACGTACATGCCAGAAATGCATGCAATACAACCAACTTAACAGAAATCAAATGACTGATTGCATGACAATGACCATTAAACAACTCAATGCACATATCTATAGTGATCAGCAAAGTCAGGTAGTGAAAGAGTAAATCTATTACTGACACCACCAACTGGGGAAACAATTAATACTGCCTACTCAGAGTTTATCAAAAACCTACCCATATTTCCCTTTACCTCAGATTGAAAAAGCACTATAATTTGCTATACGTATCCTTTATGGACTCAAGAGTTCAAATCAAATTCGGTCCTTTACCACTTGAAAGCTTATTCCAAAAGCACAACTACTAATCAACAGTAAAAAAATAACTAAAACTAATGGAATGCAATTGACTTCCATTAGTTCAAGAGTGTCAAACGCACACCTCGCCCAGTGTGTCAAAGGCACACCTGGGAGGGGCGGGGACAGGGAAAGCAAAGATATTCAAAACATGTTTTCAGGCCATCTAAAGAATATGAAAATGAGTTCCCCAAGATTCACTTTATGGAAATGTATCTTATTGATGCTCTAAAAATCTGACATGGATTCCAGGCATCTAGAACTTACTTGAGGCTGTGAACAGGCATGGTACCCTTTGATTGCAGTAACTGGCAGCTTGAAACCAGCATGCGGAATGTCTTTTTACAGCCCACTTAACAGGTCACATCACACCAGCTCCCCTTGAATTTGCCATCTCAAGATGCACTCTTAGTAAAACAACATGTAGCGCTAATCTCAAAAACCACCCCATGACCTCTTCTATTTTCAACATAGTTAAGTAACTTTCCATTGTCCGGATCATTTTTTATTTACTTATTTGAAGTACAGATCACATCAAAGAGGACAGGGTTGTTGCCATGTTCCATAATTTAAACCAGTCCATTCTCAAATCGTTCCCTTATAAAGCTTTACCCTACTCTGCTCGGGAAGGAGGTTTCATGGTTTACTCAGCAGTTCACTGCTGTCCTGATCATTTCATTTTTACAATATAGGGTTTTAATGTTTAATCGGAGGCTAAACCCAAGTGTCTTATTCCTGATAATGCATCCATTTCCCCTGGGTACAGAACCGGCCTACCCTTTACAGCAAGGGCCACCTTTCCAAACCACTGGTCACCACCTGAGTGTGCACTAAAGACGACCCTCGATTATTTGCTTTGGAGTTTTTCCAACTTTGGAGCGTTAAAAATACCCCATATCTTTCATGTCACCATCAATAATGCGGTCACCACCAATAATGCTGGGGGGGTTAGGGGGAGACCCATAACTCCACAGAATTAAAAAACGCATGTTAATGGAGCAAAACAGTTAGGATGGAGAAACCTGCGGCTGTACATTACTTGCATTTTACAGAGACTCAGATTCAAGATAAAAATTCCACTCCCAAAAACCGAAACGTGCTTGTATATGTCCATATGCAAAAAATGTGAATGCATAAAAATACCCAAGGGAAATTTGAAGGCATAAAAATACCCAAGGGAACCGGCGACAGTGCAAGAATGCCAGGATTCCTCCTCGTGAGGTTTCCATAATCCCTGTACAGAGTGTTTACTCCAATCGGACGCATACCTATAGGAGGTCATCATCAACATCTTTAAGTGAGCCCTTAAACTTTTCGAACATGGGAATTTCCATTACTCATTTGATCCATGATTAACGGGGCTGGCCATTTGTAGTTAAGCGCATGTTCTGTAAAGCTACAAGTACATTTAGCAGCATAATTTGCAACAGCCTCAGCTAATACGATTCAACCCTGAGTTTTTTGTTCATCAAGCTTTTAGGCTTTCTATAATCTAGAACCAAGAGGCTTGGGATGGTTCTGTTGTTGTTTAATTACTTATTTTTAAATTTCTTGAAGACATGTCTAAAAAGAGAAATATAAGGTGAAAAGGACGTGGGTGTGATGCCTCGTGGATTATATTCTTCTGCGTTCACTTGCCTCCTTCTGATTACTACAGATTTATCAAGTACTTAACATAACAATTATTTTTGTCTTGCTGTTCACTCATAGCACAAACTAAAGTTGTAGTTCACCTTTTTATGGTCTGGCTTGACAGCGCATCTGTTGCCAGACAGTTGCATCACAAGAGAGGGGCTTTGGCTCCGCCCACACGTTGGGAGCCAGGAGTATATATTTTGATTGAGCAGACGTTGTATGCTTCCACAAACAAACCAAAAAAAGTGCTTGCCCGCCACACAGCTGTCATTGTGTTTATTTATTCAGCTGCCTGAGCTTGAACTTTCAGGGTCACATATATGGCATTGTAATGCTATTGAAAAGTATCTTGGATAACTGGATAATTTACGGTGCTTCTCTGACAGCAGAGATGGGAGGAGGGAAGTCATTAACCTACAAGGATGTTAAGGTCTGCCTTGAAAATGCAACTGTAACCCGCCTTTTAACCCACAACGTTATTATTCTACCGTTTTTTGCTTCTACACAATACAAATATTCTCCCATGCCATTAAATGGTAATGCTTCACATTATCATACAACATTCATTTAAAGCGGAACTATTGGCATTGCCAATGGTTGTTGATCAAGCGCCAAAGTCGGAATGTTACACTGGTCTTGTGTATCAAAGGTCAGGAACTTTTGACCACAAGAACAAATCTCCTGCAACATGCATCTAAGCTCATCCATTCCGAGCATATTTTAAAGTCAATCATGCAAAGGATTGTGGCTGCTCTCACCGTTTGTCAGAAATGGGATCCTCCATGAACAGCAATAGAATTCCTTACGAAAACGTGAAATTCGCCATTGTGGTCTAAACCAAAAGTTGTCCTTCCACGTCCCCTGCCCCAAACCCTACGGCTTAGATTTCACTGTACAGTGCACCTATTCTAGCAGAGGGTGGCACAGTCAGCAAAAGATTGGACAGCACACACGGCTGTCAAATCCAGTGAACAGAGCAAGCTGTTTATAAACTGTGCTGAATACACATGTCCAATGGAGTACAGTACTGAACAGGAGCATGTGCAATAAAGCACAACACCAGAGCAGGATAAGATAAGGACATGCGTGGAAAGCCACATTTCATTCACTTAAATTTCCATGGCCTTATCTTAATCCTAATACGCTTATCTATAGGAAAGAATTTATTACTGCAATCTGCTTCTTGACAGCAAACTCGGTCATTAAAATGAAACTGGAAGCTGGGCTTCTAGCTAATGTCCAAAGAAGTTATTTACAGGAAGATAATGCTGGGAGGAAAGAACCTCACAGTCTGAGATGACATCCTGCCTCCATTTTGTGCACTCTAGACCGAGTTGTGCAATTTCTGCCCACAGGTTGTAAGGCGATGCACCACATGCATTTTGCCCACCTCCTCCTCCCCCGCCCACAAATCAGAGTTGGGACAAGATACAGCCAAAGAGTCCACCCGGTCACTGGGGAGGGGGGGGGGGGAGGGGGGGGGACTATAGTCTGTTTATCGTGCCAAAGGCGACACTGCTTATTCGTGGTCAAGTGAGTCTCCCATGACTGACCCTTCACTCTCCTCCAGAATTTGTTGGACATTTGTACTTAACTAGGGCTTGGCTGAAAACTGTAAAATTAATGGCAAGTCGAGTGAGGTATGGCACACAAGATGCAGTCATCTGCAACAGGGTTAGGGCCATTCTAGCTTCCTTGTCACATGGAGGAGTCCACAGGTCTGTGCCTTAGATACCCCATGGTAGGTCCACTGGATTCCCATGGTAGTTTCATGTGCAAGCAATATTCAGCGCAGGCCACAAGCAATCAACCAACCAGTTACATTCAACGGTAGTGGATTGCTTGTGGCTGGTCTAAAGAGTCTTGCCCGTTATACAGTAATGTGAACAATAAATAAAGTTGTATGAAGCCTTGCTTTTGGGCCCATTTCACTTCCTCAATTACCCCCCCATTTCTAGTCCCCTCTCTATGTAGTTTAACCTCATCTTGCAGCATAAGAAGTCAATGACCATGATCTTGGGACAAAAGCTTGTTAGAACAATATTATTTCACATTACAATATATATCTTTTACATAGTGTTGACTTGTGTGGTACAGGACCTTCGCACAGCAGCTTTTCTTTTCATCAGTAGATGCAAGCCCACCACAGAGTTTAACGCATTGCAGAAATTTGATTTAGATCTTTTGTAGAAACACATCTCTCAGTTCCTCGAAGTACTACATTGGATGCTTGCTTAGGTCCGACAACTGCAACCATCCTGTGCCTCGTCTTTTCTTGGGTGCTCGGTTGATTCACAAAGCCAGGCCCGCTGCTTGCCTAAAGGTAACATGTTGCCTGCATTCCATGTTTTTATTTTCAAGTATCCACTCTCACGGACTGTGATCTTGAATTTCCATGCTGGTTCCCAGGTTTGGACCAGTCTTCCCTTGAACACACAAGCCTACTTTTATCATTCATTTAAGGAGCACATACACACCTAGGTTTATGAGAACCGGTTGTTGACTTCACTGAAGGGCGTATTCACTAATGTAACTTCACATCCGCTTTAATACGTAGGTATGTTGATCGTAAAATTAAAAAAAATTGTGTTACAATATTTTAAAATCAGACACTAAACTATTTAAGAACACTACATGGACCAGTTCTCCTACAGATGGCAGCTGTACCACTCAGTCATATTTAACCATGACTAGGAAGACCTGTCCAATCCCCATGGAATGTGGGGTGGAGACAGACCCTCCACACCTTCCTATTTGATGCAATAGGGAGATGAACCAACTTCAGGAAGGAGACTGGACAACTCATGAGCCCACCTCTAGTGCTGGCCATCATCAATTTAAGTATCAAGAAGCAGCATTTAATGGGAAAAAGAAAATGCAGCCACCATACGTTTCTACTAACCTTCCTTGAATAAAGTCATAACCTGAATCTGGAAACAGCATCTCTGATGCAATGTCCGACTCGCTCTACTACGCATGGAATTTCACAGCTTCCTAGCAAATCCCATCACACACTCTTGATTAAGAACCCTACACTCATTACGTCAAAACATATACATGGGCAGATGCTAGGAGTACAGGACTATATATATAGCTCATATCAAAATCAAGTTGTCTCCAGGTGTCAATGGCAGCAAATGTCCCAACATGTGACACACGAGTTGTGTATCAAGCTACTGCACTCTGTGCTATTTTCGTTCTTATGTTCCGCATCATTGCAAGGTTCTAAATTTGGGAGTTGTTTGACCGGTTTGGTCAGCTTGTTTTTGCTACCATTACTGCCTGTACATTTGTCCTGTAAAATCTGCAATTAGGCACATTGCATGGGGTTATAAGAAATAGAAAAACAAGGTTAGGAGAGATTTAGGAATGACTGGTCACCTGGACAATGGTATTAAAATATACCCGCTTAACTTTCTGCCTGTGGGGACAAAAGCAAAGTGTGCAAATACTATTACATATGCAAACAAAGTTTCCTTTAATACCACAACTCCAAGCATGTACTGTTAGAGAGGACAAAGGCACAATTTAGTAATTCCGGACTTCCCGATTAAGAAGTTTTCAAAGTTAAAATAGGAAGTGTTAAAGAAAGAGATGAGTCCCACTACGCACAAATGCGATTTCTGGCAAGGTTTGTGTGGCACACTGACTAAGGATTTTGTCTCCATTGTTGTGGACCTGTATTTGCTTTGCTCCCTCTTAACTCCTTAATAAACGTCCTGCAGCACCCTCCAATGGGGTGCAGGAAGACGACATCAATGCTGCAATTTCACATGCATACACACCTGGTGAAAGGCCATGCACTAGAAACTATGAACTGCACTTACCACTCGCGGTTTGGTCTGCTCCACCGTCTGCAAGAAGGCAGGTGTCGGATCAGTGGAGCGCTCAGGGTCACTAGAAACCTCCTCCTCCGACTCTTCCCAGGAAGAGGAGAAGCCAGTAGAAGAGGCCGAGGAGGAAGATAGCTTCCTCAGGCTGGGGGCGGTAGCACGGGGGCTCAGAGACATGTCCAGTCCGTCTTCCTGTCCGCCCAGGTCCGTGATGATCACTGCTGGTATGCTCCCATGGTTTGTGCGCCCCCCTTCCTCTTTCATCTCCTTTGGCTCCAAAGGAAGGTGGCATAGCTGGGGACCATCAGATTCCTGCCCAGCATGAAGAGTGGCAGACTCCGTGCCTAGCTCCTTGGCTGAAGATGATGAAATGCCCTCAGAGAAAGTTCTGGTGGAGAGTGGGTCTGTGAACACGCTGCTCTTTTGCTCTGGTGTTATTCCCGGAGAAGAGGCTCCACCATCCTTCTCTTTGGGACAGAGAGGAGGGCTATGATCCAATTGTCTATGACCCGCTTCCGCCTGGTTAACAGGCTCCTCCACCCTACAGGGGGCACTCACTTGGTCTCGGTTTTGAACCCATTGTGTTAGCACGCAGTCCCCAGCGGCGCTGCCTGGAGCAGCGAATACACCCAATGGGGACGGGGATCTTCGTCCAAGTCTTGGGCTCCGAAGCAGGTTACTGGGGCCTGCACCCCCTGGAAGGCTCTGAGCCAGTATGTGTGCCTCAAACAGTCCAACTTTCTTATTCACCTCCACGTTTTGCAGCTCTCGCTGGATCCGTGCAGTCCGCTGCATTTCTTCCAGCCTCCAAGTGGGGTCTGCATTGGACTCTGATCTGACCCCAACACAGCCCCCCTTCATTAGCATAAGCAACTCATTTGCTCGGACTGGTGAAAGACTGTAAGGGGAGGTGGGGTATCTAGGGCTGCTGCAGCCAGATCCTGGACTTGAGGGGCGCCCATCATCTTCCTGTCGACCACGCCAGTTCGGGCTTCTGCTAAAGCGCCTGCTTCTGGATCCTCTTTCCTCTGGACTGGTGGCACTCTCTGTGCGCCCACGGTTCTGTGGATTCTGTTCACTGCCTTCTCTGGAGCTTGGGAAGACAAATGCAGATTTCCTGGGAGACCCAGGGCTGAAGGGTCCACTGCCAAAAGCCTGGCAGTAGGAGTTGTGCCTGTCCGGCACGGGCAGCACTGTTCTTCTGCAGCTTGGACTTGGGGGTGCCTTGGTCATGCTGCTGCCGGACTTCACGCTGTTATTCATCATCACCAAGCTATTCAGGGCAAAGCAATAAACAGCCATAGTACTGAGCAAGGGCAGAAGAGGGATGGAACATGCAACTGGGAGTACGCGTCAGCCAGCCTTGGAGATCTTTCTAGGGCCCTCTGTCCTGGATGAAGAGCAACATTGCCTCTGGATAAGTGATGAAGAGGAGCTGAAGGCTTGACTCCCGCCCAAACCTCCATAAACAAATAAGCTGTAAAAGAGAACAGAGACAAAAAAACAAATGAGATGAGCGAGCAGAGTAATGATGAAAGAGGTGCATGCATGAGCGACACGGAGCAGCATCGGACTACACCGGGCTCGAGCGGTGTGCCAACATTTAGTGCTTGATCTACGCTTACCCCCTCCTTTCTCGAAGCACCTCCTTGTCTGCGTGCACTGAATCTGTGCATATATGGTACAGGACATGGCAGTGTATTTGCTCAAGCATATTAAAATCGCCTGCAGCATATTCCACTGATTCTGCGCCAACTTTACTGGCTGCCTACAATGTTTATGGAGATGTTTAAACTAGTTACCATGGTTTTTAAAGAGCCACCTGGCACAGATTCTATTTGTCGAACAGACCACTTTGCTCTAAAAAGGTACCTCGGCATTCCCTGCGATCAGCTGAGTGGACCATGCTTCCCAACAAAGGCTATGTTATCAAACATCTAAGGTGCACAGCAGGTCAGAACATCCATGCACCCAAATGGACCGCACTTTTTAGGGCACCTTCCTCACTCCCCCAAACTGACCCAGCGTCATTCACTGTAATGGACAGGAACATCTGCACTACAGATCTGAACACTGAGTGCTTGTGCGAGCCATGACGACAACTTGCACCAGGGCAGGTTCGGATTTGGTAACCTGTTCTGCCATCTCTGAAGTTTTAAATCAAAAGCTACAAAAGGGATCAGGGATCGCATTAAAAGAATAACGAGCCGATCCCAAACATTTAATTTTAGGTCCTCTGCTTGCTTCCTACGTCAGTCAGTGAATCAGCAATAGAGTCATGCATTTACTTAATCATTGTTAGTAGACAAAGGTTAGGGAACAAAGTTTCATTTTATGGGGCGATTGGAGACCCATTTATTTCAAGACAACTGCAGTGGTAAAAACAAGGAGAGAAGGCAATGCAGAAGAGAAGGGGTGCTTTGTTGGTTGTTAATGTGCAAAGAGGTGCTAGAAAAGGTTTTAATACAGTATAACCGGTGTATTTCGAAACCTTTTGTAGGGCCACCCTCAAACTGCATCAGGCAATGGTCCCATGAACAAGCTTTTAAAGTACCAAAGACATATTTGGCTTGACACACACATTCTGTTTAGGTAAAAGGTACTAAAACCTTTGCTTTGGGGGTGATTAGAGAGATGTAGATTGGACATTCCTTCCTATATTGGACTGTACTATGTGCTTTCTTAGACTGATGCAAAGTGAGAGACACTGATATACACGGGTTATCCAACTGTACACCGGTCAGATGCATAAGGGTGTCGAGTGCTGTATAAGGTTTGACTCTGCTACAGGTACCATAACTCTGGCTAATACCTTACTCACGTGGTGATGTAAATATTATGTATGGGAGTAGTGCCGCATCTTAAGGTAGCGCCTAGTAAACTCATTTGCATTAGGGGCTCAAGACTGTTACTGCTGCACTTACTTGTTACAGTACACAGCGTTCAGCTCTGCATCCACCGACTGCCATGACTGGTTTTTGATGTAGCACTATTAACAAGGTAAGCAACTGACTAATACTGGAACACAGAAGCAATTTTGGAAAAGAAAAAAAGAAAAAAAAAAAAAGAAGATTTAAGTCTATGCGCTGTTGCAATCACCTCACATCAATGACTGGTCTTCAGCGGGTGGCAGGAACCATCATATAAATGGACAGCCATTGCTTCTGATGTGCATAGAGGACACTGGTAACTTATTTTTTTTTTTTTTAAACAGTTAATCTGCTCTAGAATTTAAATTGATCTCAAAGGTTGCATTTTATAATGTCTTACAGGGTTAAGACACCTGCTGCAGAGATCACGGTGTACCCAGGAATTTTTTTATTTATTTTTTAACATTTTATTGAGCATTTTCATTTGTACAAAAGATAAAAAGAGAAAATACATCCACTAATCAAATGAAAAAAGGACACAGTGAGAAGTAAACAGTGGTACAATGAGTTTCGTTTATCACTCGTGAATCAGCCGTAAGTCAATATCAACAAGATCCCTTGGGTAGCTTCGGTGATGAACTAGTTGGAAGGGTAGTACGGGATGAGAGAAGCTGGGTGACATTTGTTGAGGTTCAGTGGTTGCCAGCAGAAGCTCAGTAGTCGGTTGGGGTTATACTTCGAGTGAAAATGATAGAGAGGCTAAAAGAAGTGAAAGAAAGGGTGTATGAAAGAGAAAAAAAAGGGGAAGGGGATATACAGTCGCATAAAATAGTTTTGACACCCAGTGTGAGAAGAAGGTCAAATATGAGTTCTGTTGTATTGAGTGGTGGGGGATTGGCGCGAGCCCAAAGCCCTAGAGCGATTAGCACCGGGGCTGGCACAACGCTACAGTGGAAGATGCTGTTTAAGGTTTTACCAATACTTTCCCAGTAGGAGTGGAGCATCGGGCAGTAGAAAATCATATGTTCGAGGTCGCCCACATCTGAGGAGCAATTCCAACATCTGTTGGAGTTTAGCAGGCCTACTTTGCAGAGTTTAGCAGGGTCCAAAAGGATCTGTGTAGTAACCAGTATTTACACTGCAGTATGGCCGGGGAGATCTTTAGCTTGGTAGCGTGCTTCCAGATGAGCGACCAGCTGTTTTCCGTTACGTGGGTATATCCTTTAAGGCAGGAGTTATACCATGTGTTTTGGTATTTGGAATGGGGTTAGCTACCAAGTCCTAAAGAATTTTATATTAATATTGTGGGAACCCAGGAACGTGCTGAGCAACGGCAAAGGAGTCCCCACAGGTCAGCCTTGGCAGAGCAGAAATGCCTGAGCGGTGGAGAGGGTAGGTGATGGGGCAGAAATGCCTAAGCGGTGGAGAGGGTAGGTGATGGAGCAGAAATGCCTGAGGTGTGGAGAGGGCAGGTGAAGGAGCAGAAATGCCTGAGGGGTGGAGAGGGCAAGTGAAGGAGCAGAAATGCCTGAGGGGTGGAGAGGGCAGGTGAAGGAGCAGAAATGCCTGAGGGGTGGAGAGGGCAGGTGAAGGAGCAGAAATGTTTGAGCGGTGGAGAGGGTAGGTGATGGGGCAGAAATGCCTAAGCGGTGGAGAGGGTAAGTGATGGAGCAGAAATGCCTGAGGTGTGGAGAGGGCAGGTGAAGGAGCAGAAATGCCTGAGGGGTGGAGAGGGCAGGTGAAGGAGCAGAAATGCCTGAGGGGTGGAGAGGGCAGGTGAAGGAGCAGAAATGCCTGAGGGGTGGAGAGGGCAGGTGAAGGAGCAGAAATGCCTGAGGGGTGGAGAGGGCAGGTGAAGGAGCAGAAATGCCTGAGGGGTGGAGAGGGCAGGTGAAGGAGCAGAAATGCCTGAGGGGTGGAGAGGGCAGGTGAAGGAGCAGAAATGCCTGAGGGGTGGAGAGGGCAGGTGAAGGAGCAGAAATGCCTGAGGGGTGGAGAGGGCAGGTGAAGGAGCAGAAATGCCTGAGGTGTGGAGAGGGCAGGTGAAGGAGCAGAAATGCCTGAGGTGTGGAGAGGGCAGGTGAAGGAGCAGAAATGCCTGAGGTGTGGAGAGGGCAGGTGAAGGAGCAGAAATGCCTGAGGTGTGGAGAGGGCAGGTGAAGGAGCAGAAATGCCTGAGGGGTGGAGAGGGCAGGTGAAGGAGCAGAAATGCCTGAGGGGTGGAGAGGGCAGGTGAAGGAGCAGAAATGCCTGAGGTGTGGAGAGGGCAGGTGAAGGAGCAGAAATGCCTGAGGTGTGGAGAGGGCAGGTGAAGGAGCAGACATGCCTGAGGTGTGGAGGGGGCAGGTGAAGGAGCAGAAATGCCTGAGGGGTGGAGAGGGCAGGTGAAGGAGCAGAAATGCCTGAGGGGTGGAGAGGGTAGGTGATGGAGCAGAAATGTTTGAGCAGTGGAGAGGGTAGGTGATGGGGCAGAAATGCCTGAGGGGTGGGGAGAGGAGGTGAAGGAGCAGAAATGCCTGAGGGGTGGAGAGGGTGGGCAGGTGAAGGGGTACTAAAATAAAGTGGTAACTGGTGGAAACCACTTTTTTATTTGCAGTTCAGACCTACTGTGTGTTTTTTTTGTGAAAAATCAATTTTAAATGGCAATCTTCTTGTAGGGAAAACTACTTGTGTTTCTTTATAAAAAAAATAATTAAACAGAAAAAAAAAAAAATCTCCGGGGCTGCAAGCAGTGATTCATACTAATGAGTCAAGCAGGTCTGCATGCTTGGTGGATGTGGTGGGAAGAACAACATTAGAATGGGCATTATAACGAGTCAGTCAGAAATGCAGGAATTCGGGGGAAGGTTGCATTGAATGCAGAGGGTTTTCGCTACAAAAAAAAGGCATGTGAAGCTAGAGGGCCTAACTACTTAGATGGATTTTAAAAAGTACCGGACATTAGCCATGGCAAAAACCATGGCTAATGCCGAAAGAGATCAAAGAAAATCATACCGCCCCAGCCCCTTAAGACAACACCCTTCTGCAGACAAGTTTTTCTATATTTGAATTGGTAATCCGTGAAAGAATTGTGCAGCGGGAGCCCCAGGGCAAGATCAGAAAAAGGTGCTATTGCCAGGGACGGACAAACAACTCTCTCCGGGTCTTATAAGACCAGACACGGTTCCGCTCTACTCAAAGGAACGGGGTCTGCACTCCAAGTCAATAAACCCCACAGAAACTTCACAGGTCAGATGATTTTCAGAAAAACCAGGCAAATAAACATAACTAGAATATCTGAAATCTGCATGCCCCTCTTACACTACAGTACTCTAGATTAAACATACCCAAGATATGATACTCAAAAAGGTGGTGAAAGTCCAGCCAAGGGTTTACAATGGTGGATTCTCTCTCTAACTTACAGAACTACTATTGATCGGCAAATACACCTGGTGGGAGAAGTGAGCACTAAGGCACAGGACGAGCTCCAAGGCACAGGATGAACTCACTGCACCTGGACAGATACAGAATGGGAGGAGTCAGATATTTACACTATAGGTGTGGAGGAAAAGTATGGCCGTGATGATAAATCCTACTTAAATAGTTGTCAAAGTAGAGGAAACAGCAAGCTCCAACATGGGATGTAAAGGTAAGTAACCCAGGAAACCCCACTTTGGGGCAGAAACTACATGCGAGACGTCGCTGGACTTTCCGAATTTAGGAAGTGTGACCAGATAGGCGTTTTAAAAGTAGGAGACTTCTGGGGGAGATACGGGAGGATGTCGTTCAAGCAATTAAGCTAAGGAATTAAACTTCACCTACATCATTTTTTAGATACATCCAAGTAAGGCGTGCAGCGAGTAACTAGGTCCAAAAGTGGAAGGGGCTCCCTGAAGGCTCCCTACTGGAAGCTGGATCGCTGGTGGGCATGGGAACCACTGGTGCGTTGTCAAAGATAAAGGCATTAACGAACAACGCACCGAATACAATCCAAGACCAAGTGGGAGAAAGATGTAGCAGGACCATCCAGTGGCTGCAACCAAACAGTTTGATTGTATTTTCTTCAGGAGAATTTGAGGTGTGTGTGTGGGGGCAGGGGGGGTGTGATTGTTTGAAAGCCACAAAAACCAATGGAAGGGTTATTTCCCCCAAAAAAAGTTGCCCTTTTGGTCCTGCCACAGGTCTGCGCGAGAAGAGATCACTGCAGAAATAATAGCCAATAAAATGCGCGCATTCAAGGAGGGTGGGACACTTGTTCAGTGTTTGAGTCGCAACAGTTGAAAACACTGGGAATGACTTAGGTGGGAGGCCTGAAGATATTTCGGTTTTTCCAAGTTTCAACATTGGGATACAAGGACAGCAATCTCCAGTGACCACGGGAGAACTCGGGCAGGAGCCACCAGAAAAGATTTTAATTTTTTTAGGGGGACCCAGGGGCGAAAATATCCATATAGAATCCCATAAACAGCCCTCAAATCAACTCTTAAATGAAGAAGATTGTGAGAAAATGTGTTTAACCCTTCACACAGGTACTATACATAGCCTGTCTGGGGCAGACCTCAGCATGGCCAGGAGCGCTGCGCAGGAAAACACAGCGCGCGACGCCGTCCATTCAGAAATAACTTGTGTACCAACACGGCCTACTCACCAGATAAAGAACAGTCTGCCATAAGACCACACAAGGGACCAAGTGCCGTTAGCTCCGAGGATATTTCAAGTCAGCAAGGATTTCTGTGATCACGCAGAGGCAAGAGGGTGCTGCCAGAAAGGACTAACGGAGCTGAGCAGTTTTCTCCTTAATTAATTAGCATCTAATAGCAGGCGCCTTCTGATACCAGAAATGCCCTGCAAGAAGCATAAAACTTGCGAGAATTATCGACTATATCCTTCCACTAAAACACTTAAGGAGAAATACAGCTGGAATTCCCTGTGCCGTTTTTATAAGCGCACAGACGTTTACAAACTACGCAAGGGCTTTTCCAAAGCCACACTTTTTGAAGCGGTGCCAAGATTATGTGAAATGTCTGAAGGGCGCGTTTAAAGGAATAAAGGGGGTGTGCCCCAAGGTCATTTACTGGGATGTCAAACATGTCAACTGGTGGCCACACCTCCAAACGTTGAAGACTTCAAGCCTGTCCGAGTCCAGACACCAACAGCCTGGTTCACAAAGACGTGTTTGTATGAGCCCGTCGTTGCAAAAGCAGATTTCAAATGAGGACTTTAAAATGATCGGCCATGAAAGAGACCAGTGACCGACGCCCCTCCGGAGACCCCCTCGCGCCCTCCCATTGCACGTCGATAGAGTGCACGCTCTGCTGGGGGTATGGCTGCCTGCCATGCAGGCATTCACAAACGCGTTTCACGTGTACAAATGCCGTTTGTTGCACTAAAATCCGGACATACTGGTTTTGCTTAGTGCTGGAACAAAGTAAAAATAATGGCTTTCTGTATACATGAGGATTGAGTGTTTTTTTAGATGCAAGTCAGGCCTGCATTCTCCTGGAAGACAAAAATACGGTAGCATGAAGGGAGTTTTACTCCCTGGGTAAAAAGTGAAGCTCACATGCATATTTTAAAGAGCTAGTAACAATAAGACTGCAGACAGCTGCTGTGTCAGACCAGACCTAAAACTGGCGATGGTCGAGAACAGAAACACGAAAAAAAAAAAAAAACATACAGAACGTTTTGTTGAATAAACAAGGACTAATGAGGATTTTTTTTTTTTTTTATCCCTGGGGGATGTTTTTAGTTAGGCGCAGCAACAATTAATCAAAAACTGCAAGGAATCAATGAACTTGTGACAGTTTTTCAAAATAGAAGCGTAAAAAAAAAAAAAGCCGCAAATGAAAAGAAGGCGAGGCCGCAAGATTTCGTAGCAGGGTTATTTGTGTTGCTTTAGTTTGGCGTCAACAGGAAACCTCCACCCACTGCTCGTGCATAGCACAGCATAGGGGAGAGGCCATCCCACATTCCAACAGCTGGGTGGAGGTGCAAGGCCTGCACGGGTTAAAAGGGCAGCGCCGCCAGGAGGACAGGAACGGGACTAAAGTGCGGGCAGGAACTCCCCAAATAGGAAGGTAAATACCCGAATACAATACCAGTAGGAACAGCGTCAACACAGCACTGAGCACCCTAAAGACACCGAACAGCACGGCCGCGAGTGCTGGGAGGGTTAAACTTACCCCACCCCTTTTCCTTCTAACACTTGCCTTTTTCGCGAAGCTAAAAAAAGATAAACTAATTTGGGATGGGAATAGGTAGTTTTAAGCATGATTCAGCAATTCTATGCACCCCTTTACAGAGCTGCATGCAGTCAATCCCTGCGCACGCACAGAAACTATGGGTTCTCAAAAGTAGCGTATACAGTGGGCCATGGGCCCTAGAGCAAGGAAGAAAAGGGGGACCTCGGCTGCTATTTGAATGGTAAAATACAGCAATATTCAGGGCTCAGTGGGCCCTCAGGCACCAAGGGAAGCCATCTATGCCCCGGGTTCAACACAGCAGAGATGACAGAGCTAATCACTGCATTATTAGCTGCAGCCTGGGTCTTGGCCCAGCTGAGGCGTCGTTCAAGGGCTCTCCTGCGAAATGGTTTAAGGAATGATTTGCAGGTCTTACTTTGGACAGTGCAGAGATGCAAGACAATGTGTGGAAGTTAGAGGTTTCATCTCTATACATTTTTTAGCATTAATCACACATGGAGTACATTTCTAATGATCTCGGGTGCTGGCATGCGCGATGCACCGCTTGCCAATGGTGCTTGAACGTCAGAGAGACGACTCATTGGGGTTTCTCCCCTCCAAGTTCTTGCAGGAAATCCAAAGTACCCCATCTCTTGCAACCTGCTCTCAGAGCCTAGGTCCCTAGGCCAGATCTGGAACAAGAGGCCATGTGAACCACAGAGCCACTGCTCTCAAAGCCTAGGACCCTAGGCCAGATCTGCAAACAAGAGGCCATGTCAACCACAGGAGCCACTGCTCTCAGAGCCTTGGACCCTAGGCCAGATCTGCACCAAGAGGCCAGGTGACCGCTAGGCCAGATCTGCAGCAAGAGGCCACGTGAACCACAGAGCCACTGCTCTCAGAGCCTAGGACCCTAGGCCAGATCTGCAGCAAGAGGCCAGGTGAACCCCAGAGCCACTGCTCTCAGAGCCTAGGACCCTAGGCCAGATCTGCAGCAAGAGGCCAGGTGAACCCCAGAGCCACTGCTCTCAAAGCCTAGGACCCTAGGCCAGATCTGCAAACAAGAGGCCATGTCAACCACAGGAGCCACTGCTCTCAAAGCCTAGGACCCTAGGCCAGATCTGCAGCAAGAGGCCAGGTGAACCCCAGAGCCACTGCTCTCAAAGCCTAGGACCCTAGGCCAGATTTGCAGCAAGAGGCCACGTGAACCCCAGAGCCACTGCTCTCAGAGCCTAGGACCCTAGGCCAGATCTGCAGCAAGAGGCCAGGTGAACCCCAGAGCCACTGCTCTCAGAGCCTAGGACCCTAGGCCAGATCTGCAGCAAGAGGCCAGGCGAACCACAGAGCCACTGCTCTCAAAGCCTAGGACCCTAGGCCAGATCTGCAGCAAGAGGCCACGTGAACCCCAGAGCCACTGCTCTCTGAGCAAAGGACCCTAGGCCCAATCTGGAACAAGAGGCCAGGTGAACCACAGAGCCACTGCTCTCAGAGCCTAGGCCAGATCTGCAGCAAGAGGCCAGGTGAACCCCAGAGCCACTGCTCTGAGCCTAGGACCCTACGCCAGATCTGGAAAAAAAGGCCAGGTGAACCACAGAGCCACTGCTCTCAAAGCCTAGGACCCTAGGCCAGATCTGGTACAAGAGGTCAGGTGAACCACAGCGCCACTGCTCTCAAAGCCTAGGACCCTAGGCCAGATTTGCAGCAATAGGCCAGGTGAACCCCAGAGCCACTGCGCTCAAAGCCTAGGACCCTAGGCCAGATTTGCAGCAAGAGGCCAGGTGAACCCCATAGCCACTGCTCTCAGAGCCTAGGAATCTAGGCCAGATCTGCACCAAGAGGCCAGGTGAACCACAGGACCCTAGGCCAGATCTGCAAACAAGAGGCCAGGTGAACCCCAGAGCCACTGCTCTCAAAGCCTAGGACCCTAGGCCAGATCTGCAGCAAGAGGCCAGGTGAACCCCAGAGCCACTGCTCTCACAGCCTAGGACCCTAGGCCAGATCTGCAGCAAGAGGCCAGGGGAACCCCAGAGCCATTACTCTGAGCCTAGGACCCTAGGCCAGATCTGCAGCAAGAGCAAAGGGGGAACCCCAGAGCCACTGCTCTCAGAGCCCAGGACTCTAGGCCAGATCTGCAGCAAGAGCAAAGGGGGAACCCCAGAGCCACTGCTCTCAGAGCCTAGGACTCTAGGCCAGATCTGCACCAAGAGGCCAGGTGACCCCTAGGCCAGATCTGCAGCAAGAGGCCAGGTGAACCACGGGACCCTAGGCCAGATCTGCAGCAAGAGGCCAGGTGAACCCCAGAGCCACTGCTCTCAGAGCCTAGGACCCTAGGCCAGATCTGCAGCAAGAGGCCAGGTGAACCCCAGAGCCACTGCTCTCAGAGCCTAGGACCCTAGGCCAGATCTGCAGCAAGAGGCCAGGTGAACCCCAGAGCCACTGCTCTCAGAGCAAAGGACCCTAAGCCAGATCTGGAACAAGAGGCCAGGTGAACCCCAGAGCCACTGCTCTCAGAGCCTAGGACCCTAGGCCAGATCTGCAGCAAGAGGCCAGGCGAACCCCAGAGCCACTGCTCTCAGAGCGTAGGACCCTAGGCCAGATCTGCAGCAAGAGGCCAGGTGAACCCCAGAGCCACTGCTCTCAGAGCAAAGGACCCTAGGCCCAATCTGGAACAAGAGGCCAGGTGAACCACAGTGCCACTGCTCTCAGAGCCTAGGCCAGATCTGCAGCAAGAGGCCAGGTGAACCACAGAGCCACTGCTCTCAAAGCCTAGGACCCTACGCCAGATATGGAAAAAAAGGCCAGGTGAACCACAGAGCCACTGCTCTCAAAGCCTAGGACCCTAGGCCAGATCTGGTACAAGAGGTCAGGTGACCCACAGCGCCACTGCTCTCAAAGCCTAGGACCCTAGGCCAGATCTGCAGCAATAGGCCAGGTGAACCACAGAGCCACTGCTCTCAAAGCCTAGGACCCTAGGCCAGATCTGCAGCAAGAGGCCAGGTGAACCTCAGAGCCACTGCTCTCAAAGCCTAGGACCCTAGGCCAGATCTGCAGCAAGAGGCCAGGTGACCCACAGGAGCCACTGCTCTCAAAGCCTACGACCCTAGGCCAGATCTGCAGCAAGAGGCCACGTTACCCACAGGAGCTACTGCTTTCAGAGCCTAGGACCCTAGGCCAGATCTGCAGCAAGAGGCCAGGTGAACCACGGGGGCCCCAGCTCTCAAAGCCTAGGACCCTAGACCAGATCTGCAGCAA
This sequence comes from Calotriton arnoldi, assembly GCA_963921515.1. Taxonomy (NCBI): domain Eukaryota; kingdom Metazoa; phylum Chordata; class Amphibia; order Caudata; family Salamandridae; genus Calotriton; species Calotriton arnoldi. Next base: position 1,139,839 of record CAWUFW010000707.1, read on the forward strand.
GAGGCCAGGCGAACTACAGGAGCCACTGTTTCAGAGCATAGGACCCTAGGCCAGATCTGCAGCAAGAGACCAGGCGAACCACAGTGCTACTGCTCTCAAAGCCTAGGACCCTAGGCTTGATCTGCGGCAAGAGGCCAGGTGAACCCCAGAGCCACTGCTCTCAAAGCCTAGGACCCTAGACCAGATCTGCAGCAAGAGGCCAGGTGACCCACAGGGCCACTGCTCTCGGGCCTAGGACCCTAGGCTTGATCTGCGGGAGGGGGCCAGGTGAACCCCTGAGCCACTGCTCTCAAAGCCTAGGACCCTAGACCAGATCTGCAGCAAGAGGCCAGGTGACCCACAGGGCCACTGCTCTCGGGCCTAGGACCCTAGGCTTGATCTGCGGCAGGGGGCCAGGTAAACCACAGGAGCCACTTGTCGCATCCCTCGACTACCTCTAGACTCCAGGCATCTGTACCTGCCACTCTGCTGCCAGAGTTCGCCTTCCCCGCTGGAAGTGGCCAGACCTCACCATCCAAGCTTTGGTTCCTCACTGGACACCTACTGGAAGGTTCCCTTCAATAATATGGTCCCTTCTGTACTCACCTATTTATATTGTTTAAAAAAAAAAAAGATATGATTTGATGACCTAATTAAGAATTAAATTTATTGGTTCTACCTTTAATTGTGAACGTTTCTAGAAATGTATGATTATCATGTTAAATTAGGAAGCTTTTATTGGTAGTTCTGCTATTATAAGAATAGTTTTAATATGAAGTAAGAAATTTAGGAAAGTCACGCTGCACTTAGTTTTGACTTTTTTGCACAGATCAGATATACATGGTTACAACATTGCCTGTTGGGTATTTTAAAAGCAATTATATTAAACAAGAACAAGGTCCATGCTCTGCTATACTTGAACATTAAATCACTTCCTCTAACATATTATTGGGCAAAGTTAGCAAGATTGCATTCCATAGTTGGTGGGTTTTAAGATGCGGATAGTTATTATGCGACATATGACCCAGGTTAACGATTCTCCTTACTACATGGGTTGAGAATTAATGAAGAAAATTCGGGTATTCTAACGGACTGATTTTATGTTATTTATGGGATGAAGTTTTATCTGGTGATCATATTGTGATGTATTCTAAGTATTAATTAACTGAACAATAAAGTCTTACTTCTTACACCCAAGGGGAGGGAGCCTACCCAAAAGACAACCCATTTTGGCTGTCCTCTGAGTAGGTCAGGGTTGTTGCCTTTTGTTGTTCCCAGAGTATATGTCAACCGAGTGTGGGGCACTGGCTGTAGCATTATGCAGCAGCACGCACAGCTCAATCCCTGGTTAAAGCAGGGGTTATGCAGGAAGAAGAGCACTGCTCTGAATTACTGTCTCAGACAGAACAGGTGGCATGACTTCAAATCATATTTCAGGTGGTGGAAGAAAGGCCTACTGCTTTGGTGTGGGACTTCTGTGATGCTCCAACACCATATGTTGATGAGAAACTTGAAGGAGGCTGGATTCGACAAGCAGGCCCTGCTGAATAACCCCTTTGAGGCATTAAGCTTTTTGGAGACCATGTAGAACAAATGGTCAGAAATTCATTTAATGGTCAGAAAGAATGAGTTGCCTTACAACAGCAAAGAGCTGGGTTCCCCATATGCAGGCAGTTGGGAATCAAATCACTGTTTTCCACATTCAACAACTTCTTGCCACAATTGTTTTCCACCAAAGAACGCTTGTAAATACTCTGATCCAGTGTATCTATCTTGTGGTACAAAAAAAAAAAGGCAACGATCAACACTATTGTGGTGAGCTAGATGACCCGGGTTCTGTTGGCGGTCTTATCCAAAATATTTTCTCCACGCCTCCAGATTAAGTTCTCATCCTCACTCCTGTGATCAGAGACCAGTCCAATGCAAAGGCTTTCTGGGAAAGCATTTCTGAACTACAACAAAATAAGGCAATTGTTACGGTTCCTGTACGAGTGCATTCCATTCTGTTCGGAGAAAGTTTCAGGGGGATTTTGCCCCATCCTACCTCTGAAGCAAGTCAAATCTTGTGCTTGAACTATGCTCTTCAAAATGGACTGAGTACAGAAGATCATTTCTATGGTTCAGGCAGGAGATTGTGTAATTGCTTTAGTACTGCTAGACACCCAACTTCACACCAAACAGCCAGAGTCATCAACGATTGCTAAAATTTGTATTAAAAAGGTAACCACTTTCTCTTTGGCGTCCGCTGTAAGGTCTCCAAAATCCTCCCATTGCCCAACCCAGAGTCTTTATCAAATTGAAAGCTCCTCTGGCGGGCCTGCTATGGGATGGACACCCTCACATGGTTGATTGGTTAATTCATGCATCTTCAAAAGATCTGATGGAAAAGCATATGAATAAAGTAGTGCTCATTTTTCAGAATCATTGACTACTGATACATTTGGAGAGAAGAAGTCCAAGTTGGAGCCAGCACGTGGAATTTATTGGAGCCCGGTCTTCGAGAACTGGGACTGTTTTTATATCTGGATAAACGGATTCAGAAGATCAAGAATCATACCCCAAGCCAGAAATCCCCAACAACGTGCTCTTGGCTGCACGTACAGTAAGACATGGAAGCTGCAATGATGGCGTTTCCCTGCGCCAGATTCTACTTGGGATTCACGTGAAACATGCTCTCAACTTGGAATCCAGTGATTAAGACTGAACAGTCTGAATGACACATTCTTAGAAAAGAGCTCTTCTAGTGGTTTCACTTGCATCATTTACAAAAGGGGCATTCTTATCCCGCAAATTTAGACTACTGTTGCCTTGGATGCCAGTGAGGACAATTGAGGTGAGACAATGGAAGACTATGTATTCCAGAGTCGCTGGTCATTGCAAGACCAGAAAATTCAAGTTGGAGATGTAGGAAATTATCATCTTTTGCATGATGTACCACAAGGTTTTTGTCCCATTATGCTGGGTCTAGAACATTTTGCACTTTACACCTGCTAACCAGCAGTAAAGTGCTTGTGCTCCAAATTTAAACGGTCACATTGGCATACTCTTAATTGGTACATTTAACTAAGTCTGTAGTAGATGGTAGAACGTTGTAACCAGAGCCTGAAAGTTAAATGCCACTAGAGGACTGTAGCACCTATTGTGCCATCCACTAGAGTGGCAGCGCAAACTGTTTTATTCTTACCACTGTAGTCTGACTATAGCAGTGTAAAATTGCAATTCAGCCTGTCAAAATAAACCCTTTCGACATGTGATAACTTCTCTACTAAATATTAATGAGCCGACCCTACATAGGCCTTGTAGCCCACAAAGCAGGGTGCATGGTATTTAAAAGTAGGACATGTAGAAATTGCCTTTATGCGAGTAGCACTCAAAAGCTATTTTCACTGTAGGAAAGATGGCTGGCCCATAAAGAGCCTGGAAGCAATATTAAGTCCATAATCTCAGGATAGGGATCAGCAAAAAAAAAAAAAAAATTTGCAACAACGCTGATATTTATTAAAAGCACAACGCAATAATGAAGTCAGATATTGAATAAATAATGAGGAAAAGTAACTTTTAGACTTACTTTTTTCCTGCCTAAAACACTTAAAGGTGACCGCAGAGGAGGGACTGCTCATTACCATGGCCACACCTCTGGGTGGGCACACAGGCTCTGCACAAGGTGACAATAGTTTCACCATTTTGAATTATAGGAGCGAGGGGCCATATTGGATTGTTTGCAGTACGACAGACAGGTACTGCTGCAAAAGTGGGTAGAGTTTCTCTGAGATATTACACTCCATTAATTAGGGAGGCGCCAGGAGTCACCCCCACTCACAAGCTAGTGCCAGACATAAATGTGGCATCCCCTGGCACTCTCTTCAGAACATTACTGGACCTGAGGAAGATCGAAGAGTACTGAACCTGCTATCTGACCCTGTATTTGATACCTTAAAGAGGCCCTAAAGGACTGGACCTGTCCCATCTTGTACCCACAACAAAGTGGACTCCAAGCCTCAGAAGGCTGACATCCTGTTCAAGCTACAGAGACCCAATAAGCTACAAGAGGCCTTTTCCTGCAACTGCCTAGCTGACTAGTTCCAACTGAACCTGCCCGGAGCCCTGAAGTTGGCTCTTGCTGGAGTGAGTCCTGATCCCCAAGTGCTGTCCCTGAGATCCCGAACCCTTGGCTGTCTCTGGCTGGACTTCTACCAACCCACAAAATCTGGTACTTTGAAACTTTCAACTTCAAGACCTCCAGAGTCTTGGAAACAACCGGCCAAGCCGATCTGCCCAAGGTGAGCTGCCGTTGGGCTCAAGATTCAGGTTTCTTCTACTCAGAGCTGCTCCACAGCAGCAATTCAACCTCGTGAAGAAGGTATCTGGCCTCGTGGAGCCCTCTTCGGCTACAGCTTACAGTCTTGCCCCGCTGAAGGTTTTCGACTTTCATTTTTGAGATAAATTCTTATGGTAAAACCTTTGACGGGGGTCAAACCTGGTTTCTGTAGGCGACCTGTTCCCCGTAGTGGCTGGCCTTAATTTACACCTAGGACGTGGTCTACTGTGACCAGTTGACCGTGGTTGGCGCTTACTGCTTTTTGACACCATTTCTATTTTAAACTTTAAAATTCACATCTCCAGTTACCCTTATTGGATTTTTGTTTGTCCTCTTATAAAAAAAAATACCATATTTTTCTAATTAGATTTGCAATAATGTGTTTGGACTGTATTGCTATTTTTGGTGCTGCATAAATGCTTTACACATTGCCCCAAGTTAAACTGGTCTGATCTGTACCATAACTACAATGAGGTTGAGCTCAGGTTAATTTATTCACCCACCTCAACCAATAAGCAAATTTCTTACAGGAAGCAATTCAACTGGCTCTTAGGTTTTGCACCTCTGCTGAAAAGAATGGTGGGTTTGGCCAGGATGCAAAATGCGACTGACAAAGCCTTCATAAAAAGACAGGGGGAACTTGATGAGATGCTTTGGTGGAAAATACAGATTTGACTTATGCTGGGGAGAATATTACCTTCACCTCCCCCACCTTGCCATCAACCCTAGCCGTACAGTTTATGTTCAAGGTAAACACAATGTAAAAGTGGATAGAGCTTCAGCCATACCAGGGCTACTGCCCAAATACACATTTGTTTACAACTGTCGCATGTGCGTGTTCCAGTGAAGATCCTTTTACAGATCTGGAAAATGCTCTCAACAATTCTGCTCCAGGACTGAGATGGCGGGAGCTTTGGAGGTAGATGATCTTTCCGGTTGTTGGTCTAGGCATTCTTTTATGTCATTCTTGTATTCCTTTCGACCATGAAAGTTTTGCCTCCAATCAGGGAGAAAAGCACTAATGTGATTCAGATAGTTCAAGCACGGCGCACTCCTCCTGGTTCCTGCTGCTGCATCAGATCACAACTTGCACAGAAAGGGAATCAGCGACCATTCCATTCTCCTCCCAGTGGCCCGGAGCTAACCAATGAAGTTCACCTCAGCTGATCAGCTTGGAGGTTGAGCAGATTGGTTTACAAAACAAGAGTTTTGTTTAGTGAACTAACTTTTGCTGTTCAAACCGCGAAACAGCGGTCAACTTAAAAATCTTATTTGTGCCACTGCCATTTTCCAGGAATTAGCGCGATCACAAAGGGGTTGTCAGGAAATGGTGCCCATACTGATATCCATAGTATAGTGAAACAAGGGTACCCCGTTAGAAGAACCTGGGGTTAACATGTGTTTTAAGAAAAACAGCGGTTCAATTTGGCCCGAATGGGTCCTATACAACCAAGTGAACCCCCGAGAAGGTCACAAGGTAAAGCTTTTTGGGGTAGACAATTAATCATTAAGGGAGCACGAAAGTAGTAGGGGAACATATGTGGTGTAAAATAAACATTTTATTTTACACAGACATGATTTGACGACAGTCAAGGTAAACAGGTGCTCACATAAAGTGACAGGTGCGTAATGTGACAAGGTGCAGTGAACTCTAAAACCATTACATCACATTGACAACAGAGTAGGAACTTTGCTTAGGTTAATACAAATGAGAGAGTTCCTATTGTAGAAGTCGACGGCGTTTCGATCTTAGGGACTTAAGATCATCATCAGGACAATAATTGAGCAACCTGAACTTCCTACAAGAACCACTGAGGCATGGGTGTTGTAGAACCGATCTGTGATTAGTACAGTGTTGTATTTCTTGCCTTGAAGTGCGTATACTATTGAGGGACCTACTTCCAGCCGGAAGCAGTACAATCTGCGCAATACTGCTCTCATGCAGGGCGGGGACCAACTAAATTGTGGGGGCAGAGTATTCAAGCCCGTTGACACTGAAGAGTTCGGTGGGCCTCAAGGGTGCCCAGAATATTAAAAGGAGGAGGCGCGGTTACTCTGTGGACATGGAGGTGAATGCGGCGCTTCAAAATTGGAGCCCCATTTATTTTGGACTTCCAGCGGGAGTCAAACACCGGTCTGGTCGGCGCACTGCAATGTATCACTCCTCCTTTTAATATTCTGGGCACCCTTGAGGCCCACCGAACTCTTCAGTGTCAACGGGCTTGAATACTCTGCCCCCACAATTTAGTTGGTCCCCGCCCTGCATGAGAGCAGTATTGCGCAGATTGTACTGCTTCCGGCTGGAAGTAGGTCCCTCAATAGTATACGCACTTCAAGGCAAGAAATACAACACTGTACTAATCACAGATCGGTTCTACAACACCCATGCCTCAGTGGTTCTTGTAGGAAGTTCAGGTTGCTCAATTATTGTCCTGATGATGATCTTAAGTCCCTAAGATCGAAACGCCGTCGACTTCTACAATAGGAACTCTCTCATTTGTATTAACCTAAGCAAAGTTCCTACTCTGTTGTCAATGTGATGTAATGGTTTTAGAGTTCACTGCACATACTGATATCCATGGCACCCTGTTCCATACCATAAAGGAGCTTTCATTGGTGGAAGCTAGGATTCTGCCCAAACAGGTTCATGTGGTCAAATGGTTCAAAGCATGTCGACTAGGTAGGCGGGCTCTAATGGTTGCTATAGTGGGGGGCGGGGGGGGGAGCACGACCAGAGCAACCATTTAGGAAGCCAGAGCTTCGTATAAAGTTTTAATGAGCAGGGCCAAAAGAGACCATGAAAGTCCTAAATGGGAGGATTTATTGGCTGCATCCAAGGTGAAAGACCACTGCTCCTTCTGGCAATTAGTGGCCGATAAGGGCCCCAATTGTGCCTCCCCGCGGTGTAGTAGTAACATAGCGGCTGACACTTGGGTCATACATTTTACAAGCCTTTATGCCCAGGATGGGGGAAGCAACTAGTCGGCCCTGTTGCCATCTACTGGCCCGACATTGAGCCCGACTAGAGGGGTGAATGAGGTACTGATTTTGGTCACACATGCTAAAGGCCGGACTACTCTGGGGGATTGGGAAAAGTCTCAATCATCTAGTGTCTTCCCTGTTGTTGGCCCCTCACTTCAGATTGATCATGCCCCTAGCCCCATTACACTGAATGAAGTTGACGTAGCCATTGACTGGATTACATCAGGAAAAGCGCAGGGCTTGATAAGGTGCCTGGGGACCTGTTTAAAGCCGAGAAGGAGATTTAGTGCCCTTATTTTGCACCTCTATTCAACAACATCATGAATGGGCTTACCGTGCCATGGACATGGGCTGAAATTGTCCCGTTATACAAGGGTACGAGGTTTGTCCCATCAAAATATAGCCCCATTAGCCTTATGGGCACCTCACAGAAGCTTTTTAGCCACATTTTGTTGAGTAGATTGCAAGCATGGATTGAGGAAGCAGATGTGTTGACACCCCTCCAAGCAGACTTCAGGGCCGGGACAAGCACTATTGATCAAGTGTTACAACTAATCTATTGGAAATATGTCACTTTGGGGGGTGGGCATCTTTACGTCATTTTTGTCGACCTACAATCTTTCGATCTAGTTCCCAGGGACGGCCTGTAGGCAGTTCTAACCAGCATGGGGGTCCCACAATACCCAATTGACGTTTTTAGGAGACTACACCTGGATAACTATGCCAAAGTTAAGTATGGCCCCAGAGAGGAATTGACAGATCCCATTCCAGTGACTCAGGGGAGGAGACAAGGGTGTGTACTAGCCCCCACTTTGTTTTTGTTATATATCAACGTCTTGGTTAACATGCTAGAACATTGCAAGCATGGCACTCCGTGTCTGGTCAACAGGAAAGTCCCAGCTCAACTGTATGCAGACATGTTAATGGTTTGAGACCCCCAAATGGGTATCCAAAATCTTATGGATCAGTTCGGAGTCTTCTGCAGACAGAGAGGGTGGGAGATCAATACGAGCAAAACCAAATATATGGTATTGAACCTTTGCAAGACGGCTCGATCACACCCGGGTTTCAATGGTACCCATTTGGAAAGGGTCCCCACCTTTGATTACCTGGGGCTTACTCTCAACAGGCAACTTGACTGATCACAACAGATTCGTAAGTATAAACTCAGATTAGAATATTATAGTGGTGGCCTTCTGAGAGCCCTGAAGGGATACAGCTTTTGGCCGATGACACCGCATTGCAAATTTACAACTTGCAAGTGGGGGGGGGGGTCCCTATATGGTGGTGAGCACTGGGGCATGTCAATAATCTGGAGTTGACTGAAAATAGATTCCTTCGGCTCCTCACAAACCTTCCCCCTAGCACTCCACTGGTACCACTTTGCTTAGATCGTGGAATTCGCTCACTTACCCATAAAGCAAAACTTTGACCTCTGATGTACTGGAGGAGAACCTGGTCCTCAGTAGACTTATTACCCGATCGGCTAGGCTTGGAAGAAATTATGAAACTTTCTGGGGCCACCAGAATTCCTTGGTTGAGGTATATTAAGAATACACTTGAGGAGATTGTGTGCAGCGACATGTGGGTTCACACGGAAACGTCCAGTGGCATTTCTAAGTCTACGCTCAAGGAGTGGTATTGGAGACACGTAGATGGCAGATTGCACCAGAATGGGGGAGCAGGTATTCTACCTTTTTGGAATGTAAAGAAATATATCTTCTGGAAAGGTATATGAACATAATTGAGCCTCTGGGTGCTAAGACAATTTATATTAAGTTCCGAATTGTGACTTTGCCACTAAGATCATTTACTGCGAAGTGGCGGCGCACTCTCGTTGATGCTGAACCAGACCTAAGCTGCCCGTTTTGCCCAGAGTTTCAAGAAACTATAGATCATGTTCTGTACTTATGCCTGCGGTATCATGCTCACAGGAGGAAATGGATTTTGCAGTTATGCCGTAACTTGGGCATCAGGGACTACAAAATTGCAACTAGGGTAGTCAGGGCAGACACAGCTCAAGTAATTGTCTTTGCTGTCTCCTGGTTTCTGCTATATATGTGGAGACAGACAGAAAAAGACTGCCACACTGCCGACCAGTACATAGCGCTTAATATCCCTGTGTGTCCTAGTTGCATTTTGATGTCATTTATGGTTTTTCCTTGTATAGACGGTTTAGCAGAAGATAACCGGTATAGGAGTTGTTGGATGAAATCCACTTTTGCTTCCTAAAATTGTTGTGATGTTCCCCGAACATGCTGCTAGTCTTAATTGTGGGTATCATAAATAATTTTAATTGTGTGTATTCTAAACATTTTAATTATTCTACATTTTATGCATTAAGTTTAAGTGTTTTATTCCATTTTTTTTTTTACAATTTAAAAATTGTGTTGGCTTTATGGCAATTGCCGAAATAAAGCTTATTATGATGATGAAAAAAGGGTGGCCACATCCTATTTTTTCTTGAGGATGCTTTCCAGTTGGGCAAAGGTGGTGTCGATTTTGAGTCTCTTTACTATGAGGAGAATATGTCTGAAAATTCAGTAATAAATTTTCACGGGTGCTGCATCATTGTTTGCATATATGTGCTCAATTTTTTAGAAGGCCAAACTAGTTTCATACAGAATGTTCCTCAGGAGGCAATGACTGCAACAAGGAAGTAACTTTCAATTTCGTTCTAATTATTAATTCCCACTCTACGACCCGGTTGGGTCTTAGTGGAAAGACCAAATGTTTGAGGGGGGCGCGTGTGTATAGTAAAGTGTCTCTTCTGAGTATATGCTCCCCCATGAAACATAGTAGGGAATAGATTGTTTTTTGACAGTGGACTGGAAAATGGGAATTCCAGTCGGAGTGAGAAACATACACTAAGAGGCTATGACTGGAATGAGGAATAATAGATTCAGTTTAATGGAATTATTGGTAAGTCATGTGAACATGTCTTTTCTTATGCAGATGACACTCAACTTGTCATCACCATGAGGTCAAACCCTGAATCCACTAAACAAATTTAGGGACTGCATGACAAAGACTGCTTCCTGGATGATGGCGAATTTCCTTGAGCCGAACTTCAGTAAAATGGAAATGTAGCTTTTTGGGAAGGCACACAGTCAACCTTTCCGTGAAAGAGCACGTTAGCTCAATCTCTGGTACTTGCTTCGGTCTGATATGCATGCTCAGGAAAGCTTTTCATTGGATCCCTCTGCAGACCAGGAAAACACTCAGAGGCACTGATAATGAGTCGCCTGGACTAGAGAAATGCCCTAATGGTCGCAATGAACGAAAGGCTCTTTGCCAAAATCCAAGTTGTTTAGAACACGGCGCCTGCTTGGTCTGCAACCTGCCTCCTCACTCCCATCGGAACCTATATTGCGATCTCTTCATTGGCTTCCCATAAAAAAGCGTGCCCTCTTTAAACTTCTGTGTCTGTATTTTAAATCCTTGCATGGGAGTGGCTCGTGCTATCTGAAAAACAAGCTGCAGCCATACATTCCGGCTCGCCACAGTAAATTCTGCGAATTATTGCTGTTATGTCCTAGGTACATTTGTATGACCAGGCATGCTGGCCGCTCTCTCTCTTTCCTGCCCCCCCCCTTCCCCCAAACACTGGACCCAGCTGCTCCCGCAGCTAAGCTGTTGTCCAGACCTACCTTCATTTAAGAAATCCTCAAAAACTTGGTGTTTGATCTCCAATATCATGAACTGTGACCTGGGTTGGCTGCTCCAGAGCCATGAGATCCCCTCGGGGATGATTTGGGTGCTTAATAAATCCATATAATATAACAAACAATGCTGGCCTAGCTAGGTGTCCATTCCCCACCCACTAAGTCAGGACACCGGTTAGCATCTAGTACCGGATGAGCAAACATTCAGGTTAACTACTCTGGCCAATCACGCCATCTCTAAAAGTGAAAGGCGGGGTGCCATCATCAATATAATTAGGAAGGGAACAATGAAGAAATGGATAAAGGCCTTAAAAAAAGGGAACCAAAAATAGATTTGGAATTCCAGGAGCTGCTTTAGGATACCCACCAGAGTGGCGTTTGTCAATAGTATGTCAGTGACACAGCAGGACATCCGACAATGTCCGATGTTGTGTGAGAGCATGACACCAAGAGATGTTGGGTCCTGTAGTCCGCAGTATCCTCTTGTACAGCATGTTATAAAAATAAAATTCAATTTTGAAAAAAAAAAATTAAAAAACGATGAAGATCGTACGGTTGGTTTCGTTGTTTTTTTTTTACAAGTTTATTAGGAGTTTCTGCATAAACTAAAGAGGACCAGTAGAAAGGACTTTCAAAGGCAGCATAGTTTACACTAACATTCCAAGAATAATTACAAGCAGCCTCTTTGTTAACTGTAACACTTTTCGCAGATAACTCATCCATACATTTGTACACCAATGCAATGCTCCTGAAAACTGGGCAATAACGGAGGCATACAAGATTTGTTTTAAGCAATGGATCTGCGAATATCCCTCATGTCCAGATCTTCTCGGACAATTCAGATCTTCACAGATTACACTTTTTGCGTTTACGCATTTTAAGCAAGCAGTACTTGTAGGCGCAACATTTTATGATCATTCTAGATTTATGAGACAAATTTAGACTCAAATCTGAAAGGTTTAATTTTTCATTAGTTATCCTGAAATCCGGAGGATCAGCCACCATGTATAATCACAACATTAAAAATTAAAATTTAATCCACAATAAAGTTATTAGGAGAAGAAAAAAAGGGTGGCAGATCTAACCAGTCAGCAATTAATGAGGTGCATGGATTGCTGGAGACATGTTGGCACATCTACACATTACTATAACATAATACAATTATGGTACTACATAAAAATAATGGCATACACCAAAACAGCAGAAAGAATGAATAGGTTTATAAATATGTAAATTACCACAAACAAAAAGCTCAGTTCAAGCATACAATCTAAACATCAACATCAAGTCCCATAGACTTGAGGAGCCTATCAATGTGGTCTTTCAGCTTTGTACCCATCTAACAGATTCAATTCTTTTTCTATCAAAATGGGCAAATCTTCCATCACTGAACATTCAAATAAGCAGATACATAATAAAGAGTGGCAGTGGCCATTCTGTAGTTCTAGTTAGGATTCCCAAAGATGGCAATGCCTCAGATTTTTGCTTGCCAATAACTGCACCCATTTCACGAATCTCCACTAAACTTTCCAAGACTGTTGGGACGGGATATCTTCTGCATGTCTCTGGAGAGAGTGCTTCCCCTGCCTTATGCTAATCTCCAGGCAAGTCACTCAAAAGCGACTGTATGGTTTCTAGATCCCTACCTCAGTGAGCATGACAATCAAACATGTCCACTGAAGGTCTCCGTTTACATGGATTGAGACCATAGAGCTTGGCTCGGAGGTCGAGGGGGCATGCCTAGTGCACCCCTATTTTTCAGAGAGTGGCTACTGTCCTCTCTACCCAGGCTGTGGTAGACTGACAGTGGTGGCAGCAATAAATCTATAGTCAGGAGGAGTAAGTCACTAGCCACTCTTCTGATCAATTCTGTGCAGTCTATCCCTTGCCTGGGGTCCTGTTGCCTTTGTCTACCTGACGTGTGTGAGAGCAAGAGCCAGTGGGTGTACTGGGGAAGAATAGTGAGCTGAGCTATTATGTGGAATGCAAGCTGTTCTGCTGGACATCCCAGCACTTCCCCAGGCCCCTTCCCATTTCCTTGGAGAGGCCTGGTGGGCTGGGGTAGACACTCCGCTCTTACCTGGTTTAGCTGCACAAACTCTGCTAAGAGGACCATCCCCCGTGTCATTGCCTTCTGGTCTGGAGTTAATTAAAATTCCTCTTTAGGGAATAGCACAGGCTGGTACCAGGAAAGATCTGTGCATTCTTTGGTCATGCATTGAACGCACCATGAATGGTTTGTGATTGGAGATGCAATCAGGATGCAAAAGTAGCAGACCCTCGGATTAGATCAGCCTATCAATCAGGGGTGATAACAGTCTGGCCTGAGTGGTCAGCTGTTGTTCAAGACTGGTCTGTGACTGAGGAGGCGGCGACACCAGGTCCATCCAAAGGAAGCCAGCTGGGACCCACGGTGTGAAAGCAAGATAAAGACATTTGCTCACTGCGTCTGGAGTTTGAGGAAGTTTTCTCCACGACGGATGGATTCTGCTTCCTGGATTTCGATGAAGATCCAGAGCATCAACAGCATGGGAGAAGACCAGCTGTTTCTGTGAGACTTGGTGAGCGGGCGCTTTGAACAAGGAAACTGCAGACAGCTGCACAAGGTGGAAAGGAAGCTTGCAGCACATCAAGGGAACCAGAGAAGGGGAAGCTTGATCCTGCTTGGAATTGAGATCGCTTTCCCTAAACTCCTCCCCTGCGCTGAGGGAGCCTGTACAAGTAGTAGCTGGGGCATAGAGGCTAGTGAAACAGGCCCCACTTTTCTTTTTGTGATCTCTGGGGGTATCGGGGTGAACAGGCACTCTGTCCAGCCACTACCCTCCTACAGCTAGCCAGTGGCTACTGGACTAGTGGGACTTAAGTAAACTGTGCCAAGACATCAGGCCCCTGTGATCAGATCCCTGATGCCACTAGAGCAGTGTCCTCACTCAGGACGGGAGGGCTCTTCTGTTGCTTTGGGTGGGGGTTATGGGGCTGATCAAGAACCTTTGACTTTACATCATATGTTGAAACTATATCCTTTCAATCCAAAGATTGGTATCAAGGCTCTAGCGAATGAGAGCAACCCTGTGCAACATGGTCTGTAATATGAAATGCTAATTGTGTGTTTTCATGTTAACTGTGTTTTTATACTGCTTGGCGTCTAGGCGCTAGAACACTGTTTGGGGTCAGAACTCTGGCCCAGAGGGTTGTAGAGACATCTGGTTGTCACCGTTTATCCTAGTTTTATGTGTAGTATAATTCTCGTGTGTATTAAGTACTTTTCTTTCATAAAAAGTAAAGCACTGACTGGACATTGATTTGATCAGCTGGTAGTATGGTGTGCACTGTATTCTGAATGTCTAACCCCACCTCACCTCCTTGAGTAAGCCTTGGACTGCTCGGTCTCGCTACCCTGAGAGAGTCAAGTGCTGGAGAGGAGTACTTGGTTATCCAGTTTTGGGTCCACTAGTACAGAGGCCCCAGGATACCAGTGGGGAACACTCCAGTTGATGCAATTGAAGCGCAGTAACCCCAGAGTGGTCTGGTGCCCAGGGAGCCGGGTCTAACAAGGACTACTCCTTTTTCTACGCTGGGAGATGATGGAAAGTTTCACGGAGATGTTTCAAGGGGGTGCAATGTAAAGGCGGGTTGGGGGGTGTCCAAAAACACGTTTTGGCACCATTGCATTTTCCATAGACTTTTACTCATTTGTAGAGGCCAAATGCCCAGTCTGATTTGCATTAAAATTGGCATGCTTTTAGATTATGGTGTGCAGATGATCCTTTTTGATATTACAAGTAAGTAGGGTAAGTATTTTTAAAGCTATAAGACATTTAAACATTATATCTGTGAAATTTCGCAAAACTACAGCAGTACATCGCAATGAAAAGTTATTATGTGATTGGCTAATGACTGCCTTGTTAAAAGGCAGCCATGTTGTTTTAAGGCCTTTTTCTCCCCTACCCTGAGTTAGGGATATATATATATATATGTCTATGCAAATGCATATGTGTCTGCAAATGGGTCTATATTAGAACCAATATCAGACTACATAGATATTTTTACCTGCCACCTTTGGTAAAAGACCTCAATTCCTATTTACGTGATACAACAGATTTTCTACAAAAATTGGAAGGAATATCGTGGCATCCAGAATATAAATTAATAGCAATGGATGGTGCAATCCAGCGCGGCAAGGGCACCGCGTAAATTATTTTTTATCCAAAGCCCAAAAGCATTCCTGGACGCACTCGACTGCTGTTGAAACCTTCCGGTTTATTTAATCCAGGCAAACAAACAAATTCAATCCGGTCTTTATTTCTTGTGCCCCTTATGCCGACGCGTTTCGAGGTAACAACCTCTTCTTCCTGGGCAGGCTAATGAATGTCCGACAGAGACCTCCCACTTGAAGAACCATTTTCTGCATGCCTCTGTCGAGTGCGTCCAGGAATGCTTTTGGGCTTTGGATAAAAAATAATTTACGCAGTGCCCTTGCCGCGCTTGATTGCACCATCCCGTAAAGAAAGGAGAGGCTGCGAGGTGGGAACGATTCCACACCCGATATGTAGCACTGCTGTTGTGGCTTAAAAGAATGAACACTCGATCTGGACTCCTACTAAGGATTTTTTAATTGCTTTACAGAATGCCTGCAGAACTCACTGTGGATTTAAAATACTCCTGCAAATGAACTACAGACCCCAGCATGCACCTACATGAGGACTAACAAGTGCGTACTTGGCAACGCTCACTATGGGTGGGGAAAACAATGGCATGCAGAAAATGGTTCTTCAAGTGGGAGGTCTCTGTCGGACATTCATTAGCCTGCCCAGGAAGAAGAGGTTGTTACCTCGAAACGCGTCGGCATAAGGGGCACAAGAAATAATGACCGGATTGAATTTGGTTTGTTTGCCTGGATTAAATAAACCGCAAGGTTTCAACAGCAGTCGAGTGCGTCCAGGAATGCTTTCGAATATATCTCCGAAACGCGTCATATGGCTTAAGAACTAATAAAGACCTAAGCTGCCACACAATCTGGAGTCCGTGACTCTCTCTTCGCCGACTGGGAAGTGGGGAGAGCCAATCAGATGTTCGATATATATATTTTATCTACTGGCGGTCGCCAGTAGATAGTTATAGTTAGGACCTATTTTCCATAGGAAATCCGCAACATTCTATTCCCAATAACTTTGGCGCCGGTTGACGAATCATCGCGAAATTTTCAAAACTTATGGCCCGCTCCGCTCCTATCTTGAAAGTTTCGGGGTGATTCGTCAAGTGGGGGCCGAGAAAAAAGGGGGGTCCCAAAACGTGTTTTCCCCATGCAATTTTCCATAGGAACCTTTAGTCGCAGCTACAGCCCGAACTGCTGAATGGAATTACACCAAATTTGGCAAAAAGGTAGCCCTTGGTTCAGTGTTGTGCCTTTTGGTTAAATGGTGTAAATCCGTTCAGTAGTTCCTGAGAAAATCAAAAGTAAAATCACATATATATCTATGGCCGCGGTGGATCCGCGCACCCTGAGCGCACCCTCCCGATCACGAGCTGTATGCTAATTGGCTGTCAACACTCCAAACCAGGAAGTGTTGGCAGCCATCTTGTTCCTCGATAGAACCGAGGCACAGAAACAAGTGCGCAAAACACAAAAAGGGGGCAGGGTAGAAACACCCTGACCCCCTAGGCCTGCTTAGGGGGTCCCACAAGGACCCCCAGGGCAAAAAAAGCATTTTTTGTTTTATAATTTTTTTTTTTTTTTTTTTTTTTAAATTGGCGGAATGCATGCAGGGTGCGCGGATCCCACCGTGAAAAAAAAAAAAAACGAAGCGCGGGCTCCCGCGCTTCTTTGTGATTTGGCCCCCGAGTTAATCCCCTGACTTAAAACGCGCCACGGGGCGTGTTTGCACAGTGGTGAAGGGAGGGGGCGGTGCCTGAGGTGACATGTGTGCAATCATGCCCTGTGGCGTGTTTTAAGTTGGGGGATTAAGTCCCCTTGAATCCTGAGGGTCCCTGGGGTCCAACTAGCCCACCAGGTACCTCCAGTAAGCGCCACAGAGCTGCGTTGCAGAGGTGTAAAAAGGGGCGTGGCCTCGGACCACCTCTCTGCAACGCGGGCCTGTGGCGCTTACTGGAAATACCTGGTGGGCTAATTGGGCCCCAAGGACCCTCAGGATTCAAGGTGACCTAATCCCGCAACTTAAAACGCGCCACGGGGCGCGTTTGCACAGTGGTGAAGGGAGAGGGAGGGGGCGGGGCCTGAGGTGACATGTGTGCAAACACGCCCTGTGGCGTGTTTTAAGTTGGGGGATTAAGTCCCCTTGAATCCTGAGGGTCCCTGGGGTCCAACTAGCCCACTAGGTACCTTCAGTAAGCACAACAGAGTTGCGTTGCAGAGGTGAAAAAATGTGCGTGGCCTCGGAACGCCTCTCTGCAACTCAGCTCTGTGGTCCTAACTGTAGGTACCTGGTGGGCTAGTTGGGCCCCAGGGACCTTCAGGATTCAAGGGGACTTAATCCCGCAACTTAAAAACACGCCACGGGGCGCGTTTGCACACATGTCACCTCAGGCCCCCCCTCCCTTCACCACTGTGCAAACGCGCCCTGTAGCGCGTTTTAAGAGGTAGTTTTAATCCCCCTGCCCTATTATGTACTAGGGACTTACAGAGGAGGTCATGCTAATCACAGGGGTACCCCAACGCATAGTGTTCCCTAGTGTATGTAGGTGTTTTCACTGTATTCTAAGTGACTTTAGCATAGCACTGGCTCTAGGCCTGGTTAGTCAGAGCCAGTTAACACCAGTACCCGTCTGAAAAAGTTGTGGGCACAGGATGATTTTGCAACAAGACCTCTTTCTGCTCCTCTGTTGGTTCTTTCTGCACGTCTTGCTTCTTCCTGCACTTTTCTTCGTCTTTGTGGACTTCTGTTGCTTGTTTGTGCATTTCTTTTGCTTCTTTCTGTGCGTTTTTTCTTCTTTCTTCACATGTCCTACTTCTGTAGGCATAGTTAGAAATTAGCATTTAAAAAACCTTAGAAATTCACTGAAAAAACCATAGGTTTTAGGGGAAGTTAGTTGGACATTTCACTCGTACAAAACCATAGAAATTCCCACGTTATAGTTAGTTCAGCTAACTATAACTCGCGCCCCCGCAATGCACTGCTGATGACGTCACATATTACATCACTCATGACATGGTCAGTGACATCACTGATGACATCTCAAATGACATCACTCATGACATCATCCATGTGATAATTTGATGCATCTTCTCACACCCTAATATAACCTTTGATACACCCACTCTAAATTACAGACTGCCATTCTCAAAACCATAGACATTCCAACACCAATAACTACATACCCACTCACTGATTCTTAGGTTTACACACACATCCACTCACTCACCCGTACAGTCACTCATACTTATGGTCACTCAGTACAGGACTATCATATGCACTCATACTATTAGATAGACACTCACACACCGCCACTCATCCATAGAGGTACTCATACACCTAGTCAGTCATGCAAATAATTAATCACACTCCAATTTACTCACCTATACAGTTATACACACCAGCTCACTTACTCATACAAATACTAGCACATTCTTACGCTCCTATGCAATCACTGATGCAAGCACACTCATCCATATAGCCACTCTCACAATCACACACTCTCACTTATAGCCATTTATATACTCCAACACACATATATACTGCCTTTCACATATGTAGTTACTCACACATGTACCACTGAGATATACATTCAATCACTAACACACCCATACACACACTCACCCACCCATACAGTCCATCACAGACGCACTCTTGAAACCATGCACCCAGTGAATCACCCACTCACACATCTATGCACAGAGTCACACACACCCCACCCACACAAACACTCAGGCACCCATACAGATACTCAGACAACCAATCCATAACCCATATAGACACTCATGTAGCTAGTCACAAACCCATGCAGCTGCTTACACAACAACAGACAGACGGATACAGACATTCACACAGTTTAGTCACTAACCCATGCATTCAGTAAGATACGTTTAATCACTCACTTATAGACTCAGTCACGCACCTACTAAATCATCCATTCAGACACTTATACACCCACTCGTTCTTCAATACGCCTTTTCCTATATATATTAAACATATTTAAACTTTACAGAAACACACAGTCACTGGATGAAGTCATCAGTGATGTCATTTGAGATGTCATCAGTGATGTCACTGACCATGTCATGAGTGATGTAATATGTGACGTCATCAGCAGTGCATTGCGGGGGCGCGAGTTATAGTTAGCTGAACTAACTAACGGGGGAATTTCTATGGTTTTGTACGAGTGAAATGTCCAACTAACTATAACTTTCCCTAAAACCTATGGTTTTTTCAGTGAATATATATCTATATCCTACTGGCGGTCGCCAGTAGGTAGTTATAGTTAGGACCTCGTTTCTATTCAAAAAGTGTTTTTTGATTTCCTAATAACTTTGGCGTCGTTTGATGATTCTTCGCGAAATTTTCAAAACTAGTGGCCCGCTCCGGTCAGCTCCTGTCTTGAAAGTTTCTGGGTGATTCGTCAAGCGGGGGCCGAGAAAAAAAGGGGGGTCCCAAAACGCGTTTTCCCCATGTTAATTTCCATAGGAAACTTTAGACAAAGCTGCTGCATGGGTTGGTCAGTAGCTACATGAGTGTCTATATGGGTTATTGATTGGTTGTCTGAGTATTTGTATGGGTGCCTGAGTGTGTGTGGGTGGGTGAGAGGTGTGTGACTGTGCATAGATGTTTGAGTGGTTGATTCACTGGTTGTATGGGTTCAAGAGTGCATGTGGAAACGGCTGTGTGGGTGAGTGTGTGTGTATGGGTGTGTTGGTGAGTGAATGGATGTCTCAGTGGTACATGTCCAAGTAACTACATATGTAAAAGGCAGTGTATGTGAGAGTTGGAGTATATAAATGACTATACGTGAGAGTCAGTGATTGTGAGAGTGGCTTTATGGATGAGTGTGTACTTGTATCAGTGATTGTATAAGAGAGTAAGTATGCATTTGTTTCTGTATGAATAAGCGATGTGGTGTGTGTATAACTGTATAGGTGAGTAAATGGAAGTGTGATTGATTCTTTGCATGACTGACTAGGTGTGTGAGTAACTCTGGATGAGTGGTGGTGTGTGAGTGTCTGTATAGGTGTATGAGTGCATATGATAGTGTTGTATTGATGAGTGACTGCATGTATGAGTGATTGTATGGGTGGATGTGTGTGTAGACCTAGGAATCAGTGAGTGCGTATGTAGTAACTGGTATTGGTGTGTCGATGGTTTCGAAAATGGTAGTCTGTATTTTACAGTGGGTGTATCAAAGGTTATATTAGGGTGTGAGGAGATGCATCACATTTTCACATGGATGATGTCATCAGTGATGTCATTTGAGATGTCATCAGTGATGTCACTGACCATGTCATGAAGGATGTAATATGTGACGTCATCAGCAGTGCATTGCGTGGGCGCGAGTCCTAGTTATCTGAACTAACGGCGGAATTTCTCTGGTTTTGTACGAGTGAAATGTCCAACTAACTATAACGTGCCTGAAACCTATGGTTTTTTCAGTGCATTTCAAAGGTTTTTTAAATGCTAATTTCTAACTACAACGTAGCAGTCTCGTTTTCAGAGTGGTGGAGAAAGGTGAGCGTGGCCTCCAAACACCTTTTTAGCAATCCCACTGTGTGGGATTTACTGGAGGTAACAGGAGGGGTAGTTAGCCCCCAACGTCAACCTTGGGGGCCAATTACCCCTTTTATTACCTCCAGTAAGTCCCACACAGCAAGATTGCTAACTTGTTATATCAGGCCCGCCCCCTCCCTGCACCACTGTGCAAACGCGCCCCCTGGCGTGTTGTAAATTGGGGGATTAATTCCCCTGGAGTCCTGAGGGTCCCTGGGGGCCAACTAGCCCACCAGGTACCTACAGTATGCGCCACAGAGCTGCGTTGCAGAGAGGTGTAAAAAGGGGCGTGGCCTCGGAACACCTCTCTGCAACGCAGCTCTGTGGCGCATACTGGAGGTACCTGGTGGGCT
Organism: Calotriton arnoldi; assembly: GCA_963921515.1. Classification (NCBI taxonomy): domain Eukaryota; kingdom Metazoa; phylum Chordata; class Amphibia; order Caudata; family Salamandridae; genus Calotriton; species Calotriton arnoldi. The sequence goes on from CAWUFW010000707.1 coordinate 1,160,849, forward strand.
AGTTGGCCCCCAGGGACCCTCAGTATTCAAGGGGAATTAATTCCCCAACTAACAACGCGCCAGGGGGCGCGTTTGCTGAGTGCTGCAGGGAGGGGGCGGGGCCTCCGGCGCAATGCCGGCTTTTTTTTAAATTTTTTTTTTTTTACAAGGGGGGCTGTGTGGCCCCCCTTTTCGTATTTTTGGGGCCCTGGGGACCCCATCCCCCAGGGCCTGACCCCTTTAAAAAAAAACTAAAAAAAAAACGGGAAGGGGGCCGCGCAGCCCCCCTCCAGAGGCCAATTTTGTCCCCGGGGACCTCATGCCCCGGGGCATGGCCACATATTAATTTTTTTTTTAAAACATTTTTTTAAGGAGGGGGCAGCGTGGCCCCCCTCCTGAGGCCTCTATTGGCCCCGTGGACCCCATCCCCCGGCCTCTCTTGGGGACCGTGGGGGGAGCCCCAATGTCCGCAACGGACCCCCGTATTTAAATATTAAGTGCCCCGGGAAGGTGGTGGTCCCCAAGGCAGTGTGGGGGGGGGCTTGAGCCCCCCCATACTAATTATTCTGTATAGCCCCGGGGAGGTGGCGGTCCCCGGGGCTCGGGGGGGCCCACAAGGCCCCCCGCCCATTTTCATCAATGCCCCGGGGAGGTGGCGGTCCCCTGGGCTATGGGGGGGCCGCGTGCCCCCGCATATAATTACTATAGCCCCAGGGAGGTGGCGGTCCCCGGGGCTGCTGGGGCCCCCTCGGGCCCCCACAAATTAAATACACATTGCCCCCGGGACCTGGCCCACCCTGGGGCCTTATTAAAATGAAGCGCGGGAGCCCGCGCTTCATTTTAAAAAAAAAATTTCAGCGGGATTCGCGACCCCAACGCGAATTCCGCTGAAATAAAACAAAAAATGCTTTTTTTGGCCCTGGGGGTCCTTGTGGGACCCCCTGAGCAGGCCTAGGGGGTCAGGGTGTTTCTACCCTGCCCCCGTCTTTTTTTTTTTTTTTTTACTCTTTTTCACTGTTTTCTTGTGACTCGGTTCTCACAAGATGGCTGCCAACACTTCCTGGTTTGGAGTGTTGGCAGCCAATCAGAGTGAAGCTCGTGCCCGGGAGGGTTCGCGAACCCCCCTCGGTGCTCAGGTATATAAATTTTTTCTTACTTTAATTTAATTTCTCAGCAACTACAACAACAGACTGATACAGACATTCACACAGTTTAGTCACTAACCCATGCATTCACTAAGACACGTTTAATCACTCACTTATACAGTCAGTCACGCACCTACTAAATCCTCCATCCAGACACGTATACACCCACTCATTCTTCAATACACCTTGGCATATATATAAAACATATTTAAACTTTAAAGAAACACACAGTCACTGGATGAAGTAATCAGTGATGTCATTTGAGATGTCATCAGTGATGTCACTGACCATGTCATGAATGATGTAATATGTGACGTCATCAGCAGTGCATTGCGGGGGCGCGAGTTATAGTTAGCTGAACTAACTATAACGGCGGAATTTCTCTGGTTTTGTACGAGTGAAATGTCCAACTAACTATAACGTCCCTGAAACCTATGGTTTTTTCAGTGAATATATATATATATATATATATATATATATATATATCTCATTCAAGACGGTTCAAGGTTGCCGGTTTGTTGCAGCGCTTCTCATGGGTGCAGAACCACGCGGCAGAACCACGCCGCTTACAATTCTCACGCTGTCCTTCCCAGATGGAAAGGAAGAATGGGTCGCACCCTCGTCGAGTTTTGCAATTTTTAGTTTTATTTTCTCCCTTTCATTGGTAGGAACACAGGCACAAAGATCAACGCGTTTCGGTATCCTCCAATCGATCGTGAACAAGGTATTGGAGAATACTGAAACGCGCTGATCTTTGTGCCTGTGTTCCTACCAATGAAAGGGAGAAAATAAAACTAAAAATTGCAAAACTCGACGAGAGTGCGACCCATTCTTCCTTTCCATCTGGGAAGGACAGCGTGAGAAATTATATATATATATATATATATATATATATATATATATATATATATATATATATATATATATATACACACATATATATATACACACACATACATACACACACATATACAGAAGAATTATGTTTTGTTATTTTTCCCTACCTATTACTAGTTAATTAGGTAGGCAGGGAATACACACACACACACACACACACACACACACACACACACACACACACACATATCAACTTCTTGTAGATAAAAGTTTTATCATCGATGGTTGCACAAAAAAATAAATGAATCATTTAAATCTTCAAGCCTGGAGTGCCCAGTATTTTACTACAAGAAGTTGCAGTGTATGCGCGAGTCCGTCCTCGTGAGCCGAGGCACCCGCTGCGTTTAGAGCAGCGGCCGTGACGGAAAAACTGTTGAATATATATATATATTACTTCCTAGGCAGCAGCTCGGTACTCCATAAACGTACAAAAAATATACAGAATATAAATTTCACAACCTATTAACACTTCAATAAAGTGGTAATAATTAGAGAAAAACAATAAAACCCATTACTTACCTACATTTAAGTCCCTAACCCAGAACACCGCTAAAGTGTAGTGAAAACAAAAAAAATACGTCTACCTTTTAATTTTGTAAAGGAAGCCATTAGCCAATTATATAATGCCTTGTCATTGCCATGTACAGCGGGTATACCGCAAACTTACTGCGGTAAACAGTGGCACAATATATCACGAAGGGACACTCATCATTGTAAGGAGTTATCCTCGAGTCACGCATGGTGTCACAAAGGTATGGAATACTGAACGCAGATTTACCAAGTAACTTAAAGTCACCATGCGTCACCCTGCGTTGCTTGGTTAATCTGGAGAAACGCAAGGGAACGCAAGTCTCTACCTTGTTTTACTCGGGACACCATATTCTACATTCCTGAAATATTTTATGTGCATCCATTTTCACACTACGCCTCTTTACACAAGACTATGCCACACCACAACACTGCACGGCACAACACTCCATTCTAGCCACAGCACTCTACAACACTCCCCTATACGTTAGTAAACTGTATGCCACTCCAGTCTATCACACTGTAACATGTACAGTAGAGTGTGTTACTCTATGTCAATCCACTCTGCAACACTGTACTCCACAACACTTTCCGACACGCCACCCCACTGTGCGACATGCTACTCTACTATAGCACTTTACAACACTCGGTGCTACTCCACGGCACTCTACTGTATGTCACAGCACTCCAATCTGATACTTACTCCAGTCTACGTTACACCACTCCACTGTACAACACTTTACCTCACTCTATGCCACCCGACAACACTACTATGCCACTGTGCAACACTCTACTCCACGCTACTCTATGACACTTTACTCCACTCTAGGACACACTATGCAACTCCCTCTATGCCAATATACCCCACTTTACTCCACTCTATGATGCACTACTCCACTCTACACCATTGTGCTCCACAACACTTTATGCCACTCCAAGATAGTCTACCATACAACAAAACAATAAGACACTGCACTGTACGCCACTCCACTTTATGCCACTGCAGTCTACTCTGCCCTACACTGTAATTCACTCTACGCCCCATCAGTGTAACAAACTCTACTCCATTCTATGCCACTCCACAACACTTTACTCCAGTCTATGTCACTGTATAACACTCTAGTACACTTTATGCCACTGTACTCCACTCAATGAAACTCCCTCTACACCACTCCAACCACATTTACTCCACTCTATGGCACAGTACTCCAATAACCACTCTACGCCACTCCACTCTATGACACTCGATAACCCTCTATGCCACTCAACTCTACCACACTAACACTGTAGTATACTGTACGTCACTCCACACCATGCCACTCTACAACAGTTTCCAACACTGTACGACACTACTCCAATGTACGACACGCCATTCCATGACACTCTACCCCTCTACTCTACACAAATCCACTCAACAACACTGTACCCCTACACATCACTATATAACACTACTCCACTCTAGGACACTGTACGACACTACACAACTCCATCTATGCCACTACACCCCACTTTACTGCATTCAACTCTATGACACCACTCCACACCCCTCCACTCTACCACACAATTCTCTAGTCTATAGCACTCCACTGTACTTTAGTCTATGCGAGTATACGGCACTCTAGTTTACTGTATGGCACCGTAGGACACTATACAACAATCCACGCAACCCTCTCTGTGGCACTACACTTATTGCACTTAACTCTATGGCACTACTCCACTCTGCACTACTCTAGGCCACTCAACTCTACTTCACCACACTGTACAACACTCTAATCCACTCTGTCTCACTCCACTCTACTCTTCCAACACTTTCCAAGGCTCTACAACATGCCAGGCCACTCCACTCAACTGCAAGACACACCACTCTATGACACTTCACTCTATCCTACGTGACTGCACTCTATTCTACACAACTCCACTTCACTATACGATACCTTAACCCACTCTACACCACTGTTCCACACTGCTTGAATGTAGGACTCTCTCCTCCACTCTATCCAACTCCGCAAGAGTATACTACACTCTATGCCACTGTACGAGACTCTACTCCTCTCTAGCCCCATACACTCCACTGTACAACTTTGTACTCTACGAATTAGCATAGCATGCCACTGTAATCTGCAGGACATCACTCCTTTGTATGACACTTCGCTCCACTATACGCTATGCCACTCCAAAGTACTCCAGTCTGCCACTCCACAATACTCCACTCTACAACACTCTCCTCTACAGTACTGTAGGAAAGTCCACTACACTGGACTGTAAGATTTCAAACACCTTAACTAAGAAGAATTTTTTTTTATTTTTATTTTTATTATACAAAGGTTAAGGATAAGTATTAGTGGCACGCAAGTTATAACTTTAGAACTTCTAATGTTTGCATAGTTTAAGTTGGGTTGGTTTAGAAAGAATAAAAACTTTTTCACAGCTATAACTTATCCTTTGTTTTTTTTTCTCCATTGAACATATATCGCATACACGCACAAAATGTTGGTGACTGAAGAGGTGGCTGTTTGATAGAAAATGGTGTGAATCCCAATAAAGCAGCTGTTCTCCACCTAAACTTGGGAACTACCCAGAGTTCCCTGCTTCCTTTTTTGCAATATATAATAAAAATTAATACAATGAAGTTGGTGTTGGAACTGTGGTGGGTCGCAACTTCACTCAACTGGTCTCCAGGACTAAAGTAAAGTCAATTACTTTGTCACAACAACAGTGAGAGAAAAAAAACTATTGCGCTACAGGTAACCTCACAAGTGTCTTTCAATTGTCCGTAAATCCATTTAAAAACAAAAAACACTGACAGGAGTACGCGACCCTGGACGGATCTACTGTCTACAGTCATGAGCACTAGAATCTCAGTAGAACACCTCTAAGAACTGGATTATTTTATTGTAAGCACCAGATTAAACTAGCAGGGTCTCTGCTGTCTAAGCAGTATCTATCTATCTATCCAAGGAGAGATTTGATATTTTTCCACAGAAACACAATACTTTACATTGGAAAGCAATGACACTGCTCTAGAAGGTGCTGGCACTGCAACATAAAAGAGACGCTCTGCCTTCAATATAGTAATCCTGCATTGTCTAAACACTCACCTCCGATTGTCTTACTCAGTTTTCACTCTATTTTCTAACTCAGCCAAAGGAGAAAGCACTAGGAAAACCAATAGGCCACGCCTTTAAAAAACATGTGCTGAGCTTTCGCTTTGCCAATGTTTGTATGTAAATATGGTTTACAAAAACTGAAATAAAAAAAAACTTCAAAATATTAGAAGAAAAGCAAAGGCACATCTTACACTATCTCAAAACTGTACATTGAATTCACAGAATTGTAAATTGAATTCGATTGTTTAAACCTTTATAAAATGGCATCGTTTATTTTTTTTTTTCCCAAAACCGTTTCACTCAGGAACTCTCAATAAATGTCCGAATATAAAGGAAAACAGTTGCAAAACCTAATTTACTTTCCACAGGATTCAGCCATTTGGTCCTCTGTAGTAACTCAGGGAGCATGTTTAGGACGCCCAGGAGAAGCGTCATTCCATGTATACCTTCTGCCTGCGATGTCAGCTGAGTGAGTGCAGCAGATGATAATTGCCCCCGGCACCTTAAAAGCCTTTGTGTACCAAAGCTTCTGCTTTCATGCAAGGTGTGGAATGCAGGAAAGAAAAAAAGAAAAAAGAGAGGCAACCGGTAAAGTCTACTCTTCAGACATAACCCACTGTTACTATACATTAATATCACTGTTTCTATACATTTAGAGACAAGCTGGGAGAGGTAGAGAGCAACCTAGCGTGTGGGAGGGTATTTGAGAGAAGTAGCAGCACACGGAGGGGGGGAGGAGAAGGACACATCCACTCTCATGGAGGGCCACAAAGGACAAGAAGTAGTTCCCTAAATGTAAGAAGTGGAAGGACGCTAAGCAAGAAGATCCTAAAGAAACTAAGCTCCAGGGCAGGGACAAACAAGAAGGGGAAGGGAAGCTGCTGAATAAGAAGCGAGAGAGGGACATTTGGTAACCAATGGGCGGGCTGGAAGCCCACTAAGTTCACAGTAGGTCTTTTGCAACCAGAGAGCGTGCGTTTACCTAGACATTGCTGGGGTGGTATGGTAAAGGGGGGGGTGGGGACTGGAGAAAATATATCTCAGCCATCAATATTTGTTGCTGTGTCAGGTACAGATGGAAGTTTATTGCCAACAGCAGAATAAACAAGTGACAAAGGCTGCAGCACTGTTTTTGTTTTAATCATGTACATAATCAAAAACATAAGCACATAAAACATGCATCTGGACACTCCTGGAGCAACGCTTCTGCAGAGATCCATACACACAGCACAAACTTACAGGAGACCTCTTTGGCTTTGAAATGCCAAGCTGCTGTCTTTGGAACCTGGGGACCCAGGTTTGAGCTCTGGCTTCAGCACTAGACTCAACATCATGTGATTCTGGGCAAATCACATAATGAGTGAGTGAGTGAGACTGTGTGTAAGTGTGTCCCCAACTTGATGAACATGATCTTTCAGATGGCCTATAGATCTCTCACAGCTAGGTTTGCGTTATATAAATACCAACATATACTCACAAGACCAACTTACATTGTCTTCTGAAGAGTGGTGGGAAGAGCAATCACTATGTAACAAGATTGCAAGAATTAACAAGCACTGGCAAAAGCAAGAGGTCTGGCATGGATTTTTAGTTATAAGCCAGATCAATTGGGTTTGCCACGGCTTGTTTGATTACTGATAGCACGCATACAATGCTGGATTATGTGCTGGTAGTGGTAGCATTTATAGAATGCATGATTGGCAGAGAACTGGATGTGCACCTCGTGAGTGCACTTTATGTAAAATAGTTCCTCATGACCTGCATTACAAGCACTTCAAAGGTGGAAGAACGGGCAGCACGAGGCAAGATACAACTCCACTTGGCAACAGTGAAAGCCCACTGTGTCCCCCTTAATTACACAGCTACTACAGTGTGTAGCCACTCCTAAAATGTGGATTATAAAAATGGATTGCAAAAGCACCATGGCACGGAAGGCCAGACAGTATATATACCACTAGCTGCTAGATTTCTCAGGGGAACAAAGACAGCTCTTCCAATTGGCTGCTGTTGCTATAAGGAGTGGGACAAACCCACAAAACACAAGGTTGTGTAGTTTTGCTTTGATGCACCAAAGTCTGGCTAATTGAAACTTACTGTCTAACCTACGTGTGGAAATTTTGACATACTACAGCCCTCTGTTACTACACCAGACCAAACCCCATCGTGGCCGCCGAGGGCAGCGACTTTGTAGACATCATAGTGTTGTATCTGAACTACGAATGCATTAAACTAGCAGGCCCCGCCAACCACCAAGACTACAGTTCTGTAATTCACCTTTCAACTCCTTTCTTTTATATGCCCAACACTTCTGCAAATGAACTAAAATAAAACCTAACCAGCATTGGCAAAGCCTTCGGCCTCGCTTTGCCAAGGCTTGTTTGCCAATATTGATTTTGCCAATGCAAGCCAAGCTCTGGCAATGCCAACACCAGCCCCTGCCATTTTGGAATGTTATCTGTTGTATTCTCAAGATGATCATCACATTGCATGATGTAAATGCAACAAGGAAGCCTTTTTGAAAGGACTGAAAGTAACATTAGGCCACTTTTTTACATGTTCTACGCTTTCAAGATGGACGCCAAAGTTGCCTCTACATACAGTGTGCCAACTGCTGTAGAGCTATTTTGTATAAAAAAAATAAAAATAAAAAAATAAAAATCACACACTCTACTTCATTGCCATGTCCAGTCGCTGCTAGGTCATTGTCGTTTTCAGTGCCGCATTACAAACATTAGCGAAGCCAATGGCAGCAAGCAGGAAGACAGGAGGGGAGACTAAAACCAAACCGTAGTAGTGCTGTGTGTGGAAGAAAGTGGCAGGAAAATCAAAATGAAAAAAAAGTTCTATATCAGCAAGGGAGAATAGCCACAATCATTCAAAAAATCAGGAAGAAATCTAACTTCCTCAGGGGGTGGGACAAAAAAATTGAATAGGGAGGAAATGTAACTATACAAGAAAGCCATCCACTCCTAGACAAGGAGTAGAACCAAAGCCCTTTCTATGTTAATAGCAACGTGTTGGTTACAGTGCTGTCTGATAGACAGCTATACCCATCTGCAGCGAGACCTCATTAATGCTTACTCTACTGTTGTACTGTGGGTTATGTGTAAAGACTTGCAACTAGTTTATGAGGCTATATGTACACAGTTAGAACCTAAATAGTTACTTTCTCTGAAAACTAACAATTTTAATCAATTTCAAGTTCACCAGTTTAAGGACTACAGATAAATTGGTGGGGTTCCCGAGTGCGTTTGTTGATTCGTGTTGTACAATAGACCTTTCGAGTCCTACTTGCCATCTTGTGGAAACTTTATGTAGATTCTGCAGCCCCTGTTACAGTTTACAGACTGGGCCTGCATCGCTGACGTTCCAGTTAGATCAATTCTGGTATTACGCTTAGCATATGTAGGTTTCTGTTTTTTATTTTTACACATTTTATTACTTAGAAAAATCACAACAAGCAGAAAAAGTACCTTCGCTTAACCCGAAGTCTAACGCAAACATTTTGCACTGGGCCTAATATCCCAAAATTGAGTCAACATATAGAGTAACAAGAAAATATAAATAACTATTCAGTCCAAAAAAACATATCAAGACATGTTCTTAATACTCATTTTTTATTTACGTCCTTCCATTTTCAAAAAGGATTAGGGACACAGCAACGTGTTTCGTCCCAAAACATAGGAGTTTAGGGCACAAGAATGTACGACTTGTCCTAAGCCCATAGAGGTTATAGTTATATGCAGGGTTCTTTCCCGTTAAAGTTCTGTGTATATTACAGAAATTGGTATAGTCACAGCACAACCTTATTGCCCATCAGGGTGCCGGAGTATGGGTGCACTTACAAAAATGTTCAGCAATGCAGGTCACGACGTGTATTCCACGCGATAAAACTCCATAGCATCGGACATATGTACTGAGAGAGAAAAAGAGTTTATTACTTGATCTATGCTCCAAGAAGAAATACTGTGCGCCAAGGTTTAAGGGCGCATAAACACAGAATGTAGAATATAACTGTAAGAGGCTGGCTTAGTACACACTTATTTAAGTGCAGCACCTTGCACTAATCCAAACAACCCTTATGGTGATTTTAGGGGTCTTAGACAGCAATAGAAAACTCTCTAAGTGGTAGTTGTGGAGAGCAGCCATCGGGCTTAGTCCAGAAGGAATGTTAAGCAGCTTGTTTTACCAGATCTAATCATGTAGTGTAGGTTAAATTAAAAAGAACCACATGGTGTATCTATAAAACTATGTCTATTTACTAACACATAGGTATATCTCCTACCCAGAGATATCAACACAAATACACACGATACTTCAATTTCACTATACTAATTCACCATTAATCCTTTATGGGTTCCGGAGTTGCGTGCTCCTTGCCGAAAAAGCACTTCAACACCCCTTCCTCCCAGGACTAGGAATAGAGGCCACTGCGTGGCAAAGGCAGTGCCATCTGCGCCCGGACCACGCCAGGACCCCTGGCCATCCCGTCACAAACCAATACACCGCCAAGGAACTCCTGCATCTGGACCCCGCACCTCAAAATGACAGCTGCTTCACCTCCGCACCATGATCAACCAAAGGACCGTTCACCTGCTGACACTTCTCCTGCAACACAACCTACGAAGGATCCCGCGTCACTCCCGCCCAGAAGACCACGAATAACCCGAACGGCTCCAATGCATCCTGCCCAACATCCGCTCCCTCTGCAAACATGCCATGAAAATCTGGGACACCATCACCGAAATGTGGTTCAACCCCTCTTTGAACCCCGATATCACCACCACCACTGACGGATACAAGATGATACACCCCCCTCCCCCCAGCCATCAACTCCCATCACTACGTCCTACTCTGTAACCTCAATTTTCACATTGATGACCCCAAATACGCCAACTCCATCGCCCTGCTGGAGAACCTCCACAACACTAACCTCACCCAACTGGTCACCGAACCCACGCAGAAGGGCGAAGACACACTCAACCTCATTTTTATCTACAGCATCAAACTCTGCCACACCACAGAACTCATCTGAACCGACTACACCATTGTACACTTCACCATCTCCGACATCCAGCATACCATCACCAAGCATCACATCTCCTCCCACCGTAGTTGGGGCAAGGTTACCGAAACTAGGTGGACACAGGTCCTCACCACCACCCACCCTCAAGCCTCAGCAGATCTCGACCAGGTCGTTCAGAACTTCTTAGCCTGGATCATCAACTGCACGGAGACAGAGTCGCCCCACTGAAACCTACAAAAAACAACAAAACCTCAAAACACACCAGCTGGTACACTCCAGACCATCACAGCCATCATGTCTTCCATCCACTCCGGGACGCCCTCCAACCCCTGCCCCTACTACCTCTTCAACCTCGGAATGAACCCAATCAGCACGGAATTCACCAGAATCCTCAACACCTCCATCTCCACTGCAACCTTCCAGGCAGATGGAAACACGCTGATGTCAAACCCCTCCTGAAGAAACCCTCCACCGACCCCAGCGATCACAGAAAATTATCGACCGATATCCCTGCTCCCCCACCCGGCTATGGTACTAGTAAAACAGCTCACCGAAATCCTGGAACAAAGCCTCAGTGTCAGGATTCTGGGCCAACCACAGCACTGAGACAGTGTTGATTGCTGCCACAGACTACATCAGAAATCTCCTCAACCGCAGATAAACTGTGGCCCGGATTCTCCTCGACCTCTGAGGCGTTAGACACTATCTCCCACAACATCCTTATCAACAGACTCTACAGCATCGGCATACAGCAAGACGCCCTCAGGTGTATTGCCCCCTTCCTTACAGGACGCACACAGAGCATCTGGCTGCCACCCTTCATCTCCGCACCCAAGGACATCATATGCGGCATACCCCAAGGATCATCCCTCAGCCCCACCCTCATCGACACCTACATGACCACCCTCGCAGACGCCATCAGTTCCCACGGCATCAACATAATCTCCTATGCAGACGACACAACTAATCCTCTTGCTCAGTGAGGTCCCCGCCAAGGCCAAAACCAACTTCTCCAACGCCATGAACAACATAGCCAACTGGATGAGAGACAATGGCCTCAGACTGAAATCAGACAAGACAGAAGTACTGATCTTTTGAACAACAAATCCACATATTTGAACAATACTATACTCTAAGATACTAAAAACAAGACATAAAAAATAAAGTGATCAAAAGTTCTAAGCCCAATGTCAGCACTTATGGAGAACAGATCTAAGAATATTGCCAGTATTTCTTTAACTGAAGCTTGCTTAGTCTTTGGGTCCTACTAGCAAATGGCCGCTACATGATTACATACACATCCACTGGTCATCTTGTAATGGCTACTCTTACTTTAAGAATAATCACCACAACATGGCCACCCCGCATGTGGTGTGGTCATTTTGTAATGAGTTCTCTTTAACTAACAAGAAAAGTCATTAGAAGTTAGCTGCCCGACATGTATGCAGCCATCTTAGAATATTTTTTTTTTAGTTTAAGAAAAATTACTCCAAGATGGACAACGCACAGTGGCACATGAGTAGCCATTTTGAAATAGCTTATTACATTCTAAGATGGCCGCCCACATTTGTTTCAGCAGGCTGTGCTAGAGGCGCAACAAGGACAGAGTAGAGGAGTTCACTTTTTTAATAAACAGAGTGGAAGGAGAACGTGGGAGCAGAAAGAGTGAGAGTAAATAATCCCTTGTGTCTTCAATGCAAGGACTGACGTTTGCCATTAAGGGATACAATTATCCAATCAAAACGCAGAGATCGAAATACTCCTTGAGCAAGAAACAAGAATAGGAAGGAAAGCCTTTTATTAGCAACAGGGAAGTGAAGAGTGCGAGATCTCGGCGAGCGCGCCCTTAGGGCCCGGCCCCCCGGACCCACGCCACACCCCCAGAGGCCGGTCCAGTAGCCCGATTGGCTACTGGCCAGTAGAAGTACTTCCGGGTCACGGATGACGCGCATCCGGCCGGAACAGAGTAGGTATGGGGCGGAGCCAGGGGGGGCTATTTAGCCCCTGGGCTCACCTCTGCACTTCCTCTTTTTCCCGCTCTTGGACCCCTGGATCTGCGGAGCGGAATCAATCTCCCACCCACCCGTCCCTGAGATTGGTAGTTTGGGGGTAGGTTATGAGGGCGAATGGCGGAAAAGAGGCCACAGAACTTTGATTTTCAGAGTTAACGGAGGCCTGCTTACATACTCCCGAGGCCAGCACTGAGGGGAGAGACGGTAAGCTCTCCGCAGGGAGAATGGGGACACCGGCTGGGGAGGCAAGGGCGCCAGGTCACACAAGCCTCCTTGGCAGCCTGGTGGTAGAGGGGTGGGCCTCCGGAAATGACGGACAAGGACCGAGGGCTGGGGGCTCACCGCTCAAGGACGCAGGTGGGTTGCGCCTTGCGTGGTTCTCAGTTAGGAGATGCGAGCCAGAGGGCCCCTTGGTGCTGGAGGAAGTAGCTATTGCATAACCGGTGGTTATGATCATTTAGAATACTTGTGAATATTAAAAGTGTGAATATTGAATTTTAAATGTGAATTTTAAATAATGTTTTTGTCATGTTTATGAAGGTGTTGATGGTTATTAAACATGGCCGTTTTACCCACACTCTTAGACTGGCTAGTGTCATTGTGGGATTGCATGAGGTTGGGGTGGGGGACATGCTGGGGGGTCCGGGCTCTATGACAAAAAAGAAAGCCATCCGCTTGTTTTGGTAGCCATCCTTCAGGACAGGGAGGAGCAACAATAGGCTCAGGGAGGGGTGCAGAGAGAATATCATGAAGTCCAGTGGATGGAGTCAGATACATACAAGGCCTACACGAGACAGAATACGGTTTCACCTGCAAGATCAACAGCATTAACAAACACTGGCAAGGCCAACAGGTCTCACCTTAATGAGCAAATAGATGCAAACTGAGGTTTTCACAATGGCTTTGCCAATGCTGCGGGGGTGGGGGGTGAGGGGGGGGGGGGCGGGTGAATGTTACAAACAGTGTGATGCTTGAGTGTCAATTTCAAATGTAAAAGAGTCCTTCATGCATTCCAATGAAGGCAATTCCTAGAAAGTGGAATGATACACCAAACAGCTAATATCATGAGGTGAGAGGGTAATACTACTTTGGGTGGAGCCAGAGCCCACTTTGTATATTTTAAAGAATGTATGACAATATGTCAGATGGCCAGCTTTGCCGTCAACCAGATCTAAAATCTTAAACAGGGAGTAGAGTTCAGATATGCAACTGGTACACCTAGACTGCAATGACTTGCCCACTTCAGTCAATTATGGATTGACACGAAGAGAGGCCTAAAGGAGATAGTAAGACTTCTGGGTCAGGCTGTTGTATATATGCTCAAAGATTTGAAAGCCCAGGCCATGTGGCAGAGTACGCTAGAAAAATCCAGACGTTGATACCGTCATGTACATGCTCTGCTGAGCAAAATGTTTTGAATATTAAACATAGCTCATTAGTCTAAGAGTGGCAGGCTACTTGTCTGAGGTAGGGATGTGCATGTTCTTATTGAATATATCACACACTCTGGGAATTGATGGTTGTCTGCAAGCGGGGCAGAACATGGTTGTTTTTTACAAAAACAGGAGAGGGAGATGGTTCATGGGATGGCAGCGATCAGAAGATGGTTGTAACGCCCAGGGTCATTAGGGGGGACCAGGGTAGGCAGTGGGGGGACCGTTAGCCTGGAGATTCCACATGGAAAGGCAAGCTGGGGAAGTAATGAATGGGGATACCCCACAAGAGACACTCAGCAGAAGGCAAGGAACGGGGATACACCACAAGGGGCAGATGTGGGGACCTCTCAGTGCACACAGCAGGAGTCTGGGGATGGAAAGTAATGGAGATACCCTCACAAGGCAGGTACAGCACTACGAGCACACTCAACAGAAGATGGAAAGGAATGGGGATATCCAAGGGGCAGACATGTACTGTCAGCACACACTCAGCAGGAGGTACAAAGGAATGCACATACCAGAAGAGGCAGACAGGGCAGTCGCATAGCACTAGGCTGCAGAAGGAAATGAATGGGGACACAGGCAGACGCAGGTCACTCGCAGCGCACACTCAGCAGGAGTCTGGGGATACCACACAGGCAGACACTGCACTCGCAGCTCACAATCAGGAAGGTCCGGGGATACCACACAGGCAGACGCAGGTCACTCGCAGCGCACCCTCAGCAGGAGTCTGGGGCCACCACACGGCAGACTCAGGGCACTCGCAGATCACACTCAGCAGGAGTCTGGGGACCCCACAGAGGCAGGTCACTCACAGCGCACACTCAGCAGGAGTCTGGGGATAACACGCAGGCAAACACAGGGCACTCGCAGATCACACTCAGCAGGAATCTGGGGACACCACACGGCAGACTCAGGGCACTCGCAGATCACACTCAGCAGGAGTCTGGGGACCCCACAGAGGCAGGTCACTCACAGCGCACACTCAGCAGGAGTCTGGGGATAACACACAGGCAGACACTGCACTCGCAGCTCACAATCAGGAAGGTCTGGGGATACCACATGGCAGACTAAGGGCACTCGCAGATCACACTCAGCAGGAGTCTGGGGATACGACACAGGCAGACACAGGGCACTCGCAGCGCACACTTAGCAGGAGTCTGGGGACACCACACTCGCAGATCACACTCAGCAGGAGTCTGGGGACCCCACAGAGGCAGGTGACTCACAGCGCACACTCAGCAGGAGTCTGGGGATAACACGCAGGCAAACACAGGGCACTCGCAGATCACACTCAGCAGGAGTCTGGGGACACCACACGGCAGACTCAGGGCACTCGCAGATCACACTCAGCAGGAGTCTGGGGACCCCACAGAGGCAGGTCACTCACAGCGTACACTCAGCAAGAGTCTGGGGATAACACGCAGGCAAACACAGGGCACTCGCAGATCACACTCAGCAGGAGTCTGGGGATACCACACAGGCAGACACTGCACTCGCAGCTCACAATCAGGAAGGTCTGGGGATACCACATGGCAGACTAAGGGCACTCGCAGATCACACTCAGCAGGAGTCTGGGGATACGACACAGGCAGACACAGGGCACTCGCAGCGCACACTTAGCAGGAGTCTGGGGACCCCTCCCAGACAGACAGGTCACCGAGTCTGCCTGTGTGCTATTCAGCAGTCTGGGGATACCACACAGCAGACACGGCACTTGCAGCTCACACTCAGCAGGTGTCTGGGGACAACACACAAAGCAGAGGCAGGTCACTCGCAGGTCACATCAGCAGGAGTATGGGGATACCACAAAAAGCAGAGAGACAGGGCACTCGCAGCGCAGGCTCAGCAGGAGTCTGGGGCTACCACACAGGCAGACGCAGGTCACATGCAGCGTACACTAAGTAGGAGTCTGGGGATACCACACAGGCAGACTCAGGTCACATGCAGCGCACACTCAGCAGGAGGTCGGGGATATCACACAGGCAGACGCAGGTCACGGAGTCTGCCTGTGTGGTATTCAGCAGTCTGGGGGTACCACACAGGCAGACTCAGGTCACTCGCAGCTCACACTCAGCAGGAGGTCAGGGATACCACACAAAGCAGACTCAGGTCACTCGCAGATCACACTCAGCAGGAGTCTGGGGATACCACACAGGCAGACACGTCACTCGCAGGTCACATCAGCAGGAGTATGGGGATACCACAAAAAGCAGAGAGACAGGGCACTCGCAGCGCAGGCTCAGCAGGAGTCTGCGGATACCACAGAGGCAGGTCACTTGCAGCTCACACTCAGCAGGAGTCTGGGGCTACCACACAGGCAGAGGCAGGTCACTCGCAGATCACACTCAGCAGGAGTCTGGGGATAGTACACAGGCAGACAGGTCACTTGCAGCTCACAATTAGCAGGAGTCTGGGGATACTACACAGGCAGACACGGCACTTGCAGCTAACACTCAGC
Organism: Calotriton arnoldi; assembly: GCA_963921515.1. Classification (NCBI taxonomy): domain Eukaryota; kingdom Metazoa; phylum Chordata; class Amphibia; order Caudata; family Salamandridae; genus Calotriton; species Calotriton arnoldi. Next base: position 1,177,440 of record CAWUFW010000707.1, read on the forward strand.
AGGAGTCTGGGGACCCCACATAGGCAGGTCACTCACAGTGCACACTCAGCAGGAGTTTGGGTATATCACACAGGCAGACGCAGGTCACTCGCAGCGCACACTCAGCAGGAGTCTGGGGACCCCTCCCAGACAGACACAGGTCACTGAGTCTGGGGATACCACACAGACATACACAGGTCACTGAGTCTGCCTGTGTGCTATTCAGCAGTCTGGGGATACCACACAGGCAGACACGGCACTTGCAGCTCACACTCAGCAGGTGTCTGGAGTCACCACACAAAGCAGAGGCAGGTCACTTACAGCTCACACTCAGCAGGAGTCTGGGGATACCACACAGGCAGACACATGCCACACTCAGCAGGAGTCTGGGGATACCACACAGGCAGACTCAGGTCACATGCAGCGCACACTCAGCAGGAGGTCGGGGATATCACACAGGCAGACGCAGGTCACGGAGTCTGCCTGTGTGGTATTCAGCAGTCTGGGGATACCACACAGACAGACACGGCACTTGCAGCTCACACTCAGCAGGACTCTGGTGACACCACATAAAGCAGAGGCAGGTCACATCAGCAGGAGTATGGGGATACCACACAGGCAGACACAGGGCACTCGCAGCGCACACTTAGCAGGAGTCTGGGGACACCACACTCGCAGATCACACTCCGCAGGAGTCTGGGGACCCCACAGAGGCAGGTGACTCACAGCGCACACTCAGCAGGAGTCTGGGGATAACACGCAGGCAAACACAGGGCACTCGCAGATCACACTCAGCAGGAGTCTGGGGACACCACACGGCAGACTCAGGGCACTCGCAGATCACACTCAGCAGGAGTCTGGGGACCCCACAGAGGCAGGTCACTCGCAGCGCACACTCAGCAGGAGTCTAGGGATACCACACAGACACAGGTCACTCGCAGCTCACACTCAGCAGGAGTCTGGGGATACAACACAGGCAAACACATGTCACTTGCGCACTCACAGGAGTCTGGGGATACCACACAGACAGGTCACTCGCAGCGCACACTCAGCAGGAGTCTGGGGATACCACACAGGCAGACACAGGGCACTCGCAGCGCACACTCAGCAGGAGTCTAGGGATACCACACAGACACAGGTCACTCGCAGCTCACACTCAGCAGGAGTCTAGGGATACCATACAGGCAGACGCAGGTCATCTGCAGATCACACTCAGCAGGAGTGTGGGGATACCACACAGGCAGACACGGGGCACTCGCGCACTCACAGGAGTCTGGGGATACCACACAGAGACAGGTCACTCGCAGCGCACACTCAGCAGGAGTCTGGGGATACCACACAGGCAGACACCGGGCACTCGCAGCGCACACTCAGCAGGAGTCTAGGGATACCACACAGACACAGGTCACTCGCAGCTCACTCAGCAGGAGTCTGGGGATACCACACAGGCAAACACATGTCACTCGCGCACTCACAGGAGTCTGGGGATACCACACAGAGACAGGTCACTCGCAGCGCACACTCAGCAGGAGTCTGGGGATACCACACAGGCAGACACAGGGCACTCGCAGCGCACACTCAGCAGGAGTCTAGGGATACCACACAGACACAGGTCACTCGCAGCTCACACTCAGCAGGAGTCTAGGGATACCATACAGGCAGACGCAGGTCATCTGCAGATCACACTCAGCAGGAGTCTAGGGATACCATACAGGCAGACGCAGGTCATCTGCAGATCACACTCAGCAGGAGTCTAGGGATACCACACAGACACAGGTCACTCGCAGCTCACTCAGCAGGAGTCTGGGGATACCACACAGGCAAACATGTCACTCGCGCACTCACAGGAGTCTGGGGATACCACACAGAGACAGGTCACTCGCAGCGCACACTCAGCAGGAGTCTGGGGATACCACACAGGCAGACACAGGGCACTCGCAGCGCACACTCAGCAGGAGTCTAGGGATACCACACAGACACAGGTCACTCGCAGCTCACACTCAGCAGGAGTCTGGGGATACCACACAGGCAGACACATGTCACTCGCGCACTCACAGGAGTCTGGGGATACCACACAGAGACAGGTCACTCGCAGCGCACACTCAGCAGGAGCCTGGGGATACCACACAGGCAGACACGGCACTTGCAGCTCACACTCAGCAGGAGTCTAGGGATACCACACAGGCAGACACAGGTCACTTACAGCTCACACTCAGCAGGAGTCTGGGGATAGACACCACACAGGCAGACAAGTCACTCGCGCACTCACAGGAGTCTGGGGACACAACACAGAGACTCGGGTCACTCGCAGCGCACACTCAGCAGGAGTCTAGGGACACCACACAGGCAGACTCCGGGCACCCGCAGCGCACACTCAGCAGGAGTCTGGGGATACCACACAGAGCCGACACAGTATTACCAGCTCTTCGTGTCTCTGGCTACAGCCTGCTCTCAACTGCTCCATTTTTATTAGTAAATACTGGCGCTTTCGGAGTCAAAGCGCCTAAAAAATACGCGCGCACATTTTTTACGCAGAACAAACACATCATTCACTTTTGGCCACTTACAAGTGATGGGGCTAGTACAGCGCTGCGCAAAGCGCTACAAATGACACATTTAGCGCTCGTTTGCTTTCAGTGCCCCGTGAGGTATGATTAAAAGTGTTCCCTGCCTGGATTGCCCGAAATATCCCCCAGACTGTTATTACGCCCTTCTCACAGTCCCTCGTCCAGAAATACATTCCTGCTGCTCATGAAACTAACAGAAACAAATGACAGCTTCTTACCCATTTCCTCTGCTCGAATGCGGAGTGGACAGAGGTAAAAGCTTGCAGCGGGGGGGGGGGGTTCGAAACGTGCCCGTTTTCAGTGCATGGCGAGAGGGGAAAGTTACACACCCCACATCGTTCGACAGACGTTCTTTAGGAGCACAGAAAAAATGCCAACATGTCTGGATACGCACACACGTTAACCATGACACCGTACAAGCATTCACCAGGGCCGTCTTTCAACGTGGATCTATAAGAGGCGAAGGAGTAGGCAGGGAAGTGGGACAGAAGTCTCCACCTTTTAAAATTTGTGATGGGGCAAATTCCGTATTCCCAGTGGTTAAGAAGAAGTAAAGTTTTTTTTTTGTTAAAAGCAGTAATGTTTTATATAGCGCCGCGAACCACACTCCCGTTTCTAAGCGCTAACATCTATTTAAAGCTGCCGCACTCTACAAAAGATTAGTTGCTACAGACTGGACCAATTCACGAAATACTACGGGTAACGTGGTAGAAGCAAAATCCAACTGCTCAAGCAGTGAACACATGTTCAAGCGCTTCAACGCCTCGTCAGGGGTAGGAAACGTTAAATAAATACAATTTACATGTAGCTTGCCCAAACTATAATACGGTCTCCCTTCACCCTGCTCTCTTCAAAGCAACGAGGGAGCTGCAAAGCACAGGGTGAAGGCACACTCCGCCTCCTCCGGCTCACGAAAGAATGCAACTGACTGCTCATAAAAGTCAAGCTCGTACCTGCGGTGTCAAGCGGGGGCTCTCGGAGCAGGCCCTCCGGGCTCCTGCAGCCTGCCCGGGCTCACGGTCCCATCACTGCCTCGCCGGAGCCGCCCCGAGCAGCAGGAACGCATCTGCTTGGAGCTCCCGCCCGCTCCTCCCTGCCTGCGGAGTCCATTTCCTCCCTGGAGGGAGCCGCCGCACGCCCCAGCCCCTCTGTCCTCCTCCTACCAGCGAGGCTCCGCCCTTCCCTCATAGGTGGCTCTCCACCTCGGCCCCCGGTGCGCCTTAAGAGGTCCCCGGGCCGTCCCAGCACCCGCTGCTCTCGTGTTTCTGTTCAACGTTCAATTCTAAGTCAGGAAGGAAGTTGTGCAGCCTGTCTGGGGCCGAACGGAACAAGTTTCTGCGCGCTCTCCCGCTGCCGGTGCTTGGCAGGGCCGCTGGAGGGAACACTCGGAAATGTTCCATTGTTAAACTCGAAAAATGTCGCAGCCTTGGGCTTTAAAGATGCAGCGTCTATTTTTATTTTTACATGGCTCGTTATTGTCAAACGTTTCGAGCCGTATGAGGACAATGACCAGGTTTATTGTTTTATTTAATTTTCTGGAGCATCGCGGTGCCTGCAGAAGGACGCCCTCTCCGCGGTCGGCACCGGGGAATGCATTTTATAGTTTTCCGCTGTGGCCTCTGCACGAGGCTTCCATGTAGTTTACAGTTTATACTGGTGTCTCAAGTTTGGCGCCTGCGTTTTCAGGTTTGTTTACACAAAAATGTTTTGGGGAGAAAAACAAACAATACAAAAAAAAAGTTTCCCTTTTCGATGCCAGTGGAACAACGCAGCATCCTGTTTTTAATTCTTTTGAAGTTTAAAAAAAGTTACAGCCGTAATGCTTTGATGTCTGGACTGTGAGCTGTTAAGCAAATATTGCAAAACAAACATTGTCAAAGCCAACAGACTTGGCTTTTTTTATAGTACAAAAACATATTGTGTGCCGTGCAACAATGGTCCAATTGCTATAAGTTATCTTCCAATACTCATGGCCCAGAGATTTCCGAATCTTAGAATTCACAGTCGCAGATTTCCTGGAACACTCCTGAAAAATATGTTAATTCCTACTTGCACCTGTGCACAGGGCTTTCCGCATGCTCACTTTTGCCTAATGTACAACTGTGCGCACAAGAATGCTTTCGGTCCTGTTCAATGATATATTTTTTCTTTTATTACCTTTTCGACAGAGAAAAATATTTTTCCCTTTGAAGAAACCACATAGTCTGCCCTCATAAATTTGGGGGAAGTTGGAAACATTTTTGTGTGAGTATATACTTTTACAGTGTAAAACTTCCTTTTTTGAGTTGCAAAAGTAGATTTACATTTATAACAAGCACTGGCAATGCCAATAGGTCTGGCTTTAAAGGAATATTATTTAGTAATGTGAAGCATTACAAGTAGATAGCATGGGAATTTATGTGGAAGTGAAGAACTGTAGAATAATATTAGGTAGGTTAAAAGGTCAGATGACAGTTGCACTGTCAATACAAACCTCAAAAATCCATGCAGTTTAATGACTGCCCTCTTGCTATCTGTGCTGCTGCCACAGAAAAACACCATAAATTATCTAGATATCTAAGACTCTGTATTAGCTTTACAATATCATATGTGTGCCCCTGAAAGATCAAGCTCAGGCAGCCGGATAAAAAAAACAAAATGATCACAGCGGTGTGGAGGGCAGGCGACTTTTTTTGGATGCACACAACTTCTCCCAACTTCTCTCCAGGGCCGGACTGGAAACCCAAAGCAGCCCTGGCAATTTTGACGGACCAGCTCCCCTGCTGCTTTTGTTACTGGGTGCCGATATAGCAGCACCGCTGCAAAACCGGCCCCCAGTAACACAAACAGCCCCCACCACTGCAGAATCAGCCCCACCTTCCAGCCTCTAGGGGAAACAGCCGGACTGGCTGTAGCGATGCCCGCTACAGCCAGTCCGGCCCTGTCTCTTCCCTATAAAAACATGTACTCAAGCTCCCAGCATGAGGGCTCATCCAAAGCCCCTCACCTAGTGATTCTCACATAATTGTCTGGCGACAGCTGAGCTGTCAAGGCAGACCATAAAAAGGCTAGTTGTATACTTCAGATAAATATACATGCACAGATAGTTTTGTGAATCGAGCCCTCCGAATTCAAACTTTCCTTATTTACTGAGCCAGCCTCACCTGTGAGAAATGTCAACTAATTTGCCGCCCTAAGTGAAAAACATTACCTTTTTTTCTAACCACCCCAGTCCTCCTAACCACCCCAGTCCTACCTTGCATGATGCAATGTTTACCACCCAAACAGCGGAAACACCCCATCTGGGAGAAAGGGTTTTCGAGGACCGTGAGGAGAAAGGCTTAGACTCAGAATAATGATGATTACTTGAAAGTAACTCTGCCATTCAGTGTCGCAGTCTTTACTTATTAATGCCTTACCTTGAGGCATCCAAAGCACAAGGATTAGCTACACCTGAAATGCTATAGAACTGCATCTTTTATTGTTAGTTTCAGTAGTACTTGTGAACTGTATTAAAGACACCTTCAAGATACCATCACTAAAAACCGAAGATTACTCACACCTATTATCATATGGTAATGATGGGGCGGCCCACTTGGCATCATTGGAGATGTGTTAAAACAGGATTCTCGGATCCTCAAACCAGGATGACACCATACCTCAAGCATCTGCCTTGAACCGATTCTGGAAAATGAATCCCGCTTGATGTGTAAGCTTTTGATATCACCAACCAAAGCCATCTATTAGTGTAGATTCCAAAGACCCCCATTTGGTCCACCAAAAGTAAGAAATAGGGAGTCACATGAAAGTCATGTAGAAGTTTACTTGGGACATTGACAAAGCCGTCTTTATATCCAGATTATGGATTGACACATATTCTGGGCAACAAGATCGGGGAAAACCCCAGTATGGAAATTGCTTGATCTAGTTGAAATTGAGATGGTTTATGGGGCAAGACATCTGCCTTTGTACGTGGTCGGAACGAGTGCTGTATCTGAATTAACACCTCATTCAATTAGCCCTTGCATTAGAATCTTAATAAATACATTTTCAGGCCAATCTACAAAGCCCCTGCAGATTTGGAGCGAAGAGTTGGGGGAACTAAGGGGCACATGCATCAATGTAAAATTTTGCGAATCCTTAATTGCGAATTTTAACGATTCGCAAATAACGAATCGCAAAAACAGATGCAACAAAAAATTGCGAAAAAATAAAGAATCGCAAAAAATCGCAATTTTTCTTGCGAATCCTAAATTTGCGATTCGCTAATAGCGATTTCGCAGAATAGCGAATTCGCTATTTGCGAATTCGCAAATAGCGAACTCGCAAATAGCGAAGTCGCATTTGTGATGCATCTTGATGACATCAGAACCAGGAAGTGAGCAGCACAAGCCCCATTCCCAGTTCACAGTCAGAGGGAGAGGAGGGAGCTGGCTCTGGGAGCTAACTAGCAGTGGCATTGAGCAATTGGAAAACCTGGTAACTGCAAGAAAATGGAAAGCACACAAACAGCAGAGGACAGCCAATCAGGCAGGAAGCGGAAAATGAAATTCTCAGAAAAAGAAAGTGACACACTCATTGAGGGAGTTGTCCACAGCCATGATAAGCTGTTTGGGAAACAATCATTGAAAGTGGCAGAGCAGGAGAAAAGGAAAATATGGATCCGGATCCAGAACCGGGTGAATGCCAGTGGGGTGACACACCGCACCATCGACGACCTGAAGAAAAGATGGTACGACATGCGCAGTCGGGCCAAGGAGCGCATAGCTGCCCGTCTGAAGGAAGCAAGGAAGACAGGAGGGGGAACACCGATAGACACTGGGAACACTACCATGGAGGAAATGGTTGAATCCACTATCCAGCCTGAAGCTGTTGTCGGTGTGACACAGCTAGACACGTCAGGAGCAGCAAACACATCTGAAGGTAAGATGACTGCATGTTACCATTGACCTAAATAATAAAGGTAGTACACCACCCCAGTACAGCACAAGTGCACACTCAGAACATCCAGTACACAATGTATCCATGAAGGGAAGTGCATTATGGGAGATGTAGGCAGGTCAAGCATATACAATGTCAAACACACAATTAGGCTAAGAACAACTCAGAACAGTGAACATATTCCAAATTTAATGCCAAAGTAAAAATATGATCACTGTGACATGACATCCCATACTTAAATTAATGCTGGTTTTGCACTGTTAAATCTCACAGATGCAGAACGTGTAGAAGCTGAGGATAGTGACAACCAGGACATACAGGACATCAGCGCAGTTGAGGATATGGACACACCGGTGTTGCCAACAAATCCATCCAGTGCCCCACACACACGCAGGGCAACTGTCCCACCACTGGTCACCATGGAGTCTGACGATGAGACAAATGCACCACATGAGTCCAGGCATGGCCCAGCCACATCCATCCCAAATCCACAAACACAGGTCCGCAGAAGAAATGTCAGTGTCCGGCGTAGAAGAGCCAGATCACGCAGAACACAGCAGGAGGAGCAACCAAATGATGTCTGGGGTGGTCTCGAGGGACAGATGCTCCGCATGCAGCGCCTGCAGACCAAGAACACACGTTTAGTGCAGTTACAAATTGGGAAGATGGCAGACAACATTGCAGTACTGTGCGATAGTGTGCAGCAAATGACCAAGGTTATGCAGGAGGGACATGCATCACAGAGAAGAAACCATCGGCAACTAATGCAGCACCTCAAAAGCTATGCCAAATCCAACAATAGGCTGGCCACATCAACTGCACTGCTGGCACGTAGGTCTGTGACCATGCAAACAGAAATGTGCCATTGGAGCGGGGATGTGGCGAAGGCACTGGACCAGGTAACCAATGCAGTGGAACTGCTGAATGCTACCACAATTGGGGCCAACATGTCCACGCAGGAAGAGGGTAGTGAGGGGGCCTCAAGCTTGAGTAGCATAGCTATGCCAGTTGCCACTGCAGGAAGACGCAACACACGCAGCAGTACCCCCTCAGCTTCCAACATGAGGGATGAGGATGCTGTCTCTGACAGGCGTCTGGGTGTTCGTGGGAGAAAGCGCTAGCCTGCTATTTACAATTGCATACCGATATGGTGACGTAACCATGGATGTGATCGGACCTTTTGACTGATTGACAAGTCATTATTTATTTTCAATACACTTATGTCCATTACTTAAGAATCCTGTGCCACTGGCCACATTGAAAGTGTGCTCCGACACTCATGCCATATTTCCTTTGAATAAACCGTTCTGTGATTGTAATATACACTGTTTGTGTCATCATTACTCACCTCAGAAATAGTTTTGTGTGATGTCCAATCTTCTCCTGCGCCCTTCTGCTGCGCTTGCCCCTTGTGCTGCACGGCGCTGTGGCACTTGCTGGTCCTCATCCTCGGAGTCGCTGTCAGACACCTCGATCTCCATTCCACCCCTCGTTGCTATATTGTGCAGCATGGCACATGCTGCTACTAGCTTGCAGCATTGTTCAGGGTTGTATTGAAGTGCTCCACCAGTCTTATGGAGGCATCTGAATCGGCTCTTCAGCAGCCCAAATGTGCGCTCTATGATGTTCCTTGTTGATATATGTGCAGCATTGTACCTCTGTTGGTTGGCAGTTGTGGGATTGAGGTAAGGCGTCAGAAGGTAATTACGCAAGGCGTATGCGCTGTCACCTGCATGTGGGTAAGCAAAGGGTCAGTGGCAGTTTGACATTGGCATACGTACAATGACTGTGAGTATCACCTACACATATTTACCAAGCAGATGTGCCTCTCCAAATTCTCCCTGACCAGACGGGTGTGAATGCCACTTTGCCTGAAAATATATGAATCATGTGCACTCCCAGGAAATTGAGCCACTATATCAGTGATGATGTATTTGGCATTGCAAACAACCTGGATATTAAGGGAGTGATAGCATTTTCTATTTCTGTATATGTATTCCTGTGCTGCAGGGGGACATATTGCCACATGTGTGCAATCGATGCAACCTATAACATGTGGGAAGCGAGCTATCTGGTAAAACTCCTGTTTTGTTTTCGCAAGGTCATGCGCGGTGGTGGGGAACTTGATGTGTGAGCCGATCCTGGCCATCATGGCATCAAGGAATGCTTTGAATATTCTTGAAAGTGTGCTTTGCGACACACCTCCAGCTACTGCAATGACCCCTGAAAGCTGCCTGACGCCAGTAGGTGTAGGCAACATAGGACCTGCACATGCGTTGGGATAGCATTGGTCCTACGTGTCTGTCGTTGCAGTATGGGATCCAATTCATTGATCAGGTCATGGATCATTGCTGCATTGAGCCTATACTTATCGTATATCTCATCCTCTTGCTGTCCTAGCAAAGTTATGCGGACTCTGAAGATGCGCTCATTGATTCGCCTCCGTCTGTGTCCAGCAGCCAGCAGCCTCATCCTCCTCGCCATCAGGTACATCCCTGCCATTGTGAGATGTGGTAGCTAATTCTGGGTGTGTTTCAATGGGTTTAAGTAGAATTGCAGCTGTATCTGATTTGCACTCATGATTACCACCTGGTTGTGATCCTTCTTATTTTGCACTCGCAAAATTGCGATTTCAGGTAATTCGCAATTTGCGAATTTTCATGCATCTCTTTGCGATTCCTTATTTGCGAATCGCTATTTGGGGGCGCAAATAGCGATTCGCTAATACTATTCGCAGAATGTTTTGCGAATCTTTAAATTAGCGAATTGTTGGGTTTTCGCTATTTTTCAGTTGATGCATTGCGAAACTGTATTTTGCGGTCGCAAACGCCATAATTTAGCGAATCGCTAATTTTGCGATTTTTTTTTAGGCTTGATGCATGTGCCCCTAAAAGAGGAAATAACTATACCAGGAATGCTGGCAGGGAGCTTAGATCTTTGTGGCAGGAAGAGGTACTCTCTGTTCAGCTGCTCCAACTGAGCGCAAGCAAGCTCATCTCACCGGGCTTTCTTTGTTTCTTCGTCAGTACCCTATGGAATCAGCAACATTGGAGGAGATATGTAGAGATGCGTCCATGATGGGACACTGAGAAGGTCTGTCAAGTTTCCTTCTTGATTGTCCAAAGAAAGGGCAGCTCTTCCGAGTAGCTGCGTTGTCATCCTCCACATGAATGTTGTCAAGTTTCTGTTTAAGAGGATCCCTATTAGAAGGAAAAAGACACAAAGGGTGAAAGGGGAGGAGATGTGGCTCAACGTCTAGAGCTGCCAGCATTGATACTGGAGAACCAGGTTCGAATTCTAGCCTCAGCTCAACATGCAGTGATTCTGGGCAAATCACGGAACCTTCTGTGCCTAAAAAAATGCGCAACATCTTGTCTGGTTCCAATGTTAACCTTCTGTTTCTTGTGTAAAGTGCTATAATGCTATTGGGCGAAGTTTGTGCTGTAAAAAACCTTCTTTGTAACCTTTTAAAAAAAAGTTACAACTTTTTTATTGAGATCCAAAATTGCGATAACATCTATTCATGATACTCTTACACCAGCAATTAACACAGATACAAATTATCAGCCTACCCCGAGGTTTCTTACAGAAACTGCCCCCATAATTTATCAAATTTCCGAGTCCCACCACAGCGCAGTGCATACAGCCGTTCCTTATTTCTAACTTGCTTCATTTTTACCACCCATTCCCCTATTGTGGGGATCAACTGTATCCACCCCATTGGAAGAAATAAGGATCTGGCCTCTGCCAATGCCACATACAGTAATTTTATCCAATTTGGGAGGTAATTGAATAGCAGGATCATACCCCAAAATAATCCACCAAATACCAGGAGCTAATTTTGTCTGCCAGGCCCTCTCCAAATACTGAAATATTTCTTTCCAAAATTCTTAAATAGGAGCACACACGCCAATTACGTGTGACCAATTTGCGACAGCCCCCGCAATGCATCGAATGCAATGACCAGACCACCTGGGGTTAACTTGTGCTAGAAATTGTTGAGTTCTATAGAGAAGCCGCCTACTAAAGAACAACATTCTGCGCCAATTGGCTCCTCTCAGAACCATCAAATTTAGTGTAATAATTTCATCCCACATCTTTTTAGTTAATTCCAACTCTTCATACTTTTCCCATTTTTTCATTGCTTTTTGGCAAAGATCAGGGCCCTTCTTGGTAACCTTGTAGTGTTTGAATGAAGATGAAGATTATGCAGAAGTAGAATTGCAAGGTCCTAACATCACAGATGAGGATAAAGCCAAGCAAAGTCATTGTGTTGATTAGTGGTTCTAACTAGGGTCCAGGGACCAATGGGGGTCCGCAACGCCTACTGAGAAGGTACACAACTGATTAGAAAATGAAATAATATTAATAATGTGTATTTAAATAAAGAAGCAAAGTGTAAAGTTGAAAGTTTTAAAAAGAGCTGTAAATGTGAAGGAATTTAAAAGTGGAGACTAAAATTTAAGTTGATATCCTCAGATTGATTTGTAGGAGCAGAAGCGAGTGCATCTAACAGAATGTAGCATGGACGATGGGTGGTCTCAATTGAATTTTGAAAAGCTCCAACCTTCCAATTAACACAAACAATTAGATTTTTAAATATTTGTTAGTGAATTAAATATTTCATCATTTGTGTATGTGATAAATGCTTGTTTTTGTAGTTTTGTGTATTGTGTTGTTATTCAAATTATTGAAACTACTTGGGCAGAGGTCCCTGGATTCCAATAATAGCACAGTGGTCATCCCCAGATTCAAACAAAGACTCAGTGGAAGTCCCCAGATTCCTATAATGATTCAGCAGGGATCCCCTTATTCCAGTAACGATTAAGTGGGGGGTCCACAGAAGTCAAAAGGTTCAGAACCACTGTAGTAGATGATCCAAATGAAATCTAGACGGCAAGAATCAGGGACAAAAATAGTAGCAAGTGGGCGATGAATGCAAAAGAAAAGGAGGGCACAATTGCATTGCGACACATCCTTCCCTTGTTAAAACTTCCTTGACATATAATTCAAACGGGAAATGATAACGCAAGAAAACAATGAACTTCATCTTGGCAACCTCAGATAGAAATCTCTGGACTGACCACCATCGTGGAAAGGGCAGTTCATAAAGGTTGACCATGCCTTTTTCTTGCATCAGCTAAACATGCGAGGTAGACAACCAAGTTTGACATCTTTAATCCAATACCGAACTTTGCAGTCCCCCCGCCCCCATCCCCAAGCAATACTCCTCACAGTGCGTGGAACACACCTCCTGATGAATGAAGAAACGCTGGAACAGTCTACGCCACAAAGGTACCCAGCCAGGAGCTGAGTGCAGTGTTGTTCAACACCATGCCCGACTGCACAATGAACACACCATCTTCCTCTAAGTGCTTGATGCTGTTGGTAAGCTTTCAGCATGGATGCAACAGTACGTCTCCTCTGGAAGCTCCTGGTTTATCGATATGCATCTGGGAAAAAATGACAAACCAACAAGGGAGCATGAACAGAAGAAGCATCTTCCCAAGAATGTTCACTAGATAGATGATCTTTCCAGTCAATTAAAAATTGATTTGAGAATATTCAGAAATCACAGATTTCTTTAACCTCATATTCTTCTTGTCGTGAGGGTCCAGATAGCAGTGGATGATAAGGATCAGGAACATATGGTTTAAACTGGGAAAAATGAAAAGTAGAATGTGTCTTCCAATTGCGAGGCAACATCAACTGAAAGGCCAGGGGATTAATCTGATGAGTAATGGCAAATAGACCAAAATATTGTTTCCAGAATTTGACTGGTAGTGTGTGAGCATGAAGAAAATGAGAGGGCATCCAAACCTTAACTCCAGGAACAAAAGGAGAAGAATTTGATCTTGATTTGTTAGCATGTTTCTTTATCTTGAAATTAGAATAGTGTCCCATTGTCTAGGTTTCTGGAACTTACACAAATAATCAGTAACCACTGGAAGAAAAGGATCAATACGAGAAGCAGAAATCCAAACTCTTGAATATAAACACTGCATACAGAAAAAGGTGACCCCTTAGTACTATGAGTTGCATTGTTATATGAAAATTCAGCAAATGTTAAGTAGGAAGCCCAATTATCTTGGGCGGCATTATAGAAGCACTGCAGATATTGTTCTAACCTGTAATTGGTTCACTTTGTTTTCCCATTAGATTTGGTATGATAATAAGAAAGTGCCTCTACAGTGTGGTACAGCGTAATTTTGACCCCACTGTTACACGTCACAAATGCATAACCTAAATGTGCACTTAGCACGTTTCCTGTGTGACCTAACAAAAATTCAAATGAAATGTTGCACTTGACATCATTGTTGAGGTGCATTCTCTGTAGAATTAGGGAATTCATACATAACACTGTGTGCCCTAACTCATTAAATGAGATTTACTGTTTAGATGATTTAATATTGATATCTTTTTTTCATAAAGCGTGACAAATGCCCGTGGGCATCTTGGCGCTAGCATAAGAATAGGTAGAGAGCACCAAGTAAATTCGGACTTATAGAGAAGCCGAAAAGAGCCACGTTTTAAATTCTTTCCTGAAATTAAGTAACTTCAACTGAAGTTTAAGTTGCGGAGGCAGTGTGTTCCATAATTTACAAGTAGACTACACAAAGCTCCTGCCGCCCCATGAAACCTTTTTGCAGTTGGGTACTACCAAAGCCCTGGAAGCTACAGAGTGCAGGTTTCTTCTGGGTGCATACTACTTGAAACTTCTCTGCAGTGCTTTTGGACCAATCCCATAAAAGGATTTATGCGCCATGCAAAGCGACTTAAAGGTCACCCGCTTCTTAATTGTAAGCCAGTGTAGTTCATCTAACATTTGTGACACTGAGTGTAACTTTGGTATCTTCTTTAAGAGACGGGTGGCAGCATTCTGTATAAGCTGAAGTTTATTGAGTGTGCCTAAGTGAAGACCCTGGTAAAGAGCATTGCTATAGTCCAACCTAGACAGCACTAAAGCAACGACCACTGAATTTTGTAGCTCATGAGGAATAAAGGGAAACATTTTCCTTAGCATTTTTAAAATGAAAAAGCAGGATGAGGTAAGTTTGCTGACCCGATCTCTCAAGGCAAGGTTAGCATCAAACAGCACGCCTAAGTTCCTAACTTTAAGAGCTGTACTAGGAAGAGTACCAGGAGATGAAGGCCACCAAGAAGAGTTCCAGAAGGAGAAGTCTTTACCCACAAGGAGAATCTTGGTTTTGTCAGAATTTAGCTTAAGACAATTAAGCCTCATCCACTTGGCGACCTCACACATACAATTGTTGACCCTCTTAGCAACCTCATCTGTAGCATTTGAAATTGGCACAATAATTTGTGTATCGTCTGCATAGGCAACTGTAAAGAAGTCAAAGGATTTTATCAAGGGGGCAACATAAATATTAAACAATGTAGGGCTCATAGATGAGGCCTGAGGCACACCACAGGGTAACGAGAAGGATTTTGCCCTGAAGTCCCAGAGACAGACGGACTGTTCCCTGGTGGAAAGAAATGAAAAGGTCTAAAGCTGGTCCGCAGATCCCAATATGAGCTAAGTGATCGATGAGGACACCATGACTCACCGTATCGAAAGCTGCGGACAAATCAAAGAGTATTACAGCCGCCCTCCCACCATTGTCCAAGATAGTTCTGATTTCTTCTGAGGCTACCACCAGTGCCGTTTCAGTACTAAACCCATGTTGAGCTTCATCTACGATAGCATACTTATTCAGGAATTCAGAAAGGATGATGTTGAGATGCCTTTCAAGAATTTTCCCCACCATGGGTAGAAGTGAGATAGGGCAGTAGTTTTGCTCCTCAATTAGATTAAGAGAAGATTTTTTCAAAAGGGGGTTTATCTAGGCCTTTTCCATTCCTTGGGAAACTGAGCAGTGGTAATGACACTACTCATTAATTTAGTCACAGTGGGAGCAACCGTCTCAGCGAAATCCAGGATAAGTTTAGAAGGACAAGGATCGGAAGGCGCACCTGATTTAATGAGGGCAATGAGTTCAATCTTCCTGTCGTCCTTAAGAAGCAGAAACCTGCTAAGCTCCTGATTATTGAACTTACAAATAACTTCACAGGAATGGTAATGCTGACTAATAATATTCAAGTCAAAATCATTATAAACTACCTTGTCCTTGTTCCTCCAAAAATTTGCCAAACCATCACATAACAACTGACTGGGTACAACTGTAGAAGTGGAGATCGGGCCAGAGAGCTTTTTGACCATTTTGAACAATTCTTTAGTAAAGTTTTTAGCTAAATGAATCTTATCAGTAAAGTATTTAGATTTATCTTTAATAGTCAGATTATATTTTGTCCTTTCCGTTACATTATAGACATTTCTCCAAATTCTCTTGTCTACAGCATTTTTGTTTTAAATCTCTAAGATTAGAGGAAAACCATGATGCCATGGTTAGGTCTGTAACTTTTAACTTGTTTTAAAGGGACCAGTTCTGAGACAGCTGCACTAATCCATTCCTCATAGTTAGCATTATCAACATTGGGATTGTTAATCAAGTGGGGTTGGGTGGTGGCCAGCATACTCCCAAATTCCTTAGTGTCCACTTTGTTCCAAGCCCGCATGTTAATTATTGTGGCCATGGCAGTAGCTGTATTGGGAACTAAAGCTTTTAAACTAAAACCAATGGCTGTATGGTCTGACCAAGTTAAAGGTATCACTGCGTCAAGCTTTAAATCAGGGTGACTTGAAAAAATGCCATCTAAAATGTGACCTGACTCATTCGTAGCAGAGTTCACCCCCTGTGTAAGATTGAAACAATTTAAGGAGTCTATCAGTTGTACAGTTTCTCTGTTATCAAGATCCTCCAACTGAAAATTAATAGAAATCATCCTCACATATTTAAAATGTGTTTACTCTAGAAATGATAATGCATTTATGTAATGTGTGCACTAATGTTACACGTATATTTTATATCAAATGTAGTTCTTATTCATACTTACACATGCTTGTCAAAAATTTACTGTATACCAAATGCAATGTGAATCTAATGTACTGACAAGTTATATTCATTTGTGTTTAAACGTGCACACGCATATTAAATGTGCACCATTGATGTAATAGTTTTAACTTGCCCTTACTAATCCTCTTTTACACTATGCATAAAATACTGTTTTCCATTTTTGCTGACATGACTTTTCCCTTGCAGGCATTCACACACATTCATAGTTTGAGAATAGATACAACACTGTATTAGCGTTAGAGAGAGAGCCTGTGAAGAAGACCTTGACGAAAGAACATGAAGAGCCAGAGCGTAACTGAAGAGTCCTATTCAGCAATGTTAACACATGGGTTTGGTGGAGCAAGGACAATGTTGTTCCCATGTTTAGTGTGGGATAGTTTGCCGATGTTTCAGTTAACAACATGAGAATGGAGAAAGACAATGGATCCTCTGATGATGCAAACAGAAGGGTGTTACCTAAATGATTTTATTGTGAATAACTGGAGTCTACACTGTCTGATGCTGTAGCAATTTTCCTTGGCCTTTGAGAGGTTTAGACCTCTATGCCTATTCTCTTTGATTCTTGATGAGTGTGGCTTAGGCTAATACTCAAAATTCCCCTGACCCAAGAAGACTCTTGACCGAGCTTCTGCAATGCTGACACCTTCCTTTCCCTTCCTAAACTTCCTGTACATCCCTCGATTTTTCGATTTTTCTGCAGTTTCCTGAATTTCGAGATTCTTTAGACTACTGAACAATCTTCTTAGTTTGGATTTTAGCTTATACGATTCTAGATTTACTCATGCGTAGACGAGATGATTGAAAACTATTAGCTGAGCACCAGAAATTGAAGGGGTTTTTGTAAACAAATTTTATTCCGTTTTTTGATATATGGTACAACAGCGGCCCCAGGGCCTACACATCGATAAATGTCAGTATAAATGCCACCATGTACCAGTAGGAAAAGAGTAAATAAATAGTTAACCTATACTAAACTGAGCACATATTCGGTACCCCAACCTCTCCCCGCACCACTCAATCATTAACGCATCGTGTCCAACTGGATAATTATATCAAATTTACAGAGGCTACACAAGTGAATTGCTTTCCCGCAGTATGAGGGTTTCCGGGGACTCTACTGCCGGTAAGTCAATACCTCTATAATCTGCCCATCGTTGCCATATCCTTCGGTGCTTCTGCGGGCAAACCCGTGCCTGGAACACTGCTAATTCCATTCCCATGCAGCAGTCTAAGGCTTTTTTCCACTTTGCTAAGGGTGGCGATGTGGCACTCTTCCAATGTTGGGCAATATCCCGTTTAGCAAGTGTGTGCCCCAGGAATAAGAGGTGCTGTTTGTTCCTATTGTCACCAATTTCGTCTGTGATGTGAAGCAAAACTAATTTGGGATCAGACGGGATATGCCGTGATAGTGCCTTACCAAGACAGGTCAATATCTTATACCAGTAAGGTTGGAGAGCGCTGCAGCTCCACACCGTATGGAGGAAGGTGCTAGTTTCTCAGCTGCACCTAAGGCACACCGGCTACGATATTGCACCCATGCGACGAAGGCGGTATCTGGTGTAATAGGCTCGGTAAAGGAATTTGAATTGAATCAGACGGTAGCGAGATGCTATAGCGGCACCGCAAGGACTCACCAGTGCCTCCGTCCAATCATGATCTGAAAGATCAGGTATGTCAGTTTCCCAATTCTGTCGAAGTGTGTCTAGTGTTGTATTGTTATGTGTAACTATGGTTTGATATATTTGTCTGATCTTATGTGTGCCTATGTCGCCCGTCTAGCAGAATTGGGGGTCCAAGATGATGCACTCATGTTGATGTCATCATTTTTAATGGACAGAACCTTCTCAGTCAAATTGGGAGACTTTACATCCAAATACTTTCGGTCGCCTTGTGGAGTGCCCCAGGGGTCCTCCTTGAGCCCCACCCTCTTTAATATTTATGTTGC
Source organism: Calotriton arnoldi (assembly GCA_963921515.1). Lineage (NCBI taxonomy): Eukaryota > Metazoa > Chordata > Amphibia > Caudata > Salamandridae > Calotriton > Calotriton arnoldi. The sequence continues at coordinate 1,195,826 of CAWUFW010000707.1, forward strand.
TCCCCTAGCATCGATCATCAGGTAGTGTGGGTTTTTGCCGGTTTCGTATGCTGACGACACCCAAATAGTGGTGTCGGTGTCAAGCAATGTGGAGGAAATAGCCAACCGCTTTAATGATTGCATGAGGCAGGTTAATAAATGGATGCAGCTTAACTGCCTGAAACTGAATGGTGATAAAACCGAAGTCATGCTATTACGACCAGATACGGACTTTTGGTCTCCTAAATGGTGGCCAGCCAGTCTGGGCGAGTGCCCAATCCCAGTGGGCAAAGTTAGAAATCTGGGAGTCATATTTGATGATAAACTGACTTTCAACGCCCAGATAAATAAACTGTCCTCAACTGTCTGGTACATTTTAAAAATGATCAGAAGAATACATCCATTCATTCCCCATGAGTCACGTAAAACATTGGTTACGGCATTGGCCCTGTCCAGACTGGATTATGGCAATGCTTTGTACGCAGGGATTCAAACCCAACATCTAACAAAACTCCAGCGTCTGCAGAATGCAGCAGCAAGGTTAGTGTTGGATATTCCCAGACCTGAGCCAGTCGCTCACAGGCTGAGAGCCCTCCACTGGGTACCGATGGAAAAAAGGATTATGTTCAAATCATTATGCTTGGCCTATAAGGCCCTTCATGGTTCAGGACCGCAGTTCTTGAGAACTCACCAGAAATGGTATGAGCCGGCAAGAAGCTTGAGATCTGCTCATTCAAAACTTTTACAAGTACCTAAGTTCAAGCAGGTCAGGTGGGGGGGGGGGAGAAGCTTTCTGTTGCGAACAGCCAAAACCTGGAACCTTCTCCCTATCACGATAAAAAGCAGCCCGTCGCTTCTGTCTTTTAGAAAAGCCGTAAAAACTTGGCTTTTCACTTGTTAAGTTTAGCTCACCACCTTATCGGTAATCCGCTGTTCATCGAAACCTAGCGCCAAGACGCCTCCGGGCATTTGCGCGCTTTATAAATATATAAATCAAATCCTTAATAATCGCCCTTCCAATGGATGGAATTCTGGGAGTTCTATCAGTGTTGCAAGGTACGGGGACAGAGCAATCCTTCCTGTAGTTGCTGGAAGGGTTTAAGGACTGTTCCTTACATTATATCTCCTAGTGTGGATATACCAATAAGGTCCCACATGCGAAACCCGGACAATGTCCCAACTTGTCGAATATAAGATCCCTGCCATAATGGGGTCATCTGTGTTAACCGCCCCTCCCAACCCATCTGCCGGACCATGCGTCTCCACAACTGAATCGCTACCTTGGTGGCAGGGGGTAGATGGTTCAAGCGACTTCGGCTATACAGTAAGTCGAGCAACGATTGGTCCTCCATCATGCCTCTCTCAACCGCGAATGCTGGGTCCATCTGAGAATTGTACCACCTTTCATTAATGTTGAGGAGGTGGGAAGCTGAGTAATGAGCGAATATATCGGCCGCCACAGTAGGTGGATTGTGCACACGTTCGCAGTGCGACTCGGGTAGCCCCGCCACCCCATAAAAAGTTATGAGGATTGCGTTGATTTGTGTAAACCACGATTGGGGATACCATGGGGGTAATTCTGAAGCCGATATAGAATCCGCGGTAATGAGACCATCTTGAAGCTGGCAGACCTACAGTAAAGGGAGAGGGGAAGAGGGGACCATGCCCGCGCTTCGTCTCGGATCTTAGGTATATGGGGATTTATGTTGCGTGCCCAGGGCACTATCTGATCGGGTGATATATATACACCCCGGTATGTGAAACCACCAGATGCAGAGATCTGGCCCGGGACCAGGGTTCAATTCCCGCCTCGGCGGGTCTTGGGCTCAATTTCCTCGGACCTGATAATTCTCGCCTCGGTGCCTATTCTAATCATGGGTCCCACTCTGCAACTCTGGGCAATAGCTTGCTCAATCTCCACAACGGCCCCAACAGCGCTGGGATGCCTGGCTTCACCCTGGGGGTGCCCAGGAGTGGACATTTCACAGGGAAAAGCCAGGAAGGGTTCCACAGCGGTATGCGTACAGCGCCTGGACACCCCTTTGGGGGTATGGGTGCGCTTTACAAGTACAAATTTCATTTAATTTCATTTCAAACCACCGGATGTGTGTGTCAGCTGTGATGCCCATGTACCTCGCCCCTGATTGCCGCAGACTGGGAATAATATGGATTTGGTCAGATTCGTGCAAAGACCCGACGTTTCCCCAAACACTCTAAGGATCTGCATTATCCGTGGGCCCGTAAACCCCGGATCCGTAAGGAAAAACAGGACATCGTCTGCATACAATGCGATCTTGTCCGACACCTCCTGGGACCAGTTGAAGCCTCGGACCAGGGGATCCTGTCGCACCCATGTTGCCAATGGTTCTATAGTAAGTGCGAAGAGGAGCAGGAATAGGGGGCACCCCTGTCGCATGCCCCTACTAATGGGAAATGAAGCATATACGGCTCCGGCCACCCGCACAGAGGCAGAAAGATCTGTGTATAAGAGGCGAATGTAAGATAAGAATCTCGGGCTGAGGTTTAGAGCTTGTAAGAGGAGGAATAAATACTCCAACTCCAAAAAGTCAAATGCTTTACCAATGTCTGCGAGTAGGACCGCCGCGGGATGTCCAAGCTTAGGTACTACGGCAAGGGCGTTGTGCACTCGCCTGATGTTGTGGTGTGTGGACGGTTGTGGCGTAAAGCCAGACTGGTCTGGATAAACAAGTTCCAATATGTGTGGTAGGAGGCGGTTTGCAAGGATCTTACCTAAAAGTTTGGCTTCTAGATTTAGTAATGAGATGGGGCGATATGAAGATGGGTCGTCAGGGGGCGCCCTTGTTTGAGAAATACCACAATTTCGGCATGGCGCCAATCGGGCAGGAGAATCTCCTGCGCGAGGGACTCCTGTATTGCCCCGAGCAGGTGAGGGCCCATCTGGGAAATGCATCCTCTAAGGAACTCACTTGGGAACCCATTTGGACCCGGGGCCCGACCAGGGCGCATGGCATGAAGAGTGGTGGTGAGCTCTTCCAGCGTGATGGGGGCGTCCATGTGGTCACGTATATTATCTGGAAGCGGCTTCGTTGGTATATCACACAGGAATTCTCTAATTAAATCTGGGGATAGGAGTTCCCTTTTTCTGTATAAATCTGTGTAGTACGCGGCAAATGCTTGGGCCACCGCATGGGGATTTTTGCACGGGGTGCCGTCTGTGCCCCGAAATAATGGTTTTGGAGCCTGTGACTGTGTTGCTCGACATAGGCGATGCAATGTCTTGCTCGACTTGTCGCCCCATTGGTGTATTCTGTGCTGGGTCGCTTGCCACGTCTGTTGGGCTTCGTTTGTGAGTAGTTGGTTAATCTGTTGGTGGGAGAAGAGGTGCCGGCGACGGGCCCGTATCTCGTCTTCGAGAGCTCGCTGATGAGACTCCAGATCTACAATCTGTGTAAGGCGGCGCCGCCTCGCGCCAGCACAGTAGCTGATATTGACTCCGCATATGGTGGGCTTGAAGGCCTCCCATACAACTACACCCGAGGACGTGGACTCTGTGTTAAGTGCAAAGTAGTCTGAGACGGCCTGGTGATGAGTTGCCATGTACTTGGGGTCCCTTAAATGCAAAGGTGACATTCTCCAGCGGAATCGGGGTTGCTGAGGTCCTATATGTAGTTTAAGTGTCATGGGGGAGTGATCAGAGAGTCCCCGCTGGAGGATAGAGGCAGATGCGACCTTGTGGACATACGACAATGGAAGAAACATGTAGTCTAGCCGGGATAGGGACCCGTGTGTTGGCGAGAAGAAGGTATATTCGGTGTCAGTTGGGTGGTATGCCCTCCACACATCAGACCACCCCAATGAGGATGCTAGGAGATCTAGCTTTGATTCGCTTGTGACGCAATTGCGGTTGCCAATGTGCCATCCTATCTATTGGTTGCATAGTGTTGTTCCAGTCCCCTCCCATCACGGACAGACCATCAGGTAGGGCTCCCCATAAACTTATGACTTTCTCCACAAAGTTGTGTCCAAGTGGGGGAGGGGGCATAAAAACTGCCCAAGACCAGGGACTCCCCACATAGTGTACCTGCCACTACGGTGTACCGCTTTCCTGAGTCCAACCAGGTTTGGGTGCATTTAAAGGGGATCTTGCGATGAACAAGAATGGCTGTACTCCGTGACCCCTGGGTGAATCCAGAGTGGTATATTTGATTGAATCCATAGCGTGTTAGGCAAGGGGCTCTATTGCCCATCATGTGGGTCTCTTGCATCAGCAATACATCGACACCAAGTCACTTGGCTTGTTTTAACACTGCTCCCCGCTTGATTTTATCTAGCATCCCCTGCACATTCCAGGTCACAACATGGATCTCACCGGAGTGGGCAATTGCGTGTCTGCCATTGGTAATTTCTTTAAGGTGGTGGTGTGCATGAACTAGGTGTGTGGGAGCAGGTAGGTGCTTATGTCTGTGCCTAACCAAAAATGAACAGTACCTATTTTAAATGAACATCCCTAACCCCCTCCCTCCACCCGTAGACCTCGAGGAACTTGAAGTATCTGTCGCGGTGGGAGCACTCCCAGCCAGAAATTGATGTTAAACTTTTGTATGCTGCAATTGGACTTCTTGTTTGCTTAATACTGGCATGCCTAAACCTCTTTAGGGGGTTAGGTTTCCCAGTTGTTGTTCTGTATCTTTATAGCAGGTTACTGAGATTCGTGTATCTTAACTTGATTGCTACTTTGTAAAAAACCTTCTTAACTCTAGTCACTGATTCCTGGTCCTTATTGTGTAGCCAAATGGGTTACACTGTTAATTGACATTGATTGATGTAATGTTAACTCTCCTCACCTCTCAGTCGTATAAAAATGTCCACTGGAGGGCGAATGATAAGAGGGTAACACAAAATGCTGCAACAAGTTCCTAATGCTTTACACAGAGCTTTCAAAAAGTTCAAGATATTGAGTACTTCTATTAGCAAAAATGGTAGGAGATAACTTATGAAAATGAAAAACATTTCCTCTGTTGGATGTAACTTAAATAGAGGAGAAAAATGAGTCCTCTTCCAAGAGGTATCTAATGTAACCATTATTAGTCAATATCCTTTTGAAGGCGAAGGATCCATTATAGAATCTGTTGAACTCGTACGCCAATGTTCAGGAGCCACTGGTAATGTCTGTAAATCCCCAAAAGGCTTAGGGACAGATGTACGACGCTTGCATTTTGCGACTCGCAAATTGCGTCGCTCTGCGACTCGCAATTTGCGAGTCGCAAAATGCAATGTACAACAGTGTCACAGACACTGTTAGCGATTCCCAATGGGGTCGCAAATTGCACGCTTCATCAATATTCATGAGGCAAGCGCAATTTGCGACCCCATTGGGAAGGGCTAGCACTCCCTGGGATGGTGGCCTGCTGGGGTCAGCAGACCACCATGTCTAGGACTGCTTTTTACATAAAGCAGTTTTTTTTTGAAAAATGCAGCCAGTTTTCCTTAAAAGAAAACTGGATGCATTTAGAAAAGAAAAATGAAACTTTTCAGTTTAATTTTTTAAGGGCAGACAGTGGTCCCTGGGACCACTGCCTGCTCTTAAAAAATATTTTCGCACCCATTCACAAAGGGGAAGGGGTCCCCTGGGGACCCCTTCCTGTTTGCGAATGGTTTGCCACCTACTTAAAGTAGGTGGTAAACTGCGAGTGTTTTGCGACCGCAAATGCGTTTGCAAAACAATGGTACATACTATTTGGACTCGCTATTAAGAAGAGATGCCCTTGGCACACCCCTTCCTAATAGCGAGTCGCAAACGCTATTTTGCGAGTCTGTGACTCGCAAAATAGCATTGGTACATACCACCACCGTTTTTTGCTGTCGCAAAAGGTTGAATACGCTTTAGCAACGGCAAAAAACGGTCGTACATCTGGCCCTTAGAATGCTATGATTTAGATCGTTCATAACTAAGCAGGAAAAGGGCATATTCTTGAACATCTGAATGAACAGCTGGATTCGAAAAAGACTGCAAAACTAAACCCATTGTATTTTACACTCCTTTATGACCTGAATGGCAGTTTCATGATACATTTACATAACTTCAAGCTGTAGTACTTTGAAAAAGATAGAGGAGATATTAACCAGTCACTCAAATACTGAAAGACTTGTACTCCAATCCGTGCACCCTTCCACCAATGTAGTAAGTAACTTTGTAAAAAAAAACATGTAGTAGAAGCCAGGGGGAATGGTTAAAATCTTCAAGACTGGTATTGCTGGTTTTTCACAGTGAATCATAAGAGATGGTGATGGGGTGTATAGATTAGGATGTGCGGGTGCACAACCTCCTGGCCTAAACAGACATAGAAGTCTATTTGTTGAAATTGAGGTAGAACTTCAAACATGCCAAGAATTGAACAGTGGCTTAAGGGTGCTATATAACCCAGTACCCTCTTGACTTCTAACATGCCAAGAATTAAACACTGATTATTTTTTACATTTGAGATACTAGCTGAAACTAATGTGCACTGTGGAAGAACAGTATATGGAACTGCACATGGAAAGACTAACAAAGACAGCAGAGCATATTCCCATGAACCTTCTGTGATGGTACAGCAACCATCCCGGGGCCTCAATCAAGTGAGTAAGGCACAAAGGTGTATAGGGTGGGATTGCACTTGTGATTAATTCAGGAACCATGTTGTGAATATGGATACCCTTGTGCACTAAACATGCTGTTCTCTTTTCCAATGTAGATCCTGTCATTGCCTGCCCCGTGGAACATCTGCAATAAGAGCCCGGCTCCAAAAGAACCTGGATTCTCATCCATCGAACAAGCACTGCAGACCACATTTCTTCTTTCTGCCTCCCTGGTGTTGCTCTCATAAACCTGGATTCCTCTGGAGTACATAGTGCTGTAACTGATCAAGGGAGGACAGCACTCCACACCACTTCTGCAAAGCCCTGGATACCAGGTTAGTGGGTCTAGACCTACAATGACTTATCCTCACCTATTGTGCCCTCTATGTCACAAGTAATTCTACATATGCTCTCCCGCCATATATCCTGACTCCCTTGCCTTGTCCCTCCACTGTGCCCCAATTTTTGTACAATAGGGCTCATACGTATATCCGTTGCGTCATAGGGTGCACTTGTGGGCCAATAGGTTGTGTTTCAGATGTTTTGATCAAACATGGTGGGAGGGGTTCTACTCTACAACCCATTAGTGGTGTGCAAGAGTAGCCTGGTCTGTTGTGTGTTACATATTATCAAATCAAACATATGCAGCTCTGCCTCAATCCTAATCCACAATTCCTGGCAGCGCATGTTCCTGACACTTGTGGCATCACACCTAAGTCACCAGTCTCACATGTTTACCACACTGAATGTACAGTGTTGAGGCCATGAGGACACATAGGCAAAGTATCTGCCCAAACATACCATCCTGAGACACCATTCTCCACATCACATGATAGATCTATGCCATATGACAATTTATATTTACACCTGCAAATGCATGTGTTCATGCATGATCTGTTTTCATCTCTCCATTATGCATGCTGTGTCCTCACACATCAATTCTTCCTTAATTGTGCTAGACAACTTGTTCAGTGTTCAAATGACATCATCAATTTATCCACAAATTCCATTCATTTTACGTGGTAAGGTCATGTCCCCAGTTGGGCATTGCAAACAAACACAAATAGGCATACCCATGTCTGTTCCAATGTATGCCCTTGTTATGATATGGTCTGATGGATAATTCCTTCATATTTAGTCATTTCTTAACATTATGTTTGCATTACGTAGTAATATGGTAACTTGGTGTAGCATTCTGCATACTATCACGCTGTATTGTGATATTTTTGCTTTTTATCATGGCTCAGATTTGAAAACCTCCCTTATGATGTATGATTGAGTCTCATCTTTGTGTTTATCCTATTTTATATCTGAATTGAAGCATTTCTGATCCCACACTACATAACGTCAGTGCAAAGATGACCATTACTCTACATAATACTCAACATAAGTGCAATCCATTCTGCTGTGAACACCATCCACATCCACATTGCTGCTCTGTTGGTATCTGGGAACATCAGCATGACTGAGTTATGCATATAGAAGGTCAACATCTTTGTAGTGGAGGAAGGTGGGGGTACGTCAGGGAGAGGGCTATCAAGAATTATCCTCTGCAATATGGGTCTTCTAATCAGCTTCTAGGTCTCAGTGCAGGACACTGAATCTGGCAGGACGCCTCCAGGAAATGAGAATTTGAGGACCAGGAAGGGCTGGGACACCAGGAAAGATGTCTGGTGCTGGTCAAAACTCAAAACGCTGGACATCCTGGATCAGTCTCCTCGGCTGGAACGGGAGGTGAGCTTGAAGATCACCATGTTACAGAGAAAGATGCTGGCAGAGACCTAGACATTAGTACCAAGCTACAGGATCTTGTACAGCAGCAAGGTGGTAAGTAACTTTAACTTGTCATGCCACAGAACAAATGATGGTGCTTCTGCACAGGTGTCTATTGTTTGGCTTGTCTTGCAGTGGAACAGGTATCCCAGCAGCATCATGACCATGTGCTACCATAGGTATGTGCTCTATTGGATTTCTGTTACATTTTGACATAGTATCAGTTGCGTAGCATTCCTACTGCCAGAACAGCTGTATTTGGTGGGGTTTGGCACTTATGGTAATGTGCGCTGCCAAATGACCCACTGTATCCCCAAAACCAAAATAGCTATGGGATACCACCTTTGACATCCATGGGACACATCCAACAGTTCCTAGAAATCAATAAGCATCAGTGCCTTACAGCTTTCAATGGAATGGCAACGCGTATGGAACAGTGTTTGATGTACAACTGAGTCATGTCTGTATTTGTAAAGTGTGAGCAAATGACATGTCTGAATGTCACAAGTCTGGTTGTGAGACATCATCTTTGCAAGTTAACCAATTACTATACTCATAGTGAAGTAACTGGTATGAACTTATAAGTGCTTTCCTCTAACGAGGTATCTCCTCCAACATGTTGAAATGTGGTCAAACAACCCCTATAATAAAAACTCTTAACTTGAAGTCGGATATGCTGTCCAGCAGTTGTCTAGTATTGAATTTTCCTGACTGGGCAAAACAATGGAAGATGTGTTGCTATACATCTGTAGACCTATATTAAATCTGAAAATCTCTTATCTTCTCATCAGTTTGATTTCAGAGAAGGTTGCAGTACAGAAACAACCATGTTAAGAATTCTAGATGATGTTCATTGAATCTTTGATAGAGGCAACTCCTGTGTCCATGAAATGCTACATCCCACAGCTGTGTTTGATACTATAGACCATGAATGTCTCATACTCATACATTGTGAGTGCTTCTAGGTCATCTTTCTCTCCTCAATCTTAAACATTGAAGATGGGTTGCAGTATCTTGGATCCTGCTCCCTTATCTGTGGAGTCCCACAAGGCTCCATCTTAGCCCCTGTGCTATTTAACCTGAATATGGAGCCTCTGAGCAAAGTATGAGAAGGACTTGGTGTGCGATCCATAGGGATGCTGATGACATGCAAATCTACCTAAAAGCCTCTTCACTGAAAGACATCCCTACTCTGCACACCATACTCATGAACATACAATCCTAGGGCCTTGTTACACAGTGTGCCTCGGAGGTGCAATGGGCACTTCTGCACAAGAGACTGTTCCACATGTAGTGCTGGTGTAATCCCTAAGGGGCTTTACCTCATTTGCATGGGGGCATGGACCTATTACACTGAGGGAGCACTTTTCCTCTGCACCCATGATGTATTATAGACACAGACGCAGAGGCAAAGGTGCCGTCAGTGTGCTCAGTCAGTGCACCCCCCAGGGTGACCCTTGAGAGCGGGTAAATGGGGTCTCATGAACTTCCCAGACAACCCCTTCAGATGGGGGGCAGTCACTCCCCTCAGAGCAGAACATTATCTGTACTAGGACGTACTAACCAGATGTGCACCTGGTGCAACGCAGACCAGGGCACTGCACCCTATACATAATATTGGCCCTGGATAAAGAAGTTCTTCCTCACACTCAACTTTCCAAAGGCTGAATTAAATCCACTCTTTCCAAAACATAAAAACAATTTGGATCATATCCTCCTCAAAAAGTATCTAGTGGAAATCTCTCACTACAGATTGTTTGAAGGGGTGCTTCCAGTTTGAGAAGCATTTAGTAGCTTGACGCTGGGACAGAGACCCCAGGTCAAGTGTTGTTTGTCTATTGTCTATGTTTATGTCTGTATTTTCTTTTTTGTATGTTAGTCTATAATGTTTTATTTCCTATCACCCATATGCACAGAAAATGACATCACTGGATTCCTCCATCATCCATCTGCACAGGAAGTGACATCACTGGCTGCCTGCCCACGACACCCTGCGCTCCCCCCCCTTCCTAGGACCTATTTAATGGTGGTTGCAGCACAGACGCGCCACTGGCGCACCAAAGGCGTTCCAAAGGTAAGCATTTAGGTGTCCGTCTGCACCTGGACCATGACCATTGTCAGGAAGCCTGATTCTCCTCCTACCTACTACTGGCTTGCCGTGTTTCTCCGTGCACTCAACCCCGGCCTCTGCTGACCACATTACTGGCGCAACGCACCGCACAGCACAGAATGAGCATTCACATGCGCCTCCTGCAAGCTCTCATGCACTCTCTCACACCCTCCCACTGCCGCACTAGCAACACCCAGCACTTCACTCAATCACACTCACACAAACCAGCCTCTTACTCACACTCCCACAGACTAAACACCACCCACACAACATGGCATACTAGTATTAAAACTCATCAACACCTGCTTGCTCACCAAAAAGGCCAGTGAAACATAAGACCTACTGCACAATCACGCTCCTCACCTGCTGTTCCTCACATAACATGGCTAAACACAACCTCTGCACCGGACATTGCTACAGCCATCCCCGCCTGCTACAAGATCACCAGGCAAGACCATCAGCACAAGCCCAGAGGTGGAATCTCCATCATTTCAAACATACCATCAGCTGCACCACCTACACGGACACCCCCACCAGCTACATGGAATATCTCACGTTCAAGATATGCACTACGGCCATCTTCTTTCTGGGCGGAACCCTCATATCCAAAGCGCCAGCAGGATCCTGTACCAATTTCGGCAGTGACATCATGGACTTTGTCGCACCCCTCATCATCAACGCCAACACCTTCATCCTCCTCGGTGACCTTAAATTTCACCTACAGGACCATAGCGACCCAAACTCTGCGACCCTTCTAGGACCTTGGAAACCTTAGCCTCACAGAGCACATAACCGAGCACACCCACACTGCTGGATACCTTAGGGACCCGATTTTGTCCCCAATCAGCAACATCACAGTCAAAAAGCCAGCAACTATGACCTGGACAGACCACGCCCTCGTCAATTTCAGCATACCCATCCTGCACCACCATAGACTTACCACCACCAGAACCGCTCGCTGCAGCTGGAAAAGCATCACATAAGAGGAGTGGGCTTCCGCCCTCTCTGCGCACCGGCCCGGTCACGGACCAGTTGGTACACAGGGAAACTCAGGCTGACGAAACACTGCTGCAAGCAACTTGAGCACAAATGGAGACTGTATGAGACTGGCTTAGTATATGGTGCACATTTATTTAAGTGAAGCACCCTGCACTAATCCATACAATACTTACAGTGATTTTAGTGGTCTTAGACAACCATAGAAAACTCTCTAAGTGGTAGCTTTGGAGAGCAGCCTTCAGGCTTAGTCCAGAAGGAGTGTAAAGCAGCTTGTTTTACCAGTACTAATCATATATAGTGTTAAGTGAAAAAGAACCACACTGTGTCGTTATAAAAATATGTATTTATTATAAAAACTCACTAACACATTGCAATATCTCCTCCCCGCAGATATAATCACAATACACACAATACTTCAGTAATAGAACACGTAAGTAGCACAAATACGCAGGGGCCTCCAGGGGGAGGCCAAACCATATACTAAGAAAGTGGAATGCAACACACGACCGAAGTCGAGACTGGACTCAGAAGATGTAGAAGTGTTAGAGACCCAACGAACCACCCAAGGTAAGTACCCAGGAACCCCACGGTGGCCGTGTGCAGAGTGGGAACACGACCGCGTGATCAACACAAGTCAATGGGGAAGTCGCGGTTGCACACTTTTGAGAAGAAGGACCCTTCCAAGATTACCCTGAAGAAACTCAGTGGAAGGTGGAAGGTTGGAGAGTCACCCCACTCGTGTATACCCCGGGATACCTACACTAGGGAAGCCGGGTGCCTAGGTGCGAAGTGACGTCAGAAACCGCTGTAGACCACAATGAAGGACTTCGGTAAAGATGCCGCTGGTGAAGAAGGTTAAAGAGTCCGGTGGAATCCAAGAGTGGATTCAGGATGAGAGGTACCTGCAAGCAGAGGGGACAGAGTCTATGCCACTCAGTAAAGACCAGGAGGCACGGAAGACAAATGCCCACCAATGTCGAAAGATGCAGGAGAGTTGATGGTGACCTAGGTGCTGCAGCTGTGTGGATCAGGTGATGCTGTGGAAGACCAGGAGCTGTTCGCGAGCTGTCCCACGTCGGATGTCAAGAGCCAGAGGGTCGGTGTCCGGCGGGAGCACCACAAAGCCTTGGCAGCGGCAACAGACGTGGCAGACGAAAAAGGGGCAGTGTCGGGACTAGCAAAGCCCTAGGGACTCACCAAGTGCAGGTAAGTCAGAGCAGGCCCGAGCAAACAGGGGAGCCCACTGGAACCAAAGAAGACCCTCAAGAGGACCCACAGGCCGGAGGCACAGTGGTCGCAAGAGGACCTAGAGCAGCTCACTGTTACACGTCAGGCTTCCTGCACCTTGTCCCTGTTACCTATGAGAGCCCTACCACTCCCATAATGTATTGGTTCTGGTGATCGTTTTGTGTGCTATCCCATGCTACACTGAGTAAACGTGATCAGCTGCCCTCGAGGCTTTAAAAGAAGCTCGCCCCCTAACTCAGGTGCTTGGCTTACTTTCTCTTTGTGGACCACGCCCATTGACCTAGACTGTTTCTTGTTGACTTCCTGTTGTTATTCCTGATCCCTCGCTGGACCTTCCTTGAGAGCGGTGAACACTACAACAGGATTATCCTCTAGAATCGTTTTGGATTCTCTCATCCGCCGCCGTGCGTGGAGCTTCTAACAGCTCACGCTTCCTTCGCGGTGTTTCTGGCCCCGCCTGACATAACAGCTGACACGCCGCCCTCTCCCTCGCGCATCTCTGGATATTACGCGGTGAGGAGTTGGAAGCGTGGCCGTGTTCCTTGGACCTCTTCCCTTCATTACCCTGCCTGGATATCTCTAATTCAGCGCTAGGACGCGCTGCTGGCACCTTACTGTACCGCTGCCTTAGCGCAGTACAAGATTGCCTTTTGTTTAACAGACGCGAGGCTTTGTATCGAAGTTTCACGTTTGCCTCGTAATTCTGCCAGCGTTGCTCTTGTTTCTTTTTTGTGCACTCCTAGATAAAAATGTGGGACATTTTGGATAAAATCACGCAATGTGATACACGAAGCTGGATGTGCTGACTGTGCCATTTTCTTTGTTATTTTGAATCACATAACTTTATTTGAAGCGCACTACAATCGGGAAGCTGCTGCAATATTCAGCACCAGTTAACTCTTCTACAGCAACATTGTATTCGCCCCGAAGGCAGACGTATGCCTCAGATTTTTGCTTTTCTGCCTCACACGCTCTGCAATGTGAACGTGTTATTGTTTCTTCCTTCATTGCTCCAAAGAGACCTCTCATTGAACGGGACACACCCCTGTATATCTGTGAGTATGAGATGGTACACAACCTGTATTCTCTGACCTTTGCCTTTGCAACACATCTCTCTCACTGTTGTTAGAGGAGATCCTTCTTAACACTTGCCATTTCTCTCTTTTTTTATTTTTTTCTGTTGATGCAGTATTGGGACAAGGACTCCCGGTTCTCGCTCCTCCTACCTGCTGGCCCGGCTGAAGGTCTTCCCTGGTGGTCCTGTTGTTGTCTCTTCTCTCCCTGGGGGTATTAGTCATTTTTCTGTTAGCCCATTATTGGCTGGAGGTGGCTGTACCTTAGGGGAGAGTGGGGGCCCCTTTTTCGCTCGCGAGGATACTGGTTCTTCTGCCATTTGGAAGTAAGTACTGACACTCACCAATGATGAAGGCCCACGGTGCAGAGGATGTGGTGAGGACGAAGATCTTGGTAGCGCGAGATGCTTGAGGCTTGAGCTTCTTTGAGCCTGAAGATCTGTGGAGAAGAGAGTCAACAAGCCTTGGCAACGGCAAGTTGATGCGGTGCACAGGGGTACTGCTCCAGCGGTTCCGACGAGGGATACTGGCTTCAAACTGCTGTGAAGACAGTGCAGGCCTCAAGGGAATTGCAGAACCACCACCTGTGTTGCTGAACCTTTCGGAGTCCATGGGAGCTCAGGAACAGCAGACCGGTCAGCTCTGTTGCGGTGCCTGCAGATGCAGGGGAGTGACTCTTTCACTCCAAGGGAGATTCCTTTGAGTGTCTTGGATGTCCACAGGCCTGAAGAAGAACCTGTATGGAGCACAGGCACAGACAACGCAGAAGACTGTCAGGACGACGAGACCAGGAGCAGCAGGAGTCTCCCCGGTGCAGTCTCGGTTTCCAAAGCGAAGTCCAACGAAGTCCAAAATGCCCAGACGGTTGAAGATGAAGTGGTTTCGGATCTGAATCTTGTCCTACGATGAATCTGAAGAACCACCCACAGGTAAGCTCTTAAGTACTCTAAAGAGAGGTTTGGGGCGATTCTGGGGTCCCTCCCAGAGGAAGGGCTGAACAGTGAGGAGAATACTCCCCTGTCCTTTGTCCAGTTTCGCACCAGAGCGTGAGCCAACAGCTCCCTGAACTGGTTCCAGCTGAAGTATGCAAGGAGGGCACCAAATGTGCCCTTCAAAGAAGTCTAGTGGCACTGGCAAGCGCCCCCACCCTGGCCCAATACACTAAGTCCTGTCTGGGAGGTGGTCACACCTCCCTGTGCAGGAAACCTATTGTCCTACCTTCCCCTGCATGAGCTTGGCTCAGCAGCAGGAGGGCAGAATCGTGTCTGTGGTCGGCAACAGCCATAGCTTGCTGTCAGAATTTGAAAGACTGGTACCGGGAGCACTGAGGGCTTCCCGGAGGAGCCCCATAGTGCATGGAATCATACCTCCAACACTGTTTACAGTGTTGGGGTATGATTCCAACATGTTTGAGCCAACTATGTCCGGGTTCGGTACTGCCAGTTTAGAGTTAGCCATCGCGTAATGACGCATGGCCACTCTATGTATCGTAATGGCTGATGCACCTACAACCCTGCAGAATGGACTCCGAGGATTGTAGGGGTGTCCTGCTCATGCAGGGACACCCTAACACTTATAACCAAGCACCCTGCCTTCAGGATTGAAAGGTCTGCCTTAGGGGTGACTGATAGGTTTTAAGTGCAATGATCTCAGATATAAGAAAACGTATATCTGTCTTAAGTGGTGCTAGCACCAACTCACACAGGCTGTAATGGCAGGCCTGTAGTCACAATTTAAGTGATCTCCCATGGGCGGAATAATACATGCTTCAGCCCATGGAGGACCCCTGGTGTACCTATGTCCTGGGTACCTTAGTACCAAAGAGGAATAAAAGGAGCACTCTCTTTTAAACAAGTACTTTAAATGCCTAATTAATAGGTGCTACGGAGCATACTCGCTGTCTGTCCGAGTATCTAAATTAGATGATCAGTTCAAGCAAGAAGGCTTGCCAGCGCCGTGCACTGTTCACTGGGTTTAAATCTAAAACCCTACTGTTTATAACAATCTATGAAACAACGTAATACTTATTACACAGAAAAGTTAACCAATATGTTGATATGATTTTATGTATATCTTCAGTAATGAAACACTTACATTTGATTAACAAAAACTACTATTGTTCATGGACAAAAATTAACAATTAACTAAATTCAATACAAAAACAATTCACATAATATTATTATCCATATTCATTATTTCATTCGCTGGTCTTGAGAAAAAGCCCGATGCATTTCGGGACAGAATCGTCCCTTCGTCAGGGGCACCTGTAAACAACATTGCCAAATAAGTGAAACTAATATATACATTATTAAACAAACACAATTACAGGATTATCATTACCCACAACTAACAGAGAACAAATGTGACATCAATGTATCATGATCTTATTCAGTATCGACTCTAACTACTCACTAAAAATGAGAAAAGAGAACAACACCCAAAGTGAATAGACCGTAACCGTAGAAAACAACGCAAATAATATGCTAAAAATACCTCAAAGAATGAAGAATTCAAAAGCGCATGACGTCCAGCAAATGAGTGAACTTTTTCCAATCTTCGTCGTGTGAGGTCCTTAACAAAAACGACAAAGCAAGGGTTTAAACCATGGACCGCTGCATTAACGGTGTACTAGTCACAATGGAACTAACCACTCACTTGGTTTCAGTCCGATGGTGTAGTTTCCCCAACGAGAACTAAACTTCCCTGCAAAAAAATAAAAATGACAAACTATCTCAATACGATACCGATAGACGGTAAACCTATTACTAAGGAAAAACTGCGGAAAACAGTACTCACCGGTCTTAATTCAAAAGACCGCCGTTATGCAACAGCGTCCGTCTCCAAGAGAAGAATTCAGTAACTAGATTCAGGAAACGGAATAATTAAACCCGCGTGACCGGAAGTAGTCTATCTACCATACAGAAAGAAAAAAGGGACTTCTGGTAGTCCCTGCAATCAACAGTATAAAAACCAGAACCCTATCGAACAAAACACATGTTGCCAGGAGCAAGTAACTAAGTGCTACCTTAGTACCATATACTAGAAACTTACAAGGGTACACCAGGAGCCAATTTGGGGGTACCTAAGTACTCACCATGGTCCAATTTAGGGAGGAAGCACAGAGACTGGGGTCCTGATTAGCAGGATCTCAGTCAGACTAGTCAGAAAAACAGAATGCACCAGCAAAAAGTGGGGGTAACCATGAAAGCAGATCCTACTTTCCTACAGAGACCAAGTCAAGATACCACAGATAAAGTCATCTTCAAATCAGACTAAGATAATTCCACGAGCAGAGACAGAACACTACTCTTGCAGATCAGTTCAACGCTAGCACTAAGAGCAGCAAGAAAATCTTTGCCATCATGAAAAATTTCACCACACCTGCTGCTGCTTCCAACAACATCACACCCTGACAAGATGTTTGCAACAAGCTCTCGGAATTCGTCTGTAATATAATCACCTTCATATACAGAGACTTCGAACCTCAGCTTGACCACGTCACTGTTGCAACTCAACTTCCCATCACGGCCAAAGAACAAACCCTGACCTTGTGGCCCACTGTCACCACCATCTAAATTGCTCCTACCAATAAGTCCATCTACTCGGGAGCCACATCTGATCCTTGCCCCCAACACGTGTTCACCAAAGGAATCCTTTCGATCAGCAAAACACTAACACTCATCCTCAATGCCTCCATCATCTCAGACATATGCACCCTATGGAAACATACCACCAGCTTGCCCCTGCACAAGAAACCATCCGCCGACCCAGCCATGCTTTCCATCTCCCTCCTACCATACCCATAAAAGGTCTTAGAGAAACTAATCAACCAACACCTTACTGACCACCTCAGCAAAGACCAGCTCCTCAGCTCCACGCTGTTTGAATTTAGGGCCAACCACAGTATAGAAACAGCAGAAATTGGCACCACAGACGACATCCGCATGATCCTTGGCAGGGGAGACACAGCAGCCCTCATCCTCCTAAACCTCTCTGCAGCAATTGTCTCACACCCCATCCTCATCATGCATCTGCATGCCATTGACATCAAAGGAATCGCTCTTCACTGGATCTGCTCCTTCTTAACGGATAGAACACAAGCCGTCATCCTGGCACCTTACTCCTCGGAAGCCCACAAACTCATCTGTGGAGTGCCTCAAGATTCATCACTCAGCCCCACCCTCCTAAACGCATACAAGATCCCTCTTACCAGTGTCATACCGCACACATCAACATCCTCTCCTATGCCGACGACACGCATCTCATACTGCCCCTCTTGGACAAGACCCCTAGTACAAGAAACAAATTCACTGCCTGCATGACTGAAGTCACCAACTGTCTCAAGCTTAACATTGACAAGACAGAAATAGCAGCTGCGGCCGGCATGGATCAGAGGTAGGGGGGCAGGGGCGGGGGGAGGACGCAGGTATAAAAAAAAACTAAAAAAAACCTTCTTGCTGCTTCCTTGCCCCGTCTCTCCTCCATAGTCCTCCCTCACTCGGCTTCAACAGGAAGCACACCCAGGCTCCCAGTCAGCCAATCACAACTCTGCCTTAGCAGCGTTGTGATTGGTCTGAGCCCCGTGTTTCGGCACTCAGATGCTGACTGGGAGCCTGGGCATGTTCTCCATGCAGACTGTACTGCAGCCTGCATGGAGAACATGCGAAGTGCGCAAGACTGTTTGGTGCGGCCTGAGAGGGCCGGCCAAGCAGTCATTGCGCACTTAGGAGGGTGCTACCAGGCATCTCCTGCCCCGCCCCCTCACGCATAGCTGCGGAAGTAGGATAAAATAAAATGATAATAACATGAGTTATTATCATTTTATTTTCCCTTTCTTTCACTGCAAAAAAGCAGTGGGGTGACGCTCCTCCACCTTAGCGGAGGAGCCGTCACTGAGAAAGTGATCTTTAGTAAGAACACCTCACCAGGGGGCTCCAGCTGGTAGCCGGATGAACTCAGACCCACATCAGGAACCTCAGAATAATTATTGGCAGCAAACTGAACATGACCGCACAAGTCTAAGCCATCACTGCATCACTGCATCCTGCTTCCACACCATGCTGAGGTAGATCTTCAAATGGCTACCAAGCAACTCTAGAAGAACTGTCACTCATGCCCTGGTCACCAGCAAGTTGGGCTATGGAAAGACCCTCTATGTTAGGATCACCAAGCAATTCACTAGAAGACTACAAACCATCCAGAACTCGGCAGCCAAACTCATCCTCAACCTCCCACACAGAACTCACATCACACCACACTTCCGAGAGCTCCACTGACTCTCGAGACACAAAAGCTCTCATTTTAAACTCCTCGCACACACATTCAAGGCACCACACAGCTTAGGCTCCACATACCTTAACAGACGCATCTTCTTCCACCAACCACCCAAAGACCGCCGCTCCACAAGACTCCAATTGGCACACATCCCACGCATACACAGAAACAGCTCAGGAGGACAGGCATACTCTTAAACCACTCGTAAAGCGTGGAATGACCTCCCACTCCACCTCACAGCCTCCTCCCCTCTTCTTCAATTCCACAAGAAGCTGAAGCCCTGGCATTTTAGTTACACAAACTACCAAGGGCTAAGCACACATACCTGCTGGTGATAGTTGCTTTACAAATACACATAATATAACATAACATATAACATAACATAACATTGTATGTCTTCCTTGAAGCTAGACATGTTCGGGCTTAGGTGTGTGCTACAAATGAAATCAATTGATAAATACCAGGTATTACGCTTGCAAATTGCGACATATGCCAATTCACCCCTTATTTGGATAGGCAGATATTGGGGGACATCATAAGACTCTAGGTTCATAACATTACCTTGACCGGTGGAATTTAAGCGCCTAGGGAGAATTTGATAGTTTCACACCTGTATATAAGGTTTTAATATTATCTGCGTATAGTTATGTTTGCAAACACCTTTGTGAATTTTGCCCAATGTGTTTTTGATTGAGTAAATGTCTCTTACTTCTGGAAGTACAGGAGTACCGTATAGTTACTCAAAGAAAGATGTTTGAGGATTGGGCTATTTGTTACGATTTGGCGGATTTATCTTGTTTCAAAAGTAGAATCCTGCTTAGATCTCATGCAGCCGAGATGTCTCTCGTGTCATTTTCCCACGGGACTTCCAGGGTGAGACCGACCAGGCGCTTCACTCCTTTCAAATATAGTCTGAGTTAGTACAAGGCAGGGGATTGTCAAGCTCTCGCCTGACATCTTGTTTTAGAGGCCGGGGGCAGCGATTTTTTTTTTGTCCCAGATGGCCTGCCATTAGATTTTATTTTGGAATCCGGCCACCTCGCCATAATTGGAAAGCTGTTCTCTTTATTTTGGCCATTTCTGAGGACAGATGACAACCGCTCTGCAGCATGTCATATAAGGTGCGCTGCCGGAGAAAGGAGGCCATTTCCTGTCGTAAAAAGCTGATGTGTCGCCGCAGCCCGTGACAGGTTTGAGATAATGCATAGCACCTTTTTAGGCTCCGGATGAACAGGAAAGCGGAGGAAGTTACTCAAATTTTCCATTACTGGCACTGATTATCACTGAAAAAAAGCGGTTCTTTTCTAACGTGAAGGGGGGAGAGGAGGTGAGCGCGGAGCGCAGTGGATTTTAATTAAATGTAAGACAGCAAAAGTACACGTGTGGGTCTATTTCTGAGGACACAGGAATGCATGCCTGTGGCGCAGTCATAACTTAAAGGGATTTACTAAAACATTTCTAATAAAGGACATAGTTGTTGGCTCATCCTGCCACGCTAGGCACACGATATATTTCGCGTTTAACTTCAAGTGTTAATACGTAGCTACTAGAGTGAAGATGACATGAAGACCGCTCGTTTTAATGATGGGATCCCGGATGAGTCGGCCATCTTGTCAAGCTTTCGCGGTTCTGCAGATGTGCTACGATGCAATAGCAAACGAATGGCCTGGTTTATTTCAATTATGGCTGTTTACAGGTCAAGGTTGGGATGACGTTACGTCGGACCGCCACCCTAATGGACAGAGGACCACCATATTTAGAGATCACCTCCAGGCCAGCAGCAACCTCTGTATTTTCAGAGGAACCGCCAGTTCCTCTGAAGCAGTGGTTTAAATGGGCCGGTACTCACCGGTACTGACTAGCGGCACTTCCGAATTTTTTTGCCGTCAGGACCGGCACTTCTCTGTAGCCAGGGAGAGTACCAGGACCCGATCCACGGCACGGCAGGCGCACGTTAGGTTTCTCCTCCAGTGCAGGGCAGATTCCGCTCTGCTTCCAAGGAGCATGTAATTAACCGAGCCATGAAGTAGCCTTTTGCAGAGTTGCTGGTGAAGGTTTCAGCAGCGCCCATTTGAATGTCCCCAAACAGCAGGGGTTTGAGAGGGCTTGTGTCACGCTGTGATTAACAGGACAGGGTCTCTAGACAGATCAGGTGCGCAGCGACCATTCAGGGGCAAGTGCCATCATGGCTTTCATTATTTGTAATGAGTTAATCTGTTTTATTGACATAAACGCATTTCTCGTGTGTTTTGATCTGTGCTGCAACTGGTACAGAAATCAATATGTATGATCATATCTTGCCCTTAGCCCCGCCCCTAGCCCCGCGTACTTGCCACACCTCTATTTTAATGAGTACCTGCAATTATTTTTTCCCATTTAAAGCACTGCTCTGAAGGTACTAAAAGTTTTATGGACGGCCGCCATTGGTTATGACAGCCGTCCATCAAACTTTTTGTTTTTCAAAAACAAAGGGCCCGATTTAAAACCTTGCAGGCAGCCCGTTTCTCCATAGGGCAATGGAGTAAATTACTTCATCACACTGACAGAGGTGCTGCCCACCAAGTTTAGAAGTGACCACTGGCCTAGCAGACTAGCAACTATAGATTGCGCCCTCGCCATGCACAGCTAATTCACCCACATCTTACATCACTCATCACATGTTCTATAACATCGTTGATGATAACATCACTGCAACATGTAAAATGACATTATTGATGACAAAACTGTGCATGACAGGGGCACAAGTTATAGGGGGATTGTAGAATCGGACCAGAGGATAGTATCTCTTTCAGTTTTTTAAATGCTTTCATGGTTGTGGGAGATGGTTGCCTGAATTCGTTGTCAGCCCCTGGACTCTTGGTTAAGAGGTTGGCCCAATGGGAGAAGTGGGTGCTAAATTTTCTGTAGTATCCCACTAAAGGATACTTTAGTGGGATACTACAGATTACCTACATGATTACCTAACAGATACCCCAAGTATTTCCCTTGTCTTCCTGCCAAATGACTTTTCTTTGGATTGACTCTTAGACCTGCTTCTCTTAGAGTCTTTAGCACCGCTTGCAGATGTGATAAGCGTTCTGACAAGACTGACTATGTATTATGATGATATCAGTATATAAATCAGTATACCTATTGTGCTTTTTAAGCACAGTGTTCATCAATCTTTGCAATCTAGTCAGGGCCCCATGTAATCTCAAAAGGGAGTACCATAAATTGATGGAAGCCACCCGGAGTGGAAAATGCGTTTTTCTCTTGCTCTTCCTTGTTTAATGGGATTTGCGAATACCCTTTACACAAGTCTAACTTGATTATGAATTGACCCTGTTCCAACTGGTCAATCATTTTGTCGATTTAAGGAATGGAGTATGTGTCAAATTTAGATATTTTATTAACTTTTCTAAAGTTTTGAGAGTTATACCATGGGTGAATTCCATTCATGTACTGAGGGTTCTATTACTCCTAGTTGTAACATGTGTTGTACCTCTTCCTCTATTGCAATCCTTCTAGCTACTGGTACTCTGTATGGTTTTAAACAGACAATTTCCCCTGGCTCCATAGTAATTTAATGATGAATCGCATGAGTACGCTCCGGAGTCAATAAAAATATTTCTGGGCATATTTTAGGAAAAATATAAAAAATTCAGGAGATCCTGTTGTTTATCTTGACTGAGATCAGGATCAATACTTGGTATCTCTTCTTCACTGATTGGTATGCCACTGCCATATAGAGAGGGAAATGGGGCCTTCCAATTTCTTCAGGAGATTCATGGTATATCTGAGTGTCCTTCTTCACTTGGTTGATTTCTAACTTATATGTGATGGGAGTCACCTTCTCCAATACTGGAAAAGGACCTTGCCACTGGTTTAACAGCGTATTTTCTGTAGTTTGTAGTAATAGCAAGACATAATCCCTTGGGGAAAATTGTCGGAGTTTAGCCTTTTTTTCAGTAGGGCTTTCTGTCCTTGTTGACTCGTCTGTAAATCGTTTTAAACTATTTCTCTCATCTCTTGTAATCTTGTTTTTAATTGGTTCACATATCCAAAGGTATTTTTTAGATTCGTCTTTCTCCTGTTCCCAGGCTTCCTTGGCCATATCGAGCAGTGGATGGTGTTTTCACCCAAACAACAACTCAAACGGAGAGAATTCCGTACTCCTCTGCTCTTTGCATCATATAGCACATAAGGCTACAGCATCAAATCCCATTACCCTTTTTCCATCTCCAGTAATTTCTTAAGAGTGAGTTTTAAGGAAGATTTATATAGTCCAACCAGAACATCAGTTTGTGGGTGATACACTGTGTGAGAAGTTGGCCTGGCATATGCTGTCCACTAATTATAGTGGGCACCTTGCACCAGTCCAAACAACCCCTTATTGGAGATAGGTTAAAGACAACCTTATTGAAAGCTATCCTAGTGGTAGCTATGGAGAGCAGCCTTCAGGCTAAGTCTTGAAGGAATGTAAAGCAGCTTGTTTTACCAGTCTATAATCTCTTGAGTGACCAAATGAAAGAGCACCACACCAGGTATATATTTAAAACATATGTATTTATTGCTAAACACACCCCTCTAGTCTCTTTATGAGGCTAGAGTTCGAAGTACACAAGTTATAAGTTATTTAAACACAGTAATAGCACAAATACACGTTTGGGCCCTAGGGGCGTACCAAACCATATAACAATAAAGTGGTATAAGAACCACGACTGAACTAGACACTAGGCCTAGAGCCTCTAGAAGTGCTTGGACCACAAGGAACCACCCAAGGTAGTGACACAGGGGACCCACGGGGGACGCGTGCAGTGTAAATACACAACCGCGATACGCCGTTGACTTCTATGGAGAAAGTCGTGATCGGGAAATTAAAGAAAAGGGACACTTAAAGGAGGACTTGGAGCAAACCCTTTGAGATCTAGTACTTTGAAGAGTCTCTACCCACGGGAGCACCGGAGTACTCGTGTTACCTCACCCAGGGAAGCCGGGTGCATAGGTGTCTTTCGGGGTCGGGTTTCGTCGTCGATTTGAATGGCGATCTGCTGCAAAGTGCTGCTGGCGACCAAGTGGAAAGTGTCCGGGTGGATCCAAGAGTGGATCGGAGATCTGAAGAACCTGAAAGCAGAGGGGACAGAGTCTGGGTCACTAGCCAGTGACCAGGAGGGCGATTGACAGATGCCCACCGATGTCGAGTGCTTCAGGTGCGTTGACGGTCGTCTTGACTCTTCAGCCACGAGGTCCAGGAGGCGTTGTCGGCAACCAGGAGCAGGATTCGGGCTGGTACATGATGTCTGTCGAGTGCTGAGGTGTCGGCGACCGGATTGGACCCAACAAGCCTTGGCAACGGCAAGTCTCGATGAAGATGTAGATCGTCGATGGTGCAGACCAGCAAGGTCTGGGGAACTCACCCAGCGAGGGTAAGTGAGGGCAGGCCTGGAGCAACCAGGATGCCAAGTAAGAAAAGATTGGCCTTCGTTAAGGGCTACTAGCCAACGGGCTAGCGACCGCGAAGGAGCCTTGAGACGTCGCACGTGGATCTGGCTCACAGGACACTCGTGGAGTGGAGGCCAGTGATCTTCGGTGCAGTTGGTGCTGGAGGCTAGGGCTACTCGGAGCCCAAAGCACGACTTCGTGGGAGACCCAGAAGAGGATGCACTTGCAAATGTGCTCGGTGTCCAGGGGTCACGGTCTCACGTCACCCACGATAGCTACGGGCCTCAGCTTTGCTGGGGACTCAGGGTAGCCTCGGGGAAGTCTGAGAATCCACCTCTGGTGATGCGATGACTTCGGCGTCCGACGGGAGCTTCAGAAATGCGAACCGGACAGATGCTTCTTTGGTGCCTGCCAAGCAGGGGAGTCACTCCTTGACCCCAAGGGAGATTCTTCTGTCCTCTAATCGTGAGTAGAGCGTCGAAGGTCCAGGATTCAGTTTCAGAGTTTCGTCCAGGGATAATCTAAAGTCCTAAGGACTGGGTTCCTATACTTATACCAAGTTTAGGGGTTGGACTACTCTGTGGCCCCACCTATGGGTGGGTCAGGGCAGAGGGGTGGCTACACCCCTTTCCCTTTGTCCAGTTCGCGCCAAAGCAGGGGCTGCAAGCCCCTGATCCGGTTTGAACTGGGGTATGCACAGGGACAACAAGTGTGCCCCCAGTGCAGGACTTCAAAGCACCCGAAGTGCTCCCGCCCAGCCCCAATACACATTATCCTGTCTGGGGAGGTGGTCACACCTCCCTGGGACAGGAAACCTATTGTCCAGGCCTCCCTGCCGGAGTTTCGTCCAGCAGCAGGAGGCCAGACTCGTGTCTGTGGCAGCAGCATCCATTTTGTGATGCCAGGGCTTTGGAAAGAAGTTACCGGGCTAGCCAGAGTTAACATGTCTTTCCCTCTAGAAGGGTGGAATGCTACCCCCGCCGCCAGAATTGGCGGGGGTAGTATTCCAAGATGTTTGACACCAAACACGACATGTTTAGGTGCAGCCATTCCAAAGTTAGCATTTAACGCGAGGTTATAATGCGCTTAAGAGTATATGGTCAGGCTGCACTACAAACAGCATCAGAGAAGGGTCTCCGAACGCTGCAGAGGGGCCCTGCTCATGCAGGGGCACCCTCTCACATAGGAACCACGCACTCTGCCTTCAGGATTGATAAGGCCTGCCTTAGGAGTGACTTATAGGTTTATATGTGTGTATGTTTTTAGTGATATAGGTAACCTATATCACAGTAAGGAGTGCATGCACCACCTTACCCAGGCTGCAGTAGCAGACCTGTGGTGCCAGTTTGGATGGCCTTCCAGGGGTGGCATAATACATGCTGCAGCCCCTGGTAGGCCTCTGAGGTACCTATGCCCTTGGTACATAGTATACCATATACTAGGGACTTATAAGGGCACTCCAGATTCCAATCAGAGATGTGCCTAGGGCACATGGAAACCTTTTACAGAGAAAGCAGATAGACTGGGGCCCTGAATAGCAGGATCCCAGTCCAACTAAGTCATAAACCAGCAAAACACCATAAAAAAAGTGGGGGCAACCATATAGTCAGATTCCACCTTCCTACACACTGCTGTCCAAATTTGGAGTATACCTAGTTGTTGACAAATCTGAGTCATTCATTTTGAAGTAAATTGGCTCCCCTGGTTGGGTAAAATCTCTTTTGAAAACCCTACTGGATAATATCTCAATCATGGCTTTCGCTATTTGGGTAGTATTGGGCTGGTGCAAAGAAACTGCCTTGGGATACTTCGTGCTGCAGCAACGCAGGATGGACGGAATGCTGAATTAATCAAACATTCAACATTCACCCCCAGTCAAGAGATCTGGGTTAAATCCATCGTTCTTTAGCTCACTACCCCACCCCAGTTTGGACCCAGCCATATGCAAATCAGTCTTGACCATGCTCCTCATGGCCATGACTACCACCACCTGCTGCGTAGTCGGCTGAGCGCGGTGGGGGCGAAGCCTCTTGTGATACCTGCGGCGTCGATGGACAGGAAGCTGCTTGTCATTCTAGTTGTTAGGGAACAGCAGCCTCCTGTTGTCGCATCACTTACCTTACTGCTTCTGGGATCTTCCTCGTTGTTCGTGGCATCCTCTGCGTACTCCTCTCGTTTGGATGGGCTCTTGTCTTGCCTTGGCTGTGACTTCTTCGGGGGAACTCTGTCTTCTGCATCTCAGATGATTCTTCAATGCTCCTCAAAAAGAAAAAAGACAAGAAACAAAGCATCAATTCACGTAGTCTTGACCGGTAACAGGCTAGTGTGCTGGCATAAGTACACTTGATTTCTGCTGTTTATGTAAAGGGATACTTATCTGACTTTTAGTATTGTTGTTTTGCTTTGGATGTTCTTGTACACTCCTGCTCCATATACTAAAGAGAGAAATTAAGAAATAATAACTGTATTACTTGTTAACCTGCATTTATACCACTATGAACTGTCTCAAGCACATCTGATTTTTGATTAAGGCTTATTTTTGTTTTATTGTTTTTTACCTTGGTGATATGGCTGATATTTAGGATGCATGACTTAATACACTATATACATATAAAGTAATATGTTGTTCTTTCTATATGCTCTCCAGCCATGCCAGAAAGCCTACATTTAGAGGACATTATTATACGCTTGAGGTATGTTGTGTAACTGTTCATGAGATAAGTCTGGATGCACCAACTGTAATGCTTGAAAAACCTACACACATGTTTTTCTCCATTTCTTTCTGATTTATTAGATAAATGGTATTGCCTGTTGACCTCAGTATCTTGATGGAAGAGGGGATGCACACAGGTATAAGGACATTGCTTGATATACAGATCAGTTAGTCAAGTCAAGTTTATTTGCATAGTTAATACAAGCATTTTCAATGGAATAGGTCTCGCATGACTGAAAGTTTGAGCTATTGGCATTGCATTATTATTATTTGCAATGCCAATAGCTCAAACTTTTAGTAATGCAAGACCTATTGCACTGCAAATATGCATGGGGTGAGAAAGGGAGAGAAGGAAGTTGGGCGGCCGTGCCGAAGAAAAGAAAGGCGTGGTCGCCATTGTTAAAGTTGAATGAAAAAATAGAGTTTGGCTAGCGGCGCCCATGATAAGAAAGGTGAGGCTCGGCAAACTCTATTTTTTCAATATTCTACATTTTTCTTCATCCGCGCAGAATGCCGCCTGTGCCGCGCTGATTACTAAAAGCATATAATATTGAAAAAATAGAGTTTGGCAAGCGGCGCCCAAGAAAAGAAAGGCGCAGCTCGCTAAACTTTATGTTTTAAATATTGTACGTTTTTCGTAATCAGCGCAGCGAGCCCCGTGTGCCGCTGATTACTTAAAGCATATAATATTGTACACAACAGAGTTTGGCGAGCCGCGCCCTAGAAAAGAAAGGCAAGGCTCACCAAACTCTATATTTTCAATACTGTAAGTTTTTCGTAAGCGGTGCAGCACGCCCCCTGGGCCGCGCTGCTTTGTAAAAGCATATAATATTGAAAAAAAAGAGTTTGGCGAACCACGTCGAAGAAAAGAAAGGCGCGGCTGCCATTGTTAAAAAGATGAAGGCATGTCTCGCTGCTTACAAAGCAGGAGAGCTTATCTTGCCTGCAACAGCAGCTAGGAGAAAGGCATGAATACAATAGTGCTCACAGACTGTAAATAAAACATACAGAGTAACAAGACATGTAACAGGAGCAGTCCTCATGGGAGGTTACAAAAGGAGAAAAGGCGATACCAAGGAGGGACTACTAAGCCTATTCATGAATCAAAAGCCACCATGTACAAAGGACAGTAAGAGGAGCCAATTGAAAAGATGGGCGGAAAATGGGCGGAGCTTCAAGTCCATACCTGAATACAGCATGTCTCGAAGAAACAGCGCAAGCGCTGCCTAGGCAAGACCTAAAAAAAACATTGCATACAGTTGCTAAGAAAAAGAAACCATTTACCTGATATGTTCATTTAAAATACAGAAACGAAAAACCTAAAAACCTTTTCTTTGGCAAGGTAGTCATCAATTTAAAAGTTGCCACCACTTGCACGGCTTTAAAAAAACCCATCTAATAAATCATTTGTGGACATAAAAGTAAAACTTAAAACCTTTTTGTGACTGTAAAATCAACAATTTAAAAGACTCCACCAGTTGAGTTTCTTATGTATAGAAATGTAAGTGCCCTCAGGACCTGATTATGCCTTTGGCACCGTCCCAGAGGTTTACAGATGATAGTTTTAATCTTTGAGTGAACCTCCTATTGCGTGTTGTAGCGAGCACTTAATTTGTGCCAATATATGGATGCCCTGAATCGGGTTATAAAGTGCAAGAGATTTATGCCGAACAAAGTTCTTAAAGTAGCGTGTCCTAGCTCCTTTGTTGGCCCAGTTCTTAGCCTGACCTTGCTCGTTCACAGGTAAAGTGCAAGTGAGCATTCTTATAAGTAGTCTGTCCTTGCTGCTTCGTTAGCCCTCTAGAAGCGGGTTGTAAAGTGCAATGAGTTGTACTATTGAATGCTCCTACGAACAGACTGAGCTTGCCTGTTCACGGGTGAAGTGCAAGTGACTTGTGCAAACCACCATTCTTAAAAATAGCCTGTCCTTGCTCCGTCGTAGGCTGTCTTAAAGCAGGTCGTAAAGTTCAGATGGCTTGTGTTGTTGAATGCTTGTGGGAGTGGCCTGACCTTGATCATTCGCGGGTAAAGGGCAGTGCCTTGTGCAAACCAAAGTTTTTAAAAATAGCCTGTCCTTGCTCCTTCTTTGGCCCAAAAAGAAACCTTTTAAGGCATTATCGATTGTTATCCTCATGAAGCTGGTTGTAAAGTGCAGTTGTCTTGTGCTGTTGAATGCACCTGAGAGTATCGCGCAATAAATACACTCCACACAGGTCTTGAAGCGTAAAAGGCCATTTATTAGGACAGGCTGTAAACATAAACTTTAACCTAACATCAATTAACTTAAACAATCCCCCAAAACCAACCTTTCATTCACCTCGTCCATTCTGCCCTCACCGTTGCCGTTCACTACCCATTCCACTCTGTGCCTCTTCCCAATCTCCATTCACCTCCTCACTTATCTTTACAACCTCCTCTCCTGTATCTCCCGCCAACGCACTCTTGCATCCCGCACCCCCATCATTCACCTGTTTCTCCCCCCCACCCCCGAAGGGGTGGGTGTGCCCGTCCGAGACTCCCCACCCCTCCAAAATACTGCCAACGCCTGGCCTAAACAACCCGTCCTAAACTGGCATGCCATACCTACCCAGCCCCATTGCCCTCAAACATGTAGGGTGGGTGGGTGGTCAACAATTTCCTTCCCTCCCCAGTGGTGTCGAGCGCAGGAAGAGGATGCAGTATCCTCTCCTGGCCCTTATAACCACGCCTAACCCCACCTCTTGACCCTGACCTAGCGTGTCCTTCCTGGCCTGCGCGAAAACCCCGGGGGAAGACTGGTCTGCGACCTGACTTCCCCCGGGGGGGCCGCATCGCGCAATAAATACACTCCACACAGGTCTTGAAGCGTAAAAGGCCATTTATTAGGACAGGCTGTAAACATAAACTTTAACCAAACATCAATTAACTTAAAGAATCCCCTAAAACCAACCTTTCATTCACCTCGTCCATTCTGCCCTCACCGTTGCCGTTCACTACCCATTCCACTCTGTGCCTCTTCCCAATCTCCATTCACCTCCTCACTTATCTTTCAACCTCCTCTCCTGTATCTCCCGCCAACGCACTCTTGCATCCCGCACCCCCATCATTCACCTGTTTCTGCCCCCCACCCCCGAAGGGGTGGGTGTGCCCATCCGAGACTCCCCACCCCTCCAAAATACTGCCAACCAGGTAACCCCCGTAGGGCGGTTACCTGCCCCACCCTTTGGAACTGGGCACCTTTCGCCCTCAACAGGAGAAAGGAGGGACCCCTAATAGAGAATAAGGGTGGGTAGCATAGGGGATCAGTTAAACAGTACAGGGACAGAAAGGTACCCACCCTTTAGAGAATAATAAAGGCCCACACGGGAGTCCTATGATAATGATTAAGTAAACAAAGCAGTCTCATGCATGCGAGGAAAAAACTACAATAAAAATCAACAACAATGAAAACAATAAATCATTTTGTCTTTTTTATTAACAAAGATATCAAAAAATTATCACAAATAAATTGCAAAGAATTAATGCATATGAATGAAATATACTAAAAAACCCGATAAATACAATGCCCCACAAACACTCATCATTCATGCATACCCACTCATATCATTCATATGAGCTCAAAACATCAAACAGACATACTCAAAAATCATCCAACATTAACAGAAAAACATCACCACATTAAAAAGAAAGCCCACAGGATAAGTGAGTATTTTGGTATATAAATCCAAATAGAAGGTAAAGAATGGATTAAAGTATTGAAAGGACAAACGCCGACGCGCGTTTCGGTGGAAGCCCTATTCACGGGCCACACCTTCCTCAGGGCAAATCGTAAACACTGACATGGATGACGTGGGGCACTCAGTAAACCTAAAATGATATATATATATATATATAAACATACAATTTACAATATTCTAAAACAAACATTACATCATATTCAATGCATGCATGAGAGGCTTAGAAAGATATGATGTATCAAGATACTTGAAGAAAAGTCCAGCAACAAGGGCCAGAAAAACGCCCTCACTCAGACACTTCCCTACAACACCAAATAGATTCATTCCACAGTTTACTGATCACGTCCCTCATCTCCATCATATAATACGTGTTCCCTAGTTGCGAAAGGTGCACCCCATCGTCTCTGAAAAGCAAAGGTTCTTCCAGTCGGAGCCCAACGTGTCCAATTACTTTAATGTCCTTAGAGGCACAAAAAACTCTCATAGCTCTGTTGAGCTTCCTGCGGGCTTTTTCCACTGCCACCGGCTTCACTGCCCCTTTCCAACTTTTCCGTGGTACAAACTCAGTCCACACAATGCATGTGCCTGCCATATTTTGTCTCAAAACCTCCAGGTCCCTTTGCATGAGTTGTTGTATTGCCAAACCTGACAGCCTGATCAAGTCATTTTCCCCCAGATGCAGGACCAACATATCTGGGCAACCCCTCTGCTAAATCATCTTTGTGAGCCAGGGCAACAACGCCCCCCAACGTATACCTCCTTTTCCCCACCAATGTACTTCGTGGTGGCCGCTCTTCAGTCCCAGGTTACGGCCGTAGACCTGGCGATCCGCATACTTGGCCGCCCAATGCACAAAAGAGTGTCCGGCAATCCAGGTCACCGTCTTAGCCCCTGGACCCCTCACACAACCTAAGGCAAGAAAAATATGTTAAACCACACATTGCAAATGTCGACCTTACGCTGTTCGCCAAAAGCCCCCCCCCCTACAACACAGAACCCCCTTCTATTTGCGCACATATTTTTCGCAACACCTGGACCTCCACCTCCCAATCTGACGTATCCTATCCCAAGACCAGCCCAGCCGTGCTGCCGCCGTAGCTGCCCCAATGCGAAAAGAGTGCGTGCCATACCTAACAGGGTCCCTACCTACGTGCCGCAAGGCCATGCGCAGTACCGCCAACAACTGAAACGCAGACACTTGCAGACCAGACGCATGACAAAATATTTCACCCGACCTACCCTTGGACCTACTCAAAAACCTACGCCATTCTTGCACTGGGCACGCACCCGTACAACCGGTCTCACTCAACCATACCCATTTTTCCCTCCCTGCCTGGTCCGTTTTAGACTGCCCCAACCAAATCCCCAAACGTCCCCCATCCAGCCGTACTTCTGCGAATGTTCTGCCCATCCGTACCTTAGTACCCAACAACTCCGACACTCGAAACACCCCAAAAAACATCCACAGCATGCATAAACGGAAAACTGCAACTTCATGCCCATCATAACAACAACCGGGCAAGATTCCCAACAATTGTTGTAGCAACTCAAAAGTAATGACCTCCCTGGGCCCCCCGCCAAACCCTCCCCCCTTTCCCTTCCCCAACCTTTAAGCATCCTACTCAATAACTCATCTTTTGTTGGATCAACACCAGCATACAACTTACAATAAAAAGAGATTCCCGCCAACTTCCCGGCTATCGTTGTCTGCGACAAACCTTTATCAATACAGTTAAGAACAAAACGCATCACTCCCTGCTCTGTGTCCCTCCTTGACATGTTCCCTGCATCGTTGGAGCCCACAAACGATCCAAATTCAGTCCAGGCCAGCAGCTACGTCTCGTCGAGTCCGCTATTCACTTCTCAACTAGGCCTATCACTCTCACTCCCCCCAGGCCCAGATGCCGTCCGGCAGCACGGTCTTGCATGTGTCCGCTCCAGGTGCCAGCCGTCGAAATCTCTGCCACTGCGAACGAGACAAAGCATCCGCAATGTCATTACTCGCCCCCAGGACATGTTTTGCCCGAAAAACTACATTCAATTGAAGACACTTCAGCATGAAACCGCGCAGCAGCCGCAAGACCCGTAAATCCCTCGCCTTCTGCTTGTTCATGAGCTCAACCACTGACATGTTATCTACATGGAACAGCACTGACCTGTTCTGAAATTCAGTGCCCCACACTGCCAATGCTACTAGCAAAGGGAAAAACTCTAGAAAGGCTATGCTCCTCCCTTGCTTCAACCAGTGTTCTGGCCAGTCCTCTGCACACCAACGGCCGTCCCAGAAAACACCAAAACCAGAAGCCCCTGCAGCATCCGAAAAGATTTGAACCTGCCAAATCGCCCTGTCTTCTACAAAGTCCAGCGAAACTCCATTAAAGTCAGACGGAAACGTATGCCAGATTCTCAGGTCGGCCCTGACAGCCATCGAGATCCTGACTCTGTGATGCGGGAGCACCGCCCCAGACATGGCCTTGCCCAGGCGTCGGCAAAATGTCCTTCCAGCTCTCACCACCCTACAAGCAAAGTTCAAGGAACCCATGAGTTGTTGTACAGTCCTCAAATCGATCTTCTTCTCTCCGATCACTCGCAACAGGAAAGTCTGTAGTTCCAGAACTTTACCTGCAGTCAACCGGGCCAACCACATGATAGAATCCAGTTCGATGCCCAGGAAAGTCAACCTACAACTGGGCCCAGCTGTTTTATCCGGCGCCAACGGCACCCCAAAGTGTTTCGTCATGTCTTGGAATTGTCGCAAGGCCCTCCCTCATTCTCCGGACTGTCCTCTGCCAATGAATAAGAAATCATCCAGGTAGTGTGACACCTCCCGATGACCACTTATCTTCACAAATGCCCACTGCAGAAACGTGCTAAACATCTCAAACAGCGCACAGGAGATCGCACATCCCATTGGCAAAACCTTGTCTACAAAAATGGCCCCTTGAAACTGCATCCCCAGCAACGAGAAATCCACAGGGTGTATAGGCAGGAGCCGAAACGCTGACTTCACATCACATTTAGCCAGTTCCGCTCGCTGCCCACACACCCTTACTAGCCGGATCGCATTATCCACTGAGGCGTACAGCACCCTCGAGTCCTCTTCTGCGATGAAGTCATTGACCGACCTCCCTTCCGGGCACGACAAGTGGTGTATCATTCTGTACTCACCTTGTTCTTTTTTAGGAACCACCCCCAGAGGTGAAACAATCAAGTCGTCCACTGGCCAATCATCAAAGGGGGCCGCTATCCTACCTTCCTCAACCTCTTTTCTCAGCTTCGCCGCCACTATTGCAGGTAGTTCCTTGGCCGATTTCAAATTTTCTGTCCACCTTTTCTCTCTGGGACCTTGGTACCCCACCCGGAAACCGTCCGTAAAACCCCAATGAATTTTTAGCGCAGCTTCTCTATCCGGGTACCTCGAGAGCCACGGGCCCATGGCCTCAATTCTAACTGGGGTAGGAGCCCTTGGGCACAGCCTGTCCCCTGCCCTTAGTTGCCCTCCACTGTTCGGACGGTGTGGCCAAAGTGAAACATTGCATGAGGGTGTGCCGCCCTCCGTATTTGGAGCATTCATGCTTAAATTTGCAGGGATATCTGGAACAATAACCTTTATTGTAGTTCCAGCATGCTCCTGTGTTCCCTCCCCCTTGTTTAGGAGTGGTACCTGCACCCCCTGACGCACTGTTGCTACCCCCCGCCCCTGCCTGGGCGAGACGCGTCGGAAAAGACTGATACGTCACCGGCAGGCCACTTGCTGTATGTGTGGATGCAGACGACTGCGTGGATGACATCCACTGCATCCATAATTCCTGATCCACCTCCCCCCAAGGTTTATCGGGGTTAAGACTGATACGCGCCCTGAACTCCTCGTCATAACTCAACCAAGCAAAACCCCCGAAATGCATTTGCGCCTTCCGGATGATGTCCATGTATTTTAATAATGCTATAGCCCTGTCTAGGTGTTTTTTGCAATAAATACTGGTGTAAATCAGAAAAGCTGACGTCCAGTTCTCCATATTGACGGGCACCCGGGGCCTCCTGGTCAACTCCTACTCTTCTTCTTTTGACCCTTCTTTAGCCTGAATCTCCCTATGCAAAAGCTTGAAAACGTCCACATACTCGTGATGCCAGATCTGGCCTCTCGTTTTTTCAGATAAATGAGACCCCGACGGCATAGCCAGCCCCATGTACGGGAGCTTCTTCTGACGTTTGTCCTCCAGTGTCTCGTCTTTCCCGTCAGCTCCCTCTGTCTTGTCTGTCTGTACACTGGCCACCACCAGTTGTTTAGCCACCTCTTCTTTCCCTTTTGCCGCAGGCGCCGCTGGTGCACATGCCGCCCCTCCCGTGTCCCTCACAGACCCATCCCCCACACCCACCGACCGGCAGGCCTTCTTACGCCCCCCTTTAGGACCTCCGTCCCATGCTGCCCACCATTCGCCCTCACCTGTCAGGTTCGTCCGTGTCTCCCGGTCTGCTCCCTTGGCACCTGTCTTCTTCTGTGCTCTCGTCTTTGTCTTGCCTTGGGCCGCACCTGCCTCCTGCAAAACACCAATTGTCCTTGTTGACGCTCCCATACCCCCCCCCCCAGGTGGCAACTCATCACCCTCATCATCTTTCACCTCACCGTCCTCCAACTCTTCACTCTCATCCCAATAATCCAAGCGCAGCTCTTCCTCGCATTCTTCAGGCGCCCACATCACTTCTCTCACAGCTCTCTTTCATCCTTTACTGTGTGAGCCTATCACGCCACATGCATTCTCTGCCACCGCCGATGGAGGGTGGGCTGCCGCGGACCCCTCTGCTCCTCCCGACCGGTGTCTCGGGACCGTTTTGCATCCCACCGGCCCCCCCACCCGTCTACCAGTCTCAACCACTGGCTTGTGCCCTCCCCCCCCAGGCTGCTCCAACCTGAGGAGGCCCCGACACCACTGGGTCTCACCGCAGTCTCGGCTGTCCCTACACCCGTCTGGGTTTGGCCCTTATCCTCCACCCACACCCACTTGCCCTTTGCCTGCCGCAAACTCTCCTCCAAAGCTGCTGCCTCCTCCTCCTCTGACGTGGGGGTGGGGGCCCCCCATCCCAGAGGTCATCCTCCCTGTCCCCCCTGCCGGCAATTATTCCCGCCCACCTCTGCTCCTCTTCGTGGATTAGCCTGCGCTGATCCCTGATCCTCTCTTCCAAGGTCATGCCCTCCCACCTGGGAAGCACTGAAGGGTGACTCCAGTCCCTTTCCCCCAGCACCAGGGATCCCCCCTGCGCAGTCACGCCCCCTCCCTGAACCCCTTGGCCCCCCCCCAGCAAATGCTGACCCTCCATCCATGATTTCCCAGGAACCCCCCCCCCCGCCATCAAAGACACCGCCCCAGGCCTCCTGGAGAGATCTAATGGGCCATCCTCCAACTCCTGCCCCCCTCCCAGCCCAGATGAATCCAGGGGCTGTGCACCCCGATCCAGGTCCTCTCTCCCTCCCCTCCTTCATTGGTCCGGGCCCCTCACCAGAGGCACCCGGCTTGGCCTTCCCAGCAAGACCCTGCCCCCCTCCTCCCCCACAGACAAGCCGCGGGCCTTCATTCCGCCCGCCGCGCTGAAGCGTAAGCGAGTCTCCCCCCAGCCCCGCCTCCCCATCGGCAGCGTCTCCCAGCCCCGCATTGCCTGTCACACGCTCTGACGCCTGGCCCCGCGCTTCCCCGCCTCTTTGGGCTTCTTGGCCTGCCCCCTACCTGACGCGGCTGATTTTCTCGGTGGTGGCTCCTCCTGACATGCCACCACCGCCACCGCTACTCCCGCAGATGCAGACCTTGACGCTCAGGTCAGACCTGTCCAGGCCTGCCCCAGTACGCCCGGCTGCAGGAGATCCTCTCGCCCGGCCTGGCTAATCACCAGCAGTGCGGCGCGAACCGCCGCCGCGTCTGGGATCGACATTGTTCGGTCCTTGACGTTGTCTAAGCAAACTAGCCTA
Organism: Calotriton arnoldi; assembly: GCA_963921515.1. Classification (NCBI taxonomy): domain Eukaryota; kingdom Metazoa; phylum Chordata; class Amphibia; order Caudata; family Salamandridae; genus Calotriton; species Calotriton arnoldi. The sequence goes on from CAWUFW010000707.1 coordinate 1,232,691, forward strand.
CAAATCCTATAAATGCCCCCACCAATCGTCCGATCGTCAATAGCCCTCACTCTAACCCTACTATACACTCAACAATTTCCTTCCCTCCCCAGTGGTGTCGAGCGCAGGAAGAGGATGCAGTATCCTCTCCTGGCCCTTATAACCACGCCTAACCCCACCCCTAAACCCACCCTTGACCCTGACCTAGCGTGTCCTTCCTGGACTGCGCGAAAACCCCGGGGGAAGACTGGTCTGAGACCTGACTTCCCCCGGGGGCCGCATTCTAACCGTCCTCGCTCACTGATTCAAGTCTTTTAGAAGGGATTTTAGGAATTGTAGTCCCTTGCAGGCTAGGGGATTGCGGCAATGCTTAGCCAAGTAATTACTGCTTGCCTGCAGGAGCGAATTTAGAGATTTACAAATATTGGTTTCAGCAGTTTTTTCCTTTGTGCGACAGGCACCGGGCATAGACAGTAAATGTGGACTAATGTTTCTTGCTTGTATCCGCAGAGCCGGCAGTTTTGGTTTTGGAACTGGTTTTTCCACGATGGAATGAAGTCTTTCGTGTCTATGATCCCAAATCGATGTAACAAAAACTGCTGCTTTAATGCCTGGGAAAATGCGCTGAGAGATACTCCCGGGGTCTCAAATTATTGTATGAGTTGATCACAGTGCAGGCATGTCGTCTTCTTGCAAAGGAGTGTTTGTCTGTTAGATGAGACATGAATCGGGTTGAGGCGTTGGGTATGTGGGTGAAAGCAGCTTTTCCAAAACTAGAGGTCCACGCATCTTGCATGCCTAGTTCCTCAATGGCCTGGCTTAAGTATTCACCCCATGAGCCTTTTCGATTACTGTGCTGTTGTTCCTTGATTTCAAGGCAGCATCGGTTGTTGATGGATTGTTCCTCGATTTCAAGCCAGCATCGGTTGTTGATGGATTGTTCCTCGATTTCAAGCCAGCATCGGTTGTTGATGGATTGTTCCTCGATTTCAAGCCAGCATAGGTTGTTGATGGAGCCCCTCTCAGAAGCGCAAAGTCTCCAGCACAGTTTAACAAAAGCACTTTTGCTTAAAGTGATTGGTGTTTTAAGCCGAACTCTTGATGTACCTGGGCTTGTGAAGCTGTTGTTGGAATTGAGAACACAGTTTTGTATACTTATGTTTGAGTCTTGTTGAGTGTAACTATTTCACGTCCATGCATAATTTCCATACCGTAGGCCACCATTGCATTAGCTGTGTGGACAATACATTAAGTAGATGGCAAATTGATGGACAGTTCAGTTTCTTCTTCAATAGTTTGAACCCAAAAATTAACTACTTTGGGATAGCCTGCATAGTGGCTAAATGATGTTTAAAGGTCATTTGATTATTTCACATTGATGCCTATGTATTTATATGTGGTAGCAACCTCGACCTTTTTGTCTTCTAAGAACCAGGTGAATGACTTAAATTTGGTATCAACCAACCGGATCACTTTAGTTTTATTTAAATTTAGCTCTATCCCTTGCTCGTCAATGTAGTTTTTTAGGGCATTCCTGCTGTGTTGCAGGCTATTGGCGTTTGACTCAAGAGAAAAATATCATCTGCAGATTTAAACTTTTAAGCAAATAACACTGCTTTGCAATAAAAGGTGGTTCCACAAGCTAATGTATGTGGCAAGGTGCATTTTCTGTTTTCTTTTTCTGTGTCGCCTTCTGGTCTAATCAACAAGGAGCAATCCATTGGTTTAGGGGTACTTAGCAAGTCATTTTCAGTATATCAGGTTCTATACCAGTCCAAGCACACAGGTGCATCCCCAGGGTTTGCCATCACAACATCACTGACCCCCTTACTTGCTCCACGGGGAAGAGATGCCTTAGACGAGGCCGATGGCGAATGGCGGCATCTGAAAAAGAAACACACCAAACACTGCGTTAGGAAGTGGAAGGTTCTGACGCCACGTAACCAGGAAATGCTAATAGTAACGAAGGACTCCTCGTTTCAGGACGAAGAGGGAGGATCTATCCGACAGAAAAGGAAGTCGGACGCAGAGGAAGGGGTTCCATGGAGCTGGAAAGACATGAACCTGGCGAGAGAAAAGAATGCTGATGGAGGACGCGGCGAAGCAGCAGGAGAGCCAGAGGACTACGCTGAGGCCCAGAAAGAAGAGGAAATGAGTGAATAAAGATTCTTCACTGCCAGGAAAGAAGGTCATGACACAGAGTCAGAGGAGGAGAACGATGATCCAGAGAACTGGTCTGAGGAGTGGTGGACGCCACCAGCACATGTGCAAAGGCCCACCACAACTCAGGAGAGTTGTGGATTCGGTGGGGCGCTGTTGGCAAACATCAACCAGGACCTGGAAGAAAAAAAAGACAAGGAGAATCAATATTATATATGTTGTTGTCCTAAAAGAGAGACTGTAAGCCCAAACTCATAAAACCCCACCTATCCCTCTTCCTTTTCCTTTACTCATCCTTAATAAAAGCCATCATACGCAAACTGGACAAGCCTCCTAAGCCTTATTTCCAACCATCCCTCCACAAAGTGGTGTCAGAAATGGGATCGGAGAAAACGGAGGCTGTTGTGGCTAAAATGGCTGAAGGCCAACAGCTCCTAGAGAAGGCGTTAGAAAAGTTTATGCTAGTGGCAACTGAAGACCGGGAATTCTTCCATAGGCCGTTCAGAGTCAAGCGGCACAGATGGATAAGGTCTCCCAAACTCAAGATGCCACCATAGGTAAATTGACAGACGTGCTGGACCAACAGCTGGAACCTACAGCCCTACCCTCTATAGTGTTACAGAAGTACGTGGGTGGGGAGTATGCCAATTTTGTTTTCAACAATTTTGAACGTCTAGCTCAAGCAGCTGCCTGGCCACAGCAGATCGGTGGGGACAATACTTGTGTCCCCAGCTAACTGAAGAACTGCAGACAGCCTATCAGTTGGCGAACTAGAGGCATAAAAAAAGCATATTAGAACGCTTTGGGGTAGATGATGAGACATATTGGATTCGGTTAAGGCAAATTAAAGAAGGACCGAGTGAAACCCCTAGAGCCTTATATTATTGGGTGAAGGACATGATAGATGGCTGAAACCCAAAACCGCACCAAGGAAGAGATCTTGGAAAAAATCTACCTTGAACAATTTTTGTCCGCCTTACATCCTCCAGTACAAAAATGGATAAAACAACATCGCCGGCTAACCCTTGCAACAGCTGTACAAATAGGCAGCACATACAGCCGTGCCGAAGAAACTCGGGGAGGTCAAGAAGATGGAAACTCACGGGGAGGGGAGGGGGGGGGCGGGGGGTAACTGAAAAAAGCCCAAGACTGATGGGATCAGGAAAAACTGACACTGTTTCCTTGAGCCCCGGAATGGGTAAAATACAAATTTCCTTTGGACCGCAGTGTTTTAATTATGGTGGTATGGGACATATTGCTCGATACTGCCCCTAGAAGATAGAACCAATGGGAATTGGATTATCAAGACCTATATTGTATGCTAATCCGAAACCCCAAACACCCTATCATTGCCTTTTGAAAGTGAATGGTAGCCCAATATCTGCGTTACTGGACACTGCGGTGATTTTAATGCAAAGCTTAGTGGGGGCCTCAGGACACAAGATATTCACATGGAAGGACACTGCATTATGCAGGACACAAGGTGGGCAGAGCTTCTTAAGTATCTTACTGCTCACGGTCTGGTTGACGTACTTGAAACCTTAGGGGGGCAAGCAACACGTTAATGTCATTTAGAGGTGGAGAGGAGCCTCCTTTATAGACTATATGTTTGTAAGCCCTGATTTTTTACCTTGGTTCTCCAAAGGAGAGAACCTGCCCACAGACTGGGGCGATCACAATGCCCTGAGTGCCACTACGCTTCAACCGCTTAAGGGACTAGCCCTTAATAGTAATCTAGCCTCCGTTACGCAACATTCTTCGGATGGCTTAAAACTAATTTGGCGCCTGAAAAAGCCCAAAGACTCATTAGTAGCCTTACTTAAGTCACACTTAAATATATTCTTCGATAGCCTAGCGGAGAACGAACAAGACTCAATGGCCTTACACTATAATAGGCTAACACACATAATTAGGAAGTCCATGCTCAAGCCAATTCGTACATTAAATATGGATCCAAGATGGTTCGATGGGGTTTGTTCTCAGGCAAATAGGAAGCTGAGGAAAGCTCTAAACGCAAGCCCCAGGATTAGGAGAGAAATCTCCCTGGCACGCACTGAGTATAAAATCGCACTGACAAATAGGAAAAGGGAAATATACAAACAAGACTTGGAGCTTTTGGAACATGCTTCACAGGGAAAGGATTGTAAATTGTATTGTATTGTATGTAGTGCTTATATAGCGCAAACTGTCACCCTACGGGTATCCTGGCGCTGTAACTTAGCAGATGACATCAACAAGCAATGGGCCTGATTAACAGTGGAAGGCATTGCTCTCGTTCCTGGGGAATAACCAGGTTTTCAGACTCTTTCTAAAGCATAACAAGGAGTTAGCTTGTCTAATACTCTGAGGTAGGTCGTTCCAAAGGCGTGAGGCCGCTATGCCGAAGGCCCTGCCTCCCATCCTGGATTTCTTAAATCTGGTAGTTGTTACCAGGTTTGCACTAGAGGAGCGAAGATGTCTTACAGGCTTATACCAGGTAAATCTCTCCTGCATAGATAGAGGGCCCGTACCGTGTACCGCTCTGAACACAATACATAAGGATTTGAAACTAACTCTTTCCTTGATGGGCAACCAGTGAAGATCTCTCAGGGCCGATGTAGTGGAGGATCTACGTTGCCTATTTAATGCCAGCTTTGCTGCTATAGACTGGACTCTCCTTTTGGGACTTAGTAAAGCACATCAGATCTAGGAATTCCCCTTCCAACCCTCTCCAGCAAAACAACATCTTGGGCGCGGACTGTGTTACCCACTTCGCTTCTTTCTACTACATTGAGGATGCACCAATTATGTCAGCTATCCTCTATAGTATACTGCAGAACTCCCCCTCCACACCTATTAACATTACAGGAAGTGTAGTTGGCTATCCATCATAGCAAAGGTGGAAAAGCACCAGGCACAGATGGGGTACCTATGGATCTGTTGAAATCCATGTCCGAAATATGGGGTCCTCTTATTACTAATACATTTAATACCTGTTTATCAGTTACTATTCCCCCATCATGGACTACCGCAATGATTGTACCTATATTTAAAAGGGGGGACTGTATGAGGCCTAAGTGCTATCGGCCTATTTCTCTCATCGACAGTAGTATCAAAATCATTGGAAGTGTCATCTATGACCGCTTGGTTACATGGGCAGCTGATAAGGATAAGGTTTTTGGCCGAAATTAGGAACTAACAAACAATGCTTGAACCTGGCGCAAACTATTTCTAAATACACTAAGGCCAGGCGCTCCCCTATTTACTTAGCATTTATGGACTTATCCACCGTCTTTGATTCAGTGAACAGAACTAAACTTTGGTTAATCTTACAGGATCAAGGTGTGGACCCCCCTTTAGTAAATTTTCTGTATTGTCTACACACTCAGACCTCTCAGCCCGAGTCCGTTTAAACTCTTACGGTTAGCTCTTTTCTGATTTTCCATTGAAGATCGGAATGAGGCAGGGGTGTATATTGGCACCCTTATTATTTATTTTATATATAAATGGTCTAACAGCTCATTTATCCTCCTCCCATCTAGATATACCTAGAATTGCAGGCTCCCCAATTCCTGCTTTACTGTATGCTGATGACGTGGTGGTGCTAGTCCTTACTCTAAACGCACTGAAACATCAGGTGGATTGTTTTGCCTCTTTTATGCATAACCTGAACTTAAAAACGAATTATACTAAGTCACACATCATGTCTTGTGGTCCAGGCACACTATGGTTAAATAAAATTAGTATCAATGGGCATGATTTGACGAGCGTTGATAAGTTTTGTTATCTAGGGTTAATCTTTAGTTCATCACTGTCGTGAAATCCCCATCTTGCTCAGGCCAGCGCTAAATTAAACATAACCACCGGCACAGTTTGCAATCTTATTAGACCAGATATCCGGGGGACTGTGTTCCCTCCGCTGAAGATATATACTTTGCAATGAATTAGTGCAGCCACCCATGGTAGAGGAGTTTGGGGTTTTAGTAAATGTTGTTCTTTACAGGCAGAGGAAAACCACTGTTTGCGGCGGTTGTTTAGTTTACCGTCGTCCACCTCTAGTCTCATTACCCACTTCGAGCTAAACCAGGGATTTATAGAAGATAGGATTCAGCTGGTGCCACTTTTATTATGGGTTGTATCTGGTTGAACCCAGCAGCTATGCTTTGTAAAGGCATTATATTGGATTGCCTGACGTTGGATAAGGCCTATTCCATACCGTGGCTGAGTTACACAAGGGACACTTTTGGATCCCTCAGTATATACTTTTGGTTTACTGAACTCAGTCGTATCCTCAAAAATGCCAAGAAGGAGGTGAATACATTATTGAAGGACTATTGTGTAAACAGTAGTTTGAAAAACGAGTTATCTAAACCCTCGGTCTCGCATTATTGTAGTCTTTTACATACAGACGAATCCCCCTTGTATTTATCTTTAGACCTGTCAAGATGGGAGCGGTAACTTCTATTTTGCTTCAGAGCAGGGCCTGAGAAGTATGGGAACAAGAAAGAGATGAGTTTAAACCTCTCCTTGAATATGTCAGTGAGCTAAAGACTCATTTAAACTAAATTAGAGAAATAATAAGAATAAATTTAGTACAGGGCCAACGAATTCAGAAGGTACAATATGATAAGAAAGCCAAGCTGCAAACTTTTGCTCTTGGAGACTATGTCCTGTTACTGTTACCTACTTCTGACCACAAAATGTTAAGTCAATGGCAGAGTCGCTTCAGAGTCATTGAACAGGTGACCCTAATAACTTACAAATTATAAATCATTGCTATAAATAAAGAATTTCACGTTTACCAGGTTAATTTACTTAAAAAGTGGGAGAGACCTCTCCCAGTTATCCACACGCGGAAGGAGGTGTTTAAGGAACAGGAATTACAATGTATAGGCCCAGAGTTAAAGCCTCAAATGAAAAAAGCGGATAGAAAAATCTCCAGTGATTTTTTTCTACAAAGCCCAGACGCAGCCAGATAATTCAACATTCTATTGTTACGGAACCCAGAAAACGGGTTCGGCTCAAATGCTATAGGATTCCCGACGCCCGGCGTACCGCCATAGAAGAAGTACAGAAAATGTTACAAATGGGAGTTATCGAACCCTCAGTAAGCGAGTGGAATTCTCCTATTGTGTTAGTCCCAAAACAGGACAACACTATCTGGTTTTGTACTGACTTCCGGGAAGTAGATAACATTTCAAAATTGTATACTTATCCTCTTCCACGTATCGATGAAAGGATTGAGCGACTAGGACAGGTCCAGTACATTAGCACTTTAGATCTGCGTAAAGGGTACTGGCAGATACCCTTAAACCCAAATAATAAGGAGAAAGCAGCCTTCTCTACACCAGGGGGGCTCTACCAATTCACGGTATTACCCTTTGGATTACACTGATCGCCTGCCATGTTCCAAAGAATGCTGAATGCAATATTGAGGACCAATGGGGCCTATGCAGCTGCATACATAGATGATATCATCATCCATAGCCTTACCTGGGAGGAGCATCGGGTACATGTGCAAGCCGTCTTGCAGACATTACAATAAGTAGGACTAAAGGTCAACCCTGCGAAGAGCCATTTGGAGGCCAAACAAGTAAAATATTTGGTTTATTTGTTAGAGAAGGGACTGATACAACCCAAGACAGAGTAAGTGGCTTCCATTCTACCGGCCCCCTTTCCAAAAACAAATAAAGATCTGCAGGCATTTCTTGGGTTGGTGGGGTATTACCGGAGCTTTATTCCGAAAATTCTCCCATTAGTCCACCCCCTTGATTGATTTAAAAAAAAAAAAAACAGCAGAGAAACTCACAATGAATTTTGGGTTCCACCCCCCAGTGTGCTGAACGCTTTTAAACTACTGTTAGAACTGGGGGTCTCTAGTTGGCAATGGTATACACCTTTGTCCAAATAGGGACCCTTGCTTCTAAGTCAGGGAAAGGGGATTTCACTCCTGGATAACCCCTGCTCACCCCCTTGGTAGTTTGGCACGAGCAGACAGGCTTATCTCAGAGGCAGTGTGTTAAGCATTTGTGAACACATACAGTAATACAGTGAAAACACTACAGATGGACACCACACAGGTTTTATAAAAATAAGTATTCTTTATATAGACTTAACACAAGACCACAAATGACAAAAATCCACAATACTGTACTCAAAATAGACTTAAAGATGGTAGAAGTAACTTAGTTCAAGTTGATGATAAATGCGACACGTGTCTCACAAAAGTACCTTGGATGCGTAACGCAAAACAAACAAAGGGTCCGCAGGGAGGGCGATGCGGCGAGCAGGCGCCTTGATGCGATGCGACGATCAGATGCGATGAGAGTGTACCCTTGATGCGATGCAACGACGTGAAGATGATGCGTGCACGCCCGACGGCCGTGCGGCGAACTCTCTACCTTTGGAGCCGCGACAGGCCCTGCGACATGCCTCTCCGGTGATGCGACAGCAGGCAGCTGCGACGGCGACACGCTTCTCCGGTGATGCGACGGCGACCCTTGCAGTGGCGACACGCTTCCCTGGTGATGCGACAGCAGGCAGTTGCGACGAAGACACGCTTCTCCGGTGATGAGGCGGCGGCCTCTGCGGCGGCGACACGCTTCTCCGGTGATGCGACGGCAACAGCTGCGACAGCGACACGCTTCTTCTCGTTGAGTCGCGCTTCCAGCTCCCAGCGACACGCAGGCTTCTGCAGACAGAATCCCCAGCAAGGGAATTCAGGAGGGAGCTGGTGGTGAAGTCTTGTAGCCCTGAGACTTCAGCAGGAGGCAAGCTCTAGTTCAAGCCCTTGGAGAAATATTCTGCAAGATGATGAAAGTTCTTTGAAAGTTCCTTCTCCTTTCCTTGGCAATGAAGACCACTGCAGGCCAACCCAGCAAACAGCACACTGGCAGAGGGGCAGTCCAAACTCCTGCAGCATCCTTGGTTCTTCTCCTTAGCAAAGGTTCGTCTTGTTGTTCCAGAAGTGATCTAAAGTCTTGGGGTCTGGGCCCCAATATTTATACCAGTAAATCCTTAGTCTCTGAAGGCAGAGAGTGTCTGTACCTAGTCCAAACCAGTTCTGGGTGCATTCTGCCAGTGCACAACTTCTTCCTTTGTCAGTGTGGGCCAGGGTCATCAGACACACCACAGGAGGTGGAGCCAGCATTGTGGAAGGCAGGCACAGCCCTATTCAGGCCCAGGTGCTACTCCTCCCACCACTCCTCATGCAGGTAGGTCTATTCAGCCTAGTGCTGACTCACCCTGTCTCCTGGAGTCCCCCAGCCCCTGTCACTCACAAAACCAGACATACAATACACAAGCTAGCAGAGGGAGGCTGGATGGTTAGGGAAGAAAATACCTACTTTCTAAAAGGGGTATTTTCAAACACAGAATGTTAAAACCAACTTCACTAAACGATGTATTTTATCATTCTGAGTTCAGGCATACTAAATTCGTTTTTCTACCATGTTCCCTGGGTCAGTTAGGATTGTAAGATGTTATAATCAAACTGCCCATTCTGGCCTATTGGAGCAGGTAGCCTTGCAATAGTGAGAAACGAAAATGGCTGTAATTCACTATCAGGACATGCCACACACATCAGGGCATGTCCTACCTTTCACATACAATGCACCCTGCCCTAGGGCCTACCTTAGCGGTGTCTGATATGCAGAAAAGGGAAGGTTTAGGGACTGGCAAGTGGGTGCACTTACCAAGTCGACATGGCAGTCACAGACTGCACACAGGCTCTGCAATGGCAGGCCTGAGCTACACTTTACAAGCTGCTTCTGTGGGTGGCACAACCAGTACTGCAAGCCCACCAGCAGCATTTGATTTACAGGCCCCGGGCACCCATGGTGCACTATACTAGGGTCTGACAAGTAAATCGAATAATCCAATCATGGAGTCACTAATCAATACATCAATTTAACATAGGGAGCACTTGCACTGTGGCCCTGAATAGCAGTGGCACAGTGCCCAAAGCATCTAAACCAGCAACACATATCAAAAACAGAGGAGGCAATCAGTTAAAAAATGGAAGGGAGACTCACGCCAATGGTACCAGGTCTAACAACTACTATAGAACATCCTAACATCAGAACCCATTTTACGTACCCCTGGTTATTCTGAGAAATTCATCCTGCAAACTGATGCTTCAGGAGTCGTGCCAGGGATGGTACACTCCCGGGAAGATGAAACTGGGGTTGACAAGCCCATCATTTATATCAATAGAAAACTCCTTCAGAGAGAATGCAATCATTTGATAGTTGAAAAAGAAGGACTGGCAGTTAAATGGGTCATTGACATGTTCCGATATTACCTTGAAGGGTGAGAGTCTGATTTCCATGCCCCCTTAGAGTGAATGTCTCAGGAGAAAGCCAATATTATCGGAGTGTTATAGTGGTTTTTTGGCTCTTCAGCTCTTCAGGTTCAAGACATATCATAGGAAGGGAAAACAACAAACCAACCCTGATTTTCAGTCCCGGTATCCTCAAGGAGAATTTCTTCCAAGGAACAAAGTAAGGGAGGAGAGATGTAAAAACCCACCACCCTACACGATCCCCTTACCTGCTCCACGGGCAAAAGTTGCCGTAGGTAGGGCCGATGGGGAATAGAAGCATCTGAAAGAGAAACACACCAAACGCCGCAATAGGAAGTGGGAGGGGCTGATGCTGCATAACCAGGAAATGCAAAAAGTAGGGAAGGATTCCTCGATTCAGGCCTCGGGGAGGAATCACAGACAGAAAAGGAAGACGGATGCCAAGGAAGGGGGTTCCACAGAGCCAGAAGGATGCAAACCTGGGGAGAGAAGAGAACGCCAACAGAGGATGTGGCAAAGCAGCAGAAGAGCCGGAGGACTACGCTGAGGCCCAGAAAGAAGAGGAATTGAGTGAAGAAAGATTCCCCACTGCTAGGAAAGAGGGTCATGATGCAGAGCCAGGAGAGGAGGACGAGGACCCAGAGAGCTGGTCCATAGAGTAGTGGATGCCACCAGCACACGTGCAGACACCCGCCACAACTCGGGAGATTTATGGCCCTAGCGAACATCAACCAGGACCTGGAAGAAAAGAAAGAAGAGGAGAATCATTACTATATGTAGTTGTCCTAAAAGAGAGACTATACAGCGAGCTCATACAACCCCCCTATCCCTATCCCTTTCCTTTACTCAACCTTATTAAAAGCCATCAAACGCAAACTGGGCAAGCTTCCTAAGCCTTATTTCTGACCATCCCTGCACAAAGATCCATTATGAAATTTAACAATTGGAGATTGGAGCCCACTGCCTGACTGCCTGCACCAGATCTCCAATGCATTGTGAAAGATGCAGCTACGAAAAGTCTACCTTGGTGATCCTCAAATGATGTCCGTGCTTGGGGTGTTCTATTAGGCGTTCTTGCAGCAGATTTGATAGGGCAGATTCATCTATATTTGTTCCCTATATCATTGATAGACCCACCCTTTAACTTGTGAGCCTTCTGAGACAGTGGGGGTTTTGCTTTAATACGCCACAGACCGTTGCCCATGGATGTTCGTGACAGGTATACCTTAGTCCAGGAAATCTTCACCCTGAAGAATGGGCGATTCCTTTCTGCAGCCACCTTACCGACTATAGGTAGAAAAAAATCTGCTGGGAAGTGTCCTCATACAAGAAACCACTTCTGTTGGAGGAAGAAGCTGATGCCATCAACAAGACTCCAGGTTAAGGACCAGAAAAGGATAGATTCAAGAAGAGGATCCAACAGACTGGAGCTGGAGAATACTGAACTGATAATGTGGAAAAACGGGTTAATAAGTAATAAGCAATACTACTGGTAACACAGGAGTATCCAAAGATCAACTGGAAACATTGCGACGCATCCTCCATCTGGCCTTCCACTCTTAAATACAAACATATGATCAAGAAGAGGAAACTGCAAATTGGCAGAGGTGTGGGAGGAACTCCAGAAACATTGTCAGAAATGAAAGGTATATCTTCCAGGTGTTAGAAAGCTTAAAGCAAACGGTATGAATTATTCTTTGTATAATAGGAAAGAGGCCTAGAAATTGCGGGCCAAACTTAGATCGAATATACCTTGATGGTTTGAACTGAGAAAACAACCAGACCTTATCACAATATGATTATTAGGTTCTAGCTGTCTGTGTTCGTCTGCCTGTATTTTCATCCTTTCTTGGGTTAAATGTAAATTTCTAGCGACTTAGGGCGAGATGTATGAAGCTTTTGGAGGTCGCTTTTTCTATGTAAGGTTGTTGGAAGCAGAAACAACTGGTTGCCAGTTTCTGGAACAAATTGTGAAGTTGAAATTTGAGGAAGAATTTTAATATCCATTCTCTCCATCCTCTCCCGAGTTGGGTTTAGTAATTTTTCTGTTAGCTTATTAGGGCAGATATGACATTGTCTTATTAGGTGAACATCTTACCCACAATATAGACACAATCCCTTGAGTCGACGTCTTCGTCTCTCACTCTCCAATAAGGGGCCTCTGATGTAGCCTATTTGCATCGGTTCTTCAGCTGGCTCAGTACCCTTGGTTTCGTTCTGGTTTTAAGGTGGCAAGGACTTAGCAGCAGAAAATGGAAGACTGGGTGGTTTGACCCGTTTTTCTACCTCAGTTCTTTTAAGTAAAATTCAATATACAATTCCATCTTGGTGGCTTCGTGCAAAGACGCAGGGGGATGGACATGTACTAGCTCATCTGTATTCTCTTCTTTTAGTCCATTTCGAAATAAGGTGAGGAGAGTATACTCAACCCATTATGTCTCGGCAGCAAGCTGTCTAAATTGGGTGACATAGGCCATCACTTCTTGAGAGCACTGCTGGATGTCACAGAAGGCTTCTTTGGTGAAGCATTCAGTGTCAGTCCTACAAACCATTTTATAAAGTTATCCAGGAAAAGAGCATAATTGCTTAAACAGGGATCATAAGCAATCACCCATGGCATTGCTCAGGATGCGCATCTCTGGTAAGGCAGTTGATCAGATAGTCCACCTTAGTTTTGACCAACATAATTTGGATTGGACGAAAGGTGAAGCGTATCGTTATGGCGTCCAAAAACTCTTTCAGCCTATCTGGATTCCCATCAAAATGTAAGGCAACGGCTGATACTACAGACACATCAGGGGTATCTCGGGCAGTCAATGACTGTTTGAGGGTAGCATTCCCGCTCTTCAAAGAGTTCAGCTCAGAATTCTGTTGTTGGATAGTCCCTTGAAGACTTTAAATACGATCCATGGCTAAGAATGAAGGTATCACAATCTGTCAATTGCTGGTCACGACGTGCATAGTTTAATTCAGGAGATCTTCACCCCGAAGAATAGGCGATTCCTTTCCGCAGCCACTTTATCGATTGAAGGTAGAAAAACATCCATTGGGAATAATCCTCGAAAAGAAACCACTCTGGTCAAGGAAAAAGCTGATGGCACCAAAAGCCCTCCAGAAGAAGGACCATTAGAGGATGGACTCAAGATAAGGATCCAAGAGAGCAGAGCAGGAGAATCCGGAACTGACAAGGAAGAAGAACAGGTTAACAAGCAGTAAGGATTATCACTGGTAACTAAAATCCAAGATGGCGCCTGCAAAGCCTCAGATGGAAACACCTTCCTTGCAGCTTGTCATTTACGTGACAATGAACAGCAGCATTCCAGCTGTCACCAAGAGCGGCTGCTCTCCGGAACTCCAGGTAAGTACTGCCGTAGGCTCCATGTCCAGCGCACTGCGCCCCCATTTGAAACCTTGGTGTATGCCCAAACAACTGTACTCTTGAGCAAATTGTTATAGTATTTTCTACCCTACTCTAAATACCTAAGGGTATTTAACACCTTCATTAGTTTTCCTTGTAAACTATTTTTTTACAAACATGATTAATTTTAGAAGCTACAACACAATCATGATGTTCTCACAAATGCCGTTCTGGAACCTTAATAACTTTACTTTCCTTGTTAAATCACATCTGGGTGGACCTAACAAAGAACCTCAGAGGAACTATGCCATTCTCTTTGTTCCTTGTAATGACACATCTGGGCCTGTATTACGTAACAGGCGCATTGTCCCTGTTTGCGCCACGGCACACCTGCACTGTCCCTGTTTGCGTCTCGGCACACCTTTCATCAGGTGTGCCGGGCGCAAACAGGGACAGTGCGCACAATTACAAGTCATGCACTGCCCCCAGGACAGCCACAAACTTGTGCTATCCCGATGGCAGCCATTTGTGAAATACGGAGTGTCCGTATGAATCAGAGGAAATGGCCTCCAACTCATGTGAGAGGTCACACGTGTTGGTGAGACTTGGAGGTATGTGTTCACAAGAGTTGTGACATCCCACAGTATCTTCCTGCAAGCATACTAACATTAAGTGAGCTATCTGAAGTGGGGTTCAGGCCTGGAGAATAGTTGCTTTCAAGGGTGGTGGAAGCCTCAATACCAGGAGGTTGGCCACAGGAGTTTGAGGAGGTTTCCAGAAGAGGCTCAGCTGAGTGCAAGGGCCTTATGCATTGTTTCCAGAAGAGGCTCAGCTGAGTGCAAGGGCCTTATGCATTGTTTAAATTATGATATTTATCACAGCGGTCCCGTGGGACTCTTTCATAGGATTACCATATGCAATAAATCACAGGTAATTGAATTAATCCCAAATATGTTAATATTCATCAAATGATTGATGCCAAGAATATATGCCTCTTTTGTTTCTGGTATGTAATTATATATTTCTTATAACATATTTCAGGTGCAGTAAACAAAGTAGCTTTGGTGCAGACGACGCAGTGCATAAGGAAGTTAAAACAAGTCTATACAAAATTAGAAAGACACTGTACATAATCTTTGTAAAATTTCGTAATTAACAGTAATGTGGAGCCAGTTAGAAATGTTACCAATTATTCCAGTATGAAATAATTAAAATTCAACCAAGGGGGGTGTTGATGTTTCGACCCGGAATTGATTTGACGGGAAACATCAGGATAAAGTAATCTGCCTAAAGCACCAGTCAAATCACTGCAAAGTGGGGTGTATTCAATCATATTTCTGAAATTCTATGACGTAGAGGGCGTGGAACGAGAATCACTTCTACAGCCACCATACTCAATAAATCCAATTTAAACGACTCCAAGATCAAACCTCAAAATTGGCGTGCGGTAAACACTTCCCTTTGCGTCTCAACAAAATATTCTGTTGAAGTATGTTACAAGAAATTTATAATTACGTACCAGAAACAAAAGAGACATATATTCTTGCCATCAATCGTTAGATGAATGTTGACACATTTAGCATTACTTCAATTACCTGGAATTTATTACATATGGTAATCCTATGAAGGTATCCCACAGGATCGCTGTGACGTTTATGATGATTACCATAATCCAGGTGGGTAGATTGGGTTTATCTTTGCAGTTATAATATTGCTTGAACTATGGGATTGGCTTGGTTTGTGGGATTTTGGCGAGTGTGATGCTGACATCTGGGTGGCCCTCCTGGGAACTGAGCAATTCTCTGCATTTCAAATGTGAATGGACCTCGCAAACACCTTCCTTGGCGCTAAGTAACTCTCTGCACTTCTACTAAACCACAAATTGCTAATCTTCACACATTTCATGAGAACCAAATAACTTTCTTTGTTCTTTGATGAACTGCATCTGGTCACAAACACTTTCCGAGCTCTGAATAACTGTCTGTTTTCCTTTTAAAGTTCATCAGAGTGCATCTGACAAATGATGCCCCAGGATCTAAATATTTCCTAGTGTTCCTTCCGATGCCAAGTCTGTGTGGACCTCATTAACACCTTCCTGGGAATTGAGTCATTTTCTGCATTTCTGGTAAATTGCACCTGTCTAGACCTCATAAATATTACCTGGGAAATGAGTAAACGTCCAACTTCACCATAATTAATTCCTGGTAAGGGAGTTACTCTCTGTATTCCTTGAATACAACATGCCAGTGGACCACATTAATATTTTTCCAGGAACTGAATGTCGCTCTGATGGGTTTGTAATTCGCATCTCGGTAAAACCTCTACTATTTTTCTGCTGTAAATGTATCTCTTTGTGCATTCCTTGTTAATTCCCTTCAGGCCGATCTGACAAATACTCTTCTGGTAGCTGACTGACGTAATATTCGCAATGTTTGTTCATCTCTGGATCAACCTGAATCCCGGGAAAATACCATCCAGTCTTCAAACACGCCATCTGTATTGACCCTACAAAGACACAGAACCTACCCTACATTAACTGTAGCGCAAGGATCTTCTCAGGGCATTAAACGAATAACCAGAACTTATAAATTCCCAACCACCAACTCTTCAAGCCCATGCACATCCTCTCCCTATGAATGACTCATATTCTCCCCTTAGCATCCAGCAGGGTGACCTAAGAAAGCAAATGGCATCCATATTTGCACCTTTTTAAAGATGGAAGGTAATGGACACCCCTGCTAAAGCACTGATGTCCTGCATGTATGTATGTGTTGGTACGGCAATGTCTCTTGCATGATAAGTGGGCATGTACCCCTGCTCTGACTGATCTAACATGAGAAACTGGCATCCTGACTTTTTATTGAGCCAGCTAAAATGATAATCTGGGTGCACACTGAGGCCCATGCCTGCCCATGATGATTCTGATGTCCGAAACAATTTCTGTGACCAGTAGGGGCGTGTAAAGCGTACCCTCTAGCTCGACATGGGACTCATGTTCATGTCCTGGGTTGGTGACAGAAATCAGCATTTGCAGCGTACCAATTTTTAATTATTTTTCTGAATAGACCTTTTTCTCTGGGTCAGATAGAGCGTGGTGCATACAAGGCCCCTTTGTGAAAAGTTATGCTTACATTTGGTAACCAGGCCCTTGCACTGACATCTCATGTGCATGTCGGGTGTGTGTGGGTGTGACGTGTAAATGGTAGCGGGACTTCATGTTGTTGTGAGTGTATGGTTGCTAAGACCAGCTTGATTCATTTTGGATCGCCCCTGGTTTTACATGACACAAGATGGAGGTTGGAGTAAAGCTTCCCCAGATGTGTACATGTATTGCCTGCATTCCTGAAGCTGAAGCGAGGAGCCCCTTAGACAATGTGGTGGGAGGATGGAGACAGGGTTGCCTTTGGAAATTCTATGACAACCTTTCAGCAGGGGGTTGCTAATTAGTCCTTTCTGAAGAATGCCATTTAAAAAAAAAAGAAAAATACATATTTATTCTGCTTCAAACTAATTACAATTACCCATATGCTAAAGCTGTTGCATACATACATTTTTTTATTTATTGGTTTTATTCAAACATACAAAGATGCATTACATGCTTTGGCATTAACACAGCATCATTGGTAGCTGAAACTGCAGGACATTTTGCGCTTCAACAACAAGTTACATCTGTTAGTATCAATTACATGCAGAAGGGCACACACTGTTACAAATCACTGTACACGGTACGTAGATGCAGCAGTCAATACAATAAGGCACAGGTAGGCATTTCGCTTACGACTAGTAGAGTGAACTGGTGCTAGAGCAGTGTACCGCTTAGATGTGATTGCAGTGTGGTTCCACCTCTCACTACACGGACACCCCATACAGGGTTTATACTGCATGTTTGGGCTGTGCAGAAACGGGGGGTTATGTGTCTATTTCCTTCTGGGGTACCTTTGTCACATTTTCATTTTGCGTGTTGGCCCATGCTGTAAATGGGGTCCAAATGTCTTTGGGCCTAGATGCCATTGGCATTAGATCCCAGTAGGACGTAAGCTGTTCTTGGCAATAGGTGATGTCATGAATCCTGGTGTCAACTTGAGTTATCATGGCTGAACCCCAATTGTGAGAAAGTGCCCTCTTTCTGCATGGTTGCCCCCACTTTTTGCTGAACTGCTGATGTGCTTTGACTGAGTGTGCCCTGGGCTCCTGCTAATCAGGTACCCAGGGCCTATGTTCTTTCCCTAAAACTGCATTGAAACCCAAACCCAATTGGCATCTCTGGCAACAGGTCAGCCCCTGGTAAATGGTACCACAGGTACCCTGGGCACTGTGACCAGGGAAGGCCTCTAAGGGCTGCAGCACTTATTGTGCCACCCTTAGAGGTACTGTACCTTTACACTCACACACTACCTTTGCAGGCTGCGTGTCTTGGTGCAGAACAAAGTGACAAGTCGACATGGCACACATCCCTGTGTGAAACACACAAGATGATGGACGGAATGTTGCACAATGGAAAACATTCACCCCCAGTCACAGATCTGGGTTTAATCCATCGTTATTTTGCTTCATCACGCCACCCCAGTTCAGACATGGCCATATGCAAATCAGTCTTGACCCTGTGCCTCATGGGAACAGTCCAGACCGAACTGCCAAGCCATGTCTTCCCTGGACCAGAATCAAGCATCCTAGGACCGGTTTCGGGCATTCAGCCCTCATCAGCCAGGATAGCCTGACTCCAGTGGCGCAGTGAGCACGGGACCCACGTCTGGGCATACCCTTCCCACTTGGGGCGAATTGCAAAACACACAAGATGATGGACGGAATGTTGCACAATGGCAAACATTCACCCCCAGTCACAGATCTGGGTTTAATCCATC